>CM065898.1:76896656-79296656 GCA_033439115.1 Firmiana major | reverse complement strand
AAAAAGAAAGAATGTCACGACCCAATTCCATTCTCTTTAACCGAAAATCACAGAAAATTTTTCGCATTTTTACTGTTACCTTACCCGGTCGTGAGCTAAACTCACCACACACTGTCGGGCTGTGAGCCAATAATAAATACCACATCTCATTCATTCTCAATTAATTAAAACGATGTCATACATGTGCATTTAATCGTGTACTTATACGAATACATGTTTTACTGACATCTACATCCCCCATAATTACAACTCAAAAGAATAATGTGCTTTTACATTGTTTAGATACAAAAGAATCACTGTGTATTTACCTCTTAGCGATGGAGATGCAGCGGAGTCCAAAATAATATGCCTCAGTCCTCACTGGGTTACTATGCACGCTCTGTAGGGGGGAAAATAGAGTGGGATGAGCAACCACACGCTCAGTAAGGTAATAATGCAAGCATGGTAGATAACTACTCTATCTACATGCTGATAGTGTTATGCATACATCATTTATAGTAGGAACATGAGGAATAAAACTATGCCATGTGAATATACATATATATCATGTATTAAAATCATGTGCATTGGCATATAAAACATGGTAGAAACATCATGTATAAAACACCTCATGCTCAATCTCATTTAAATTCATAAAAGGGCAATTCATTTAGAAACCTCCTTTTTGAACCAACAACATAACACCACCAAATCAACTCACAATCACAACCATTTCACAATTCACGCATGTGTATAATTCTAGGTCACTATATCAAAAGTGCCTATGTGAACTGTTACATCATAAATCATCCCAGACCACACGCATCCAGGTGTGCGGGGTATCATGCTGGCACGAAGATGGATTATCCCTCGCCAGACTTTCTCATCACATAAACATCATGCGGTACATCGTACTCCATGTGATATACACGGTACAGCGTACTCCGCAACTCATATCATGATTGGGGGTGCCATTCCTAGGTCTTACCTACCCCATACCAAGAGTTTTCCATATTCCGTGAATGAGAGCCTCTCTGCCGAACAGAGCCTCCCCGCCTAACAGAGCCTCCCTGCCTCCTCGGGCTTAAGGATGTTAGCTTAAGGATGTAGGGCTTAAGGATCCTTTCCGTAAGAGAGCCTCCCCACCGAACAGAGCCTCCCCGCCTAACAGAGCCTCCCCGCCTCGTTGGGCTTAAGGATGTTAGCTTAAGGATGTAAGGCTTAAGGATCTTACTATAACCATGTAGGAGAGCCTCCCCGCCTAACAGAGCCTCCCCGCCTCTTTGGGCTTAAGGATGTTGGCTTAAGGATCCCACCGTAAGAGAGCCTCCCCACCGAACAGAGCCTCCCCGCCTAACAGAGCCTCCCCGCCTCTTTGGGCTTAAGGATGTTAGCTTAAGGATGTAAGGCTTAAGGATCTTACTATAACCATGTAGGAGAGCCTCCCCGCCTAACAGAGCCTCCCCACCTCTTTGGGCTTAAGGATGTTGGTTTAAGGATCCCACCGTAAGAGAGCCTCCCCGCCTAACAGAGCCTCCCCGCCTCTTTGGGCTTAAGGATGTTGGCTTAAGGATGTAAGGCTTAAGGATCTTACCCACTTCCACAACCCTATACGTATCCCGTTGTACAAATTTGTGCGAGCAAAGCTCTAGCACGACTCATGCATCATGCATCTTCTCATAAAGAGGCGCGTACGAGCATAGCTCTAGTACGATTATACTCATGAGACAACCACTCAAAATCCACGTACGAGCAGAAGCTCCAGTACGATTTATAGATATCATTATAGTTTTCAGATCAAGGTGCGAGCTAGGCTCTAGCACGTTTCATACAAATGAAAACATAGAAATCCAGCGCGAGCGAGGCTCTAGCGCGATTTATGTCATACAAATGCGATAGGCGGCTCATATACAATTTATCAATCCCGACAATTCGGGTTTAGCACTCACAAATGCTTTTCCACAACAACAATACAATACTAGCCGACCTATCTACAAGCTTGCTTAAAACCAAGCAAATTTGTTTTGGAAGAACATCAAAACATTAGATTTATGCAATTATTAGCCTTACTATCCCACTTCATAAAATCCGTTTCAAATCCAAAACCACGCATATACTCATCATCATTTATTTGAGCAATTCATGCATTTTCATACAACACCCAATAATCACCCACAAGTTCAAAGTACGAGCAGCTATCTCTATATACTCACAAAATTCCCTTACCTGGAATCGCGATGCGTGATTCCACTCCCTTAAGCTGCTTACTCGTACGGTTCGGTTCGTCTTCAACGAACTCTTCAGGACTGCATAAAATCGTATCCCGCATTATATTCGATCCATACAATGCAACCCTTGTGCTTGCTATAGTCAATTTAACCTATAGCCTCTATTAAAGCTTATTGGGCCTCGTTTCATTACTTTACCCATAGCTCGAGTCTATGGATCTTCTTAGGCCTATTAAGTTATTTAAAATCGATGTTAAATCGACACTAAGCTCATAGTGTTCATATTCCATGAATTCCCTCACTATGGCATTTATCAATCATATAAACATCCATTTTCATAATTCCTCCAACTCACCATGTGATTCCATCTAACCATCTAAAATCATAACATTATCCCAATAACAACTTTAGCATGCCATAAACCATAAGCTCATTCAATCCCACATATCCTCACATTATACCCATTTTAGATTTCTAGGTCACACTAATTCCACTACATTCCTAGGTAGTTTATCCATCAATACACATATCAATCAACTCCAAAATCAATTAAATAGCTAATACATTTGGATTGGAGTGTTAGAATCTTACCAATATGATTTCTCTTCTTGCTCCAAATGGTAATACCCTTAACTCCTTCAATTTCAAGAATGGGAAAATGCCCTCTCACTATGTTGTTCTTCTCTTTGATGGGAACAACTTTGCCTCTAATGATCTCTCTTCAAATCTCACTGAAAATGACTGATTTTAGAGAGGGAAAGTTGGGTTTTTTTGGGGTTGAAATTGTAAGGTTTGGTGTTTTTTCGGGATTTCCAGATTTTCAGCTTTCCTTATATAGAAATGACTTGAGGAGATCGATCTGGTCCAAGAGGAGATCGATCTGGTCCCTTAAAATCCCTCTTTTTCACGGCATTTTTAAGCCTGAGATCGATCTGTCGAAGCAATCAGATCGATCTGTTGAAGCATGAGATCGATCTGTCAAAGCACAAGATCGATCTGGTCCCAAACAGAGAGCTAAGGAGATCGATCTGGGTGCTTGAGGATCGATCTTTCCACTACAGAATGCTTGAGAGATCGATCTGGCTCCATTGGAGATCGATCTGCTCAATTCTTTCGCCCAAATAAGAGCATTCTGGCTCTCCCAGATCGATCTCTCATCCTAGGAGATTGATCTGGACCTCATGTTTTCCAGATTTCCTGCAGTTTCATTGCTGCAACTCATACCAACACACCCTCAATCTATTGCCATGGCCATTTCCTCATCCATCCACCTTTATAACTTGAAAATGGCATCCATTCATACCTTATGCACATTGAAACTTGTGTGCATTCATTGTATATTCAAAGGTATGCAGCATAAAACCAAATGGAAGCATAACTCCATTCCATTTTACCGCACTACTCATTTTGAGTTTCAATCACATCCATCACTTGCCATAACTCATTTCTTCGTATTCATACTCAATGAAACTTGTATGTACGTTACAATTTATATTACACATACATACATGGAATCCATGGACTTACATCAATCATACTTTACATTACAAGTCCATTCATATTTTTGATCCAAGTATACACATTATCATTATACATATACGGGATCTTACAAAGAAAGGGGAAAAAGGAAAGAAATTTTGTAGGGGACGTCTCGAGATTCGGTTACGTTGACCGATGGTCAAGATTGATCTACGGGTAAATTCTGAAAATTAATTTAATATTATATTTAATGAAAAATAACCCGGATTAATCTAATGGTGCAGTTCTACGACAGAGCCCGAACGAGAGTCGATTGAGCTCCAATTATTGTACCCTAGGTAACATTGGGTAAGTACACTTTAATTACGACAATTTGAGTCCTTAATGCAGAGTTAAGATTACTTTACGAATTAATTTCTGCATAAAATAATTTATATTCTGATTTTTGAATTAATTGTCGTAAATTATATACGGGCTATCCAAAGAGTTTGAAACGAAGCCCAATGGGTATTGTGAGCCCAATAGACCCGAAGAAGGGATTTAATAAGTGGAAACGGGCTGGAATGGGTCGAGGCCCATTAAGGTGCAATCAGGTCCAATAAAGTAAAACAGGCCTAGTGCTTTTGATTCGATCAGTAAGAGTGAAATACTGATAAATATATTAGAATTGACCCAAATACGTGGTTATATGCAGCTCCGTAGACTTGGTCTGGAGCGAATTGGACTGAGACACTTGTTATGGTCGAGACGGGATAAGTTTGAGTGTGATTCCAAGTAAGGGAATTTTACGGACTGCTAGAGGTAACTTTATGCAATTTCGACATCATTTACATTCCCTAAAATTGTCTAAAGGGTCTATATTTAAAATAAGAATTTTAGTGCCCGGATGAGAAAATGACCAAAATACCCTTGTGAAGGGTAAAATTTTTAAAATTTGGAAAAGTTGGGAGGAGCAAGAACAAGAGGTTCGTGCTTGTTTTTGAGGTGTTTTGACACGTGCATGAGTAGGCTGGCTAGCTTGTAAATAAAAATGCACAACATTGCATATTTTCAACACTGTGATTTCCTTTGGAAATGGTTTTGAGATAATAGAGCATCCTACATAATTTTATAAAAATGTGATGTGCTAGAGCTCAGCTCGCATGAGTTTTGATTTGTGTGATACATGCATTAGTGCTAGAGCAAGAGCTCGCACTAGAGTTTTACATGCATTGGTGCTAAAGTCTAACTCGCACCAGATTTTCATATGATTTTCGTGGCAGGGTGCTGGAGTCTAACTCGCACAAGATTTTCAATTGATTTTTATGAAACGCGTGCTGCAGCTTAGCTCACACGAGATTTTTCTTGATTTTGTGAGAGTGCTGGAGCATCGTTCGCACTAGTTTTATGAGAACATGCGATGAGCCGTGCTTGGATCGTCGGGTAGACTGTATGTCACACCAATTAAATAGGCTTGCATGTGCATTTTGAGACAGGGCACGAGTATGGATATGAGATATGGGTCCACGGAGTACGTTGTACTATGCAAGTACCATGGAGTACGCTGTACCGTGCTGAGATTGATTATGTGGCATCTTCGGATGCGAGTAATCAGGCAGGACCGATGGGATGGACACAGGATATGACCATAGTCCTAGTTATTTGCCTGAGATATAAATACATATATTGCTTAGTCTCGCATGCTGATGTTTTTGAGAAACACGTTTTGTGGATTTTGTGTGAGTTTGGATCACCCGAGGGAGGGGTTGAGTCCTGACTAAGATGTGATTTTGATAAGAATGAAACTGGGATTTAAACTCTCACATGTTACTATTGCTTTCAAAGCATTTGATTTCATGGTTTTGTGTGAGTCAGGAACACCCGAGGGATGGGTTGAGTCCTGGCTGTGTTGTGAAATTTTAACGAGAATGAAATGATTTAAATGGATTTGCATGTTGAGTTTTTCGTGCTCTTTGAAATCCATATGTGCACTTGTTTTACATGACATCATGAATTGTAGCATCTGTTTTGAAATGTGTGGAGAAAGGGTGGTTTATGCATGGCACCACGTTCATGTAGGTTGTATGGTTACCTACTTGTTCGTAGGATTGCCTTACTGAGCTTGATGTGCTCACCCCTTTCATTTTCTCACACAAATCATTTCCAGTAGACCTTGAGAGACTGAGTACTGCATTCCAGACATCCGCTGCTGCCTATCACTTTAGGTATATACACGTTGTATATATTTTGTATCTAAATAACATAAGCACAATACTATATTTTGTATTGACACTGGGATGTATAGACTGGGTATATATTGTAAAGAAATGAAAAGAAATTAGTGCATAACGTATGAGTATATATTTAATTTAAATTGTGCACTATCTGTAAAATGTATGGTGATGATATGGGCACTGACACACAGCCCAATTATTGGTTGTGGTTAGTCACGATCAGAGGTCAGGTAAGTATGGAAGAAGAAAATCGAAATATTTACTCTGATTTTTGGGTAGTTTTAGGTCATGACACATATAGTAACCTGTCTCCCTTGCTTGATTTATTTACTACCACATGATTTTAATCTATAAATGTGATTGTGACTGTCTAGGGTAGACCCGAGGGAGGGGTCGAGCCTTGTGGACTTGATTTGTGAAATGATAATGATGTTTGTGATTGGAAATTGATTTTGATGGGGTGTGGATGTATTTGAGAAAGAGATGAGTTTTTTTAAAAAGGATGTTTCAAGTGAGTTTCCCTTTTTATTATGTGATTTGACAATGATGAGCATGAGATGATTTGTACATGATGATTTTACCATGTTTTATACGCCAATTTACATTATTTAAATACATGATATATGTTTACGCATATGGCATAGTTTTGTTTTCCTCATGCTCCGAACTATAAATGATTTAGGCATAACATTATCAGCATGTAGATAGAGTAGTTATCTACGATGCTTACATTATTGCCTTACTGAGCGTGTGGTTGCTCATCCCTCTCTATTTTCCCCCTCCTACAGAGCGTGCATAGTAGCCCAGCGAGGACTGAGGCCTTGTATTTTTGGATATCCGCTGCTTCCATCGCCAAAAGGTATATACACTGGATTCATTTTGTATCTAAACAATGTAATGACATTGTAATCATTGAGTTGTAACTATGGGGGATGTAGATGTCATTAATTGTAATTTGTATAAGTAAATGATTGACTTTCAAATATATGACATCACTTTTATTAACTGAGAATGAATGTTATGAGTGGATTATTATTGAATCACAGCCCAACAATGTAGTGGTAAGTTCGTTCGCGACCGAGTAAGGAAAGGAAAAATGCAAAAAATTTATTAAGATTTTCGGTTAAAAGGGAAATGAAATGGGTCGTGACAAGGATTAGCATAAAAAAGCTAGAGGTCAAATGAGTCAGCTAGCCACTTCTGTGAATAGACTGAAATCTCAAGAAAAATTACCCTCACAAACAATTATCAACCCCAAACAAAATGTCAGTGCAATGACCTTGAGGAGTGGAACCCAGTTGAAAGAACCTAGCAAGATAACCCAAAAATACAATTTAGAGGAAGAAGCTGAAAAAGAAGTTACTGCACCCTAACCACAACTTGATCACCCTAGGGAACCTAATGGCGCGTAACAAAATGTTATGGCACCAATTCCTCATTTTCCTTATAGATCATCTAAATCCAAAAAGGTGGAGGAGGAAAAGGAGATTTTTGACACTTTTCGTAAAATTGAGGTAAATATCCTTTACTTGATGCAATTAAACAAGTACCTCGATATGCCAAGTTTCTTAAGGAGTTGCGCACCAACAAAAGGGAATTGAAAGGTAATGAATTTATAAGCACGGGTGAGAATGTTTCAGCTATCCTCCAAAACAAATTACCTCCTAAATGCAAGGATCCAGGTATGTTTGCTATCCCTTGTAATGTAGGTAATGTTAAAATTGAAAGAGCAATGTTAGATCTAGGAGCCTCAATTAATGTCATGCCTTTGTCTATTTATAAATCTTTGAATGTTAGACCATTAAAAGAAACTGGTGTGATTATCAGCTTGCTAATAGATCTAATGTTTATCCTAAGGGTGTTCTAGAGGATGTTTTGGTACAAGTAAATGGATTGATCTTTCCTGCTAATTTTTATGTGCTTAATATGGAGGATGATGACTCATCTAGATCATTAATTTTGTTGGGAAGGTCTTGCTTAAAAACATCTACAACAAAAAATGATGTGCATGATGGTACACTCACAATGAAATTTGATGGTGAAATCATTAAGTTTAATATCAATGATAACTATGAGAGTTCTAGGATTTATAAGGAAAAAATAAAGGTCTCTCATGATTGTATGGTTTCTAAGAAAAATTTTTATGTTGCTCCGAAAGTTATACTATCTCATTCTAAATTAAAAATATTTCTTAGTAAATTTCGTTCTAGATGGTTAGGTCCTTTTATTGTTACTAACGTGTTTCCTCGTGGTGCAATTGAAATTCAAAGTTTGGATATAGGTCAGATCTCTAAGGTCAAGGGTTATCGCTTAAAACCTTTTTATGAAGGTGTACAAGTGCATAAGGTTGAACGAATCAGGTTGAAATATCCAAACTACAATTGAGCATGACCATGTCTAACCAAAGACTTTAAAGAAAAGGCGCTTTTTGGGAGGCAACCCAAAATTTCTCTTTATTTTCTGATTCGGAACTATTTTTCTTAATTTTTGTTGCTTTATTAGTAATAGATAAGATTTATATGTCTTGGTGTTAAAAAAAAAATTGGACACTTGAAAACAGAAGATGTGTTTTCATAGGGCGTCCCTCCGCCTTATAGAAAACCTTCTTTTGCAAAAAAAAAAAAAAAAACACAAAATTTTACATAAAACTTGCAGAAGAATGTTTTTTATAGGGCGTGCCCACGCCCTATCAAAACACTTCTTTTGCTACCACAAAAAAAAACATATTTATTTATTTATTGTTATTATTATTATTATTATTATTTTTTCTTTCTTTCCTTTCTTTTATTCTTTTTGTCTTCTTTACATATAGATTCCCCCTTCTCGGCACCATCTTCACCTCCCCAAACTATCACATAGTGGCAAGCTTCACACAAACCAACAGCAATCCCGGCGACAACCAACCTAGCTCTACAATCCCGACTCCAACAGTATCGGCAACAACAGCAACTTTCGACAGCCACAGTAGCCACAGCAGCAACTTTCGGCAACCACCATCTCACCGGAATCCCTCTCTCGACTGTAGCAGTTTCGACAGTAGCAGCAGCTCGCACTCTCCCCTCTTCCCGAGCTCTCAATCACCATCAGCAGCCAATCCTTTTTCTCCCGATTGTCGTTCACTTTCACAGTTTAATCGATAATTCCCTTCTCCAACAGTTCCCTTCTTCATGCCCGACTGTCGTTCACTTTCACAGTTCCACGGGCTACAACCTAGCTACCCCGAGACTCCTCCACCGACAGCCTTGCATCCTTCACCAACTATAGCAAGTTCGGCACCACAACAGCCACCAGCACCGGTCATCTCGCCTCACCCAACTTCAAGCATTTTCAATTCCACCTGCATAAAAAAAAACAAAAAAATATAAAATAAAAAAAATAATAATAAAAAATAAATAAATAAAAAAATAATAAATTTTTTTTTTTTTTTATGGTGGTTGCTTTACTTAACTGACAAATTTTAGCTATACCATTTTTATTATTAACATTATCTGATTTGGTGTGGTTATTTTTACTTGTTGGAGATTAACAATCGCATAGAGAGGAATTTTTCAATGGCTAGCAGTGGAAATCAAGGAGTTTCTTTCGCTCGTAAGCGTGCTCGGATTGTCAAAGTCGTCAAAATCAACGCAATGCTTCCCGGTGCTCAACATTTTTAAGCAAAATTTCTTATTTCTCTTAATCCTTTAAAGTTTATGAGCATTTATTTGATACATTAAGGACAATGTACAGTCTCGGTGTGGAGGAGGGTATTTAATTGTGACTCTATTGTTTGCTTTATTTTTCTTTCATTCTTAATTATTGTTCATGAAAATTTTTGCAAATCCAAAAAAAAAAATTCCAAAAGGTAAATTAGTTATTGTTTGTGATTTCTTTGAGTTCTAGATTTTTCTAATGCTTATCCCATGGAAAACATAAAAAAGTGATTTATATATGTGCAACATAGTTTTAAATTCTCATTAAAACACTGATTAGTTGCTTTTAATTCATTAGATGAAAAAGTGATTAGGATCTAGCACATATAACCCTTTTTGGTGAGATTTGAACCTATGAACATTCATTACATCATGCTACATTTCTTTGTTTGTGTGATTGTCATGCATAGTCGATTATTTTAGAACTTGCTCTGTCATACATGTCTCAATCAACCCCTTTGATGAGTAAGATGCAATGAATCAAGTAAGGTCATTTAGGTTAAACCCTTTTCTTGACATTATACCATCTATTTTCTAGCCTACCTTGTTATTATTAACCCCTAGAAAAACCACTTTGAGCCTAACGTTTTTTTTTTATTAAACCACATTATAAGCCATAATAAATCCTTTTGTTAATTTTCCCCTCTTTTTGAACCTTGAATTGAAGAATCTTATAGACTTATGTACATGAAACTTTAAAATATTTTTAGAAAGATTGCAATATGTTGGAAATTTAGTACTCCAAGCTATTACTTTCATTGAGTTATTATATTTCAAAAAAAAAAAAAGAGATGAAGAAAGAAAAGAAGAAAAAATGAAAATGAAAAAAGAGAAAGAGAAGTGTAATTTTTATTGCTTAGCAGTTAGTTCTAAAAATTATGTGATTGAAGCAGTCTTTTTGAAATCATTGAGTTGAGTTTTTTGTGAAAAGTTTTGTATGATTCCTTCAATTTCTCTAACCTAAAAATCCTTTTGTCATACCTTACCTAAGCCCCGATAAAACCCTTTTAGATCCTTAGATTTTTGCATCTTAATTTATTCATTGGTGAAAGAGATGTGATGAATTTGCAAGCCTATGGTAAGAAATCTTCTATGCAGTGACTTGAGAGTTCATTGATATATACCTTATACACTAAGAGTGTGATGAGTGAAATCCAATTGCGAGAGTGTTGGATCCTATGTATTTTATGAATTTAATTGAACCATTAAGGTGCTATTCATGTGTGTTATGAGAATTCGCTTTAAAAACTTATGTTTTAATGCTTAAAAGGAATGCGTTTGGATGAGGATAGGAAGAGGACGAAGGAATGATGAGAAGAGATTATGAATGTAGACTATTGTATGCTTGAGGACAAGCAATGTTTAGCTGTGGGGGAATTTTATAAGTTGCATATTAAACATATTAATTGTCATATTTTTCCATGATTTAGATTATTCTATATGCTTAATTTTTGGATTTGACTTATGTTTTCTATTTTGTATTGTAGATGAAGGAATAGAAGCAAAATGGATTAAAATTGCAAAATTTGATCAAGTCACAAAATCCAAAGATATCTTAGTGTAACACGTGGGCACGCCTAAGGCAGTGACAAGAATTGCAAGTCAAATATGTGAATTCAAGTCAAGATCCATCACTTGTAGCTGAAATTGACTTAACCAGTCTAAAGATGGCAAGTGGAAGATTTTTATTATTAAGGAAGAGATATGCAATGACTGTCTTTGGCAAGTATTGAAAAAGGAAAGAAGTTTAATTGTAATCAAACTCAATTAGAGAAATTTTCTTTGGAAACAGATTCTCGGGGTTAAGAGATTTAGTACTTATAGACTAAGAGTGGAAAGTGAGATGAATCATCATCATAAACACACAATTCTATATTTTTATTTTTCTTTAGTGTTTTTCTCTCAACTTATGGCTTGCTAAATTATTTAGTTCAGCTAAAGGATAATTAAAGTTTTGGGTTCTTCAAGAATTGTGAGATCTAATTACTTTTATCTTGTTCTCTTACATCTTTGCTATTTATATATCTTCTATGCTTGTTTAAATTATTGTTTTGATTGATTGTGCAAAAAGGGCCATTTGTTTAATTGTCAGGATAATATATCACCAATTAGAAACCAGAATCCGTAATTGTTTAGGAATTCTAATATAAGTGGTAAATAACATAAATGATTACAGAAAGATTTTCAATTCTATGTTAAGAAGATATATAATCTAGCTTAAATGAACCTACATGTGCATTTGTTGGTTAGAATTGGTGTCTCTCTAGTTTTTAATGCTGTTGGTAAATTAAATCTTAAGATCGTATCTAAGGTTGTTTAACTGATAAGAGAAATAATTAGAGATCGTATCCTTGTTATCAAAGAAGTAAGGAGGGCTAGGTTGTTAGGTCGTACCAATAACCACAACCAATTTGGTAAATATTAAAAGAATTCATTTTTGCATCAATGATCAATTCCATAAACCCATTCTAAAATTATTCATTTGGTTGGATGTTTTCATCATATTGATTTTCTCCCAACATTTTACATAGTGAATTTTCTCTACAACATTTTAATTTTCCTTTTATTCTCATTATAACAAAATCCCCAACATATTTGCTTTTTAAATATTTTGCAAAAAAATAAAATAAAATAAATCTAACCAATTTCTTGGGAAACGAACTTACTCATCTATACTACAGTTTTAATTTATTTTTAAGTAGGAATTATTACTGTTGGTCTCGACAGCCACCATATAACTTGTTTGTACATCATGAAATGATAAAGAATACATATGAATTTACGGGCCTTACAATTCTTAATCTCAATCGTTCACATTGCTTTCTCAAAACACCGAACTTTTTAGGACTCCTAACTATTAAGAAGTTGATGCTCAAAGGCTGCATAAAGTTGATTGAGGTTGACCAATCCATTGGTGAGCTAAAGAAGCTTACTTTTTTAAGCCGTAAAGATTGCAAAATCTTATGAAACTTTTAAGGATAATTGGATTTCTCGTATTTATTGAAGTGTTTTTTTTTTTATCTCGATGCTTAAGACGTTCTCCGGGAGTTGCATAACATGAAATCTGTGAGAACTGTGAATTTTGTATACCTCATTTATGAGAATTGTAATTTTGTGTATGTAATTATGATATGTTTATGTACACACAAGTTTTAAATATGATGAAGTATAAGAAGATGAGGTTTTTAAGTCTTGAATGTGCATGGATTGAATTATGGACTATGGGGTAGATTTTGGGAAGTTTTACATTGAGTTTTCTGCAAATTGATGCAGCAGTAGTATAATCTGTGAGGGCCAGATTGATATGCAAGGATGAGAGATCGATCTCATGGTTCCAGAATGCAGAAAATGTGCAAGAACCAATAGGCAGATCGATCTCATAGACGAGCAGATCGATCTTTAAATGTTTCTGTAAAGAGAAGATCGATCTCCTCAAGGAGCAGATCAATCTCATGAAGCATTCTGTAAACAGAAGATCGATCTCCTCAAGGAGCAGATCGATCTTATGAAGCAATTAAGAGATCGATCTCACCTCACGACAGATCGATCTCCTAGGCATAAAATTACCCCAAAACGTTCCCAATTTCAAAAAGAGATCGATATTATCAAGGACCAGATCGATCTCCTACCCTCCGTCTATAAAAGAACCCCTGTGTTTTCCTGCATTTCATCTTCTCTCTCTCTTTAAGAAATCAAAGCCCTAGCTTTCTCTCTCTTCCAAAGCCCTCATTTTCATCCAAATCTTAGGTGTGGCAAGAAGGAAAGTTATCCTCATCCAAAGGAGAGCAACATACTTGGAAACCGAAGGACGAATCGAATCGAGGTGTGAATAGAGCTCTCCATAAGTTTTTGGTAAATTTTTAAGCTTTAATCTTTGATATTGAGGTGATTTTGGTGATTGTGACTATGGGTGTTGAGATAAAATAACTAGGAAATTATTAGAGTTGATGAAATTGTGATTTTGTTGGGATGATGATGATATTATACAATTTGTGGTAATTTTGAAGATTTTGGCTATAAATAAGAATTGAGACAATGAGGCGATTTTGGCATGGACATTATGCATGAAGAATGTAGAATTTGAAATGTAGTGGATGAGAATGTGGATTAGGATAGGAATATGAGAAAATCGAGGTTTGTAGTATTTAACGAGAATATGAGCAAATATGTGCTCGATGATGTGATTGAGATGAATTATTGATGTTTTAACATCGTTTAGATAGCCCAGGAGTTTCAGAGAGGAATGCGAGGCTAGTCCGTCGTTTGGGAGAACGATTGCACTATACGAGGTGCAACGAGGTAAGGGAAAACTTAAACTCATTTGTGTATGTGATTTTGTGATGATATTATAGCATGAAATGTGATTTGAGAAAACAAGCATGTTTTTATGAGTTGAGAATGAGTTATTGCACACTGTTTTATAGCCGATTGGGGCCCAATTTTTATAAGTTGTAAACTAAATGCGAAATTGTTGTACAACCGTTTTGAGTTTAAAAGTGAAAAATGATTTGGGCTCTACGTTAAGGCGTACTGAGATTTGAGAAATGTGTGCGCAGTTTTGCCGGTTTGAGCTCGATTTTGACATGTTTTGTGTTGAGTACAAAACGGTTTTGAGATGCATTTTATAAGAAAAACCATTGTGAGCGCTACGTGAAGGTAAAACGGTTTTATTTCATAATGGCTATTACTAAAACTTAGGTGTGTCATGTTGAATACACATCGGGCTTAGCTCTTGTAGCATGTAAGACCGGACCATGCTTTGATAGCATGTAAGATCGACGGCTGTACGACTCTGATCAAGTCTACAGCGAACCTAGGCCATGGGTGTATTATTGTCGACGAAATCCCTCGATTAGGGATGTTCGCCTAGGGGACGAGTTCAATCATTTTTATGTGCCATGACGAGTTTTTATATGAGTTTTATTTGCCTAGTCTTATTTTACACATGATATTGTGTTTTGTGGCTACGCCACGTGCATTACTATTGCGGTGATTTTTATCACGTTTCATGAGAAAGCCATTATAGCATCCTGATTTCCACATGCTTGTAACTATTTGTAATCATGGTTTGAGCCATTTATTATCATGTTTCTACATGAGTTTTGAGAAATGAGTTGAGATGATATTTTAATTATTCATGCTACATTTTTCTAGTAAGTTTATTGGGTTTTCACCCACAAAATAAAATGATTATGCTGTGCAAATCATTTTCTTATTAATGAGTCCCTTACCCTCTTACTGAGCGATTTAAAAACTCACCCTGTTTTATCTCCCCCCAGATTTCTTCAAAGGAAGAGAGTTTCCCTGCGACGTACAAAGTAGTGGCTAGTGGAGGACTTGAGCTCCAGGCCATATATTATATTTTGAGGTATAATTTATCATTTCATGTACCCAGACTAAAGTTGTATTTACAGACACTTGATGTACAATGATGTATGTGATGTATTAGGATTAATTAACCTTGAATTGAGTAATGTATATGGTATGATATATAATTATGAGATAATGAGATCCTGAGGTGAAAGTTATAAACTATGTATGATGATGCATGACACTGCACAGAAATGCACCCTTAATTGTGAATGGATGTGAAAACGTTTTAAATTTATCCTATTTTTTGCGCTTTCATGGCGTCACAGAGTTTTCTTGATATCAAAGCTTAGGGTGTTTAGTATTGTCAGTGTCGATCAAGTGAAATAGAATACATCCCAAGTATCTGTATAAGTCTGGTCATGAACTGAAATTGAGGATTGAGATTTCAATCGAATTTGATGTGTACGCGCAGGAAACGTATTATGATTGAGAATGAGTGGACGACGAGGTCGTTCGAGGAGGCAAGCAGAGCCACCTCCACCACTTGCCCCACAACAAGAGAGTCCTAACTCTTGATTTTACTAGATTTAGCATGATGTGCGGCAAGGTTTTGAGTAAATGGCAGCGCTATTCGCGCAACATTTTGG
The DNA here is from genome assembly GCA_033439115.1 of Firmiana major. Classification (NCBI taxonomy): domain Eukaryota; kingdom Viridiplantae; phylum Streptophyta; class Magnoliopsida; order Malvales; family Malvaceae; genus Firmiana; species Firmiana major. The sequence goes on along the minus strand of CM065898.1, from coordinate 79,281,105 downwards.
AGTTAATGCTTCGGGTACTACTCCTACACCACTACACGGACCTCCCATGCCCCCAGTACAGATGGACCCAGTGCCTTCCATCACTCATCCTGATGACAGAAGTATGGTCCGACTGAAGGACTTTTTGAAAATGAATCTGCCCGCATTCAAAGGGAGAATGGATCCCACAGAAGCTGTGGAGTGGCTAACTGAGTTGAGAATCATATTTGACTATTTGGGATGCACAGATGCTGAGAGGGTCAATATAGGCGCTTATATGTTGAAAGGGAGAGCTCGAGATTGGTGGGGTACTACCAAGGGTATTTTTATGTCCAGCCTGGATGTGATTGGTTGGGAAGAGTTTCAGACGGCATTTAGAGCCCAATATGTACCACAAGCTACTCAAAAAAGGAAGCAGACAGAGTTTTTTAATCTGGTACAGGACGATATTTCTGTGGACGATTACGAGAGCCGATTTACCGCTCGATTGAGGTATGATCTAGAGACCATAAAAATGAAGAGTTCTGCATATAGAGATTTGTGTATGGATTGAAGCCCATCATCAGAGATCGATTGATAGGGCTGTGTATTACTGAGTTTGGAGATACTCTGAGACGAGCATAAGAGATTGAGATGAGAATCGAAATTGTACAATCCCAGAATGAGTTCAGTGCAGTGACTCGGGATAAGGGCAAGAGGCCAGCGATTTCCCAAGCAGATGTTTGGAGAAGTTCCTTCAAAAGAGGAAGGATTGAGGTACAGAAGGGCAGATTGGAGGACTTAAAGCTTATCCTATCATAAGGGAGACCCCTCGAGATGTCAGGCCTGAGATAAGAGTTTACAGAAATTATGGTCGATCACATGAGGGAAGTTGTACTGGGTTGATCCATGGATTTTTTTGATGTGGAGACATGGGTCACAGAGTAAAAGACGACCCTCAACCTTAAAGACCACATGCTCCGGAGCCTACTAAACAGCAGTTTCAGAGAGTGAATCCCCCGAGACAGGCCACTGCTGCAGAGAAAGGAAAGAAGCCTGTTACAGAGGGATGTGTGTTTGATCTAGATAAGGAAACAACAAACACTTCAGCAGAAACTATAAGAGGTACACTCTCTGTCTGTAATCATAAGGCTTATGTGTTGATTGATCCAGGGTCCACGCATTCGTTTATTTTTGAGCATTTTGCTTATAGATTAAATTTGAAGTTTGAACCTCTAGAGTATGTACTACATGTAAATACCCCTATGCGTGAGTCCCAGAGAACTGATTTAATCTGTAGAGGGTGTAAAATAAAGGTGAGAGATAGAGTGATGTTAGCAGATCTAATGATGCTAAATATACATGGATTTGATGTAATTTTGGGAATGGATTGACTGGCAACCAATTGAGTGAGTTTAGACTGGTACACTAAGATTGTAACTCTCTCCTTACCTGAACCTTACATTGTACGTTTGAAATATTGAGAAAATAAATATGTGAAATTTTTGGTAAGCAAATTGAAATTTTGATGTTGCTTTTGAGAGTACTAAATATGATTGTTCATGTGAAGGTTATGAAACACTCATCTCAGATGATAAGCGGGAACATCCGAGGATTGGGGATATACCTGTGGTGTGTGAATTTTCAGATGTCTTCCCAGATGAGTTATCAGGTTTACCACCAGAGAGAGAGCTGGAGTTTACCATTGATTTGGTACCAGATACTCAACTTATCTCTAGACCTCCATATAGGATGGCATTAGTGAACTGTAGGAAGTGTAGAAGCAACTACAGGAGTTATTGGATCAAGGATTTATTAGACCCAGTGTCTCATCGTGGGGAGCACCAGTGTTATTCGTGAGGAAGAAGGATGGTAGTCTTAGATTATGCATAGACTACCGACTGTTGAATAAATTCACGGTGAAGAATAAATACCCATTGCCCAGATTAATGACCTACTTGATCAGTTGAGAGGGGCTTCAGTCTTCTCTAAGATTGATTTGAGATCGGGCTATCACCAATTGAGGATTAAAGAGGAAGATATTTCGAAGACGGCCTTCAGGACAAGGTATAGCCATTATGAATTTCTAGTGATGCCCTTTGGATTGACGAACGCCCCTGCGGCCTTTATGAGGTTAATGAATGAAGTGTTTAGAGACTATCTAGATAAGTTTGTGATAGTCTTTATTGATGATATCCTGGTGTACTCTCGGTCTTATGAGGAGCATGCACAACACTTGTGGTTAGTACACTACAAGAAAACATACTCTCAGCAATGGAATTATTCCATCAGTAAAAAATAAATTAGCGACGGATTTACGACGAAATTCCATCGCTATAGGTTTCAAATATATAATTTACATTTTCGATGGATTTTGCTACGGAATTCCGTCGCTGATTCTGTCGATTTTTTCCTAATATTTTTTTCTGTCACTGAAAGACTTTCGCAACGAAATTTCGTCACTGAATCCTCCGTCGAATTTTTCGTCTCTGAAAGGCTTCAGCTACAAAATTTCATCGCTGATTTCACTCGAATTTTTACAAATTTTTTTAAAATATTTTTTTCGTCGATGAAGGGAAGCAGCGATGAAATTCCGTCGCAGATTCCTTTGTTGAATTTTCTGTCGCTGAAACCCTTCAGCGATGGAATTCTGCCGCTGCTTCCACTCGAATTTTTACAAATTTTTTTAATATTTTTTTCGTCGCTGAAAGGTTTCAGTGACAGAATTCTGTCGCTGATGTCTTTGTTGAATTTTTCATCTTTGAAAGCTTTCGACGACGAAATTTCGTCGCTGATTCCACTAGAATTTTTATAATTTTTTTAAATATTTTTTTCGTCGCTGAAGGGAATCAGCGACGAAATTCCATCGCGGATTCCTTTGCTGAATTTTTCGTCACTGAAACCCTTCAGCGACGAAATTTTGTCGCTGCTTCCAGTTGAATTTTCACAAATTTTTTTAATATTTTTTTCGTCGTTGAAGCCTTTTTTATTTTTAATTAATTTATGAATTATAAAAAAAATGTTAACAAATTTCTCCCCCTTCCTCACTCGATCTCTTCACCCCCCCCGACCCTCTCCTATGTTTTCAAACATTCTCGCCTGTCCAGTCGTGATCTCTTCCCTCTGTGCTGTTTGTCTTCACCATCGGCAACAACCCAACTCCATCGACCGTCTGGATCTCCCTCTCTTCCTCATCGTCGACGAGCTCCTCCCTCCATGGCGTGAATCAGAAACAGTTTCCCCCATTTTCTTCTGCTCTTTGCCTCTGTTCCACCGACAACCGGAGCCCGTTCCAGACCAACCGATGGCCTACTCCCCTTCAACCGAACCCTATTTCTGTTTCCTTTCATCATCTCGGTCCACTCCCTTCCTGTTCACGCGTGTTCAGAGTAACCTTCAACTGCTCCATTGTAAACAATTTTTTCACCAAATCGCGACTTCAATCCAGCGGGTATCCTACTATCTCAATATTTTATTTTTTCCTTTCCCGTTTTCATACTCACACACGCATATATATATATATATATATATACATTTTTGTACCAAATTTGGTGTCTCGGTCAGGCTTCAATCTCACTGTCTCACCAAATTTGGTGTTTCGTTTCATTTCGATCTGTTTGTAAATAAGTGACTTTGTTGTAAGTTTGATAAGTAGGATACTCTACACTCAGATTATTGGGGAAAATGCCCTAATCTTTGAAAAGAAAAAAAAACTTATGAATTCGGGATTAGATATTTAGTTAATTTGTGAAGGCTTTAGAGTATTATGATGGACATTTAGTGAACCTTTGATCGCAAATGTAATTATATTTTGCCGTGATTAAGGATGAACTGTTAGAGCTGACAAGATATAATATATGAAAATTGAGGTACTATTGGTTCAAATATATGTAAACTTTCCTTATGGTTTTATTGGAATTTGTGGTCAATTAGAATTATAATGCATATAAGAATATTCACTTGTTTTGGTAAGATTTTGATTTGAGTAAATATTTAAGTTTGATAATAAGAATTGATATTTTGAATAATTGCTGAATTTTGATCGTTAAATGTTTATTTTGGAGTGTATAAGTTATTAACAGTCAATGTGATAAAATCATAATCATGGTTTTTGATTGGGTTAGAAGACGAGTTTCATTTGAGTAGTATTAACAGGTATTGTCATGGTATAAAACATTTGTTTTATTTACTTATTTATTTATTTTTGTAAGTTTTGGTTATGATCTTTGGGTATAAAATGACTTCTTAAGAGTATGAACAAATTGTGGGTCTTTTATAATCTTAGATTTTGACTAAAAGAACTTTATGACTAAAAGCAACAATGTTATAATTCAAAACATTCAATCACTAATTAGTTTGATACGCAGATAACAAACAATTACATCTTTATGTGCAAATAGACAACTGTATGCGAACCTAGATGTAGCTACAATGCATGAGAGTATTTAGATGGAGTCTATTTAGTAGAATCAGCGTAAGTCACAACCAAAACATGTATGAATATAAGTTTACTATCGTAGAATTAGCTAAAGTTATGAATATAAGTTTACTGATTTTAGTGTTGAATATAAAATTGGTTTTATGACAGGGAGAGCTTGCTGATGTGATTGGAAAGTATGATTGTTAGTTATGGATAACTAAGGTTGTTGAGATGAGTTAATATGCATGAATTGTATTGAGGATTTGGATTGCTTTATACTATTATTTATAGGTTGGGTAGAGATAAATTGCAATCGTTATGCTGCCGAAATTTTTAAGGAAACTTAGGACTTTAATTGATTTATTTTGTAATAATTTATTTTTTTAGTTTATTTATTTTGTTATAGTAGAAGTTAAATTTTTTTATATGCACGTTACATACTAACAATGTTTACTTTTTAATTTTTTTTACTGCAGGTTTTATTTTCAAATTCAACTGTCATATACTTTGGAAACATTAAAGGTAAGTTCAATTTAAATTCCATGATTTGCTTAAGTAAAAAAATTTGTATTTACTTAATTGACAAAAAATATTTCGTGATAGAGTGTAATTGTTATTCTATATTTTCAGATACTGTATTCTGTATGAAAAATGGATAAGGATAGATCTTGGATGTATTGTCGATTAGATGTAGATGGATACATTAGAGATGAATTTTTGAATGGAGTTGAAGAGTTTATTAGTTTTGCATTTTGTCATCTGGAGGTAGTTAGTGGAAATCGAATTAAATGTCCTTGTAGCAAATGTATGAATAAAGAATTCTTGGAAGTCGATAAGGTGCGTAAACACCTTTATTACAAAGGTTTTGTTGTTGGGTATACCACTTGCGATAAACACGGAGAATTTGAAGAAGGACAGTCATCGTAAAATATAAATGAAACAGTTGACCCACTATCTGGGGTAAGACATGAGGAACAAAATCTGTATGTTAGAATGGTTACGGATGCTTTTCATATGGATGATGACATAATTGGTAATTCTGTGAACAATTCAATAAGTGAGGAGCAACATCCAGATTCATCTGCTACATACTTCTATTCTCTATTGAATGATGTAGAAGAACCACTATGGCCTGGTTGTTCAATGCACACAACATTATCGGCTGTTTCACAACTTTTGAACTGGAAGTCAGAGTTTAATATAAGTGAAGCATGCTTCAATCGTTTGTTGGGGATTATGAAGCTTATGTTACCAAAAGATGATAATTTGCCACAAACCAACTATGAAATGAATAAGAAGCTGGAAAAATTGGGTCTTAGTTATGTTAAAATAGATGCATGCAAGAATAATTGTTTGTTGTTTGATAAAGAATATGCAGAGGAGGAGTATTATCAAATATGTGGTCATCCTCGATATAAACCTATCTCAACAGTTGGTGGACGAGGAAAAAGGATACCTTATAAGGTTTTACATTATTTGCCATTAATTCCGAGGTTGCAAAGGCTTTTTATGTCGTCAGTAACTGCTAAGTTTATGACATGGCATGTTGAAAGTTGAAATACTAACGGAGTGCTCAATCATCCTGTTGATGGGGAGGCATGGCAAAAATTCGATAGTATTCACCAATCGTTTGTTGCTGATCCTCAAAATGTAGGACTTGGTTTGTGTGCTGATGGATTTTATCCTTATGGCCCGACATCGAGATCATACTCTTGTTAGCCAGTAATGTTTGCTGTTTACAATTTACCTCCATGGATGTGCATGAAGCAACCATATTTGTTTCTCAATATGATAATTTCGGGAAGGAAAAGTCCATCACATAACATTGATGTTTTCTTGAGACCTTTAATTGATGAGTTAAAGGTGTTGTGGGAACATGGTGTTGAGACTTATGATGCTCACAGAAAATAGCATTTTATGTTAAGGGCCGCATTATTATGGACGATTAATGACTTCCCTACTTATGGAATGTTGTCTGGGTGGAGTACCCATGGTCGATTATCTTGTCCTTCCTTTAGGTTGCAGTATGGACGAAAGCCTTGCTTTTTCGATTGTCATCGTCAATTTTTACCTCCTAGTCATCCTTTCAGGAGGTAACGTGACAAATTTAGTAAAATGGTAGATCATGATCCTCCAGTGCAGAGATTGTCAGGTGAAGAAGTATTGCAATAATTAGATGCCATCGCCGATTTACCATACGGTAAAAAATGTGGTCCACAAAAACCTCCAGGGTTTGGGGTATCTCATAATTGGGTGAAGAAGAGTATATTTTGGGAATTGCCTTATTGGCATACCAATCTTATTCGACACAATTTGGATGTCATGCATATTGAGAAAAATGTTTTTGACAATTTGTTTAACACCCTGATGGATGTTAAGGATAAAACTAAAGATAATATAAATGCAAGAATGGATATGGCCTTCATTTGCAAAAGAAAACAATTAGAATTGGTGAACAGTGATGGAAAAACATTAAAGCCTAAAGCTTCATTCACTCTAAGCAAGGAGGAGTAAAAAAGACTATGTGCTTGGGTTAAAGAGTTAAGGCTTCCTGATGGGTTTGCATCAAATATAGCTCGGTGTGTTAATATCGATGAATGCAAGTTCTACGAAATGAAATCTCATGACTGTCACATTTTTATACAATGCTTACTTCCCATAGCTATTCGTGATTTTGTCCCAAATCCAATTTGGGATGAAATCACAGAACTATCTCATTTTTTCAAAGATGTATGCTTACCGAAAATACGTGTAGGTCACATGCAAGTTTTGCAAAGGAACATTGTACAAACCATTTGCAAATTAGAGAAGATCTTTCCCCCTTCATTTTTTTGATTGTATGGAGCATCTTCCAATCCACTTGCCTTATGAGGCTATGGTGGGTGGTCCAGTGCAAATCGATGGATGTATCCTTTTGAGAGGTAATCACTTATAGTTAATCATTATTCAATGTTATACTAATATTTATCATCCCAAATATTCTATCTGAAAAAGTTAATAAAATTTAATTGCTTACAATATTCACTTTAGGTTTTTGCATCACTTAAAAAAGAAAATGAAAAATCCAACTCATCCAGAAGGGTCGATATGTATGGCATACATAAGGGAGGAGATTGAAAACTTTTGTACCTTGTATTTTGAACCTAAAGTTCAAACAAAATTGACCCATCCACCACGTAATGATGATGGAGGAGATGTCGATCCGATGGGACGTTTGTCCATTTTTAGACGTCCAGGTCGATCAATTGGGCCGACAAAAAATAATGCTCGATACTTGGAGGAAGATGACTACAATGTTGTGTGTATATACGTGTTAATGAATTATGAGAAAATAATTCCCTATATTGAGTAAGTTATCTAAATCTAACACATCGTTTAATGTAAAATTATATGGCTGATATAGTTGTTCTCTTATTTAGTTTCAAATGTCATTGTAGGTCATTTGATGATATGATTAAAAGAGATCATCCGAATATCAACGATGCACAATTAGAGAAAGCACGTCATGATCATTTTCAAAAATGGCTTAAACAATTTGTAAGTACTATAAAAATAGAACAATCAGTAGTTTGAACTTAATTTTTAAAATTTTAATGTTTGGTTTCGCGGGGTTTTAGGTCTTTGAACATGCCATTCAAACAGATCCATGAATTATTGAGATTTCTCATGGTCTTGGACGTATGATAAGGAGTTATGAAGGTTATTCTGTAAATGGTTTCAAGTTTCATACGTTGGATTATGGTCGATCTCGAAAAACAATGAACAGTGGTGTATGTGTCAAAGGCAGCTGCTACAGTGATTTTGATCGTGATTTTTATGGCATACTGGCATATATAATCGAATTAGAGTAGTTTGAAATTGGAAATAAAGTTGTGTTATTCAAGTGTCATTGGTTTGATACAGAACGAGGTCTTCATGTTGATCCCCGTAATAGTCTTGTTGATATCAAGCATAAATCTATACTTGCCAGTAACGAACCTTTTATATTAGTTGAACAGAGCCAACAAGTGTACTTTAGTCCTTATCCTTCTACAAAAAAATATCGTCGTCATTGGTGGGTCGTATTCAAAACAAAGGCACGAAGTAGATTTAACCTTCGACGAAATGACGGTGGACAGATTCTAGATTTGAAAACAGGAGTTTACCAAGAAGTGGAAGTTTTGAACCCTAGAATAGTTGCATATTCAGACGAACTGGACAACCTTACTATTCATATTAGTGGTGAATATGAAGAAGTCAATCAATTTGCAGAAGAAGAAGAAGAAGAAGAAGAAGAAGAAGAAGAAGAAGAAGAAGAAGAAGAAGAAGAAGAAGAAGAAGAAGAAGAAGAAGAAGAAGAAGATAAGGAAGAGGAAGTGGAAGAAGAGGAAGAAGAAGAAGAAGAAGAAGAAGAAGAAGCGGAGGATGAAGTATGGAATGATGAAGCAGTTGGTAATGATAGAGAAGATGACAGTGATTACAATAATGAATAGTAAGAATTAAACATTTGATTGTAAAAGAAATATTATTGGACTTCATTTACTTATTTCTTAACATAATTTTTTTATTTGTATTGCAGATGAGAAGATTGAAAAAGCTAGCACAACGATCATATAGGTCCAAGTCTCCTTCACCTGTAATGGAGACTATACCTGGATTGGAGTTTGACTATAATCTTGACTTTGACTTTCAGCCTCAATCTCAGCAGCCTACTCAGTCTGATGCTCAGGCTCGTGATCGACCTTTAGCTTACTGTCCAAATCAGTCTCGTTCTCGGCCTCTAGCTCAACCAACTCCATCTTCAAGTCGACCTGATCCAGCTCTTTATAATGATGATGACGACGATGATGATGCCATTCCAGTTCCTCCATCAGCGGTAGAACAACCATTACCCGGGCGAAAAATATCTACTGAGGAGGCTACACAAACTGTGGGTGGTAGTGGGAGTGGGAGTGGGAGTGATAGTGGTCGAGAAAGAACAAGAGGCCCAAATCAGAGTCTTGAAACACCGCAAAGTCCAGAGCATAGGTTATTCCTGACGCCACTTGGTAACATGTATATTGCTTCTACTTTTGTTTTATTTTCGTACAACTATGATATTAAATATGGTATAATATTTGGTGATATCTTCTTTTTTTTGGCAGTTCTTTTGAAGACTCAAAGGGTGTGAGGACTATATCCAATTTAATTAAACAACATTACTCGGAACCATGGCCAACATGAAAAAGGGTTTCAAATGAAGTGAAAGCACAAATGTGGAATAAATTTCAAGTACATTACTTTGAAGTAAATAGCTTGATAATTGGTCATAAACGTATCAAAATGATAATTATCATTTGTTTTTCTTTGCAAGAGAAGTTCAGGTGGTCTGCTAACCAAACCAATAATGTCTATACAGTTTGGGAGCACTTATGCAAGTCACGTTTTAAAGACCTGTTGCAGTTGGAGAGAAGACAAGCAATGCAATATTTTAATACGGATAAAATATCTGACTGTAAATGGTATAACAAGTCGAAGTGGATTTTAGTCCAAATATGGGATCAATTAGTTAAGAATGAATGGGGGACTGAAAGGTGGGAGGAGAAGTCAAAAAAAAGGAAAACAGAATTGGTTGACGGAAAAAGAAGGAATGATAACAAAGCATACAAGCGGTTCTGTATCTTTTTCGGTACATGAATATAGGATGGTAAGTCCAAATAATAAAATATATTTTACTGTTTTATTTATTTTAATGCAATTTTTATTCCTTACAAGAATTTCATATCTTTCTATGAAAAATTGCATATCTCTTAATGTAGGCACAACGTCTAGGTCGAGCACCGACATATAAGGAATTGTTTGATCGAACGCATAGACGTTTAGGTGGAGATGGTGATTATGTGGACAACAAGTCCAAATCTATCAGTGTACGTAATGCATTCTATAGGCTTCTAATATGGTTTTCTCGTTATTAAAGTTTACTATTTATTATCCTTCTTCTAATTACATTGTAGGAAAAATACGCTACTTCATTGACTCAGAAATACGGCGAGGATATAAGCACCCATCCTCCTTTTGATCGAGCTGCATGGTGTGAGGTAATTGGAGGGATGGAGAGTACGCGTACACATACGTACGAATTTGGGACTAGGCCATATCGCCTTGATTTACAAATGGGCATAAACATTGCATCTGCCTCTGGTTCCACCCAATCTTCTTGCGCATCTCATTCAGCTTATAGTCCTTTTCCTTATCCTACTCTTGGTGTGATGGGTACTCCTGACACAAATTCAGAGGTGCAGCAAGTGAAAGAGGACGTCAGAGTCATTTCAAACAAGATTGATAATCTGGAAGGAAAGTTGTCTGATTTTATGGATCAGATGATGAGCTTGATGGCAAGGAATGCCAATAACACAGGAGCACCTGAACTTGGACCGTCTGGATCTGGAGGTCACCCTAATCAGTGAGAGTACACATTTTATTTTATTTTATTTTGTTTCCTTATGAATTCTGGATGATATTTGTGATGATGATTTGATCAGACTATATATGATGATGATTTTCAATTAATAGTTGTGATATATATTTTATGTTTGTTTTTATTGATTTCTACATGTCTGTTTCATTATTTTAGGTACACGAATTTAAGCAAAAAAAATATTAAAAAATATATAGTTAAATTAGCTATGGAAATCTGTCACTGAAGCCTTTTAGCGACGAAAAATTTATTTCATTTTTAAATATATTATATCAGGTTTTAGCTACGAAATTTCGTCGCTGATTACTGAATATATAAAAGTGTTCAGCGACGAAAAATTTAATTAATTAACAAAATAAACATATAAATTAGCGACGAAAATCTGTCGCTAAAACATTTTAGCGACGAAAATTTAATTAATTTAAATACTAAAATTAGCGACGAAATTTCGTCGCTAAAATGTTTTAGCGACGGATTTTTCGTCGCTGATTGATTTTACCGACGAAACTTTAGTTAATTCATACATATAAATTAGCGACGAAATTTCGTCATTGAACGGTTTCGGCAACGAAAATTTAATTATTTCAAATACATATATTAGCGACAAAAATCTGTCGCTGATTACATTTAACGATGAAAAAAACAGCGTCGAAATTCCGTCGAAAAAAGTTTTCAACGACGAAAATTATTTACGACGGAATTACCGACGGAAGTTTTCCCTTAGCGACGGAAAACTTTCAGCGACTTCAAATTTAGCGACGGAATGTTCTGTCGCTAATTCCGTCGTAAATACTCATTTGTAACTGAAAGCAAAAATTAGCGACGGAAAATCCGTCGCTAAGTCCGTCGCTGTTGCCCCTTGTTCTAGTAGTGGTACTTCAGATACTCCGAGATAAGCAATTATATGGAAAGTTTGGTAAGTGTGAGTTTTGGCTAGATCAAATAGCTTTCCTTGGTCATATAGTTTCAGCAGAGGGAGTATCAGTTGACTCAATTAAAGTGGAGGCTGTGCTTAATTGGGAAAGATCGAAGACAATTACATAGGTACGAAGTTTCTTTAGATTGGCAGGATATTACAAAAGATTTGTTGAGGGATTTTCCAGGATTGCCACTCCTTTGACCAAGTTCACGCACAAGAAGACTCCGTTCATATGGACTGATCAATGTGAGCTCAATTTTTAGGAATTAAAAAGGAGATTAACAGCGGCACCTGTCTTGACTATCCCTGAGGAATCATGGGGATTTTCGGTGTATAGTGATGCTTCCCATCAAGGATTGGAGTGTATGCTCATGCATCATGGAAGAGTGGTCACCTATGGATCGCGATAATTGAAAGATCATTAGCGAAATTACCTCACGCATGATTTGGGGTTAGTTGCTGTGGTGTTTGCTTTGAAGATCTGGCGGCACTACTTATATGGGGAAAGATTTCAGATCTTCACTGACCACAAGAGTTTGAGGTATCTGTTTGATCAGAAAGAGTTAAACATGGGACAAAGGAGATGGATGGAACTCCTTAAGGATTATGACTGTGAGATTCTATACCATCTGGGGAAGGCGAACGTGGTTGCTGATACCCTGAGCAGGAAGAGTATGATATCTACTATGATTATCAGGGAATGAGATTTATTGGAGCAATTCGTCGAACTCCAGATCAGAGTTAAAGAGGTAGAAACTGGATTTTTGGCTAGCCTGCGAATAGAGCCCAAGATCATGGATCTGATTAGAACTGGGTAGCGCGATGATCAGAGGTTGGTCGATATGGTTAGTCAAGCCGAGCAAACTTCACAATCGGATCTCATAGTTAGTGAGGATGGATTATTGAGATTCAAAGGATGAATTTGTGTACCGGAAAATGATACCCTGAGGAAATAGATATTGAGAGAATCTTATTACTTGCGATACACCATGCACCCAAGGAGTACTAAAATGTACCGAGATTTGAGAAAGGTATATCCGTGGAGTGGTATGAAGCGAGACGTGACAGATTTTGTGGCCAGATGTTTAGTGTGCCAGTAAGTAAAAGCTGAGCATCGCAAGCTCGGAGGACTATTGCAGCCTTTACCTGTGCCTACATGAAAATAGGAGCATGTTACCATGGACTTTATTATGGTTTATCGAGAACTCGAAGGGGTCGTAATGCGATATGGGTCATAGTGGATAGACTGACGAAAAGTGCCCACTTCCTTGCCATAAAGAGCACCGATACTATGGATGCCTTAACTGAGTTGTATGTGAACGAGATAGCTAGATTACATGGGGCTCGAGTGAGTATTACTTCTGAAAGAGATTCTCGATTTACTTCCAGATTTTGGACCCAGTTTCAGGAGTCCATGAGATCTCGATTGAGCTTTAGTACCGTCTATCATCCTCAGACAGATGGTCAATCAGAGATGACTATTCAAACTCTGGAGGATATGTTGAGGGCGTGTACGATGGATTTTAAGGGATCATGGGATGATCACCTGCCCCTAGCAGAGTTTACGTACAATAATAGCTATCGTACGAGTATTGGAATGACACCTTTTGAGACTCTGTATGGTAGGAGGTGTAGATCCCTTGTAGCGTGGGAAGAAATGGGTGACAGAAAGATAAATGCTCCTGAACTTGTTGAACAGGCTGTACAGAGTGTGAAACTCATATGTGAGAGATTACAGGTTGCACAGAGTAGATAGAATGCAACACGGATGTGCGTAGACGGCCACTCGAGTTTGATGTTGTTGATGCAGTGTTTCTAAAGATATCACCGAGTAAGGGTATCATGAGATTTGAAAAGAAAATGAAATTGAGTCCTCGATACATCAGACCATTCGAGATTCTTGAGAGAGTGAGAGTGATAGCTTACAGGTTGGCATTACCCCTACAGATGTCCAGAATACACAATATCTTTCATGTATCTATGTTGAGGAAGTACCACCCGGACCCTTCTCATGTCATAAAGTATGAAGAGATGGACATACAAGAGGACATGAACTACACTAAAGAACCCGTCCGGATTCTTGATAGAAAAGAGAAGGTACTTAGGACCAAAAACATCCTATTAGTGAAAGTTTTATGGAAATCACTCAATGGAAGAGGCAACCTAAGAATTGGAAAACCTCATGAAGGAGAAGTACCCATATCTGTTTGATGAGTCGAGTTGAATTTGGAGGACCAAATTCTTTGAAGGTAGGGAGGATGTGAGAACTATGAATTTTGTGTACCCCATTTATGAGAATTATAATTTTGTGTATGTAATTATGATATGTTTATGTACATACAAGTTTTAAATATGATGAAGTATAAGAAGATGAGGTTTTTAAGTCTTGAATGTGCATGGATTAAATTATGTACTATGAGGTAGATTTTAGGAAGTTTTACATTAAGTTTTCTATAAATTGATGCACCGGCAGTACAATCTGTGAGGGTCAGATCAATCTCCAAGGATAATAGATCGATCTCATGGCTCTAGAATACAGAAAATGTGCAAGAACCAATAGGCAAATCGATCTCATAGACAAGCAGATCGATCTCCAAATGTTTCTGTAAAGAGAAGATCGATCTCCTCAAGGAGCAGATCGATCTCATGAAGCATTCTGTAAACAGAAGACCAATCTCCTCAAGGAGCAGATCGATCTCATGAAGCAATTAAGAGATCGATCTCACCTCACGACAGATCGATCTCGTAGGCATAAAATTACTCCAAAACGTTCCCAAATTCAAAAAGAGATCGATCTCATAAAGGACCAGATTGATCTCCTACCCTCCATCTATAAAAGAACCCCTGTGTTTTCCTGCATGTCATCTTCTCTCTCTCTAAGAAACCAAAGCCCTAACTTTCTCTCTCTTCTAAAGCCCTCATTTTCGTCCAAATCTCAGGTTGTGGCAAGAAGAAAAGTTGTTCCTCATTCAAAGGAGAGCAACATACTTGGAAACCGAAAGACGAATCGAATCGAGGTGTGAATAGATCTCGCCATAAGTTTTGGGTAAATTTCTAAGTTTTAATCTTTGATATTGAGGTGATTTTGGTGATTGTGACTATGAGTGTTGAGATAAAATAACTAGGAAATTATTAGAGTTGATAAAATTGTGATTTTGTTGGGATGATGATGATATTATACAATTTGTGGTAATTTTGAGGATTTTGGCTATAAATCAGAATTGAGGCAATGAGGCGATTTTGGCATGGACATTATGCATGAAAAATGTAAAATTTGAAATGTAGTGGATGAGAATGTGGATTAAGATAAGAACATGAGAAAAATGAGGTTTGCAGTATTTAACGAGAATATGAGCAAATATGTGCTCGATGATGTGATTGAGATGAATTATTGATGTTTTAACATCGTTTGGATAGCCCAGGAGTTCCAGAGAGAAATACGAGGCTAGTTCGTCATTTGGGAAACGATTGCACTATACGAGGTGCAACGAGGTAAAGGAAAACTTAAACTCATTTGTGTATGTGATTTTGTGATGATATTATAGCATGAAATGTGATTTGAGAAAACAAACATGTTTTTATGAGTTGAGAATAAGTAATTGCACACGGTTTTATAGTCGGTTGGGACCCAATTTTTATGAGTTGTAAATTAAATGCGAAATTGTTTTACAACCGTTTTGAGTTTAAAAAGTGAAAAGTGATTTGGGCTCTACGTTAAGGCGTACTTAGATTTGAGAAATGTGTGCGTAGTTTTGCAGGTTTGAGCTCGGTTTTGACATGTTTTGTGTTAAGTACAAAACGATTTTGAGATGTGTCTTATGAGAAAAACTATTATGAGCGCTACGTGAAGGCAAAACGGTTTTATTTGATAATGGCTATTACTGAGGCTTAGGCGTGTTATGTTGAATTCATATCAGGCTTTGCTCTTGTAGCATGTAAGACTGGGTCGTGCTCTGATAGCACGTAAGACCGACTGCTCCATTCTGGTAACGTGAGATGACCCAACTCCGCGACAGCGATGGGTGGCATTGCTCTAATAGCATGTAAGACAGAGCCGTGCTTTGATAGCATGTAGGACCGACGACTTACGACTCTGATCAAGTCTACAACGAACCATGGCCATGGGTGTATTATTGTCGATGAAATCCCTCAATTGGGGATATCCGTCTAGGGGACGAGTTCAATCGTTTTGATGTGTCATGACGAGTTTTTATATGAGTTTTATTTACCTAGTCTCATTTTACATATGAGATTGTGTTTTGTGGCTGCGTCACGTGTATTACTATTGCGATGATTTTTATTACGTTTTATGAGAAAGCCATTATCGCATCCTGATTTTCACATGCTTGTAACTATTTGTAATCATGGTTTGAGTCATTTATTATCATGTTTGTACATGAGATTTGAGAAATGAATTGAGATGGTGTTTTAATTATTCATGCTACATTTTTCTACTGAGTTTATTGGGTTTTCACCCACAAAATAAAATGATTGTGTTATGCAAATCATTTTCTTATTAATGAGTCCCTTACCCCCTTACTGAGCGATTTAGAAGCTCACCCTATTTTATCTCCCCCCAGATTTCTTCAAGTGAAGAGAGTTTCCCTGCGACATATGGAATAGTGGCTAGTGGAGGACTTGATCTCCAGGCCATATATTATATTTTGAGGTATAATTTATCATTTCATGTACCCAGACTAAAGTTGTATTTACAGACACTTGATGTACAATGATGTATGGGATGTATTAGGATTAATTAACATTAAATTGAGTAATGTATATAGTATGATATATAATTATGAGATGATGAGATCATGAGGTGAAAGTTATAAATTGTGTATGATGATGCATGAAACTGCACAGGAATGCACTTTTAATTGTGAATGGATGTGAAAAAATTTTAAATTTACCTTATTTTTCGCGCTTCTAGGGCGTCACAAAGTCATTAAAGGTATTTAATTTAGCCAAAACTACTCTAAATCAATCAAAATCGTGGGTGTATTTGTGAGACCCCGTATATGTAAAGTTGTAATGTGTAATGAATGTGAATGGACTTGTAATGTAAAGTATGATCGATGTAAGTCCATGGATTCAATGTACGTATGTGTAATATGATTTGTAACGTACACACAAGTTCCATTTTGTATGAATATGAAGAAATGAGTTCTTGCAAGTGATGGATGTGATTGGAACTCAAAATGAGTAGTGTGGTAAATGGAAGGAAGTTGCATGAATATAAATGCTTCCATTTGGTTTTATATAGCATACCTTTGGACATACAATGAATGTACACAAGTTTCAATATGCATAAGGTATGAATGGATACCATTTTCAAGTTATAAAGGTGGATGGATGAGAAATTGGCCATGACAACAGATTAAGGATGTGTTGGTGTGAGTTGCAGCAAGGAAACTGCAGGAAATCTGGAAAACATGAAGGCCAGATCGATCTCATAGGATGAGAGATCGATCTGGAAGAGCCAGAATGCTCTTATTTGGGCAATGGAATAGAGCAGATCGATCTCCAATGGGGCCAGATCAATCTCCTAAGCATTCTGTAATGAAAGGATCAATCCTCAAGCACCCAGATCGATCTCCTTAGCTCTCAGTTTAGGACCAGATCGATCTCATGCTTCGACAGATCGATCTCATGCTTAAAAATTTCGTGAAAATGAGAGATTTAAGGGGACCAGATCGAGATCTCCTCTTGGACCAGATCGATCTCCTCAAGCTATTTCTATAAAAGGAGGGCTGAAAATCTGAAAATTTTGGGAAAAACACCAATCTTCCATTTCTAACCCAAAAACCTAACTTTCTCTCTCTAAAATCAACCATTTCCAGCAAGAATTGAGGGGAGACCATTAGACATTGAGTTGTTCATCTTGAGGAAGAGAACAACATAATTGGAACCCAAAATCCCATTGTGGGTATTGAAGGAGATAAGGGCATTGACATTTGGAGAATGAAGAAAAATCATATTTGGTAAGATTCTAACACTCCAATCCAAGTACATTGTCTATTTAATTGATTTTGGAGTTGTTTGGCATGAGTATGTATGGATGGAAACACCTAGGTTGTGTTAGAAACTAATGTGACCTAGAAAATGGAATGCCTCTAGTGTGAGAAAGTATGATTTGGGGAATTGGTGGTTTAAAGGAATGCTAAAGTAGTTAAATGAGTAATGTGGATGATTTGGAATGGTTATGTGGAGTTATAATGTGGGTTTAAGTGAAATTGTAAAAATGAGTATGTATATGCTTGATAAAATGCCATAGTGAGGGAATTCATGAAATATAAACACTATGAGTTTAACGTCGATTTAACATCGATTTGGAATAAGTTAATAGGCCTAAGAAGATCCATAGACTCGAGTTATGGGTAAAGTAATGAAATGAGGCCTCATAAGCGTTAATAGAAAACTATAGGTCGAATTGACTATAGTGAACGCACGATGTCATATTATATGGATCGAATATAATGTGGGATACGATTTTGTACAGTCCCGAAGAGTCCGTTGAAGACGAATCGAACTGTACAAGTAAGCAGCTTAAGGAAGTGGAATCACACATCGCGATTCCAGGTAAGGGAATTCTGTAAGTATATAGCGGTAGCTGCTCGTATTTTGAACTCGTGGGTATATAGGGCTTTGAAAATGTGCATGGATTTATAGAAATGTGTTTTGACGATGTATGGATGTGACTATGAATAATTGTATGAGATTTGGTGGTTGAAATGGTATTGTAAAGAAATGGGATAGTAAGGCTAATAATTGCATAAATCTAATGTTTTGATGTTTTTCAAAATAGAAATTGCTTTGTTTTAAGCAAGGTTGTAGATGGGTCGGCTAGCGTTTATTGATGTTGTGGAAAAAGCATTTGTGAAGTGCTAAACCCGGTTGTCGGGATTGTGTGATTGTGTAAGAGTCGCCTATCTTATTTGTATGACATAAATCGCGCTAGAGTCTCGCTTGCACTGGATTTCTATGTTTTCACTTGTGTAAAACGTGCTTGAGCTTAGCTCGCACTTTGATTTGAATTGTGATGATATTTTATAAACCGTACTAGAGCCTACGCTCGTACATGGATTTGAGTGGTTTTCTTATGCATATAACCGTACTGGAGCTATGCTCATACGTGGTTTCTTCATATTTTATGCATAAATGCCGTACTAGAGCGTTGCTCGTACGAAGTGATTGGTTTTGATGCATGAATTCGCGCTAGAGCATAGCTCGCGTCGGTTTTCACACTGTGGTATGTATGAGGCCGTGGTGAGAGATACGGATTAACTCAGGGAACCCAACAGGCCTGACAGACCTCTTGAGTGGGGTGAGGGTGAGGGGCTAGGACCTGACATAATCCATTCAGGGAACCCAACAGGCCTAACAGACCTCTTGAGTGGGGTGAGGGTGAGGGGCTAGGACCTGAATCAGGGAACCCAATAGGGGCGAGCAAGGCTATGAGGGGCTAGGACCTGGTATTGAGGTTACTCCCACGCGCTCTTGAGACTATAAAGGTTACACTTGGTATGGGGTAGATAAGACCTACGGCATGCACCCCCAACCATGTTATGGGTCCGCGGAGTACGATGTACCGTGTATATCACATGGAGTACGATGTACCGCGTGGTGGTTACTTGATTTGAGAAAGTGTAGCGGAGAACTAACCCACCTTCGTGCCGGCATGATACCCCGCACACCGGGATCCGTGTGGTCTGGGATGATATGTGACAATTGGCCAACGTAGTCACTTGAGATATAGTAACCTGTCTCCTTGCTTGATTTACTTACTACCACATGATTTTAAATCTCTAAGTGTGATTTGTGATTGTTTAAGGTAGACCCAAAGGAGGGGTCGAGCCTCGTGGATTTGATTTGTGAATTGAAAATGAGGTTGTGATTGTGAATTGATGTGATGAGATTGTATGTGTTGAGAAAGAGTTTTATGACGTGGGTTTAAAAAGGAGGTTTCTTAATGAATTACCCTTTTTATGAATTTAAATGAGATTGAGCATGAGATGATTTATACATGATGTTTTTACCATGTTTTATATGCCAATGTACATGATTTTGATACATGATATATATATGTATACTCATATGGTATAGTTTTACTTCCTCATGCTCCTACTATGAACGATTTACGCATAACACTATCAGCTGTAGATAGAGTAGTTATCTACCATGCTTGCATTATTGCCTTACTGAGCGTGTGGTTGCTCATCCCTCTTTATTTCCCCCTACAGAGCGTGCATAGTAGCCCAGTGATGACTGAGGCGTGGTATTTTGGACTCCGCTGCATCTCCATCGCTTAGAGGTATATACACAATGATTCTTTTTGTATCTTAACAATGTAAAAGCACAGTATTCTTTTGAGTTGTAATTGTGGGGGATGTAGATTTCAGTAAAACATGCTTTTGTATAAGTACAAGATTAAATGCAAATGTATGACATCGTTTTATTTAACTGAGAATGAATGAGATGTGGAGTTTATTATTGACTCACAGCCCAACAGTGTGTGGTGAGTTAGTTCACGACCGGGTAAGGTAACAGTAAAACGCAAAAAAGTTTTAGTGATTTTCGGTTAAAGAGAATGGAATTGGGTCGTGACAGAGATTGGTATTAGAGCTATGTTGGCCTGATGTGAGTCATTAATAAAACGTATGAAAGTACATCCCCATTGTACTGTGCTTTTGTTTAGATATAACTGTGTATACCGTGATGGATTGAGCTTAATGAATTATTATAATACAGGAACTTAGGCACTATGCCAGTTACACACAAAGGTAAAGGGGCGAGAGCACGTGCTAGAGGCCGTAGAGGTAGGCCTGAGAGCTGTGCGGAGCCACAGACTGAGCAGGCTCCACAAAACCCTACTGAGAGAGCAGAGGATACTGAGGCTCGTTTCGCTAGGTTAGAGCGAAGTATTGAGAATTTGGTGGAGATAGTCACGCAGGCCTTGGGCGCTGGTGACAGACGAGGTCCCGCGGCATAGCCTACTATTGAACAGGCAGTTGCAGAGGTGGAGAGACCTCAGACTACAGATACTGCTACTGCTACACCACCTCCAGTACAGGATACAGATTTTCCTATCGCTCCACAGCAAAGCGGTAGTGAGTTGGGTTATGACTGCGACTTGAGTAGGTTGCGAGAATTTCAAGCGCTAAAACCCCCAGTGTTTAGAGGGGTGAAGGACCCAGTGGTTACGGAGGATTGGGTGTATGAGATAGAGAAACTATATAGGTTTTTTCGATGCACTTCAGCTGAAAAGGTAGCCTTTGCCGTGTTTATGTTGAAAGGCAAGGCCGAGCATTGGTGGAGGTCCACCGAGGTTATTTTGAGGGCCAGACACTCTGAGATCTCGTGGGAGATATTTCTAGAGGCCTTCAGGAGACAGTATATCCCAGCCACCGCACAGAGGAAATTACGGATGGAATTTATGAATTTGGTTCTGGGGAACCATACTGTGGACGAGTATGAGTTATAGTTTATGTCCTTGTGGAGATATGACCCAGACACGATGGGTAGTGAGACCCAAAAGATACAGAAGTTCATGGATAGATTGAGATTAGCCATCTAGACTAAGCTAGCTCCCTTCGACATTTTGACTTATGAGGAGGTTGTACATAAGGCTCAGTTGTGTGAGCAAGACTTTGAGCGAAATGCCTCCGAGCTTGGGAGAATCACTGTTAGAAAGGACAGAGACCGAAAGAGATCCGGGAGGGATAGAGCGGCCAGGAAAGAAGGCCCAAGGTATTTTGAGAAGAGACCTAAGATCGAGGAGGTACAGGAGAGTGCTGCTAGACCTCTCGTATACCCAGCCTTGACTGCATCGAGGGGTATAACTATTGGAGGACCACGACCTACCATGGATTAGTGTAGGAGATGTGGGAGATACCATGGGACTAGGCCATGTCAGATGCCCCATGTTTCGTGTTTTAGGTGTGGGAGGCCAGGACATATATCAAGGTTCTGCACTGAGATGATTGAGGTTGCCCCACAGAAGGGCAAGGAGCCTGAGGGAGCTCCAGTTGAGATAGCAGCCCCAAGGAGGAGGGCTACAGCTGAGGAGAAAGGGAAACAGGCTGTGAGTGTGAGCAGAGGAAAAGTACATGCACTGGATCAGGACACCGCAGATGCTTCGACGGATGTGATTAAAGGTACCATCCGAATCTTTGATTTAGAAGCATTGGTATTATTTGATCCTGGTGCCACGCATTCTTTCATATCACCTTCCTTTGCACATAAATTGTTGGAATATGTGAAACCAACATTGTTGGATAAAATGTTGATGATTTCCACACCCATGAATGATAGTCAATTGACTGAGCATGTATGTAGAGATTGTAAGTTAAAAATAGAGGGGAAGGAAATGATAGCGAATCTGATTTTATTGAATATGAATGATTTTGATGTAATTTTGGGAATGGATTGGTTGGCTACCAATCGTGTTGTGATGAATTGTCATGCCAAAACATTGATGTTTTCAGGATTAGACAATCTTATTGTAAATTTTGATGAAAAGAAATGATATGAAAATAGCATGTTTGTTGTAAATAAAGGAGTATGATTTTAAATGCATATTGCTTGAGAGATAAATTATTGTTTATGATAAATGTTGAATGTGGAGTGATGGTTATGTTGCTAACGATGGAGAGGATAATGTGAAGGGTTCATTGCATACGTGGTTGATATAGATGAGGTACACCCAGAATTGAGGGACATAGCCGTAATTACGGATTACCCTGATGTCTTTCTGGATGAATTACCAGGGCTACCACCTGTAAGGAAAATGGAATTTTGCATTGAGCTAGTGCCTGGTACAGAGCCGATATTGAAACCACCCTATAGAATGGCTCCGGTAGAATTAGAAGAGCTGAAGAAACAGCTGCAAGAGTTACTGGAGAAGGGGTTTATTAGACCGAGTATCTCACCTTGGGGAGCACCAGTTCTATTTGTAAGGAAGAAGGATGGAAGCCTCCGACTGTGTATAGATTACCGGTTGTTGAATAAGGCCACCATTAAGAACAAGTACCCCCTTCCAAGAATCGATGATTTGTTGGATCAACTCCAGGGAACCGAAGTATTTTCTAAGATAGATCTGCGGTCAGGGTACCATCAGTTGAGGATCAGGAGTGGAGATATACCCAAGACAGTATTTCGTACCTGTTATGACCACTACGAGTTTTTGGTGATGCCCTTCGGATTGACGAATGCTCCCGCAGCATTTATGGATGAATGATATATTCAAACCATACCTGGACAAGTTTATAATAGTGTTCATTGATGAATTTTGGTGTATTCCAAGTCCAGGGAAGATCATGAGGAGCACTTGAGGATAGTTTTGCAGACCCTCCGAGAGAGAGAATTGTATGCCAAACTCAGCAAGTGTAACTTTTGGTTGGAACAGATCTCATTTCTGGGGCATGTTGTGTCAAAGGATGGGGTATCGGTGGATCCATCCAAGATAGAGGCAGTTGTACAGTGGGAACAGCCCAAGATAGTAACTGAGATCAGGAGTTTTTTGGGATTGGCAGGATATCATCGGAGATTTGTAGAGGGTTTCTCCAGACTAGCTGCTCCATTGACACGCCTCACGCGAAAAGATGTTAAGTTTGTGTGGGATAAGGCATGTGAGAGGAGTTTTGAGGAGCTTAAGCGTCGATTGACGACTGCTCCAGTTCTCACCATTCCTACCAGCTCAGGAGGATTCTCGGTGTATACGGATGCATCACACCAGGGACTGGGCTGTGTGCTTATGCAGGATGGGAAGGTAGTTGCCTATAGATCTAGACAGTTGAAAGATCATGAGAGGAACTACCCGACACATGATTTGGAGTTGGCGACTGTATTATTTGCTTTGAAAATATGGCGCCACTATCTCTATGGTGAGAAATTTTAGGTGTTCACAGATCATAAGAGCCTTAAGTACCTGTTCTCGTAGAAAGAGCTGAATATGAGACAGAGGAGATGGCTCGAACTCCTGAAGGACTATGATTGTGAAATCATGTACCACCCGGGTAAGGCAAATGTAGTTGCCGATGCTTTGAGTAGAAATAACCTTGGGTTGGTGTCATAAATGATGGTACGGGAACATGAATTGTTAGAACACTTTGCGAACCTCAGTTTGGATGTAACCCCACCTGGATCCGAGAGACTTGAGATCATGGCTAGTTTAAGACTGGAGCCAGAATTGATTGGCCGTATTCGGCAAGCCCAGCAGAGCGATCGACGGTGCATCGATTGGCTGAGGCAGATACAGACAGGTGTGGGTATTGATTTTGAGCAGAGTGCTGATGGCTTATTGAGGTTCAGAGGCAGAGTATGCGTTCCCAAGGATCCTGAGATCAGGAGAACGATTTTATCAGAGGCTCACTCATCGAAGTATACGATACATCTGGGAAGTACCAAGATGTATCAAAACCTTCGGAAGGTTTATTGGTGGTTTGGAATGAAGAGAGACATTGCTGAATATGTCGCTAAGTATCTCGTTTGTCAGCAAGTGAAGGTAGAGCATCAGAAGCCTGTAGAATTATTGCAGCCTCTACCGATACCGACATGGAAGTGGGAGCATGTCACCATGGATTTTGTGATGGGGTTGCCGAGAACCCGTAGAGGTCATAATGCCATATGGGTTATTGTGGACCGGTTGACTAAGTCCGTCCATTTCTTGGCTATGAGAGCTACCGATACACTGAGTCAGTTGGTGAACCTGTATATTCGAGAGATAGTACGACTACATGGTGTACCAGTGAGCGTTGTTTCTGATAGGGATGCCCGCTTCACTTCCATTTTTGGGAACATTTTCAGGAATCGTTGGGGACCTGACTGAGTTTTAGCACCGCTTTTCATCCTCAGACAGATGGGCAGTCAGAGAAGACTATACAGACCCTCGAGGATATGTTGAGAGCGTGTGTGCTGGATTTTAGAGGCTCCTAGGATGACCACCTGCAGTTAGCCAAGTTCGCTTATAATAATAGCTATCATGTGAGTACCGGGATGGCACCCTATGAGGCATTGTATGGACGTAGATGTCGTTCCCCCATTGGATGGGAAGAGGTTGGTGACAGATAGATTTTTGCTCCGGACTAAGTGCAGCAGGTATCTAAGGACGTCCAGTTGATAGGTGAGAGATTACGGACAGCTCAGAGCTGGCAAAAGTGTTATTCTGACAAGAGACGAAGACCACTGGAGTTTGATGAGGGTGAGTTGGTGTTTCTGAGGTTATCACCATCGAAGGGTATTATGAGATTTGGTAAGAAGGGCAAGCTGAGCCCTAGATATATCGGACCCTTCGAGATTTTGGAGAGAGTGGGAGATAAGGCATATAGATTGGCATTGCCACCGGACTTGGCAAATGTCCACAACGTCTTCCACGTCTCGATCCTTCGGAAGTATCACCCGGACCCGGCACACGTGATAAGATATGAGCCGTTGGAGCTCCATGAGAGTATGACGTATGTTGAGAAGCTGGTTCGGATATTGGACAGAAAAGAGAAAGTGTTGCGGAATAAGGCAATTCCCCTGGTGAAAGTTCTTTGGCAACATCACACGGCGGAAGAGGCCACATGGGAATTGGAGAACTTGATACGGGAGAAGTACCCCCAAGTTTTTGAAGAGTGACTTTGTTCTAATTTAGAGGACCAAATTCCTTGAAGGAGGGAAGAATGTGAGACCCCGTTTATGTAAAGTTGTAATGTGTAATGAATGTGAATGGAC
The DNA here is from genome assembly GCA_033439115.1 of Firmiana major. Taxonomy (NCBI): domain Eukaryota; kingdom Viridiplantae; phylum Streptophyta; class Magnoliopsida; order Malvales; family Malvaceae; genus Firmiana; species Firmiana major. The sequence continues at coordinate 79,255,659 of CM065898.1, read as the reverse complement.
TTGTAATGTAAAGTATGATCGATGTAAGTCCATGGATTCAATGTACGTATGTGTAATATGATTTGTAACGTACACACAAGTTCCATTTTGTATGAATATGAAGAAATGAGTTCTTGCAAGTGATGGATGTGATTGGAACTCAAAATGAGTAGTGTGGTAAATGGAAGAAAGTTGCATGAATATAAATACTTCCATTTGGTTTTATATAGCATACCTTTGGACATACAATGAATGCACACATGTTTCAATGTGCATAAGGTATGAATGGATGCCATTTTCAAGTTATAAAGGTGGATGGATGAGAAATTGGCCATGACAACAGATTAAGGATGTGTTGGTGTGAGTTGCAGCAAGGAAACTGCAGGAAATCTGGAAAACATGAAGGCCAGATCGATCTCATGGATGAGAGATCGATCTGGAAGAGCCAGAATGCTCTTATTTGGGCAATGAAATAGAGCAGATCGATCTCCAATGGGGCAGATCGATCTCCTAAGCATTCTGTAATGAAAGGATCGATCCTCAAGCACCCAGATCGATCTCCTTAGCTCTTTGTTTGGGACCAGATCGATCTCATGCTTAAAAATTTCATGAAAATGAGAGATTTAAGGGGACCAGATCGATCTCCTCTTGGACCAGATCGATCTCCTCAAGCTATTTCTATAAAAGGAGGGCTGAAAATCTAAAAATTTCGAGAAAAACACCAATCTTCCATTTCTAACCCAAAAACCTAACTTTCTCTCTCTAAAATCAGCCATTTCCAGTAAGAATTGAGGGGAGACCATTAGACATTGAGTTGTTCATCTTGAGGAAGAGAACAACATAGTTGGAACCCAAAATCCCATTGTGGGTATTGAAGGAGATAAGGGCATTGACATTTGGAGCAAGAAGAAAAATCATATTTGGTAAGATTCTAACACTCCAATCCAAGTACATTGTCTATTTAATTGATTTTGGAGTTGTTTGGCATGAGTATGTATGGATGGAAACACCTAGGTTGTGTTAGAAACTAATGTGACCTAGAAAATGAAATGCCTCTAGTGTGAGAAAGTAAGATTTGGGGAATTGGTGGTTTAAAGGCATGCTAAAGTAGTTAAATGAGTAATGTGGATGATTTGGAATGGTTATGTGGAGTTATAATGTGGGTTTATGTGAAATTGTAAAAATGAGTATGTATATGCTTGATAAAATGTCATAGTGAGGGAATTCATGAAATATGAACACTATGAGCTTAACGTCGATTTAACATCGATTTGGAATAAGTTAATAGGCCTAAGAAAATCCATAGACTCGAGTTATGGGTAAAGTAATGAAACGAGGCCTCATAAGCGTTAATAGAAAACTATAGGTCGAATTGACTATAGTGAACGCACGATGTCATATTATATGGATCGAATATAATGCGGGATACGATTTTGTACAGTCCCGAAGAGTCCGTTGAAGACGAATCGTACCATACAAGTAAGCAGCTTAAGGAAGTGGAATCACACATCGCGATTCCAGGTAAGGGAATTCTGTAAGTATATAGCGGTAGCTGCTCGTATTTTGAACTCGTGGGTATATAGGGCTTTGGAAATGTGCATGGATTTATAGAAATGTGTTTTGACGATGTATGGATGTGACTATGAATAATTGTATGAGATTTGGTGGTTGAAATGGTATTGTAAAGAAATGGGATAGTAAGGCTAATAATTGCATAAATCTAATGTTTTGATGTTTTTCAAAATAGAAATTGCTTTGTTTTAAGCAAGGTTGTAGATGGGTCGGCTAGCGTTTATTGATGTTGTGGAAAAAGCATTTGTGAAGTGCTAAACCTGGTTGACGGGATTGTGTGATTGTGTAAGAGCCGCCTATCTTATTTGTATGACATAAATCGCGCTAGAGTCTCGCTCGCGCTGGATTTCTTTGTATTCACTTGTGTAAAATGTGCTTGAGCTTAGCTCGCACTTTGATTTGAATTGTGATGATATTTTATAAACCGTACTAGAGCCTACGCTCGTACGTGGATTTGAGTGGTTTTCTTATGCATATAACCGTACTGGAGCTATGCTCGTACGTGGTTTCTTCATATTTTATGCATAAATGCCGTACTAGAGCGTTGCTCGTACGAAGTGATTGGTTTTGATGCATGAATTCGCGCTAGAGCATAGCTCGCGCCGGTTTTCACACTGTGGTATGTATGAGGCCGTGGTGAGAGATATGGATTAACTCAGGGAACCCAACAGGCCTGACAGACCTCTTGAGTGGGGTGAGGGTGAGGGGCTAGGACCTGACATAATCCATTCAGGGAACCCAACAGGCCTAACAGACCTCTTGAGTGGGGTGAGGGTGAGGGGCTAGGACCTGAATCAGGGAACCCAATAGGGGCGAGCAAGACCATGAGGGGCTAGGACCTGGTATTGAGGTTACTCCCACGCGCTCTTGAGACTATAAAGGCTACACTTGGTATGGGGTAGATAAGACCTACGGCAGGCACCCCCAACCATGTTATGGGTCCGCGGAGTACGATGTACCGTGTATATCACATGGAGTACGATGTACCGCGTGGTGGTTACTTGATTTGAGAAAGTGTAGCGGAGAACTAACCCACCTTCGTGCCGGCATAATACCCCGCACACCGAGATCCGTGTGGTCTGGGATGATATGTGACAATTGGCCAACGTAGTCACCTGAGATATAGTAACCTGTCTCCTTGCTTGATTTACTTACTACCACATGATTTTAAATCTCTAAGTGTGATTTGTGATTGTTTAAGGTAGACCCGAAGGAAGGGTCGAGCCTCGTGGATTTGATTTGTGAAATGAAAATGAGGTTGTGATTGTGAATTGATGTGATGAGATTATATGTGTTGAGAAAGAGTTTTATGACGTGGGTTTAAAAAGGAGGTTTCTTAATGAATTACCCTTTTTATGAATTTAAATGAGATTGAGCATGAGATGATTTATACATGATGTTTTTACCATGTTTTATATGCCAATGTACATGATTTTGATACATGATATATATGTATACTCATATGGCATAGTTTTACTTCCTCATGCTCCTACTATGAACGATTTACGCATAATACTATCAGCATGTAAATAGAGTAGTTATCTACCATGCTTGCATTATTGCCTTACTGAGCGTGTGGTTGCTCATCCCTCTTTATTTTCCCCCTACAGAGCGTGCATAGTAGCCCAGTGAGGACTGAGGCATGGTATTTTGGACTCCGCTGCATCTCCATCGCTTAGAGGTATATACACAATGATTCTTTTTGTATCTTAACAATGTAAAAGCACAGTATTCTTTTGAGTTGTAATTGTGGGGGATGTAGATGTCAGTAAAACATGCTTTTGTATAAGTACAAGATTAAATGCAAATGTATGACATCGTTTTATTTAACTGAGAATGAATGAGATGTGGAGTTTATTATTGACTCACAGCCCAACAGTGTGTGGTGAGTTAGTTCACGACCGGGTAAGGTAACAGTAAAACGCATAAAATTTTTAGTGATTTTCGGTTAAAGAGAATGGAATTGGGTCGTGACAGAGATTGGTATCAGAGCTGTGTTGGCCTGATGTGAGTCATTAATAAAACGTAGGAAAGTACATCCCCATTGTACTGTGCTTTTGTTTAGATATAACTGTGTATACCGTGATGGATTGAGCTTAATGAATTATTATAATACAGGAAGTTAGGCACTATGCCAGTTACACGTAAAGGTAAAGGGGCGAGAGCACGTGCTAGAGGCCGTAGAGGTAGGCCTGAGAGCCGTGCTGAGCCACAGACTGAGCAGGCTCCACAAAACCCTGCTGAGAGAGCAGAGGATACTGAGGCTCGTTTCGCTAGGTTAGAGCGAAGTATTGAGAATTTGGTGGAGATAGTCATGCAGGCCTTGGGCGCTGGTGACAGACGAGGTCTCGCGGCAAAACCTACTACTGAACAGGCAGTTGTAGAGATGGAGAGACCTCAGACTACAGATACTGCTACTGCTACACCACCTCCAGTACAGGATACAGATTTTCTTATCGCTCCACAGCAAAGCGGTAGTGAGTTGGGTTATGACTGCGACTTGAGTAGGTTGCGAGAATTTCAAGCGCTAAAACCCCCAGTGTTTAGAGGGGTGAAGGACCCAGTGGTTACGGAGGATTGGGTGTATGAGATGGAGAAACTATATAAGTTTTTTCGATGCACTTCAGCTGAAAAGGTAGCCTTTGCCATGTTTATGTTGAAAGGCAAGGCCGAGCATTGGTGGAGGTCCACCGAGGTTATTTTGAGGGCCAAACACTCTGAGATCTCGTGGGAGATATTTCTAGAGGCCTTCAGGAGACAGTATATCCCAGCCACCGCACAGAGGAAATTACGGATGGAATTTATGAATTTGGTTCTGGGGAACCATACTGTGGACGAGTATGAGTCCAAGTTTATGTCCTTGTGGAGATATGACCCAGACACGATGGGTAGTGAGACCCAAAAGATACAGAAGTTCATGGATGGATTGAGATTAGCCATCTGGACTAAGCTAGCTCCCTTCGACATTTTGACTTATGAGGAGGTTGTACATAAGGCTCAGTTGTGTGAGCAAGACTTTGAGCGAAATGCCTCCGAGCTTGGGAGAATCACTGTTAGAAAGGACAGAGACCGAAAGAGATCCGGGAGGGATAGAGCGGCCAGGAAAGAAGGCCCAAGGTATTTTGAGAAGAGACCTAAGATCGAGGAGGTACAGGAGAGAGCTGCTAAACCTCCCGTATACCCAGCCTTGACTGCATCGAGGGGTATAACTATTGGAGGACCACGACCTACCACGGATTAGTGTAGGAGATGTGGGAGATATCATGGGACTAGGCCATGTCAGATGCCCCATGTTTCGTGTTTTAGGTGTGGGAGGCCAGGACATATATCAAGGTTCTGCACTGAGATGATTGAGGTTGCCCCACAGAAGGGCAAGGAGCCTGAGGGAGCTCCAGTTGAGACAGCAGCCCCAAGGAGGAGGGCTACAGCTGAGGAGAAAGGGAAACAGGCTGTGGGTGTGAGCAGTGGAAGAGTACATGCACTGGATCAGGACACCGTAGATGCTTCGACGGATGTGATTAAAGGTACCATCCGAATCTTTGATTTAGAAGCATTGGTATTATTTGATCCTGGTGCCACGCATTCTTTCATATCACCTTCCTTTGCACATAAATTGTTGGAATATGTGAAACCAACATTGTTGGATAAAATGTTGATGATTTCCACACCCATGAATGATAGTCAATTGACTGAGCATGTATGTAGAGATTGTAAGTTAAAAATAGAGGGGAAGGAAATGATAGCGAATCTGATTTTATTGAATATGAATGATTTTGATGTAATTTTGGGAATGGATTGGTTGGCTACCAATCGTGTTGTGATGAATTGTCATGCCAAAACATTGATGTTTTCAGGATTAGACAATCTTATTGTAAATTTTGATGAAAAGAAATGATATGAAAATAGCATGTTTGTTGTAAATAAAGGAGTATGATTTTAAATGCATATTGCTTGAGAGATAAATTATTGTTTATGATAAATGTTGAATGTGGAGTAATGGTTATGTTGCTAACGATGGAGAGGATAATGTGAAGGGTTCATTGGATACGTGGTTGATATAGATGAGGCACACCCGGAATTGAGGGACATAGCCGTAATTACGGATTACCCTGATGTCTTTCCGGATGAATTACCAGGGCTACCACCTGTAAGGAAAATGGAATTTTGCATTAAGCTAGTGCCTGGTACAGAGCCGATATTGAAACCACCCTATAGAATGGCTCCGGTAGAATTAGAAGAGCTGAAGAAACAGCTGCAAGAGTTACTGGAGAAGGGGTTTATTAGACCGAGTGTCTCACCTTGGGGAGCACCAGTTCTATTTGTAAAGAAGAATGATGGAAGCCTCCGACTGTGTATAGATTACTGGTTGTTGAATAAGGCCACCATTAAGAACAAGTACCCCCTTCCAAGAATCGATGATTTGTTGGATCAGCTTCAGGGAGCCGAAGTATTTTCTAAGATAGATTTGCGGTCAGGGTACCATCAGTTGAGGATCAGGAGTGGAGATATACTCAAGACAGTATTTCGTACCTGTTATGACCACTACGAGTTTTTGGTGATGCCATTCGGATTGACGAATGCTCCCGCAGCATTTATGACATTGATTAATGATATATTCAAGCCATACCTGGACAAGTTTGTAATAGTGTTCATTGATGAATTTTGGTGTATTCCAAGTCCAGGGAAGATCATGAGGAGCACTTGAGGATAGTTCTGCAGACCCTCCGAGAGAGAGAATTGTATGCCAAACTCAGCAAGTGTAACTTTTGGTTGGAACAGATCTCATTTCTGGGGCATGTTGTGTCAAAGGATGGGGTATCGGTGGATCCATCCAAGATAGAGACAGTTGTACAGTGGGAACAGCCTAAGACAGTAACTGAGATCAGGAGTTTTCTGGGATTGGCAGGATACTATCGGAGATTTGTAGAGGGTTTCTCCAGACTAGCTGCTCTATTGACACGCCTCACGCGAAAAGATGTTAAGTTTGTGTGGGATGAGGCATGTGAGAGGAGTTTTGAGGAGCTTAAGCGTCGATTGACGACTGCTCCAGTTCTCACCATTCCTACCAGCTCAGGAGGATTCTCGGTGTATACGGATGCATCACACCTGGGACTGGGCTGTGTACTTATGCAGGATGGGAAGGTAGTTGCCTATAGATCTAGACAGTTGAAAGATCATGAGAGGAATTACCCGACACATGATTTGGAGTTGACGACTGTAGTATTTGCTTTGAAAATATGGCGCCACTATCTCTATGGTGAGAAATTTTAGGTGTTCACAGATCATAAGAGCCTTAAGTACCTGTTCTCGCAGAAAGAGCTGAATATGAGACAGAGGAGATGGCTCGAACTCCTGAAGGACTATGATTGTGAAATCATGTACTACCCGGGTAAGGTAAACGTAGTTGCCGATGCTTTGAGTAGAAAGAACCTTGGGTTGGTGTCATAAATGATGGTACGGGAACATGAATTGTTAGAACACTTTGCGAACCTCAGTTTGGATGTAACCCCACCTGGATCCGAGAGACTTGAGATCATGGCTAGTTTAAGACTGGAGCCAGAATTGATTGGTCATATTCGGCAAGCCCAGCAGAGCAATCGACGGTGCATCAATTGGCTGAGACAGATACAGACAGGTGTGGGTATTGATTTTGAGCAGAGTGCTGATGGCTTATTGAGGTTCAGAGGCAGAGTATGCGTTCCCAAGGATCCTGAGATCAAGAGAACGATTTTATCAGAGGCTCACTCATCAAAGTATACGATACATCTGGGAAGTACCAAGATGTATCAAAACCTTCGGAAGGTTTATTGGTGGTCTGGAATGAAGAGAGACATTGCTGAATATGTCGCTAAGTGTCTCGTTTGTCAGCAAGTGAAGGTAGAGCATCAGAAGCCTACAGGATTATTGCAGCCTCTACCGATACCGACATGGAAGTGGGAGCATGTCACCATGAATTTTGTGATGGGGTTGCCGAGAACCCGTAGAGGTCATAATGCCATATGGGTTATTGTGGACCGGTTGACTAAGTCTGCCCATTTCTTGGCTATGAGAGCTACCGATACACTGAGTCAGTTGGCGAACCTGTATATTCGAGAGATAGTACGACTAGATGGTGTACCAGTGAGCGTTGTTTCTGATAGGGATGCCCGTTTCACTTCTCATTTTTGGGAACATTTTCAGGAAGCGCTGGGGACTTGACTGAGTTTTAGCACCGCTTTTCATCCTCAGACAGATGGGCAGTCAGAGAAGACTATACAGACCCTTGAGGATATGTTGAGAGCGTGTGTGCTGGATTTTAGAGGCTCCTAGGATGACCACCTGCAGTTAGCCGAGTTCGCTTATAATAATAGCTATCATGTGAGTACCGGGATGGCACCCTATGAGGCATTGTATGGACGTAGATGTCGTTCCCCCATTGGATGGGAAGAGGTTGGTGACAGATAGATTTTTGCTCCGGACTAAGTGCAGCAGGCATCTGAGGACGTCCAGTTGATAGGTGAGAGATTACGGACAGCTCAGAGCTGGCAAAAAGTTATTCTGACAAGAGACGAAGACCACTGGAGTTTGATGAGGGTGAGTCGGTGTTTCTGAGGGTATCACCATCGAAGGGTATTATGAGATTTGGTAAGAAGGGCAAGCTGAGCCCTAGATATATCGGACCCTTCGAGATTTTGGAGAGAGTGGGAGATAAGGCATATAGATTGACATTACCACCGGACTTGGCAAATGTCCACAACGTCTTCCACATCTCGATGCTTCGGAAGTATCACCCGGACCCAGCACACGTGATAAGATATGAGCCGTTGGAGCTCCATGAGAGTATGACGTATGTTGAGAAGCTGGTTCGGATATTGGACAGAAAAGAGAAAGTGTTGCGGAATAAGGCAATTCCCCTGGTGAAAGTTCTTTGGCAACATCACACGGCGGAAGAGGCCACATGGGAATTGGAGAACTTGATACGGGAGAAGTACCCCCAAGTTTTTGAAGAGTGACTTTGTTCTAATTTGGAGGACCAAATTCCTTGAAGGAGGGGAGAATGTAAGACCCCGTTTATGTAAAGTTGTAATGTGTAATGAATGTGAATGGACTTGTAATATAAAGTATGATCGATGTAAGTCCATGGATTCAATGTACGTATGTGTAATATGATTTGTAACGTACACACAAGTTCCATTTTGTATGAATATGAAGAAATGAGTTCTTGCAAGTGATGGATGTGATTGGAACTCAAAATGAGTAGTGTGGTAAATGGAAGAAAGTTGCATGAATATAAATACTTCCATTTGGTTTTATATAGCATACCTTTGGACATACAATGAATGCACACATGTTTCAATGTGCATAAGGTATGAATGGATGCCATTTTCAAGTTATAAAGGTGGATGGATGAGAAATTGGCCATGACAACAGATTAAGGATGTATTGGTGTGAGTTGCAGCAAGGAAACTGCAGGAAATCTGGAAAACATGAAGGCCAGATCGATCTCATAGGATGAGAGATCGATCTGGAAGAGCCAGAATGCTCTTATTTGGGCAATGAAATAGAGCAGATCGATCTCCAATGGGGCCAGATCGATCTCCTAAGCATTCTGTAATGAAAGGATCGATCCTCAAGCACCCAGATCGATCTCCTTAGCTCTTTGTTTGGGACCAGATCGATCTCATGCTTCGACAGATCGATCTCATGCTTAAAAATTTCATGAAAATGAGAGATTTAAGGGGACCAGATCGATCTCCTCTTGGACCAGATCGATCTCCTTAAGCTATTTCTATAAAATGAGGGCTGAAAATCTGAAAATTTCGAGAAAAACACCAATCTTCCATTTCTAACCCAAAAACCTAACTTTCTCTCTCTAAAATCAGCCATTTCCAGCAAGAATTGAGGGGAGACCATTAGACATTGAGTTGTTCATCTTGAGGAAGAGAACAACATAGTTGGAACCCAAAATCCCATTGTGGGTATTGAAGGAGATAAGGGCATTGACATTTGGAGCAAGAAGAAAAATCATATTTGGTAAGATTCTAACACTCCAATCCAAGTACATTGTCTATTTAATTGATTTTGGAGTTGTTTGGCATGAGTATGTATGGATGGAAACACCTAAGTTGTGTTAGAAACTAATGTGACTTAGAAAATGGAATGCCTCTAGTGTGAGAAAGTATGATTTGGGGAATTGGTGGTTTATAGGCATGCTAAAGTAGTTAAATGAGTAATGTGGATGATTTGGAATGGTTATGTGGAGTTATAATGTGGGTTTAAGTGAAATTGTAAAAATGAGTATGTATATGCTTGATAAAATGCCAGAGTGAGGGAATTCATGAAATATTAACACTATGAGCTTAACGTCGATTTAACATCGATTTGGAATAAGTTAATAGGCCTAAGAAGATCCATAGACTCGAGTTATGGGTAAAGTAATGAAACGAGGCCTCATAAGCGTTAATAGAAAACTATAGGTCGAATTGACTATAGTGAACGCACGATGTCATATTATATGGATCGAATATAATGCGGGATACGATTTTGTGCAATCCCGAAGAATCCGTTGAAGACGAATCGAACCGTACAAGTAAGCAGCTTAAGGAAGTGGAATCACGCATCGCGATTCCAGGTAAGGGAATTCTGTAAGTATATAGAGGTAGTTGCTCGTATTTTGAACTCGTGGGTATATAGGGCTTTGAAAATGTGCATGGATTTATAGAAATGTGTTTTGACGATGTATGGATGTGACTATGAATAATTGTATGAGATTTGGTGGTTGAAATGGTATTGTAAAGAAATGGGATAGTAAGGCTAATAATTGCATGAATCTAATGTTTTGATGTTTTTCAAAACAGAAATTGCTTTGTTTTAAGCAAGCTTGTAGATGGGTCGGCTAGCGTTTATTGATGTTGTGGAAAAAGCATTTGTGAAGTGCTAAACCCGGTTGTCGGGATTGTGTGATTGTGTAAGAGTCGCCTATCTTATTTGTATGACATAAATCGCGCTAGAGTCTCGCTCGCGCTGGATTTCTATGTTTTCACTTGTGTAAAACGTGCTTGAGCTTAGCTCGCACTTTGATTTGAATTGTGATGATATTTTATAAACCGTACTAGAGCCTACGCTCGTACATGGATTTGAGTGGTTTTCTTATGCATATAACCGTACTGGAGCTATACTCGTACGTGGTTTCTTCATATTTTATGCATAAATGCCGTACTAGAGCGTTGTTCGTACGAAGTGATTGGTTTTGATGCATGAATTCGCGCTAGAGCATAGCTCGCGTCGGTTTTCACACTGTGGTATGTATGAGGCCGTGGTGAGAGATACGGATTAACTCAGGGAACCCAATAGGCCTGACAGACCTCTTGAGTGGGGTGAGGGTGAGGGGCTAGGACCTGACATAATCCATTCAGGAAACCCAACAGGCCTAACAGACCTCTTGAGTGGGGTGAGGGTGAGGGGCTAGGACCTAAATCAGGGAACCCAACAGGGGCGAGCAAGGCCATGAGGGGCTAGGACCTGGTATTGAGGTTACTCCCACGCGCTCTTGAGACTATAAAGGTTACACTTGGTATGGGGTAGATAAGACCTACGGCAGGCACCCCCAACCATGTTATGGGTCCGCGGAGTACGATGTACCGTGTATATCACATGGAGTACGATGTACCGCGTGGTGGTTACTTGATTTGAGAAAGTGTAGCGGAGAACTAACCCACCTTCGTGCCGGCATGATACCCCGCACACCGGGATCCGTGTGATCTGCGATGATATGTGACAATTGACCAACGTAGTCACTTGAGATATAGTAACCTGTCTCCTTACTTGATTTACTTACTACCACATGATTTTAAATCTCTAAGCGTGATTTGTGATTGTTTAAGGTAGACCCGAAGGAGGGGTCGAGCCTCGTGGATTTGATTTGTGAAATGAAAATGAGGTTGTGATTGTGAATTGATGTGATGAGATTGTATGTGTTGAGAAAGAGTTTTATGACGTGGGTTTAAAAAGGAAGTTTCTTAATGAATTGCCATTTTTATGAATTTAAATGAGATTGAGCATGAGATGATTTATACATGATGTTTTTACCATATTTTATATGCCAATGTACATGATTTTGATACATGATATATATGTATACTCATATGGCATAGTTTTACTTCCTCATGCTCATACTATGAACGATTTACGCATAACACTATCAGCATGTAGATAGAGTAGTTATCTACCATGCTTGCATTATTGCCTTACTGAGCGTGTGGTTGCTCATCCCTCTCTATTTTCCCCCCTACAGAGCGTGCATAGTAGCCCAGTGAGGACTGAGGCGTGGTATTTTGGACTCCGCTGCATCTCCATCGCTTAGAGGTATATACACAGTGATTCTTTTTGTATCTTAACAATGTAAAAGTACAGTATTTTTTTGAGTTGTAATTATGGGGATGTAGATGTCAGTAAAACATGCTTTTGTATAAGTACAAGATTAAATGCAAATGTATGACATCGTTTTATTTAACTGAGAATGAATGAGATGTGGAGTTTATTATTGACTCACAGCCCAACAGTGTGTGGTGAGTTAGTTCACGACCGGGTAAGGTAACAGTAAAACGCGAAAAATTTTTAGTGATTTTCGGTTAAAGAGAATGAAATTGGATCGTGACAGTATTAACTATCACGAAAAAGAAGCAAAGAGTTGGGTTTCTTTTAGGCATCTTTACCTTGCTCTTTGGAAATGTTGAGTCTGGACAGATGCAAACTATCTGATCATGTTACGCATTGCGATATTAGCAATGTTCCTTTGCTAAAAGGTTTAAATTTAAGTAGAAATCCACTTCGTAACCTGCCTAAAAGCATTAAAAGCCTAACAAAGCTTGATAAAGTTTTATTGACTTTGTAACAAAAAAACCTATCTTTTGTAATGAATGCTCTTTTTTTTTTTTTCAATTAATGGATTCATCAGAATTTGGTTGTAGCCGGAGAAAGCATCCATAAATGTAAGGAATTGGTGTCCTGGTGATGAATAAACTAATTGGTCTATAGTTGGCAACGAAAAATTATCCTTTGGGCAAGCTTTATTTAAATGTGTAAAATCAAAACACATTCTCCATTTGCCATTTGTTTTTTCAGCATGATCACATTTGTTAGCCAATCGATATAATTGACTTCCCTAATATATCCTGCAGTCAATAGCTTGTCAATCTCTTATTTAATAGCTTTTACATGCTCAGGAGCAAACTTTTGTTTCTTTTTCCTGACTGGTTTGAAGGAAGAGTTTACACTTAGGGAATGCATATTAATATCAGTGTCTATTCCTAGCATGTCTACTGTTGATGAAAAGAAAACATCTTCGTTCTTTCGTAAGAAAGATATCAATTGCTAGCAGGCTAAAGGGTTTAATAGGAAGCCAACTTCTATTGTTAAGTTGGGTTTAGTGTCTAAAAGTGATACTGCAAGGGTATCTTCTAATGGCTGTGCCTTTTTCTCGTAATCCCTTTGGTCCATATTTAGAATGTCTATAGAGTTAGCCTGGCTTGACTAGACCATATTGACTTCTTGAGATGTCGAATTAGTTTTCTACGTCTTTTGGGTTAGTTGAATAGATAAAAACTGACACTGTCTAGCTGTGGCTTAGTCTGCCTTTAGGAAGCCTACCCGGTTTGGCGTAGGAAACTTAACGGTAAAGCAATAGGTCACCATGACCATCTTTGTCTTTTTCATCATCAGTCTCCCAAAAATGGCATTATGTGCTGAGGGTTGATCGACGATTAAGAAATCAATCATTATTACGGCTGTGTTATCGTCATCCCTAATCGTTATAAACAAGGTAATCATTCCAACGACTGAGATTGATTGATTGGAAAAACCAAAGACATGAGAAGCACTGACTACTGGAGTATATCGATTGCACTACCATTATCAACTAAAATTCTCTTTACTTGAAAGTTCCCAATCATAGTTGTTATGACAATTAAATCGGTTCCTTCATCTTCAACAATATCAATATCATCTTCACAGAATGTGATAAGCCAGTCATCAGTCTTAATTCTTTTATGTGTTTTATCTATTAAGCTAACCTTCCTTAGATATGTTTTCCTTTTGGATTTGTTGTTGGCCCAATCTTCACCTGTCCTAATCATCATATTTATTAATTTAGATATTAGTTTTTCCCTTGCGGATTTGGAATTGTCCCTATGTTTCAACCTGTATTACTGTATTCTTGGCGAGTAGAATCCTTTTTTACAAATTGCTTCAAATATCCTTTTCGTATGAAACGCTTAATGACGTCTTTTAAACTAACACACTCGACGGATGTATGTCCAACATCACAATATTCAACAATTTCAATTTTTGGAAACTAGTTTTTGGCCCTTAGCTCAGCTCCACAATTCTTCATTTTGTCAAATTTAACATTTAGTAGGTGTTATAAATTTTCTTAGAAGGTAGACATGGCGAAAATGAATATGTTTGAATTTTCTTCTACCATCGTAGGAATTGGGTGGAGTGATTTGTCCATTAAAAAAGAAAACAAAAGAAGTATGTATTTGCTTGTTTTCTTTTTCGTGAGTAATGGATGAGCTAACATATGTATGTAATTGGATCCACTCTTTTGCCAAAGATAAATAAGTTTTTGGTTTCTCTCTTGAAATTGAGTCCCGTCATTTTCAGGTCAAGAAAATAAAAGAAAAGCAAAATCTTCGTTATTTGATTTTTGTTTTTAATTTCATTTCGTTTGCTTTGAAATTTTGTTGTCTTAAAAATATTGAAATTAAAGAGCTATAAACAAAATTATACTAGCTATATATATACTCAAGTTATTTTACATTAGGCTTGTCGAAAAATTGAATTACATGTCCAGACTTAAAGATCCTTTCATTTTTGAAATTGTTTAAGCAAAAATATTAGCTCTATTAATTTTAAACAAAAATATGAGATCTATTTAAAGTTAATGTTTAAAATTTGAGGTTGGCTTGATTAAGTTATACAATATAAATAGTTATTATAAGAATATATTTAATTTTAAACAACTAACAATATTTGTATAATAAATGCTAATAAATCGAATTATTTAACCACGTTTAAGTGAAATAAACATCATTAAATAGCATCACGTTGCAGTTTATTAAATGAAATTCCACTAAATGACTCTAGTTAAGGGTATTTTTATTTGTTAAATGAAATTCCACTAAATGACTCTAGTTAAGGGTATTTTTAAATACAAATGTTCCTAAATATAAAAAATTTTCACTTTCAAAATTACATGTGAAGGCATTTTAAAACACCGTTAAATTTAAAAAAAACACCATAAACTTTTTGACATGTGAAAAACTTAATGGTTTTTAGTTTTAACCACATTTATCTTTATAACATTTACTAACTTAGCTAAGCAATAAAAAAATAGAAAAAAGTCAATTTTATGTCTTAAGTACAAACCATCAATTTCTGATTTTTTGCCAATAATTTTATTGTTTATTTTCTACTATATATATATATATATATATATATATATATATATATATATATATATATATATATATATATATATGTGTGTGTGTGAATGATTTGGTCATGAAAAGTGAATGAATTAATTGAAGCACTACTAAAAGAAATTTTTTTAGTACTTGATCTTTTGCATTTCTTTCTCGACATAGAGACAGTCTTTACATCGGATGTTTCCTTTTTTTTCTCCAGCACAGAACGACAAGATTTTATTTATATATTAAAGTAGTAAGTACAGACTGTTGAGGCAGTAGCTGGTTTAACTAGCCTATAACAACCATCATTACAGTGATCAAAAAATAAAAGATTTGAGAGAAACGATGGAGGTTCTGTGAAGATCTCTCTTGATTTGGTGGAAGAAGCTTTCACAGCAAGGGCAGTCTATAGCCTGGTTAGCCTCACGATACACAAAATGTAAACTGATGTTGGTAAATCCTGTCGCTAGCTTGTAACAGTCATATATGATTATTGCTTGATGTAGAGGCAACTCCCGTTCCCTGTGGAAAAGTTCAATGGAGCTAATGGAGTCAGTTTCCACATGTATCATGTTAATCCCTATAAGTGCTGCTAGCTAAAAACCAATTCTTATTGCTTGTAGTTTTGCAATTATATTAGATGTAATACTAAGAAACATCGAGTATCGCAATACAAAGTGGTTATTATAGTCCTTGATAATGTCACTGCATCCCTCTGGCCTAGGGTTCTCTATATTGGATCCATCAGTATTAAATTTAAAGTACGGGAACAAAAGCGGTTTCCAGGAGATAAGTTGTAGTTGCGAAGGTCTGCTAAGTTAGGTTTATTCTAGTATTGGACAACACCGGTTGAGTAGGGATATTATTAATGGTGTTTCTGAATATTTCATGATTGTATATTTGTTTTTGGAGAATAACGTGTTGCTTTTTATTTTCAATATATGCCAAAGTGAAGTGGGATAGAAGGTACTAACAGGGATGGTCCTATTATTATAATGGAAATAAAAATTTGATTTAAATAGAAGCTTTAGGATTAATGTGATATGAATCCTCTGAGTGTCACAAGTCTAGTTAACTATATTCCAAATGTTGGAAAAATATGTGCAATTACTAAGAAGATGGTGAGTAGTTTCCTCTTCCTTATGACAAAGTGGATAGGTAAGGGATGCTATTGTATGTCGTTTGAATAGGAAAGTATATGTTGACAGTATGTTATTTGCTCCTAACTAAAGGAAGAATTTAACATAGGGCAGTAGTTTTTGTTTCCAAATGTAGTGCCAAGGAATAAGAGGGCGGATCAGGAAACTTCTTGGACTATAAGTTGATTATATAAAGATCTGCAAGTAAAGTTTCCTGTATTGGTTAATGCCTAGTGAACAATATCTAGTATAGCAAAAAAGGATAGTATAACCTTGTATTTTTTGAATTATAGTGTCAGTGAGAAGATGTTGGATTGCATGAAGAGTCCTTCTTGAGGAAGCATGGTTAATGATGTCTGTGACTTTTAAGTGTTGAAGATGATGAAAAATTGGATTATCAATGAACTATCGTAAAGGAGTTTTTGATAGCCAGCAATCATAACAAAGACTAATGTGTGTCATAGTACCAACTTTTTTGATGATATTGTTTGTTAACAAGGGTAGGCATTTTAAGATTCCTTTCCAAAGGGTTGATTGTGTCGAGGAAGGCATGGTGTATAGGATGTCAAAAGTTGAGAAGTATTTTTTTTTCAAGAGAGTAGCCCATATCATAGTATTATTATGGAGCGGCCATAGTATCTTTGTTAATAATACTTTGTTAAATAAATGAATCGATTTTATCCCAGGAGCCCCATATTCTATAGGAAGGAAAGTGTATAACCATTTAACTCGAGGTTTTTTATTTTGTTGTGGAGACGAATTTCATAAGAACTTCTTGGCTATATTTCCCAGGTCTTTGACTAAGGAAGAAGAAAGAAGGTAAGTTGCCACTGTATATGTTGAAATAGCGGTGACGATAGCTTTCATTAATGTTAATCTTCCGGCATATGATAAAAATTTATTATAACATAAATTTAGTAAGCCATTGAAAGTTTCTAGTAAGTAATTAAAATATGTCTTCCTAATTCTTCCATTAAATACTGAGAGATCTAGAT
Organism: Firmiana major; assembly: GCA_033439115.1. NCBI lineage: Eukaryota > Viridiplantae > Streptophyta > Magnoliopsida > Malvales > Malvaceae > Firmiana > Firmiana major. The sequence continues at coordinate 79,238,526 of CM065898.1, read as the reverse complement.
ATTTGTCTTGGTATGAGTGCGTAGATATATTAAACATTGAAGCTATTGCTTGTTTTATGATGGTTTTTGCGTTAGGTGAGAATATTATGTTGCATTTTGCTGACAATAGTGTCTGACCAAAAGCAAGGCAATATGATTGAAACATATGGTAGAGTGTAGTAGAGGAATGTTTGTTTATTTTAGAGAAAAAGGAAGTTGTCGTCGGCAAAACAAAGGGCTCAAATTGCCAGTCCATTTCGAGAGGCTCTCAGTCTCGTAAATCTTTGTTGTTCTTGTTTGTACATTTGTGATCTTAAAAGTATATCCGAACACATGATAAAAATGTAAGGGGGGAGTGGATCATCTTATCAAAGCCCTCGTAGAGGTTTTGTTATGTCAGATAAGGAACCATTGATTAGCATCCTGAATGATGCACTTTATATACATTTCATTGTTAATTGAATCTAGTTTATAGGGAAGTTGTACTGATGTAGGCAGTCTTTAATGAATTTCCATTCCATTTTGTCATATGCTTTTTCATTGTCTAGCTTTAGTCCAAAGTAAGTTGCGTTGCTTCTTTTCTTTTTATTTAAAGTGTGTAGGAGTTCAGAGGCTGTAATTGTGTTATGTATACATTTTCTTGAGATGAAAGCATTTTTGTATGGTGAAATTATTTTGTGCAATAAAACTTTAATTCTGGATGTAATTAGAGATGTAATAATTTTATAGATAACGTTACATAAGCTTATTGATGATAATGATTAATGTGTTGGTTGAGAGCTTTTAGGCATTAGGATAAGAAAGGTTTCATTAAGTTTTTTTAACAAATGGCTAGAGTGAAAGAAACTCTGAACCGTTGCAATCACTGAATGTCTAATATTGGGCCAATGGTGTTTGAAAAAGCTTGTAGTGAAGCCATCAGGTCCTGGTGCTTTGTTGGGTGCCATTTTACAAATGATTTTTATTTTTTATTTCAGAAGGTGAAATGGGTTTGTTAAGGTTTCATATATCTTCTACACTGAGTTTCGGTATTTTACGGGTTTGTGTAAAATTATAATCAGAAGGTTCCGAGGAATGAAAAAGGTTAGTAAAATGGGAATGGATTGTAGACTAGATAAGTTGAAGATTGTATATCCATCTATTAGGAGTATGTATGGAATGAATGGCATTTGTTTTGCGCCACTGGTTGATTTTGGAATGAAAGTATTTTGTATTTGCATCACCCTCATTTATATACTTTTCATGTGCCCTCTGTGTCCAATATAACTCTTCCATTTACTATGTGTGTTAAATGTTTTGAACAATGTGATGTTCATTTTGTATGAGGTCTATGGTTTGGTGTGAGGTTAGTTGAATATGCACTTCATGTAGTTACTTTTGTAGATTTTGTAATTTGGTTTTATTATTTCTCATGACATGTTTTTTCCACTCTTTAGACTTGAAAGCTAGATTTTTGGATTCTTAGCTGAAGTAAAAAGCATAAGATCCTATTTTAAGTCCTTCCCATATAATTTTAACAATTGTTTGGTAATCCTTCCTGTAGTCCTATTGTTGTTCATATCGAAACCAATGATGCTTAGGCAGCTAATTAGGATGTGTATCTATAATAATAGGCAAGTGATCTGAACCTGATTGGTTAAATGTGTTATAGTGTGGGTTAGGAATTGATGAATCCAATATGGGTTTGTTGTTGCTCTATCTAGTCTTTTCCTAACATGACCCACATCTAAAGAACGGTTGGTCTAGGTGAATATAGGTCCTAAAAATCCTAAGTCACGAAGGTTACATGCATTAAGACAATTATTTTATCTGTCTATACTTCTAAAATAGGGTGCAAGTATACTTTATTGTTTATGTATAGAATATATGCAATTAAAGTCTCCAACAACCAACCAAGGCGAATTAATAATTAAGGATAAGTCAAAAAGGTGATTCCATACTTGCTAATGTAGGTGCACTTGTGGATATTGGGAGAGGGAAGCTAGAAAATATGGTGGTTGAGGTGGACATGGAATGATTTGAGCAGTGATTCCACTTGTAGTGTTGCTGTGACTTTGCAATGTTATCTAATTGAGGTTTTTGAGTAATTAGATACCTTCGACTTTTCCTAAAGGAGTTCATATTATGTGTCTATATTAGTGAATATAAGCACGGATGGTAGTGGCTCTTATTGGATTCATTTTGGTCTCCATGTGATCAATATTTGTGGTTAAAATCAATTGATAAGGGTGAGTAGCTCAGCAAAAAGTCATCTCTGCCAGCTTCTCTACATTGCATGCTAAGATTTTTGTCATTGATGGATGATTAAGTGGATGAGGTTGGATGAACATCTCCTAGCCAATGTCAATATTTAGTTCACAATTTCAATCGTTAAAGATTAGAAAAAAGGCAAGAATAGACATATGTTTTTTGTCATGTTGAATTTGAGATAGTACATGTATTCTCTCGTGGTCATCAAGAGGTCTCTGAAGGCTTCTATGCTTATAGTGGCCCAGTCTACGTTTGGAGGGAGTATGAAAACATGATCTTGGTAATGTCGTGTTTTTAATAGAAACTCCTATGGCCTTAGGTTTAATAGTTATCTCTTTTGCTTGTTACTTTTAGATGCAGAAGTATTACATTTTAGGGCTCGTTTGTGTTGTTGATTAAGCGTAGAAGAGCCCTGAGTTGTGAAGGTGAATGTATGTTCAAATCCTAGTGGAATGGAAGAGGATTCTAAGGTGATTAAGGGAGAAGTGTTCTCTTGTCCATACATTCTTCTTGAATGGAAATAGAGGTGTTAGGGGTGTTGGATGTTGAAAGGTTGCATTGCATGTAGCTGTTGATGGTGTGGTTGATTCATCGGGTTCATTGTTAGTTGGTTGTGGTAATTGAAGTTCATATCTCGTGGTCATCAGGAGGTCTCTGAAGGCCTCTACGCTTATAGTGGCTGGGTCTACGTTTGGAGGGAGTATGAAAACATGAGCTTGGTAATGTCGTATTTATAATAGAAACTCCTCTGGCCTTAGGTGTCAGGGACCCTTTTCCAAACCCCACTGAGAACGTTCTCACCTGACTCATCTGTACTGTCCGCTTTGTTTTTTTATTATCAGGGACCTTTTTTTGAACCCCACTGAGAACATTCCCAATGGGGTTAAGTCAGGTGAGAACGTTCCCAGTGGGGTTCGAAAAAAGGTCCCTCACAGATTATAAAAAGGTTTTTGCTCCTGTTGCAAGGCATGATGCAATCAAAATAGTGATTGCATTGGCAACCCAAAATTCATGGTTTATTTTCTAGTTAGATGTTAAATCAACATTCCTACATAGTGATTTGGAAGAATGAGAATGTAGACCATATACCTGACATTTTAACCAAGCTTATTAAGTTGGATGCATTTCAGAAACTGAGAAAGCTATTTGACGTTGACAAGCTGAATTAAACTGAATGTTTGTAAACTTTCAGTTTAAAGAACTTTCAATTTAAGGGAGAGATTATTAAATAATTAAGTCATTTTTTTATGTTATTAAGTTTGTTATTTACTTGCTTTGTTATCTTAGTATTTAAGAATTAATTTGATAGTGGAATAATGGAGTAGTGAACATGGTGAAGTAGTGGTTTAATCATTTAGTTGATAACAAATGTGGTTATAAGAGTTAGTGGGTCTAGTAGTGGTCCTATTTTGTAGTTGTTGTATTGTTTATTTAAAGACTACTAGAGTGATGAAATGTGTGTGTAAAATTTGCTATTACTTTTGTCTTTTCATTGTATCATTGTTATCACATAACCTTAATGTACTCCACGGTGTAGTAGGGTTATTTCGACCCTTTGAGGGTTACCTTGGATGGATAGTACGGTGAGAAATCTCACCGCATCGTACTGGAGCTGCGTTTGTTCCAAAACTTAGCTTGAATCTCTTCAGATGTCACCATATTACAGGTATGGTGACATCCTGTCACAACCCAAAAATCAGAGTAAATTTTTCGTTTTTCTTTCATACTTACCTGTCCTCTGATCATGACCACCACTCCACTAACAATTGGGCTGTGCGTCAATACCAGTCCCACCATTCATTCACCATATAACTTAATTCCTTATTAAAGTAAAGTTAAACACATGAGTTTTTCACTAATTCTTTTCTATTCATTTACAAGTGTTTATAGTGTCTATACATCCCCGAAAGTTACTTACAAACATGTTACTGTGCTATTCTTATTTAGATACAATATGTACAAGTGTATATACCTCAAGTGATGGGCAGCAGCGGATATCAGGAATGCAATACTCAGTCGCCTCAAAGTCTACTGAAAGAAATCTGTGTAGGAAAATGAAAGGGGTGAGCACATCAAACTCAGTAAGGCAATCTTACGAACAAGTAGGTAACCATACTACCTACATGAACGTGGTGTCGTGCATAAACCACCCTTTCTCCACACATATCAAAACAGATGCTACAATTCATGATGTTATGTAAAACAAGTTCACATATGGATTTCAAAGAGCATGAAAAACTCAACATGCAAATCCATTTAAATCATTTCATTCTCGTTAAAATTTCACAACACAGTCAAGACTCAACCCCTCCATCGGGTGTTCTTAACTCACACAAAACCATGAAATCAAATGCTTTTCAAAGCAATAGTAACATGCAACAAAATGAATGTCATGTAAAATCAGTTTACATCATGTCTGGGTTTAAATAGCATGGAGATAATGTCATGCAAGTTTCAGTTTAAATCCCAGTTTCATTCTCATCAAAATCACATCTCAGTCAGGATCCAACCCCTCCCTCGGGTGATCCAGACTCACACAAAAGTCCACAAAACATGTTTCTCAAAACATCGATTTATAACATGCGAGACTTGGCAATATATATATATCAGGCAAATAACCAAGACAATGGCCATATCCTCGTGATCCCACTGCTACACGGATCCTGTGTACGGGGTCTCACCACTATCGGGAACCGTCCCGGGAGGTGGGTCAGTCCATCCCGTCTGTCCTACCTGATCACTCGCATCCGAAGATGCCACTCGCATCCGAAGATGCCATATAATCAATCCCAGCATGGTATAGTGTACTACATGCTACTTGCACGGTACAACGTACTCCGTGGACCCATATCTCATATCAATAATCGTGCCTATCTCAAAACGCACGTGCGAGCATATTTAATCGGCGTGACACACAGTCTATCAGACGCTCCAAGCACGGCTCATCGCATGTCTCATAAAATCAGTGCGAGCGATGCTCTAACACTCTCATAAAACCAAGGAAAATCTTGTGTGAGCAAAGCTCCAGCACACGTTTCATAAAATCTCATAAGATCTAGTGCGAGCTAAGCTCCAGCACTCTATCAAAATCATGTAAAACTAGTACGAGCTTGGCTCCAGCACTCTGTCATAAAAATCAAGTGAAAATCTGGTGTGAGTTAGACTCTAGCACCTATGCATGTAAAACTCTAGTGCGAGCCTTTGCTCGAGCACTAATCCATGCATCACACAAATCAAAACCCGTGCGAGCTGAGCTCTAGCATGTCACATTTTCATAAAATCACGTAGGCGGCTCTGTTATCTCAAAACAATTTCCACAAGAAATCACATTGTTGAAAATATGCAATGCTGTGCATTTTTATTTAAAAGTTAGCCAACCTACCCATGCACGTGTCAAAACACCTCAAAAACAAGTAGGAACCTCTTGTTCTTGCTCCTCCCAACTTTTCTTGATTTTGAAAATTTTACCCTTCACAGGGGTATTTTGGTCATTTGCCCATTCGAACACCAAAATTCTTATTTTAAATCTAGAACCTTCAGACAATTTCAGGGAATGTAAATGATGTCAAAATTGCGTAAAGTTACATCTAGCAGTCCGTAAAATTCTCTTACCTAGAATCACGTGCGAGCTTATCCTTTTTTTCCACCAATACCGTATCGCTCGATCCGATACTCTCACAGTCAACTCTACGGAGCTGTACATAACCAAATCTCGGGTTAATTACTGTGAGTTCAACTGTATTTCAATCTTACTGGCTTTATTTACATTATTGGGCTCATTCACACTCAATTGGGCCCATTTAATTCTTAATGGGTCTAACTCCATTTTAAGCTCGTTTTTCACTTATTAAATCTCTTCTTTGGGTCTATTAGACTCATTTGGTTTATCAATAATTATCGGGATTCGTTCTAAACTCATTGGATAGCTCGTATATCATTTATGACAATTAATTCAAAAATCCGAATATAATTTATTTATTGCAGAAATTAATCTGAAATCCGCAAAATAAATTTCATTTGTTCAATAATCATACTATTGTCGTAAATGAGCTTTACTTACCCGAAATTATGCGATGGTGCTCTAATCGAAGTTCTATCGGGCTCACGTACACGATTTGTAGTAGAACTGCATAATTTTATATTTAATTTCGGGTTAATCTTTACTCAAATATAATTTTAATGAATTTCTCGGAAATCAAATCGGTCATTTTTGACCTCTTACCGACTTACCCGAAATCCGAAGTATCCCCGAAAATCTTTCCATTTTTTTCCTTTTTCTCTTTTTCTTTCTTTTTCTCCCTTTTTCCTCTCTTTCTTGGCTGAACCGGTCCGATCCGGTTCAGCACAGTGCACTCTCACTGAACCGGTCTGTACCTGTTCAGGCTTCCCCGTCGCCGTTCACCTCTTTTTCGGCTGGTTCTCAGGCCATTTCTGGCGCCAATCGGAGTGCCTGGAGCAGGGGAGTATTCGGCTGGCCTTGGGTTAAACCGAAACCCCGTCGGTGGCCACCGATTCTCTCTTCTCCCTCTCGGCCTTCTCTCCCTCAATCCGTCGGATTTCGACGTCAGTGGGGCGCGTTGCGGCTGCTGGTGGGTTGCACGATGATCGTCGCCCCTCGCCGATCGTTCTCTGGCGGTCCAAGTCGCCGGTGGTCGTCCGGTGCAGAGGTCTCCCTCGGTCCGCATGTCTTCACTTCGTTTCTTCCCTTTGTTTTCGCGTTTTCGATTCTGTTTTTTTAATTATTACTTTATATTTGTAATTTATTTTATTATTATTTTAATCATTAAAATATTATAAAAATCCCAAAATATTAACAAAAAACTGTATTTTATTTATTTAATCAATAAATAAATTTATTTGTCTTATTTCATCTTTCCGGTATATTTTTTCAATATTTTCGGGATAATTTTTTGAGGTGAAAATTTTGATTAATTCCAATAAATTCATATCTTGATCAATTGGACTCGAAATTCAATATTCTCCTCGTTATTGATCAAGATTTCTCAATTCCATATTTTTAATGAAATTTTCTTATGGAATTTATACCGGATTTCGATCTTTTGATCGTTTTACCCTTCGACACTTTCGAGACCAATTTAGGCCGACTTTCCTTCTTGGACCCATTATAATTTCTCATTTAAAATTCTTATCTCTGTCCGAACAATTCAAATCTCATAAATTTAACTTGAAATTTCTTAACTATCCCTTTTTCGAATTTTACATACATTCGATTACTTCATTCATATTTATATGATCAAAATCATTCATCTTATGATTCCATTAACATATAACAATATCCATACAATGTGTGAATCATAAGGAAATACATAAAAATCGGGTCTTACATAATCTCCCCCACTTAAGAAATTTGGTCCTCCAAATTAGAACCAAGTTAGTTTGTAAACCATTCTGGATACTTCACACAAATCATACTCTTACTCTCCAGCTCCTATTTAAATTCCTCTGAAGTGTAATACTGCCGAAAGACTTTAATTTAGGGAGATCATTTTTAAACCTTAACACCTTCTCCTTCTTGTTTAATACCCAAATCTCATTATACCTTTAGATAGAGAAACTTCCAAACACATTGATTCACACTCGATGAATCCTCACGGTCCCCATCTCTTGTCAGCATAGTTTTTCTATCTGTTCTGAGGTGTTCTCATTCTCTCTCAATCAGCTGAACACCCTCATAGGCTTATTATATTAGATCGGTAGCAATTTTTTATCTATCACCCACTTCTTTGTATTCATTCGTAAAAGTAACCCTTACGGTCAAACAATGCTTCACACAATGCCATATCGATACTCGAGTGATAACTATCGTTGTGGGCAATTTAGCTAATAACAAATGATCATTCCATGAGCTTCTAACATCAATTGCACACGTTTTCATCATATCCTCCAGAACCCGTACAGTCCTCTCTGACTGACCATCTGTCTGAGGACGGAACACTGTGCTCACACTCAACTGGGTTCCTATGGCTTCCTGAAACATGTTCCCAGAAGTGGAAAGTGAAGCGGGAATCCCTATCTGATACATTACTCCCTGGAATGCTACCTATTGTTCCACAATTTTCTTACTTATATAAATATGCTCATGCACTCAGAGTATTTATGGCTTTCATAACCAAAAAAACGGGTAGACTCAATCAATCTATCGACCATCACTCAAATAGCCTCATGATTCCTACGATCCTCTGTAACCTGTCACAAAATCCATGACAATCTGCTCCCACTTCCATGTCAGAATTGGTAGAGGCTGCAATAATCCTGCAAACTTCTAGTGCTCTACCTTAATCTACTGACATACGAGACACTTCGCCACAACTCTCCAATATCTCTCTCATGCCTGACCACCAATACCCTTTTTCAAAAATTCTGATATATTTTATTGCTCAGCGAATGCACTATATATCCCAAATAATGAGCTTCTGTCATTAACAATCTCAATAGTTGTGGTCCTTGGGAGCCATTATTCTACTTTCAAACCTCAGTAAGTCATCATCACTCATTGTAAACTCTGTCACGGTACCCATCTGAATCTGACTAACACTATCGACACCCTGTCGATCATCATGCTAAGCCTGTCAAATTCGGTCAACCAAATCCGGTTCTAACATCAGGCTAGCTGTCACATAATCACTGTCATCATCAAAAGGGATCAAATCACTACTTAGGCTCACAAACTGCTTTACAGCTCATGCTCCCTGACCATTACCATCCGAGGCTCTTTCTGCTCAAAGCATCAGCCACTATATTAGCCATTTTCTAAGTGGTATAATATCTCACAATCGTAATCATTTAGAAGCTCAAACCCTCTTTGTTATTTCATTTCATTTCTTTTTATGAAAACAGATACTTGAGACTTTTATGATCAGTGCATACCTGAAATTTCTCACCGTAAAAGTAGTGGCGCCATACCCTCAGGGCATTACTACGTCTACCAACTTTAAATCATGGGTTGGATAATCCATTCATGGTCCTTGAACTGTCTGGATCCATATGTGACTATCATCTCATTTTGTTTCAACACACCCCAATCTTGATTCTAAGACATCCATATACCCTAAGAAACCTCTTAATCTGTTGGGTATGGTGAGAATAAATGTGGTGGTCAGTTCATACTTCAATACACCAAACTCTTGTCACGTCTATCATCCCATTCAAATACAACTTTTTCTAAGTTAATGTGTCAACAAAGTAGTCAATTTCGAGAACTCTCAATAAATCATCTGTAAAAACAATTTTCAATTGTTGCTTATGATTTTCCCTGGACTTTAAATACACCCAAAATATCATCAATAAAGATGATAACAAATCGGTCCAGGTAAAGTTTAAATATCTCATTCATCAATGCCCTAACGAGTACAAAGAATTGTCTTGGGCACATCCATATTCCAAATTCTAAACGGATAAAACCTAGACTTCCAATCGATCTAAAAATATTTGCGCTCTTTGCAGCTAACCCAATGGGTCATCAATAGTAGAACGAAATACTTATTCTTACGTTGATCCTGTTCGATTCGATAAATCAAGTTTAGTTTTCAACTTTTTAAGCTCACTACCACAGAACAAATGTTAGTATGAGAAAAGAACCTCATCGTAGTTGAGTTCCACTAAATATTTCAATCACTCATATCCTTGACCTATGTACGCATAAACGTATAATGTCATTTCGAAATCGCTTCTGTTCAAGATACTAACCCACGTCATTTCCTTTTTCTTATATTAACGGCTTTTATAAAATTTTAATTTTTAAACCTTCATGATTAATCGAATTCTATATTTCTTTATCGTACAAGTAAAGGTATCCTAATTTTAAATGTATATATTACTACTATCGATTTCGATTTATAGGTTATGTGTACTTCTAAACGTTGTCAAGTCTTCAGGCGGGGAGACTTGACTACATGGACTGGTTATGGATATATCCCCCCTTATCCTTGGTCGCGATTCATATTCACTACATATCGCTTAATCCAAATTACTTCACATATCAGAGATATTCTTACCTTGCATACGCCTCCTATTCCAATATATCTTGTATTCAAGATCTATCACATCTCAAAGTTTATCTCATTTCGTATATCAACTATAACAAAACTCTTTCATTACTTGTTAAAACTTACTGTACACTTTTCTAGGGTGAAACATCGCTATCTTATAATAGCAACTTCAACAACATAGTTTGCAGTCAATCAATTTATTCCCCATATTACATCAAAACACTCATATTTCATAGATTGAGATTGGTCCGCATGTTCCTTTCCCCCACTTTTAACTTACAATCTCTACCGACATATTCAATTAGCAGACTATCCTTCATTGGGGTGCTAACTATCAGCATTTCGCCTAATGATATAGGCTTCACATATTTCACTAACTTATACGCAACTGACGACAATATGAATAAATGTGTATTACCAGGATCAATTAAAATAATTGCTTCAATATAAACAATCAACATGGTACCTTACACCACATCAAATGAAACATCAATAGTGTCCTAGTCCAAGACATACACTCGCCCTCATTCAACCGCCTATTTCCGTGGTAACTACCACACATCCAACACTGCCCATTAGCAGGTCGGGGTCCTCCAATCACAATATCCGTGTAAGCCCTGAAACTGGATACACTGGGGCTTACCAATCATCTTACCCCATAACTCACTAACTCTAAATGTCCTACCAAACCGCCTCTTTCCTGCTTTGAAATCTCTGTTATCCACTATTTCCTTTTTGTCTCTATTTCGGCCCTTATTGCCTTTCTCAAATTCAGAGGCATGCAATTCCTAATCTTATTCACACACTGTGATCTGCGCACTGCCTCGCCGTATGTAGTGATATCAACGGGGCCAATCAGACTCTGATAGACGGTCTGAGTCTTTCCATGACTTTTGAACCTTCCGATGCTCACTGTTCATAATGTCGGATTATACCTGTCCAGGGATGTAAATTGAGATTCATACTCATCGATTGACCTGTTCCTCTAGGTCAGAGTAAGGAACTCTATCCGTAGATTCCTCTGAACAATGTCTGAAATATATTGTCTTTGTGCATCCAGAATTATCTCTCATATCAGTCTTAGATGTCTAACTCTTAAAATGGGTCGAGCGAATTTCCACCCATGCTCCATCTCGCCCTCCAACATAAATGCATCGAGTCAATTTCTCGGTCAACATACACCGATAGAATCCATACAACTTTGCTATCTCATTCACCCAGTCCTCAATAACTATTGGTTTCTTTACTTCGCTAAATACCAGAGGGGTGTGAGAATCTCTATAGTCTGAGGCATCTGTTCAGGCTTTACCTTGCATATCCTCAACTACCTGTATAGACTGAGTAAACAACTCCAAAATATTTTCTACACTCCACTCTGTCTTCATGAAACGTGTCTCAATACTGTCTGGTCTCTTTATAGGACCCTAAGTAGTATGCTCAACATCAGTCTCCACCTCAACCTCCTCATGGGTCTCATGGGTCGACTCAGCACGACTAGCAGGCTCAGGCCTACCTCTACAGCCTCTACCTCGTGCTCTATCCCCTCTACCGCGACTAGTGTTCGGCATAATGCCCAAATCTTGCATTCTCAACCATTTCTTAGATAAAACTCATCTCAATATACACGATTGTATCTAACCAAGCACAGTAACACGGGGATGTAATTTCCTAATTACTGACATTGACACGCATTAGACTACTTTCGCTCTGATATCACCAATTGTCACGACCCAAAATCAAAGTAAATTTTTCGTTTTTCTTTCATACTTACCTGTCCTCTGATCGTGACCACCACTCCACTAACAATTGGGCTGTGCGTCATTGCCAGTCCCATCATTCATTCACCATATAACTTAATTCATTATTAAAGTAAAGGTAAACACATGAGTTTTTCATTAATTCTTTCTCATTCATTTACAAGTGTTTACAGTCTCTATACATCCCCAAAAGTTACTTATAAACATGTTACTGTGTTATTCTTATTTAGATACAATATGTACAAGTGTATATACCTCAAGTGATGGGCAACAACGGATATCAGGAATGCAGTACTCAGTCACCTCAAAGTCTACTGAAAGAAATCTGTGTAGAAAAATGAAAGGGGTGAGCACATCAAACTCACTAAGGCAATCCTACGAACAAGTAGGTAACCATACTACCTACACGAACGTGGTGTCGTGCATAAACCACTCTTTCTCCACACATTTCAAAACAGATGTTACAATTCATGATGTCAGGTAAAACAAGTTTACATATAGATTTCAAAGAGCATGAAAAACTCAACATGCAAATCCATTTAAATCATTTTATTCTCGTTAAAATTTCACAACACAGCCAGGACTCAACCCCTCCCTCGGGTGTTCCTGACTCACACAAAACCAAGAAATCAAATGCTTTTCAAAGCAATAGTAACATGCAATACAATGAATGTCATGTAAAACCAGTTTACATCAAGTCTGGGTTTAAATAGCATGGAAATAACGTCATGCAAGTTTTAGTTTAAATCCTAGTTTCATTCTCATTAAAATCACATCTCAGTCAGGATCCAACCCCTCCCTCGGGTGATCCAAACTCACATAAAAGTCCACAAAACATGTTTCTCAAAACATGAATTTATAACATACGAGAGTTGGCAATATATATATATATATATATATATATCAGGTAAATAACTAGGACTATGGTCATATTCTCGTGATCTCACTGCTACACGGATCCTGTGTGCGGGGTCTCACCACTATCGGGAATCGCCCCGGGAGGTGGGTCAGTCCATCCCGTCGGTCCTGTCCGATCACTCGCATTCGAAGATGCCACTCACATCTAAAGATGCCACATAATCAATCCCAGCATGGTACAGCGTACTCTATGCTACTTGCACGATACAACGTACTCCGTGGACCCACATCTCATATCAATAATCATGCCTGTCTCAAAACACACGAGCGAGCATATTTAATCAGCGTGACACATAGTCTACCCGACAATCCAAGCACGGCTCATCGCATGTCTCAGAAAATCAGTGCGAGTTATGCTCCAGCACTCTCATAAAACTAAGGAAAATCTCGTGCGAGCAAAGCTCCAGCACGCATTTCATAAAATCTCATAAGATCCAGTGCGAACTAAGCTCCAATACTCTGTCAAAATCATATAAAACTAGTGTGAGCTAGGCTCCAGCACTCTGTCATAAAAATCAAGTGAAAATCTGGTGCGAGTTAGACTCCAGTACCCTGTCACAAAAATCATATGAAAATCTGGTGCAAGTTAGACTCTAGCACCTATGCATGTAAAACTCTAGTGCGAGCCTTTACTCGAGCACTAATGCATGAATCACACAAATCAAAACCCATGAGATCTGAGCTCTAGTACGTCACATTTTCATAAAATCACGTAGGTGACTCTGTTATCTCAAAACAATTTCCCCAAGAAATCACATTGTTGAAAATATGCAATGTTATGCATTTTTATTTAAAAGTTAGCCAGCCTACCCATGCACGTGTCAAAACACCTCGAAAACAAGCAGGAACCTCTTGTTCTTGCTCCTCTCAACTTTTTCTAATTTTGGAAACTTTACCCTTCACATAGGTATTTTGATCATTTGCCCATTCGGGCACCAAAATTCTTATTTTAAATCTAAACCCTTCATACAATTTTAGGGAATGTAAATGATGTCGAAATTGCGTAAAGTTACCTCTAGCAGTCCGTAAAATTCCCTTACCTGGAATCACTTTCAAGCTTATCCTTTTTTCCACCAATACCGTATCGCTCGATCCGATACTCTCACAATCAACTCTGCGGAGCTGTACATAACCAAATCTCGGGTTAATTACTGTGAGTTCAACTGTATTTCAATCTTACTGGCTTTATTTACATTATTGGGCCCATTCACACTCAATTGGGCCCATTTTATTCTTAATGGGTCTAACTCAATTTTAAGCTCGTTTTCCACATATTAAATCCCTTCTTTGGGTCTATTGGGCTCATTTGGTTTACCAATACTCATCGGGCTTCGTTCTAAACTCATTGGATAGCTCGTATATCATTTACAACAATTAATACAAAAACCCGAATATAATTTATTTGTTACAGAAATTAATCCAAAATCCGCAAAATAAATTTCATTTGCTCAATAATCATACTATTATCGTAAATGAGCTTTACTTACCCGAAATTATGAGATGGTGCGCAAATCGAAGTTCTATCGGGCTCACGTACGCGATTTACCGTCGAACTGCATAATTTTATATTTAATTTAGGGTTTATTTTCGATCAAATATAATTTTAATAAATTTTTTAAAAATCAATTCGGTCACTTTTGACCTCTTCAGACTTACCCGAAGTCCGGTGTATCCCCAAAAATCTTCCCATTTTTTTCCTTTTTTCTCTTTTTCTTTCTTTTTCTCCCTTTTTTCTCTTTTTATTAGCTTAATCGGTTCGATCCGATTCAACACAGTGCACTCTCACTGAACCAGTCCGTACCGATTCAGGCTTCACCGTCGTCGTTCACCTCTTTTTCGGTTGGTTCCCAAGCCGTTTCTGACGCCAATCGATGCGCCTGGAGCAAGGGAGTATTTGGCTGGCCTTGGGTTGGATCGAAACCCCGCCGGTTGTCACCGATTCTCTATTCTCCCTCTCGGCCTTCTCTCCCTCGATTCGCCAAATTTCGGCGTCTATGAGGCGCGTCGCGGCTACTGGTGTCACGACCCAAAACTACCCAAAAATCAGAGTAAATTTTTCATTTTTATTTCATACTTATCTATCTTCCGAATCGTGACCACACTCCACTAATAATTGGGTTGTGCGTCAATGCCAATCCCACCATTTAATCATCATATAACTTAATTTCTTATTACAGAAAAAGGTAAACACATTCGTTTTTCATTTATTCTTTTCCATTTATTTACAAGTGTTTACATTATCTATACATCCCTGACAATTACTTAAAAACATGTTATTGTGCTATACTTATTTAGATACAATATGTACAAGTGTATATACCTTAACATGATGGGTAGCAGCGGATATTAGGAATGCAGTACTCAGTCGCCTCAATGTCTACTGGAGGGAATCTGTGTTGGAAAATGAAAGGGGTGAGCACATCAAGCTCAGTAAGGCAATCCTACGAACAAGTAGGTAACCATACTACCTACATGAACGTGGTGCCATGCATAAACCACCCTTTCTCCACACATTTCAAAACAGATGTTATAATTCGTGATATCATGATGTCATGTAAAACAAGTTCATATATCGATTCAAAAGCATGGAAAATCGACATGCATATCCATTTAAAACATTTCATCGTCGTTAAAATTTTACAACCCAGTCAGGACTCAGCCATTCTCTCGGGTGTTCCTAACTCACACAAACCATGAAATCAAAATGCTTTTTAAAGCAACAGTACCATGAGATATACTGAATGTCATGTAAAACCAGTTGACATCATTCATGGGTTTAAATAGCATGGAAAATAACATCATGCAAGTTTCCGTTTAAAACCCAGTTTAATTTTCATCAAAACCATGTCTCAGTCAACATCCAATCCCTCCCTCGGGTGGTTCAGAATCACATAAAAATCCACAAATGAGTTTCTCAAAACATCAACAGGCGAGACTAGGCAATATATGTATATCTCAGGCAAATAACCAGGACTATGGCCGTGTGTCCTCGTGAGCCCCTCTGCTACACGGATCCTAGTGTACGGGGTCTCACCCTGATCAGGAACCGCCCGGGAGGTGGGTCAATCCAACCCGTCAGTCTTATCTGATCCCGCACATCCGAAGATGCCACTCGTATCCGAAGATATCATGTATCCGAAGATACCACACGGTACAACGTACTCCATGCTACTTGCAGGTAGAACGTACTTCGTGGACCCATATCATATCTCTATACTCATGCCCTGTCTCAAAACGCACATGCAAGCCTATTTAATCGGTGTGACACACAGTCTACCCGACGCTCCAAGCACGGCTCATCGCATGATTTCAAAAAAATAGTGCGAGCGATGCTCCAGCACTCTCATAAAAATCAAGTAAAACTAATGCGAGCTGAGCTCTAGCACTCTATACACATTTCATGTGGAAATTTGGTGCGAGTTAGACTCCAACACCGTATTACGAAAATCATATAAAAAATCTGGTGCGAGTTAGACTCTAGCACCAATAAATGTAAAACTCTAGTGCGAGCTCTCGCTCCAGCACTAAGGTATGCATCACACAAATTCAAACTCGTGCGAGCTGAGCTCTAGCACGTCACATTTTTGAAAATCACGTAGGCGGCTATATTTCTCAAATCATTTCCAGAGAAAATTAACATCTGTTGAAAATATGCAATGTTGTGCATTTTTATTTAAAAGTTAGTCAGCCTACTCATGCATGTGTTCAAACATCTCAAGACACGAGCAGGAACCTCTTCTCCTTGCTCCTCCCATATTTTTCCTAAAGTTGGAAATTTTACCCTAACAAGGGTATTTTGGTAATTTGCCCATTCGGGGCACTAAAAATTTTATCTGATATCTAGACCCTTTAGACCATTTAAAAGACTGTAAATGAAGTTGAAATTTCGTAAAGTTACCTCTAGCAGTCCGTAAAATTCCCTTACCTGGAATCACGTGCGAGCTTATCCATTTCCACTCGTACCAAGTCTCTCAGTCCAATTTGCTCCAAACCAAGTCTACGGAGCTGCATATAACCACATATTTGGGGTCAATTCAATTATCTTTATCAGTATTTCACTTATACTGATCGAATATAAAACACTGGGCTCGTTTAACTTTATTAGGCCCGATTACATCTTAATTGGGCCTCGAACTCGTTTTCAGCTCGTTTCCATTTATTTAATCCCTTCATCGGGCTTATTGGGCTCTCAATACCCATTGGGTTTCGTTCCATACTCTTTAGATAGCCCTATATCATTTACGACAGTTTACTCGAAATTCCCAATATTATCCACTAAATGCGGAATTAAATCCGTAATGCGTAAAATACATTTCTAATATGCGAATAATCATATAAATTGTCGTAAATGAGCTTTACTTACCCGAGATTATGCGATGGTGCGTAAATCGAAGTTCGATTGGCTCGCGTTCGAAATTTATCGTCGAACCGCACAATTTATATTTAATTTCGGGTTTTTTTCTGATCGAATATAATTTAAATAAATTTCTCGAAAATCAAACCGGTCACTTTTGACCGCTTACCAACTTACCCGAAGTCTGGTGTATCTCCGAAAATTTTTCCCTTTTTTTTCTTTTTCTCTTTTTCTCCCTTTTTTTCTCTTTCTTGGCTAAACCGGTTCGGTCCGGTTCAACCCGATTCAGACCGCCGGTTCAGTCCGGTTAGGCCAGTTGGTGCCTCGCCAGCCGGTTCTCCGCCGATTTTCGCAGTCAGCAGCTCCGCTGGGTCGTTCGATTCTCAAATCTGGCCTCGGTTTCGTCCAAGGCCGTCGAAAAATGGTCGGTCCGGTGTGTTCTCCCTCGACCGTCGGTACCCATTTCTGGTCTTGGTCGTCGCCGACAATTTCGACCGTTTTGCCGACCGCTACCGGTCTCAAAATGGCCGGCTCCTCCTCCTGAACTCATCGGTGGCCTCCGTTCAAGCCCAGCCGCCGTAGATCGCCAAGAATCAGGCCGTTTCTCCCTCGATTTTTCCTTCCTCCGATCGGCATCTTCCGGCCTCCAAACGGCGCGTCTCCGGTGTCCTGAAGATCGCCGGCCTCTCCTCTTCCTCCTCGGCTCTTCGTCGGGAGTCGTCGATCGCCAGTGGTTCGTCGGTGGGTTTCAATTTTCGCGGGTGCAACGTGGGTCGTTTTCGAGTTCTTTCCCGATTTTAATTTCAGTTTTTTTATTTTTTATTTATTTTTTAATTAATTTATTTTTATTTATTATTTATTATTATTATTATTATTATTATTATTATTATATTCAATTATTTTATTATTATTTGGCAAAATATCTAAAAATATTCATATTTTATTCATTTAACCCATAAATAAATTTATCGGTATTATTTCGATTTTTCGGTATATATTTCGATTATTTTCGAGATTATTTTTCGAAGTAAAAATCCCGATTAATTCCTATTAATTCATATCTTGATCAATTTAACCCGAAATTTAATTATTTCTTCGTTATTGATTAAGATTTCTCAATCCCATATTTTTAATTAAATTTTCTTATCGAAATTATACCGGCTTTCGATCTTTTGACTGTTTTGCCCTTGCACATGTTCGAAATTAATTTAACCCGACTTCCCTTCACGAATACTCACCCATTTCATATTTTAAATCCTTATTTCCAATCCGAATCTCATTCATTTAAATTTGTGACCATTTTCATCCCTCATAAAAATTTACGATTTAATTTCAGGTCTTACATAATCTCCCCCACTTAGAAAATTTGGTCCTCCAAATTAGAACCAAGTTAGTCTGTAAATCACTCCAGATATTCCACACATATCATACTCTTTAACTCTTATGTGACTTTTTTGGAGTGTACTACTACCAAAGGACTTGACTAGGGAGATCGTCTTAAATCTTAATACTTTCTCCTTCCTATTTTAATACCCGAATCAAGTTTTCAATCATATGTTATACTTTCATTGAGCTAAACTGTTGAAGCTCATATCTGGTCACATACGCTTGGTCTAGATAATATTTCTGAAACATCATAAGATGGGACACATCGTGGATACCAGCTAATTCAGGTGGTAACATCAACCTACAGGACTTATCTCCCACTCTGTCCAATCACTTAAAAGATTCAATCTAATGAAATTCAATTTGCCTTCTTGTCGAATCTCGTTATGTCCTTAGGACCAATAACTTCCAACAATACTAATTCACCCTCGGTGAATTCCAATGGTTTCTGTCTCTTGTCAGCATAGCTTTTCTGTCTGCTCTGAGGTGTTTCTTAATCTCTCACAATTTAACTGAACATCCTCAGAGGTCTGTCTTACCAATTCGAGAGCAATTCTATATATGTTACCCCCTTCTTATCCAAACCGGGGAACAACCCCTATGGCCATACAATGCCTCATATAATGTTATCTCGATACTCGAGTGACAACTGTTATTATTGACGAATTTGATTAGTAGCAACTGACCATCCCAAGAGCTTATAAAATCAATGCACACACTCTCATCATATCCTCCAGAACTTGTACAGTCCTCTCTGACTGACCATCTGTCTGAGGATGAAAAGTTGTGCTAACACTCAGTCGGGTTCCCACAGCTTCCAAAAAAAATTCCCCGAAGTGGGAAGTGAAGCGGGAATCCCTATATAATACCATGCTCACTGGAATACTACATAATGTTCTACAATCTTCCTTATACATAAATTCGCCTACACACTCAGAGTATCTGGGGATTTCATAACCAGAAGGTGGGTAGACTTAGGAAATCTGTCGACTATCGCCCAGATAACCTCGTGATTTATCCGGGACCTCTGTAACCCATCACGAAATTCATGGTAATTTGCTCCCATTTTTGTGTCGATATAGGTAGAGATTGCAAAAATCTTGCAAACTTCTATTGCTCTACCTTACTCTGCTGACATACGAGACACTTCTCCATAACCTCCACAATGTCTCTTTTCAAATCTGACCACCAATACCCCTTTTGAGAATTCGATATATTTGTTACCTCTCGAATGCACTGTATATCCCGAAGAGTAAGCTTCTGACAATATCACTATCTCATCAACTATGGTCTTGGGGAGCACTTATATTATTATACTGTCTCTGAACCTCAATACCATCATCACTCTCTGTGAACTCTATCACTGTACCCCTCTGAATCTGACCCATACAATCGACACCATGCCGATCATCACACTAAGCCTGTCAAATCCGGTCACTCAAATCCGGTTCTAATCTCAGGTTAGCTGTCACACAATCACTGTCATCATCAGAAGGGATCACATCACGACTAAGGCTCACAACTGCTCTAGCAGCTCACGCTCCCTGACCATCATATGTAATACCATCCCAAGACTCTTTCTGCTCAAAGCATCAGCCATTTCATTAGCCTTTCTTGGGTGGTACAATTTTCACAATCATAATCCTTCAGAAGCTCTAATCCTCTTTATTATTTCATATCCGACTCTTTCTATGAAAACAGATACTCGGGTTTTTTTTTATCAGTGCATACGTAAAATTTCTCACCGTATAAGTGGTATCACATACTCAGTACAATCACAATCGTTGCTAACATTAAATCATGGGTCAGATGGTTTCTTTCATGATCCTTGAGTTGTCTGGATCCATAATCGACTATCTTCCCAGTTTGCATCATTACACAGCCCATTCATTATTTTGGGGTATCCATATACATTGAGTAACCTCTTGAGCTATTAGGTATGGTGGAAATAATCACGGTGGTCAGTTCATACTTCAATACACCGAAACTTATCGAAACTACTTTCATACTTATCATCCCACTCGTATGCAATCTTTTGCGAATACGATGTGTCAACTAAGCAGCTCGTTTCTATAAACTCCCTACAAACCATCTGTATAAACAATTTCCAATTGTTGCTTAAAATTTTCCCTGGACTTTAAATACCCCCAAAATATCATCAATAAGGATGATAACAAATCGGTCCAGGTAAAATTTAAATATCTCATCGTAGTTGAGTTCTACTAAATATTTCAATTACTCATATCCTTGACTTCGGTACACATAATCATATTATGTCGTTTTAAAATCGCTTCTTTTGAAGCTACTAACCCGCGTCATTTCCTTTTTCTTATATTTACGGATTTTATAAAATTTTGAAATTTTAAACCTTCTTGATTAATCGAATTCTATTTTTCTTATCGTACCAGTAAAGGTACCCCAAATTTAAATGTATATATTGCGACTATCAATTTCAATTTATAGGTTGTGTATACTTTTAGACGCTGTCAAGTCTTCAGGTGAGGAGGTATTTTGAAATACCTTTATTAACCCTCAGACTTGACTACATTTACTTTACATATCAGTCCATGTGGTCACAATTCATATCTACTACATATCATTTGATCTAAATTACTTCACATATCAGATATATTCGTACCTTGCATACTCCTCTTTATTCCAATATAACTCGTATTCAGGATCTATCACATCTTAAAACTTATCTCCTTTCATATATCACTTATAACAAATTCTGTTACAATCATTTACTCCTTAAATTTCAATCGCTGCACCCCTTTTATTACTTGTCAAACTTACAGTATACTTTTCAGGGGTAAAACAGCACTGTCTTAAAATAGAACTCTGAACATCATAATTTACAGCCAACTAATTTATTCTCAAATATTTCTTCAAATTATTCATAGTCTATTGAATAAAATCGACTGATTTATACTTCTTCCCCCGTTTTCAACTTACAATTTCTTCATAATTATTCCGTTAGTTAACCCTCCTTCATTGGGGTACTAACTATCGGCATTGTGCCCAAAGGTGTAGGCATACTAACTTATATACAAGTGAAGGCGGTATGACTAAATACGTGGCACTAGAATCAATTTAAAATAATTACTTCACTATTCATAACCAGTGTGGTATCTTTCACCACCTCATATGAAACATCAGTAGTGTCCTGGTCCAAGGCATACACTCGCCCTCGTCCAACATCTTATTTTCCCCTTTCTCTTCGGCTGTGGCCTCTTTTTGGTGCAGAGATATCAACAAGGTTTCTCTGTCTCTTTGCTCTTCTGTAGGGCAGTCTTACCCAACTTTGAGCAATCATTAATTAAGTGGCCCATCTTACCACACTTAACGCATATTTTAGTCAATAAGGTGTAGGTGTAGGCCTTACTTCTGTGCTATCTACCACACATCTTACACTGTTTACACTGCTACACTGCTACATTGCTTACACTGCTACGTTACTTACACTGCTCCACTACTCACCCTACTAACATTGCTTCACTGCTCCGTAGCAGGTCGGGGTCCTCCAATCACAATACCCCTTAAAAGTATTCAAATTGAATACACTGGGGCCTTACCAATTATCTTACCCCATAACTCATCAAATCTAATCTCTTACCAAACTACCTTTTATCCCATTTTGACATCTTTGTCATTCTCTATTTTCTTTTGTCTCTATTTCGGCTCTTACTACATTTCCCAATCTCAGAGGCGTGAAACACATGATCTTATTCACACAACTGTGGTCTACGCACTACCTCGGCATAGGTATTGATATCCAACAGGGTCAATCGAACTCAAATCGACAATCTGAGCCATTCATTGAACTTTTGGGCTTTCCGACTCTCATTGCCCAAAGTGTCGAGGTCATACCTGCTCAGGGATATTAACTGAGTTTCATACTCATTAATCAATTTAGTTCCTCTGAGTCAGATAATAAATTTCTAACTGTAATTTCCTTTAAATAATGTCCGGGATATTCTGTCACCGGAATACATCCAAAATATTTCTCATGTCAGCTCTTAAGATGGGTCGAACGGATTTCAATCAATGCTCCGACTCGCCCTCAAATCCCATGCATACTCTGAGCAATTAGCTCTCAAAATATTCTCCACACTCCGCTCCAACCTCGCGAAGCGTGTTTCAATACTATCTGATCTCTCTGTCGGGCTCTGTGGGGCATGCTCAACATTAACCTGCATTTCAATCTCATCTTGGTTCTCATAGGTCAACACAACACGACTAGCAGGCTCAGGTCTACCTCTACGACCTTTGCCTCGTGCTCTACCTCCTCTACCGCGACTAATATTAGGCATAATGCCTATATTCCTGCATTCTGATCCATTTCTTAGTTAAAACCTATCTTGATATACACTATTATATCTAACCAAGCACAGTAACACAGGGATGTAATTTCCTAATTACTGACATTGACACATATCAGACCAATATCGCTCTGATACCACCGCTTGTCACGACCCAAAACTACCTAAAAATCAGAGTAAATTTTTCATTTTTATTTCATACTTATCTATCCTCCGAATCGTGACCACACACCACTAATAATTGGGTTGTGCGTCAATGCCAATCCCACCATTTAATTATCATATAACTTAATTTCTTATTACAGAAAAAGATAAACACATTCATTTTTGATTTATTCTTTTCCATTTATTTACAAGTGTTTACATTATCTATACATCCCTGACAATTACTTACAAACATGTTACTGTGCTATACTTATTTAGATACAATATGTACAAGTGTATATACCTTAACATGATGGGTAGCAGCGGATATCAGGAATGCAGTACTCAGTCGCCTCAATATCTACTGGAGGGAATCTGTGTTGGAAAATGAAAGGGGTGAGCACATCAAGCTCAGTAAGGCAATCCTACGAACAAGTAGGTAACCATACTACCTACATGAACGTGGTGCCATGCATAAACCACCCTTTCTCCACACATTTCAAAACAGATGTTATAATTCGTGATATCATGATGTCATGTAAAACAAGTTCATATATCGATTCAAAAGCATGGAAAACTCGACATGCATATCCATTTAAAACATTTCATCATCGTTAAAATTTTACAACCCAGTCAGGACTCAACCCTTCTCTCGGGTGTTCTTGACTCACACAAACCATGAAATCAAAATGCTCTTTAAAGCAACAGTACCATGCGATATACTGAATGTCATGTAAAACCAGTTGACATCATTCATGGGTTTAAATAGCATGGAAAATAACATCATGCAAGTTTCCGTTTAAAACCCAGTTTAATTTCCATCAAAACCATGTCTCAGTCAAGAGACAACCCCTCCCTCGGGTGGTCCAGACTCACATAAAAATCCATAAATGAGTTTCTCAAAACATCAACAGGCGAGACTAGGCAATATATGTATATCTCAGGCAAATAACCAGGACTATGGCCGTGTGTCCTCGTGAGCCCCTCTGCTACACGGATCCTAGTGTTCGGGGTCTCACCCTGATCGAGAACCGCATGGGAGGTGAGTCAGTCCAACCCGCCAGTCTTATCCAATCCCATGCATCCGAAGATGCCACTCGTATCCGAAGATACCACACGGTACAACGTACTCCATGCTACTTGCACGGTACAACGTACTCCATGGACCCATATCATATCTCCATGCTCATGCCCTGTCTCAAAACGCACGTGCGAGCCTATTTAATCGGTGTGACACAGTCTACCCGACGCTTTAAGCACGGCTCATCGCATGATTTCAGAAAAATAGTGCGAGCGATGCTCCAGCACTCTCATAAAAATCAAGTAAAACTAGTGCGAGCTGAGCTCTAGCACTCTGTACACATTTCATGTGAAAATCTAGTGCGAGTTAGACTCCAGCACCGTATTACGAAAATCATATAAAAAATCTGGTGCGAGTTAAACTTTAGCACCAATACATGTAAAACTCTAGTGCGAGCTCTCGCTCCAGCACTAAGGTATGCATCACACAAATCAAAACTCGTGCGAGCTGAGCTCTAGCACGTCACATTTCTGAAAATCACGTAGGCGGCTACATTTCTCAAATCATTTCCAAAGAAAATCAGCATCTGTTGAAAATATGCAATGCTGTACATTTTTATTTAAAAGTTAGCCAGCCTACTCATGCATGTGTTCAAACATCTCAAGACACTAGCAGGAACCTCTTGTCCTTGCTCCTCCCATATTTTTTCTAAAGTTGGAAATTTTACCCTTAACAAGGGTATTTTGATAATTTGCCCATTTGGGGCACTAAAAATTTCATCTGAAATCTAGACCCTTCAAACCATTTAAAAGACTATAAATGAAGTTGAAATTTTGTAAACTTACCTCTAGCAGTCCGTAAAATTCTCTTACCTGGAATCACGTGCGAGCTTATCCCGTTCCGCCCGTACCAAGTCTCTCAGTCCAATTTGCTCCAAACCAAGTCTACGGAGCTGCATATAATCACATATTTGGGGTCAATTCAATTATCTTTATCAGTATTTCACTTATACTGATCGAATCTAAAACACTAGGCCCGTTTTACTTTATTGGGCCCGATTGCGTCTTAATTGGGCTTCGAGCCCGTTCTCAGCTCGTTTTCATTTATTTAATCCCTTCATCGGGCCTATTGGGCTCTCAATACCCATTGGGTTTCGTTCCATACTCTTTGGATAGCCCTAAATCATTTACGACAGTTTACTCGAAATTCTCAATATTATCCACTAAATGCGGAATTAAATCCGTAATGCGTAAAATACATTTCTAATACGCGAATAATCATATAAATTGTCGTAAATGAGCTTTACTTACCCGAGATTATGCGATGGTGCGTAAATCGAAGTTCGATCGGCTCGCGTTCGCAATTTATCGTTGAACTACACAATTTATATTTAATTTCGGGTTATTTTCTGATCGAATATAATTTAAATAAATTTTCCAAAAATCAAATCGGTCACTTTTGATCGCTTACTGACTTACCCAAAGTTGGGTGTATCTCCGAAAAATCTTTTCCTTTTTTCTTTTTCTCTTTTTCTCCCTTTTTTTTCTCTTTCTTGGCTGAACCGGTTCGGTCCGGTTCAACCTGGTTCAGACCACCGTTTCAGTCCGGTTCGACCGGTTCGATGCCTCACCGGCTGGTTCTCCACCAGTTTTCGTCGCCAGCAGCTCCGTTGGGTCGTCCGATTCTCAAATCTGGCCTCGGTTTCGTCCAAGGCCGCCGGAAAGTGGCTGGTTCGGTGTGATCTCCCTCGACCGTCGGTACCCATTTCTGGTCTTGGTCGTCGCCGACGATTTCGACCGTTTCGCCAACCGCTAACAGTCTCAAAATGATCGGCACCTCCTCCTGAACTCATCGGTGGCCTCTGTTTAAGCCCAGCCGCCGTAGATCGCCGGGAATCAGGCCGTTTCTCCCTCGATTTTTCCTTCCTCCGATCGGCGTCTTCCGACCTCCAAACGGCATGGGTGTCCTGAAGATCGCCGACCTCTCCTCTTCCTCCTCGGCTCTTCGTCGGGAGTCGTCGGTCGCCGGTGGTTCGTCGGTGGGTTTCGATTTCCGCGGGTGCAGCATGGGTCGTTTTCGAGTTATTTCCCGATTTCAATTTCAGTTTTTTTTAATTAATTTATTTATTATTTATTATTTATTATTTATTTTTATTATTATTATATTCAATTATTTTATTATTATTTGGCAAAATATCTAAAAATATTCATATTTTATTCATTTAACCCATAAATAAATTTATCGGTATTATTTCCACTTTTTGGTATATTTTTCAATTATTTTCGGGATTATTTTTTGAAGTAAAAATCTCGATTAATTCCGATTAATTCCCATAAATTCATATCTTGATCAATTTAACCCGAAATTTAATTATTTCTTCGTTATTGATCAAGATTTCTCAATATCATATTTTTAATTAAATTTTCTTATCGAAATTATACGGCTTTCGATCTTTTGACCGTTTTACCCTTGCACGTGTTCGAGATTAATTTAACCCAACTTCCCTTCACGAATACTCACTCATTTCGTATTTTAAATCCTTATTTCCAATCTGAATCTCATTCATTTAAATTTGTGACCATTTTCATCCCTCATAAAAATTTACGATTTAATTTCGGGTCTTACAGCTGGTGGGTTCGCACGATGATCGTCGCCCCTCGCCGGTGGTCATCCAGTGCAGAGGTCTCCCTCGGTTGGCCTGTCTTCGCTTCGTTTCTTCCCCTTTTTTTCGCGTTTTCGATTCTTTTTTTTAATTATTACTTTATATTTATAATTTATTTTATTATTATTTTAATCATTAAAATATTATAAAAATCCCAAAATATCAACAAAAAACTTTATTTTATTTATTTAATGAATAAATGAATTTATTTGTCTTATTTCATCTTTCCAGTATATTTTTTCAATATTTTCGAGATAATTTTTCGAGGTAAAAATTTTGATTAATTCCAATAAATTCATATCTTGATCAATTGGATTCGAAATTCAATATTTTCCTCGTTATTGATCAAGATTTCTCAATTCCATATTTTTAATGAAATTTTCTTATGAAATTTATACCGAATTTCGATCTTTTGACCGTTTTACCCTTCTACACTTTCGGGACCAATTTAAGCCGACTTTCCTTCTTGTACTCATTATAATTTCTCATTTAAAATTTGTATCTCTGTCCGGACAATTCAAATCTCATAAATTTAATTTGAAATTCCTTAACTGTCCGTTTTCAAATTTTACGTAAGTTCGAATACTTCATTCATATTTGTATGATCAAAATCATCCATCTTATGATTCCATTAACATATAACAATATCTATACAATGTGTGAATCATAAAAAAATACGATAAAAATCGAGTCTTACAAATCCAAATGGGGTCTAAGTTATACATTATAAATGTTATTCTAAAACTATACTTAATTTTAAACAATCAACAACTCTTGCATTCATAAACGCAATAAATCGAACTATTTAACGATGTTTTCGTGAAATAATCACCATTAAATAGTATCACTTTGCAGGATTTATTAATTCAAACTCTACTAAATGACTCTACTTAAATGCATTTTAAATGCAAACGTTGCTGAATATGAAAATTTTCATCTCTTAATTGACATATTAAGGCATTTTGAAACATAGCTGAATTTTAAAAAACACATTAAATTTTTTGACATGTGAATAACATAAAGTTTTTTGGTTTTTAAACACATTTATTTTAACAACATTTAATAAACTTCACTTCACTAATGTAAGACCACTAACTTGTGTATCCAGAATTTTTAGCTAAATACTAGTTAATAAATAGATGCATGCAATTAGATTAAGTTGGGGAAAAATTATTAAATCTAGTATAAAGCATAAGTTATAGGAATTTAAATAAAATAGGTAAACCAAAAAGCTAAAATAATTTAATCATAGTGATTATAAGACAAAATATAATTAAAAATATGAAATATAAATTAAAGAGGGAAAATTTTATAATTTGGTAATAAAATTTATATAAGTAATAAAATATATGGGGACTTTATAAATTAGTAGCAAAATTTAAATTATTTATAGGTATATAGGTATATTTATCTAGGTATTAAATAAGCAAATAAATAATAAAGTAAAGTAAAAAAAAAAAGTAAAAGTAAAAAAAAAAACCCAAACACCCAAAATACCCTTACCCCTAATGTAAAGCATAAGGTATAGGAATTTAAATAAATAACAAAATATTTTGTCTTATAGTCATAGTAATTATAAGACAAAATATAATTAAAAAGATGAAATATAAATTAAAGAGGGAAAATTTTATAATATGGTAATAAAATTTATACAAGTAATAAACTATATGGGGACTTTATAAATTATAGTTATTTATAGGTATATAAGTATATTTATCTCGGTATTAAATAAGCAAATAAAAAAAAGTAAAAGTAAAAAAGAAAAACTCAAATACCCAAAATACCCTTACCCCCACCCCCCCAACGGGACCTCTTTTCTTTTTCTCCTACTGGTTCACGATACCAGGAGGAGTTTAAGAAGCCAATAGCCAAAAAAAAAAAAAAAAAAGAAGGGAAGAAGAAAGAAAAAATATATATAATGCATGGGCTAGCCGAAAATAATGTAGGAAAATTATCCACTCTAGATTAATGCAAAGTTTAGCCAAAGAATAACAAGATTTTCATGAAATTTTAATGGAAGTTTTTAGGTTTCAAGAATAAAGATTTCAGCCAAGGGGAAAATACAAGGTAAGTAAGCCTAGTCTTGATTTAATTCTTGCTTATTTAGTGTTATAAGAGCATGTTTAGTGTAGGATTCAATTTAATTTTGGTTTTGAAGAAGTTAGATAAAATTAGGGTTTATGATTTGGGAAAAATTTGGGGATTTTGAAAATTGGGGTCTAATTTAATTGTTTTAACTAAATTGAATGAGTATTAGTGATAAATTTAACTAATTGTTGAAAATCACATTTGTGGGCAAGGAGAATAAATATTTGGCCACTTAGGAAAAATTTGGGAAGTGTTTAATTTGGGGATTTAAGGTTTAAATCATTGAATTACAATATGAATAATATAGTTGTGTTGTATGATTAAAAAAAAATCTAAAGTACATAAGTTGGGTAGAGATAAAAGTTCAGCCATGAAGAAAGGAGTTAGGAATTTCATGTTAAAATGGGTACTTAGAAATTTAACTATAAATTTATAATTAAAGTAGTATATAGATTTGGTTTCATGTAACCTATATAAGTAAGAATATGAAATTGGGAACTTTCGATCATGACAAAGAAATGAAAGTTTTTTTTTTTTTTTACTACAATGGATTTTGAAAATATAAACGAGTAAATTATAATGTAATCAGTTCATATGTTAGAATTACACGTAGGCATTGTGTGTGAAAAGTCGAAAATTGGGTATTAGAGAATAGCTTCAGCCAACTAGATAGAGAGACTGAGAAACTTAGTTTAAACATGGTGTAATAGTATTTTGAAAATGGTTTACATATAAATGAGTCCTTATAAACTCATAATGTAGATAAAATTTAATATATTACGAAGAGAGAAACTATGGTATTCAATCACATAAAAGAAAAATAGGTTATTCCCTTTTCATTTAGGTTTGTTAAGTAAAGTAAATTAATATATATATATATATATATATAAAATATCGTTCGGTTGTATCAGAGACGTCTGAGAACCTAGAACTTGAAGCTCTATTGAAACTGATTTTTACCTTACCGTCACGGAATTGGGTAATGTTTTTGATAGCAATGTTTGGTTTTGGAGAAGGAATGGGATCTTCTTCCGGCTGAACTGCTCCATCAAGGACCCAGTCATCAGGGAGTTGAATGTCTCTCCATTAGATGGGTTTTGGTATGACAACATGAGATTTGGAAATATATATATATATATATATATATATATATATATA
Organism: Firmiana major; assembly: GCA_033439115.1. Taxonomy (NCBI): domain Eukaryota; kingdom Viridiplantae; phylum Streptophyta; class Magnoliopsida; order Malvales; family Malvaceae; genus Firmiana; species Firmiana major. Next base: position 79,208,478 of record CM065898.1, on the reverse strand, counting down.
TATATATACCAGAAAGTAAGTTTAAAACGACATTGTAAAGCATGATATAAACAAATAATAAATGAGAAAACTTTGGTAGAGTATTCGACAAACTAATTGGGAGTTCAAGGCTAAGTCAAAACTAGTTGATATAGGTACAGGAGAAGCGAGTTTCGTACGATGCTCAGAAAATCTTTGGTTTAAACTATAAAAACATTAAGTATGGAGATTGGTAATCGAATGCTCTTGCTTGTGGAATTTGCAGCGACTACTTCGTCGGTGCTGAGGAAGTTTAGGCATATATATGCGTGCCTAAGGCAAGGAAGGATATTAAGTTGCGCATCGTTTTATGGTAAGGGGTTTATACAACTTGTAGCTAGTAGGATACCTTAGGTTAAATTAAGAATATATTAGAAACCATAAGTCGTAGGCATAGCTAGCTAGTTAGGATTAATTTAAACTGTTTATATTCCCTATTTGATTTTTGCAGATTTTGAAATTAATGTGTTTTTTGATAAACTTTTTACAAGAAAGCGATTAAAGCATAAAGATAAGTAGTTGGCATAATACTTACGCCTTTCTTTCGCATTTTTAATAATTTCAATTGTTTTTGCATGGTCTATACCAATTGTAGTGAGAAAGTATTGAATTTTTTGAGTATTACTATCATTGATGAGTCGGAAAGCATGTTTTGCTTGATTTATAAATTGTTGATTTCGAAACTTGATATGTGTTTGACATGCAAATGCTTTCTCATGAAAACAATGATATAATTGTTTTAAGACTGTTGGCGATCCCTGAAAATGTCTTTGTGGCAGTCATGTCTTGTGAGAGTCATCTCTAGCATCGGTAGGAGGTTCTGTGTGATTACCCTACGGTGTCAAGTGTTTCACAGGGGTGCTTGGGTGACATCGATTTTATGAGACATGAGAGCCATCTCTAGCACCGGTAGGAGGTTCTGTGTGATTGTCCTACGGTGCCAAGTGCTTCACGGAGATGCTTTTGTGGCATTGAGATTTTCTAAGTAGCACCGGTAAGAGAATCTGCGTGATTTTCCTACAGTGCCAGCTACATACTACTGTAGACCTTGATCATGTCTTCATTACCCTAGTCTAGACTTGATCAGTTTAGGATAGGGCGATAGTCACCATGGTTATAGGTGTTTATATTGTGTAACTGGTTCCATGACAAGCTAAGGATTGTGCCACAACTCTCCTATTTAAATTGAATATTTAATTTGAGCTCATGTATGTTTTTGCGTTGAGTACAGCTAATTACTTGTGTTGAACGTGCATGATTTTCTTGCGTTTAAAGTGCATGATTTCTTGGGTTTTCAAATAAGCGAACAAAGCATATTTGAGTTGATTTACAGATTTAAAGGCATATTTGATTCTTACTTGGCAAAACCATGTGTTTGCAACTTAATAACCAAACTATTTTACCTCATTATGGTTTTGTGATGCATTGATAATAAATTAATATGAAGTGATCATATAGCGGGTATTTACTAGTTCATTTGTATCGACTTCTTACTGAGCGTGTGGTTGCTCACCCCTTCTTTTACAACATTTAAGATTAGCTCGTGGGTGATCCGCTCAGAGTTTGTTGATTCCTCGTGCTAAGCGTGCGACTTTTGTGCTAAGGTATACACAACAAGTGTAAAGTTTCATTTCAGACTTATATGTTTGCACAGATTTATGTAAATAATTGTTTTTGGATGTATTATATGTTCCTTTAGAAGCAGGATTATCACTAGTTGATCTTTTCAGTGTCATAATAAAACTCTAGCTAAGTTGGTCGATATGGAACTGGGTTAGACTTGAGTTTGCCAAATGGATATGATATGGCAATGTCAATATTAATTGTGGATAAGTAGCTGCTGTGAATTGAGCTGTTTAGTTTAGGATTACTTAATATTATAGTGTACCACGATAGCTGCTGATGAAATGTGATTAAATGTTGTTAGTTGTGGATAGCTAGGATTGCTGATTGTTGAGATGAAAAGATTAATTTTCCATATAATAGAAAGGAGTACAAGATATATATATACAGAATTGTAAAACCTAAATTAGGAAGGTTATTAACTAAACCTAGATATTTCAGCCTATAATTAAGCTATATAGAATCTGTTAATTATGGTAATATACAACTCTAACACTTCCCCTCAAGCTGGAGCATAGATGTTAATCATGCCCAGCTTGTTGGAAATATAATCAACTTGAGGTTCATTGAGTGCCTTTGTAAAAATATCCCTTAGCTGTTCTCCAGTCTTCACATATTCTGTAGAGATCAACTTTTATTGTATTTTTTCACGGATAAAGTGACAGTCAATCTCAATGTGTTTAGTTCTTTCATGAAACACCTTCACCTTTTATAAGCTGTAAATTAGGAAGCATTGGACATGGCTTAGCTCCCAATTTTCCAGTTTCATTCAATAAGTCAAGTACGTATTTCCTCTGAGACAAAAAAAATACATTTCTTGCTCCTTGTCACCTCAACTCCCAAGAAATATTTTAATGCTCCCAAGTCTTTCGTCTGAAACTAATTGTGAAGAAAATGCTTTAGTTCTGAGATTCCCATAGCATCACTTCCTGTGATAACAATATCATCCACATATACTACCAGAAGAATAATATCAGATACAGAGTTTTTATAAAAAACTGAATGATCAAGTTTACTCTTTGTCATGCCAAACCTTTCAACTGCTTAACTAAATTTTCCACACCATGCACGTGGACTCTGTTTGAGACCATATAGTGATTTACGAAGATGACAAACTTTCTCACTCTCCCCATGAGCAACAAATCCAGGTGGTTGCTCCATATAGACTTCCTCCTGAAGATCACCATGCAGAAATGCATTTTTAATGTCATGTGTGATTGATGTTTGAGGATATGAGTTGCTATATTGTCTTGTTTGCAGGTTGGGTAGAGTCAAATTGCAGTCGTTATACTGTCAAAATTTCTAAAAAATTTAGGGCTTTAATAAAATCTTTCACATATTAATCTAAAAGATTTAAACCTATATCGGATACGGAATTACAAGTAAAAGATCTTAAAATATCAATTAGCAAACTTTAACAATGTTAATTTACTTTAAAACATTTTCACATTAATTTAGGCGCTTAGGGATATAAGTAGAGGTCACGGGTTGTGACAACTAAACAATAAAAAAGTCAAAAAAAATTCAATTTTATGTCTTGAGCACAAGCTCTCAAAATTTGATGCCTTAGTAATAAATTATTTTGCCAAATAACTTTATTGTTTATTTTCATATATACATATACATATATATGTATATGTATATGTATATATATGTATATGTATAATACATATACATATACATATACATAAATGGATGATTTGGTCATCTCTCGCAGCTGAAAAAAATGGTGAATGAATTAGTTGGGATATTTCTAAGGTTAACTGATATTTTTAGAATGACAATTCTAAGAATTGCTTTTTGCCAATGGAAACAAGGTCTTATGGTTGGCAAAAAAATCTTAACTACTAAAGAATACCAACTATTATGATGATGATAATAGAAAAGTATTGTTGGAAAGTCCACTACAGTTATATCTTTCCAACAAAGGTGGACATCTGGAAAGTCTTAATGTATTTGTTTTTCTCCCACTTGTATGATCAATTGGCGTGGATTGGTAGAGCCATTGATCCGTCAAATATGGGAAATATATTTGCTTGATTTTCTTTTTCGTAAAAATTGGTGCGGACTAAGAGACCGCAAAAGTGTCTCTCATTTGCAAGAGACAAGTGATGCTCAGTTCAAGGAAAAGAAAGCAAAGTCATTGCCTGAGATTGGAATATTGAAAAATAAAACGAAAGTCTAAGTCTGAGTTGGGAATTTCTTTGTTTCAATATTTATAAAGTAAAGAATTCGAAAAAAAAAAAACATCGGACTTAGTTATATATAAATTTAACAAGACTTCATTGTTATTATTAGATTCTTTCTTTTGATAACATGGTTAAGCTGTATGTTAAATCAGGTTTCTCATCCGCCAATTAATCTAGATTCTCTTGGAGAAATTTTCTTCAATGGCTATTTCAATGGTCCATAAAACCTCCGCATCAAATATTTCTTTATGCACTTATCTGTACTTTCGAGTTTTAGAGGTACGGATCTGCGCAAAAACTTTATGGATCACCTCTACACAACATTGGTGCAAGTAGGGATTCACATCGTTAGAGATGATGAAATATGCAAAAAAAAAAAAAAAAAAAAGAATTTAAAAAATGAAATTGAAAAAACGATCGACAGTTGATTGAAAAAAGTGAAAGTAAATTTATTCCTCAAATATGTAGACAAAATTCAAATCTTAAAATCATCTTTATTAAAAAGATTTTATCTAAATCTACTCTTAACTTGAACATGATTAATCTCAAACCGTAAACCTGTGATTATACCAAACAAGCAAAAAAAGTGAGAGTAAAAAATTTCTATTATTGTCTTCTCAAAGGATTACGCTTGCCAAGCATGAAGAGAGCTCCAAGTCCGAAATGGAAAAGGTACAAGGATGGCGAGCTGCTATAAGTGAAGTTGCGGATTTGCGAGGCATGGTTCTACAAGCTAGGTACATATATATAATTATTTAAGTTCCATACTATGCTGTACGCTCCCTTCTTAAAAATTGAATACTTAACATACTCGCATTCCCATTATTTCATGGTATTATAGTTTTGTCTTCTATGTATATCACCTTTTTTTTTTTTTACAAGTCATCTATGTATATTACTTGAACACATTAAAATCCTAATCTTTTAGAATTACTAACATATCCTTTTTAATATGCCGTAATTTTATTATTTTATTTAATCTTTTCATGATTTTACCAATTAATTAGGTTGATGCCTTTAAGTCTTTAATACTAATTCAACTATTTACATGATATATTTGTATAGATTGTTTGATATAATTAATCATTTTTACCTCACATTTTAAAATTCTTTATGTTTAATATTCTAAGTGGGTGGATAATATGGCATTCATGTGTTTGCATGTGTCTCCTAGCCATATGATTGTCTTCTTTGTATCTTCACTCACTAACACATTGGTTTGGTAGATAAAGGAATAACGAAAGAAAAAAAAAATTGACTCATACTAATATGACAATTCAGACTATATTATTCATCCTATTGAGATTAGAGTTCATAGTATAAAATATTTCTCCCTTAAAGTACAACTTAGAAAAAGAACATGCTGAATTTAATTCTTGATTAGGTAAAGCTGTTTTTGTTCATGTATCGAGCCGACCAAGACTCTTCTTAAAAGTCAAAATCTAAGCCTTGCCTATTTAACTTTGATTTTATATTAATATTTTAATAACTAAATATATTTTATAATTAAAATTAAACAGATAAATTGTTGCAATTTTCAAGAATAAAACGTTTTTTAGCAATGAGTTCGATAAAAAATAAATTAAATAAACAAGATTCAATAATTAAAGTGGTTAAATCTAAATTTATTGTTCATGTCCACAAACAAAAAAGAATTCAACATAAAAATTATAAAGAGTACAAAACATTAATAAATAATAAAAATTTGATATAATGATTATTTTTCTTTAAAAAATATTACGTTCAAAATTCGAATCTCATTCCCTATCATATCTTCCCATGATAAAAAAATAAAAATAAAAAAACATCATCAAACAATTATTAAAATTGAGTATAGAAACAAACTTAATTTCCTTATTAATTGGTATTTAAACTCTTGAAATACCTTTACATTTTCCTCAATTCTTTTCAAATTTTTACAACTATGTAAATCCTTCATCTCTCACTTACATATCACAGAAAGATTACATTTTTCAAAATTCTAAAAATTAAAACCTATTTTATATTTATAAAGTTCATTACTTAGATTATAAAAAATTCATATTTACTAATAAGAATCCATACCAATTAAGTGTTTGTACATATATAAATATTAAATAAACTTAATTACAAATTATTCATCAGCGGATAGAATTTTTCAAAAACCAAAACTTATTCCCTTATAAATTAAGTTAAATATTGAATATGTGTTTGTACTATATATTGTTTCTTAATAAAATAATTATATATATTTTAAATTGAAAGAGTTTGTTAATAAGGAAATAAAGAGAAATCACATCCAAGCTATGAAGTTTGAATCACGAAGTACTCCTGCTTTTGCTAGGAAATCAAACATAAAATTTGCCTCCCTAAAAGTACGAACAAACTGGTAGTAGAGAAAAAAAGATTTGAGCAGCTTATTAATCAGATTACTATACTTCTAAGGACTTTTTGCAAGCTCGTTAACTCAAGAAACAACAACCCTAGAGTCGCTTTCAATGATAAGCTTAGGTAGGGGTCTGACAGTAACGTTAGATAAGATCGAGAGGGCTTCCACCACCGCTAATAGCTCAGCAAAGTTTGAGTTAGCCACACTAATGATTTTTGAGAACATCATCAAGACAGTCCCTTTGCAATCCCTAAGAACACTACCTATACCAGCTAGACCCTGTTAATTTTCCAACAACCAGTAAAGGGAGGAGACCAATAAATATCTTGTCTGCATAGTTTTTTTTTTTTTTTTTAAGTGGGCAGAAAAAATCTTGCGGGAAAATGGAAAAAGTAGAGAGATTAAAGTCAGGGTGCTTTGCTTTTGTCCAACAACCAAGCTTGGTTTTGATCAGAAAAGAAACTTTTTCCCATGGGATGAGATTATTGTTGAAGACCTTTTCATTTTATGATAAGCCATATTGACCGCGAAACCGCGTAGAAGAGAATGATCCAAATGTCTCTTTGAGAAGATTTCGGGTTGAGATGCATCCAACATTGAAACAGAACCTTCAAGTCTCTCAGTTGAACCCAATTGATGTTCCACCATCCAATGCAATGACACCAAATGGTCCAACAATAATGGCAATGAAGCAGCAAATGATCAATAGTTTCCAAATCACAGCAGAAAATGCAGCTCGTATCCTTATTTAACATAACACCTTTGCTATGGAGAACGGCCATCACTGGAAGTGAACCTCTTAATGCGTTCTAGCTGAACAACTCAACATTTAGAAGAGCTAAACCTTTCCAGATTAGGCCTTCGATGGGACTAGGCGATAGCATTAATTTCTCAGTTTCAACTCGGAAGGAAGAAGTGCTGAAGAAACCACTAACCGAATGGCGCCAAACTAGTCTGTCCCTAATATGAGGAGAAAACGTAATAGTGTTAAGAAGATTAATGAAAGAATTCCAAATGTCCAATTCCTAATCAATCAGATTCCTTCTAAGCTGGATATTCCACTCCCATTTTGAGTCAATCCAATGACCATAGTCCTTGATCATCCCATCTTTGTTGACTGCCAAAAGAAAAATTCTTTTAAAAGAGTCTTTAAGAATGATGTTTTGGATCCAATAGTCTTTCCAGAAGTTGATTCTCGATCCATCACCTATACAACAAAAGAAACTTGATTTTATAAAGTTAGCACTCTCACCCATCTCCCAATATTTCTAGATATCCCCCCAAACCCGAGAAAGAGTGGTCGAAGCACAAGATTTAGGCCACACATCAATGGCAGGAAGATGATATTTATCGCAGATGACTTTTCTCCATAAGGCCTGATCATCCATCCCAAATCTCCAAGGCCACTTTAAAAGGAAAGCCTGGTTGCTGGCAGCAAGACTTAAAACACCAAGGCCACCATTCTTCTTCTTTTTACAAATAATGTTTTAGCCCACCAATCTATTTTTTTTTTCAATTTTTCAAGTTTTTTACTTTCATATCTAAAAGTCAATAAATCCAGTGACTATTATTTATGGAAATTCAAACATTTCTATATATATATAAAAAAAAAAAACACTTTCCTCAACAAAAATAAGGTTCTATCCTACGAGAATCCTCAAATTAAGCTATTAGTTGATTAATCCAATGGTTTGTGTGAGGCGTAAATAATCTTACTAATATTGATCCCAACTAGAGGCCACAACAATGTCGTGCTAATTTTCTCAATCATTCCTTTAGGCTTTTTTTGGTATGGTGCAAAGAAAAATGAATAGACGGAAAATTAGAAGAGGGAAAAAGTGAAAAAAATAGAAATATCTTATTTCTTTTTATAGGTGTGCTCGGTAAAAAAGATGAAAAAGTGAACAGAAAACATATTTTCTTTCCTTCTATGGCTTTGTAGAATTGAAAGTGAGAGGAAAGAAAATAAAAACAAAGTGAGTTGGGTTAGTTTAGTATTTTCACTTTATTTAATCACATGAACCACATTTTCTTTTTATTTCTCTCTCCAATTTGGAAAGATTGAATTTTGTGCGCATGAAAGAAAACACTTGTCCCTCTCATTATCTTTTCTTCCTAGTTTCTTTAGTCTCATACGTTCTCAAAATTTATTTTCCTTCCACATTTCCTTTATCGCTTTCTCTCCTTCCACTTTTTAGTTGTACAAAAGACAACCTTAATGTTTTCTCAATTCACTTGGACTCGTATTTATACTTTGTGAAGAACTCCTCAAACTTTAATTTTTACACAAAGAAATAGCAAAACATGCAGATTAATCAAGATGCATGCAGTGAAGTAAGGAACCCTTGTTACAGTTTACACACAAACATCACCGGCGAAATCAATATGTTTAGTGGTGTGAACCTTAGTTATAAAGAACTATCAAGTAGGTCATAAAAAATTGATTAAAATGGAATGAGAAGATCGTGAAAATAACGTTAGTAGTTAATTGTCCTTTCATTTAGTGATGTTTTATGGTGTCGAGATGGTAGGAATTGATTATTTGTGATTTGTAGAAGAATCCCGTGATATTTCTTTCTTGAAGTTCGGGAGATCACATGGCTACTAGTGTAAGGGGTATGAGGATAGTTGGAACTTAGAACTTATTCTTGTTTTGTCAGATCATAAAGTTCAAGTTGTATTATGGTTTCTTTTTAGAGTCTACTGATGGGAGGATTTGCTTGTGGAACCATTTGTTGTCTTAGTTTTACGATTGATGGTTTTTATTTGGGTTTATGAAAAAAATAGACATGTTTGCAAAATTTTGTTCCAAGTGTAGAATCTGTAAGACCCTTAAATTTTTATGTAATGTTTAAGATAATTTGATGTAAAGACAAGTTACATTACATATAAACTACAATGAATGAAAGTTTTTAAGTTCTAAGTGTGAATGGATTGAAGAATGAGTGTTGAATTGATTTACTATGAGTTTAAATGGAGAATTTGCAGTAAAAAGGGTGCAGGATGAAGGCTAGATCGATCTCATACAAGGAGAGATCGATCTCAATGCCTGAAAAGCACAATCTCAAGCTTGTTGGAAGAGGGAGATCGATCCCTCAGATCGATCTCCATTACTCTCGGGCTGAAGCAGATCGATCTCCCTATAAGGCCAAATCGATCTCCTTAGCTCTTTACTTGAGATAAATCGATCTTGTTCCACTGAGCAGATCGATCTCATGTCTTCGACAGATCGATCTCATGCCTTCAAAATGTCATGAAAATGAGGAATTCAAGAGGACCAGATCGATCTCCACCCTAAGCAGATCGATCTCATTAAGTCAATTCTATAAATATGGAGCAGTTGGATCTGCAATTCACGGGAAACAACTCAATCTTTCCATTTTCAATCCAAAACTTAGCTTTCTCACTCCAAAATCATCCAATTTTCACAGAGATTTGAGAAAATATCATTAGAACAAAGTTGTTCCTTATAAAGAGAAGAACAACATAGTTTGGAATTAATGCACCATTGGTTGGATTAAAGGAGCAAGGAGAGTTCTCATTTGGAGTAAGAAGGAAATCAAGCTAGGTGAGTTTCTAACACTCCAACCCAATTACATTTGTGTAGTTATTGATTTTGGAGTTGATGGGTATTATATTAATGATAGAAACTACTTGGAAAGCAATGGAACAATTATAACCTAGAATGAGTCTAGTGTGAGAAAATGTATTATGGGTGAGTTGATGATAAAGGAGTATGCTAAAGTGTCTATGAGGTATTATGTATGATTTTTAGAAGGTTGAATGAAGCCACATTGTTAGATTGGCTTAGTTAAGTGAATGGGTATATGAGGTGTTTGACAAAATGCCACAGTGAAGTAAATGATCAAATATAAACACTATGAGCTTAAATATCGATTTTGTAGGAATCAATGGATCTAAAAAAACCCAATAGACGCACGAGATATGAGTAGAGCCATCAAATGAGGCTTTACAAGTAATAATAGAAACTATGGGTTAAATCAAATATAGTAAACACAAGAGTTGTGTTAAATTGGACCAAATCGATATAATATGAGATTTTGTATAGTTCTGAAGAGTTCGTTAGAGACAAAACGAACCGCACAATCAAGCAGCTCTAAGGAAGTTGAATCATTTTGCGCGATTCCAGACAATGGAATTCTATGAGTATATAGAGATAGCTGCTTGTATTTTGCGGGTATATAGGGTTTTGGAAAAATGCATGAGTATCTAGAAAAGTATTTGATGGTGTATGAAAATAACTACAAGTGTATATGTATGCGGTTTAATTTTGAAGTGATTCTTATAAAAAAGGATAGTAAGGCTAATAATTGCATAAATCATATGTTTTGATACTTTTATGAAAACACATTGCTTTGGTTTAAGCAAAATGACGGATAGGCTATCTAGTGATTTCTTGATTCTGTGAAAAGGCACAAGTGAGGTGCTAAACATTGTTTTAAAAATATTTTGTTGAAATAGAGCCGCCTATCGTGGTTACGCGAGTTAAAATCGTGCTAAAGCATCGCTCGCACTGGATTTTAGTGTTTTCATATGTATGAAACGTGTTGGAGCTTAGCTCGCACCTTGATTTGAATTGTGATAATGTTTTATAAATCGTACTGGAGCTTCAACTCGTACGTGGATTTCGATTGACTTTCTTATGCATAAAGTCGTACTAGAGCGTTGCTCGTACGAAGTGATTTATTGATGATGCATGAATCGTGCTAGAGCTTAGCTTGGACAGGTTTTCATATTGTGGTATGTATGATGCCGTGGAGTTGGTAAGATCCTCAAGCCCTACATCCTTAAGCCCGATGGGGTGGGGAGGCTCTGTTCGGTAGCGAGGCTTTCTTACAGTAGGATCCTTAAGCCAACATCCTTAAGCTCGTTGGGGTGGGGAGGCTCTCTTACAAGGTGAAAAGTTCCCACGTGCACTTGAGACTATATAGGTTACACATGGCATTGGGGTAGATAAGACCTACGACTGGCACCCCTAACCATGATATGGGTCCGCGGAGTACGTTGTACTGTGTATATCACATGGAGTACGTTGTACCGTGTAGTTGTGATGATGATTTGAAAAGTCTGGCGAAGAACTAACCCACCTTCGTTCCAACATAATGCCCCGCACACCGAGATCTGTGTGATCTGGGATGATTATGACATAGTTGGCTAACATAGTCTTTGAGATATAGTGACCGCCTGTCTCATATAATATTACATAGTACCACATGATTTTATACACTAAGTGTGATTGTGTTGTCTAGGGTAGACCCGAGGGAGGGGTCGAACCTTATGGAATTTTGTTTAAAGAGATGATATGATATTTGTGACGAGATTTGATGTGTTTAAGAAAATGAGAAATCTTAAATGATGTTTCTAAAGGAGTTTCCCTTTTCATGATGAGTTTTGATAATGATGAGCATGAGAGGTTTTACATGATGATTTTACCATGTTTTACATGCCTGTTTTCATGTTTTCAGTACATGATATATGTATATACATGCGACATAGTTTTATTTCCTCATGCTCCGACTATAAATGATTTATGCCATGACATTATCAGCATGTAGATAGAGTAGTTATATATCATGCTTACATTATTGCCTTACTGAGCGTGTGGTTGCTCATTTCTCTACTTTTCCCCTCTACAGAGCGTACATAATAGCCTTGTAAAGGACTGAGGCATTACATTTTAGACATCCGTTGCACTCCATCGCCAAGAGGTATATATACAGGATTCTTTTTGTATCTAAACATATAAAGGCACAGTAGTCATTTTGAATTGTGATATGGGGGATGTAAATGTTAGTGAACATGTCTTGTATAAGTGTATAACTTAACTTTTAAATGTATGACATGGCTTTTGATTTATTGGAAATGGATGGTAAATGATGATTATTATTGACTCACAGCCTAACTGTGTACTGGTAAGAAAGTTCACGACCGGATAAAGAAATGAAAAATACGAAAAATTTATAGCACTTTTCGGATAAAAAGGGTCGTGACAGAGATTGGTATCAGAGCTGAGTTGGTCTGATGTGAGTCAATAATAACACGTAGAAAAAATTACATCCCTATATTACTGTGCTTTTGTTTAGATATAACTGTGTAAACCAAGATGGAATAAGACTAATAAATGGTTGTGAATATAAGAAGTTAGGCATTATGCCTGTTACACGCCAAGGTAGAGGAGCGGGTGCACGTGCTAGAGGCTGTAGGGGTAGGCCTGAAGGTCGTGCCAAGCCACAAACTGATCAAGCTCCACAGGACCTTGCTGAAAGATCAGGGGATACAGAGGTACGCTTCGCTAGGATAGAGCGGAGTATAGAGAACCTAGTTGAGATAGTCACACAGGCTTTGGGTGTTGGTGATAGACAAGATCCCACAACGCAACCTACTACTACTGGATAAGCAGCTGCAAAGGCAGAGAGACCTCAGGCTACAAAGACTGTTACACCCCCCGTTTAGGATACTGCTTATCCTATTGCTCCACAACCAAGCGAGAGTGATTTGGGTTATGACTACGAGCTGAGCAGGTTAAGGCAGTTTCAGGAGTTGAAACCTCTAGTGTTTAGAGGGGTAAAGGACTCGGTGGTTACTGAGGACTAGGTGTACGAGATGGAGAACTTGTACAGATTCTTCAGATGTACATTAGCTGAGAAAGTGGCCTTTGCAATAGTTATGCTGAAGGGCAAGGCAAAACACTGGTGGAGATCCACCGAGTCTATATCGAGGGCCAGACACTCCAAGATCACATGAGAGATATTCTTGGAGGCCTTTAGGAGGCAATATATTTTGACCACCATACAGAGGAAATTGCAGATGGAGTTCATCAATCTGGTTCAGGGGAACCGCTCTGTGGATGAATATGAGTCGAGATTATGTCCTTTGGGAGATATGACCCGGATACGATGAATAGTGAGACCCGAAAGGTCTAGAAGTTCATGAATGGGTTGAGATTGGCCATCCGGACTAAGCTAACCCTATTTGACATACATACTTATGAGGAGGCAGTGCACAGGGCACAGTTATGTGAGCAAGACTTTAAGCGAAATGCCTCTGAGCTTGAAAAGATTAGTTTCAGGAAGGACAGAGACCGAAAGAGATCCGAGATAGATAGAGTGTCTAAGAGAGGAGGCTAGAGATTTTTTGAGAAGAGATATAAGATTGAGGAGGTGCAGGAGAGAGCTGCTAGACCTCCTGTATATCCAGCTTTGACTGTGTCGAGGGGTATGGTTGTTGGAGGACTACAACCTACTATGGATCAGTGTACGAGATGTGGCAGATATCATGGGACTAGACCTTGCCAGACGCCCCCTGTTACATGTTATAGATGTGGGAAGCCAGGGCATATTGTGAGATATTGTTCTGAGATGACTGAGACTGCCCCACAGAAGGGCAAAGAGCCAGAAAGAGCTCCAGTTGAGACAGCTGCTTTGAGGAGGAGGCCTACAGCTGAGGAAAAAGGGAAACAGACGGTTGGTGTGAGCAGAGGACGAGTGCACGCACTGGACCAGGACACAGCAGACGCATCGACGAATGTGATTAAAGGTACTATCCTAATTTTTGAGTTAGAAGCATTTGTATTGTTTAATCCTGGTGCAACGCATTCCTTCATATCGCCTTCCTTTGCACATAAACTGTTGAAGCATGTAAAACCCACACTGTTAGATAAGATGCTGATGATATCTACCCCTATGAATGATAGCCAATTGACTGAATATGTTTATAAGAATTGTAAGTTGAAGATAGGGGAAAAGAAAATGGCAGCCGATTTAATTTTATTGAGTATGAATGATTTTAATGTAATCTTATGAATAGATTGGCTGGCTGCAAATCATGTTGTTATGGATTGTCGTGCTAAAACATTGATGTTTCCTGAGATAAAAAATCTTGTTGTAAGTTTTGTGAAATGAAATGAAGAACATGTCTACTGTAAGATGAAGAATGTAATTTTAATTATCATATTTGAGAGATGAATTTGTTTATTATTTTTTAATGTTAATGTGATGGCTTGTGTTGCTAACGGTGGAAAGGATAATGTGAAGGGTTCATTGCCTACGTGGTTGACATTGATAAGGCACACCCGGAATTGAGAGACATTCCCGTAATTGCGAATTTTCCTGATGTTTTTTCAGACGAATTACCAGGACTACCACCTGATAGGGAAATGAAATTTTGTGTAGAGTTAGTGCCTAGTACAGAGCCGATATCGAAACCACCATATAGAATGGCTCCGATCAAGTTGGAAGAACTAAAGAAGCAGTTGCAAGAGTTACTGAAGAAAGGGTTTATTAGACCGAGGGTCTCACCTTAGGGAGCTCCGGTTCTGTTTGTAAGGAAGAATGATGGAAGTCTCCGACTGTGTATAGATTACTGGTTGTTGAATAAGGCCATCATTAAGAATAAGCACCCCCTTCCACGCATAGATGATTTGTTGGATCAGTTTCGGGGAGCACAGGTCTTTTCTAAGATAAATCTGCGATCTGGGTACCATCAGTTGAGGATATGGAGTGGAGATGTACCCAAGACAACATTTCATACCCGTTATGGCCAGTACGAGTTTTTGGTTATGCCATTCGGATTGACGAATGCCCCTGCAGCATTTATGGCATTGATGAATAACGTATTTAAACCATACCTGGACCAGTTTGTGATTGTGTTTATTGATGACATTTTAGTTTATTTCAAGTCCATGGAAGATCATGAGCAGCATTTGAGGTTAGTTCTGCAGACCCTTAAAGAGAAAGAATTATATGTCAAACTCAGTAAGTGTAACTTTTGGTTAGAGTAGATCTCATTTCTGAGCCATGTTGTATCGAAGGATGGGGTATCAGTGGATCCATCTAAGATTGAGGCAGTTGTATAGTGGGAACAACCCAAGACAGTTACTGAGATCAGAAGTTTTTTTGGATTAGCAAGGTATTATCGGAGATTTACAGAGGGTTTCTCCAGACTAGCTGCTCCGTTGACACGCCTTACACGAAAAGATGTTAAGTTTGTGTGGGATGAGGCATGTGAGTGGAGTTTTCAAGAGCTTAAGTGTCGGTTGACCACTGCTTCGATTCTCACCATTCTTACCAGCTCAAGAGGTTTCTCTGTGTATACAGATGCATCATACAAGGGACTGGGCTGTGTACTCATGCAGGATGAAAATGTAGTTGCCTATGGATCCAGACAGTTGAAGGATCACTAGAGGAACTACCCGACTCATGATTTAGAGTTGGCGGTCGTAGTGTTTGCATTAAAGATATGGTGTCACTATCTCTATGGAGAGAAATTTCAGGTTTATACAGATCATAAGAGCCTTAAGTACCTGTTCTCATAGAAAGAATTGAACATGAGATAGAGAAAATGGCTCGAACTCCTGAAAGATTATGATTGTGAGATCATGTACCACCTGGGTAAGGCGAATGTAGTTATCGATGCCTTGAGCAGGAAGAACCTTGGGTTGGTGTCTTATATGATGGTACGAAGCACGAATTGTTGGAGCAATTTGGGAACCTTAGTTTAGATGTAACCCCACATGGTTCAGAGAGATTTGAGATCATAGCTAGTTTGAGATTGGAGCTAGAGTTGATTTGTCGTATTCGACAGTCTCAGCAAAGCGATCGGCAGTACATCGATTGGTTGAGTTAGATACATGCAGGTGCAGGTACTGATTTTGAGCTAAGTACAGACGGATTATTGAGGTTCAGAGGTAAAATATGTGTTCTCGTGGATCCAAAGATCAGGAGGTTGATCTTATCAGAGGCTCAATCATCGAAGTACACGATACATGCAGGGAGTACTAAGATGTATCAAAACCTTCGAAAGGTTTATTGGTGGTCTAGAATGAAAAGAGACATTGTTGAATATGTCACTAGAAGTCTCATCTATCAGCAAGTGAAGGTAGAGCATCAGAAGCCTGCAAGGTTATTGCAACCTCTACCGATACCGACATGAAAATGGGAGCACGTCACCATGAATTTTGTGATGGGATTACCGAGAACTCGTAGAGGTCATGATGCCATTTGGGTTATTGTGGATTGGTTGACTAAGTCAGCCTATTTCTTGACCATGAGGGCTACTGATACTCTGAGTCAGCTGGAGAACTTGTATGTTCGAGAGATAGTTCGATTACATGGTGTACCAGTTAGCGTTGTTTCTGATCGGGATGCCCGCTTCACTTCCCATTTCTGTGAACGTTTTCAGGAAGCGATGGGGACCCACTTGAGCTTTAGCACCGCTTTTCATCTTTAGACAGATGGTCAGTCAGAGAGGACTATACAGATCTTGGAGGATATGTTGAGAGCGTGTGTGCTGAATTTTGGAGGCTCTTGGGATGATCACCTGTCGTTAGCCGAGTTCGCCTATAATAACAGCTATCATGTGAGTATCGAAATGACACCATATGAGGCACTATATGGACGCATATGCTGATCCCCTATTGTATGGGAAGAGGTTGGTGACAGACAGATTTTTACTCCGAATTTAGTGCAGCAAGCCTTTGAGGATGTCCAGTTGATATGTGAGAGATTACAGACAACTCAGAGCTGGCAAAAGAGTTATGCTAACAAGAGACGGAGACCACAGGAGTTTGTTGTGGGTGAGTCAGTATTTTTGAGAGTTTCTCCCTAAAAAGGGATTATGAGATTCGGTAAGAAGGGAAAGTTAAGTCCTCGATATATCGGACCCTTCGAGATTTTGGAGAGAGTGGGAGATAAGGCTTATAGGTTGGCGTTGTCACCAGACTTAGCAAGTGTTCATAATGTCTTTCACGTCTCGATACTTCAGAAGTATCACCCGGACCAGACACATGTGATAAGATATGAGCCGTTGGAGCTCAATGAGAGTATGACGTATATTGAGAAACCGGTTCAGATATTGAATAGGAAAGAGAAGGTGTTGCGGACAAAGATAATTCCATTAGTGAAAGTCCTTTGGCAATATCACACTCAGGAGGAAGCTACATGGGAGTTAAAAAGTATGATGCAAGAGAACTACTCGAAGTTATTTTCAGATTTACTTGGTTCTAATTTGAAGGACCAAATTCCTTGAAAGAGGGGAGGAATGTAAGACCCTTAAATTTCTATGTAATGTATAAGATAATTTGATGTACAGACAAGTTACATTACGTATAAACTACAAGGAAAGAATGTTTTTAAGTTCTAAGTGTGAACGGATTGAAGAATAAATGTTGAATTGATTTAGTATGAGTTTAAATGGAGAATTTGCAGCAAAAAGGGTGCAGGATGAAGGCCAGATCGATCCCATGTAAGGAGAGATCTATCTTAGGGCCTAAAAAGCATAATCTCAAGCTTGTTGGTAGAGGGAGATCGATCCCTCACTCAAGCAAATCGATCTCCATTACTCTCGGGCTGGAGCAGATCGATCTCTCCATAAGGCCAGATCGATCTCCTTAGCTCTCTACCGGAGATAAATCGATCTTGTTCCATTGAGCAGATCGATCTCATTCACTGAAGCAGATCGATCTCATGCCTTCGACAAATCGATCTCATGCCTTTAAAATGTCGTGAAAATGAGGAATTCAAGAGGACCAGATCGATCTCCACCCTAAGCAGATCGATCTCATCAAGCCAATTTTATAAATATAGAGCAGTTGGATCTGCAATTCATGGGAAACAACTCAATCTTTCCATTTTCAATCCAAAACCTAGCTTTCTCATTTCAAAATCATCCCATTTTCACAGAGATTTGAGAAAATATCATTAGAGCAAAGTTGTTCCTTATAAAAAGGAGAACAACATAGTTTGGAATCAATGCACCATTAGTTGGATTGAAGGAGCAAGGAGAGTTCTCCTTTGGAGCAAGAAGGAAATCAAGCTAGGTGAGTTTCTAACACTCCAACATAATTACATTTGAGTAGTTATTGATTTTTGAGTTGATGGGTATGTATATTAATGATAGAAACTACCTAGAAAGCAATGGAATAATTATAACCTAGAATGAGTCTAGTGTGAGAAAATGTATTATGGGTGAGTTGATGATAAGGGAGTATGCTAAAGTGTCTATGAGGTATTATGTATGATTTTTAGAAGGTTGAATGAAACCACATTATTAGATTGGCTTAATTAAGGGAATGAGTATATGAGGTGTTTGACAAAATGCCACAATGAAGTAAATGATTAAATATAAACACTATGAGCTTAAATATCGATTTAGTAGGAATCAATGGATCTAAAAGAATCTAATAGACGCTCGAGATATGAGTAGAGCCATCAAATGAGGCTTTACAAGTAATAATGGAAACTATAGGTTAAATCAAATATAGTAAACACAAGAGTTGTGTTAAATTGGACCAAATTGATACGATATGCGATTTTGTACAGTTCTAAAGAGTTCGTTAGAGACAAAACGAACCGTGCAATCAAGCAGCTCTAAGGAAGTGGAATCATTCTACGCAATTCCAAGTAAGGGAATTCTGTGAGTATATAGAGATAGCTGCTCGTATTTTGCAGGTATATAGGGCTTTGAAAAAATGCATGAGTATCTAGAAATGTATTTGATGGTGTATGGAAATAACTACAAGTGTATATGTATGTGGTTTGATTTTGAAGTGATTCTTATAAAAAGGGATAGTAAGGCTAATAATTGCATAAATCATATGTTTTGATGCTTTTATGAAAACATATTACTTTGGTTTAAGCAAAATGACAGATAGACTAGCTAGTAATTTCCTGATTCTGTGAAAAGGCACAAGTGAGGTGCTAAACATTGTTTTAAGAATGTTTTGTTGAAATAGAGCCGCCTATCGTGGTTACGTTAGTTAAAATAGTGCTAGAGCATCGCTTGCATTGGATTTTAGTGTTTTCATATGTATGAAACGTGCTAGAGCTTAGCTCGCACCTTGGTTTGAATTGTGATGATGTTTTATAAACCGTAATGGAGCTTCAGCTCGTACATGGATTTCGATTGACTTTCTTATGCATATAACTGTATTGGAGCTATGCTCGTACGCGATTTCTTCATGATTTTATACATAAATTCGTACTAAAGCGTTGCTCGTACGAAGTGATTTATTGATGATGCATGAATCTTGCTAGAGCTTAGCTCGCACAGGTTTTCACACTGTAGTATGTATGATGTCGTGGAGTTGGTAAGATCCTTAAGCCTTACATCCTTAAACCCGACGAGATGGGGATGTTCTGTTCGGTAGTGAGGCTCTCTTACGGTAGGATCCTTAAGCCCATTGGGGTAAGGAGGCTCTCTTACAAGGTGAAAAGCTCCCACGTGCACTTGAGACTATATATTTTACACATGGCATTGTGGTAGATAAGACCTACGGCTGGCACCCCCAACCATGATATGGGTCCGCGGAGTACGTTGTACCGCGTGGTTGTGATGATGATTTAAAAAGTCTGGCGAAGAACTAGCCCACCTTCGTTCCAGCATGATGCCCCGCACACCGAGATCCGTGTGGTCTGGGATGATTATGACATAGTTGGCCGACATAGTCTTTGAGATATAGTGACCGCCTGTTTCATATAATATTACATAGTACCACATGGTTTTATACACTAAGTGTGATTGTGTTGTCCAGGGTAGACCCGAGAGAGGGGTCGAGCCTTGTGGGATTTTGTTTAAAGAGATGATATGCTATTTGTGACGAGATTTAATGTGTTTGAGAAAATGAGAAATCTTAAAGGATGTTTCTAAATGAGTTTTGATAATGATGAACAAGAGAGGTTTTACATGCCTGTTTTCATGTTTTCAGCACATGATATATGTATATACATGCGACATAGTTTTATTTCTTCATGCTCCGATTATAAATGATTTATGCCATGATATTATTAGCATATAGATAGAGTAGTTATCTACTATGCTTGCATTATTGCCTTATTGAGCGTGTGGTTGCTCATCCCTCTACTTTCCCCCTCTACAGAGCGTACATAATAGCCTTGTAAAGGACTGAGGCATTACATTTTGGACATCCGCTGCACTCTATTGCCAAGAGGTATACACACAAGATTCTTTTTGTATCTAAACATGTAAAGGTACAGTAGTCATTTTGAATTGTGATATGAGGGATGTAAATGTTAGTGAACATGTCTTGTATAACTGTATAACTTAACTTTTAAATGTATGACATGGCTTTTGATTTATTGGAAATGGATGGTAAATGATGATTATTATTGACTCACATTCCAACTGTGTAGTGGTAAGAAAGTTCACGACCAGATAAGGAAATGAAAAATGTAAAAAATTTATAGCACTTTTTGGATAAAATGGATAAAAGGGGTCGTGACAGAATCATTCTTGGATAAGGATTTAAGGGGTTTTTTTTTCATGTATTCTTATACTTTTGTAGAGTTAAGTTTCTTTCTTTACTAGCTATTTGTTAGGTTTTTAACCTTTTAATTGTGATAATTCGAAATTTTCTCACCTCGAAAAATTATCTAAAAAATATAAGATAATATTTTCAAAAAACAGTGTCTTATATATATATTAAATATAGCAATATATAAAATAATATATAAAGAGAGATATTTATATATAATATATTAAAATAATATAATATATATTTAGATATTTTAATTGAATAATAAATTATGTTAATATAATATATATATATATATATTAATGTATATATATATATATATATATATATATTAAAAAGAGAAAAGAGATGTCAGTCGGCGGGAAAATATTTCATTGACCCATTCTGGCATCCTCTGTTCGAAAGAAAGGAGACAAAGAAAGGTCGAGAGTTACCGACCGGAGGGAGAACGCGTTGTTGTCGTCGATAGATGGTGGAATAGGCACTGGCAGCGTAGGGAGACGATGATCGGTGAAGGAGAGAGGAAAATAACGACATAGAGGAAAAAACCTCGATCCGTTGGCGCCGACGTCGAATCGCCAATAACGCCGCCAACCAAAAGCTCCCCCGACGAAGTTGATTCACGTGGTAGAGGAGGTAGTCGGAGAATATGTCTGACGACCTGTGAACTGACAACATAGTGGTTGAACAGGTCTAAACCGGTTCAACTAAAAAAGGAAATGGCCAAATCGACCAAGGAAAAGAAAGAAAAAGAAAAAAATGGGAGAAAATTTTGTAATGTCTCGGCTTAAGGATAAACCCGTAAGCGGTCGATTTTTACCTTTTTAATTTTTTAAAAATTTATTTGAATTTAAATTTGAACGAAACTGACCAGGTTTAAATATATATAAACGTGTAGCGCGACAATAGGCGATGAACACGAGTTCGTTCAAGCCTCGATTTGCATGCCATCACGAAATCTCGGATAAGTGAACCTCACTTGCTACAACTTGTATTGGCATATGAATTAAGTTTAATTACATAAGCTGTGTGTTAATCCCTTACAAATTGCTTTATGTCTTGAATCGAACATTTGCTATCATAAATGCTTTATTTGAACTTTTCGAATAAATATGTGAACATTTTGATCGATTTGAAATAAGAAATGTATTGAATTAATTAGATTAAAAATATAAATTGTTCTCTGCTTTGCAGGCTGGGTAATGAGCAATTGTTACCAGGTCGTATTGCAGAAATTTTATAAATTGTCTGTATTTCGAATTAAGAACTTTGTGTTATCGAAAATGTGATTTTGATTTGTTTTGACATGTTTAGAACCTTATGATGATTTTCACATATTAAAATCATTGCATGACATTATGTGAGAGATTTAAAAGCTTGCACAAATTTTTATTTGTATGCATATATTGCTTTATAATCTCATTTCAAATTTGTTTTGGACAAAGTGGAACATATAGCTTATTTAGCTCATGCTTAGTGTTTTCGGATTTGAGCATAAATTTTTTTTTGTCCTGATTGTTATATGATTTTTGAAAATGTGATTTTCAAATGTTTTATCATATATGGGTGTTTTAGTTATGTTATTCCCGATAAAGTTTTATGGAAATAACCCTGAGTTTACGACTCTTATACGGTCAGTTTGGCTTGTCCGACATTGTCGTGACAAGTTTCGGTTCTAGCTAATCACTAGAACTGGAGACTTTCAGAATCGGTGGCCGTAGGTAACACCCTAGTCTCCGAGGTAATTTCGGTTTATCGATAACTACAGTGGGAAAGTCTTTATCGGGATATACTTGTTGACTTCGCCTATATTCGTATGATCCAATCATCGAACTTCGTGAATAATATATCAAAATATATGGTTTAAAAATTATTTTTGGATATACGAACATGATACGAATTAATCTCTTTGATGCGAGATAGCATCGAACGAATTAAATCGGGTCTTAGGGTAAGAAGCAAATGATGTCCAAGGATCCTAAGTGTTATAAGTATGTGAAAATATCGGCGATAAGATTATCGAGAAGGATATGTTCTTATGTGAACATTATTTTGAATTAAAATCGCATCTCGATGCATATTATGATTTTATGGGATTTAGAAAGCTTGCATTAGTTTATACCTGCATTCAAGAAGCGTTAAAATCTCACTTAAGGCATGTTTTGAAAGTACGTGAGACATACGTCTATATATTTTGGATTTAAGTTAACTCTGCTTTTATCCACATTGTGATTAGAAGTGACTTCAAAACATGCATTCTGATAGCTTTTACAGCTAAAGGTTTTGTCTTAGCTAACAGACGATAATAGTTAGCCATGACCATTTTTGGCCTATGCTAGTGGGGTATATAATAGTTAGCAATGATGTAGCCTACTATTGGCGATATAAATAGTAAATCTTTCGGTCCTTCCTAACAAGATATAATAGTTAGCAACGTTTCGACCTTTACTAACGGGATACATAATAGTTAGTAATGTTTTGACCCTTACTAACGGGATATAATAATTAGCAATGTTTCGGACCCTGCTGACGGGGAATATAATAGTTGGCAATTTCATGCTCTGCTAATGAGTTATAATAGTTAGCAAAGGTCATGTATTTCGATATTCTGATATTTCCCCGATAACGGGTTAAAATAGTGATCATATGAAATGTGTTTCTGATTTTGAAACGTGTTTTGAAATGTATTTTGAAATGTGAAATATTTTTCGAAAATATTTTACAAACATGAGCATAGTTCACCGAACATATCCTAACGATATAAAATAAATATGTTGTTGCCCCTGCTAATGGGGATGATAATAGTCAGTAATAGAGTCCTAGCTGATGGGATACAATAGTCAGTAGTGTCTTTGCTAACCGATTAGAATAGTTAGCAAAGATAGTGTGAAGTACGTTTCGAATTGTGAAATATGTTTTGAAATAAGAATTACGTTTCGAACTATGAAGAGAGTTTTGGAATATGAAATATGCTTTGAATATGAAATGTGTTTTCGAATAAGGAAAATATTCCGGGTGTGAATATGTTTCGGATGCGAGACCTATTCCGAATAAGGAAGATGTTTCGCTATAGATTATGTATCAAAACAAGACAAGTTTTGAAGTATGATAAGTTTCAAATACAAGTTATATTTTTAATAAGAGAGGTTTCTGATATAGGTTTTCGGATTGTATGATGTGATCTCAGAAAATTGTTGTGTTTTAAGAACGAATGTGGATGTAAGCAATTCAAGAGGGAAAAACTTACATGTTTGGATTGCATTAAACCTTGGTTTTCTGCATTTGAATATGCTATCGTATTTCGAACTCATATGTATCGTATTTCAGTTTGGGTGGTCAAGTTTGATGTCTAATTAAGGTATTTCAAAATATATTTCTGTCTGAAAAACTTGACAGCATTTAGATAATATCCTAGTCCGTAAACCCAAGAGAAGTGTGACTTTCGATAAGTTTCGAATTGTGAAGTACGTTTTGGAATAAGACATGTTTCGAAATGTGATAAGTTTCGAATTGTGATTCAGATAAGTGATAAGAAAAAATGATTGAATGAAAATGCGTTAAACATGCATTAAAAATTCAATATCATGTATGTTATTACTTCTGTGTTTGTGTGGTTTATTTACTAAGTTTTCTCCAAAGCTCATCCCCTTCTATTTTCCATCACAGGTTCAGACTAAAGGTACATCGGCATCAATGTCAGTATCGGCTTTATAGTAAACGCTTCAAGATCTCGTAGCTTATATCGGTATATTTATTTATACTATTTAGTACTTTTTCAGACAGTTACCCTTTAGTGCATGTGTCGGGATGTGTATTGAATTAAAACATGATTATGAAAGTTAATAAGAAATTAGACTCGGACCTTAGGTTCATATCCTTAAACCAAGCTAAGTAGTTTAAGACCTAGAAATATTGTAAGATTGTACTCATATGACAAACAAGTGTTGAAAGAAAAATGAAAAATTTAGCCCAAATTTTTATATTTTCACAATAAATTGTTGAAAATTTGCGTTTTTCGAGTTGTGACATTGATTCCTTAATATATATATATATATATATATATATATATATATATATATATATATATAAATTCTTGGCCTAGCAAAAGAAAAAAAAAATAATGAAGAACTATCAAGTGAGTTTTGTAATGATAATATGTTTCCGTTGATAGTGATTTCTACTGACAAAAAGCATTTAGATGATTGTTATCCACCTGATTCTTTAAATTTATATACTGATAATGATTTTGTTGGTGATAAAGATGAAGATTGTGATGTTGATAACAGGATGATGAGGGGTTAGAATCTATCAACATGAATAAGTGAAAAAATCTTGGAAAGAAGAAAATATAGAAAACTTTAACTAGAGTAGAAAGAAGACCTGTACTAAGGTTAATATTTGTGTTCCTAGGCCTCTTATAATTACTGAAGATATCTGCATTTTTTATGCTAGTATACGATTGAAGAATTCTTCTATAGAGGTGAAGCTATGAAAACATTGGAAGTTGGTAAATTTCATAGTTTATCCTTTGCAAATGAAATGAGATAATTATGTCGATAAATTTATGGAATTTGAACAAGATAAGTAGAAGCTCATGATAGTAGTTAGTTGTGTTCCTGATGCGATGGTTTTTCAGGTCGAATTTTATATTTTGCAACTCTTTTTCTCTATATTTTGGGCTTTTAGCCTAGGATATTGTTGTAGTTTTTATATATGTAGGGGGTTTTCGCTTGGGTTTTGTTGCTATGTTTTTCATATTTGATTGTCTAGGATTTTGTTGGAATATTACATTATCTTTTAGGTTGGTTTCATGGTCTATGCTTCGTAAGTAAGCGTCTTGGGTTTTTACTAAAGCTTCTTATTTGGTGGAACTTGCCTTATTGGCAACAATACATATTTATTATTCACTTTAAAAACTTTTTAGTTGAAATTCATATTAGTATATCCTTTAAGGAAAAATGTTGTAATGACTAAGGATAAAAGATGTTATTTTATTATCCCTGTATGACATCTTGGAATCGTCTCAAGTATTAAATTTAGTCTGCTTCTCCAAATCAATGTTATCTGAGTCTAACATGTCCTCATCACTCGATTCATTGTTATTCACACGTGAACACTTGAATTTCTTCTTCTTACAGTTTGTTGCAGATGGATTTGACGTCGAGATCTCCTGCACCATTTCGTTTTAGCTTAGATAGACATGAAATTAATAATGCTTACGTGTCATTCAAAATAATGTCCATGTAAATGTTTATGTAGATATTTTTACCAAATTTATTATAATACATATTAGATTTACATGTTAGATGATATGATAATATCATGCGGGTGATGTCTGATGTATCTTGCGAAGAATGTCAAAATATGTAGAAGTTTCACAGACATCACTTTTATTTCCAAGGATTGAATGATTAAAACATTTAAATTTATAAAATATTAATTATTAAATCAACATTTTTCATAATTTAAATAATAAAAATAAAAAATAAAACTTCAATAATTATTTAAAATTGTACGTTACATGAAATAATCAAACTAATAAATAATTAAATTCAAGCATACAATTTTACACTAAAAATGAATCTCAAACGTAGAAATTTAGGACTTCTTTATAACTAAAGTAAAGTTTTATTATGGATCAAAGACTTCACAGATTAAACTTCTAGAGTTTAGTTTATCCTTTGATTAGTAATGATTAGTAGTATGATTTTAATGTTCCCAATAGAGGAGAGCCTTAAAATTTTATAAACAATTGCATATTCCTTTTCCGCTCGCTTTCGCCCACGAAACAGCTTCGACAGAAAAGAAAAGGGCAAAAAGAAAGCCAAAATCAAAATCAAACTCTCCTCTGTTCAGCAAACAAACGCGATCTCTTCTCACTCAAGAAACACTTTCCTTCCTATTTATCTCTCTCGAAATTCATCATGCATTGATTTCGTTCTCATCCTTAGAAAAAACCAAACCAGCTTTTTTATTTTATTTTATTTTACTAAAATTTCTCTCTCTGATAATCTAAATTCTCAGCTTTTTTGTTGGAGAGAGAAAAAAAGAGAAATATACGAAAAAAACGAAAAATCAAAATCAGAAGTCAATTTTTTTTTTTTTTAAGAGGGAAAGAATCGAAAATTAAGAAGGCATGGGTCAGGCTTTTCGCAAGCTCTTCGATACTTTTTTCGGAAACTCTGAGATGAGGGTATTTTTCTCCCTAGTTATTTCTTTTGTTTATTAATGATTGACTCTTTATATCTCGTTTTATTTTTTTAAACTGAATTTTTTTCATCGTTAGGGTTCTTTTTTTTTTAATCTTACCCATTTTTTCGGTTAGGGTAGAGTTGAAGAAATTCCTTACCATTGATATTATAGCTTGAAAGGCAAAAAAAAAAACAGACCCATGTAGTTCTGCTGAAGATCTTATCTCCTAGTAAAATCTGTTGGAAACTTGGTAAAATTCTCCAATTGGTTAATGAAATCAAGTTATAGGTGTCTTTAAATTTAGCTAAATCTTTTCATCGCTGTTTATTAATTTGTGTTTAAATCAATGGGATTAATCTGTGATGTAGAAATACGATTTTTGTTGCATGGAAAATTTGTCACTCTTGGGTGTTTTAAAGAATGTATTTGTCTCATATAAGTACTGTCGTCTTATCGTGTTAGAAACTTTTTTTTTTCTTTTTCCATTACGTGATAGTGGCATAGGCAGGTGTTTTATGTCATAAATTGAGTTATATGCTGCAAGCATTTACTTTTATCATGTTGATGGTAGAAAAGAAAATAATCCCAAATGTCTTCACACTTCAGTATTTGCTAGAGCTTTTTCTGTCTGGAATGAGATAAATGAAGATACCACACACACACACACACACACATTATATGATGTTTCAAATCAATAATAGTATTGAGAAGTTAGAGTAACTTAACTCACCAATTTTTTCTTCACTCTTGAAAAGGCTTAACATATATGTACTGGTGTGCACAAATTAGACATTTGCTCTACTTTAAATGTTCTATTACTAATAGGACGTATAATAGATAATGCAGAATTAGAACATTTAAAATTGGCCGACCTTTTCATCTTTTGAGTCCCATATGCATCTGATTATGAGTTATGTCTTTTAAATTGGTCAATGTATTTGCAAAAGTCTTCTCACTAAGCATTTTCTTTTTTATATGTTGTCGTCTTTTTCCTTTTCCCTTCAACTATTTAGTTTGATGTAGTAACAAGAAATAGTTAAGAATTAATCGTTGTTCAGAATAACTAGTGCTTCTGAGCCATTGAAGGTGCTAAGAATCCTGTTAAACCAGATGTTCTAGCCAATTCTGAAGGAATTAATGCTGTTTTGTTTTACCTTTTGGGTGGCTGTCTTATCTGGAAAATCTATTGTATTTATTTTCGAATCAATTCTTGAAATAGTTATCTTATGTAATTGCGAAGCATGAAATTACACTAAATGCACATTGACATCATTTAGGTTATTTTGCATTCCTAAAATAGTTTGTAATGTCTATGTAATGGGCATTATTATATGCTTATTATCTCGAATTATATGTGATTTACCACGGGGCATTTAATAATAGCATGTTTTTCACTGTCATTAGACTATGTTGGAGGATCTAGAATAGTAATGGTGCTTGGTATTATGAACTTGAGGACACTTGAAGTCAAACAGTGGTATAATGTGCTCATTTCTTGAATTTTAGGTTCCATGGTAGATATTTGCAGGTGAATCAAGCAAATAAATGAATAATACTTTTTATTAGATTAAATGTATTTTGTCCACTTTTTAACTAGAGACATAATGTTTTGATATGAGTTCGCTGTAGTTTCAAGCCAGCATTACTGAGAAATTAGTATATTGTTTTCAACTTTCTGAACTTAAGTAGTGTATTTTTCATGTTTCATCATCATCATCTTTATGCCAGCCTGTTTATTGAAGGCTCTATTAGTTTATGTTTACTCTTATAATCAGACTATATTGCTGTTATTATTATTTTTTATTTCACTTTATGGTCTCCTTTCTTATGTGTAATTTATCTGGAGCTGGCCTAGGTTGTGATGCTAGGCCTTGACGCAGCTGGCAAAACAACTATATTGTACAAGCTGCACATTGGAGAAGTTTTATCAACTGTCCCTACTATTGGTAGGCATTTTAGCTTGTAACAACTTGATTTTAGAAATGTTGATTATATGATTGAGGGTCTCGTATTTTGCTGGCCTTCAGCTTTTGTTTGTCCTCACTAAAGCTCTTGGCAGTTATCTTTTCTTTTTTTCTTCTCATTATAAATATAAATAGACTTTTATGATGATACTCTTTCAAAATGCTTGGATCATGTCGTATTCTGTTGTTTTTTTTTTCATACATTCCCAGCCCTTTGTTCTCTAAAAGTGATATGCAAGGTGCCACTTCTGGAAGGACTAAAATCATATTACTAAAATTGATTTTCCTTTTTCTTTTCCTTTACAAAATTCTACCCTTGAAGAAAGTTAAATTTTATTTCTTTATATAAGCAGCAAATCTTTCCAAGTGGACTAGTGTCTTTATTGTCTTTGCTTGAATGTTTTTGCCATCTATGAAAAGATTGTTCTTCCTGGCACCAAATCACTATAAAAGGGATTGTATGGTCTAAGAGTGTGTGTGTGTGTGTGTGTGTGTGTGTTTGTATTATATTCAATACTTTCTTACCATGTTAGTTGTCCTCTTGGCTTGCGTTGCTGATTAGTTTTGACCTGCTTGTCAATAACAAGTATTAGCTGATTATTCACGAAGTTTGCCCGTCAATTTCTCATTTACCAGCTTTCGATAGCAATTTGGCTGCCGGCTGGAACAGAGAGATCGCGTTTTTCTAGCTTTTGTCTTCATATGCATTATTTGAACAAAGTGGTTGTCTGAACTCTGATTCAGTGTGTATTAGATATATCATTGATTAGTTTTTATGGTCTTAATTTCATTTCCTTGTTTAAGCTCTGGAATCATTTTCTGTTTTTTCAAAATTTCCTTTAGGCATATATCATTGATTAGTTTTGTGGTCTTGTTTCCATTTCCTTGTATAATATTTGGGATTCTTCTCTCTTTTTGAAATCTATTCGTGGCGCTAAATTAGATGTGATTATCTTTGCACTTGAGGTGGATAGACAAGTTAATATGACTACTGAGTTCTTGTTGTTGACTTCTCCAGGTTTCAATGTGGAGAAAGTTCAATATAAGAACGTGATTTTCACAGTTTGGGATGTTGGTGGACAAGAGAAACTAAGGCCTCTCTGGAGGCACTACTTTAACAACACAGATGGACTGGTACTAATTAGCTCACTCTCTCTCTCAAAAAAAAAAAAAAAAAAAAAACTCCCTTTTAATATTTCTTCCAAGGATTTTGACCTGAATATATTCCGTTTATTGTTGTTACGTAGATTGCAAAAGCCTTCTAGTATATTGACATTAGACATCCCCTTTTTATCTTATAAATGTCCATTTCCCTTATTTTGTTTTATTTTCTTCAATTTGTTTCATTATATTATGTTTCTTTCGTTTTCATTTCGGAGGGAAACATACTATTGAAATTTTAGGGTTTAACATAGGAGGGGTTTTATGAATTTTTGTGTTGGCTAATATTCACAGCCTTTTTTCATAACTGAATTATTTAATTTGTCAAATAGTTTGTGTGCTTGTTCACTATGGATTGAAGTGATAAGCACATTCATATCTCTCTCTACTTTATTTGCCTGTGCAGATCTATGTTGTTGATTCCTTGGACCGGGAGAGGATTGGCAAAGCCAAACAAGAATTTCAGGTTGTAAATTTAGAACATACACAAATTTGTAAGACATTTGATTTAACATTGTCTTGAATTATTATTATTATTATTAATGTTCTTTCAGGCCATCATCAATGACCCATTTATGCGCAACAGTGTTATCTTGGTTTTCGCCAACAAGCAGGACATGGTATGATTTCTGTTAGTGGTTTTAGATCTATCTTTTTGCGAGTATAGAAAAATGCAAGTGGTATCTACTAGATGAACTATTGAGAACACAAATGCTTTTTTTTTGGTCGTTTGAAGCAACAATCTCTTGGATATTTTAGTTTTGAAAATGGATTCTTGTCTTTTCAGTTGCTGCTGTTGGCTTCTAATGTTTTCTCCTTTTCCTTTTGTTTAGTAAGAAGTGTATTTTGTTTTCTTACATATTATGCAAAAGTTATTAGAACATCCAAGACATTGGGGGTATTCTTAAGTGTCAAACTATAGTCCCCTATTTTGGCATGTACTTCTGGATCAGCAAAGACTAAAGGCAGCAATGAAACTGACATTTAATAGCACCTGTGATTGTAACATATGAAAAGCACAGTAATATGCATATGTATGTAAAATTCTGTTATCTATTTATGTTTTATGTTCTTAATATGGTTTGACCTGTCTGCTTATCATAGTCGTGTTGCATCCTGCCTATGATTAAGGATTTATGAGCAAAGCCTTACCTTGTTGTCCATTATTGATAAAATATGGCTTTCATATATATCTGCATGTTTGATGATTTCATTCATTGTTTTGTCTTGTGTACTAGGTTTCTGAGTAACATAATGTGATGCCTCTTTGGCAGCCCTTGGTCCCCTTCATTTTTTTTAGCATCAATAATGTCTGAAAAAGATGTCCAAATTAGGACTCATTAGGATGTTCCTCATTGAATGCTTGTTGAAGAAGGCATTATTTCATATTTATCTGAAAACTTTGATTGCCTTAAATTAACCATATGAGGCATAATGATGGATAAAGCATAGGAAATTGCAGCATGGGTGCTTTACTTCCCTGGACTAAACACTATGGAATGTTGTTTTTGGTTGATGAAATTATGTAACTTAAGGTGTATTTTCAGGGTTTTCTGCTAAGAAGCAAATAGCATATAAATGGACCAGGTTGTTGTGAGTGTAATTATTACTGCAGTTTGATTAAATTATATGGCCCGTTAAGAATAAATATTGTGGTCACTGCCTACAAGAATGCAGCATTTGAACCAACAGGACTGCTTTAAGAGAGGTTCTTGTGATCTTTGATCGGAATAGAGACTGCTAGGATTTTTTCTTCCCAATTGGTGCCACTGGTTAGAACTGACTGGGCTGCAGTGTTCATTGCAGTAGTTCATAAATGGTTGACTTCCAATGATGTCAACTGCAGGACATTAACACACGTATTAATAATTTAGCCTATAAGTTATTCATGTGTTATTAGCATGTTTTTCTGTGTTCTGCTACAGATCATTTGCATCAATAGTGTAAAGTTATTGATGTGATCTTAGTATTTTTTTGGTATCCTGTTAGAGATATTCTGTATTAGCAATATTTCCCCACCTATACTGACTTGTATCGTGTCAGACTTTTGTATGTTCCTAAGATACCATGATGCACTCTGTAAAGCATGCAATCCAGGATGTCTCTTTAAGTACTCTGAGCCATGCATCCTGTTCACTCTAGTAATCCTGGATGTGCATTCTGTCTTTTTAGATTGCTTTAATTGCATCGGTGGCTTTTTTGCTTGTGTTCTTTTAGGTGTAATATGGACATGATATATACACAAAAGTCTAAGTTAAATTAGGTGTAGGTTCTGTGGGAGATTATAGCCTCTTAAATGAGGCTTCATTCTAAGAAATTGGGTTAAATAATAGATTTACAAGAATTGGAAATTTCTCCATGGCAATTAATGCTTAACCAAACAGAATATCCAAAAATGTATATGGATATATAAAAATTTAAATTTATACAGAAGTACATTGTGAAACTTAATGTTTTTTTGGAGAAAGTGGAAAGCATGATGTTAGAGTGCAGGATAATGCAGTCAAAGAAGTTTGTTACAAAAAATTTACTTCCTGGCTTAAAATTCAAGTTACTGTTTCAATTACTACTGTCTTCTTCGCTTTCGTAGTTGAATAGTATCCAGTTCGGAAGATGAGACAGAGCTATTCAGTAGTTAGAAATGTGTCTTTTGAAGGTGATTAAGTTATGCAGACTGAATTGTTTGGGTAGCAAATGTTAATTTACTGATAAAATAGGTTTAGAATGTTAATCCAGCAATATGCAGCACAATTGTTTTATTTGTAGTTATATATAATGTTTTTAGTAGTCATCATTTTAACTTTGTTTTTAATCTGCACTAATTTGTCTAAGACTAGCTGTTATGTGGCTGATGAAGAGGGCTAATTTTTGTTTCCTCTTCTCACTTTTTTTTTTTTGCTGGATAGCTGAGATGAAGAGTGATCTTCATTAAGCATCTGTTGAGCTTGCTGGTTGAAGTGAATGAACCATTGTTGATTGCTTTTGCTTCCTTGTGTATATGATGCTTAGTTCAAAGTTTTATTGCGTGAAATGTCCGTTTCATTTTGTCTGATATGTGTTTGTCCGACCAGAAAGGAGCAATGGCCCCGATGGAGGTATGTGAAGGATTAGGTCTTTATGATCTAAAGAACCGGAAATGGCACATACAAGGTACTTGCGCGCTTAGAGGAGATGGCCTGTATGAAGGCTTGGATTGGTTAGCTGGAACTCTCAAGGAGATGAAAGCTGCTGGGTATTCATCGCTGGGTTCATCATCTTTCTAGTGATACAGGTTGGGAATCTTTGTCTTGCCTATATGGCATTAAAAGTGGAGCTTTGACAACGAGAAACAATTCGTAATGACTTGATTTGTCATGTACATCGGAGGCATTGAAGCTTTTAAGCCATGTTTATTAACCAGTGGGAAGACCGGTGATTGTAATCAAAGTTTTCTTTCTTTGATCTAAAGCCGATGAATTGTACTGGGGGTGCTTCACTTTAGCGTTTGTGTATATTAAGGCAGGTAATACATCCAATGAAAATGGTTTACTCACTGGGGATGACACTCACTCCTACATATGGGGTGGTGTATGATTGTTAAGTTCTCTTTTTCTCTGATTTTTTATGTCGTTGTTGCAAATGTTGTTCCGTTCATGTGTGTTGAAAAAGGCAATTTTCACTTGGGAAAGTTGTGTGAATTTTACTTACACGAGTGACGCCTATTAAGAATGGCTAGTAGTAGTTCTTCAATCGCAAAGCTATAAATTTGTATCAGTGGCTTAAATTATGTCATTATCGTCGGATCCTTTAATTTGGGATTGAGGAGAAATCATATCCCTCTCATTTCTCATATTTTGTACTTCCTCTCAGTGAGGTGAGTTTGAGTTAAATAAGACAAAATTAGAGTGATGCACTTAGTGATCCATTAATTAGACTTAATCAATCCATAAAACATTGCATTCATTCATATTGACTTCATCTACAAATCTTACAAAAAGAATCCATGTATATTGTTTCGGTGCATCACACTAAAAGAGATTAAATTGATATTTAATCTAGTCTAATTGATTACATTAAATATCTATTATAGCTTACGTTACATCTCGACAAAAAAAATTTCAAAAATATTCAAATGTCTTAGGCTATGCCTTTAATATTTTGAGACAAATATAAAAGAGGTGGATACACCACGTGAACATGAGATGAGCTGGGAACGGCTCCTCAGTCCAATCCACCTAAGAGGCACTCCGAGATCCACTACAAGGTCAACTTGAAAAATGAAGGGGTGAGTTACGCGCTGAGTAAGAAACACATCTGCAAGCGCAATAGCATCAAAACATTGAGATGAAAACAATGTCGACCATGCAAATTCAAATCATATAATAATTTCTAAAACATGCTTAACAAAGACATATATCGAAAATTGAATTTATCAAATCATCATATCGAAAACATACTTATCAAATCACATACTGAACTTATCAAATCAATTGTTGATCAATTAGTGGAGATTAGGCTGAGATCCTATATTTAGCATGCAACTGAACTGAAAGTAACCTATGGTCATGGTCGGAGTCCTCAGTATGTCAAGACAGCTGAGTACTAGGAAGCCGTAAACCTATCCAGGTCTAACAGCCATGGAAAGTGCCACTTGGCACAACTAAAGGTACCACTCAGTGCACGTGTGTACGGATGGTTCGTGGCTCGTGACTCGATATGGTTACCACCCGGTACACTTTTGTAAAGATACCACTCGGCTCGCAACATGACACGCTATGCATACACTAAAGGTTTTTTATCGTCTCAAAACAGTCATAAAAGCTTATAGTGAGCTATTCAGTCTCACGTTCAATAAACCAATAAAGCGACCCAAGTTTTCATATCAAAGTAGATAATATAGTATATCGATTGTCAAAACATGCATAAGTACCTTGCAACTTAATTTCGAAAGTCATTAGCTCGTTTTGAGGTTCAAAAGTGTGCTTTAGTTTAAAATCTGAAGAGGGGATCGATCCTCCAAGTGAAAGGGATCGATCCAAGAAAATGGCCGAAAGTTTCTGCTCTGGCTAAAAACCAAAAAGGATAGATCTTTACCCTAGAGGGGATCGATCCCTCATAGTCAGAACTCAATTTTTTGGGAAATTTTGATAAGGAATCGATCCCTTTTCTTAAGGGATCGATCGCTAAAGCTCAAAATGCAATTTTGGTTGGGTTTGAGACCTTATCCCAGTAAAAATTTGTTCAAAACATTAATTGCATCTCATAAAACCATTTGTCATGATAAAACTTTCATGATACGCTTGTAAAACCTATCATGCACTCAAAATCCTTCAAAACTAAGGATTTGAACCTAAGTTTTCAACACATTTATAAAATAGACTATCATACCAACAAATATGCTCCTTAACTCTTGAATGCAACACTTGTAACCAATAGGGTCCTAGCATCATTCCTTCAATGCACTTCTTAAGTTACCTCGGTTGCATTCCCACAACAAATTCACTTATTATTTACAAGCTCACTAACAATTTTCTACACATTAGTAAGCTTAGTCGTGGCTAAACCCTAAGGTAAGAAATCCACATTTTTCTTAATAGCTTCCTTAGGTCAAAACATGAATCAATACTTAAATACATATACAAATAAGTTTTAAATTTTCAAAACTCTTACGTTAGCCATCTTGTAGATGCCAAACCCTAGCTTCTCCCTTCTAAACTCTTCAATCACAATTTACATTACAAATAGCCTTTAACATTTTCTCATATCTTGAAAACTATAACTCCCTTAAGATGAAACTTAAACCTTCAACTCACCTTAAAGATCTAAAACTTTTCTCTAAGATTTCATCATCAAAATCATCTCTTCTAAGCTCAAAATTGAAATATAAAGGTAAAAGGTTGAAATGAGGGTTGGGTTAAGGTCTTAGGGTTTTCTTCTTCTTCTTTCTTTCTTTTTTTCTCTCTTTTTCTCCTTCTTCTTCTTTTTCTGTCCTTTTCTGGTCGAAATAAGTAGAATGAGAGAGAAAGAAATGGATTTAGGGATTTAAAATGATTAAATCTTCTTTTCATGTCCATGATGGGAGCAAATTAGCTACTCTAAACGCATGTGGATCAATCCGTCGAGGGATGGGATCAATCCCTCCTTTATAAAATTGTTTTATTTTCGAATGTTTTAGCTAAGGGATCAACCTTCTCTGCTAAGGGGATCGGTCTCTTCCTTCCAAAATGCAAAACTTTACAGTATCTTGGCAAAGGGATCAATCCTCTAAGAAAAGGGATCGATTCTTCATACCAAAACTACATTTTTTTTGGCAGATTTTCAAGCTCCAATTCATTCCCAAATCAGCCTAAAATCATACTAAGCCATTATTCAAGACTTTCAAACTTTTCAACACATCAATACACACTTATTTAGATTGATTTCTCATCATCCTTCATTCATTTCATTAATTTTCTATTATTTCACCTCTTATAGCGTTATATTGTTCATGATACACACACATTAAGCCAAAATGGACACTTGACTTTCGTAAACATGATCTCATTCATTATTGTACTAAACTTGTCTTGATACGAATCTTACTTAATCACATACATGTATTACTTATACGATTGCTATGAAAATAGTGGGTTTTATTGGTCTATCCTTTCTTCTTAGGGGATTGATCCATTCATTCCATAATGTAAATTTCAACAGTATCTTGGCATGGGGATCGATCCTCTCGTGGTAAAATACGATTCTGCCCAATTTCCTTTGCAGGAGATCGATCATCTAAGGGAGGGGATCGATCACTCATACCAGAATTGCAAATTTTCTTTAAATTTTCACTTTGAGAATCATTCCCAAACAATACCAATTTCATACCAAGCCATTTTCCAAGGTCTTTAACCTTTCCAACACATCAAACACATCAGTATACACTTGTTCGGGTTGATTTCTCATCCCCCTTCATGCATTACTTCAATTTCCCATTCATTTCACCTCTTTTAGCCTTACATTGCTCATCATACACGCATCAAGCTAAAATGAACATTTTACTTCCATAAACATGCTTTCATTCATCATCGTACTAAATTTTTCTTAATACAAATCTTACATAATGAAATACATACATTATTTATACAAATGCTAGAAAAATGTTGGGGTTTACAATGGATTAACCATAAACATTGTGTTATTATTGGTTTTAGGAATTCTAATGAAACTCGAGAAACAAGCTAATCTCTTTGGTATCATTAAAAATATTTTTTAAAACAAACTTGGTGGAAATTCGAAAATCTGATTGCTATTAAGAGAAAAAACAAAGTGTAAGTTGAAGCAATAAATTTTTTCACTAAGATAAGACAATTCTAGCAAAATAAAAAAATCTATGGCCCTTTAGTGCGATGCTCAAACCAGATTGAAACTTCACTTCCTAGAACAAATGTGCTGGTTATAATGCATTCATGTAATACTTAATCCATCAAAATCATGAGTTAATTAGGAATGTGTTGATTAAATAATATAAGAAATATAGAAAAAGATATAAAAAATTAAAGAGATATTAGAGAAAAGACTTGTGAGGTAACCATTATTTTTGTGTTTGTTAGGTAATTATAAAATTTCAATTTGTTTATGATAATAAAGTCCATGTTGAATAAGTGTTTAATCCCTTCTGCTTCAAAATTTTCAATTAGTTCCAACTTAATTACATCTTGAACCTCAGTTAGTCTTTCACAACTAAAAATAACACACCTTTTGGAAGAAAATAGGTATGGTATAATTGA
Source organism: Firmiana major (assembly GCA_033439115.1). Taxonomy (NCBI): domain Eukaryota; kingdom Viridiplantae; phylum Streptophyta; class Magnoliopsida; order Malvales; family Malvaceae; genus Firmiana; species Firmiana major. Next base: position 79,170,928 of record CM065898.1, on the reverse strand, counting down.
GAGCAAGACTGTTATTGGAAACTTTGACATGTAAATCTCAATAAAATTTGACAAGATTGGAAGCTTTGGAATCACTTGGAGCTTTGTGCAAGAAGTCAGTAGAAGTTCATCAAGCTTTATAAGGCTCTTAATGCTCTAAGGAAGGCTATGAACGGATTTCTACTTAAGCTTTTTACATTTCAATGAAGGTAAGCTGCTAAGATCACTAGGCATCACATCATTAGATATTCAACAATTTTCGACACTCAACTTTACTTAAGAGCAATGTAAAGATACCAAAAGTAACCTAATCCTCTATTTCTTTTCGATGATAGCAACGACATCCATGATTTTGAATGATGTATATCATCTTCATTTAAATTAAGAACCCTTAACGATTTCATGTTATGCAACTCCTAGGAACATTATCAATACTTAAGTAACCAAATAAAATAAGCACTTCAAGAAATATTAGCAAGCCAATTGTCCTTAGAAGTTTCATAAGAATTTTGCAATCTTTAAGGCTTAAAAAAGTAAGTTTCTTGAGCTAACGAAAGGATTGATTAACCTCAATCAACTCTATGCAATCTTTAAGCATCAACTTCTCGAGATGTTGGCTCTACCGAGAGGGGGGTGAATCGGTTTTCTAAAGATAATGCTAAAATTTAAACTTACTTGAATCTAATTGCAAGTAATCAAATAATAATCAATATAATGTAGTGCAATAAATTGAAGGAAGATAAGGGAAGGAAACAGCAAACTCAGTAGTTTATAGAGTTTTGACCAATCTCTTGCTTACGTCCTCTTTTCTTGACCTCCCTGTCAAGAGCTTTCTTTCACTCTATCAATAGCTGTTACAAACTCCCTTTTACATGTTAAGGAATAACCTCTCTACCCCTTTTACACAGACAAATATTCACCCTTTACAAAGTTAACTCACAGAGGAACTCTCCTCTTCTCTCTTAATTTAAGGATGAATACAAAGTGAAGCTTTCTTTTGAGGGTAGGATAAAATAGCTTCTACACAAGGATTTTTACAACAACATCAATAAATGATGTTTAAAGACAAAAAGAATATTGGAAAAGATTTCTTGAGGATATACAAAATTTTCAGCAATAGTGTCTTGTTTTTCAGTGTCTTCAATGCTTCATTTTATACAGCAGGATTGGTAGTTGGAGCATTTAATGTTGTTTTTCCCGTTGAAGATTTTGCAGAAAGAGCCGTTGGGAACCTCCAGTAGAGTACCAGATCGATCTCCCATCATGACCAGATCGATCTCTTAGTTTAAATTCCTGCAATTTAAAAGCAACTTGAAGCATGGAGATCGATCTCATATTTGTAGAGATCGATCTTACAATTTGAAAATGTTAGTAAAGATCGATCTGTCGAACCAGCAGATCGATCTTTCAATCTCTCTGTTTGAGGCAAGATCGATCTACTGATCGATCTAGCAAGTATTCTTATAGAGAAGAGATCGATCTCTAGTCACCCTAGATCGATATCCTTAACTCTCTGACTTTGAGGAGATCGATCTCTATCCACAAGAGATCGATCTCATAAACTCTCTGTTTGAACATAGATCGATCTACAAATCGATTTACTACCTTTAGCCTTTGTCTTAGAGGAGATCGATCTCTTCCTAAACCAGATCGATCTCTCAGATATTCTGCAATTTATAGATCAATCTCATAACCCCTACAGATCGATCTTTGCTTTCTCAACATCTTATACAGTCTCTTTGAGTTTTCAATCTTTTAGCAAATCGATCTCATATTCTCATGAGATCGATCTCTCATACTAGAAGACCCAGGAGATCGATCTCTCATCCCATAAGATCGATCTCTCAACCTTAAATACTTAGTTTCTGGTACTGATAACCTCTAAACATGTTTAAATCATTTCTATATTTTATATCAATTATTGAATTTACTTGTTTTGTCGTTTCAAAATATATTAACTCAACAATCTCCCCCTTTTTGATATGATAAAACTTTATTCAATAAACATGTTTAGTTACCCCTTTTGCATTATGCATAAAAGTTGAATTGCTTTCAAAATCTCCCCTTTAATGTAAGCTCCCCTTAACTCCTCCTTAATTTAAGCTTCCTTTAAACATGTAATTTTGTCTCCCCATTTTTGTCATATCAATGGCAACAAAGGCATAAAATCATTAAATTTCAAAAGATATGTCATTTCAAAATGATAACTAAGCAGAATGCATATCCCAAAATAAGTAGTCATGTCATTAAACATTCAAGCAAATTATATTTCAAAATGTAAACAATGGAAGATAAACATAGTAATCATCTAGACATTCTTAGTAAACATGCCCTAAGACTTAGGAGGTAATCGCTCCAGAAGTTGCTCGACTCGAGTGTGTGTAACCTGCAACTCATCAAATATAGCCTGTTGTATGGCATGAAGGTTTGCAAATCCTTCATCCATCTTCCGGTTAAGCTCCATAACCATCGCCTTCCAACCCGTCGGATGATGATGTAGGTGTAGTGGGCTGAGCAATCGACGAAGAAGGAACCTCAGTAGGTTCAGCTGGTGGGGTGGTAGGTTCAGCTGGTGGGTCTTCTTCCATGGCTGCCTCAGACTGGTGTTCTCGTTTCTTCCTCCATTGCCCTTGAAAGTCCTTGTAGTAACCCATATGGTGAAGTGTGTCAATGTTTAAGACGCTCTTTATAGAAGGCACTTCACTGGTCTCATAGGAACAATCGACCTCGAGTCGTTGAAGCAGGTACGTAAGCGTTTGTGGGAAGACTATCGTAGAGGCTTGGTCGCGCACTATTTTTAGCCAGTCTTCGTATATGAAATGGACTAGATTTGGTTTTTAAGTTTGTGAAGTGTGAAGGTGGTGGAGCCAAAAACGATCTAGTCTCCTGACCGTGGAGTGGCGGATACCGAAGGGTCTAAGATTTCACGAGATGATAAGGGGGAGTAACCTCGGGTGCATCGGTAGATCACTCGCCTTATCCCCGGGGAGGTTAAATTCTAGAGATACTTCCTCCTCTTCATCGGTCATCCCTGCATCTTCTATGCCAAACACTCAGGCTAGTATGGTTGTGTCTATAAGGATTGTTTTACCCATGACAAATATTTTGAACCCTAGAATCTTGCAGGTATCATCAGGGTCGTAGATGAGCTCGGCGTTAGAAAAGAAGTCCCTAATGATGTTTAGAGGTGTCGGGGTGTTTATTTTAAGGAATGGAAGCCAGCCAAACTCTTCCATTTTAGACAGATAAGGGAAATCAATACGATTTAGGAAAGAGAAGTCAATTGTTCGTCAGTGTTTAATTGGCATAGTTGATAAATACTCTTCATATCGTCTCCTTTTTGCAGGTGTTTGAAAACACCTGTTAAAGGTGGTGACAAAAGAGGGAGGAGCTGTTTGGGAAGATGACCCTCTATCAACATTTGAGTTTGGTCTAGGTGATTTTTTGCCAACTCTCTTAAGACAAGGCATGATATTATACTAAGATTTCAGCTAGACACACTCTAAGATTGTTTTGCAGACCCTAGGCAACAGTTCTCTAGAAACCTAGGCAATGGAACAGTTCTAGAATTGCCCTAATGAAGATTTCAGCCAAAACAAAGAAAATTTTGAAGAAAATTCAACAATGTAGGTTACTAGAACACAGATTGATGAAAAAATTTGGCAAAAACCTTACCGAGATTGATCTGGGAGTCAGAATCGAATGAGGAGGCGCGACAGAGGGTTAGGGATTTGAAGATTTGGGATTTTGAAATTTGGGGATTTTGAAGCAGTATTTATAGTCCAGGGCTAAGGAGATCGATCTGTCGAGGTACCAGATCGATCTGATATTTCCAGAAACTTGAAGAGATCGATCTGATGTTTTAAGGGATCGATCTTCAAAATACAAAAGCTCAAAGAGATCGATCTGCCAAATGCAGAGATCGATCTGCTACTTTACATAGGCTTAAGGAGATCGATCTGTCAAATGCAAAGATCGATTTGTGAAATACAGAAGCTTAAGGAGATCGATCTTATGGGATAGAAGATCGATTTGCTTACCTGAACCTTACTGCTTTAGGCCAATTTGGAGGATGAAGATCGATCTATGGTGATAGGAGATCGATCTCTCATACTTTTTGCCCAGAAAATGAATTAAAAAATCAGTTGAAGACCACTTTGAAATCAAGGTTTTGAAGGGGATAAATCTCAAGGAACATTCATGAGTCCTAATTCACCTTTAAGAACACAAAACCTATCTCTATCAAGTGATTTGGTGAAGATATCAGCTATTTGATGTAAAGTATCAATATATTCTAGAATTATATCTCCTTTTTGTACATGATCTCTAAGAAAATGATGTCTAATCTCAATATGCTTAGTTCTAGAGTGTTGAATTGGATTTTTAGAGAGATTAATGGCACTGGTATTATCACATTTGATTGAGACTTGTTTCATGTCAATACCATAGTTTTTCATTTGTTGTTTAATCCACAACACTTGAGCACTACAACTACCAACTGCTATATATTCTACTTTTGTTGTGGATTGTGCTACACTATTTTGTTTCTTAGAGAACCATGAGATTAATTTATTCCCTAAAAATTGACATGTACCTGAGGTGCTCTTTCTATCTATTTTATAGCCTCCAAAGTCTGCATCAAAAAAAGCATGAAGAGCAAAGGTGGAGTCCTTAAGGTACCAATGTCCTAGAGAAGAAGTGTCTTTAAGATACCTAAAGATCCTTTTAGTGGCTAGTAAATGTGACTCCCTATGAGAAGATTGAAATCTAGCACATAGACATATACTAAACAAAATATCTGGTCTACTTGCAGTAAGATAAAGCAATGAACCAATCATAGACCTATATAGTTTGATGTCTACACACTTACCACTTTCATCTTTATCAAGCTTGATGTTGGTGCCCATTGAAGTTGCTTGAGATTTACAGTTATCCATTCCAAATCGTTTGAGCAAATCCTTAGTATATTTAGCTTGATTGATAAAGGTTCCATCTTTAGTTTGCTTCACTTGAAGTCCCAAGAAGTAGGTGAGCTCTCCCATCATGCTCATTTCAAATTCACCTTGCATGATCTTAGCAAACTCTTGGCAAAGAGATTCATTAGTTGATCCAAAAATAATGTCATCTACATATACTTGAACAACTAGTAAATCTTTGTTTTTATTTTTGATAAATAAAGTAGTATCTACTTTTTCCCATGAAAATCCTTTTTCTATTAAGAATTTTGACAATCTTTCATACCATGCTTTAGGAGCTTGTTTCAAACCAGAAAGTACCTTAGAGAGTTTGAATACATGTTCAGGAAATTCATGACTTTCAAAACCGGGAGGTTGCTCAACATAAACTTCTTCATTGATGAAGCCATTAAAAAATGCACTCTTTACATCCATTTGATATAATTTGAAGTTTTTGTAGCATGCAAAGGCAAGTAGCATTCTTATTGCTTCTAATCTAGTTACTGGTGCATAGGTTTCATCATAGTCTATTCCTTCTTCTTGCATATAGCCTTGTGCAACTAGCCTAGCTTTGTTTCTTATGATCATACTTTTTCATCCATCTTGTTCTTGAAGATCCATTTAGTTCCAATTATAGAGTGATCACTAGGTTTAGGAACTAGATTCCATACTTTGCTTCTTTCAAATTGATTTAGTTATTCTTGCATGGCTAAAAATCAATTATTGTCATTTAAAGCTTCATTGACATTCCTTGGTTCAATTTGAGATACAAAGGCTATATATTGACATACATTTCTTAGAGAGGACCTTGTTCTAACTCCAAGAGTTGGATCACCTACTATTTCACAATCTTTGACATATCCTAATTCTCTTGGTGCTCTAGACTCTCTTTCTAACATTTCTAGTTCTCCTTCATCCTCTTTATTAATGTCAAGTTTCTCTAATAGATCATTCTCTATGTTTGAGGTTTCTTTCAAGTTCTCATCAAATATTTCAATATCCTCATCATTGGTTGAACTTTTAGATATATCATTTGACTCATCAAATATTACATGTATTGATTCTTCAACCATCAAGGTTCATTTGTTATATACTCTATATGCCTTTGAATTCAAAGAATAGCCTAAAAAGATTCCCTTATCACTCTTGGCATCAAATTTTCCTAAATTGTCTTTTTCATTATTTAAGAGAAAGCATTTACAACCAAAGGGATGAAAATAGCTAATATTAGGCTTCTTTCCCTTGTAAAGCTCATAAGGGGTTTTCTTTAAGATTGGTCTAACCATGGCTCTATTAATGATATAGCAAGATGTATTTATAGCTTCAGCCCAAAAATATTTAGGTGAGTTATTTTCACACAACATGGTTCTAGCCATTTCTTCCAATGTTCTATTTCTTCTCTCAACTACCCCATTTTGTTGTGGTGTCCTAGGAGCTGAAAAATTATGACTAATTCCTTGATCATTGCAATATTCATCAAATCCAATATTTTTAAACTCCTTGCCATGATCACTTCTAATGCTAGTTATAGTGTAACCTTTTTCATTTTGGGCTACTTTTGTATAGACAATGAATTTTTCTAAGGCTTCATTCTTTACTCTTAAGAAGAATACCCAAGTGAACCTAGTGTAATCATCTACAATCACAAACCCATAATGCTTACCACCTAGGCTTGTAGTTCTAGTTGGTCCAAATAGATCTAGGTGAAGTAATTGAAGAGGCATAGTGGTTGATACACTATGTTTAGGTTTAAATATTGTCCTTTTATGTTTTCCTTTAACACAAGCTTCACATATTTTGTCATAGTCAAAGGACAACTATAATGACCATTGACCCTTGAAAATCGGGGGATTTTTTTTTATTGAACTTAATTTACCCACTTATTCCCTTATTCACTTAGGCTGTATTCATGTTCAGTGTCAATCCTTAAAAATATTCCATTTCATTTATTCTTATGCAGGTTTCATCCTGACACATTACTTTCAATAGATGTTTGTGCATACAAACGGTATGGTAAAGAGATAAGAGTGTATACCTCATGCATGTACAAAAGGTAGTCTGTAAGACCCGAAAATTCGGTGTCATTTTCTTAAGAAATTGACATTTTAAATATGGATTTTATGTAATCTTGATCAAAAATCGAAGAAATAATTAAATTTCAGGTCTAATTGATCAAGATATAAATTATTAAAATTTATCAGAATTTGTCTCGAAAAACGAGCTCAAAAATAGTGAAAAAATATACTGAAAAGGTAAAATCGGACTGATAAATTCATTTACGAACTAAATGAATTTAATATGAATTTTGAGATATTTTAGGATATTTTAAGATTTTTATTATTATTTTAAGAATAAAATAATAATAAAAATATATTATAAAAAAAATCTGTTTAAAAAAAAAAAACAAAAAAAAAAGAAAAAGAAAACTGGATCGCGCGAAACAGTCGCGCGACCCAGGCAAAAGGGGAGGGATCGGGCAAAACCAGATCCCCTGATTCAAGGCCACCGGCGGCGGACGGAAGGGGGAGAAGACCGGCGAAGCCACGACCGGCACCGAGGGACCCCTCCAGAACCATCACGCGCCGTGAATAGCCGCCGGCGAGGAGATCCGCAGGAGGGAAGCCGCGGGAGAGAGGGACGGATTCGGCGGAATCCGACGCCGTTCAACCCCAGACGAGGCCAAAAGAAGCCTCTAGAGGCGAGGCCGAACCGTTTGCCGGTGGAATCGGCCGGAGAACCGGTCGGAAGACGCCGAAACGGCGAAATGGCCACTGAACCGGTTCGGACCGGTTCAGTGTGAAAAGGGACTGAACCGGTCCGAACCGGTTCAGGAGGAGAGAGAAAGAAGAGAGAGAAAAAAAAATTTCATCGGACTTCGGGTAAGTCGATACGAGGTCAAAAGTGACCGATTTAATTTTCGATAAATTTATTTAAATTATATTTAATCGAAAATTGGCCCGGAAATAAAAAATACGAAATTGTGCAGTTCGACGATTTAATTCCGAACGGAAGCCAGATCGAACTCCGATTCGCGCACCATCGCACAATATCGGGTAAGTAAAGCTCATTTACGACAATTTATGTGATTAACGCGTATTTAAGATTTAATTTTCGGATTAAATTTCGGATTTAGTGAATTATAGTCGAAAATTCGAATAAACTATCGTAAATGATATTCGGGCTATCCAAAGAGTTTGGAACGAAGCCCAATGGGTATTGATAGGCCCAATGAGCCGATAGACCCTGATGAAGGGAAATAATACGTGAAAACGGGTTTAATACGGATTAAGGTCCGATTAAAGTAATTAGGCCCATTTAGAGTAAACGGGCCCAATTAAGTGAAATGGACTGTATTAAATGTGTAATACAGTAGGAAACGTATAATTAATCCAGTGAATGGTTAAATGCAGCTCCAGAGTCATATTGAGAGTTGACCGGACTGCGAGATTTGGACAGCACAGAGGAAGAGAGGTCACACTACGTGATCCGAGGTAAGGGATCTATGGGAGCTATTAGAGATAGCTGTACGTATTTTCATCGTCGTTTACAGTCAATTAAATTTCGAATAGTGTATAGATATGAAATTTCTGGATAGTACCCAAATATGGGAAAATTACGAAAATACCCTTAGACTCAGGAATTTTAGAAATGCATAAAGTGCATGCAATCCATGTTTTCTCTGTGAAAAAGAGATTTTTGTGAAGTTGAAATGATAGACTGGCTCACGATTTGACTGTATGCATTAACTTGCACGTTTTTCTAAAATGTGATTTGATTGACGAGTGAATTGATGGGATGTTACCCTCTCACTCTGATTTGTACCGTTTTGCATATTGCACTCGGTTTTGAGTACCACTGTGATGGGAAATAGAGCCAGCTGTCTATTTTGTGTGTGTGAAATCGTGCTGGAGCATGATGAGATCTATGGATTTATCCAGATCCGCTCCCACTTGATTTTGGTATTACATCTGTACAGACCGTGCTGGAGCACTGCTCGCATTGGATTCTGTTGTGATTTGTGATTGAGATCGTGTTAGAGCCCTCGTGTTGACTGTGTGTCACACTGACTTGCTCGCACTAGATCTGAGACGACAGGCTATGGTTGATAAATTATTAGGTTGGGGTGGTGAGCTGTTGACTCAGGCACCTACAACTTTGTGGTAATATTACTCTGGTTCACGGAGTACGTCGTACCGTGTAGACAACATGGAGTACACTGTACCGTGCAACTATGGGTTGTGAGGATTGCGTCTTTGGACTCGGGCATGCTTTGTCATTGCTCTGTTTTGTGATAGTCCTTAGATAGGAGCCGATGGATAGACTAATCCCCTCCTCGGACTCAGAGACACCATGGCACACCTGATCCGTGATAGCTTGTGGGTCTCGGACTTTGGCCAAATGTTCCCTTGGATTTGTGTTGAAATCCCTGCCTAGTCTCACCTGATTTTATTGGTTTCGATGATGAAACTAATTGTGATTTGATTTCTGTGATGAAACCGTGTGAAATGAGAACATGATTTTAAAGTGAGTTTCAATACTGAACACAGAAAGATTTTACTCTGAATGAGTTTTGATATTCGGTTTTTGGCAGTAAATTGCTATGTGTTTTACTATGATGGTTTTGTGAATGCCATGAGTTTTTCGGCATAAACCATGCATCATGAGCATTGTGGATAGTTTGATTATCTACTTGCTTTATAAATTAATGAGAGTGTTTTGAAAAGTAAATGCATTTGTTTTACGAGTTGATAAAACATGCATTATGAGCATCGTAGATAGTGTGGTTATCTACCTGCTTTCATATATTTCTTACTGAGCGCGTTATGCTCATCCCATTATTTTTTCCACCTCTACAGAGCATTTCAATAGAGTGTATAAGCTGCATCCATCCTGCGATCTTTTATACACAGCTATCCAGCAGCATCGAGGTATGCACACATATACTTTTGTATCTGAATAATAGTGTACAGTGATGTAGTCATGTTATATGGGGGATGTATATGTTAGGCAATGTAAACGAATTTTAAATTCTAAAATGATAATTTTATTAGCTTCCGCAATATTTGTGCCTGGGACGAAAGCATTGCCTGTTATGCATATATATATAATATATGAAACTGAGCGAGGGATATTGACTCACAGCCCAACAATTGAAATGTGGTAAGTTCGCGAAAAATTTGTAGTGATTTTTGTAAATTTGGGTCGCGACAGAGGTGGTATCAGAGCAGTGTTGGTCTGATGTGAGTCAGTGTCTGTAGTTAGAAAGTATACATCCCCATGTCACTGTACATTATTAGATACAATTGTGTGTACTAAGCTGTGGTTAAACTGAGAAATTGATTTTGTATGCGGGACGATTGAGATGTTTGACAGACATCGCAGCAGAAGAGAGAGTTCGCGTTCTCGAGACCATAGAGAGTAGGTCCGAGAGACGCAGTGATAGGTCTGAGAGGCCTTGTGAATAGTCATGTGATTATATTCCATCAGGTCCAGTTGAGACTACTAATGCCCGCATTACGAGATTAGAGCTAAGTTTGGACACGTTTATAGAGTTGTTCACTCAGGCTAACTTGACTATGGCTAGGTTAGAGAGTAGGTAAGGTCCGGCTGCTCAGACGACTCATACTGAGCCGGCAGTTGCTCCTGAGACACCTGCACCTACATAACCTGCACCTATGCCACGTGTTGGTCAGACCCCTGTACCACCTGTAGTTCCATGACAAACTGGAGAGGATTCAGGGTTTGATTGTGAGTTTGACCGATTGAGGCAGTTTCGAAGCTCAAGCCTCCATCGTTCAGTGGGGTCAAGAACCCTGTAGTAGCAGAGGGTTGGATCAACCGGTTAGAGAAGTTATATAACTTTTGCCGATGTTCGACTACTGAGAGAGTGGCCTTTGCTATATTCATGTTAGAGGGCGAAGCAAAGTATTGGTGAAAATTCACCTGACCCATCATGAAAGCTATGTATATCAGATGATTGACTGGGAGATCTTTTTGGATGCCTTCAGGAGGCAGTATATCCCAGCCACTGCTCAATGGAGATTACAGATGAAATTTTTTGGTCTGATCCAGAGGAACAGATCGATAGACGAGTATGAGTCTCGATTTACATCATTGGGAAGATATGACCCCGATACCGTGAGCAGTGAGATGCGAAAAGTTCGCAAGTTTATGGAAGGATTGAGACCTTCCATCAGAGTCAGATTAACCCTATGTGACATCACGACTTACGAGGAGATCGTGCATAGAGCTTAGTTGTGTGTGTAAGACTATGATATGCACGTCCTTGAGTTTGGTAAGGTCGTGAAGGGCAGGAATAGAGATCAACAGAGGACTGTAATGTCCAAGTGGGGAAGAGGTCGTTTGTTAGACGATTGAGAGTCAATGAGTCACGGAGTAGGATGATTAAGCCCCCGGTGTATCAAGTCTCGACTCCAGCTAGGGGTATAATGATTGGAGGACCCCTACTGATTACAGAACAATGTAGAGCATGTGGTAGATACCACGGCAGTAGGTCATGCCACGTATTGATTGGAACATGTTGTAGATGTGGCAAGACGAGGCATATGATAAAGGATTGCCTAGAGTTGGTTGAGATAGCCCACAGAAGGGCAAAGAGTCAGAGAAGGATATAGCTAGTACTTTTGCCCCGAAGAGGAGGGCTACAGCTGAAAAGAAGGATGGAAGCCACCGACTGTGAATAGATTACCGGTTGTTGAATAAGGCGACCATTAAGAACAAGTAACCCATTTCACGTATTGATAATTTATTGGATCAGTTTCGAGGAGCACATATATTTTTAAGATCGATATGAGGTCTGGGTACCATCAGTTGAGAATCCGGAGTGGAGATGTACCTAAGACAGTTTTTCATACCCGTTATGGATATTATGAGTTCTTTGTTATACCTTTCGAGCTAACGAATGTTCCTACAGATTTTATGGTATTGATGAATGGAGTGTTCAATCCATACTTGGATCGGTTTGTCATAGTGTTTATAGATGACATTCTGGTGTATTTGAAGTCTAGGGAAGAGCATGAACAACATCTGAGCATTGTGCTACAAACCCTCAGAGAGAGGAAGTCATATGCGAAGCTCAGTAAGTGTGATTTCTAGTTGGAACAAATATTATTTTTGGGTTTGGCTGGATATTACCGTCAATTTGTAGAAATTTCTCGAAATTAGCTACTTCATTGACACGTCTCACTCGAAAGAATGTTGCATTTAAGTGAGACAATGCATGTGAGAAGAGTTTTAAGGAACTAAAGTAGTGATTGACCACTACGTCGATTTTCACTATTCTGACCAGCTCAGAAGGTTTCTCTGTATATACAGACACCTTGGAACAAGGACTGGTTTGTGTATTGAAGCAAAACGGGAAGATAGTTGCTTATGGATCCAGACAACTTAAGGACCATGAGAAGAACTATTCGACCCATGATTTAAAATTGGCAGCCATAGTGTTTGCACTGAAGATATGGCACAACTATTTGTACGGTGAGAAATTTTGGAATTCACTGATCGTAAGAGCCTCAAATATCTGTTTTCACAGAAAGAATTGAATATGAGGCAGAGACGATGAGTAGAGCTTCTGAAAGACGATGATTGTGAGATACTTTATCATCCGGGTAAAGCGAATGTAGTCGTTGATGCCTTGAGCAGAAAGAGCATCGGGATGGTATCGTACATGATGGTCAGGGAACATGAACTGTTAGAGCAGTTTATTAACCTCAGTCTAGATATAGACCCTTCTGATACTGATGCATATTGTGTGATAGCGAGTCTGAGATTGAAACCGAATTTGATAGACCGGACCAGACAAGCTCAGCGTATTGATCGCTTTTGTGTTGATATGCATAGTCAGATACAGATGGGTAGAGTGACTGAGTGCACAGTTGTGATGATGGCCTGCTGAGATTCAGAGATCGAATTTGCGTTCCCGATGACCCACAGCTAAAGAAATTGATTTGACAGAAGCTCATTCATTGAGGTATACAGTACATCCGGGAAGTAATAAGATGTATAAGAACCTCCAGAGAGTGTCTTGGTGGTCAGACATGAAGAAAGATATTGCAGAATTTGGGGCTAAATGCCTTACATGTCAAGAGGTTAAGGTAGAGCATTAGAAACATGCAGAATTATTGCAACCTCTACTTATACCGACATGAAAATGAGAACACATCACCATGGATTTCATCATGAGTTACCGAGGACCCGACGAAACCATGATGCCATTTGGGTGATTGTGGATAAATTGACGAAGTCAGCTCACTTCTTAGCCGTGAAGGCTACGGATACTCTGAGTGCGTTGGCAAAATCTATGTGTACGGGAAATTGTGAGGCTACATGGTATTCCAGTGAGTATTGTGTCTGACAAGGATTCTCGCTTCACTTTCCACTTTTGGAAACATTTTCAGGAAGCTATGGGAACCCGATTAAGTGTCAGTACAGCTTTCCACCCTCAGTCCGATGGTCAGTTAGAGAGAACCATCCAGACTTTGGAGTATATGTTGAGAGCTTGTGTGTGGATTTCAGAGACTCCTGGGATGACCATTTGCCATTAGCCGAATTCGCCTATAACAATAGTTACACTCGAGTATTGGGATGACACCGTATGAGGCGCTATATAGTCTTAGGTGTCGATCTCCTATTGGATGGGAAGAAGTGAGTCACCGAAAAATGTTTGCTTCCGATTTAGTGAAACAAGCCTCTGAGGATGTCCAATTGATATGTGAGAGATTGAAGACATCTCAGATCATACAGAAAAGTTACGTTGAGATGAGGCATAAACCTTTGAAATTCAGTGTAGGTGAATTAGTATTTTGAAAGTTTCTCCCTCGAAAAGGGATAATGAGATACTGAAGCGAGTGGGAAATAAGGTCTGTAGGCTAGCCTTGACACCTGAGCTAGCAGGCATTTATAACGTCTTCCACACATTGATGCTTCAGAAGTATCATCTAAATCAGACACATGTGATTCAAGATGAGCCATTGAAGCTCGAAGAGGATATATCGTATGTGAGACGTCAATTTGATATTGGATAGGAAAGAGAAAGTGTTACGGACCAGAACGATCACTCTGGTTAAGGTTTTTGGGCAGTACCACACTTCAGAGGAAGTTATGTGGGAATTAAAGAGCTTCATGCGAGAGAAATGTTCGCAGTTATTCGAGAATTGACTTGGTTCTAATTTGGAGGACCAAATTTCTTAAGGTGGGGAGGAATGTAAGACCCGAAAATTCGGTGTCATTTTCTTAAGAAATTGACATTTTAAATATGGATTTTATGTAATCTTGATCAAAAATCGAAGAAATAATTAAATTTCAGGTCTAATTGATCAAGATATAAATTATTAAAATTTATCAGAATTTGTCTCGAAAAACGAGCTCAAAAATAGTGGAAAAATATACTGAAAAGGTAAAATCGGACTGATAAATTTATTTACGGACTAAATGAATTTAATATGAATTTTGGGATATTTTAAGATTTTTATTATTATTTTAAGAATGAAATAATAATAAAAATATATTATAAAAAAAAAATCTGTTTAAAAAAAAAAAAAAAAAAAAAAGAAAACTGGATCGCGTGAAACAGTCGCGCGACCTAGGCAAAAGGGGAAGGATCGGGCAAAACCTGATCCCCTGATTCAAGGCCACCGGCGGCGGACGGAAGGGGGAGAAGACCGGCGAAGCCACGACCGGCACCGAGGGACCCCTCCAGAACCATCACGCGCCGTGAATAGCCGCCGGCGAGGAGATCCTCGGGAGGGAAGCCGCGGGAGAGAGGGACGGATTAGGCGGAATCCGACGCCGTTCAACCCCAGACGAGGCCAAAAGAAGCCTCTAGAGGCGAGGCCGAACCGTTTGCCGGTGGAATCGGCCGGAGAACCGGTCGGAAGACGCCGGAACGGCGAAATGACCACTGAACCGGTTCAGACCGGTTCAGTGTGAAAAGGGACTGAACCGGTCCGAACCGGTTCAGGAGGAGAGAGAAAGAAGAGAGAGAAAAAAAAATTTTCATCGGACTTCGGGTAAGTCGATACGAGGTCAAAAGTGACCGATTTAATTTTCGATAAATTTATTTAAATTATATTTAATCGAAAATTGGCCCGGAAATAAAAAATACGAAATTGTGCAGTTCGACGATTTAATTCCGAACGGAAGCCAGATCGAACTCCGATTCGCGCACCATCGCACAATATCGGGTAAGTAAAGCTCATTTACGACAATTTATGTGATTAACGCGTATTTAAGATTTAATTTTCGGATTAAATTTCGGATTTAGTGAATTATAGTCGAAAATTCGAATAAACTGTCGTAAATGATATTCGGGCTATCCAAAGAGTTTGGAACGAAGCCCAATGGGTATTGATAGGCCCAATGAGCCGATAGACCCTGATGAAGGGAAATAATACGTGAAAATGGGTTTAATACGGATTAAGGCCCGATTAAAGTAATTAGGCCCATTTAGAGTAAACGGGCCCAATTAAGTGAAATGGACTGTATTAAATGTGTAATACAGTAGGAAACGTATAATTAATCCAGTGAATGGTTAAATGCAGCTCCAGAGTCATATTGAGAGTTGACCGGACTGCGAGATTTGGACAGCACAGAGGAAGAGAGGTCACACTACGTGATCCGAGGTAAGGGATCTATGGGAGCTATTAGAGATAGCTGTACGTATTTTCATCGTCGTTTACAGTCAATTAAATTTCGTATAGTGTATAGATATGAAATTTCTGGATAGTACCCAAATATGAAAAAATTACGAAAATACCCTTAGACTCAGGAATTTTAGAAATGCATAAAGTGCATGCAATCCATGTTTTCTCTGTGAAAAAGAGATTTTTGTGAAGTTGAAATGATAGACTGGCTCACGATTTGACTGTATGCATTAACTTGCACGTTTTTCTAAAATGTGATTTGATTGACGAGTGAATTGATGGGATGTTACCCTCTCACTCTGATTTGTACCGTTTTGCATATTGCACTCGGTTTTGAGTACCACTGTGGTGGGAAATAGAGCCAGCTGTCTATTTTGTGTGTGTGAAATCGTGCTGGAGCATGATGAGATCTATGGATTTATCCAGATCCGCTCCCACTTGATTTTGGTATTACATCTGTACAGACCGTGCTGGAGCACTGCTCGCATTGGATTCTGTTGTGATTTGTGATTGAGATCGTGTTGGAGCCCTCGTGTTGACTGTGTGTCACATTGACTTGCTCGCACTAGATCTGAGACGACAGGCTATGGTTGATAAATTATTAGGTTGGGGTGGTGAGCTGTTGACTCAGGCACCTACAACTTTGTGGTAATATTACTCTGGTTCACGGAGTACGTCGTACCGTGTAGACAACATGGAGTACACTGTACCGTGCAACTATGGGTTGTGAGGGTTGCGTCTTTGGACTCGGGCATGCTTTGTCATTGCTCTGTTTTGTGATAGTCCTTAGATAGGAGCCGATGGATAGACTAATCCCCTCCTCGGACTCAGAGACACCATGGCACACCTGATCCGTGATAGCTTGTGGGTCTCGGACTTTGGCCAAATGTTCCCTTGGATTTGTGTTGAAATCCCTGCCTAGTCTCACCTGATTTTATTGGTTTCGATGATGAAACTAATTGTGATTTGATTTCTGTGATGAAACCGTGTGAAATGAGAACATGATTTTAAAGTGAGTTTCAATACTGAACACAGAAAGATTTTACTCTGAATGAGTTTTGATATTCGGTTTTTGGCAGTAAATTGCTATGTGTTTTACTATGATGGTTTTGTGAATGCCATGAGTTTTTCGGCATAAACCATGCATCATGAGCATTATGGATAGTTTGATTATCTACTTGCTTTATAAATTAATGAGAGTGTTTTGAAAAGTAAATGCATTTGTTTTACGAGTTGATAAAACATGCATTATGAGCATCGTAGATAGTGTGGTTATCTACCTGCTTTCATATATTTCTTACTGAGCGCGTTATGCTCATCCCATTATTTTTTCCACCTCTACAGAGCATTTCAATAGAGTGTATAAGCTGCATCCATCCTGCGATCTTTTATACACAGCTATCCAGCAGCATCGAGGTATGCACACATATACTTTTGTATCTGAATAATAGTGTACAGTGATGTAGTCATGTTATATGGGGGATGTATATGTTAGGCAATGTAAACGAATTTTAAATTCTAAAATGATAATTTTATTAGCTTCCGCAATATTTGTGCCTGGGACGAAAGCATTGCCTGTTATGCATATATATATAATATATGAAACTGAGCGAGGGATATTGACTCACAGCCCAACAATTGAAATGTGGTAAGTTCGCGAAAAATTTGTAGTGATTTTTGTAAATTTGGGTCGCGACATAGTCTGGGGAAGCTCATATCCACCAGCCTACGTCGTCTACGCAGCATTTATTAACTGTAATTCACTGCAAAGATCTGAGATGTAGAAGGGTGAGCTTTCGAGAAAAAGCCCAGTAAGAAGAATGCATTTAAAACGGTCTTAATGATTCAAATATGTAGAAAACATAAATATACGTATAATGATTTCTTTCTGAAACTAATATAAAGGGCATTCAAAAATAAAGAAAATCGGAAACATCATGATTCAAAACGTAATTCTTTAAGTGCATGAACTTAACAGATGTTACGTAAACTTTTCGTATAATCAGAATTCCAAAACAGGAATATATGTCAAATCACATATTATAAAATCATATTCTGAAAACAGAGTTTAATTCAGATAGAGACTACATCGACCCATATAATTATCATGCGGCAATAACCAAATCATCCTCCGTAGAGAGAATTTAGAACCCGTAATTTCAGACGCCACAAAGGCGAAATACAGGCGCCATGAAGGCGAAATACAGGCACCACGAGGGCGAAATACAAGTGCCACACAGGCGAAATACAGACGCCACGAAGGTGAAATACAGGCACCACATAGGCGAAATACAGGCGCCACAAAGGTGAAATACAAGCGCCACATAAGCGAGTTCAAACGCCACACAGGCGAGTCAGACGCCACACAGGCGAGTTGACAAGCGTAAGCATACGACATAAATGACCCTTAGTCTCAAAACATATTATGGTTTTCATATACGAAAACATCGAAATAAAATCATCTTATTCGAAAGATCATTTCAGAAGACATGCTCTTATTCCGAAATCAAATTCAGTTATATACAATTATTCAAAAACATAAATACAGAGAGCATAGTCTTGATCAAAAATATAATTTAGAAACATGCATGAAAATCATACTTCATGTCTTTGTAAGCTTTCTTTATCAAGATTCAGAAAGTAACTATTATCGTTTTAAATTATATCCCCTTACCTCGATTTATCGAGAATTTCAGTTCGAGTAGAGACGCCTCCAATTCTCTCCCTTAAATCTTTCTACGATTCTTCTACACCAAAATTATATTTCTTAGTATCCTCTTTATTCGAATTACCTACAATGCGTCAAAGTCGTAACCTTGCTTACCTAAGGAAAATATACTTAAAATCATAAAATGCGTACAGTTATCTCTAAAACTTGCATAATTTCCTTACCTCAATGTCTGTCTGCAGTCTTCGATTGTCTCAACGTAGCAAGTCAACGGGTCCGGTACACTCGGGTAATTTTCACCGGAGTCCTTTTTCTCGATTTCCAAATTTTCGATACACTTGTCTTCTTTCCTCTATTCTCTTCTATTTTCTAATATATATATATTTTATATATATATATATATATATATATATATATTTACTTACCTTTTTTACTGTTCACTTCTTTCTTTCATCTTTTTTTTTTAAATCCATTCTCCTTTCCCGCCACTTTTCTTTTCTCCTTTCTCCTTTCACTGGTTACTACTATTGTTTATCATCCTCACCAGCTCACGGTGCCGCCATATCCGTCCCCTTCTTGCCTCCGCCATTCTCGGCTGTCATCTTTTCCATTTTCTTCCTGCCACCACAAGTGTCATCCTCCTGCTATCATCGCCACCTTCTATCTCGTCTCACTTCTTGGATTCGTCCTCTGTTTTACTGGCCTCAATTCTGTCTTTCTCGATTCTCTGTGCTTCCATTTTTGTTTTCCTACTGTTAGCCTCCCCCTCTCGGCATCACCATGCCCTCACTATTCATCGTCACCACCATTCTCAACACTGCCACTTCCTCCTCCATTTTCATCGATTCTGCCACCCTTCTTTGTCATTCTCACGTCTTGACCACCATTCTCCCATCACCGCCAACACTGATTCAGCCTTTATATCTTCAATCCATTTCTTTCTTTCATTGGTTACACAGAAGCAGTTCAACTCACTCCACGCGTCTTTCATTGTTTCCTCTCATCATTTTAGCATGCGGCCATCTCCATCGAATCAGTGTTGTTGGCAGCAGGCATCATACCTACCACGTTTCCAGTCCAAGTCATTGCCCTTCAGTTTTAGCCTTCAATTTCTTCTTCCATTTACTTCGTTTTCTACTCTTTCTTCTCGTGCCTCTGCTGCTTACTGCTACTACTGTACATTTCGTTTCATTTTTTTTTATGCCATAAGGAGTAGTCACATATTTGCTTCATTGTCTTTTCTTCTTTCGATTCTCTCCCATTCCTGGTCTCTCCCTTAGTTTTAATCTTCTCATGCAGCAGTAGACCATACTTAAATCTTGTTTCTTTCACCACCTAATCAGTGCAGGTTTTGGTCTACTACTACAGTTTACTCCCTTGGTTTCTCTGCTCACTAGCTCATTTCCTTGTCAGTTTTCAGACCATCACACGCTACCGCTATCACTTCTTTTCGGTTTGCTTCAGCTATAGTCATTTCTCACCTTTTTTTTGGTCTGTTTCGACTGCATCATCTCACCTTCTATGTACTTCATTATATATATGTGTATATTTTATAAACCAAGGCCCTATATTTAGCTAGCCTCACGTCCCTACTACCTCTGTCACTATTTATTTATTTATTTTTTTTGCTGGCCATGTCATCATCATTAATATGTAACATATATTATCATTTTTTGCACAAGGGGACAACCTCCCATTTTCTGTCATCCACCGTCAACATCACTTGTTTTCCTCTTTTGCCTCCTTTTCCACTGACATATCAATAACATTTCCCCTTCAATGCATCCCACATTCATATACTTATTCTCTCCTTCATGCATTATACAGGTTACCCTCGGCGTTGGCTTCATTTTAGAAGCCAATTCACGATTTTCAGGGCATGTATATGTATACTTGTACTTATACATATATATAGGTATATATATACATATATATATATATACTTACCTTCTTTGCTTGAAATGTAATAAATTCTTTATACATATATATCTATATACTCAATGAATTTTCCTTAGGGTATTAGAATTGGATTTAATCTAACATTTGTACTCATCTATCATAGAGAAATATTTATACCTTGATCTAGCTTATAAAATTTATTTCTATTCACCCATAGTTATTATGTTATTATTATTTTTATACTCCTTTATTCGTTAAGACAAAATATTTTAATTAATTAAATTCATCTAAGTCTCCCAAGATAAAATATAATTTTAATTTAAACCTTTGACTAATGGAGCAAAATCTTTAATCTCGATGATTAATTTTTTAATCATGGATAAAACCAACAGATAAAATTTAGGGTACTTACAACAACTTAGGTAATCCTATAACAATGTCTTTTCTAGTTAGCTTAGATAACACATGCATGCTAGCATGACCTAGTTTTCTATGCCACAACCAAGGTTCTTTTTCTTTATCTACCATAAGGCATACATTTTCATTTTTAAGTTCATTTAGATAAACAATGTATATGTTACCTTGTCTATGACCTAGAAAAAGAACTTTATTAGATTTAGGATCTATAACATGACATTTCAAGTAGTCAAAAATTACTTTATAACCTTTGTCACAAAGTTGACTAATACTTAGCAAATTATGTTTTAGACCCTTAACAAGTAACACTTTTTCTAGTGAGAAGTAGTCATTACCTATTGAACCACTTCCTTCAACTTGGCCTTTGGAGTTGTCCCCAAATGTGACTTCTCCACCAACTTTTGATTTAAATGAGTTGAAGTGGCTTCTATCACCGGTCATGTATCTTGAGCATCCACTATCCAAGTACCAAGCTTTCTTCATTTTTGCTTTGTGGCAATGGTCAATCACCTATAATCAACATTCAAACTTTTGTCTTAGGTACCCAAATTTTCTTAGGTCCTTTGGAGTTAGTGAATAGAATTCTTGATCCCTTTGGGATCCATTTTACTATAGCATTAATGTCTTTTGAATTAACTACCTCTTTTGGAACCCAAACTCTTTTCACTATTTTTCCTCTAAATGTGGTCATCTTCACATTACAACTATATGATGCATGCCCCTTTTTATTACAATGTGAACAAGTAGTTGAGGGTTTATGCATATTCTTTCTAGTTATGAAACTTTTGAGGTGAGTCTCCCCACTTTTTCCATCATATCCTAATCCATTCTTATCAAAGAAGGCCCTTTGAGTTTCTAGCATGTTATCTAATTTTTGTTGACCCATGTAAAATCTAGTAAAAGAATTATGTAAGTTACTATTTTTTTTCTTTTAGGTCATGAATTTGAAAATTTATATTCTCTAATCTCTTTTCACATTCTATCTTATCCTTTAGTAATAACTCATTTTCTTTCTTTAGTTTAGATATTAATTTTTTGTACTTCATACTCATGCATTCATATTCTAATGCAAGATCATCAAATGCATCTTACAATTCATCAAAAGAATATTCATTGAGATCTGAAGTTACCTTTTCATCTTCAATAGCCATGAAGCATAGATTGACAGTATCCTCATTTGAATCATCATCGGAGCTGTCACTGTCGCTCCATGTTGCCATCATTGTCTTCTTTTTGTGATACCTATTATTTGATCTTTTAAGAAGAAGGCAGTTAAATTTAATATGTCCAAGTTTTTTACATTCATAACATACAATAGTATCTTTTCTACCTAATTCTTCTTGATCTTTCTTGTGGATTCTCCTACCACTACCACTTGCTCTCATTCTCATAAATTTGTTAAATCTCTTGGCAAACATTGTCATTTCAAGATTTCTTCACTACCACTCTCATTTCGATTCTCTTTCAAAACTTCTTGAGTAGTGGATTTCAGAGCTACTCCCACTTTCTTAGGTGGCTCTTCATTTCTCCTTAACTTCATTTCATATGTGAGTAGTGACCCTATTAATTCATCTAGTGATAGTGTGTGGGGATCTTTAGACTCCTCAATTGTTGTTACTTTAGCTTCCCATGATTTTGGTAGGCTATTCAATATTTTCTTAACCATTTCTATGTTTGAATAGATTTTTCCTAAGGACTTTAGCCCATTTATTACATCAATAAATCTAGTGAACATGTCACTAATTGGTTCTCCTTTCATCCTAATAGCTCATAATCATGTGTGAACATTCCTACCTTATTCTCCTTTACTTGAGTTGTGCCTTCAAGAGTAATTACCAATTTATCCCAAATTTGTTTGGCATTGTCACAACCGGAGACTCTATTATACTCATTTGACCCTAAAGCACAAAATAGGGTGTGCATGGCCTTTGCATTTAGCTGAGCACATTTTACATCATTTGAATCCCACTCATCTTCTTCTTTAGGGATATCTCTTCAATCTATTCTTTTAGTTGGGATTTGAGGACCTTTAGTTATAATCCTCCATACCTCATTATCATTTGCTTGAATGAAAAGCATAATCCTAGTTTTTCAATAAGCATAATGTTCACCATTGAACATGGGGGGCCTAACTGTAGAATGCCCCTCTCCTACTAGATTGGTCGCTACATTGTTGTGAGCCATTAGATCGTTTTTAACTCTTTAAGAAGTTATTCCTTTATGATCAAAGAGTCCTTGCTCTGATACCAATTGTTGGCTCTATCGAGAGGGGGGGTGAATCAGTTTTCTAAAGATAATGCTAAAATTTAAACTTACTTGAATCTAATTGCAAGTAATCAAATAATAATCAATATAATGTAGTGCAATAAATTGAAGGAAGATAAAGGTAGGAAACAACAAACTCAGTAGTTTATAGAGGTTCGATCAATCTCTTGCCTACGTCCTCTCTTTTTGACCTCCCTGTCAAGAGCTTTCTTTCACTCTATCAATAGCTGTTACAAACTCCCTTTTACAGGTTAAGGAATAACCTCTCTACCCTTTTTACACAGATAAATATTCACCTTTACAAAGTTAACTTACAGAGGAACTCTCCTCTTCTCTCTTAATTTAAGGATGAATACAAAGTGAACCTTTCTTTTGAGGGTAGGATAAAATAGCTTCTACACAAGGATTTTTACAACAATATCAATAAATGATGTTTGAAGACAAAGAATGTTGAAAAAGATTTCTTGAGGATATACAGAATTTTCAGTAATAGTGTCTTATTTTTCAGTGTCTTCAATGCTTGATTTTATACAGCAGGATTGGTAGTTTGAGCATTTAATGTTGTTTTTCCCGTTGATGATTTTATAGAAAGAGTCGTTGGGAATCTCTAGTAGAGTACCAGATTGATCTCTTAGTTTAAATTCTTGCAATTTAAAAGCAACTTGAAGCATGGAGATCGATCTCATATTTGTAGAGATCGATCTTACAATTTAAAAATGTTAGTGAAGATCGATCTGTCGAACCAGCAGATCGATCTTCCAATCTCTCTGCTTGAGGCAAGATCGATCTACAGATCGATCTACATATCGATCTAGCAAGTATTCTTGTAGAGAGGAGATCGATCTCTAGTCACCCTAGATCGATCTCCTTAACTTTCTGAATTTGAAGAGATCGATCTCTATCCACAGGAGATCGATCTCATAAACTCTCGGTTTGAACATAGATTGATCTACAGATCGATCTACTACCTTTAGCCTTTGTCTTAGAGGAGATCGATCTCTTCCTAAACCAGATCGATCTCTCAGGCATTCTGTAATTTACAGATCGATCTCATAACCCCTATAGATCGATCTTTGCTTCCTCAACATCTTATACAGTCTCTTTGAGTTTTCAATCTTTTAGCAGATCGATCTCATATTCTCATAAGATCGATCTCTCATACTAGAATATAGTAATGTACAGAAAAATTTCATGTACTTAAAATCATGCTGAGTTATCAAATATAGGCATTCATGCAAAACAGTGCATAATTAAAATTTGGAATGCATTTATCTCATATTCTCATAAGATCGATCTCTCATACTAGAATATAGTAATAGTACAGAAAAATTTCATGTACTTAAAATCATGTTGAGTTATCAAATATAGGCATTCATGCAAAACAGTGCATAATTAAAATTTGGAATGCCTTTATCTCAATCATGCCATTTACATTTAAATCACAGTAAATATAGCAGTTCTTAACACAACACAAACTGGTTTCCGACCTATCTCTCTCAGGTCTAACTGTATCATGAAAACAGGTGATATATCATACGAGACTCAGTGGCTAAATGCAATACTCTCCTGGACTATGGTCATATCCTATAATGGTGAAATCTCAGGCAACACAGATCTCAGTGTGCGATTTATCACTACTGCAACGAGAGGGGGTCAGTCCATCACAACTGCCAGCTATATACTCCACAACTCCACACAACACACGGTACAGTGTACTCCATGTCACTCGCACGGTACAACATACACCCGTGGACCCTCTCTTCATGGTCGGGATGTCTACCATAGGTTTTAGTCCTCACACCATGGAAATACATCATAGTCGGGGTGCTTGCCATAAGTCTTAGCCCTCATACTATGGAAATCAATGTCACGTCTCTAAATTCAAGTGCGAACATCTTAACAGTGTGACACTTAGTCTACACAGAGGAAATCGTCACGGTTTTTCTATAAGATGTATTATATATCACGTAAAAACTATAGTGCGTGTCTTGAGTGTGACTCAAAATCAACACTCCGCCTATTAAACACTGTGTATGCATCTCAAAATATCAAACACTAGTGCAAGTAACCTCTAGCACTGGGTTAATGCATAATTCTCTCTTCACATCAATTACGACTTATCGCTCTAGTACGATATCATGTATAAATAATGAAAAGTCGAGTACGAGCATTGCTCCCTGTACTCTATAATGTAAAACTGAGTATGAGCAAAGCTCCCAATACTCTATATGCATCAATCACAAACTGAGCACGAGTTATACTCCCTGTACTCTAACATGCATAAATCGCATTTAAAATCAAGTACGAGTATATACTCTAGTACTTTATGATGCATCTCCCAAAATATAGTGCGAGTATCCTCTAGCACTTATGGTTTTCACACAAAACCAAATAGGTGGCTATTCAAATCACATTTCACACAAGTAAATCAAATAAGCACTCAAAGGTGCTGTTTTCGCATATACAGGAAAACATTAGTCATTCTATCATGCAACTCATGAATTATGGGTCACAACATGCTTCTAAGGCTTTTTATCCTATTTTTGGATAAAACACACTTTATCTCATTAATCCTTAGCACAACAACATGTCTATTTCAGGGAATTCATATAGAGTATAATAATTTAAACTCTATTTAAATTATGTGTAGTCATCTCTAGCTACTCACGAAATTCCCTTACCTCGGATCACGTCAAGTGATCTTTCTTCCTTGATTCTGCTCACTTTTGCAGTTCGATCAGCTTCCACGATGATTTTCGAAGCTGTTACAATTATTGGCGCTATTATATCGTTATATACTCATTTCATTTGCCAAATCTCAATTCAATACATAGTTTTCATCACTTTCTCCAAATATGGTATAAATCCACATTTTCACATAACTATCTTTATTTCTCTTTATTTCAAATTTATGCATTTCATAAGATTAACCTATAATCTTCCATACATGCATATTCTATCATTAAATCCATGTTAACATCATTTCCTCATTACTTTCTCATTTTCACACCAATAACTAGGTCATGCTCATTTTTCATGATTCTTTCATTTCCAACAAGTCATAGATATACCATTTAACTCCTCAATACACCTAATTTAACATATATCAACTTGGTGCATTAAATCTTACCTAGTCGAGATTTCCTTCCTTTGTCACTAAAATGGTAAAATCCTCTTATCTTCCTCAAATCTTGTTTTCAATCTCTTTTTTCCAAGTATGTTGTTCTTCTCTTTACCAAGAACAACTTTGCTCAACTATATCTCACTCAAAATTGATCACAAACTAAAGTTTTCTAGTGTTTCTTGGCTAGGCTACACTTTGGTTATTGAATGAAATAGTAAATCCCGTGAAAACTGAAATGCAGAAGTCCAGTATTTATAGAATTGTCTTGATGAGATCGATCTGCTACCCTAGGAGATCGATCTGCTCTGCATTTTTCCTCTTGAAATCGACCTTTCAGAGCACATGAGATCGATCTGCTCTTTCATGAGATCGATCTGCACAACACAGAACCTTAAGGAGATCGATCTGCTCTTGCATGAGATCGATCTGTTGCAAGTCAGTAGCTTAAGGAAATCGATCTGACCCTCTAGAGATCGATTCTTTCTTCACAAAATGCTCAAAAGATCGATTTGGCTCCATTGGAGATCGATCTGTCTTGTTCCATTGCTCAAATAAGAGCATTTTTTGCTCTTCCAGATCGATCTCTCATCACATGAGATCGATCTCTCATTCATATTTTTCAGATTTTACTGCAGTTTTCTGTAGTAAGTTATCTCAAACACTCTAAATTCTGTTGCTATGGTCATTTTCTTATCTAACCACATCTAAGACTTGAAAATGACATCCATTCATACTTTATATATATTAAAACTTGTGTGCGTTCATTGTATAACAAAAAATATACAATACAACACCAAATGGAAGTATAAAGATTCATGTATTCATGTAAACTTCCATCAATTTTACCACACTACCCAAAATTTCATATATTCTTATTCCTCACATACAGAAGTCCATTTCTTCTTATTCATATATAATGAAACATATATGTACTCATTCCATACACATTTACAAACTTCACATATACATTCATCATGATTTTCATTATTTGTGACTTATATACACATCACAAGTCATAAAGGTTACATTTAAAATTTCGGGTTTTACATAAATGTATACTGATAAATGTACTACGAGAGTTTCAAAGTCAGAAACTTTGTTATCAAATACTATTATCGATCAAAATTAACTCTGAAACTGTCCTGTGATGGAAAAGAGAAAGAGTGAGCTTTGGGGAAGCTTAGTAAACCAATCACATAAGTGCAGAATTAATCAAAATAGAAATACTAGTTTTAGGTAAAATGCATGATGTGCAAATCATATGTTGAAATTAATTATCATGTCAAAAGTTCATTTCATAAATCAAAGTCTTTTAATAAATCACATCTAGTTGGGTTTCGGATTAGAATCTTATCTAGATGTTGTCCAGTTTTTTAGGCAGAGAGGTATTTTGAAATACCTCAATTGGCCATCAGACCTAACTACCTTGAACGAAATACGATACACATGAGATCGAAATACGATAACATATCCAAATGCAGAAAACCAAGGTTTAATGCAAGTTCAAAAGTCATAAATTCTTATGTATCAAATTTCTTAAATCGAACACTTGCATCAAAAAATATTTCACTACACATTTCTCATATACTTTCACAAGGTTTTAATAAATCAAATCAAAGTCACATGGTTCAATAAAATTCGTATTCTGTTCATAAATTAGAAAACAATTCTGAAACCATATAATGCATTATATCGTTCACAAAGTTCGATAATCTGATCATACAAATACATGCGAAGTCAATAAATAAGCCGAAACTATCATGAAAACTAGGGTATTACCTATGGCCATAGATCCGAAAGTCTCCAGTCCTAGTTATCAGCCATAACTGAAACTTGTCACGACAATGTTGGATAAACCAAACTGCCCGTATAAGTCGTAAACTTAGGGCTATCTCCATATACTCCATTAGGAATAACATAGCCAAAATGCCCATAGACGATAAAACATTCAAAAAACATGTTTTCAAAAGTCACATAACAATCAAGACGGAAAGCAATTTAAACTTAAATTCAAAAGCAATAAGCATAAGCTAAATAAGCTATATGCTCCAATTAGCCCAAAACAAATTCAAAATAGGATTATAAAGTGATACATGCATGCAAATAAAAATCTGTACAAATTTTTAAATCTCCCACTTAATGCCATGCAATGATTTTAATGTACAAAAATCATATCAAGGTTCAAAACATGTCAAAAATAATCGAAATTACATTTCTGATAACACATGGGTCTTAGTTTGAAACATATAGACAATTTAGGAAATTTTTGCAATAAGACTGGGTAATAATTACTTATTACCCAGCTTGCAAAGTAGAGAACAATTTATATCCTCAATTCAGTTGATTTCATACGTTTCATGTTTCAAATCGATCAAAATGTTCACTTACTTATTCGAAAAATTCAAATAAAGCATTTACGATAATCAAAGGTTTGATTCAAAATATAAAGTAATTGGTACGAGGTTAACCTGCAACTTATGCAATTAAATTTACCAAAGCTTCACTAAGCTTTAGTTTATCATAGCTTTAGCAAATCAGCTCCCACAACACGGTTTCACTCCAGAAGCCTACAATATCACACACTTGCTTAGTAAGCCATTCACAATATCTTAAAGTCAGTTAAAAGCTATAGTTTAGCCTATCCTCGCTTATGTCACATTATGTCATAAAAGTGACAAAAGCTATAAAAATGCATTTTTAGATTCTTCCAATTGCACATATCATTCGTATGCATGCTTAACACTCGTTCAGGGCAAAAATTACATTGCAATGGTAAATTTACCAAAATACCCTTACTTTGGTCGAAATTACATAATTACCCCAATGTCATTTTTAAGCTACAATATGATTCATTTAATGCTCAATTACATGTTTCTCATCTCCATTTAAAGAATTCATATGAAATTCCATATAAATTACACTTTCTCTCTTTAAAACCCTAGGGATTTACGCTACAACACCATCATACACAATTCATTTCTTCCAATTGAGTTCATATAACGCCACTATATATCATATGAATCAACATATATTAAATCAAAGCATTGCAACCAACATTACCCCAGTAAACCCATTTTGACCTAATGGTGTTCTCACTCTTGGAGGATGATTTGCTTCAATCTATTTACATGGGAATACTCTATATTAATCCCTCATTAACATATATAAAAGCCATAGATTGAATCAAACTTAAACTCCATGAATTCAACCTAAACCATACTATACCCATTTATTCTTCTACAAGCCAAAACTCATTCAAATGATAAGATTTACCTTTGAATTTCGAATATGTTGTAGATGAGAGTGTGCAGAACAAGTTTCTAGAGGGATGCTAGATCCAAAAATGACTGAAAATGGGAGAAAAAATAATGATAAGCTTGGTACGTGAATGAAAATGGTGTTTTTTTTTCCATGAATTTCGTATGAATTTTTATGCTTTTTAAAGAAGATGGCTGATCAAGCTGGTAGGATCTAGTGAAATTAAGCTCATCATAAGCTTTGGTCAAAGTTTGGTCAAAACATTTTATTAGTTTAAATCAAATTCTTTCGATTTAGCTTATTTAAGCACTTTTTCGATTTTACCAATTAATATCTCGGTATGGAGACTTACATAAGGATTTAAAAGCTTGAGATAATTCAATATATACATTTAAATTAGTCTACATTGTCCATTCAATCAAATTGAAAAATCGACCTATAGACAAAACCGTCATTTTGACAATTGTTACACATTTATCAAAGTAAGTCGAAAAATAAATCTATGAGGGTTCAAAATTTTACATGAGACAATATATCATCATATTAAAATGATTCAGATATGTCTGTGTCGGTCCGCACTCCTGTGAGACCCACAACCCTTTTGGTACGCAAATGGCCATGTTTGCACCAAAATAGACATCAATGACATTTTAGTAATTTGAGCTATTCTAAAGATGTATAATGGCACAGTAAATGGTAATTTTACAGTTATTACAATAACCAAATGTATCATCATCCATTTTATGGTCTGAGATTAAACTTATTCGGGTTAGGAGTGGTATTCAGGTGAAGCCTTCCTATAGTCATGATTTCAAAATTCGAATCTTATCCAAATGCCTAGAAAAAAAAAAGTCAACTTCTATTTCTTCTAACCAATCATTGGTAGAAAGCATTTTAGAGGTCTTGGTATTATATCTTACATTTACTTTATTAGTTTTTATATAAGATTTCATTAAATAATATGACATATATCATCCATTAATCATGAATAATTTTGAATTAAAATCTATAATTGTTATTTTATAATATTTTATACCAATTGTATACATTTTATACAATAATGAGGTTTCTAGAATATTACTATTATCCTTTTACGTAACATATACTTTTATTTTGTGGTTTATTTTTTTTTCAATTTTTTAACTCATATAAGATAAAATAAAAAAATATATATCCATACTACATTTCATACGAGGAAGAACGATTACCCTAACGAATAAATTTCAATTATATTTTATCAACTCATTTGTCCATCTATATTAAAATTCAAAAAGCAAATCAATAATCTTTTTTCAATCTTCTTGTCCATTTATATTAAAATTTAAGGAAACAGTTATCTTTTTATCAGTTTCTTTACTCATCTTTTATTACTCTTAAATAGTTGTAAGAGATATGTACTATTAAATTATCTTTTTCTTTTTCTTTTTCCTGATTTTCTTCTTATGCTCATTTATTTTGGAATTGTTTTGCATCACACCTATTTTTCGGGAGTCTTAGTGCTTTTATATATATATATATATATATATATATATATATATATATATATATATATATATATATATATATATATATATATAAGAGATATATACCATAAAATTATATATATATATATATATAAAAGAGATATATTCCTTAAAATTATTTCTTTCTTTCTTTTTTGTTTTATTTTTTTTCTTATGCTTATTTATTTTTGAATTGTTTGCTTCCTCCCTAAATTTGTGAGATTCATTCTGCTTTTTGTATGAAATTGTTGCGGTATTGTAGAGTTTATTGACTCATGCATAAAAGGCTCAGGTGTTTTTGGTTTAACATAGCCCATTTTCTAGAGTTGCTTGCTACAGTGCATTGATTAATTATTTCATGCATAAAATTATTTATAAATTTCATGAATATATATACTTTTATATCAAATAAATAATTTTTATAAACTAATATGTTTTGATGTCTTAGTGTTGCATGAAAAATCGATTTTGAATAAAAAAAAGCTTAATTAAGGTTAGAAGTTTTTTGTTTTAAATAATTTACACTTATTTATTTTATACTAAATCAATATTATTTTCAATGTAGATATTTCATTGTTCACATATTTCATATATGTCGATGATACATTATTCCAAACTTATAATGAAAAGCATGCATTCGTATCGTTATTGGTAGATTATATCAGTCTTTTGGAATTTTCAATTTTATTTATTGAAACAGTACAAAATTGCATGTAATCATGCTTTTTTTTTCTTTTAATTCTTTTTTTTATTAATAATCATATGTGGTAGGATATATATATATACAAGATAAAAAATAATAACATAATGAGTTAAATTGTGAAATTACAACCGTTTTTCTATCATATTTCTTAAAGAAATAGATTTTCAATTTTATTAACTTTTTCTTTTTCTTTTTTAATGGTTTTATTAGGTCTCTTGTTTGCAGTTTATAGCATATCACTAGAAAATAAATATAAATTTTTATTGATTTTCTTTTTTAAAATTATTTTAAATTCAAAATATTTGACACTAAGTCTTAAAGCAAAAAATAATTAATTATGATTAATTATGAATTAATGTATTATATATCAATATTGAATAGAAAATTTTTAGTTTACAAATTGAAAATGTTAATTCAAACCTAAAAAATATTTAAATTTTAAGGGATATAAAGTTTTATAATATGACCATTTTTTTTTATATTTTCATATAACCTGTGAAATTTAATAAGTCATTAAGTAAACTGATATATCATTCAAGAAATATTTAAAAATCATTCAATAAAATAAAAATTCATTAAAGAATTTTTATTTAAAAAAATGTATTGATGAGGAAAATTTTAATTTCTTCATATTTTGAAAAATTTTCTATATATACGGCTTTACTACTTTGATTTAATAAAATGTACTATTAGTTTTATTTAACTTTTATAAAATTTGCATAATTATATCCAATTATAATTTTTTATCTTACTATATTACAATATACAAATTAAAAATGAAAAAAATAAATATTACAAATATTATCTTTTTCATAAATTCAATAATTTATCTTAAAATATTTCAAAAAATATATATGATTAATAAATTTATTAATTGATGAATGTATTTTTATATATCAATAGTGGGTTATGTTTAATGAAATAAAAGAATATATATAAAAAATTTAAAAAATTACCTCAAGTGAACTTTGAAGAGGTGATTCCAGCATTTCAAATTGCCTAAAAATTTTCAAATTCATTTAACAAAGAAGCAAATTAAATTTTAATTTTTTAAATATTTGATAAAAATAAATATCCCTTTTAAAAAACCGCCGTCCAAGCGCACCCTATTTCTTTTTTCGCCCACTTTCCACCCACGAAATAGCTTCGAAAGGAAAGAACACGGAAAAAAGAAATCCAAAATCAAAAGCAGCCTTCCTTCTGCTCAGCAAACAAACGCGACCTTTTCTCTATCAGGAAACACTTTCCCTCCTATTTATCTCTCTAGAAATTGATCATTTCATTCTCATCCTCAGAAAAAACCAAGCCAGCTTATTTTATTATACTAAAATTTCTCTCTCTGATAATCTAAATTCTCAGCTTTTTTGTAAGAGAGAGAAAAAACAGAAATATAAGAACAAAGAAAAATCAAAAAAAATTTCTAGAGGGAGAGAATCGAAAATTAAAACGTCATGGGTCAGGCTTTTCGCAAGCTCTTCGATGCCTTTTTCGTTAACGCTGAGATGAGGGTATTTTTCTCCATATTTATTTCTTTTGTTTATCAATGATTGACTATTTATATCTCCTTTTATTTTTTTTTTTGTCGCTAGGAATCCTTATTTCTATTTTACCCCATTTTTTTGGGTTTGGTAGAGTTGAAGAAAATGCTTACTATTGATATTATAGCTTGAAAGGCAAAAAAAAAAAAAAAAAAAACGATGTAGTTCTGCTGAAGATCTTATCTCCTAGTAAATTCTGTTTGAAACTTGGTAAAATTGTCTCCAATTGGTTAATGAAATCAAGTTGTAGGTGTCTGTAAATTTAGCTAAATCTTTTCTTTGCTATTCATTAAATTTTGTTTAAAATTTAAATCAATGGGATCAATCTGTGGCGTAGAAATACGATTTTTTGTTGCATGGAAAATTTGTCACTCTTGGGTGTTTTGAAGAATGAATTTGTATCATATAAGTACTGTCGTCTTATCGTGTCAGAAACTTTTTTTTTTTTTTTTTGCTTTTTCCATTACGTGATAGTGCATAGGCAGGTGTTTTATGTCATAAATTGAGCTATATGCTGCAAGCATTTACTTTTAGCATGTTGATGGCTGAAAAGAAAATAATCCCAAATGTCTTCACACATCACTATTTGCTATAGCATGTTCTGGCTGGAATGAGATAAATGAAAAAAACACACGTTATATGATGTTTCAATCACTAAAGTTAGAGTAACATAACTCACCATTTTTTTCTTCACTCTTGAAAAGGCTTAACAAAGATGTACCTTTGTGCACAACTTAGACATGTGTTCTACTTTAAATGTTCTATTACTAATTGGATGTATAATAGATAATGCAGAACTAGAACATTTAAAATTGATCAACCTTTTCATTTTTTGAGTCGCATATGCATCTAATTATGGATTATGTCTTTTAAATTGGTCAATATATTGGCAAAAGTCCTCTCATGAAGCAATTTTTATTTTTGTGTTGTCTTTTTTTCTTTTCCTTTCAATTATTTAGTTGACTGTAGTTACAAGAAAAAGTTAAGTATTGTTAATTAATCGTTGTTCAGAAGAACTAGTGCATCTGAGCCATTCAAGATGATAAGAATCCTGTTAAACCACATATTCTGGCCAATCCTAAAGGAATTTATGCTGTTTTGATGTATCTTTTGGGTGGCTGTCTTATCTGGAAAATCTATAGTATTTATTTTCGAATCAATTCCTGAAATAGTTATCTTATGTAATTTGGAAGCATGAAATTGCAGTGCACATTGACATCATTTAGGTTATTATGCATTCCCAAAATGGTTTGTAACGTCTATATCACATGCATTATTATATGCTTATTATGTGGAATTATATGTGATTAACTACGGGGCATTTTATAATGGCTTTTAATAATAGCATGTTTCATTGGTATTTTTCATTGTCGTTAGACTATGTTGGAGGATCTTGAAATGTTAATGGTGCTTGGTATTAGGAACTTGAGGACTAGTGAATTCAAATAGAGGTATAATGTGCTTGTTTCTTGATTTTAGGTGCCATGGTAGATATTTATAGGTGAATCAATCAAATAAATGAATAATATTTTTTATCAGAATAAATGTATATTGTCCACTTTTTAACTAGAGACATAATGTTTTGATATGAGTTTACAGTAGTTTCTGAGTCAGCTTTGCTAAGAAACTAGGATATTGTTTTCAACTTTCTGAACTTAAGTTGCATATTTCCCCATTTTTTTTTGGTACCACATTGTCACCAGTATTGTTGTCGTTGTTGCCGGCTAGTTTTGAAGGCTTTTTGTTTACTCTTATATCAGACTGGAGTGCTGTTATTTTTGTTTTTAATTTCACTTTATGTTCTCCTTTCTTATGTTTAATTTTTCTGGAGCTGGCTTAGGTTGTGATGCTAGGCCTTGATGCAGCTGGCAAAACAACTATATTGTACAAGTTGCACATTGGAGAAGTTTTATCAACTGTCCCTACTATTGGTAGGCAACCTAGCTGATAACAACTTGATTTTATGATTGAGGCTCTCATATTTTGCTGGCCTTCTGCTTTTGTTTGTCCTCATTACAGCTCTTGACAGTTATCTTCCTTTTTTCCTCCTCATTATAGGCTTCTACGATGGTACTCTTTCAAAATGCTTGGGTCATGTTGTATTCTGTTGCTTTTTTTTTTTTTTTTTCACACTTTCCCAGCCTTTTGTTCTCCAAAAGTGACATGCAACGTGCCACTTCTAGAAGGACTAAAATCATATTACTAAAACTGATTTTCCTTTTCCTTTTTAAAATTCTACTCTTGAAGAAAGTTAAATTTTGATGCTTTACAAAACCAGCAAATCTCTCCAAGTGGACTAGTGGGCCCTTATTTCCGTTGTTGGAATGCTCTTGCATCTACGAAAAGATTGTTCTTCCTTGTACCAAATCACTATAAATGTATTGTATGGTCTGAGTTTATATATTATATTCAATACTTTCTTGCCATGGTCGTTGTCCTCTTGGCTTGTTTTGCTGATTAGTTTTGACCTGCTTGTCAATAACAAGTATTAGCTGATTATTCACAAAGTTTCTCCATCTCATTGTCATTCACCAGCTTTCTATAGCAATATGGTTGTTGTCTGGGATAGAGAGATCGTGCTTTTCCAGAATTAGTTTTCATAAGCATTATCTGAACGAAGTGGTTTTCTGAACTTTGATTCAGTGTGTATTAGATATATCATTGATTAGTTTTTATGGTCTTAATTTCATTTCCTTTTTTAATCTTTGGAATCCTTTTTCTCTTTTTCAAAATTTCCTTTAGGCATGTATAATTGATTAGTTTTGTTGTCTTGTTTCCATTTCCTTGTATAATATTTGGGTCCTTCTCTCTTTTTTGAAATTTATTCTTGGCGCTGAATTAGATGTGATGATCTTTGCACTTGAGGTGGATGGACAAGTTAATATGACTACTGAGTTCTTGTTGTTGACTCTTCCAGGTTTCAATGTGGAGAAAGTTCAATATAAGAATGTGATGTTCACAGTTTGGGATGTTGGTGGGCAAGAGAAACTAAGGCCTCTCTGGAGGCACTACTTTAACAACACAGATGGACTGGTACTAATCATCTCTCTCTCTCTCTCTCTCTCTCTCACACACACACACACAGGAAAAAAAAAACACCTGCCATTTAATGTTTCGTCCGATGATTTTGACCCAAATGTGTTCCATTTATTGGCGTTACTTAGATTGCAAAAGCCTTCTAGTATATTGATATTAGACATCCCCTTTTTATTTTATAACTGTCCCTTTGCCTTATTTTGTCGTATTTTCTTCAATTTGTTTCATTATATTATGTTTCTTTTGTTTTCATTTCAGAGGGAAACACTTTATTAAATTTTGAAGGTTAATGAACATAGAAGGTTTTTTATAAATTCTTGGGTTGGCTAATGTTTACAGCCTTTTGTCATAACTGAAATGTTTTTAATTTGTTAAATCAAAACTGATTGAAAAGATAAGCGCATTCATATCTCTCTCTACTATATTTGTCTGTGCAGATTTATGTTATTGATTCCTTGGACAGGGAGAGGATTGGGAAGGCTAAACAAGAATTTCAGGTTGCAAATTTGGAATAAGTACACATTTGTAAGACATTTGGGTCTAACATTATCTCAAATAATTATTAATAACATTCTTTCAGGCCATCATCAATGACCCATTTATGCGGAACAGTGTCATCTTGGTGTTTGCCAACAAGCAGGACATGGTATGATTTCTGTTAGCGGTTTTAGACCTATCTTTTCGCATATATAGAAAAATGTAAGTGGTATGTACTAGATGAACTATTGAGAACACAGAAGCCTTTTTTTAGTTGTTTGAAGTAATAATCTCTTGGATATTTTAGTGTTGAAACTGGATTCTTGTCTTTTCATCTGGTGCTGTTGGGTTTTAATGGATTCTCCTTTTTCTTTTTTTTGATAAGAAATCTATTTTGCTTTGTTACATATTTTGCAAAAATTAG
This sequence comes from Firmiana major, assembly GCA_033439115.1. Classification (NCBI taxonomy): domain Eukaryota; kingdom Viridiplantae; phylum Streptophyta; class Magnoliopsida; order Malvales; family Malvaceae; genus Firmiana; species Firmiana major. The sequence goes on along the minus strand of CM065898.1, from coordinate 79,134,022 downwards.
AACATCCAAGACATTGGGAGTATTCTAAAGTGTCAAACTATAGTCACCCATTTTGGCATGTACTTTTGGATCAGCAAAGACTAATAGCTGCAATTAAACTGACATTTAATAGCACTTATGATGTTAACATATGAAAAGTATGGTAATATTGCATATGTATATGTATATAAAATTCTGTTAACTGCTTATGTTTTGTGTTATTCAATATGGTTTAACATCTCTGCTTATCATAGTCGTGTTGCATCCTGCCTTCGATTAAATATTTATGGGCAAAACCTTGCCTTGTTGTCTGTTATTGATAAAATATGGCTTTCATATATAGCTGCATGTTTGATGATTTCATTCATTGTTTTATCTTGTGTTCTTGGTTTCTGAGTAACATAATGTGATGCCTCTTTGGCAGCACTTGGTCCTCTTCATTTTTTAACATTAATAATCTGTCTGAAAAAGATGTCAAATTATGACTCAATAGGATGTTCCTCAATGAATGCTTGTTGAAGAAGGCATTATTTCATATTTATCTGGAAACTATAATTGCCTTAAATTAACCATAGGAGGCATAATGACAGATAAAGCATATGAAATTGCAGCATAGGTGCTTTACTTCCCTGGACTAAATACTATCGAATATTGTTTTTGGTGGATGAAATTATGAAAATTAAGGTGTATTTTGACGGTTCTCTGCTAAGAAGCAAGTAGCATATAAATGGATCAGGTCGTTGTGAGTGTATTATTACTGCAATTTGATTAAAATATAATGGCCTGTTAAGAATAAATATTGTGGTTGCTGCCCAGAAGAATGCAGCATTTGAACCAACATGACTCCTTTAATAGTGGTTCTTGTGAAGTTTGATCATATATATATATATATATATATTCTCTTGGTGCCACTGACTAGAACTGACTGGGCTGCAGTGTTGTTGATTGAGCTCATATGTGGTTGACTTCCAATGATGTCAATTGCAGGACATTAACACATGTATTAATAATTTAGCCTATAAGTTATTCGTGTATTATTAGCATGTTATTCTGTATTCTGCTACAGATCATTTGCATCAATCGTATGAAGTTAGTTATGTGATCTTAGTATGTTTGTTTATCCTGTTAGAGCTCTTCTGTGTTAGTACTATTTCCCAACCTGTACTGACTTGTATCTGTGTCTGACTTTTGTATGTTCCTAAGATACTTTGATGCTCTGTGTAAAGTAATGTATCCAGGATGTCTCTTTAAGTACTCCGAGCCATGCATCCTGTTCCCTCTAGTTACCTGCATGTGCATTCTGTCTTTTTAGATTGCTTCAACTGCATCAGCAGCTTTTTGCTCGTGTTCTTTTAGGTGCAATATAGGCATGATATATACACAAAAGTCTTAAGTTTAATTAGGTGTAGGTTCTGTGGGAGATTACAGCCTCTTAAATGAGGCTTTTTTTTTTTTTTGAAGCCTCTTAAATGAGGCTTCTTTCTAAGAAATTGGGTTAAATAATAGATTGTCCGGAATTGGGAATTCTTCCATGGCAAATAATGCTTAACCAAACAGAATATCCAAAGATTGATATGGATATATAAAATTTTAAATTTATATAGAAGTGTATCATTGTGAAACTTAATGTTCTTTTGGAGAATGTGGAAAGCATGATGGTAGAGTGCAGGGTAATGCGGTCAAATAAGTTTGTTACAAAAAATTCACTCCCTGGCTTAAAATTCAAGTTACTGTTTCAATTACTATAGTTGAATAGCATCCCAGTTCAGATGATGAGACAGAGCTATTTGGTATTTAGAAATGTGTCTTTTGAAGGTGATCAAGTTATGCAGAATAAATTGGCTGGGTAGCAAACGTTGATTTACTGAAAAAATAGGCGTAGAATGTTAATCCAGCAATATGCATCACAATTGCTTTATTTGTAGTTATATATAATATTTTTGGTAGCCATCATTTTAACTTTGTTTTTAATCTGCATTAATTTGTCTAAGATTAGCTGTTATGTGGCAGATGAACAGGGCTAATTTTATTTTTCTTTTCTCTTCTCACTTTTTTTATTTGGCTGGATGGCTGAAATAAGAGTAATCTTCATTAAGCATCTTTCGAGCTTGCTGGTTGAAGTGAATGAACCTTTGTTGATTGCTTTTGCTTCCTTGTGTCTATGATGCACATGTCGAAGTAAATGTCTGTTTCATTTTGTCTGATATGTGTTTCTCCTTCCAGAAAGGAGCAATGACCCCAATGGAGGTATGTGAGGGATTAGGTCTTTTTGAACTAAAGAACCGGAAATGGCACATACAAGGTACTTGCGCGCTCAGGGGAGATGGCCTGTATGAAGGCTTGGATTGGTTAGCTGGAACTCTCAAGGAAATGAAAGCTGCTGGATATTCGTCGCTGGGTTCATCATCTTTCTAATGATACAGGTTGGGAATCTTTCTCTTGCCTATATGGCATTAAAAGCGGAGCTTGACAACGAGAAATAATTCGTAATGATTTGATTTCTCGTGTACATCATCGGAGGCATTGAAGGTTGTAAACCATGTTTATTAACCCGAAGGAAGACCGGAGGTTGTAATCAAAGTTTTCTTTCTTTTAGTCTAAAGCTGGTGAAGTTTGCTAGGTGTGCTTCCCTTTCCCGTGTGTGTATATTAAGCAGGTAATACATCCAATGAAAATGGTTGACTAACTGGGGATTATTTAGTTGATCCATACACTCACTCCTACATATAGAATGGTATATGATTGTTAGTTCTCTCTTTCTCTCATTTTTGAGATCTTTGTTGCAAATGTTGTTCCGTTCAAATTAGTATGTTTTTCTTTTGCCCATCCGATTATTATATCCTATTTTATTCAATTTAGTCTGATTTCACTTTTATGTTTGTTCCAATACGATGATCTGCTAATAATTCAATGAATACGTAAGACTAATTGATATACTTTGATTTAATTAGGATTAATTTGTTTAGAATGTTTAGTTAAATTTTATCAATATAGAGGATTTTATAAATTTTTATTCAATATTCAATAAATTATACAATGAAAATGAATTATTTCGATGATAAATTTTGAAAAAGTATTATAGATTTAGGCTTATTTATGGAATTTAAGAAGTAAATTACAAGATTAGATTGGTTAGAGAAATTTATTATACATTAAGTCGTTTTGGTACATTAAATTTAAAGTCATTTGTAAAATTTTTTATATAAGTAATCAATAAATTATACAATGAAAATGAATTATTTCGATGATAAAATTTGAAAAGGTATTATATATTTAAGCTTTTTTATGGAATTTAAGAAGTAAATTACAAGATTAGATTGATTAGAGAAATTTATTATACAATGAAAATGAATTATTTCGATGATAAATTTTGAAAAGGTATTATAGATTTAGGTTTTTTTATGGAATTTAAGAAGTAAATTACAAGATTAGATTGGTTAGAGAAATTTATTATACATTAAGTCGTTTTGGTACATTACATTTAGAGTCATTTGTAAAATTCTTTATATAAGTAATCAATAAATTATACAATGAAAATGAATTATTTTGATGATAAAATTTGAAAAGGAATGTTTAAGTAATACTTTTGAAAATTCAAAAAGGATATTTTCAATATCTAATAATTAATATTCTTTATTAAAAATGTTAAATATAAAATTAAGAAATTTAAAATAAAGTTTGAGATTGTAATTTTAAGAATAGATTTGGATTATTAGGTTTAAAGAAAAAATTTTAATATAAAAATCTTATGATTCAAAATCTATGTTTAAACTAATTGCTTTTTTCTTGAATATATCAACCAAAACCCAAATTTTAAGAAATTAAAACACTTCTTTCACATTTGTGTCAAATAAACAATTATCATTGATGATTAAATCGAATTAAAAACATAAAATATGAAGAATTTAATTTAATTTCGAATTTGGATTAAAAATGTGTCAAAACTTTGAATCTTAACTATTTATTCAACAAAATGAATTTCTCAAAATTTATCTCATATTTTTAATCCTTATTTAATGAGCAACAAAAGTGTTAAATTTTCGTTCATCATATTGTTGAAATTTGACTCACAAAGTTTAATTTTAAAATCGTTTTTAATTTCTAAATTTGTTCAATTTTTTTGTCCTAACTCTAATACTAAATTTGAAAATTGTTTTAATAATCTTATGTGATGATTAGAACATAAATAATTATAAAAGATCAAATATGCATAGCTTTCCCGGCAAACATCATTGAAAACAGAAGAAGGATTATCAAAATCTGACAAGCTACTTTGCATTTGTACCAATTTATCCCAGCCATGCAAATGCTAATTCATGTTTGCAGCTTTGACTTTTCAGGCCATCTTTTCAACGTGGACAATACGGCAAGTAATTTAATTTTTCAATCTCAATCTTCATTACGTCTTTCTTCATAAACTATCCAATCTCATAACAGTTTGACTTGTCAAATCCGGTTAAGAAATGGGAATTTCTTTCATCATCATAATTATCATTTTTACTCTTAATTTAATCAACAAAAAAAAATTATCAAACATTAAATTCTTGTAAAGTCAATTATTAAGATAATAGAGAAAGTAATTTAATTTAATTTATAAATTTCAATTCACACGTTTTACTTTATAAATCTCTATCCACTTCAATGTCTAAACCGATAACAATTTGGTTTCTTAAATACTATTAAGAAATGAGAACTTGTTTCATCATCATAATTATCATCTTTACTCTTAATTTAATCAACAAAAAAATAATCGAGTATCAAGTTCTTGTAAAGTCACTTGTCAAGCTAATAGAGAAAGTAATTTAATTTATAAATCTCAATTCACACGTTTTGCTTTATAAATCTCTATCCACTTCAATGTCTAAGCTCATAACAATTTGGTTTCTCAAATCCTGTTAAGAAATGAGAATTTGTTTCATCATCATAATTATCATCTTTACTCTTAATTTAATTAACAAAAAAAATCACCAAGTATCAAGTTCTTGTGAAATTACGTGTCAAGCTAATAGAGAAAATAATTTAATTTATAAATCTCAATTCACGCGTTTTACTTTATAAATTTCTATCCACTTTAATATCCAAGCTTATAACAATTTGATTTCTCAAATCCTGTTAAGAAATGATAACTTATTTCATCATCATAATTATCATCTTTGCTTTTAATTTAATCAACAAAAAGTCACCAAACATCAAATTTTTGTGAAGTAACGTGTCAAGTTAATAAAAAAAATAATTTAATTTTTAAATCTCAATTCATGACGTTTTGTTTTATAAATCTCTATCCAATTCGATGTCTAAGCTCATAACAATTTAGTTTCTCAAATCCTGTTTCAACATGATTCTCCTCATCACCACAGTCATCATCTCCGCTCTTTTTCTTAAATCTTTCAATACTTGCACTAAGAAAGCAAGTCACCAACTCCCTCCAGGGCCCCCTAGAGTTCCATTCTTTGGCAACCTCTTATGGCTCCTTGTCAAGCCTTTGTCCCAAGTTAAGGCCCTTGTTCCATCCCTAGCAGGAAAATACGGTCCAATTTTTACTCTGTATATAGGCTCAGAACCCTTTATCTTTATTTCGAGTCACTCCCTTGCCCATCAAGCCTTGATTGCTAAGAGTGCCATCTTTGCTGACCGTCCCCAAGCCATTGCCACAGACAAATTCCTTACTTGTGATCAGCACAATATTTCCTCGGCATTTTATGGCCCTACATGGCTCTGCCTCCGCCATAATCTTACCTCTAATATCCTCCACCCATCGCGGATAAAATCCTATGCATGTGCACGTAAATGGGTCTTAAACACTCTCATCAATAGGCTTAATTCTCTATCATCTTCTAATGATCACGGCATTGAAGTCATGGAGCATATACAACATGCCTTGTTTTGTTTGTTAGCTTTTATTTGCTTAGGTGAGAAACTTGAAGAAAAGAAAATCATAGAAGTCAAGGATGTGCAGCATCTCTTGCAATTGAGTTTTGACAAATTCAAAATACTCGATCTGTTTCCAAGTTTAGGGAAAATTTTCTTTTACAAGCGTTGGGAGGAGCTCCGTCAGCTTCGACGGAACCAGGAAAGAATAATGGTACCTTTGATAAGAGCAAGAAAGGCGATGAGGGAGGAAAAATGCAACAAAAAGGATAAGTATAGTTGTGTCCAGCCTTTCATTCCCTACGTTGACTCATTGTTTGATATACAACTCATAGAGGAAAACAGAAAACTTGGAGAAAAGGAAATTGTGACGTTGTGCTCTGAGTTCTTCACTGCAGGTACTGATACTACGTCCACAGCTCTAGAATGGATCATGGCTAATTTGGTGAAGTACCCACATATTCAAGAGAAGTTATTCAAGGAAATTGAAGGGGTTGTAGGAGATAGATATCAGGTAGAGATTAAGGAAGACGACTTGGGCAAGATGCCATAGCTTAGAGCTGTTATTTTGGAAGGTTTAAGGCGTCATCCACCAAGCCATTTTCTAATCCCACATTCTGCAACAGAAGATGTAGTTTTGGATGGCTTTTTGGTGCCAAAGAATAGTGTTGTGACTTTCATGGTGGCAGAAGTGGGACGGAATCCGAAAGTATGGGAAAATCCAATGAAATTCAAGCCAGAGAGATTCTTAAATGGGGATGAAGGAAAAGATTTTTGTCCTAATGGGAGAAAAGAGATTAAGATGATGCCATTCGGAGTAGGGAGAAGGATGTGTCCAGCCAATCGTTTGGCAATGCTTCATTTAGAGTATTTTACAGCAAACTCGGTATGGCAGTTCAAGTGGTTTGGTTCGAAAGTAGATGGCGTAGACTTGACAGAGAAACATGAATTTACTACCGTAATGAAGAATTCATTGGAGTTCCAAATCACTCCTAGATTTCATGTCCACTAAATTATCTTATTCTATACTCGTACTATATTCGTTTACATTAAGATTAGAAAATAAGGATGTTATTACAAATTGAATATCTTATGATAAATTGATGGGAAATTGAATAAATAATAAAATTTTAGAAAGTATGTAAATAATGATATAAAAAGTCAACACTCAATAAGTAAACATTACTTTAACAAAGTATAATTTTACTTATATTATTTATCTAATTAACCAATATAGATATTTTAAATTACATTTTTATCCATTAAAAAGCAACAATATAAACATCAATTTCAATGCCAGTTGACTGCCTTTTAATCACAGTCAACTGCTATGTGTAACTTATAAATCTTATCAATTTTCCGATTATATACAATAATTCTACGCTTATATTATAATTTAAAAAATAAATAATTTTAGGCTAATTTTATAATTTTACACTTATTCCATTTTAAATTAATTATTATAATTTTATAGTTATTAATTTTACTCTTAGTTTACGCTAATTATTATAATTTTATGTTTAATTATCATATACTTATTCTCATCAATTTATCGTTATTCTTATTAATTTTACACTTATCTATAAATTAATTTTCATTACAGTAAATGTGATTACAACTAATAAACCTTTGAATACCAGGGACTGAAGGAAAAAATAATAATAAAAACATAGTCAAATTTTATTTTCCTACCTCTTGGTATTTTTTTTATTTTTTAAGAGTGTGTTTAAATAAAGAATTTTAAAATTTTGAAGAATCTCAAAACGATAGCATTGAAAATACATTAATTTAATTTACTAGCATCAATAATTGTATTTAGATAAATTTTTTTTAGAAAGAAATTTTGACTATTAGAATTTAATGAAATAAAAAGCTAATTATAAAAGAAAACTAATAATATTAATTTTGAGTTTAGCATTTAATGGTGGGTCATTTGCAATTAAATGAGGGAAAATTTAGAGGAATTTTGACTTTTTAAATGAATTTCAAAAAAGGAAGATATTTTAATATTCTAATTAAAATGACTTTTTTTAAAATTTTTTATTCAAACGCACATTTAACTTTTTTAACTTTCAAAAAAATTAAATTACAAATAAAATCATGTAAATTATTTTTATTAAAATAAAATACAGATATGTCATCAAATTAATACAAAAAAAGTTCAAATATATTAATTTTTGTTGGCTTATAAGGTGAGGAGAAAAGATTGTAAAAAACTGTTATTCCACATCAGTATATATATTTTTCATTTAATTTATACCATGTAATCAAATTAAATATCATTACATTTGATAATTAAAAGTTAAATATTTGTTTTCAAGTGACTCATTAATGATTGAAATACTAAATTATTAACTTAAATGCGTAGTATGATATAAATAGAAGTGATAAATATTAACGTGAAAAAACTGATTTATATAATCCTTTTTTGTTGGGTCATGGTCAGGGCTGTACCTGCGCTTTAAATTTGGGGTCATTTGACCACATTGAAGTTTAGAATTTTTTTAAAAATATATACATTAAAGTTGAATAGATTATAAATTGATCAAATGAAAAATAAAATTTAAAATAAATTGATAACACTTAAATAAAAATTTAAGAATCAATATATAATATAGAAAAATAATGTAGGAACATCAATGTATATTAGTGAAAGAAAAAGATCTAATAAAAAGTGGTTAAAACGAGGAAAGTATAAATAGTATTTGTGCATTAATATTTTTTTAATACTAAAACTGGTTTTATTTTATTTTTTAATTGCCACATCAAGTATATAAACTTTTTATGAAGTTAATTATTAAGATATATAAAAAAATTGTGATTACATTTTGGTATGGCAAATATATATATATATATATATATATATATATATATATATCAATGAATTACATTAGAAAGATAAATAAAGCAAACAATGAACCTAACATATAGTTGGATCATCCAACATAAACCTACAGCAAATCCAAAATGATGAGATTTAAAAATTAGATTCAAGGTTCCAAGATTTCTTCTTTTCTACTAAGTCAAAATTTTAAAGGCAATATACAAAGAACTCTTTCAATAATGAAAATAGTGAAAATTGTTATTTAAACCAATAGGAGATAACTTAGTGAATAATTATTTGATTACATAGTTTGAAGATTTGCATTTGGTGTATTATGGTTATTTTTAAAATATGAAAACTTTTCATGACAATTATTAAAAATTGTAACTTCATATTGGAATTTTTCTTTTGGATTATTATTCTTTATATCGATGATTAAATTTTTAAATTTAACAAGTGCGATTAAATGGTTAATGTTTATTTTTTTAATAATTGATAATTTATTTTTTGATTGATCTTAATGAATATATATTAACTTTTCAATTTCACATATAAAATTTAAAATTAATTGTCATATAAGATAATTATTTTTTTTTGTTTTTGTTATTTGTACTTAATTTTTATAATAATGTTGTAATTATTTATAAATTTTATACAGAAAATTTTATATCCATATATTTGTGTATTTTGAAAGATAATTTTTAATTCTTTTTATATATTTTTTTATTTTCATTGATTAAGAATTACAAAATAATAAATGAATGAAAAAGTAAACAATATAAGATGTTTGAGAGAAAAAAGGTAATATTATTTTAAGAATTTAAATAAAAAAATAGATAAAAATTAACAAAGAAATATAACTACTTTTTTACCCCAATAAATAGTATTTCTGACCTGGCCATTGATCATGCATGGTGTCACGAGATTATCTCGGACTATGAATTTTCGCACCTCGTGATAGCACTAAGTCTCGCACTTAGTCAGCCAACCAACTCTCAATCGAACACCAACACAAGCAATAGGGACAATGCGCAAGAAAACGCTCACTTACAGGAATCATCAACCTTTATATTCACACTTTACAAAAGAAATAGGTCTGCTGCAGGGACACAACAACAACTCACTCAAGGAGGTCTGTGTCTCACTGCCATTCACAACCAACATTATATAGGCAAGCACTGGCTGTCACCCCTAGCCAAAAAAAGGAAAGTATTAATGCCTTAAATGCCACTAATTACGGACAGATTGCCTCCAGAGATCTCGCCCCACATATGGCAAGTCAACTGTCTCAGCGCGGATCATGCCGGATTCTCACGGATTCTCCCGAGATCCTCGTAATCCCCCACAATCATGTCTGACAATCAATGCTCCTTGATGCGCGTCTGGATATCCGCTGACGCGTATCAATCCGCATTCAGTACTCATCAATTCCTTCGATGCCTATCAAGCGTGAAGTCCGCCCCACCCAGATTTGGCAACAACCAACTGCCATCTGATGTCAAGCCCACATCTCAGGCCTGCTTGATGCCACCATGTGCCAGCTTGCGCACAATCATGCATCCCGCATGCGCACATCGTGCGCCCCACGCACATCTCGCGTGCCTCGCCCGCATCCAGCTCACGAGGGTGTGACAAACTCTCCCCAGCCGGATGGAGCCGACGTCCTCGTCAGGAGGGTTTCCAAGTACGCCTGCACCTGGTCTTCAAACTGCCACAGTGTCACATCCCTTTCCCATGACTCACTTCCATCTTCCCATCGAACAAGAAAATCAGTGCGCCTATTCTTGTTGCTCGCGCCCTGAGTGTTGTGAGCGAGAATCTCCTTCAACTTCTTTTGGAACTCTTTCCGGACAGTTGGAGGAGCTCTCTTCCCTTGCTCACACATCTCGTCTTGATGAAATGGCTTAAGGAAGCTTACATGGAAGGTCGAATGGATCTTCATGTTTGCGGGTAGTTCAAGCCGATTGGCCACATTCCCAACTCGCTTGACTACCTTGAATGGCCCGTCATACTTCTGGACAAGACCCTTATGGTATCGCTTGTCCATCACCTTCTTCCATATCTAAGGTGTGAGTTTCAAGAGAACAAGGTCTCCTTCTTGAAACTCCAAGGGTCGTCTATGTCTATCTGCATACTCCTGCATCCGCTGCTGTGCCATAGCAAAGCTGTCCCGTGCCTGATCAATGAGCTCCTGTTTATCACGGGCAAATCTGTACGCAGCTGGGCAACTTCCTTGCGTTTGTTTCTTGACTACCTCGGCAGGTGTCAAAGGTTGACGCCCAAATGCTAGCTCTGAATGGCTCAAACCTGTTGCGGAAGACTTATGCAGATTGTAGCAAAATTAGGCAACATCAAGTAAACTTACCCAATTTCGCTGACTTGCAGTCACATAGTGCTGCAAGTACTCTTCCACCAAAGCATTCACCCGCTCCGTCTGGCCATCTGTTTGCGGATGGTTTGGGGTGGAGAACTTCAATTCTGAACCAAGTAGTTTGAACAAAACTGTCTAGAATTTACTAGTGAACCGAGCATCTCGATCGCTCACAATGTCTCTAGGGAGCCCAAATACTTTCATCACGTATTTGAACATCAGCTCCGCGGCTAGTTCTGTAGTACAAACTTGAGGCGCTGCAATGAAGATTGCATACTTAGAGAATCGATCGACCACTACCAAGATGGATCCCATTCCATCTACCATTGGCATGCCTACTATAAAATCCATAGAAAGAGACTCCCAAGGTCCCTTTGGTATTGGTAGCGGTTGAAGCAGCCCAGCCTGCTTCCTCTTCTCGATTTTGTCTAGCTGACATACTAGACAAGTGCGGACATACAGCTCAATGTCCTCCAACATCTTCGGTCAGAAATAACTCCTTGATATTAGAGCAAACATCCTTTCCACACCCGGATGTCCTACCCATTGTGGATCGTGGGTCTCTTTCAACAACTCGCGCCTCAATCCCCCGCCCTTAGGGACATATAATCTCCCTCCCTTTGCATAGAAGAGATTATTTTCGACCCAATACTTCCGAACAACACTATCTAAGACTTGTCGCCTTGTCTTGCAGTAGGCAACATCTGCCTCGGCAGCTAGCTTGATCCGCTCGGCAAAATCGAAATGGACCAGAGTTAAAGAAGCTACAAAGGATTGTACCTCCTTCCGACTCAACGCATCAGCCACCCGGTTCTCTCGTCCCTCACAATGCAACCAAGTGAAGTCAAACTCGACAAGAAACTCCTGCCACCTTGCCTGCTTGGCCGATAGGTTCTTTTGTGTTTTGAAAAAGGTGTTGGCAACGTTATCCGTCACCACAGTGAACCTGGTTCCCAACAAATAGTGCCTCCAAACACTCAGGCAATGAATCACCGCAGTCATCTCCTTCTCATGCGCCGAGTAGCGCTGCTCCGCTTCCTTCAACTTTCGACTTTCATAGGCTATGGGGTGACCCTCCTAGACCAGCACTCCCCCTATAGCCTTATCCGAGGCGTCTGTGTATACCTCAAAAGGACTCTCAAAGTCTGGCAGTCTAAGCACAGGCTCAGAGGTCACTGCCTCCTTGACTCTCTCGAAGGCTTCTTCACATTCAACTGTCCACTCCCATGATTTTCCCTTTTTCAACAGATCTGTGAGAGGACTAACCAATTGGAAAATCCTGCTATGAACCGTCGATAGTAATTAGTTAAGCCCAGAAAAGATCTCAACTCTGACACCATCTTTGGGAAGGACCACTCCACAATCGCCTAGATTTTTCGCTCATCCATGCGGATCTTCCCCTTACTCACATTGTGTCCGAGAAATAAGATCTCCTGCATGCCAAACTCACATTTTTCCTTCTTGACATACAATGAGTGTTCCCTCAATTTAGCGAACACCTTCCCAAGGTGCTCCACATGTGCCTCAAGAGTCTCACTGTACACAACAATATCATCCAGGTACACCACAACAAATCTATCCAAGTAATCATACAGGACGTCGTTCATGAGGTTACAGAATGTAGCTGGGGCATTTGTTAGACCGAAAGGCATTACCAAAAACTCGAACGAACCATACCTCGTCACCATAGTAGTCTTTGATTCGTCCCCAGGGGCTATCCGCACTTACCAGTACCCCAACCGCAAGTCTAGCTTGGTGAAATAGGCTGCCTTAGTCAACTTATCGAACAAATCTGCTACATTCGGTATAGGATACTTGTTCCTTATTGTAACCTTGTTTAACGCCCGGTAATCCACGCACATTCGAAGGGACCCATCCTGCTTCTTCTGAAAAAGCACAGGGGCACCATATGGGGCCTTCGATGGCTGTACGAGACCAACCTCCAGCAACTCATCGAGTTGTTTACGCAACTCTGCCAGCTCCTGTGGGGGTATCCGATAGGGTGCCTTTACTGGTGGTCTCGCTTCCGGTTCCAACTCAATCCGGTAATCAACATTACGTCGTGGGGGTAACTCCTTGGGCAACTCGGGTGGCATAATATCGCTGAATTCCTCGAGCACATTCACGACGCAGTCAGGCACATCCACCACATGGTCTGGTTTGATCTCGACCAGAGCTGCGAGTATAGTGGTCTCGCCACGCTTTATTCTTGACTTGAGCTGCGAAGCTGATTGCATTAATGGCTTCTCTGCCACTCATCCCTCATATTCTGCTGTGACAAAACCCGAATGCCCTTCATCACCAATCCATAAGCCGTGATGGCTCGGTAGAGGCGCGACCTTTGCCTCTACAAAGAACTCCATTCCGAGTATAATTTCGAAATCATCAAGGGGCACGACCATGAAAGAGCATGACTTCTCCCAATCACCCACTCTCAATACTGTTGTCGTGACACCTTGTACCGGCTGAGCTCCAGAATTCACTGCCTTGATTCTGCTAGAGCTCTTGGACAGAACTAGTCCAAACCGATTCACTACTCGCTGCGCTATGAAGTTGTTAGTCGCGCCGGTATCCAACATCGCGCACGCCACTCGTCCATTCACCAACATTGGCACATACACCAGGCCCTTGTAGACAGTCCGCTTGTCTACAGTGATGGCATTCAGTAGCCGCAACGGATTGAGTCGAGGGTTCTCCTCTTCTGACTCCGAATCTTCCTTAGCGATCAAAGCTGATAGTCTCTCGCTTCGGGGACAGTTTCTCGCACGGTGAGTCCCATCACACAGAAAGCACCCTGTCTTCTTGCCTTGGGGTGGATCCGTCCCCTTTGGCTTTGATGGCTCACTATCCCTCTTCTTGTCCCACCGACCTTTCTTGCCTTGCCTCTCGATTTGCTTCCCATCGACTCTGGTCTTCCTCTTGTCAGCATTGGAGGAGGTAGCTCCATGTTTGAAGTCGTTGAGGCTGTCTGCCGCTGCGATGGCTGAAGGCAAGTCCATCACCTTCAGTCGCCTCAACTCTACCTGTGCCTAAGGCTGGAGCCCTGACAAGAAATTGAAGACCCGATCCTCGTCGGACATGTTGTTGATTTCCAGCATCAAGGAACTGAACTCCTTGACATAGTCTCACACAGCTCCTGTGTGCTTTAGCTTCTTAAGCGATTCCCTCGCTAGCCATGCTGTGTTCATGGGAAGGACTCCCTCAATTCCTTCTTCAATGCATCCCATGTCTGGATTGGGGTGCGCCCATTTCCCGCATCATCATCGAGCTGAGTCCGCCACCAGAGCTTCGCATCGCCACCGAGATACATGCTGACAATGGAAACTTGCTCGTCTGCATCCACTCGAGCAGCCTTGAAGTACTGCTCCATATCCTAAATGAAGTTCTCAAGCTCCTTAGCATTCTGACTCTCTTGGAATTACTTAGGCTCGGGTACCTTCAGTTTGGATGGCGGTTTCTCCCCATTGTTTTCGTCGTGCTGCGAGTTACCAACAGCTAACTTCAGCAGGTTCACATCAGTGTCAATGTCACCAACTCGATTGGATAACGATTGGATTTGCTCCATCAGGTCAGTGACGCGATCGGTGAGATCACTCTAGAAGTCACTCATCGCTCGCTGAAGGTCTGCAATGGCTTGCGAATGGAGCGCAGCTTACTCCGAGAGTGAGGTAGCGTCTGGCGCAGGCACACCGATCAACTCCTCTAGGACAGTAACTCTCTCGCTCAACGTTTCGGTCATCGAAACACGCGCTCTGATACCAAACTGTCACGGGGTTATCTCGGACTATGGATTTTCACACCTCGTGATTGCACTAAGTCTCGCACTTAGTCAGCCAACCAACTCCCAATCAAACACCAACACAAGCAATAGGGACAATGCGCAAGAAAACGCTTACTTACAGGAATTCTCAACCTTTATATTCACACTTTACAAAGGAAATAGGTCTGCTGCAGGGACACAACAACAACTCACTCAAGGAGGTCTGTGTCTCATTGCCATTCACAACCAACATTATACAGGAAAGTACTAGCTGACACCCCCAGCCAAAAAAAGGAAAGTATTAATACCCTGAATCCCATTGATTACGAACAGATTGCCTCCAGAGATCTCGCCCCACATATGGCAAGTCAACTGTCTTAACGCGGATCATGCCGGATTCTTATAAATTCTCCCGAGATCCTTGCAATCCTCCACAATCATGTCTGACCATCAATGCTTCTTGATGCGCGCCTGGATATCCACCGACGGGTATCAATCCGCATTAGTACTCATCAATTCCTTCGATGCTTATCAAGCGTGAAGTTCGCTCCACGCAGATTTGACAACAGCCAACTGTCATCCGATGTCAAGCCCCCATCTAAGGCCTGCTTGATGTCACCATGTGCCAGCTTGAACACAATCACGCATCCGGCGGGCGCACATCATGCGCCCCGCGCACATCTCGCGCGCCTCGTGCGTATCTAGCTCACGAGGGTGTGACACATGGTAGGTAGGCAATTCTTATTGAATAGGAGGATACTAGAATCCAAAATTTAGGGTAGAGATCAAAGATTACAAATATCTATATACTCATTTATGGGCATGGATAGATCAATTGACAAGTCTCAAAAGTTAGGCGATTCTCATTTAATAGTGCAAAAGAAATGAATATGCACCAACGTTATTTATTTTTTAAAAATATTTATATTTAAGTTTATATTTATTTTATTCATAAATATTAATGAATATATTTATAAATATATATTTAAAAATATTAAATAAATATATTCACAAACACGTATTTATAAACATTAAATAAATATATTTTTGAACATTAAACAAAAAAAATTATACAAATATTATATTAACCCTAATATATATATGCCAAATTAAAAAATTCTATAGAAATCTGTAACTTTTATAATTACATATTTAATATTTCATGAGTAAATTTATATAATTTAAAATTTTATTATTATCAAATATCAAATAAATATTAAATAATTCATTAAACGAATAAATTTCGAACAAATTATTACAAGTAAATTTATTCATAAATATAAATAAATATATCATATTTCTATTCATAAGAATATATAATAAACAAATATAAACTAACAGAAAGCAAATATATTCACAAATAATTTCTTAAATATTATATTTATTTAGACATTTAAAGATTCTAAAATCTAAAATTTAAGGTACACACCAAACATTAAAAAATATCTATCTTCTCATTTATGGGTTGGGATAAGATTGGCACCTCAAAAAGTTAGGTTGAATTTTTACCAGTAATTGTCGAACTGAATCCGACAAATAATTAATGTTTGGATCCAACCATGACCTTGCCGGATCTAATCTCTTCTGGTTGGATCTGCCATTGTCTTCACTTAAGAAATATACACCAACAGAACGGTTTACAAATAATTTGAAAATACGTTCGATATCTATAAATTTATTTATTTATTAATTTTAACAAATAAATATGCATAGAGATATGATTTGTTTTTTTATATTTATAAATAAATTTATTTAAAATTTATTTAAAATTTTTTATTTAATGAATTATTTAATATTCATTTGTTAATCGATAATAATAAACTTTAAAATTACATAGTTATTTGTAAATTATATTTAATATGTAATTATCAAAATTACATGTTTATAATTTT
The DNA here is from genome assembly GCA_033439115.1 of Firmiana major. Taxonomy (NCBI): domain Eukaryota; kingdom Viridiplantae; phylum Streptophyta; class Magnoliopsida; order Malvales; family Malvaceae; genus Firmiana; species Firmiana major. Next base: position 79,117,328 of record CM065898.1, on the reverse strand, counting down.
TTTAATTTGGTATCATATATATTAGAGTAAGTATAATTTATTTGTATAAGTTTTTTTAGTGTTTACAAATATATTAATTTAATGTTTATAAATATGTATTTGTAAACATGTTTATTAAATATTAAAAAATGCGTGTTTGTAATATATTCGTTAATATTCAAGAACGAACTTAATAAATATAAATCAAAAATGAATTTAAAAATAAACGAACAGACATAAATATATTAAAGTTAGTTCATATTCAATTTAATTACACATTTATCTTCTCGGAATTGATCTCCTGAATGGATTTGAGCAGGAGCTTGCCAGATTCACGACCTTGAACAAGCTCAAAATGGCCTTTGACATGCTCATTTTAATTGTTTTCCTTTTCTATTTGAAGAAAAATCAAATTAAAGATAAAAGATTTATATATTAAGATATTTTGAAACACCATTAAATTTTAAAAGGTGTCGTTAAAGTTTTAAACATGTGAATAACTTAATGTTTTTTTAGTTTTTAACCACATTTTTAAACTTCGTTAAATAATAATAAAAAGCTCAAAAAAAAAAAAAAAAACAAACTCAGTTGCCTGTAGTACTAGTTTGATTAGTCACGCAATTTTCAGCTCTCTCTTGGATTCAAGCCCTCAAAATCTTATGCTATGATAATAAATTATTTTGCCAATAACTTTGTTTTTTATTTTCTAATACATATATTGTTGTGCAAGAATAAATAAATAAATAAAAGACAAAAAAGAATAATTAGCGTTGAATTCAAACTCAACCTAATCTATATAGTTGAAACATTATCAATGTAAAAATCAAAATAGATATAGATAAAGAAAGAGTTTCAATAAGGTACAAATTGATATCTTTAAAAGCACAATTATCATCAACAAGCAGGAAAAATGTATGATTCGTGAAACTAAGTATCTATTTGCTTTACAAAAATTCTGCCAAATTCTCTGTTTGACTTAAGCATCGGAGTACTTACGCAGGGAAAAATCTCTGCATCCCTCTGATCTTTCTTTTTCTTACAGAATCTTTAGTGGCACGTGGCATAAAAATTAAGGCGAAGACGTCAGCAATTCGACATCACTGTTTTAGCTAACAACAATTGGCGTCGTCTGTGGGAAACGAAAAAAAAGTTTTTAGCTCTACAATAATGTCAATAGGCGACTATGAATTTGAACGGTGGCAACAGGCGCGTCTTCAACCGACTTGGAGCTCCATTAGTCGCCCAACCGACTCCTCCAAACATCAGAAAGTTTGTTACCATTGGCGGGCCGGTCCACTAAGATTGAGCTCTTGGTTAGTATGGGCATTCCATGCCTTGACAACATTTGGTGTGCCAACAAACAGCAAAGAACCTTCATTGATCATGCAACCCACTTCACCACCATGATTAATGACACCCATACACTGATCGGAGTTGGTATCCCAAGCCCTCACAGTCTCATCTTTACTCCCCGTGTAGAGCTTATCCAAACCAGCTGGCAACGCAATTCCACTAACAACTTTTCGGTGACCATCAAGGTGGTTCAACATGGTAAAGAATAAGGGGCATGACCTACATCTTCACCTTCACAACTTTAAGTCACTACTTTCACCAGACCCGTCACCATCATCTTGGCCTGACCACAAATCAGTCGAGCCCAACACTGCCACCGCACTTCATTCCTCCTTGCTGCACCGAACTACTCCCTACATCCATTATTTCCTGCTTGGGTTGTTTCCTTCGCAAACTGCACGGTCCAGTCTTCATCCCAGCTTGCTTTCACATTGTGGACTTGGTTTAGGGAGAATGCAGGGAAGAAAATGTGCAATAAAGTGTTGGGTTTGCGACAAGCAGTTGGGAATCGGCAAGAAGAGTAGAAGCAGCAGGCATGGAGGGTGGTGGGGCTAGTTTGGTGTAGGAACACTTCGACAGTAAGCAGGCAGGTGATGCAGAGAATGACAAATGCTAAGCAAAGAAAGTTGGATATGTTCTTAACTCTATCAAATGCTGCTGCTGAAAGAGAAAGTGACGATGATGCCAGTATCCCAACTGTAAGATACATGAACCCCGTTTATATTAGGAGTGGTTCTCAATCTTTGGGGGTGCTGAAAGAGAGTATCTTTCACTTCTTTGTGCTAGTGCCCCCAGAACTTCTTGGATTTCCTGCAATATGAGATTGAATGCCATAACTCTTATTTGTATTTTACTTCTTATTGATGCTGTTGGGAAATCTGCACAGATAGGATCGTATACTTAGTCCCCCGATGCTATGGAGGGTCCCACTCCAATATTCGCTTTGACTCACGCAACTATTATGGAGCTACGATGTCATTCTTTGCTGCAACCACTGGAATGGTACAGAACGATCTAAAAGAGGGTCATAGTTTATTCAACTTACAGTCAATTAGGCTATATGATCTTTGCTTGCGGCATCTCTAACTATTCGAGACGTCATCTATCCAGGAGTTGAACACAAAAGGTCCTGATCTTCATGTGATAGAAATTCTTTACAAGCTTACTTTCACATTGCGGACTTTTTTCAAAGCTCTTGTGAAGGGGTTTACCTCACCAAACCGTCACAGAGCAGATGCAGGATCCTTAAGTTCGGCTTCAAAAACCCTTGGTATGGCGCTGGCTAAAATATTTCTTCAGGCACTGGGTATTCTTCATCTTCAGGACTTGACATGTCACTTTCAGTCAAGTGTTGGTGTCATGCCCCGCTTTCGGGAACCCTTCTATCCATACATTCTCTACTACGGTTGGGCTGTGAGAAGATACAATTACTAGAAATTTATTTATTTACAGCGGAATATTTAAAACTTTAATTCACACTCCCAGGTGTGTGTGTAAATACACAAAATTAATTGTATAAATACCACGTGCTTACATATCATCCCCATAATACTGATTACAATTCCAAGATATAACTGTGCGATACGATAAATTAGATACAAAATACTCGTGTATACAATTCTTATACCTTTTACCGAATCGTGGGAGCTGTTCAACACAAAAGACTTAGAGACCACCGCTCTCTTACTTCTCAGTACCTGGAGGGGGAAAATAGTGGGATGAGTAAACCACGGCTCAGTAAGGAAATGTATGCTAGCAGGTAGATATCGTACTACCTACTTAGCCCATGCATGCATAAACCAAAACCATGTTTTCGTTATAAATGAAAATATCATACGAACAATGCATTTAAACACATATTTCTCAATAGCATTTTCGTGTAAATCAAATGTCAAACTTCCATTTAAAACATGCTCATAAATAGTGCCCTCATGGCACGAGTGTGAAATCAGAGATTTATTAAAACATGAAATCTCTTTCACTTCTCAAATCATTCTTTCTCGCAAGTCTCTTTCTTTTCTGAGATTGTCTCTGTTTCTCGATTCTCTGAGACAGGCATGGAATTTTCGGCAATCAAATATCCACGACTTATGGGCACAGTCAGTGATCCCAGGCCTCACTGATCGGGTGTGCACAGGGTATCACTTCGCCTGAAGGGGGATGGGTCAGTCCTACCCTCCGGCTCATTTCAATCCACCTCATCTCCTCGTATACTCACGGTGAAGATACGTCGTGTGTCATCTACGCGATACTCGTACTCACGTGCACCCAGCACGGTACATAGTATACCAACGGGTGACTACACTATTCTACGTACAACCGTAGACCCAAGTCCATACTCCAACTCCGATGGACTTTTTATCCTTAAACCATGTCTCATATACCAGGCGAGCAAGCAGCGTGACACACAGTCAACGCAAAGCTCCAGCGCGGTACGATCTATCGTTAAGGCCCAGCCCGTTCAATTGGCCGTCGGCTGGTATCCCCTTGGGTCCCAGACCCCCAGGTTTACCTTAACTCAATCAAAACAGGTGCGAGCAAAGTTCCCGCACTTTCTCAAAACCCTCGTGCGAGTTAAAACTCCCGCACGGTACATCAAGGCTTTAAACCGGGTGTGAGCTAGCGCTTCAACACCAAATCTCATCTCAAAACTGATAGATGACTATTTTCTCTTTTTAAAACTCAAAATACGTTTATTCATAAAGCATGCCTCTTCATGCTAAAACATGTAAAATTAGCCAACCTATCATCAACATTTCTCAATCATAAATAACAATGAAAAATTGAGAAAATCATTGAAAACATGCATATCATGCTATTTCCTTACCCTATCCCATTTCTCAATACATATATACGTCATAGTACTTTGCATACTTCCATATCATTTCATAGAATTATAATATCGTACTAGTCCTAGCAATATATCTACGAAATTGCTGTAATTACGTACGAACATCTCTATAGCTAACACACAGTCCCTTACCTCGTTTTACTTGTGTGCAACTATCCGCCGTTATGCTTCTTGCGTTCTCATCTCGACTTGCTCCGGCGTATCATCCGAAACTGAAATTCATCCATCAACATTTGAGTTTATGTTTCTAACTCTTATTCAACTAAGCATTTATCCAATGCCTTAATTACACATTTTTACCCTTTGTGGTAAATCTCCCAATTTATCCTAATATCAACATTTCCAAACCATTTCCACAACATACTCATCCACTCAAGATATCTCATTCATCAAAAACACTCCCACACTCCACTTTCTCACACTTGACTATTTCTAAGCTATATTCATTTCATACCATCCTAGGTAGTTCTATTCCCAATATGCACACCCAAATATCTTTATAAGCATTAACTAAACCAATGTACTTGGATTTGTGCATTAGAACTTACCTCATTGGATTTCCTCTTGATCCAATTAGGATTGCCCTCTATTTCTTCAATCCATCAAATGGAGAAATGCCTCTAGACTATGTTGTTCTTCTTTTTGATGTGAACAACTTTGTCTCTAATAGCCTCTCCTTAAATCTCACTGAAAATGGCTGGATTTAGGAGTGAGAAACTAGATTTCTTTGAGTTGAAGTGAAATGGAAATGTTTTTCCCGAAATTCTGATGATCCAACTGCTCCCATTTATAGTTTTGACTTGATGAGATCGATCTTCCTTGGGTGGAGATCGATCTGTTCCTCAAAAATCCCTCTTTTCTGAGACGTTTTAAAGGTAGGAGATCGATCTGTCGAGACTGGAGATCGATCTGCTGTCAAACAGAAGCTTAAGGAGATCGATCTGGTCTTAGGGGAGATCGATCTGCTTCCAACCCGAGAGCTAAAGAGATCGATCTGCTTCCTTTGGAGATCGATCTGTTCCCTTCCATTTCTCACATAAGAGCATTCTGGCTCTCCCAGATCGATCTCTCATCCTATGAGATCGATCTGGCCTTCACAAATTCCAGATTTCCTGCAGTTTTTCTGCAACAACTCTTACCAAACACCCTTAATTTACTACCATGATCATTTCCTCATTCATTCATCTTTGAGACTTGAAAATGGGATCCATCCTCACTACATACACATTAAAACTTGTGTAGAATCTTTGTATGACCAAATATATACGATATTACTCGAATAGAAATATATACTCATGTAAATCTTTCCTTCCATTTTACTATACTACTCATATCCCATTTCGATCACATTCTTCTCGTGTTCAAGTTTATTTCTTCCTACTCATTCATAATGCAACTTGTACATATAATCATAATTCTTACTACAAGTGCGTACATAATCTTATAAACTTACATTTCCATGTTCCTATATACATAGCTATACATATACGGGGTCTCACATTCTCCCCCACTTAAAGAATTTGGTCCTCCAAATTAGAACCAATTTAATCTGTGAATAACTCGGGATACTTTCCCGCATCAAACTTTCCAGTTCCCATGTGGCCTCTTCCACAGTGTGATGTTGCCACAAAACCTTAACCAATGAAATCGTCTTGTTCCGCAACACCTTCTCTTTCCTGTCCAACACCCTGATCGGTATCTCGACATACGACATATCTTTCTTGAGCTCCAACGGCTCATAACTAATTACATGTGTCGGATCCGGGTAGTACTTTCGAAGCATAGAAACGTGGAAGACATTGTGGACTTCTGCTAGCTCAGGTGGTAAGGCTAGCCTATATGTTCCTTCTCCCACTCTATCCAAAATCTCGAAGGGACCAATGTAACGAGGACTTAATTTTCCTTTCTTCCCAAACCTCATTATTCCCTTAGAAGGAGATACTTTCAAAAATACAGACTCGCCAACATCAAACTCAAGTGGTCTCCGTCTCTTGTCAGCGTAGCTCTTTTGTCGACTTTGAGCTGTTCGCAACCTCTCGCATATTATCTGAACATCCTCGGAGGCTTGCTTAACCAAATCGGGAGCGAGCAATTGTCTGTCACCAACTTCTTTCCAACCAATGGGCGATCGGCATCTACGACCGTATAGTGCCTCATAAGGCGCCATGCCAATACTTGAGTGATGACTGTTATTGTAGGCGAACTCAATCAATGGCAAGTGATCGTCCCATGAGCCTCTAAAATCCAGCACACACGCTCTCAACATATCCTCCAGGGTCTGTATAGTCCTCTCTGACTGACCATCTGTCTGAGGATGAAAAGCGGTGCTAAAACTCAATTGGGTCCCCATCGCTTCCTGGAAATGTCCCCAAAAGTGGGAAGTGAAGCGGGCATCCCTATCGGAAACAACACTCACTGGGACTCCATGCAATCTCACTATTTCTCGCACATACAGGTTCGCCAGTGCACTCAATGTATCAGTAGATCTCATGGCTAAGAAATGTGTCGATTTCGTTAACCGATCTACTATCACCCATATCGCATCATGGTTCTTACGGGTCCTCGGTAACCCCATCACAAAATCCATGGTGACATGCTCCCACTTCCATGTTGGTATCAATAGAAGTTGTAATAATCCTCCTGGTTTCTGATGTTCGGCTTTTACTTGCTGACAAATGAGACATCTAGCGACATACTCAGCTATGTCTCTCTTCATTCCAGACCACCAATATGCTTTTCGGAGATTTTGATACATCTTACTACTCCCTGGGTGTATCGTGTATCTCGACGAGTGTGCCTCTGATAAGATCAGCTTTCTCAGCTCTAAATCCTTAGGAACACATATTCTATCTCCAAACCTTAGTATTCCATCTGGACTCAATATAAAATCAGCACCCTTCCCTTTCCGGATTTGGCTAATCATGACAATACACCATTGATCGATTTGCTGAGCTTGTCAGATTCTCTCAATCAACTCCGGTTCTAATCTCAAGCTAGCAATGATCCCATGGCTGCCAATCTCAGGTAGGGTCATATCCAGACTAAGGTTCGTGAATTGTTCCAACAACTCGTGCTCTCTAACCATCATATGTGATACCAACCCGAGACTCTTCCGACTCAACGCATCGGCAACCACATTTGCCTTCCCCGGGTGGTATAAGATCTCACAATCATAGTCCTTGAGGAGTTCCAACCACCTCCTCTGTCTCATGTTTAACTCCTTTTGTGAGGCTAGATATTTCAGACTCTTATGATCCGTAAAGATCTGAAATCTCTCACCATATAAGTAGTGGCGCCATATCTTCAACGCAAACACTACGGCCGCTAACTCCAAATCGTGAGTGGGGTAGTTCTTCTCGTGATCTTTCAACTGCCTAGATCCATAAGCTACTACCCTTCCATCTTGCATCAAAACACAGCCTAGTCTTTGATGCGAAGCATCTGTATATACCGAATAATTCCCTGAACTGTTAGGGATGACAAGAACTGGCGCGGTAGTTAGTCTGCGCTTAAGTTCCTGAAAACTTCTCTCACAAGATTCATCCCATGAAAACTCCACACTCTTTCTCGTAAGACGTGTCAATGGAGCAGCTAATCTAGAGAAACCCTCTACAAATCTCCTGTAGTAACCAGCCAATCCCAGATAACTTCTGATCTCTGTGACTGTCTTAGGTTATTCCCACTGAACAACTGCCTCAATCTTGGACGGGTCTACTGACACCCCATCCTTCGATATAACATGGCCTAGAAAAGAAATCTGTTCTAGCCAAAAGTCACATTTGTTAAGCTTGGCATATAACCTTTTCTCTCGAAGGGTCTGCAAAATAATCCTTAAGTGCTGCTCATGCTCTTCTCTGGACCTTGAATACACCAATATATCATCAATGAAAATAATTACGAATTGGTCCAGGTATGGCTTGAATACTTCGTTCATTAGAGCCATAAAAGCTGCCGGCGCATTGGTCAACCCAAAAGGCATCACTAAGAATTCGTAATGGTCATAGCGGGTACGAAATGCTGTCTTGGGCACATCCTCCTTCCGAATCTTCAATTGATGATACCCAGACCTCAGATCTATCTTGGAGAAGATCTGTGCTCCCCGAAGTTGATCCAATAAATCGTCAATGCGTGGCAAGGGGTACTTATTCTTGATGGTAGCCTTGTTTAACATCCGATAGTCAATGCACAACCTGAGGCTCCCATCTCTCTTCTTCACAAATAACATTGGGGCTCCCCATGGTGAGACGCTCGATCTTATGAACCCCTTCTCTAACAACTCTTGCAGCTGTTTCCTTAATTCCTCTAACTCAACTGGGGCCATCCTATATGGTGACTTCGATATTGGTTAGGTTCCAGGCGTCAAGTCTATACCGAATTTCGTTTCTATATCAGGTGACAATCCTGGTAGATCGTCTGGAAAGACATCAGGGAATTCTCTGACCACTGAGATGTCCTCCATATCCGGATGTACTTTGTTCAAATCCACCACATAAGCAACAAAACCTTCAAAACAACACTCAAGCCATTTATACCAAAGTACTTTACTTAATACAAAATTTAAGATTTCATTTCTTCTCTTAAAATCTTACAACACATTCTTCAGGTAGAGAAAACTTAATGAACTTAGAACGACAGTCTATGACAGCATGATTGGCGGCTAACCAATCCATTCCAAAAATTACATCAATGTCATACATATTCAACAAAATCAAGTTGGCTGTCATGCACTTATCTCCTACCCTCACTTTACAATCTTTATACACTTGTTCAACTAATTGGCTCACTCTCATGGGAGTACTTATTAGTAAGGTCCTACTCAAGTATGTGGGTTCTACAAAACCTTTTAACTTAGATGCACATGCAGGTGATATGAAGGAATGCGTAGCACCAGAATCAAACAAAGCTATAACCTCTAGATTGAAAATCAAGATTGTACCTTTTATCACTTCAGAAGAGGTATCAGCCGATGCCTGGTCTATCGCATACACCCTGCCTTGACCCACAACTTGTTTCCCTTTCTCTTCAGCCGAGGCTTTCTTTCTTGCAGGAGGTGCAACTGTAGGAACCCTCTCTGGCTCTTTACCCCTCTGTGGAACTGCCTCAACTATCTTCGGGCACTCTCTGGCATAATGTCCAAATTTACCACATCTGAAGCATCGGGTACCCTGAAGATGACATGGCCTACCACCATGGTATCGACTGCATAGCCTATACTGATCTGTAGTCGGTCGGGGTCCACCAATCACTATACCCCTGGCTCGTGTCTGAGTCGGAGGCATAAAAGGTCTAACAACCTTTTTCTGGAACTCATCTACCTCTCTCCGACGTTTACTCATGAATTTTCGACCAAATTTGGCACTCTTGCCATCTCCCAGCTTCCTTGGACCCTTGTCCTTTCCCCAACTAAACTCAAAAATTTACAAGTCATGATCTTGCTCACATAACTAGGCCCGTCACACAGCCTCTCTATATGTAGCGACATCAAATGGGGCCAACTTCGCTCGGATCGAAGACCTCAGTCCATCTACAAATCTACGGACTCTGATAGCCTCACTCCTGATCGAGTCCGGATCATATCTGCCCAGTGAAGTGAATCGTGACTCATACTCATCAACTATTCGATTTCCTTGAGTCAGATTCAGAAATTCCATCTGTAGTCTCCGTCGAGCAGTATCTGGGATGTATTGCTCTCTGAAAACGTCCAAGAACATATCCCAAGTGATAACCATTCCTTGAGCTCTCAACATCGGCCTGACGGACTTCCACCAGTGCTCTGCTTCGCCTCTCAATACAAAGGCCGCAAGCGCTACTCTCTCCGTAGCTGAACATCTACAGAAGTCGAATAACTTCTCCATTTGACTGATCCAGTCCTCAGCCACCGTCGGATCCTTTACCCCGCTAAACGAAGGAGGCTTAAAGTCCATAAAATGCCTCAACCTTTCCATGTCGCAATCATATCCATACCCCAATTCATCATCATGCTGATGTGGGGCTACCGGAGGAGGTACCGGTCGAATATGAGGTTCTCGTGGCCTAGCCGGTTCAGCTTGCGCAGGTGCAACATTCTCAGGCTCAGGTGCAGCTGCTGGGGGATTCGGTGCATCCTGTCCCGTTGTACCAGGTGTACCCTCAAACCTAGCCATGATCTGACCCATCATGGTCATCATCGTGCGCACGTCTTCCTCCAATCGAGTTATTCGAGGATCAGAAGCCTCTATCTGTTCCTGGGGCTCATGACTAGAGGATGATCTACTGTGCCTCTCAGTCCTGTCATTTTGCCCTCGAGCTCTCGAGCTCTCTCCCCTCTTGCGGTGTCTCTCAGGCATAACTCACTAGCCTGATAACTTTCCTGCGTTATAACAAACATTTTATTTACTACCAGCTCCGTATACACATTTGTATCTAAATATCGCACAGTAACTTGGGGATGTATGTTTTCTTAGTCCTAAGCATCAACTCACATCAGAACAACCATGCTCTGATACCAAGCCTGTCATGCCCCGCTTTCGGGAACCCTTCTATCCATACATTCTCTACTACGGTTGGGCTGTGAGAAGATGCAATTGCTAGAAATTTATTTATTTACAGCGGAATATTTAAAACTTTAATTCACACTCCCAGGTGTGTGTGTAAATACACAAAATTAATTGTATAAATACCACGTGCTTACATATCATCCCCATAATACTGATTACAATTCCAAGATATAACTGTGCGATACGATAAATTAGATACAAAATACTCGTGTATACAATTCTTATACCTTTTACCGAATCGTGGGAGCTGTTCAACACAAAAGACTTAGAGACCACCGCTCTCTTACTTCTCAGTACCTGGAGGGGGAAAATAGTGGGATGAGCAAACCACGGCTCAGTAAGGAAATGTATGCTAGCAGGTAGATATCGTACTACCTACTTAGCCCATGCATGCATAAACCAAAACCATGTTTTCGTTATAAATGGAAATATCATACGAACAATGCATTTAAACACATATTTCTCAATAGCATTTTCGTGTAAATCAAATGTCAAACTTCCATTTAAAACATGCTCATAAATAGTGCCCTCATGGCACGAGTGTGAAATCAGAGATTTATTAAAACATGAAATCTCTTTCACTTCTCAAATCATTCTTTCTCGCAAGTCTCTTTCTTTTCTGAGATTGTCTCTATTTCTCGATTCTCTGAGACAAGCATGGAATTTTCGGCAATCAAATATCCACAACTTATGGGCACAGTCAGTGATCCCAGGCCTCACTGATCGGGTGTGCACAGGGTATCACTTCGCCTGAAGGGGGATGGGTCAGTCCTACCCTCCGGCTCATTTCAATCCACCTCATCTCCTCGTATACTCACGGTGAAGATACGTCGTGTGTCATCTACGCGATACTCGTACTCACGTGCACCCAGCACGGTACATAGTATACCAACGGGTGACTACACTATTCTACGTACAACCGTGGACCCAAGTCCATACTCCAACTCCGATGGACTTTTTATCCTTAAACCATGTCTCATATACCAGGCGAGCAAGCAGCGTGACACACAGTCAACGCAAAGCTCCAGCGCGGTACGATCTATCGTTAAGGCCCAGCCCGTTCAATTGGCCGTCGGCTGGTATCCCCTTGGATCCCAGACCCCCAGGTTTACCTTAACTCAATCAAAACAGGTGCGAGCAAAGTTCCCGCACTTTCTCAAAACCCTCGTGCGAGTTAAAACTCCCGCACGGTACATCAAGGCTTTAAACCGGGTGTGAGCTAGCGCTTCAACACCAAATCTCATCTCAAAACTGATAGATGGCTATTTTTTCTTTTTAAAACTCAAAACACGTTTATTCATAAAGCATGTCTCTTCATGCTAAAACATGTAAAATTAGCCAACCTATCATCAACATTTCTCAATCATAAATAACAATGAAAAATTGAGAAAATCATTGAAAACATGCATATCATGCTATTTCCTTACCCTATCCCATTTCTCAATACATATATACGTCATAGTACTTTGCATACTTCCATATCATTTCATAGAATTATAATATCGTACTAGTCCTAGCAATATATCTACGAAATTGCTGTAATTACGTACGAACATCTCTATAGCTAACACACAGTCCCTTACCTCGTTTTACTTGTGTGCAACTATCCGCCGTTATGCTTCTTGCGTTCTCATCTCGACTTGCTCCGGCGTATCATCCGAAACTGAAATTCATCCATCAACATTTGAGTTTATGTTTCTAACTCTTATTCAACTAAGCATTTATCCAATGCCTTAATTACACATTTTTACCCTTTGTGGTAAATCTCTCAATTTATCCTAATATCAACATTTCCAAACCATTTCCACAACATACTCATCCACTCAAGATATCTCATTCATCAAAAACACTCCCACACTCTACTTTCTCACACTTGACTATTTCTAAGCTATATTCATTTCATACCATCCTAGGTAGTTCTATTCCCAATATGCACACCCAAATATCTTTATAAGCATTAACTAAACCAATGTACTTGGATTTGTGCATTAGAACTTACCTCATTGGATTTCCTCTTGCTCCAATTAGGATTGCCCTCTATTTCTTCAATCCATCAAATGGGAAAATGCCTCTAGACTATGTTGTTCTTCTTTTTGATGTGAACAACTTTGTCTCTAATAGCCTCTCCTTAAATCTCACTGAAAATGGCTGGATTTAGGAGTGAGAAACTAGATTTCTTTGAGTTGAAGTGAAATGGAAATGTTTTTCCCGAAATTCTGATGATCCAACTGCTCCCATTTATAGTTTTGACTTGATGAGATCGATCTTCCTTGGGTGGAGATCGATCTGTTCCTCAAAAATCCCTCTTTTCTGAGACGTTTTAAAGGTAGGAGATCGATCTGTCGAGACTGGAGATCGATCTGCTGTCAAACAGAAGCTTAAGGAGATCGATCTGGTCTTAGGGGAGATCGATCTGCTTCCAACCCGAGAGCTAAAGAGATCGATCTGCTTCCTTTGGAGATCGATCTGTTCCCTTCCATTTCTCACATAAGAGCATTCTGGCTCTCCCAGATCGATCTCTCATCCATGAGATCGATCTGGCCTTCACAAATTCCAGATTTCCTGCAGTTTTTCTGCAACAACTCTTACCAAACACCCTTAATTTACTACCATGATCATTTCCTCATTCATTCATCTTTGAGACTTGAAAATGGGATCCATCCTCACTACATACACATTAAAACTTGTGTAGAATCTTTGTATGACCAAATATATACGATATTACTCGAATGGAAATATACACTCATGTAAATCTTTCCTTCCATTTTACTATACTACTCATATCCCATTTCGATCACATTCTTCTCGTGTTCAAGTTTATTTCTTCCTACTCATTCATAATGCAACTTGTACATATAATCACAATTCTTACTACAAGTGCGTACATAATCTTATAAACTTACATTCCCATGTTCCTATATACATAGCTATACATATACGGGGTCTCACAGTTGGTACCTTGGAAAAGTTGTTGATGACATGGGAACACTGACATTTGACAGCAAGCGACGTACTTGTTATACAGTAATGGTTAATAACTTTTACGTCCATGAAACCTTTAAGGAGCTACTTACCACCTTTGAAGCTACTAGTCAATTATAATGGACACTACCATACTCTATTCCTACACCAGGTATTGAACATGAGAAGGCAGGTGGAACAAATAAATTCTCATGCAGTACATGGCTGCTTGATACATTACAGAGTTACTGTCGCGCTCTTGAGTATTTTGTTAATTCTACATTACTTCTGTTTGGGATGAATTCGCCTCAAAGAAAAACTGACCGCTGAAGCAGCTATTGGATCAACTATTGTTTCCTCAATTTATCGTAATAGAAAATTAGCGCACTACTTGTTCAGCCAGTTACTGCTAGTTTGTCAATTGGGCTCTTCCCCGTTCCTAGGGACCCAAAAACCTTTGTGCGTATGTTGCAATGTCAAGTGTTGTAGATGCAAAATTTTCTACTGTATCACTTTTGGCATCTGGGATGGAAAGTCTTAAATTTTTGGATTCAGTAAATGTTGAGAATGTATGTAGTTACAATGGAAGCAATGTGGGACTTTCATACTTATGCGGATGCAATGAACCAAACTGAGCCTCCTGGCTCTCTGAGCAATGGTGGGACAATGGGAAGGAAGGATCATCCTTCGATGAATAAGAAGCTTTCTAAGCAAACGGTTAGCCAGCAAGCTGCCCTTGATGTAACCCACCAAAGCTTAATTGACAGAATCAAGTGTGATAGATTATACTTCATGTGCTTCAAGAAACATTATTGACAGTTACGCTGGACCGACAAATGATATATGTTTTCAAGCAAATATGTTTTGCCCAAGCAAAGCTGGCAATCATGTGGGTTTTGGAAGGGATGCAAGAGATTCTACAATTGATTGTGCATACATGGGGAATTATTTTAAACCACATGCTTATGTAAATAATTATATTCATAGGCATTTTGCTGCTATTGCGGCTGCTAAGCTGGTTGTTCTTTCATCAGAGGAAAGTCAGGTCTCTAAGGCAAACAAATCATGCACTGCCAGAAAAGTTACATCTACAAGTAACATTTTCCTGCAAGTAAAAGCTTTCTCATCAGTAGCCTCACACTTTTTTTCTGGCCAAGTGCTAAAAAGAAGTTGTTAGATGCTCCAAGGGAAAGGCGCAGTTGGTGTCATTCTTGCAAGGCCCCAGCTTTAAGCAGGAGAGGATGCATGTTGAATTCTACTGTCTACACTGCCACTAAAAGTGTCAATAAGATCCTCCATCGCCTTCCTCCTTTAAACAATAGAGAGGGTAGTCTTCCTAGCATTACAACATATATTTTACACATGGAGGAGGGCTTACATGGTCTTGTAGTTGGTTCCTTTTTATGCCTAGATAATAGGAAACGATGGCGTAGAAAAATGGAAGAAGCTTCAACCTGTAATGTAATAAAAGGCCTCTTGCTTGATCTTGAGGAGAACATTTCTGTTAATGCTCTTTCTGTGGACTGGATCAAGCTAATGGATGATTGGCTGGTAGAATTTCTGTGATTCAAAACACTTCATCCACTGTGGGATTGCCACAGAAACACGAATCAGGTGGGAAGTGAGGTAGGAAACAGTTTTTTGCATCTGAAGTTACAGCCGACGATTGTGATAATAAAAGTTTTGCTTGGAGGCATGAAGGGAAGGTATCAACCCATGTATTCCAAAAGGCAATTTTACCTGGCTCAATGGTTAGAAAAGCTGCAAGACAAGGTGGTGTGAGAAAGATTTCTCTGAGATTCCTAAAAGAAGCAGACAACTAATTTGGAGAGCTGCAGTTGAAAGGAGTAAAAATACAGCATAGGTTAGATACCTAGACCTTCATGTGAGATGGAATGGTCTTGTTCGTCCTGAGCATAACATCCCGAATGGAAAAGGTACAGTCAGACAGAGTGTGGAGCTAACAAATGAAGTTGTTGAATTCCTGAATGGAGTTTATGAATTGTTTGATAGTGACTTAGACAATAACCTTCGGCCTATCGAGGTTGAGGATGTTTTCTCAACGGAAAGTCCTTGGAATGATGCTCCATATAAGGATGCTACTGAAAAAACTGTACTGGGAGGGCTATCGCTTGATGCATTTCTGTCAGAGAGGGCTCTTATGACACTCCTAGACCCAGCTCGTAGCTTGGAGAATTTGATATACATTGGATATCCTGGTAAACATTCCTCTACCATCCATGTGACTAGGAGAAGGCATCTAGATCGAAAGAAGCAACAAACTAAAAGAAATGTTTTTTAGTGCTTCGTTTTTGGTTCAGCAAATGCTGGGAAATTTGCATTAATCAATTCTTTCGTTGGCAGGCCCTATTCTGATTCATACTCTTCCACTATTAATGAGTGATTCCAGATAAAAAGTAAAGCCATTTGATTTAATGAGTTTGGAACACGCCATACTGTATCGGTCATCATCACCATCAAACTATTCAAAAACAGTTATCTATGTTGGACGTGAGGGAGAAGGTGTTATTGGTGCCATAGGAATATCTGACAGTTTGCGCTTTGATGTTGACTTTACTGTGAGTAGGCTTCAGTAGAAGGGTATCAAAATAATCTTTATTTCAAGAGACAGAGAAGAGGCAGTCGCACCTGTTGCAAAGACGGTTAGAATAGGAAGTGAATTTGTTAATGCTTCCCTGATTTCGCAAAGGAAATCAAGGGTTATATCTACTCTTCAGACTGCAGGACATCGAATTGCAATGTACAAGCAGGCGGTAGTGCTACTCCACTGACTTAGATGAAGTGCAATGATTTACACCAGATTACCATGGATGCAACCGAGTCAATAACCATATTAGATTTTCCTTTAATGATTTGATGTCCCGCAATCACATCAATAGAGAGCTGAGGAGGCAGATTTAGAATGACCTCGATAAGCAAACACCTACGGGTCTAGAACTGTGGCTTCATTAGAAAATATATTCAGCTAATATGTTCATCTTTTTAGTCTCTCAAAAGGTAGGGAATGGCATTAATGATGTACCATCTTTGGCCCTTGCGGATGTGGGGATTGCTCTACGAACTGAAGCACAGGAAACTACAGCTTTTGATGCATCATCTATCATACTTCTTGGTAACAAATAAGCCGTAAGAGCCTGAGGCGCAATAGCGTCACTGTGGCTAGGCATAGAAATCAGACAAGTCGTAAGAGCCTAAGGCGCAATAGCGTCACTGTGGTCAGGCGTAAAAAACAGACGAGCCGTAAGAGCCTGAGGCGCGATAGCGTCACTATGGCCAGGCGTAAAAAACAGACGAGCCGTAAGAGCCTGAGGCGCGATAGCGTCACTGTGGCCAGGCGTAAAAATTAGACGAGCCGTAAGAGCCTGAGGCGTAATAGCGACACTGTGGCCAGGCATAGAAAAAAAGACGAGTCGTAAGAGCTTGAGGCGCGATAGCGTCACTGTGGCCAGGCGTAAAAATCAAACGAGCTGTAAGAGCCTGAGGCGTAATAGCGTCACTATGGCCAGACGTAAAAGACAGACGAGCCGTAACAGCCTGAGGCGCAATAGCGTCACTGTGGCCAGGCGTGGAAAATAGACTTGCCGTAAGAGCCTGAGGCGCAATAGCGTCACTGTGGCCAGGCGTGGAAAGCAGACTTGTCGTAAGAGCTTGAGGTGCAATAGCGTCATTGTGGCCAGGTGTAGAAAAACAGATGAGCCGTAAGAGTCTAAGGCACGATAACGTCACTGTGGCCAAACATAAAAATCAAACGAGCCGTAAGAGCCGGAGGCGCAATAGCGTCATTGTGGCCAGGCGTAAAAGACAGACGAGCCGTAAGAGCCTGAGGCCCAATAGCGTCAATGTGGCTAGGCGCTGAAAGCGTACAAGTCGTAAGAGCCTGAGGCGCAATAGTGTCACTGTGGCCAGGCGTTGAAGATAGATAAGCTGTAAGAGTCAGAGGCGTGATAGCGTCACGGCGGCCAAGCATCTGAAAAGACTTGCCGTAAGAGCCAGAGGTGCAAATGCATCACGGCGGCCAGGCATTTGAAAACAAACAAGTCATAGTGCCAAAGGCGCGAATGTGTCATTGTGGCTCGGCATCAGGAGAAGATTTATATAAAAGAGCTTAAAGCGAAAAATGCGCTATGTAAGCTAAGCACTCAATCAAGGGCTTAAAGCGAAAAATGCGCGAGGTAAGCCACGCACCCAAATAAAGGGCTTGAAGAAAAAATGTGCGAGATAAGCCACGAAGAAAATGTGCAAGGGCTTGAAGCGAAAAATACGCGAGGTAAGCCACGAAGAAAACGTGCAAGGGCTTGAAGTGGAAAATACGCGAGGAAAATGTGCAAGGGCTTGAAGCGAAAAATACACGAGGTAAGCCACGAAGAAAATGTGCAAGGGTTTGAAGCGAAAAATGCGCGACATAAGCCACGCACTCAAACAAAAACTTGAGAATTTGACATCAGGGAATTTAACTTCAGAATTTAACCCGAGGATTTGAAAAGAGACAACGAGGAGAATGTGTATACTCTTCCGCAATGTTATATCTAGCGAAAGAGTGAGGAGCAATTGTTGTGCAAGAATAAATAAATAAATAAATAAATAAAACACAAAAAAGAGTAATTAACGTTGAATTCAAACTCAACCTCATGTATATGGTTGATACATCATCAATGCAAAAATCAAAATAGATATAGATAAAGAAAGAGTTTCAATCAGGTACAAACTGATATCTTTAAAAGCACAATTATCATCAACAAGCAGGGAAGACGTATGATTCATGAAACTAAGTCTCTATTTGCTTTACAAAAATTCTGCCAAATTCTCTGTCTGACTTAAGCATCGGAGTGCTTACGCAGGGAAAAACCCCTACGTCCCTCTGATCATTCTTTTTCTTGCAAAATCTTTAGTGGCACGTGGCATAAAAATTAAGGCGAAGACGTCAGCAATTCGACACCACTGTTTCAGGTAACAACATATATATATATATATATATTTAACAAAAATGGTTAATGAATTAATTAAGCACCACTAAAAAAATTTTTCCGTACTTGATTGTTTTGCATTTCTTTCTTGGCATGAAGGCAGTCCCTCGTCAGATGTTTCTTAATCCAACGTATGATAGAAGATACAAATCTCATATTTACTCCAAATCCCGATATGCAATCTAAGCTAGCTCGATAACGATAGATAAAAATGTTTCACTTTGAAAGATATTTGATTATTTTGGCATTTCGAAGGTTGTAAGGGAAAAAAATGTGACTTTATTTCAGCATTTATGTTTTTTTTCATTTTTATTCGATTTGGATTTAAGTTTTGAAATTACTAATATTGTAATTCGATTTTACGTGTTCTTTAACATTTTATGGAAAAAAAATTCAAATTTCCTAAAGTGCAATATTTTGGATAATATTTATTTATTTATTAGGAGTTAATTTTTTTATTTGTAATTGTTGTTGCCCTAAACAACAATGAAAATGATGCTGATGTAATCTTCTCCACGTGTCTTGAATGTTCTGCAAAAACAGTGAAACTCATAGAGGCGCAGGGATCTGTCCCTGCACGCGTACTCCGATGCTTAAGTCAGAAGCCTGTTTAAGCAGAGTTTTAGTAAGCAAAAGAGAGATTAAGGTTTTTCTGATCATACTTGGGGGTATTTATAGATATTTCTGAGTTGCTTTTAATGAGCTCATGACTCATATTTGTGTGGGCCCCAAAATTTTATTATTTTGGGCCTTTTGTATTTTGGAGCGCAGGCGCGTGACTGGGCTGGGACAAATTAACTCTATTAATTGCTCCCCACTCTTTCATAGGGAATTTCCCTATGTAAGAGTATAATAGGAGGATTATGTCTTTCTAGAATAGTTGTTAAGGACTAAAACGTTTTATCTGCGAGAGAGTTTTTAGACTGTGGTGAAGACGCCACGTTTCAGCCATCTCTGTCGTGACTATATAAAGGTAAGGTACAACGCAGATGGTTTAAGAAACTGCTAAACTCTGTCGCATAGCAATCGCAATTCCCTCGCTTACTCTGTCGCCACTCTGTCGCACACTAGGTAAACTCTGTCGCGACCCTTCACACACTCTGTCGCCACTCACGTATAAAGACCGTGCAACTCTGTCGCCACTCTCGTTACATTAACGTATAACTCTGTCGCCACAGATACTCTGTCGCCAAACTAGAGTCTGTCGCCAAAACAAGAGTCTATCGCCAAACAACACTTTGTCGCCACTAGAGTCTGTCGTGCCCTCGAGTCTGTCGCCGAAACAATACTCTGTTGCCACTAGAGTCTGTCGCCCCCTAGAGTCTGTCGCCCATTAGAGTCTATCATGCCCTAGAGTCTGTCACCGAAACAATACTCTGTTGCCACTAGAGTCTGTCGCCCCATAGAGTCTGTCGCGCCCTAGAGTCTGTCGCCCACTAGAGTCTATCGCGCCCTAGAGTTTGTCGCCAAAACAATACTCTGTCGCCACTAGAGTCTGTCACCCCTTAGAGTCTGTCGCCCCTAGAGTCTGTCGCCAAAAAAAAGCCTTTGTCGCTAAGTTCGACTCTGTTTCCTTCTAGTTTCATCCAGTTGTTTTAGGTTTGTTCCTTTCTCATTTCTAACCCCTAGAATGGCTGATCCTGGTGTAGGACAACATTTGGAGTTGGGGCCTGGATCGACTTTGACTGAGTTTGATCTTCAAGATATTATACGTAGATACCCATTACCCGAAGGGTATTTCTATAGGCTTCCTACCCCAGAAGAGAGAAGTATACGTAGCGTAGCAAGTGGAGTAGCCATTTTTAAGGTCTCCATAGAGCTAGGTTTTTAACTTTGGGATTTCTTTTTTAAGGGAACAAGGGATTTCTCCTAGCCAATTACATCCTCATAGTTGGATGCAATTAATTGGTTTTGACTTGCATTGCCACATAAGGGGCGTCCTTCATACTCTCCCTTTGTTTTATACTTTCTTCAGGCTTCGGGGTAGTTCTGGCTTAATCTCATATTCTCTTCAAAGAGTGTTCGAACCCGAGTTTGAAAATAGGTTATTTGATAAACTCCCCAACAAACTCCATAGGTTCGAATCAGAATGGCTTGTAATGGAAGTACTTGAGGGTCTTAACTTCCCTACTAGATGGGGAGCCAATCGTAGTGTCCCCAAAGGCCCTCGCATTACCACCTTAAGAAAACAACTGTCTCTAACCATCAATCAGCTATTAGTTGATAGGCCGATCAATCTTTACGAGTTTTTGTCATCTGAAAACTTAGCCTCTGCTGGTTGGGGCATAGGAGGCGACAATGTGGTTAATCCTTCTGTTTCTCTTGAACCAAATCCTAGAGATAGGGAATCTAGCCCCGAAGGTGAGCCCTTAGAGGATGTGGGTGATTGGGCTGGATTTGGTTCTACTTTTATGATTCTCCCTGATGACGAGGATTTAGCGATAGATTCCCTTCAGGAGTTTCTTAATTCTCCTGAAGGTAACCCTTTTATGTTTTATACTTCATTATTATTTGTTTGTACAACATTTCTAACAATTTTGTGGCTTCTTGTTTTACAGAAATGAGTAGTATCATACATTCCTTGGTTCGTCGAAGGGGGCATGAAGGTTCCTCTAGTGAACCCGCTGAAAAGAGACCCCGTTCCGCTGTGGCTGCTTTTGAAGAGGTATCTCGACCCCGGACTCCTCCTCCTAGGCAAACAATCCCTCCTCCTACTCCGACTCAACAACCCGAAGGGGAATCAAGAGTCCTTTCCCAAGGTGAAGGGAGGACTTCTTCTCATTCTAGGAGATCCTCCGGCTCCTCGGATAGACCTCAGGCAGGAGAAAGAGCTGAATGTAATGTGACCTTGCCCACTCGAAAAAATCGGAGGCACCTATATGTGGAATCCTCTATGTCCACTAGACCTATCCTTCCTAAGATAGGCTCTGTTGATACGAGGTCATATCAAGTAGACGAGGGCTATAGAATGAAGGGGGCCGAATTTCGAGTCTACCCTGGGGTGTTAGATAATGATATTTTAGATACGCCCGGGGTAGTATCTCGCTTAGGTTGGGCCTCCATCCTTCCCAGGGATGAGAGTCGACTGTTTTGAAATTTTTCGGAAGGAGAGGATTCAGCTGATCTGGAGGCTGTTAGGGTAATTTGCAGACTTTCCCTTACTTTACTTTTCTTCATTTTACTTTCAGTCTGAATTTTTGTGTTTCCTTTCAGCTTGCTCAAAGGACTATAGCCAATAATGCTCAGCATTGAGCTTATCATGAACGAGCCGACAAGGAGATCCAGGAATTAAGGGACAGCAATATGGAATTAAAAAATGTCAATAATCAGTTATCTGAGCTGCCAGGGGTAGGGCGAGATTTGGAGGAGCGACTTTCGAAGGCGCTTCAAGAATTATCTCTTGCGAAGGGGGATCTTATAGTTGAGACGGCTAGATCTAGCAAATTTAAGGACGACCTTCAATAGAAACAGATAGAACTGGATACCATGCAGTCAAAGTTTGATTCCTTGACAGATCGCAATCAGCAACTAGAGCAATATGTTGCTGAATTGGAGAGTCAAGCCACTCCTTCCCTTAATCAGGCCGAGATTGACAGTATTTGGGCTGAAGCTGTGAAGGAGTATAGGCTTTGCAAAGACTGTTTGAGACAGAAGGAAGATTTTTCAGTGCCCTATGTGAAGTATGGTTTTTATCTTGCCCGATCTTGGTTGAAAAAGAATAAGGAAGGTGAGGAATTTCCTGAGCTTCTTAATACTCCTGAAGTGATAGCGTTTGAGGCTCCTGATTGGACCAAGTACGAACTTGACGTCGAGACTACTGATGAGGTGTTGAAGAAGGCTGCATTAGATGATTTGGCGAACCTGGCTAGTCCTTGGGAGCCCGTGAGCCCAGATAACATTCCCGAACCCATTGGTGCTCTGATGATCTGGATGGAGAAGATCTATCAGTTCTTGGTCACCAGCCTCCAGATTGTGAGGGTCCAACGGCGCCTGATCTCCCGCCACCAGATCATGCAGATTGATTTATTTTTCTTTTTGAGTATTTTGTTATTGAACTTATTCATATTTATGAATTTATTCATAGTTCGTATTTTGCTTATAAAGATTTTCTTGATTTTATAAATAAAGTTTATCTGTTCAAACTTCATATTGCTTATGTTCATTTAACTTTTGCTATTATCATTCATCTGTATACTGGTTTGACTCGTGTGTTTATCTATCCGTGTATGCTCCCCAATTCTTGATAAAAAGATATATTTTTAGAAAGAATTACGTATGTAAACATACCTTTCTCTGGATGCCTGGCCACAGTGACGCAATTGCGTCTCAGGCTCTTACGGTTTCTTTGTCTATAATGCCTAGCCACAGTGACGCAGTTGCGTCTCAGGCTCTTACGGCTCGACTGATTTTTTACGCCTAGCCACAGTGGTGCTATTGCGCCTCAGGCTCTTATGGCTCGTTTGATTTTATACGCTTGGCCACAGTGACGCTATTACGCCTCAGGCTCTTACGGCTCGTCTGATTTTATACGCCTGGCCACAGTGACGCTATTGCACCTCAGGCTCTTACGGCTCGTCTGATTTTATACGCCTGGCCACAGTGACGCTATTGCGCCCAGGCTCTTACGGCTTGTCTGTATCCTGTCACAAGATTTATACTCATAAAAGTCGGAGATATAATAGAGAAATAATTCTGTATAATGATAGTATCTTGTGACAGTGCACACAAATATAATTGCGGGAATATAAAAATCAAGAAAGAAGACATAATGATTAATT
Organism: Firmiana major; assembly: GCA_033439115.1. Lineage (NCBI taxonomy): Eukaryota > Viridiplantae > Streptophyta > Magnoliopsida > Malvales > Malvaceae > Firmiana > Firmiana major. The sequence continues at coordinate 79,093,885 of CM065898.1, read as the reverse complement.
CAAATACAGTTTCAAATGATTTAAATTCCATGTCTTTCCTATTTTCTTCCCTTGTAGGGTCTCCAGGATGCAGGTGTTGGGCCCAATCCTTCGTCTGATTCGATATGGACCCTCCTAGTTGGCTCTAAACTTTCCGTCTTCCTTCAAAGCATTGGTAATGTGTGACTTCCTGAGCACCAAATCTCTCTCGGACATTGGTCTATCATTTAGCCGACTGTTGTAGTAGTTGGACACCCTTTGATGGTAGGATGCCAGCCGGATAGCTGCAGTCTCTCTATGTTCGTCAAGCAGATCCAGGTTTTCCCTTAGCCCTTGTGAGTTGTTCTCTTCCACTAAAGGCACTACCCTGGATGACTGTGTTCCAATTTCCACAGGAATCAATGCTTCAGTGTCGTATACAAGGTTAAACGGTGTTTCTCCAGTTGATACTTAACTAGTAGTACGATATGCCCATAAGACACTAGGCAATTCGTCTACCCATGCTCCTTTGGCTTTATCTAGTCTGGTTTTCAACCCATGAAGGATGGTGCGGTTGTTGACTTCAGCTTGCCCATTAGCTTGAGGATATGATACAGAAGATATCCTTAGCTGGATGTCAAGACGTCTGTAGAACTTACGAAAGGCATCACAATCAAACTGCTTTCCATGGTCAGCATTTAAGACCCGTGGGATCCCAAACCTGCAGATAATATCTTTTCACACCATTGCCTCAACTTTTTTCTCTGTGATTGTGGCTAAAGGTTTTGCCTCAATCCATTTCGTAAAGTAATCGGTAGCCACCAAAAGAAATTTTCTTTGGCCCGTAGCTAAGGGAAAGGGCCCTAGAATGTCTAACCTCCATTGTGCAAACGGAGTTGGTTGCACCGTACTTTGGAGCAGAGCCATTGGGACCGTAGTTATTGGTGCAAACCTCTGGCACTTGTCACACTTGCGGATTTTATCTGTTGCATCTTTTCTCAACGTTGGCCAATAAAATCTCGATCTTAATATCTTAGAGGCAAGAGCTCTAGCTCCCAAGTGTTCACCACAAATCCCTTCATGTACCTTAGCTAGGACATAGTTAGCTTGTTCAAGCCCCAAGCATTTCAACAAAGGCGATGAATACCCTTTTTTGTACAGTTCCCCGTTTATCATTGTGAATTTTGCCCCTTGTATCCTTAAACGCTGAGCTTCCTCCTTATTTTGTGAGAGCGTACCTTCAATGAGATACTGTTTGAATGAGGTTCTCCAATCATCCCCCACTTCAACGTTACACACTTCGATTTCTTCAATGCTAGGTCGTTCGAGTTTCTTCACCTTTATCATTCTTCCTTCAGTCTCATTGGAGGAAGCTAATTTGGATAGTGAATCTGCATGTGTGTTTTTAGACCCGTTAATTTGTATCAACTGGAAATTTTTAAAAGTCTGAGCCAGAGATTGGACTTTCTTTAGATAAGGAACCAGCATCGGCTCTCGAATCTCATATTATCCATTAAACTGATTCACCATCAATTGAGAATCACTATGTGCCACTAGGTGGTGAACTTGCAACCTTTCTGCCAGCTTCATTCCAGCAACCAGAGCCTTATACTCTATTGTATTGTTTGAACTAGGGAACCCAAACCGCAAAGAGTATTCTAATGATCTCCCTTCCGGTGATACTAAAACTATACCTGCCCCACTGCCATATGCACTCGATACTCTGTCAACATACAGTAGCCACGGTCGAGTCTCCTTGTTAATGTTGCTGCTTGGGACAGTACATTCCACTATAAAATTTGCTAAAGCTTGGCCTTTGATGGCCTGTCTGGGTTGAAATGTGATATCATACTCTCCAAGCTCCACTACCCATTTTACCAGTCTCCCTGAATGTTTAGGCTTCTGAAGGATTTGTCTTAACGGTTGATCTGTCAAGACAGCAATGGAGTGCGCCTGAAAATAAGGATGTAATTTACGAGAGGCCACCACAAGGGCCCGTGCTAATTTTTTAGCCAACGGATAACGGGTTTTCGGGTCTAGTAGTATCTTTCTTACATAGTAAATGGGACGGTACACTATCTCATCTTTCTTCAGTAGTACCGCACTGACGACGAATTCACCGACTCACAAATACATATACAATTGTTCCCCTTCCAAGGGCCTTGTCAACAAGGGTAACTCCTTCAAATATGCCTTTAAGTCTTCAAAAGCTCTTTGACAATCATCTGTCCACCTAAAATTCTTTTCGTCCCGCAGAGTTTTGAAGAATGGCAAGCTCCTTTCTGCAGACTTTGATAAAAAACGGTTCAGAGCCGCTATTCTGCCTGTCAACCTTTGGACATCTCTCACCGTGGTTGGTGGCTGCATGTCTATGATTGCTTGAACCTTTTCAGGGTTCACCTCAATCCCCCTATTGGTGATCATAAATCCCAAGAATTTCTCGAACCGAACTCCAAATGAGCATTTATTGGGATTTAGCTTCATATTGAATTCCCTCAGCACATCGAACACCTTGGTCATCTGATGCGTGTGAGATTCTCCTGCTTTGCTTTTGATGATCATGTCATCCACATAAGCTTTCATAGTGTTTCCTAGGAGATCTTTGAAGACTTTATTCACCATTCGCTGATAAGTGGCTCCCGCATTCTTTAGACCGAATGGCATTACCCGATAATAGTATGTTCCATCATTAGTAATAAAAGAAGCCTTCTCTTCATCTCCGGGATTAAGCATAATTTGATGATACCCCGAGAAAGCACCTAGAAAACTGAGGAGTTCATACCCTGATGTTTCATCCACAAGCTTATCGATTCGGGGCAGAGGATACGAATCTTTGGGATAAGCTTTGTTTAAATCTGTGAAGTCCACACACATTCGCCATTTCCCATTAGATTTTTTCACCATCACTACATTAGCTAACCATTCCGGGTAGTAAACTTCTCTGATGAACCCGGCGTCAAGAAGTTTATTAACTTCTTCTGTGATTGCCTTCTGTCTTTCCGGGGTAAAATTTCTCTTCTTCTGTTTGACAGGTCTATGCCCGGGTGAAACATTAAGCTTATGACAAATCACTTCAGGATTAATCCCAGGCATATCAGCAGGAGTCCAAGCGAAAACATCCACATTTCTTCGCAGGCATTCAACTATCTCCCTTCTGGCTTGCTCATTCAGTTGAGTTCCAATGAACGCCTTCTTCTCCTCATCCCCCTTGACCAGCTCAATGGCTTCTGTTTTCTCCACAGGTTGAGGCTTGGGAGGGTCATCTATACACAATGTCTCCTTTCTTTGTACTCCTTTGTTGGTGGTAGAAGCAATATAACAAGTGCGAGCCTTCCTTTGATCTCCTCGCACTTGCCCAACTTCATTGGGAGTAGGGAACTTCATTAACAAGTAGCAAGAAGATATCACCGCCCTCATATCATTTAATACAAGCCTCCCAAGTATCATGTTGTAGGCAGCTGAGGTTGACCTTACAACCATGAACAAAACCTGTCGAGTTACATCCTTTGGGCTTTCCCCCAGAGTCAATGGTTACTCTATAGACCCGGCTACTTTCATCTTCTCACCCACAAATCCGTACAACGGTGTCATGACAGGTCTTAATCTATCTTCGGATACATTCATTTTCTCAAAGTAATTCCAATAGATTAAGTTTATAAAACTTCCATTGTTTACTAGGATTCTGCTCACAGGATGTTTTGCCACCACTGCTAATATCACCATGGGATCATCATGAGGTATGACAATATCCCCCCTGTCTGCCGGAGTAAACACAATGGGTTCTTCACCTGCCTTCTCCTCCATCACGGCATGAACCTGATAAGCTTGTCTCGCGTAACTTTTGCGAGAAGCAGAGGAACTTTCTGCTATCGATTCACCACCCGCAATAACATTTATAGCCGGACCTGTGGGTTCATTATCCAGCCGATTGTCTCGGGGGTCTAGCCTAGCCTTTTGGTCACCTCTTGGCCTGTTTCTATTATTATTTTGTCTATTCCGCGGGCGGTAATCTCTTCGACCTCGCGGAGGGTAATGGGGCCTTTCACTTCTCCATAGGAAGCGGTTAATTTTCCCCTCTAGCCAACCTCTCTAATTGATCCATCAGATCTCTACATATTTCAGTAGGATGACCATGAGCGGCATGAAATTCACAATAAGCTTCAGGATTTCGACCCATATTGCCCATTTCCTTTTTAGGGAACTCCAACAGTCCAGTCCCTTCAATAGCGGCAAGTATTGTTGTGCGAGGCTCATTTAGTCTGGTATAGTTTTCATACCTGAGTCTGAGGGCCCTATCTGATCCGACGGGTCTCGAAGAGCTTCTTTCAGGTACATCCCTCTCTCTTTTTCTTCCTTCCCTTATCTCTCGAGACTGTACCATCTTCATTACTTCTTCTTGAGCTACGTACTTATTAGCTCTAGCAAACAAATCAGAAAGTGTCACTGGCTGATTGAGGGAGAGGGATTCTTGCAACTTCTTGGATTTTGTCCCTTGCAGCATTGCAGCCATGGCTACTCCTATCGGTAGATCTTTCACCTCTAAAGTTGCATCTCGAAAATGATCTACATAGCTCTTCAATGATTCTTTGTTCTCTTGTTTAAGGGTGAGCAGATAAGTAGCGTCCCTCTTCATTTGGCTGTTGATCATGAAGGCTCTAAAAAATTCACTTCGCAATTGGTCGAAGGATGAGATAGAACCTTCACTTAACCCATTAAACCATTTCAGCGCATGCCCAGACAGTGTAAGCGAAAAGGCTCTGCACATGATTTCATCTTCCCATCCATGTAGCAACATGAGGAACTCAAAACTTTGTATGTGGTCGTATGGGTCTGCTTTACCTGCGAAAGTAGCCATAGAAGGCATCTTGAACTTCTTCGGCAAGGGTTTGTCCATAATTTCTGGACTGAAAGGAACTCTCCTTTTCTGACTGTCATCAGAAGACACTAACTTCTTCTTTTCTAGAATTCTCTCAACAACTTTCTCAACATTTTCCGACCCTCGAGTCGAGTATGCTCCCCTCTCTTCAGCACTTGAAGAGTCTGAGTAGTAAGCGCTCCCTCTTCTTCTAGGGGCTCGCACTGTACCCTTTCTTCCCGCACCTCCCATTCCGCAGTTCAACCTTGTACCTTCGAGATGGTCTTGGGGGTCATGACTGTTCTGTCTCTATCGCTCCCCAGATCTGTGGTCTTCGACGTCATGCTCCAATTCTGTGCCAGAGTTTTACCTCCTTAACTCTGCGTTAGGGTATTGCTCCTGAAGTCGTGCTGCTAGGTTAGACTCTGTCAGACCTGCGACAGTATTCGTCCGTCTCAGACCTGCGGCAAGGTTCACCTCTCGCAGACTTGCGGTAGAGCGCTTCCTCAGAGTTGCGACAGGGGCATCCTCCAGTCTTGCGGTAGGGTTCACCGCCAGACCTGCAGTAGAGTTTACCCTCAAACATGCGGCAGGGTTGTCATTCAGCCTTGTGGCAGAGTTGTTCTCCCTCAGACTCGCGGCAGTGTGCATCTCTCTCAGACCTGCGGCAGAGTACACCCCTAGACCCACGGCAGTGTTCGGCCTCAGACCTGCTGCAGAGTTGCTCTCCAGATCTGCGGTAGTGTTCGCCCTCAAACCTGCGGCAGAGTTGCTCTCCAGACCTGCGGCAGTGTTCACCCTCAAACCTGCGGCAGAGTGTATCCTCAGACCTGCGGTAGGGTTGTCCTCCAGACCCGCGACAGAGTACACCCCCAGACCCGCGGCAGTGTTCTCCCTCAGACCTGAGGCAGTGTGCATCTCCAGACCTGCGGCAATGTTCACCCTCAGACCTGCAGCAGTGTTGATTCTCAGACCTGCGACAGAGTGCATCCTTAGACCTGCGGCAGGATTGTTCTCTGTAGCAAGATACTCCCTCAGAGATGCGGCAGAGTTGTCCTCCAGTTCAGCGGCAGAGTACTGCATCAGTCCAGCGGCAGTAATTTGTCGCCAATCTCCTGGTCCCGTATTCACCATTGTAGAGGGTTGACCTCTCTCGTATGTCTGCCCCAGGACGTTCTCTCCTACCATCTGCTGCACTTCTGGAGGCAAGCTATACTGCGGCAGGGCATTTTTGAAGAAATTTACCATAGCCCTCAACGCTGTAGTGGTCTGCTCGTTCTGACGCTTCAGAGCTTCAAATTCATCAATGGAAACCGTGGCCACTTTACCGCCTTCTCCATTTTGCTCTTGTCCTCTCTCAGGTCTGGGAGGAGGACTCACAAAATTCTCTTCCCCCTGATTCGCTACTGCTGTCGAACGTGTTCTCACCATGTTGATAAGGAATCTGACTTTTTGTTCTGATTCCCACAGACGGCTTCAATTGTTGTTGTCCTAAACAACAATGAAAATGATGCTGATGTAATCTTCTCCACGTGTCTTGAATGTTCTGCAAAAACAGTAAAAGTCAGAGAGGCACAGGGATCTGTCCCTGCACGCGCACTCCGATGCTTAAGTCAAAAGCCTGTTTAAGCAGAGTTTTAATAAGCAAAAGAGATATTAGGGTTTTTCTGATCATACCTGAGGGTATTTATAGATATTTTTGAGTTACTTTTAATGAGCTCATGATTCATATTTGTGTGGGCCCCAAAATTTTATTATTTTGGACCTTTTGTATTTTGGAGTCTAAGCGCGTGATTGAGCTGGGACAAATTACCTCTATCAGTAATATTAAGTCATATTGAGCTGCCAAGATTTGATTTATATTTTTAGAAAGACTATTTTAAAAGTTGCTTTAATTTTGCAATTGAAAGCTGGTGTTATCGCTGGCAAAGAAATCTTAACGACAGAAAAATATTAACTATTAATGATAAGAGAAAATGATGGATGGTAAGATGAAAAAATATATAGAAAATACATTTTTTTTTTATTGCTTGTAGAGTGAAAAAGTGAGAGGAAAGAAAATTAAAATTAGAATAATTTTACCATCTTACTCCTTATACAAATATTTATCGAACGTAATTAAATAATTATTTTTTAGCATTTATTGAGTTTTCATTTTCAATGAGATATTTTTAAACAAAAATTTGTCCAAAAAATAATAATAATTAATTCATGATAATTCATTTATGAGAATTAATTATTCATTAATTTAATTATTATTTACCTTAGTCAATGATTAGTTAATTATTAATGATTATTTAATTAAAAACTAATCATAGATAATTAACTAAAAATTTTAAATAATTAATTATTATAATAAATTAATTAATATTAATTATTTAATGATTTATTTGTTTATAACTAATAATGATTTTACCATCATACCTCTTATACAAATATTAAAGCTTCGAATAATGTCACAATTCTCCTGCATGCAAGAACATTTTTGTACAAGTAATCTGATATGCCTGATGCATAATTAATAAGGTGATATAAGAGAAACCCTAAACCATTAACATGCCTAATGCTAATAGAATCAATTTCGAATAAGAAACCTATGTGCCAAAGGTCAGCCCACCAGAAAATTTGTGATTTTCTTGAACTAAAATAAATAAAAACAATATAAAGCACTTGTGCTTTTCCAGTATCCAAATATAAAACATATCAAAATTTGCAATGCTAATTATCACATTAGAAATCTCAATGATTTGCACAACAGTAGTCTTCAACAAGCATAAGAGGACCAATTACAACGGTTTACACCCTTCTTATCTTCTCCAAAAGGTTAGATTTTTATTTCAAAATCTTATACAATCAAAAACCCAATTTTCAATGACAATAACACCAGATGCATGAACTCCTAGCCTAGCATCTTCATCACCACCACTCTTACTAGCATTACTCTCATGAGTTTGCTCAGTTTATATCATCAAATACAATAAAAAATATATATACATGCTCGAAAAAATAAGATAGAATACTTGAAAATAAAAGATACTTAAAGATCAATTTCACACACAGGGTAAATATAAATATTATTTAAAAGTCAGTGAATTAACAAATATATTAATTTGTTAACTACATAAATTAATTAGATGCCTTCTGTTCTTTTGGCAAGAAAAAGAGGATGCGCATGGCCATTTAATAGATTATATATAGTATTCTTTGTATGTAAGATCAAGAAAGTATGAGCCAAAAGTGATGGAGCTAATATGGAGAAATAAAAATGGAAAGTCATCATATTGCCCTCAAAAATTGAAAAGTTAAAAGTTCCACAAGAAAAGCATAAAAATAGGCAATATGTCAAGATATACTACATAATTAAGGTATCAACCAGCACAACAAAATTTGCAACACTATTGCTATCAGCCAAGTAGTTGGATCTCATGCTTTATTGAGTTATGTCTTCAAACTTTTGAAACAAGTTACTTTGTTGTTTGAGTTGCTATTGAAACACTGCGCTGAACAATACCAGCTACAATCTCTTGATAACCCTGTCCATTGCAATTGGAACCACCTTGCAAAAGGGTATATGAAGAGTCCATCACCAAGGAACCAAGTAATGTCTATAACAAGAAGGAAACAATTAATATGACAATGGCATTAAACCTACAATTGTTATATGCAGACTTCTCAATTTTCAATTAACATGGCCCTACCTGAATGTTCCTTGCCTTTGTAATTGTAATATAAGTATTTACCAATTTTATAGCCAACTACACTATTAGCCAATGGAAACTGAAACAAGATATTAGAGTACAACTCGTTGCATACAAAATAATCATCATTAGGCATTGATTAACTATAGTTTATTTTGAAAGAAGTTGAGACATAGAATCCTAACTTTATGCCAATGCATCAAATTGAAACATGTTCAAACTAATGCCTCTTTTTAAAAATGAAAATCACAACTTTTAGCATAAGGAGAATTATGGGCTAGTGAAATGAAAATATCATTGAATCTTGAGAATTTTAAAATAAGAACAATAAAGAATCATCAGCAATATGACAACATCAAGCATGAAACTTGTAGGCAGAGTAAGACACTTCAAAACTAAGTTACAACTAATGAGATACAAAGAGTAATTATTCCAACCAAACATTACCAAAGCTCTAACCATGTTAGGGTAATAAGAAACAAATAATAAAACCCAATGACACTTACTAGTTATTGCACTTTTGCCACTACTCAGAAAGCAAAAAAATTGACGCATAATAAACTAAAATCTGGAATTAGATAAAGCTCCTATTATAGGAAGAAAGCCCATTTTGTTTGAATCTTCAGCAATACTCTAACTATAATAAACATTAAAAAAACCATAAGCTTTTTTCATATCTTTTCTTTATTTGCTGAGACAGCCAAAGAAAAGAAAAAGAAAATTCTTGTGTGAATCATTGTATGTTGAACTAGTTCTCAGCATGTGTAAATGTCATTTCAGTTCAATTAAGCAAATGGCTTAGTTAGGTACAACAAGCTGTAGCCTTATTGTGCTCATATTCTCCCCATTCTTCTCAATTTCTCAAAATCTCGACATTTACAAACTTGAAGCTAACCAAAATAAAGAGTGGGTTTGTGAGTAAAATTGAAGAAATTAACCCCCTATAATTAGGATTGATATACAAAAAAGAGATCCATTTTCAAGATTTAAAACTTAGATCATAACAAAAAAGAAAAAAAAATAGGACATGGTAAAAGATGAGATCAAAACATACTTGATGTAATTAGAATGAAATGATAGGAATTGGAAAGCGAAGCAGCTCCAGAGTCCAGGCTCAATCTCTAATCACTCGGCTCATTGTAATCAGTAACCTAAACGGCGGCTCAAACGGCCATAGGAGAGAGGACATCAGCGATGTAAAATCACTAATTCCATACTTATTTTACCCATATAAGTCATAGAAATGTGATAAGAATATGTATATAGTGAAACTAAGTTAAAGTTTAATTTTTCGATTTTTGACACAAACACATACTTGGACTGAACAGACAGGTTAGTGGGATCTTGAAGAGTGTGTACCCACCCAAAATCGTCAGATATATTATGTATTCATTATATATGAATTAAGGTAAGGTCAATTATTGCATTGACAATTAAATTGAATATATTTCGATAAACGTGCAATAATAGTAAAAATATAAATTTTGTTAATAGGTGGATTTCTAATTTTGACTGAATGAATAATGTGAAATGAATTAAGAATATAAAAATAAATTATGTCAAATTCTTAATTCTTTATGTCAAACATTTTTTTTTTTAATATCCAATGAAAATATCTAAATAGGTGTAATCCGGTAAAATTCATCAAAAAAACGTTAACCAGCTTATCTATTTTGGTTAGTTCTACTTACGATGTAATATACATGAAGCTAGGGGAAAATTCCATAAGAAAAACAATTGGACCAACCGTGTGAAAGCTTAATGGATAATTAAGGTAAAAATAAGATATTTTGGGAAATATTTACAAAAGCTTTAATAATTTAATTTCTTTATTTTACTAAATGGCTAAATTGGCAATTTCAAGTATATTATATTACTTCTAGAAAAGGCATGTCAGCTTCTTTGAGAGAAAAAATCCAAAAATCATAAAAAAATTAAGACAAAATAAAACTTGAGTGAGAAAGCACCATTTTCATTTCTTTCAAAGCTTTGTCGTCACTCTTTCTTCAACTTTTAGACATTCTTGGTTCAAGCAACCTTCTTGAAACTTGTTCCTCTTCCTTTCCTCTACAACATAATGTGAATTGGTAAGCTAATAGTCTTTATTTTGCAAGATATGAACTTGCACAATAAACCCCTTAAATTTTCGGCAACACCATGATTCATGGGATTTTCAATGTGTTTCAATTTACAAGCTTAATATATGTTGTTGGGGGACTAATGTGGAGTATATATATGTGTTTAAATTGAAGAAAGAAACTTCCTAGAGCTTGGGTACCAATTCAGCCAAAAATGGATCACAAGGCTAAGGTAATTTCCAAAGCTTGATTCCAACATATGTTAGCCTATATGGTATGTATAGATGATTTATGAAGTTAATTTGGTGGAAGAAAGCATGTATGATATAAGTGTAGTGTAATTCCCTAAACTTTTAAAGAGAGAAGGTGAAAATTTAATGGAATTTCATAGTGAATTCTTAAAGTGAAATGTGAATCATATAAATGAGTATGAAATGAACCATAATGTAGCTTAAAAATGATCATAGGACCATTAAGTAGATTTGACCAAGACAACGATATTTTGATAATTTTACCCTTGCAATATAATTTGGTCCTAAGTTAGTGTTAAGTATGAGTATAAGCTATATGTGAAATTAGAATATTAAAAAAAAGTTAAATTGATAGCTTTTGTCACTTTATACCATAATGTGACAAAGCTAAATTAGACTAAAAGTAACTATTAATTAGTTTTAAGATACTGTGAATGGCTCATTGAGCAAATTGTACAATATTGTAGGCTGGTGGAGTGAAGTGGGCTATTTGGAACCTAGTGGTTTGAAGCTGTCATAAGTTGACTACTTGCGAAGCTTAGTTAAGTTAATCGCTTAAGTCATGAGATTAATCCTGTATAAAACCAAATGTTGTTTTAAGATTGATTTCTATAAGATTGATTGATTAATTGATTTGAAAGAATGAAATGAAATGTGAATTTTAAGAAACATCAGTATAAGTAAAAAAGTAAAAGCAATTGTCTTGGTCTATCAATTGTTTGTTTGCTTTGTAAGCTGGATAATGATCATTTGTTACTCGATCATATTGCAGAATTTTAGCAAATTCCATAAGTTTTAAGAATTAATCGGTACATGACATCAAATATCAGTTTCAGTTTGTTTTATGAGTTTTCAGATCAGTGACATGATTTGTTAGCCTGCATTTACTTTGATTTATGCATCAAAGGCTTATGTTATTGATAAGCATGTTTTGATAATTATGAGATTACAGTACTCACGGTATTTAGCATGACTTTACTTTATATCCTTCACTTTCTCTTCTTTGGAAACATGTTTCATCGATTTTCTTAGTGTATGAGCACTCTGTAACATCATGTTATGCCAATAGGGTAAATTAGGAAACTACCCGAGTATTCGCACTCTTATATGGGCATTGCATGCTTATCCGACAATTTCATGGTAAGTATCTGATCACGGCTGATCATCGGGGATTGGAATCAGGAGCTATGGCTATAGATAAAACCCTTGTTTATGAGGTAACAATTCCACTAATATCTACAATGATGATAGCTTTTATTGGCAATTAGAAAGAGTTTGCTTGTATACGAGTTTATCAGATATCAGATTTATCAGTTATCAGTTTCAGTTAATCAGTTTTCAATATCAGAAATTAGAAATCGGTTTTCAGTTAAAAGTTTCTAGTTTTTAGATATCCACTTTTAGTTTTTCATTATCAGTTATAAGTTATAAGTTTTCAGTTTTCAATTTTTACCTTTGAGTAATAAGTTATCATATTTCAGTTTTTAGTTAATCTTTTGTCAATATTTGATAAGAAAGAAATTTGATTTTATGAGAATGCATCATAATATGGTTTTTTGTATTGTTTTCAATTAAAGATATCAAAAGTTATCAGATTTCATGTCAGTATAGTGTGGTCAAATTAGAAGGGATAATTAAGGTATTTTAAAGTATCCTTTCATCCTAACGATTGACAGCGTATAGAAAGACTGTTAATCTAACAAATTAAAAAATTTAAAGTTATACGAAAAGTTTTAGATAAGATATATGATTTTCTAACATGAATTTCATTTTCGAAATGTTACTTTATACAACATGCATTATTTTGAATCAATACCTTGTTTTGTTTAATTCTTTTCTTATATGAGTGGCTTACTAAATTTTCCCAAAGCTCATCCCTCTTTTTCTCATCTTAGGCTAAGCACAAAATTTTATTTCACAGTGTTCAATATTTGGCAACGAAGCTTCTAACTTCGAAGCATTAGCAGCTTCCATTCGGTACAATCCTTATCTGTGTAAATCATTTTAATTTTAGAGATAGTTTGACATCGGTACTTAGTCGAGATGTAAATGAATGATTATAGATGTCAATACAAGAATCAAAGAAAATATTCGAATATATTTTTACGAATATTTTCTGAGAGATCAGGTTATCTGAAAATTCTGAAAATATTGGAGGAAGTAGATATAAGAGTCTTATCGATAACTGCATAGTAAGTTTTGAATTTGGACTGTTGTAAAATATTTTTTTGCTATCAGACTAAAATGGGTCTTATGAAGGAAAGTACACGATTACGGAGTTTCACGCGAAAACTCTGTTGGATTTAAATCAAAATTAATTTGATATGTTAACCGACTGGAACGGTACGTTATAAGCCTTAAATCAAGGTAGGTAATATGTGACCTAAAAATGTGATAGGACTACACTCACAATAAACAATATTTAAGTTAATAAGAATAAGTTAGTCCAGTTTGCTATGTTTCCGCAATAAATTACAATAAAGTCGTGTTCCTCAAGATGTGACAAAGAAAATAAGAAAGAGTGGTGATAGTTATGAGAGTTTTGAAAAAAAAGGGAAAACAAAGTTGATAAATTTAAAATTTTGTTTGGGGTGATTTTGTCTTTTCAATTAATTTATTCACATGCTTGCATTTTCTTTCTCATCTTCTGCCCAAATTGGGAGAATAAGTTTTTCTTGAAGGATAGAAACTAGTTTTCCTTCATTTTTTTTTTCCTTCTCATTTTCTGTTCTACCAAGCAATCTCAAAATTTGTTTTCCCTTCATTTTTCTTTCCATCACTTTCTTTCCTTTAACTTTTTTGTTGCACCAAGTACAGCGGTAGTGATTGGTAGAAGGAAAAGTGTAATAAAAAAATAAAAAAATATTATTTTTTTCTTATCAACAAAATCAAATCATTTCAAATTGAAAAAATTAGTCAAGAGAAAATGAAAGAGATGTGAATTATGTATATAAATTTATTAAATTATTCTCTATTTTTTAATCTTATTTTATTATCTTAATTAAATAATGATATAATGATAAATTCATATAAATTCATTTTTTTTCTTTCAACTCAACCAAACAATCGAAGAAAAGAAAATTATATTTTTCTTTTATATTTTTTAACCTACCAAGCATACCTAAGTAGAAAAATTAATATTTTTCATCTCTTCTTTTTTTTCCTTTCTCTATTTTTTCATCTTTTCATTTTTTTTCCACCCTACCCAGCAATGCCTAAATTAAAATTTAAATATAAAAAAATTATAATATATATTTTATATTTATAAAATTTAAAATAATTAAAAATTAATAAAATTATTTTAAATTAATTAATATTTTTATTTACTAAATATTTTTACAATATTTTACAATTTCAAACAATAAAATATTTATATTTATATAAATAGATAAAATTTCACAAAATTAATAATACCTATTATAAAAAAGTTAAAAGACCCTTCCCACTAGAAAAATGTACATTTGAAGAGTCCACTGTAATTGTACAAAGGTGGACAGTTGGAAAATATTGTTTGAGTTTTCTTCTCTCACTGGTACGTGGACTGGTGGAGTGAAAAGCAGAAAGGAGCAAAAGTCTAGGTCTGAGATTGGATTTTTTTTTTTTAATTTCGTACTTCCGAGTTCGGTTTCCTTAATAAAGAGTTCCAAACACACGTGTGTGTATATAAGAACACACATTAGGTCTTGGTTATCTATAAATATAAGAACACACCATTTTAATTCTTAGATTCTTTCCTTTGATAAAATAGTTAAGTTACTGTATGTTATTTCACATTTCTCATCCGCTAATTAATCTAGATTTTCTTGTGGAATTAATCTTCAATGGCTGTTTTAACTGTCCATGAAACCTCAACATCAAATATTTCTTGATGTATTTATGATGTATTCTTGAGTTTTAGAGGTGTAGATACACACAAGAACTTCACAGATCATCTCTATACGGCATTGGCGCAAGCAGAGATTCACATATTTAGAGATGAGAAAAACATAAAAAAAGAAAGAATATAAAGGATGAGATTGAAAAAACAATATTGTGCAAATAAAAAATTTCTATCATTATCTATTCAAAAGATTATGCTTCATCACCGTGGTGCCTTAACGAACTTGTGAAGAAATCCTCTCAACACATTATTTTGCCAGTTTTCTGCTGTAAATCCTAATCTTCTGGAAAAGTAAAATATTAGCAACATATGTCCTTTTTAATATGTGGTAATTTTATTATTTTATTTAAAATTTTTATGATTTTACCAATTAATTAGGCTGATGCCTTTAAATCTTTAATACTAATTCAACTATTTACATCATACTTTTGTATAGACTGTTAACTATAATTAATAATTTTTATCTCACATTTTAAAATTCTTTATGCTTAATATTCTAAGTGGGTGAGTGGTATAGTATTCATGTGTCATGTATGTGCATGTGTCTCTAGCTATATGTTTGTCTTCTTTGAAATTAACTTAATTTGGACTCATACTAAATATGCCAAAGACTATTATTCATCCACTTGAGGTTGAAGTTCAAACTACAAACTAATGTATCATTAGAAAGAGTTCATACTCAATTTAATTCTTGATTAGGTAAAGGCGTCTACCAAGCCTCTTTTTTAAAAGTCAAAATCTAAGCATTACCTATTTAACTATGATTTTATATTAACATTTTAATAATTGAAATATATTTTATAATCATAATTAGCACAAATATATTGTTTTAGTTTTCAAGTATAAATGTTATTTTTTTCCTTTTTAGACGAAATCGACATAAAATAAATTAAATAAACTACTTAATATTTAAAGTGGTTAAGTCTAAATCCATTGTTTAGGTCTATAAAGGAGAGAAAAATTCAAGGTAAATATGATAAGTAGTACAAAACACCAATAAACAATTGATAAACAGAATCTCAAACTGAAACAAACTTAATCTCCATGCTCACTATTATTTAAACCCATAAAATACCTTCACGTTTTCTTCAATTCTTTTCAGATTTTTACAACTCTGTAAATCTCTTATCTCTGGCTTAGAGACCATATAGATTACACCTCTTAAAATTCCAAAAGTTACAACATACTTTATATTTATATAGTATATTACTTGATTATTCTTATTATACGTACCAATTAAGTTCGTATATCAATTAAATAAACTTCATTACAATTAATTCAATAATTTATCGACTAATAGAAGTTTACAAAAATCAAAACTTATTCCCTTAGAAATTAAGTCCAATACTGAATATTTGTGTATATATACACTCATTATTTCTTAGTATAATTATGTATTAATTAAGAAAAATATATTTCTTTTCAATTTTCAAGAATCTTACTATCATATCTAAAAGTCAATAAATCCATTGAATATTATATATGGAAATTCAAAAATTCTTATCCATAACAACACTTTACTTGACTAGGATAAGATTGAATCCTCAAGTTGAGCTACTAGTTGATCAATCCAATGTTTTGTGTGAGGGATTAAATGATTTTAGTAACACTGATCCCAACTTGATGTCATGCAGTATCGAACTAAATTTCCCAATCATTGCTTAAGTGTTTAGTCAATTCACTTGGACTCGTATTTATCTTGACTCCTCAAACTTTAATTTTTGCACAAAAAATAAGCAAAACATAAAGAGTGATTCTGATGCATGCAGTGAAGCAGGAAATCCTTGTAACAGTTTACACACTAAAATTACTGGCGAAATCAATATATTTTGTGTTGCGGATCCTAGTTTTAAAGAACTATGGAGTGAGTTTTGTAGTGATAATGGTATGCTTCTGTTGGATGAGAATAGTAGAGGTGATTTTTAAGGATAATGAACATTTGGATGACTGTTAACCATCTAATTCTTTGAATTTATATGCTGATAATGATGTTGTTGATTATAGAGATGAACTATGATGTTGATAATGAGATGATGAGTGGCTAGAATCTATCAATAAGATATAAGTTGAAAAATCTTAAAACAAAGAAGGGACGTAAAAACTTTAACTGGAGTAGAAAGAAGGCTCGTACTAAGAAATAGTTGAGTTCCTAGGCCTCTTATAACTAATAAATATATCTACATTTTTTTATGTTGATATACGATTGAGGAATTCTTTTACAGAGATGAAGCTTTCAAAACTTTGGAAGTTGGTAAATTTCTTAGTTTATCCTTTGCAGATGAAATGAGATAATTATGTATCGATAAATTTATGGAACTGGAACAAGAGGAGCGGCAGCTCATGACAGTAGTTAGCAATGTTTCCGATGCTATTATACCTAAATGGTTTTTTAGGTCGAATGAAAATATTATCTGACTCTTTTTCTTTGTATTTCGGGCTTTTAACTTAGCGCAATGGTGTTGTTTCTTATAAATAGGGGGTTTTCACTTGGGTTTTGTTGCTATTTTTTTTTTTTATATATTAGGATTTTGTTGGAACATTGCATTATCTTTTGGGTTGGTTTCTTCGCTTTATCATTTGAAGTTAGAATATTGGGTTTGTATCTCGACTGGCCACTTGGTGGAACTTACCTTATTTGCAAGAATATCATATTTATTAATCCCTTTAAAAACTTTTAAGTCGATAATGATATTAGTATATTCTTTATTATTGCACAATAGATTTCAGAAGAGGAAACAGGTTATAATGACTCAGGATAAAAGAAGTAATTTTATTGAAGCCAAAATAAAAGATTCTAAAATTTGTAGACTTGAAGTTCACCTTGTAAGTTTCATTAAAATTTAGGTTGGCTTATTTGTTTATTAATTTTTTTTAATGTAATAGATTGTAATTTTTACTTGAACATGTAATCTCATAAAAAAAACTAAAATTACAAGAAAATGGTAAACATGTTACTATTTCTTTCTATCAATTTCTAAGATTTTATCTATTATGTTATATTTCGAATATATAATTTAGCTTTTATCTTTTAAAATTTTCAGACATGAGTCGCAACTCATTCAAGATATTGTTAAGCAGATTCAAAATAAACTTCATTGCACCACTTTATATGTCTCTCCTTATTTGGTTGGAATAGATTCTCCTATGACACGCATTAATTGGTGGTTACAACAAGATGGAACAAATAAAATTTGCATTGCATCAAGTTGTGGAATTGGAGGGATTGGGAAGACAACCATTGCTAAAGTCGTTTGCAATAAAAACATCCAAAGTTTTGAAGGTTATGATTTTTTAGGTATTTGTTTAAACAACTTATGGAGTGCTTTTGAGTACTGGGTAAAAATCTTCATATGATTTTTATGGACATAAAAAGAGCATATGATAAAGTGCATTGGGAGGTACTATGATGACACTTAATGATGAAAATAGTTCCTATAAAATATATTGAATTAACGATATGTATGGAGATGCAAGGACACATGTGAGGATACGTGAAGGGTAAACAAGAGAATTTTCTATCATAGTGGGATTACATCAAAAGTCAGCGCTAGATCCATTCTTGCTTACAGTAGTGATAGACAAACGAACAAAATCTATCTAGGATAAGATGACTTGGTGTATGATGTTTACAAATGATATTGTTTTATGTGCTAAAACTAGAGTGGAGATCAACGCAAAGTTGAAACTGTGGAGACAAACACCAGAATCAAGAAAGTTCAAACTAGGCAGAATGAAGACTAAATATATTGAATGTAAATTCAGTTTAAACAAAGAGAAAGATCAGAATGTAGTGACATTAGATGGGGTGGCAATACCTAAGTAGGATCATTTATGATATTCGGAGTCGATAATACAAATAGATAGAGAAATTGATGGCAATGTGATCCATAAGATCCAGACTAGATGGAGTAAGTGAAAAAGTAATATAGGTGTGTTCTATGATAAAAGAATTCCTATTTGGTTAAAAGACAAGTTTTATAGGATAATTGTTAAACCAATATTGTTATATGGTAGTGAATGTTGGGCAATTAAGAGACTGCATATAGTAAAGATGAGTATAACAGAAATGCAAATGTTGAGGTGAATATGCAGATATACAAGAAAGAATAGAATGAGAAATGAAGACATCTATAAGAAAGTTGGAGTGATACTTATCGAAGACAAGATGTGTGAAAGTCATTTACATTGGTTCAGACACATACAATGTAGATTTGAAGATTCTCTAGTTAGAAGAGTAGATGCTATGAATGACGAAAAAAAGGTCAAAGTTAGAGGAAGACTGAAAAATCCTTAGAAGAAAGTTATTCGGAAAGATATGGAGGAATTAGAATTGGATGAACACATTGCATTGGATAGGAATGATAGGAAGCAGAGAATTCATATGGATGACTTAATGTGAGTTTTGATATGGATTTATGTAGCTTACCCTAATCTATTAGGATAAACACACTGATGATGATGATAATGATAATGCTTTGTTCAATAATACAGAAAAGGATTTTGTTCATTGTCTCAATAAATCCTCATTCATAACAGTACATTTATTCAAGAAATAACCAAAAAGTCGTATCTTAACAAAGATCACAAGAGAATACTATATATTCTTGAAATGCAACGTCATGGGTTGGGTTAAAGTTTCCAGATAAAATTAATTTACTGTGATGATAATATCGACTTATGTATCATATATTTTTCTTAAATTTAGTGTGAATATATTTGAAATATGCCTTTTTTCGTAGCGTTTTGTACTTAACTTAGTTTTGAGAAATTAAGCCAAATCATAATGTAGCTATCTAAAATGCACACACTCATATGTTTATGCACTAGGCATAAGTTCCACATGTGCAATTGGCGTATTTAGAGACCTAATTGTTCTTTATTTTATGTCCAATTTTTAGATTTTTTTTACACTAATGATTAAGGGTTAGCAATCTATAATTCTAGTTTGTGAGGCTATTATATACTAACTCAGGTCTTACTCTTTAGGCCCTTGCTTCAAATGTTGTTCACAAGCTTTGGAAATGGCAACGTAGTGAAAAAGGTCCTTTAGGCAAGGTTACTCTTGTGTCTTTAATGAGAAAATTTGTATCTCTTAATTATTAACTTTTATTTTATAATAGTTTATCCAGTGCTAATCCTTCATGCTACTGCATATGTTGCACCAAAATTGTGGCAGCCACCTAACGGTACTCCTATGACAAATGATATAAGTGGCAAACCTGCAGAAGAGTTTGATGCATGCATTGCATTATTTAAAATGATTCTTATGTTATGAATGCATCCAGAGGGAAGGTATCTTTGTTCAACATGATGACTCTTATGGTCTACATTTGCAGTTTTCACTTGTTTCTTGAACTATTCTCTATTTTATTTGTATTCATTGAAGTTATCCACATTGCTGACATTGGTTAATTCTTTACAGGTGATGACCACCTTTATGTCCCCTCTTCCTGCAGCTAGCATTTCATCCCCAAGATAATAATATTATTGCTATTGGCATGGAATATTCCATGATTCACAATTATAATGTCAGAGTTGATGAGGTGAAACATATTTTTAGCTTTAATTGGTAATAGAAGCTATTTTGTTTACATATGTGGGCAGTTTGGACAACTTTATTAATGTAGGAGAATGCTAGTTTCTTGCTTTTATCAAATCAATCATTTTCTAGAATTTTTACTAAATTCAACACTATTTTATCATTCTATAACTCCACGCTTATGTCAAGTTGGTCTAGCTTTTCACTACTTGGCACTATATAGAGTGTCAATTTTTTATATGCATCTTAGTGACCATGATTGCAAGTTAACTTGGAATGCCAGAAACATTACGGCCCATGTAACATGGTTGATGCTTCTTATTAACCTACTTCATTCCCTTGATTATGCAAAGAACGTAAGAAAGAAAATCATAAAAAGGTTGTGATAAAAGGGATTAGAATGATTTGATCATTAAGCGGACAAAAGAAAGTCTTATAGTGGCCTTCTTTTGGAATGAAAAAGCTAACATTTTCCTTGAGAAGCTAAAACTCATTCTTAGAAGCATATTTAGGTTGTTGTTTTTGGCAAGTTAAAGCCAAACTTAAGGGCCACCAAAAACGAATAGTCGAACTTGCCTTTTCGCTAACTTTAAATTATTTAGTGTCTTTAGGGGTTGATGCATTGGTTAGTTATTGATTGGATGAATATTGTATGATGTAACTTTAACGTAGTGGTAATTTTATGTCATCCTTATATTGAATGTCTTTAAGTGTTTCCACTGAATTGAAATGATTTTAACTTAAAACAAGCGGTTAATTTGCCAAATGATGAACAGTATAAAAAAAAAAGCAGGCAAGGCATTTTAACAAAAGACAACTACCAATTTTATAGTTATACATAATTTAACAAAATAATTTGTTGTTCACTATAACTTTATTTTATTTACAGTTATGTGTTTGGAGCATAGATGGATGGGAGAAAAAGAAATCAAGGTTCATACAAGCACCACTTAGTCGTCAATCTCCATTAGCAAGAGAAACCAGAGTCTGATTTCACAATGATCAAACTCATTTATCGGTTATCCATGAAAGCCAAATAGCCATATATGACAATAAGCTTGAATGTTTGCGCTCTATAAGTTGTCTACCTCACATCATTTTCCTTGTATAGTACTTTTTATTAATTCTTTTTTGTTTTTTGTTTTTTTCTGAATTCTTTAATGAGAACATGACTAATGTGAGAATAAAGGGAAGGTGTCACGCCCGGAAACGCGAAAAATTGGGTAATTTTAAAACTTTTTAACCTATTTAACTAAGTTGTGTTCCTGTCTATGTCAATTTCTTAACTCTTATTCTTTTATAAAATTCGACAGCATAACGGTTGCATTATGATTTAACCCAACATGCAGAGTTTAAAAAGCAGTTTATAATTTTCAACACATATCCGCAACACAATTTCAATTCTCATATCAGGATCTCATGACATTCAGTACATACATTCATCTACACTGCGTAACTAAAACTATGTACAAAATCATTTACATTTATTACATCCCACTGATATGTATAATAGTGTCTATGTTGTACATTAGGTTTGGAATACAAGTAAAGCTATACCTCGTCGCTACAAAATGATCTGAGGAAAGGTCGGACCGCCTCGACTACGACCTTTGAAGTTTGAGTGCAGTAGAATCACTGTAAGTAATCTGGAAGATGGAAAGGAAGGGGGGTGAGCTTTTCAGGCTCAACAAGAGATACATTTAAAGTAACCTTAGTACTTAAAACAAGTAAAACACGTGATTTCACAACTCAGCATAAACATGTACGAAAGTAGAGATGCTTACATTTATAAAAGCAGTAAAAACATGCTTTAAAATCATTAGTTTACACATCATGCATCATTTTCATAAAATGTATCATGCTATAAACATATCATTAGTGTAAACAGTCATAAAACATCTCATAGGTCTCAAATCATGTATATCATACTGTTCACTTTAAAAGTAATAACATAACTTTCATATGCACATTTCATAAAAACCCAACTCATGGGCTACCTTAAAAATCACATTATAGAAAAACATGTGCTAACTAACAAATAACATATAAGGTAGCATGAAATGTGCTAAAACATATTTCTTTCTCGTGGAGACATGGCTTCATCATAAATGGTCCCGAAGGACATCGTCAACATATCTGGTAAATATGACCATAGTATAGGGAACTGTAAGACTGGTTAGGGTCGTACAGTGCCCTATTGGACTATGTGGTACGGGGCTATGGTGGGGTGACTCATTACGTGCCTGCAGAGGACTCGCAGTCTCAACGTACAAACTTTAAATAGTTACATGGTACCACAAGTCATCTCATCTCGTTAGAGCCCTGCCCGTTACCTGGCCGTCGGCTAAAATGATCCTTGATCGTTCTTGTACCCTTTTCTCAATATACAAGATCGACCCCAGATCACTCTGACCTCATAACATCTTACATCTTGCCATAGTCTCAACACATCAAACCTGTTTTTCATAAACATAGTTCTCGCTTATCTCAATCTACTCCATATACCGAAAACATAGTTTTCGTAAAACATTTTCGGGACTTTAACCCGTAAACTCACGAAAAACATATTCTGCTAGTCCTTTTTTTTAATACAATAAACATACTTATTAAAATGTATCTCATGCAATGAATGTCATTTTGAAAGGCTGGGATAAATTTGCTTCGGTTTTTAAGTGAATCGTGCTCATTTCGACTTTCAAGAAAGACCATTTTCACAGAAAACTCAACTAATTATCCACATAGACATTTGGTAAGGTAGGAAAGTACTAATGCTACTCTAAATTATATCCATTGCCTCTTAACGTCGGAGGTAGTGCACGTTCCTCGATTTTTGAGCTCACCTCGAAATGCGTGTCGATAACCTGAGCTGTCACATACCAAGTTATCTCATCACATATAGCTCAAATTCATGTTAATATGTTCAATATGTGATTACATCTAAAATGTTGATCAAAAGTTGACTTTTCGCTACTTTACTCGTTTTGCTTGGTTTTATCGGTTTAAGCCTCGGTTTAAGCTTTCTTAACATGTTCGACACCTTTAAATTCATTTTCAATACCTCTACATCGTGTCTTACATTCCAGCAATTCATTCCACTTCAAACAAGACCTTAAATTATCGATTCTTGCATTATTTCTATAATTCACCTAGTTAAACACTAAACCGAACATTTGTAGTATGATTTTAACTGTAAATTCATTTTAATTACATGCCATATCATCATTCCAGCAACTAAATCATGCTAGCAGCAGCTGAAGTCCATCATATAAATCATTCCATCAATTTTCTTCAACAAAAATTCATCCAAAAATCATAATTTAACAACCTATCTCATCATCATCATCATACCTCAACTTCTTCACTCATTTGACCAACTTTGACTTTGATTTCAAGCCTCAAAATTGCCACCCAGCTGTAATACAACATGTATAGAGCTTAGAAGTGTTCAGAATCATTCAAGAAACTCATCAAATTCATCCAAAAATTCCATCTTTACTTACCTTGGAACAGGGCAGATTTCTATTCTGTTTTTCTCTCTAACATTTCAGGGGATAAATGACTTCTATTAGGTCTTAATTTTTTATATGTGATATATGGAAGGAAGAGGAAGATTTCATGTGAAGGGACCGTCTCCTGAAACTGGTCGGAGGGTGGCTGAAAAATTCGCACAAGTCAAAAGCAGAGGTACCGCCTGTGGCAGAATGAGGGAGGGGTAGCTCTCGGGTTTCAACTCATTTCGGTGTGAATTTTACCTTTTATGAAGCTTATCCAGTTGAGTTTCAGACTGAAAAATATCAGAAACAAAAAAATCTAGAAGGTCATCAAATTGGTGTGTTTTCATTGGCTGACAGATTACAATATGCAGGGGAAATGACTGTTTTGTTTAGAAAAATTACCAAAATTAATCCTGATCATATTTATTCAAAATTTCATTCTCAATTGTTATACTCTATCTATAGTGTGTCCCATAAAAATTTAGATGTCACTTGTTTAAGAAAAATTTCACGAACGAGCTCATTTTGCGCGATTTAGCCAATATCGAGCAAAATTAAATTAAGGTTTCGATTAACTTCAAAAATTCATTTGGACCCTTAAATCTCCATATTTCTTCATAATTTTTATTTCCCATTTCAATTTCACCTTATATTAATTTTCTATGGCCTCAGAATAATTTTCACAAATTTCTAAAATTTTATTCGAATTTATTTCCCTTATTAGGTCTGTTTTCTCGATTTAATTTAAAACTCGAGTTTAACTCACTTTTTCATCTCCAATCACTTAGTTTTTTCTTTCTACACATCATTTTATACATGAACATGACATTTCTAAGCAATTCTCGATTCTAGGACCTTACCTCGATTTGCGTGCTATCGGGCCCCACGCTAGAACCGAGTGCTTTAGTCGTCTACGAGCCTGCAAAACGTCACATTGAGTTATAATTTACTTCTCATAAGCATCATAATATGAAAAAATATTGGGTTTCACAGAAGACAAACCTTTGTTATTACTAACTGGCCTAACATTCCTAATCTGAGTTGTGCTTGAACAAGAATGACTATATTATATAAGCCTACTGTAGTGTGATCCTTATTATCATCACTATATGAATTGTGCTTGCTTTTGTGATAGTAGGTTATTATCATCATTATATGATTGTCTTCCTCAATAGAGAATGGTTAATAATGTGATCCTTGTTACTTTTTGAACCATTGACTAAGTAAGAAAGAGAATGAAGAGTGAATTTTCCAACTAGAGTTACAAAAGAGATGTGACTTATGACTAGCCCCTCTAACAATAGTGAAAATGGATGCTAAAAATCCCACATTCTTTCTTGTGAACCTAAGATAATATTTTCTTTTAATGTTATACCCTCCAGCCATAAGAATGCTAGTGCCACATGTCAATGTGCCATGGTAACTGTCTTCAAACAAATACTGCAATAGCTAGTCAAATGATGATGATATTCTGTTGCCAAATCCATTTAAACTTTGCCAAATGTCGATAAGCAGGTTCTAGAATAAATTTTCAGGAGACTTATGTCTATCAATCTTAAAATTGTTGTCTATTTAATATATATATATATATATATATGATAAAACTGATGAAGTTTTTGAACTAGGGAGCTGTGATAGTTTTAGGCAGAGTTTTTCCACATTAAGTGAGTACCTTTTTTTTGGTAAATAGTCAAAAGATAAAATTTATGTGTCCAATGTGAAGAGAATACCTTCTGCCTCTATTAAGGTTTGTACCTTTAATGTATCATGCATATTAGGTAGTAAGATTACTAAAATGCTCTTAAAGTGCTTTATGAGTATAACAATTGCCCCTTAGGCATGAGGATTATGGAGTGACTACTCTGATGTTTGACTTTAGCTTGACATTTGTAATTTAAGTGTTTGTCTTTTAAATATCCTTTGGCTATTAGTTGAGTGCGAGGATTGGCTTTTGAGATTGCTAGAAGTAGATCTCCTTGGGGTAATTAAATTTTCATTTATTACTTTATTTATATGTTGATTGCACTCAGATTATTTGTGGGGTTTGAGTGTTGAGCATATTCAATCTATCAAAGTTCTCAGAACATGCTTATTGTTTTTCCTCCAAGCTTATCTCCATGAAGAAAGCTCACGAATACGAATGCATCAATAATGCAGTCTTGATTGGATCAAACATTTTAATGGTCGGATTGAATCGGTTCTGGATCTGATTATTTTTGTTTCAGTTCCATTAAGGAACCCTTAAATCCAATCCTTTTTGTGTAACCGAAATATGGGTTTTGGATTGGACCAGACCAGTTTTAGGTGAATTTGTTTAGGTTTTTTTTCTTTTAATTTTAATTATTAATTTATCAAACTCTAATAATTGAAAATAAAAAAGAAGACCAAAGATATTTTACATATAAAATCCAATTACAAAGGTAAAAACTACGAGACTGTAGTTCATAAAAAATTTAATATATGAGAAATTGTTTACATAATAACGAATGATTGTGTTTGTTGGACTGGACCTAGAATTACACAAATTTCAAATATTAAAAAATTAACAAAATTTGTATGTAACTATATAATATTGAAAGAAATTGTAAGTAAATAAACAATATTGAAAAATTAGAAAAATATTAGAGATATTGGGAAATTTTGAGAATTTTTATGTAAATAAGAGAGTAATTTGAGAGATTTTGGTGTTGAAAAAACAGGAATGAAAGGAAGGTATTTACAGGATTAAGAAATTATAAAAAAAAAAGTACTAATAGACCAGTTTTGATTCCTTACCAAACTAGATTATTTTTGGTTTCAGATTCATTTTAACAAATCTAATTCATTCTGTTTAAATAACGGATTGGAGCTAATAAAAAACCCTCAATAGGGGTTTCAGTTTCAAACCAAAATAATCAAACTAGTTTTGACTCATTCCCAGTTAATTCGGTCTAATATTCATGTCTACATAAAAGTACTTCCTGATTTTGAAAAATCACTTTTCTTCATCCTTTCAAAGGAAGAAAAGGGCACAGTTTGATTAGCTCTTCCTAAAACATCATGCCTCATCCAGGTGTGAAGCCTTGCTTTCAACAAAACTTTGTAATTAAGTCCTTTGACAACAAAAAGAATCTCTTAATCAGATACTTTGGTAATCAAAAGAAGATTGGTGCTTCGATAACAATAATAAGACTCAAAGATTAGGCGAGCAAAGCCAAAGTCATCTTTATAACACAAGATGTCAAAGAACAATGTTAAACTCCAAATGAGCACGACTAAGTAGAAGGGCTAAGTTTTCATTCTCAACACCAACTCCCACAAAACAGTCTAAGGGCAATCAATACATAAACAAAGCAATAAATGCGCATGTCTATGATTGCCAAAGAGGCATGCTTTTGGCGATCTCATAAACTAATTCTTACACACTCACTTAATCTCCAAAAGGAGATTACAGCATGAACGCTCAACTAATGGCAAGCATGAGGGGTGGTCACCTTTTAACTCTTTCGGGACAATTTTATACCCATAAAACTCTTAGGGTATTTTTCTAATCTTGCTACTTGGTATGCTTGGTATATCAAGGTAAAAGTCTTAATAAAGGCAAGGGATTTTCTTCATTACGAAAGCTTATTCATTTTTACATCTCGTATATAAAGGTAAAAGTCTTAATAGAGGCAAAAGGATTCTCTTCGCTATGAACTTTTCTTCATCTTTTCTCATCTCTATATTTACATGAAAAATATACTGACTGTAGCATTGGAACACATCTTGGAGCACCAACTCTAGTGTCACTTGGGTTCCAACCTTTTTTGTCTTGGAAGTCTAATGTCAAATTTAGACATCAGCATATATATAATTTTGTATTTAGTTTCTTTTTCTTTTTGCTAGACTATTTATTTTTCCATATATTTTTAAAATTGTTCTTATGTTATGATTTTATAACCAGATCCAATGACCATTATTACGGTGATCTCCAAAAGATTCACTCAGTGGTCCTATTTCAAGTGCAATATATTCCTGTGATGGCTCATTGATTTATGTTCGTTTTTGTGATGGTGCCATTGGAGTATTTGATTTGGTAACTTGAAGCTCAAATGTTGAATAACACCTTCTGCTTACATACCTTCTTTCTCTGTCAGGCAAAAGCATGTTTGATTACTTTACAAAAAGTTTAAATATTTCTACATACAATGGTTGAACGGGTTAGAACTTTACATTAATCGACAAAATTTTTTACGGCAGCAACAACGCATTTGTTGTGGTCGCAACTGCTCACCCATCCAAGCCTAACCAGATTGCGCTTTGCATGAGTGATAGAGCAGTCCATGTGGTGGAACCCTCGGAAGTAGAATTGAAATAGGGTTCTACACCCTCTCATGAGAATGGTTCTATTCCTTTTAGTTCATCAAATCCTTCCTTAAATGGTTAACCAACACAGCTACCTTCTAGGTGATAGTGGTGTAGATAAAGTAGATGTTACTACAAGTGTAGAGAGACATATATGAGTTCTAGGTGATAGGAATCATCCTCTTTATTTTGTAATATCAATTGCCTTAAGTGACTACCATGTTATAATATTCATTGCAAATCTTTTTCCCTCATTGGCTCTTATGTTCTCTTACCTTGTTATTTACTAGCAAGACTTCTGTAGGCAAATCAGTCTTTAGCCACATTTTACTGTTTACCATTACACTTTTATCGTGTGATATTTTGGTGTATGATGAGTTATGCATTTATAGTTTCATTATTGAATGAGAAGGTGCATTGTTAGCCTAATGTCTCTCTATATATATATTGAGTGTTTTTTTTTTGTTGCTTCATATTAATGGTTTTGGGATAGAATAATGAATTCAAAAGAAACAAGCTTTGGAGATGTGATAGCATTTAGATTTTATTTTGAATTGTTGTACATTGTTTATGGAGTTTTTAAACTCTAGGTTAAGATGGTGATATTTATTTGATCTTATTTATTTTTATGTTTTAATATTTTTAAAAGGTATGCGTTATTATTTTAATTTAATATTTAAAATCTAAAAATGTAACTGACGATATATTAAATAATATTTTTTTCCTATTATCAACTAAAACATGTTACAATTTATCCTTTTGAAATAAATTTAAGATTAGAAATACCACTAGAAGTTCATAGAAAAATTTAATGAATCTTACAAAAGCCACTAAGGCAGGGTTGTCCTATTTGTTAATGATGTTACTTACGACCATAATTTGTTGTCAAATAATTCAAGCATTATGGATTATAACTCGAAAAGAAATATAAATTGAAAATTGATGTTAATAGAACGAATATTAATTAATTTTTTTAAGAAATAAAAAATCCCATGTATTGCATTAAATAAAGCTACTTTTTTCTTAATTTGAAAATGAGAAAAAACTTGATTTTTTTAAATTAAAAAAATTTGTGTCAAAACTACAAATTTTTATTGTTCTTTCTTTGACGTAATTTACAAAAAGGAAATATATATTTTCGATGATTTTTTTTTTTATAAAGTTATTTGTAAATAGGCCGAAGTGAGAAATGGGCCAATATTGAAAAGGGTTCAATTCATTGCTCATTTCGGGTTTTGGCTGGAGACTTTGACTGTGTGAGAGAGACCTAAAAGAGAAAACCAAAAGTGTTGCAGAGAGAAGGAAGGAAGATGAGTGAGACACGGCCAGTGCCTAGAAGAGAGAGTCCATGGGGAATTCCAGAAGGAGAGCATCGACAGCCCAAGGCTCATCGTTGCAACGATCGAGCTGAAGATGTTATCCAAGTAATTCTATTATTTCTTCTTCCTCTTCTTCTTTCATTTATTTCAAATTTCAGCTATGTTGGGAAAAAGGGATAATTCTCTTACTTATAAGGACATTGTTTTGGGGTCAAAATGGAATTAGCAATTTTTTAACTTGGGAAGCTAAAGTTTGATCTGATTGAGAAAAAATTGGAAACAGCCCACTTTTCTCAATGAGATTTGGGTTTTTCCAGTCATCAATTTTGGGAGAGAAAGAAAGGAACTTTTTCTATGGCTATATTGTATTCAAATTTGTTTTAGTAGTTTAGAGCCATGAAGATAGTTTCATCAATTTTGATATGGTTTGGTCTCTTAGGCATCAATATTATAGAATTATATTAGTTCTAGTCCTGCAAAATTCCATGAATTTTCCGGGATCATTGGACCAAGTTAATATGGCAAGATCTTTTTTTTTTTTTTTTAATTTTCTATTTTATAAACAATTGACATGGTATGTTGGGTGTGGGAAAGAAGTAGAAGGATTTTGTAATGGTCATCGTGTTTAACAACATTCTTTTCCTTATGCTGATGTTTTGACCTCTGACTAGCTAGCTTGGTGGATCAGCATTCTCATTTCAATTTACTTGTGTTTGGTGCAGGCTTGTTTTGAGGGAAACCCATTTAAGACAGTTCCAGGACCTTTTAAGCTCTTTTGGCAATGCATGCGCTCTAAACCTGGGTAAGTTTGATGAAGTGAATATAACACAATGCATTTCGCAAAGGTTTATGATTGCTGATTTAAATCGAAGGTTAGTTTATTTTATTGATATTGTTATACAACTGATGCCATTAACTGAAAGACAGTTCTCTAGTTTGTTTTATTTTCGAAAGCCTTCTACTCTCAAGATGTTTAAAACTGGGTCCTATCTTAGTTATACCTTGCTAGCTCTTCAATTTGACTCTATATAAAGTATTTCTGATTTATATTTTGATGGAATGCACTGCTTACATTATGATAATTAGTTCCTTTAGTTGAATCTCATTAATGCTTTGTGCTATGCAGAGAGGAACCAACTGAACCATATACCTATTTGCAGCTGGATCCACCAAAGAGAGAGGTGAAGCTCGAGTGAAATACCCTTTATTGCATTTTCTTTTAGATTTGGATTATTGCCGTCTCCAGAAGTCACTTTTTGCTTCATGTCATCCTTGAGAAATGTAAAAGTTCTGAATGCCACTGATATAAGGGTCTTTTGTGTTTAGCAATAAGAATGACCAAGAATTTTCAGAAGTATTGTCATCTTTTTATCCATTTAACATGCTTTTTTTATTATTATTTTTATTTTATCATGTGCATTGTGCAGTTCTTTTTTCTTTATTGAATGGCATTCTTTTTACTACTGGAAAATTGTACTGCTTGCTTATCATGATTCCTGCTTGGAGTTATGATGGAGTCCTGGTAATTCCAAGGCCCCAAAATGAGTTTTTTACGCTTGTATTCCTTCAATCAATCATCACAAGAGGCAGATGGACAATATTAAAGTTATCGAAATGTGCTTACTTTTTTCGTTTTTTCATGCTTGCTACTTTTTTGCATAGTTTAAAGAGCATTCACATGAGAGATAATGATAGTGAGAAGACGGCCTTGTAAAGTGTGCTAATTGAAAGGCTTCAAGTCTTTGTAGTGTTTTTTATGTGTCAACATACACAAAATGTAAAACTAGCTATTCCTATGCTGTTAAGTAACTTTTTGAGTGATCAGACTTTCATGAAACTCATATTTTTCGATTGAATGCGATCGTTATCGTTGATTTTTTTTCATTTCATTCTTAAGATTTGATTGGGTTATGAGTCGATGTTACTCATTTTTATTAATTCATATGTATCAAATATTAAACATAATGGTACATCTCATGAACTATCTATATTTATTTATATAATCGTTTTTCATACTTTACATCTCCAGTAATTCATATAGTACTTGTTTGTGCAATTTAGTGTTTAAATACAAAATACGTGTATATATATACCTTTGCGTAGTAAAGAGAATTGTACAACAAAAGAACTAACAGGGATGATCGCAAGATGCTCTAATGAGCCTTATTTGTGGAGTGAGAAAAAAAGAGATGAGTTAACACGCTCAGTAAGGAAAATATGACAGCATGTATCAACTATATTATCTACGTGCTTAATATAATCACAAGGCAAATGCATTTGACAAACCATAGCAATCTATTCAGAAATCATTAATTCGATAGAAAGCTTTTTCATTTCACTTTAAACACATTTCAAATCATCACATTTATCTCTCTTTTCATTTTCAAAATCAGTATTCCTCTGGTATCGAAAATAAGTGATTTTATCATAATCACAAATCATAGTTTTTTTTTTTTTTTAAACCATTGATATTATTTTGAGATCAATTTGAGATCGATTTAAGACTAGGTAGGGATATGTAATCATCTGTGGACATATGACTATAGTCAGTAACCCCAAGCAATCGCTAGTTAGGTGTGCAAGGGTGTCAGTCGCTTAGGGAGGTGGGTTAATCCAACCCATTAGCTCATCTCTACTCTATCATTTGTCAGAAGACGTCAACACGGTACAAGGTACTTCATGTATCGTCTCACGGTACAACGTACTCCGTGGATAATCACACAGTACAACGTACTCCGTGTCCATACACCTTACGCCATGGATTATATCAATATACTGTATGCTCGAGGCTACCTGAGAGTAGGCAGGTTTTTACTACCTCGGCATTAATCATCAACCATAACCTTGTCTCATATACCAGTGCGAGCAAGTCAGTGTAACACACAGTCAACACAAGGGCTCCAGCACAGTTTTATCATCAATAACATTTAAAATTTCGTGCAAGCAGAATTGTGTAACCCGTTAGTTAACACGCAATTCCAGCACGATTTATTTCATTCATAAATCTGATAGATGACTCTATTTTTATTGAAAATAACTCAAAATCAGAGTTCAGTATAAATAGTATGTTGTCATGATGCAAATCATGTGAACAATAGCCAATTTATTCATATACTTGCTAAAAAGCAGAGTTTTATAGTGAAAACATCAAAATATGCAATTCATGCAATTTTTCAAATCTTGCATTCCCGATACTCAACGGTATGCATTTCCCTATAACAAGGGAAATATTGTAATTTATTTATCACTAGGCTCTTTCCTAGATTTTCAGTCTCTATATATTTCATACTATTTGTTTTTATACAGAGATTTATTAAAATACATACAACTATCTCTATAGCAATCATAAATCCCTTACTTGGAATCTCAGTCGATTCCGCTTTTATCTTTTTAATTTCTAATCACTCGCTCGTTCCCGGCTCCAATATGCCTTCAGGAGTCGAGTTTCTATGATGGCGCGTAAATCGAAACTCGATCGAATTCACTTTTGTCGCTTATTGACGCGCTACACATTTATATATTTAAACCGGTTCAATTTCGGTCAAATATAATTTCAAATAAAATTTTCAAAAATTTAATCGATCAATTTTGTCTACTTACCGGCTTTTCCTTAAACCCAAGGCATCACCGATTTTTTTTTTCATTCCGTTTTTTTAATATATTATTATATAATATTATATTATAATACATAGATTTAAAATATCTATAATATATTATTATTATAATAATAATACAATAATAATTATCCCTTATTATTTATATTATTATTATAAAAAATATTATTACATTGTATTATATATACATTGATTTCCAAATGCACCCGTATATATTTACACTCAAATTTTTTTTATATACTTTATGTGCATATATATAGACACCATTATTCATTTTTATTTCTTTGAAAATATTTTTCCATTCTCCCGAAATAATTCCCAAGGTGAAAAATTTCGGGTATTACATTCCTCCCCTCCTTAGGAAATTTGGTCCTCCAAATTAGAACCAAACTATCACTCAAAAAGCTGCAAATACCTATCATGCATCAGGCTCTCCAATTCCCACGTAACTTCCTCCGAAGTGTGGTACTGCCAGAGAACCTTAACCAGAGAGATTGTTTTGGACCGTAGCATTTTCTCATTTCTATCCAGTATCCGAATCGGCTTCTCCACATAGGATATATCCTCTTTGAGCTCCAATGGCTCATACTGAATCACATGTGCCGGATCTGGATGATACTTTCGAAGCATAGAGTTGTGGAAGACATTATGGATGCCTGCTAGCTCAGCTGGCAAAGCTAGCCTGTAAGCCTTATCTCCCACTCGATCCAGTATCTCAAATGGCCCAATATATCTGGGACTCAGTTTTCCTCTCTTCCCGAATCTCATAATCCCTTTGGAGGGAGAAACCTTCAGGAATACTGATTCACCATGGTGAATTCTAATGGTCTCCTCCTCATGTCCGCATAACTTTTATGTTTACTCTAAGCTGTCCTTAACCTTTCACATATTAACTGGACATCCTCAGAGGCTTGTTTCACCAAGTCGGGAGTAAATATCTTCTGATCACCTACTTCTTCCCAACTGATAGGAGAACGACACCTACGACCATATAAGGCTTCATACGGTGCCATTCCAATACTCGAGTGATAACTATTATTATAGGCGAATTCGACTAATGGCAAATGATCATCCCAAGAGCTTTTAAAGTCCATCACACACACTCTCAATATATCCTCCAGAGTCTGAATAGTTCTCTTTAACTGACCATCTATCTGAGGATGAAAAACGGTGCTAAAGCTCAATTGGGTTCCTATAGCTTCCTGAAAATGTTCCCAAAAGTGGGAAGTGAAGCGAGAATCTCTATCTGATACAATGCTCACTGAAACACCATGTAGCCTCACAATCTCCCATACATATAAATCCGTCAATGCACTCAGAGTATCTGTAGCTTTCATAGCTAAGAAGTGAGCTGACTTCGTCAATCTATCCACAATCACCCAAATGCCATCATGGTTCCGTCTGGTCCTCGGTAAACCCATGATGAAATCCATGGTGACGTGCTCCCATTTTCATGTCGGTATAGGTAGAGGCTGCAATAATCCTGCAGGCTTTTGGTACTCTAGCTTAACCTGCTGACATACAAGCCATCTAACAACATACTCAGCGATGTCTTTCTTCATCCTTGACCACCAATACACTTTTCGGAGATTCTGATACATCTTATTACTCCTCGGATGTAATGTATAGCGCGATGAGTGAGCTTCTGACAATATCAATCTTATCAACTGTGGGTCCTTAGGAACACATATTCTGCCTCTGAACCTCAACAAGCCATCATCACTCACTGTGAACTCAGTCACTGTCCCTCTCTGAATCTGCTGTACAATATCGACACACTACCGATCATCACACTGAGCTTGGAGAATCCGGTCTATCAACTCCGGTTCTAACCTTAGGCTAGCTATTATATAACCACTATCAGCGTCAGAAAGGATCACATCAATAGACAGGCTTGCAAACTGTTCCAACAGCTCGTGTTCCCTAACCATCATATAAGATATCATCCCGAGGCTCTTTCGGCTCAATATATCAGTCACTATATTAGCCTTTCCCGGGTGATACAATATTTCACAATCATAATACTTCAGAAGCTCTAACCATCTCCGTTGCCTCATATTTAATTTTTTCTGTGAAAACAAATATTTCAGGCTTTTGTGATCAGTGAATATTTGAAATTTCTCACCGTATAAATAATGGCGCCATATTTTCAATGCAAATACTACGGCTGCCAACTCTAAATCATGGGTCGGATAGTTCTTCTCATGATCCTTGAGCTGTTGGGATCCATAAGCAACTACCTTCCCATTATGCATCAATACGCAGCCCAGTCCTTGATGAGAGGCATCTGTATATACAACAAAACCTCCTGAGCTGGTAGGTATGGTGAGAATCGGTGCGGTGGTCAAGCGATGTTTCAATTCCATGAAACTTTTTTCACACTTATCATCTCACTCAAATGCAACATTCTTCCTAGTGAGATGAGTCAATGGAGCAGCTAGTCTCGAGAAACCCTCGACAAATCATCAGTAATATCCAGCCAAACCCAGAAAACTTCGAATCTCAGTAACTATCCTGGGTCGTTCCCATTGAACTACTGCTTCAATCTTGGATGGATCCACTGACACCCCGTCCTTCGATACAATATGACCCAGAAAAGAAATTTGTTCTAGCCAGAAATCACACTTACTGAGCTTAGCATACAACTGTTTCTCCTGGAGGGTCTGTAAGACTATCTTTAAGTGCTGCTCATGTTCTTCTCTAGACTTCAAATATATGAGTATATCATCGATAAAGACGATCACAAACCTGTTCAGGTATGGCTTGAATACATCATTCATCAAAGCCATAAAAGCTGCAGGAGTATTCGTTAACCCGAATGGCATCAGTAGGAATTCATAATGACCATAACAAGTACGAAACGCTGTCTTGGATACATCTCCACTCTGAATTCTCAACTGATGGTACCCAAACCTCAGATTAATCTTAGAAAAGACCTGTGCTTCCTGAAACTGATCCAATAGATCATCAATACGTGGAAGGGGATATTTGTTCTTGATGGTAGCTTTATTCAACAACTGGTAGTCAATACATAGTCGGAAGCTTCCATCCTTCTTCTTAACAAACAAGACCGGAGCTCCCCAGGGTGAGACGCTCGATCTAATGAATCCCTTATCTAATAGTTCCTGCAATTGTTTATTCAACTCCTCTAACTCAACTGGAGCCATACGGTACGGTGGTTTAGATATCGGCTCTGTACCAAGCACCAAATCAATACAAAATTCCATCTCTCTATCTGGTGGCAACCCTGGTAACTCATCCGAAAAGACATCTGAAAATTTCCTAACTATGGGAATGTCAACCAATTCTGGGTGTGCCTTATCTATGTCAACCACGTACGCAATAAAACCTTCAAAATATTATTCATATAATTAGTACATTAATTCACTCATTCTATTACAATAATTGCATTCCTTCATTTATTCTCAAAAAATCTTACAACCAATTTCTCAGTTTTCTCTACCTGAGAAAACATTATAGTCTTAGAATAACAATCTAAGACAGCATGATTTGCAGCCAACCAATCCATTCCTAATATCACATCAAAATCACACATATTTAACAGGATAAGATCGACTGTCATACTCTTATCTCCTATTCTTAATTTACAACCCTTACATACTTGTTCAGCTAATTGGCTAACCCTCATTGGTGTGCTAATTAGCAGTGTTCTATCTAAGTATGTAGGTTTGACACACTCTGCCAATTTAAATGCACATGAAGGCGATATGAATGAATGCGTAGCACTAGGATCAAATAAGGCAAAGGCTTCCAAATCAAAAATCAAAATTGTACCTTTAATTACTTTTGTAGAAGCATCTGCTGTCCCCTGGTCTAATGCATATACTCAGCCCTGGCCAACAACTTGCTTTCTCTTCTCTTCTTCTGTGGCTCTCCTCCTCTGAGTAGGAGTAACTGTAGGAACTCTTTCCGGCTCCTTGCCTTTCTGTGGAGCTATCTCAACTGACTTCGGGTAATCTTTCATAAAGTACCCTACTTTACCACATCTATGACATGGTCTATTAGCAAAGAAACAGGGTCTGCTACCATGGTATCTTCCACAAATCGTGCACTAATCAGTAGTAGGCTGAGGTCCACCAATCACGATACCCCTGGCTGGTGTTGTGGTCGGATACACAGGTGGCTTGGCAGCTCTACTCTGTAACTCATCGGTGCCTCTAAAATGCTTCCCAACGGGCTTCTTACTGTCCTTGACACCTCTATCATCTCCAAATCTTTTCTTGTCTTTATCTATGCTTTTGCCCACTTTCCCGAACTCAAAAATGTGGAACTCATAATCCTGTTCGCAAAGTTGGGCCCTTCTGACAACTTCAGAATAAGTCGTAATATCGAACGGGGCTAATTTAGCTCTGATGGAAGGTCTCAATCCATCCATAAACTTGCGAACCTTCTTCGTTGTACTACTATCGTATCTGAATCATATCTGCCCAGAGAAATAAATCTCGACTCATACTCATCCAATGATCGGTTCCCCTGAGTCAGATTCCAGAATTCCATCTGTAGTCTCCTCTGAGCTATATTCGGAATATACTGTCTCCGAAACTCATCTAAAAAAATCTACCATGATATCACTACATGCTGATCCCTCAATATCGGTTTAGTGGACTTTCACCAGTGCTCTGCCTCACCCTTAAGCACGAAGGTGGTAAATGCTACTCTCTCTGTAGCTGAACATTAAAAAAACCCAAACAGTTTCTCCATCTCATTGATCCAGTCCTTAGCCACTACTGGATCCTTTACTCATCTGAAAGATGGGGGCTGAAAATCTTGGAACTGCCTCAACCTATCCAGCTCACAATCATACCCTATATCATTATATCTACCTGGCTGTGGGACTACTGGAGGAGGTACAGGCTGAACATGGGGGTTCTGTAGGGGTTCAACTCTATGTGATGTAGGTGCAGGTTGCGCAGGTGCAGGGGTCTCAGGTGCTGCTACGAGAGTAGCAGGTGTAGTCTGTCCTGTGGTACCCTGATCTCTATCAAATCTGGTCATAACCTGCCCCAACAATGACATCACTGTGTCCATGTTTCGCTCTAATCTAGCAAAACGAGCATCAGAACTCTCTAATGGTTCCTGAGAAGTATGCTCAGATGAAGACCCACTATGTCTCTCGAACCTATCTCTGTGTCCTCGAGATCGTGAACTCTCTCCTCTAGTGCAGTGTCTATCAGACATTCTGATAATTTTCTGCGTTCATAACCCAATTTCAGTAAATTCACAGCTCAATATACACACGTGTATCTAAACAACGCACAATAACATGAGGGATGTAAATTTTTCTAATTACTAACACTGACTCACATCAGACCAACCCGGCTCTGATACCACTTCGGTCACGACCGTTATCGCTGACCTTTTTCCATTTCATTCCTAAGATTTGGTTGGGCTGTGAGTCGATGTTACTTATTTCTATTCATTCATATGTATCAAATATTAAACATAATTGTACATCTCATGAACTATCTATATTTATTTATATAATCATTTTTCATACTTTACATCCCCAGTAATTTATACAGTACATGTCTATGCGATTTAGTGTTTAGATATAAAATACTTATATATATATACCTTTGCGCAACAAAGAGAGCTGTACAACAAAAGAACTAGTAGGAATGACCGCAAGATGCTCTAATGAGCCTTATCTGTGGAGTGAGAAAAAAAAGGGGTGAGCTAACACGCTCAGTAAGGAAAACATGACAGTAGGTAGATAACTATACTATCTACGTGCTTATAATGCATGCTTAATATCATCACAAGGCAAATGCATTTAACAAACCATAGCAATCTATTCAGAAATCATTAATTCGATAGAAAGCTTTTTCATTTCACTTTAAACACATTTCAAATCATCACATTTCTCTCTCTTTTCATTTTCAAAATCAATACTTCTCTGGTACTGAAAATAAGTGATTCTATCATAATCACAAATCATAGTTTTTTTTTTAACCATTGATATTATTTTGAGATCAATTTGAGATCAATTTGAGATCGATTTGAGACTAGGTAGGGATATGTAATCATCTGTGGACATATGGCCATAGTCAGTGACCCCAAGCAATCGCTAACTAGGCGTGCAAGGGTGTCAGTCGCCTACGGAGGTGGGTCAATCCAACCCATCAGCTCATCTCTACTCTATCATCTGTCCGAAGACGCCAACACGGTACAAGGTACTCCATGTATCGTCTCACGGTACAACGTACTCCGTGGACAATCACACAGTACAACGTACTCCGTGGACCTTGTCCATACAACCTACGCCATGGACTATATCAATATACTGTATGTTCGAGGCTACCTGAGAGTAGGCAGGCTTTTACGACCTCGACATTAATCATCAACCATGACCTTGTCTCATATACCAATGCGAGTAAGTCAGTGTAACACACAGTCAACACGAGGGCTCCAACACGATTTTATCATCAATAACATTTAAAATTTCGTGCAAGCAGAATCGTGTAACCCGTTAGTTAACACGCAATTCCAGCACGATTTATTTCATTCACAAATCTGATAGATGACTCTATTTTCATTGAAAATAACTCAAAATCAGAGTTCAGTATAAATAGCATGCTGTCATGATGCAAATCATGTAAACAATAGCCAATCTATCCATATACTTGCTAAAAAGTAGAGTTTTATAGTGAAAACATCAAAATATGCAATACATGCAATTTTTCAAATCTTGCATTCTCGATACTCAACGGTATGCATTTCCCTATAACAAGGGTAATATCGTAATTTATTTATCACTAGGCTATTTCCTAGATTTTCAGTCTCTATATATTTCATACTATTTATTCTTATACAAGGATTTATTAAAATACGTACAGCTATCTTTATAGCAATCATAAATCCCTTACCTGGAATCCTAGTCGATTCCGTTTTTATCTTTCCAATTTCTAATCACTCGCTCGTTCCCGGCTCCAATATACCTTCAGGAGTCGAGTTTCTGCGCAAATCGAAACTCGATCGAATTCACTTTTGTCGCTTATTGACGCGCTACACATTTATATATTTAAACCGATTCAATTTCGGTCAAATATAATTTCAAATAAATTTTTCAAAAATTTAATCGATCAATTTTGCCTACTTACCGACTTTTTCTTAAACCCGAGGCATCACCGATTTTTTTTTTCCATTTTGTTTTTTTAATATAATATAATATAATACATAGATTTAAAATATCTATAATATAATATTATAATAATAACAATACAATAATAATTATCTCTTATTATTTATATTATTATAAAAAAAATATTATTACAATGTATTATATATACATTGATTTTCAAATGCACCCGTATATATTTAGACATTCAATTTTTTTTTATATACTCTATGTGCATATATATAGACACCATTATTCATTTTTATTTCTTTGAAAATATTTTTTCATTCTCCCGAAATAATTCCTAAGGTGAAAAATTTCGGGTATTACAAATGCTGAAAATATTTTTTCATTCTCCCGAAATAATTCCTAAGGTGAAAAATTTCGAGTATTACAAATGCTCAATACTTATTTACATACTTCATGACAGGTTTTCTCTAGCCACCTCGCTTGTGTGAAATTATAATCCATTAATCCAACGTATATATATATATATATATATATATATATATATATATATATATATATATATATATATATATATATATATATATATATATATAGACACCTAGTAAACTTGCATTTACCATGAATAGATTGATAACAAAATCTGCTGATAGGGTACTTGAATATAGCAAGTTTATAAATATTGTAGATCCATTCTAACTTTATAAATGGAGGATAGATGCATGTTCAGAGGCTGTTTTGGTATTGTGAACAGTACTTTATGGTTAGTATTGAAACTAAGCAATTGTTTTGGTGTTCATTTGGTTAGGTTCTGATAGATAAGTAGTCTAGGGTTTAAGGAGAATGATATAGGGTTTGTTGTAAATCTAAAACAGTGTAAAGAAATGGAGAATAGAAAGAGGATAAAAGATTTAGGCTTTTCCTAGATTTTCTCAGGAGTCACTATGTTTGATTGTCTCACACAAGACAACAGCCATAATTTTGGAAATTCTCCTATAATAATTCTTTTTCTTAACAGAAGGGCAAATGATTCTGGACAACTCACATAAAATAAAATTTTGATACTAGCTGTATTAAAACCAAGGATTAAAATAGGGCTGCGACGCCGCGTCACTTTTATTTTTAATTTTTGATAAAAATTAAATCATTCTTCTTTATCAGAGTCACTTTGGGGAGAAGCCTTAAAGACTGCAGTGTATATCCTTAATCGAGTTCCAAGCAAAGCAGTAGCTAAAACCCCATATGAGTTATGGACAGGAAAGAAGCCTAGTATTAGGCATTTGCATGTTTGGGGTTGTCCAGTTGAAGTATGATAAATCATTCTTCTTTATCAGAGTCACTCTGGGGAGAAGCCTTAGAGACTGCAGTGTATATCCTTAATCGAGTTCAAAGTAAAGCAGTAGCTAAAACCCCATATGAGTTATGGACAGGAAAGAAGCCTAGTATTAGGCACTTGCATGTTTGGGGTTGTCCAGCTGAAGCTAGGCCATACAAGCCTAACGAAAGGAAATTAGACTCAAGAACAGTAAGCTGCTACTTTGTTGGATACTCAGAAAGATCGAGGGGTTTCAAGTTTTATGATCCCTCAAGTAAATCCTTTTTCGAGACGGGAAATGCTAAGTTCATTGAGGATTTTGAATATAGTGGGAGTGTTAAACTCAGAGATCTTGTCTTTGAAGAAGAACATGCCACTGTTCCTACAGTTGCAATTGAAAATGATCAGACAATTATGTCTGGCGTTATTCAAGATGCAAAAACAGATTATCAAGATACTCATGGTTTACCTCCTGCTTATATTGAAGAGTCAGCTCCTATTCAATTAGAGGAGCAACAACAACCTCAATTGGAAGTGCCATTAAGGAGATCCTTTAAGGAGAGGAGATCAGCGATTCCAGATGATTATATCGTTTATCTCAAAGAACATGAGTTTGATATAGGAATGGAAGATGATCCAACATCTTTCACTGAAGCCAAACAAAATGTTCACTCCCAACATTGGATAGAGGCCATGAAAGATGAGATGAAATCAATGGAGGACAATGACGTTTGGGATCTTGTCGAATTGCCTAAAGGAGCGAAACCGATTGGTTGTAAATGGATTTTCAAAACCAAACGAGATTCGAAAGGCAATATCGAAAGATATAAAGCGTGTCTAGTCGCCAAAGGTTTCACTCAAAAGGAAGGCATTGATTATAAAGAGACTTTCTCTCTAGTCTCATCGAAAGACTTTTTTAGAATCATTATGACACTTGTAGCTCATTATAATTTAGAGCTACATCAGATGGATGTAAAGACAGTGTTTCTCAATGGAGACATTGAAGAAACAATTTATATGGTGCAACCGGAAAATTTCGTGTCGGATAATTCGAAACATCTGGTATGCAAATTAAAGAAATCCATATATGGTTTAAAGCAAGCATCTCGTCAATGGTATCGAAAATTTGATCAAGTGATTACCTCATTCGGTTTTAAAGAGAATACTGTTGATCAATGTATTTATCACAAGATCAGTGGGAGTAACTTTATTCTTATGGTTCTTTATGTTGACGATATTCTGCTAGCAAGTAGTGATATAGGCTTGTTGCATGAAACCAAGAGATTTCTGTCAAGTAATTTTAAAATGAAAGATCTTGGGGATGCATCTTTTGTGTTGGGCATACAGTTCCATCGAGATCATTCTCGTGGAATATTTAGCTTATCACAAAAGGCATATATCGATAAGGTGCTTAGCAGATTTGACATGAAGAATTGTGCGTCAGGAGATACACCCATTGCTAAAGGTGATAAATTTAGCTTGCTTCAATGCCCAAGAAATGAGATTGAAAAGAAAGATATGCAAAAGATTTCTTATGCCTCAGCAGTAGGGAGTCTTATGTATGCTTAAGTTTGTACGCGTCCGGATATTGCGTACGCAGTTGGAATGCTTGACAGATATTTAAGTAACCCTGGTAAGGATCATTGGAAAGCAGTAAAGAGGTTTATGCGGTATCTACAGAGAACTAAAGATTACATGCTCACATATCAGAAGTCAGATCATTTAGAGATCATTGGGTATTCAGACTCCGATTTTGCTGGTTGCCTCGATAGCAGAAAATCTACTTCTGGCTATATTTTCATGTTAGCTGGAGGAGCTGTCTCATGGAAGAGTGTAAAGCAATCACTCATAGCTTCTTCCACCATGGAGGCAGAATTTATAGCCTGTTATGAGGCATCGAACCAAGCAATATGGTTGCGAAATTTTATCACTGGGCTATGCATTGTCAATGGTATTGAGAGGCCATTGAAAATTAATTGTGATAATAAAGCCGTTGAGTTATACTCTAAGAACAACAGAAGCTCGTCAAAGTCAAAGCATATTGACATTAAGCTTCTTGTTGTTAAGGAGAGAGTTCAGAGTCTTCAGATTACTATTGAACATATAAATACAAACTCCATGATTGCGGATCCGCTTACAAAGGGGGTACCACCTAAGTTGTTTCATGAGCATGTAGCTCGTATGGGTGTGGTTCATCCTGATGATATACTTGTATAGTGGGAGCTTGTTTCTTGATGTTCATTTGTTATTGAGATTTTTCTGATCAGAATACAGTATTTTTGTTATTATTGAAAACTCTGAAATAAAGTAATATTCTTTCAGTAGCAGTATGCATAAAGTCTTGAAAGAATGATAAAGTAGGACCAGTTGGAAATAGGCATGTTAAGGGATCACGTTTCATGTAATTTCCATGCTACACATCCATACTTGATCTATGTCGTTGATTATATTAATATACGTGACCATTGATGGGTCTAGTTAC
This sequence comes from Firmiana major, assembly GCA_033439115.1. Taxonomy (NCBI): domain Eukaryota; kingdom Viridiplantae; phylum Streptophyta; class Magnoliopsida; order Malvales; family Malvaceae; genus Firmiana; species Firmiana major. The sequence goes on along the minus strand of CM065898.1, from coordinate 79,049,971 downwards.
GGAATATATGTAACGAAGATCGTTTTGATCCTATGTTGATATAATTGATGGACCAGATTGTTTAGAGATGTTCTTTGTAAAGATAGCAAGTATTGAGCTCATAAAGTTATTTTAAAATGTACAATAGTCAAGCGACATATGTGGCCCAAGTGGGAGATTGTTGGGAAATTATTTGTGTGGGCCTACATATATCAATTTATTGTACATTATATGCTATCTAATTTGTTTTAGTCTACTTAAAAGTGATCAAATAAAGTTATTGGACTTCAGTACATCTCAATTGGTATGAGCTTTAAAATGTGTAGATACCTGATATTTTATTCTATTTTAATGATGGGCAAAAATAGAATAAAATATACTTCAGTTATAAATAGGTTATGGTCCCCAGTCTAAACGTAATTTTTCTCATTCTCATATCCCATCAGTGAGTGAGTTAAGGTTTTCTCTCATAAATAAAAGGTTTAGACTGGAAGACTGCTAACCCCAATCGATCAATTTCAATGGATCCAGGTACGCTTCCGCATTCTAATTTTCTTGATAATTGAACATGAGATCCTGATTATAAATTATGAAATTACAGTATTCCTAACAACATGATGTATTTTCCAAGGAAGCTTTTTTGTTTAAGGAAAATTCGTCACCTTCTGGTAGACCCATGAACTACACTGGAACAATGGGCTCTACTCTACTGGCATCATAAATAGTTTGCTTATATGCTTTTTTTTGGTTCATATCTGCAATGATGGATAACTAGAATGTCAATATCGTTGTTCTTACCAATCATAATTTCTTCTATTTAGCAACTAAACAATACTTTTGTAATCCTACTTTTTAAGAAATACTATTACATATACTCATGTAAACTTAGCAATTCGTATTGTGTTTATGTAATGTAAAATTGTTTTCGTATAGTGTATATTACGAAAATTTCGTGTGTTGACACGAAAAAAAAAAAAACTCTATTTTTAGGTTTTATTATATTCATATATAATTTTTATTTAATTTTTTTGTATTATTTTTGTGTTTTTTATTCGTTTTATTTTTTTATCGTATCATTATGTTATGATTAGGATTGCCAAATAACTCATAAGATAAACGTTGCAACCCACAAAAAAACCCCGAAATGGAATTCCCCATTGTTTCCTTTCCTTTTTAACATGCTCTATTATAAACCAGCAAAATTGCAAAGAAATCTAAGAAAATTCAAGGGAAAGTATATAGCTTTTATACCGTTACTTGAGTATCACTCTAATGAATCTAAAGGCCGAGGCTGATGGCAAGGTAGTGATGGAAGCATAGGAGGAAACCGGATTGAGGAATTGTCGAAGGAAACTGGGAAAGGAGCAAATTGGTAAAGGACATGAAGACAAGGAATTGGCATAATTGTTAGAAGCTGAGCTTACAGCTAACATTAGTCAGATAGGAATAGAGCCTTGTAGTTGGCAGCTGTCGGATATTGTCAGCTGCTCTTTTTTCCTTGGTTCCTTGTAATTAGCAAATTTGTAAATTTCAGCACATGTAGTGCTTATAAGTTGACAGCGTAGTTACAATCATTTTTCATCACTGAAGATTATCTATTCTGCTCTCACTTGCATTCTCTCTTTCTTTGGTCTCTTATTTCCATTCCTGCTCATTCAAATTAGGAATTTATCATTAACATTCTGTGACAAATCTGGTATTAGAGATCATCATAGAAAACACAAGATCATGGTAGAAGTAGATTGAATACTCTCCATGATCAAGTGCAAGCCTTGCAAGCTTAACTAGAAGAAGTCGGATGAACAAGGAAGGGTATTGATGCCCAGTTGGCTGAGAATCAGGGATACAAAGCAGAATGCTCGAGTTGTTGTCCCAAAAAGTAGAAACTCAAGCACAGTCTCAATCAGGGGGCATCACCAATGTAACCAACAATCAGCCAACATCAGTTTCTCAGTCAAAAAATTAAGAGCCATGTGGAAATCACTGTAATTCATGAACACGGGAAATAAACATATAAAAATGGTGAACCTGTTATTGCCTAAGAATCAACATGAGAATAGAGTTACATTAATCAAAACAGTATGGAGCCATTTAAAACCAGTGAATATACAGGTGGTCCTAGCTCATTCACTACCTGAAATGCATTTGCACCTAGGCCTAAGTTTGAACTACAAATCTTTGATGAGAGTAATCCTAATGGATGGCTAAAGAAATGTCAAGTATTTTGTCATATTCTCTATTGTTGATCATCTAAAAGTAGAAATAGCAGCTATGTACTTTACTGGAAAAATTGAGGTCGGATCTGATGGTTATGTCATGCGAAAAACATTAGTTGGTAGGAATTTGCTATTGATTTATGCCAGAGGTTTTGTTCTAAGATCTGTTTTAATGTACTTAAAGAATTCAACAAACCATCTTTGAAACTACAGAAAAGTATCAGGAAAGATCTAAAGAACTCAGGCCTTGCATGCTACAATATAATCCCCACTTACCTGAAGGTTACTTTGCTTCCAGCTTTGTGAGTGACCTTAAAAGATGGTCGGGTTAAGGCTAATGAACCTAACAGCCTCGTTGTTGCCTACAAGCTACCGAACGTGAACTATCGCTTGAGATTGAAAGGAAGGAGCACAAACAATTTATTAAACCTCTTTTCTGTCCCAATATTGGCCTTTTAGTAAATTTCAGGTATATGACAATTTTAGCTTTGAGATGTGTAGTATTATATTTTTTTAAGTGTAATATTACTTTACACAGAAACAAGTTACCCCAATATACAACAAATCCTTTAAAATTTTCTTTGTGTATTGTAAAAGATAAAAAATGAGTGTTTCAGAAAATCAATTAAAAGTTTATAGGTTCTGAATAATTGCAAATCAATAGTTGTAATTATTTGTTAATTAACAATCATCCATTGATTTTCAGATACAACTGTTACAGACATAACTGAAAATATGTCTGTTGGAACAGTTAAATAAATTTTAAAATTTAATTTTTAAAATTCAAAAAATAAAAATAAAAGTAAAAATTTTTATAAAAAATAAAATATTCAAAACCAAGAGTCTAAGTGTCCATATTTTAACTTTTAAATTTAATCAAAATCTCCAATAAACCCATAAGCCTTTAATCATTCAAGTTACACTTTAAAATTTATTTATTTTTATAAAATCAATTATTACATTATTTATAAACAATGTTAAATTTATTTTATCATAAGCTATCCAATAATTACACCAAAACAACGTACTCTCAAACGACTCAAACACCAAAACCTTCAACCAATATCTTACCTATAACCAACAGATAGTGCAAAGGAGATCACAAAGCCTGTTTAACTGTACAGGGAGTTCACCGGCGGAGATGCTGATGGTGTTACGAAGAAGTTAAGGTTAAAGAAAAAGATGGGTTGTAGGTGAAAATTTGTAAGGTCAATTTTGTAAATTAATGAAGTTTATTTAGTAGATATGTAACTGACATGTAAGTATTTAAATGAACATTTTTTTTTCTTTTCTTAATTTCTAAATTTTTTTTTTTTTACAAAATTTTTTTCTTTCGTTTATATTTACATTGAATTAGTTATTTGCTTGTGCTTCGATCACTTATATCATTAAATTAGAATCAATTATGCATATAAACAAAAAGTTTATTTGAATAATTAATTTAGAAATAAATTTAAAAAAGTAATATCTTTTTTATTATAACAACATTTTCTTAAAAGAATGAGTTTAGAGATATTTAAGAATGGATAATTTGGTTTAAAGCCAATTACTACATCAGGACTTTATCAACCATAAGCATCTAAATTAAACATCAATCCCGGATATTATGCACCATTAATCATCTAATCAAACCATAATCAGAACATCATTTTCTGGTGAAAAAACTATTCAAAATAATGCGATATAAAATTTGATAAAAATTTATACATGAATTTGACAAAAATTTTTAAAAAATTTCAGATGGTAATCCCTCAACCTTCAATAGGCTCTTGGGATTGCCCAGGTAACAGGAACAGCAAGAAAGAAAGAAGGAAGAATAATCAAGCAGGAAAAAATAATAACGAAAACAATGAAGCAAAGATATAAAATGCATAATGCGGACTAAGGTTACTCTACAAGCGTGCTTAGAGTGGTTTTCTAACCTAAAATCCGACATTATAACATCATAAATATTAAATATCCCAATATCACAATCTCATAGGCACTTTCATCATATACATACAAATACATAACAAAACAGCAGTACTTGAAGCCAATTGCAAATGATTCTGTAAAGAAAACAATAGGAACAAAAGCAACGAGTATTGACACAACATTTTTAGCACTTGAAGCCAATACCCTTATGGATTCCACTAAAACAGCATAATTTTCCAAATCAACTATAATAATTCTGTTAGAATCAATGTCTCTTTGTATATTATTCTTCAATTATTAACTTTAACATCAAACCCATCAAAAAACAAAGATGATTGAAACAATATATAAAACTCACAAACAAACTAAAGCTAATATAAAAGAAATGGACATTTTGAATAGCATACCTGAATTGGTATTTGTCTCCGCATTATAAATTCCAAAATACCGGATTGTATAAATACTAATGATCGAAAAGGCAATGCAAAGAGCAAGAAACAGCCCAAATAACGGAAGTAACCTTAGTGGCAAAGTCTTAGAGCCTGTCCTAGTTGTAACAACAGGATCCTTGCATTTCTCTAATGAACCAACCGACCCAACTCTTGTTTTCATCCTTAACGGAGCCGCAAAGCACAGGCACTGAAATATAAATATATATATATATATATATATATATATATATATATATATATATATATATATTTTAACCAGGAAAAGACTTTTTTTTTCACAATTTTTCCGACTTTGTACCCGGTTACTAGAATACAATGATGTAGTGCATTAGCATTTGCAATGGCTTTGATAGATCTTAAGGAAAGATCTATACAGAAACTAAATCAAGAGTAAAGGTGAGAAAAGAAAAAAGAAGAATGGCTTAAGATTAGGAGAAGAATTCTGAATATATTATTACTTCCATATCTCTGTACATTCACTATGGTAGCATTTATAACTACAATTACATTCAGATGCATTAACTGCTCTAATTACTTTTTAGTATTTCTTTCCCACCCATGCAACAATTCGAACTATATTAACTGTCTCGTTATTCTTCATAACTGGTTGGTTTCCTTATCTCCCTTTTCCCATGTGACTTTGCAATGCTCTGTTGGTTCTCGTTCGCATCCAATCCTCCTACTGTATCGTGGCCATCCTGTATTTGAGAATCCAACTCCTTACTAGCATTCATATCAATACCCCCTCCATCGGCTACAACTTTGTTCTCAAGGTTGAACTCTGGATAATTGGCCTTCAGTGAATCTACATCTTCCCAACTAGCCTCTGTGTCAGCCAAGCCTTCCCATAGAATCAACACTTGGCACATTACCATCTCATCTCGTATCACTACCCTGGTTTACAATACCTATTTTGGTTCCAAAATAGGATGATAAGCCATAATGTCAGCAAGTAAAGGAAGAGGTGTAGGAACAATACTACCTTCGAATTTCTTCAGGAGCGACACATGAAACACATCATGGATTTTGGAATCAACAGGCAACTCCAACTTATAGGCTACATGACCAATCCTCTTGATAACTTGGAATGGCCCAAAATAACTTTTAGCCACATTATCATTCTCCGTTCGAGCCACAGAATGTTGTCTGTAAGGTTGAAGTTTAATCAACACCTTATCCCCTTCTTGAAACACCACGTCTCGTCGATGACCATCTGTATTGGTCTTCATGATACGCTGAGCCTTCTCCAAATTCTTCTATAGTTGTTCGAGAATACTCTACCTATCCAACAACTGCCTATCAACAGCATCAATCGTTGCAATCATTGGAATATAGTCTAAAATTGAAGGCAGATCTCTCCCAAACACTGCACTAACTCGAGACATGCAAATTGAAGAATGAAATGAAGTATTATATCTGCCTAATGCAAGATAGCATTCCAGGGCTTGGGATAGTCACTTACAAACACTTTCAAATACTGCTCTAGAACCCAATTAATAACCTCAGTTTGGCCATTCGTTTAAGGATGGTAAGCTGAATTCCTCTTAAGAATTGTTCCACTTAGAGTATAGAGTTGTATCCAAAATTTACTCATGAATATTGCATCCCTTGTAAGATAAATTTATGATGTGTGATTCTGATTAAATCTAATAGAAGTTAATGTTAGGTCACTATCCCTAAAATTTAGGAGTCACTATTCCTAAAATTAAGGAACCACATCCACACACATGATGGATATGGTTGGGAGTGGTAGTTATCTACTTAAATTAAATACGTAAGAAAAATTAGAGCAAGAGAGAGAAACCTGTTTTTCAGAAAAAAATTTATTTGCTTTCATAAGAGCTTCTGCAATGCCTTCTTCATTGACTCCCACCGCGGGCAAATGTATGTAAATTATTTTTTAAATTATCTTTAAAAAAATGAGACATCTAGTTTAAGAAGATCTTGTAATGTATGTGTAAGTGATAAATACATACACAATTTTTGTTTACATATGGTATCCGAGTAAGATTATTCTAAACTAGATATACTCTGCGAAATATTTATGTCCACTTTACGATTTTAAGGAGATATTCCAAAAAAAAATCGAATAGAAAATTAAGAATTAAAAGTATATAATTCTTTGTCAAATACCCATATAGATTAGACTTTCATGAAAATTATATGTCTTGATTATTGTTAAATATATATATATATATATATATATCTAAAATTGATATTCTTTTTAAGCATTTTTATTGTTTTCATTAATTGCTTCAAACAAGTCGTTGGCCATTTTACATAACGTTTTGATAATTGTGGCATGTCGTTTGGTGTTGAATAGTTGTAGCACTGTTTCTGATTATAAATAAGTATAAATGATAGCAACTATGATTATAAAGTTCTGGATGAGTCTAATGTTAAACATAAATAAATTGTGCGTTATAATGTTTATAAAAGAAGTTTAACGCTAAAGTATAAATACTGTTAACTAAAATTTGCATGCTATGTTAACGTGTGTATTGTTTTTATTTCAATATATATATATATATATATTATATTTGTCTTGATTGTGATTAATCATAATAATGAATTCATGATGATTTTAATAATGATTTAATAATGATGATATTGATTAATGATAAATGATGATTAATGAGAATAATAATCTTGTTTGTTCAATATCAAAATTCTGTATGAAAGTTAATTTTATTGAGTAATCTTATATTTTGTGTGATTACGTGAATGACGATAGATTGTATGATTATATCATGATTGCTCTGCTACTATATGTTAAGTTTTTGATAATGTATACAATTTTATATATTTAAGTGTCTATTGAAAAATTAAAGTTTAATGTAATTAATGATATTACAAAAGAATATATTTATGTTCAATTAGATCATAAAGTTTTTGATCTATTAAAAAAATGAATAAATAATAATAATAATAATAATGAGTTAAAAATTAAGTTTTCATTAATTGCTAGAATTGAAGAAATTTATCTAAAAGTAAATTTATTATTCAATAATTAATGATATTAAAGGAGGTAAATTAATATTTTAATTGAATATGTTAATTATTCAAAGATGAAAGACATGTTCAATTTTAAATATTTAGTTACCTATTAAAGTTACATTTAACTCATTTAAAGGAAAATATATTGTAAAATTTACCCAAAGGTATTTTACTTTATATTTGTTTTATGTATATTAATGCATGTATATTGTAGTATCTACCCAAAAGAGAACTACTATATATCTTAATGATTGTTTATTGAATTCATCATGATTAAATGTGAGCTTTATTGTTATGTTTTTGCAGTTATTGCAATTAATTTGCATGCGTTATCTGTTGTCGTGATTAATGACATGAACTTCTCAAAATGACGAGAGCAAGTTGATTTCCATTTAAGAGTTTTGGATCTCGACTTGACTCTTATTCAGGACAAACCTCTTGCTATTAAGGATACAAGTAATGAGGCAGAAAAGACACATCATGCTGCATGGGAAAGAAGCAACAGATTATGCTTAAAGTTTCTGTGAATGACCATTGCCAACAACATTAAGACTACGATTCCACATACTCAGAATGCTAAGGAATATATAAGTTTTGTGGAAGAAAGGTTCCGTTATGCGGATAAGTTACTCGCTGGTACCTTAATGGCTGAGCTTATGACCATGAAGTATAATGGGTCAATAAGTATGCAACACCATATCATCGAGATGACTAACATTACTGCAAGACTTAAGTCCTTGGGTTTAGCAGTAGAGGAATCATTTTTGGTTCAGTTTATTTTGAACTCCTTGCCTCCTGAATATGGGCCTTTTCAAATTAACTACAACACTATAAAGGACAAGTGAAATGTTAATGAATTGGCTAGTAGGCTTGTACAAGAGGAAGTAAGGCTTAAGAGTCAAAAGAGTCACTCTGTTAACTTAGTAAGAAAAGGAACTGTTAAAGGATTCAAAGCCAAAAGGTTCAAGAAGAAGAAATGGTCTGCTAATGATTCTCAGACAGAAAGGAAGGAACAGATGACAGAAAAGTGTCATTTTTGTAAGAAAGTTGGGCACTATCAGAAAAATTGTCATAAACGAAAAGCTTGGTTCGAAAAGAAAGGTATTTTCAATACTTTTGTATGCTATGAATTAAATTTAAGTGAAGTTCCTAATAATACTTGGTGGCTAGATTTTGGTGCTACAACTCATGTTACCAATTCTATGCAAGGATTCCTTATGATTCGAACCACAAATCCAAGAAATGACTTTCTGTTTATAGGGAACCGCATGAAGGCCCCTGTTGAAGGCATAGGGACTTACAGATTGGTCTTGGATACTGGATATCAGTTGGACCTTTATGATACACGTTATGTACCTTCAATTTCTATGAATCTTGTTTCTCTAGGGAAATTGGACGGTTGTGGATTTTATGTCAATTTTTGTTCTGGAAGTTTTACTCTATATAAAGACTCTATTCCTTATGGATCAGGTTTTCTTACTGATGGTTTATGTAGAATAAAACTTGACAATGTTTTCGCTGAATCTATGCATATCACACATGGTAATGTTGGTTCAAAACGTAGCATGCTTAATGAAAATTCTGCTTATTTGTGGCATAAACGTTTGAGTCATATATCCAAAGAAAGGTTACAAAGATTGGTAAAGAATGAGATTTTACAAAATCTAGATTTTATCGATCTTGGAACGTGCTTGGATTGCATAAAGGGAAAGCAAACCAAACATACCAAGAAAGGAGCCACAAGAAGCACATAGCTTCTTGAAATAATACACACTGATATATGTGGACCTTTTGATGTTCCATCCCTTAGTGGAGAAAAGTATTTCATCACTTTTATTAATGATTATTCACGTTATGGATATATCTATCTACTTAACGAAAAGTCTCAATCTGTAAATGTTTTGAAAATATTCCTAAATGAGGTTGAGAGACAATTAGATAGAAAAGTAAAAATCATAAGATCTGATAGAGGTGGTGAATATTATGGAAAGTACGAAGAATCAGGACAATGTCCTGGTCTATTTGCTAAACTCCTTGAAAAACATGGCATATATGTATAGTATACTATGTCAGGTACACCTCAACAAAATGGTGTAGCAAAAAGGCGAAATCGAACCTTAATAGATATGGTTAGGAGCATGATGAGTAACTCTTCCCTATCCAAATCCTTGTGGATGCATGCACTGAAAACCGCAGCTTATTTATTGAATAGAGTTCCAACTAAAGCAGTTCAAAAGACACATTTTGAATTATGGACTGGAAGGAAACCAAGTTTAAGACATCTGCATGTTTGGGGTTGCCCAGAGGAAGCAAGATTTGTACGATCCACAAGAAATAAAATTGGATTCTCAAACTGTAAGTGGATACTTTATTGGTTATCCTGAGAAATCCAAGGGATATAGGTTTTACTGTCCAAACCATAGTCCAAGAATAATTGAAACTGGTAATGCTAAATTCCTTGAGAATGTTGAAGTCGGTGGGAGTGTAGAACATCAAGATATAGAAATAAAAGAGATAAGGGTGAATGTACCTTTATCCATTATTGATCAAAAATCCACAATTGACATTAATGTTGTCCCAACACTTATGGAACGTGACAACAATGTTGGTCAACATTTGAACAATGATACACCTCCACAGTTTGATGTCAGACCCTATGACGATCAAGAATATGATATTCCACCTAATGGAGAAAGATCGAATTGTCACACCCAACTTCCGGGTGCCTTTTATCCATACTTACGCTACTACGGTTGGGCTGTGAGATGATGCAATTACTAAAATTTCATAAGTTTTACAGCAGAATATTTAAAATTTTAATTCACACTCCCAGGTGTGTGTAGATATATAAAATCAATTGTATAATAATATCTTAACATAACATCCCCCATACCACTGTTTACATTCTCGATTTGTAACTGTGCGATACATTATAATAGATACAAAATATTGTATTTATACAAATCTTATACCTTTGCAACTGGTGGGAGCTGTCCAACACAAAAAGAGATCCAGAGACTTCTCAGTATCTGGAGGGGGAAAAGTAATGGGATGAGCAAATCACAGCTCAGTAAGGAAATGGATGCTAATAGGTAGATACTGTACTATCTACATAGCCCATGCATGCATAAACAAAACCATGTTTCAATGTAAATGGAAATATTGCTAGAAAATGCATACAAACATTCATTTCTCATATAAGCATTTTCATGAAAACATGTATACGATATTCCCATTTGAAAAGATGTCATAAACAATGCTATCATACCACGAGCATTCAATTCGAGAGATTTATCAAATCACAAACTCTCTTTACTTTTCTCAAATCATTTCTTTTCATCAAATCTCTTTCTTTTATGAGTTTCTCAATTTCTCGTATCTCTGAGACAAGCATGGAATTTTTGGCAATCAAATATCCACAATATATGGCCATAGTCAGTGATCCCAGGCCTCACTGATCAGGTGTGCACAAGGCATCACTTCGCCTGAAGGGGGATGGGTCAGGTCTACCCAGGCCTCATTGATCAGGTGTGCACAGGGTATCACTTCGCCTGAAGGGGAGGGGTCAAGCCTACCCTCCGACTTATCTCAATCAACCTCATATCCTTATATCACATATACTCACGGTACAAGGTACGCATGTGTCATCTACGCGATACTTGTACTCACGTGCACCCAGCACGGTACATAATATACCAACAGACAACTACACAGTTTTACGTACGACCGTGGACCCAGTCCATCTACCAACTCCAATGGACTTTTCATCCTGAACCATGTCTCATTTATCAGGCGAGCAATCAGCGTGACACACAGTCATCGCAAGGCTCCAGCGCGGTATGATTTATTGTTAAGGCCCAGCTCATTCCAAGGCCGTTGGTTGGCATCTCCTTGGGTGCCAAAACCCCATGTTTACCTCAACTCAGTAAAAACTGGTGCAATCAATGCTCCAACACTTTTCTCAAAACCATCGTGCTAGTTAAACTCTAGCACGACACATCAAAACATGCAAACGTATGCGAGTGAAACTCCAGCGTAGTCAAAATCATTAAAACGGGTGTGAGCTAGAGCTCCAACACCAATCTCATCTCAAATTTGATAGGTGGCTATTTTATGTTTTTGAAATTATCAAAACATGTTTATTTACGTAGCATGCTGTCCCAAGCTAAACACGTAAAACTAGCCAACCTATCCCTCATCATTCTCAATCTCAAAATCAATGCATGGTTGAGAAAACATAAAAAATCCTACATAAATGTAAAGCATTAAAAACATGCATGTCAGGCTGTTTTTCCTTCCCACATCCCATTTTCACAATATATATGTATATCTAATACTTTACATACTTTCATATAGATTTCCATAGGTCAATTGCTAAACATATTATTCCTAGCGTCATAATTACTCAAATCGCAGTAAAATACGTACAAATACCTCTATCGCTAACATACAGTCCCTTACCTCGAATTACGCTCGTATTTCCTCTGTCACGTTTGCTCCGTTCGCGATCCGGGTTAGTCGTGTCTCACGTATTTCGAGCCTTTTACTTAGTCAAACTTGTACTAGCCACAACTCCTTCTCTTGGTCGCACCAATGTGTGATTTTTGGGTATGTTATTCTCCTTGCTTCAAGGAACAACTTTCCCTTCTTGAGCTTCTTCCAAAACTGGCTGGAATGTAGTGATCTTTAGAGTGAGAAAGCTTGGGTTTTGAGAGAAGATGGCAGGTGAGGTTTGGTGGGAGGGGAAAATCTGAGTTTTCAGTCAAATCTTGAGCCCTTTTTTATAGATGCAGGCATATGAGATCGATCTGGCCTTTGTAAAGATCGATCTCTCCAAGGTTTGGTAGTCCTTTTTACCAAACGCAACCACTACCAGATCGGTCTTCTTCCTTGATGAGATCGATCTGTTTGCAGGCAATTTCCTTCTTGGAGATTGATCTGCCTCTTGTAGGAGATCGATCTTCTCTTTACAGAACCCTTAAGAAGATCGATCTGTTGAGGCTTGAGATCGATCTGTCTCAAACAGAGAGTTAAGGAGATCGATCTACTTGCCTTAAGAATCGATCTTCTCATTACAGAATGTTTAGCAGATCGATCTGGCTCCATTGGAGATTGATCTGTTCTGTTCCATTACTCACACAAGAGCATTTTTGGCTCTTCCAGATCGATATCTCATCCTATGAGATCGATCTGACCTTCATATTTTCTAGATTGTTTACAGTTTTTCTGCAGTAACTTCACCCAAAACATCTTAAATTTGCTGCCATAGTCATTTTCTCATTCACCCACCTTTGAGACTTGGAAATGACTTTCATTCATACTTTATACACATTTAAACTTGTGTGTAATCCTTGTATAACCAAATATATACAATATATAACTAAATGGAAACATAAAGATTTGCACCACTTATGTAATTTCATTCCATTTTACCCCACTACTCATATTCCATTCCACTTACATTCATCATATATCAAAGTCCATTTCTTCATATTCCGACTTAATGCAACTTATACGTACATTACAACTCTTATCACAAGTGTGTACATTGAACTTATGGACTTTACATCACATATGCTTCACATTACTAATACATCACCATACTCATGAATTCATTTACATATGTACAAGGTTAAACCTATACGGGGTCTCACATTCTCCCCCACTTAAAAAAATTTGGTCCTCCAAATTGGAACCAATCATTTTGTGAATAACTCGGGATACTTCTCCCACATCAAACTCTCCAATTCCCGTATGGCCTCTTCCATGGGGTGATGTTGCCACAAAACCTCAACCAATGAAATCGTCTTATTCCACAACACCTTCTCTTTTCTGTCAAATATCCGAATCGGTTCCTCCACATACGACATGTCCTTCTTGAGCTCCAATGGCTCATAGCTAATTACATGCGTTGGATCCGGATAGTACTTCCGAAGCATAGAAACATGGAAGACATTGTAGACTCCTGCTAGCTCAGGTGGTAAGGCTAGCCTATATGCTCCATCTTCCACTCTATCCAAAATCTTGAAGGGACCAATGTAACGAGGACTTAGTTTTCCTTTCTTCTCGAACCTTGTTATTCCTTTAGAAGGAGATATTTTCAAAAATACGGACTCACCCACTTTAAACTCAAGTGGTCTCCATCTCCTGTCAGTATAGCTCTTTTGTCGACTTTGAGTCGTTCGCAGCCTCTCGCATATTATCTGAACATCCTCGGAGGCTTGTCTAACCAAATCGGGAGCAAGCAACTGTCTGTCATCAACCTCTTCCCAACCAATGGGTGATCGGCATCTACGACCGTATAATGCCTCATAAGGGGCCATACCAATACTTGAGTGATAACTATTATTGTAGGCGAACTCAATCAATGGCAAGTGATCGTCCCATGAGCCTCTAAAATCCAACACTCGCTCTCAACATATCCTCCAGGGTCTGTATAGTCCTCTCCAACTGACCATCTGTCTGAGGATGAAAAATGGCTCTAAAGCTCAATTGGGTTCCCATCGCTTCCTGAAAATGTCCCCAAAAGTGGGAAGTGAAGCGGGCATCCCTGTCAGAAACAACACTCACTGGGACTCCATGTAATCTCACTATCTCCCGTACATACAAGTTCGCCAATGCACTCAAGGTATCTGTAGATCTCATGGCTAAGAAGTGTGTCAATTTCGTTAACCGATCTACTATAACCCATATAGCATCATGGTTCTTACGGGTTCTCGGTAATCCCATCACAAAATCCATGGTGACGTGCTCCCACTTCCATGTCAGTATCGGTAGAGGTTGTAATAATCCTCCAGGTTTTTGATGCTTAACCTTTACCTGCTGACAGATGAGACATCTAGCGACATACTCAGCTATGTCTCTTTTCATTCCAGACCACCAATATACCTTCCGGAGATTTTGGTACATTTTACTACTCCCCGGGTGTATTGTATATCTCGCTGAGTGAGCCTCTGATAATATCAACTTCCTCAGCTCTGAATCCTTAGGAACATATATTCCATCCCCGAACCTTAGTATTCCATCTGAACTCAATATAAATTCTGTACCCTTACCCTTCTGGATTTGGTTAATCACATAAATGCACCATTGATCAATTTGTTGAGCTTGCCAAATTTTCTCAATGAACTCCGGTTCTAATCTTAAGTTAGCAAAAAATCCCATAGCTGCCAATCTCTGGCAGGGTCATATCCAGACTAAGGTTTGTGAATTGTTCCAACAACTTGTGCTCCCTAATCATCATATGCGATACCAACTCGAGACTCTTTCTACTCAATACATTGACAACCACATTCGCCTTCCCCGGGTGGTACAAAATTTCACAATCATAGTCTTTGAGGAGTTCTAACCACCTTCTCCGTATCATATTTAACTCCTTCTGTGAGAACAAATACTTCAAACTTTTATGATCCGTAAAGATCTGAAATCTCTCACGATACAAGTAGTGGCGCCATATCTTCAATGCAAATACTACGGCAGTCAACTCTAAATCGTGAGTGGGGTAGTTCTTCTCATGATCTTTTAGCTATCTAGATCCATAAGCTACTACCCTTCCATCTTGCATCAAAACACAACCTAATCCTTGATGTGAAGCATCTGTATACACAGAGTAGTTTCCTGAGCTGCTAGGGATGATAAGTACTGGCGCGGTGGTTAATCTGCCCTTAAGTTCCTGAAAACTTTCTTCACACGCTTCGTCCCATGTAAACTCCACATTCTTTCTTGTAAGTCGTGTCAACGGAGCAGCCAATCTAAAAAAACCCTCTACAAATCTCTTGTAGTAACCTGCCAAACCCAGAAAGCTTCTGATCTCTGTGACTATCCTGGGTGTTCTTACTGAACAACGACTTCAATCTTGGATGGATCTACTGACACCCCATCCTTTGATACAACATGGCCCAGAAAGGAAATCTGCTCTAGCCAAAAGTCACATTTACTAAGTTTGGCATACAACTTCCTCTCTCGGAGGGTTTGCAATACAATCCTTAAGTGCTGCTAATGATCTTCCCAGGACCTGGAATACACCAATATATCATCAATGAAAACGATTACGAACTGGTTCAAGTATGGCTTGAATATCTCATTCATTAAAGCCATAAAAGCTACTGACGCATTCGTCAACCCAAAAGGCATCACTAGGAATTCGTAATGACCATAGCGGGTGCGAAAAGCTGTCTTGGGCATATCTTCCTTTCGAATCTTCAATTGATGATACCCAGACCTCAAATCTATCTTGGAAAAGATCCGCTCTCCCCGAAGCTGATCCAATAAATCATCGATGCGCGGCAAGGGGTACTTATTCTTGATGGTAGCCTTGTTCAACATCCTATAATCAATACACAACCTAAGGCTCCCATCTCTCTTCTTCACAAATAATACCGGAGCTCCCTATGGTGAGACGCTCGGTCTTATAAATCCCTTGTCTAGCATATCTTTCAATTGCTTCCTTAATTCCTCTAGCTTAACTAGAGCCATCCTATATGGTGACTTGGATATTGGCTCAGTTCCAGGTGTCAAGTCGATACCAAATTCCATTTCTCTATCCGGTGGCAATCCCGGTAGGTCGTCTGGAAAGATATCAGGGAATTCTCCAACCACTAGAATGTCATCCATATCCGGATGTGTTTTGTCTAAATCCACCACATAAGCAATAAAACCTTCAAAACAACATTCAAGTCATTTTATACCAATGTACTTTATTTGTCATAAAATTCAAGATTTCATTTATTCTTTAAAATCTTACAACATATTCTTCGGGTAGAGAAAATGTAATAAACTTCGTGTGAAAATCTAAGACAGTATGATTGGTAGCTAACCAATCCATTCCCAAGATTACATCAATGTCATACATATTCAACAAAATCAGATTGGCTATCATACACTTTTCTCCTACCCTCACCTAACAATCTCTATACACTTGTTCAGCTAATTGACTAACTCTTATTGGAGTACTTATTAACAGAGTCCTATTTAAGTGTGTGGATTCTACAAGGCCTGTTAACCTCGATGCACATATAGGTGATATGAAAGAATGCGTAGCACCAAAATCAAACAAAGCTATAGCATCCAAATTGAAGATCAAAATTGTACCTTTTATCACCTCAGAGGAGGTATCAGCTGATGCCTGGTCTATCGCATACACCTTGCCTTGACCCACAACTTGTTTCCTTTTTTCTTCAGCCGAGGCTCTCTTCTTTGCAGGAGGTGTAACTGTAGGAACTCTCTCTGTCTCCTTACCCCTCTGTGGAACTACCTCAACTGCCTTTGGACATTCCTTTGCATAATGTCCAAACTTACCACATCTGAAGCGTCGTGTACCTTGAAGATGACAGGGCCTACCACCATGATATCGACCACATACTCTGCACTGATCAGCAGTTGGTTGAGGTCCTCCAATCACTATGCCTCTAGCTGGTGTCTGATTCAGAGGTATATAAGGTTTAGCAGACTTTTTCTGCGACTCATATGCCTTTCTTCGATGCTTACTCAGAAATCTCCAACCAAATTTGGCACTCTTGCCATCTCCCAGCTTCCTCGGACCCTTGTCCTTACCCCAACTAAACTCTGAAATCTACAGGTCATAGTCCTGCTCACACAACTGGGCCTGTCGTACAACCTCTCTATACGTAGCGACATCAAATAGGGCTAACTTAGTTCGAATAGAAGGCCTCAATCCATTTACAAATCTACGGACCCTGATAGCTTCACTCCTGATAGAGTCCGGATCATATCGCCCAATGAAGTGAATCGTGAATCGTGACTCATATTCGTCTACTGTTCAATTCCCTTGAGTCAGATTCAGAAATTTCATCTGCAACCTACGTCGAGCAGTATTTGGGATGTATTACTCTCTGAAAGCACCCGAAAATGTATCCCACGTGATAGCCATACCTTGAGCTCTCAACATAGGCCTGGTGGACTTTCACCAGTGCTCTGCTTCGCCTCTCAGTACAAAGGCCGTAAGCGCTACTCTCTCTATAGCTGAACATCTACAGAAGTTAAATAACTTCTCCATCTGACTGATCCAGTCCTCAGCCACTGTCGGATCCTTTACCCCGCTAAAAGAAGGAGGCTTGAAATCTATGAAATGCCCCAACCTCTCCATATCATAGTCATATCCATACCCCAAATCATCATCATCACATTGTTGTAGGGTTACTGGAGGAGGTACTAGTCGAATATGGGGATCCCGTGGCCTAACTGGTTCAGGTTGTGCAGGTGCAACATCCTCAAGTGCAGGTGCAGCTGTTGGGGGATTCGATGCAGCCTGTCTCATTGTACCAGGTGTACCCTCAAATCTAGCCATGATCTGACCCATCATGGTCATCATAGTGCGCATGTCTTCCTCTAATCCGGCTATCCGAGGATCGAAAGCCTCTATCTATTCCTGGGGCTCATGACTAAAGGATGATTTACTGTAGTCTTGTCATTTCACCCTTAAGCTCTCGACCTCTCTCCCCTCTTGCGATGTCTCTCAGGCATATCTCACTAGCCTTATAATTTTTTGCATTTATAATAAACTTTTAATTGACTACCAGCTTCATATACCCATTTGTATCCAAATCTGTCACACTTTACTTTCGGGTGCCCTTTATCCATACTTACGCTACTACGGTTGGGCTGTGAGACGTGCAATTACTAAAATTTTATAAGTTTTACAGTGGAATAATTAAAACTTTAATTCACACTCCCAGGTGTGTGTAGATATACAAAATCAATTGTATAATAATATCTTAACATAACATCCCTCATACCACTGTTTACATTCTCGATTTGTAACAGTGCGATACATTATAATAGATACAAAATACTTGTATTTATACAAATCTTATACCTTTGCAACTGATGAGAGCTGTCCAACACAAAAAGAGATCCAGAGACCACCGTACTGCCCTACTTCTCAGTATCTTGAAGAGGAAAAATAGTGGGATGAGCAAACCACAGCTCAGTAAGGAAATAGATGCTAACAGGTAGATACTGTACTATCTATATAGCCCATTCATGCATAAACAAAACCATGTTTCAATGTAAATGGAAATATTGCTAGAAAATGCATACAAACATTCATTTCTCATATAAGCATTTTCATGAAAATATGTTTACGATATTACCATTTGAAAACATGTCATAAACAGTGCTATCATAGCACGAGCATTGAATTCGAGAGATTTATCAAATCACAAACTCTCTTTGCTTTTCTCAAATCATTTCTTTTCATCAAATCTTTTTTTTTCTGAATTTCTCAATTTCTCGTATCTTTGAGACAGGCATGGAATTTTTGGCAATCAAATATCCACAAGATATGGCCATAGTCAGTGATCCCAGGCCTCACTGATCAGGTGTGCACAGGGCATCACTTCGCCTGAAGGGGGATGGGTCAGGCCTACCCTCCGGCTCGTCTCAATCAACCTCATCTCCTTATATCACATATACTCACGGTACAAGGTACGCCATGTGTCATCTATGCGATACTCGTACTCACGTGCACCCAGCACGGTACATAGTATACCAACGGATAACTACACAGTTCTATGTACGACTGTGGACCTAGTCCATCTACCAACTCCAATAGACTTTTCATCCTAAACCATGTCTCATATACGAAGCGAGCAATCAACGTGACACACAGTCATCGCAAGGCTCTAGCGCGGTACGATTTATTGTTAAGGCCCAGCCCGTTCCAAGGTCGTCGACTGGCATCCTCTTGGGTCCCAGACCCCAAGATTTACCTCAACTCAGTAAAAATTGGTGCAATCAATGCTCCAACACTTTTTTCAAAACCATCGTACGAGATAAACTCTGGCTCGACACATCAAAACATGCAGACATGTGCGAGTGAAACTCCAACATAGTCAAAACCATTAAAATGGGTCTGAGTTAGAGCTCCAACACCAATCTCATCTCAAATCCGATATATGACTATTTTCTCTTTTTAAAAAACATCAAAACATGTTTATGTATGTAGCATGTCATCCCATGCTAAACATTTAAAACTCACCAACCTATCCCTCATCATTCTCAATCTCAAAATCAGTGCATGGTTGAGAAAACATCAAAACATCATACATAGATGTAAAGCATTAAAAACATGCATGTCAGGCTATTTTTCCTTCCCACATCCCATTTTCACAATATATATGTATATCTAATACTTTTCATACTTTCATATAGATTTTCATAGGTCAATTGCTAAACATATTATTCCTAGTGTCGTAACTACTCAAATCGCAGTAAAATACGTACAAACACCTCTATCACTAACATACAATCCCTTACCTCGAATCGCACTCGTATTTCCTCTGTCACATTTGCTCTGTTCGCGATCCGGGTTAGTCGTGTCTCACGTATTTTAAGCCGTTTACTTAGTCAAAATTGTGGTAGCCACAACTCCTTCTCTTGGTCACACCAATGTGTGGTTTTTAGGTATGTTATTCTCCTTACTTCAAGGAACAACTTTCCCTTCTTGAGCTTCTTCCAAAACTGGCTGGAATGTAGTGATCTTTAGAGTGAGAAAGCTTAGGTCTTGAGAGAAAATGGCAGGTGAGGTTTGGTGGTAGGGGAAAATCTGAGTTTTCAATCAAATCTCGAGCCCTTTTTATAAAAGCAAGCATATGAGATCGATCTGGCCCTTGTAGAGATCGATCTCTGCAAGGTTTGGTAGTCATTTTTGTTAAGTTAATATATTTTGAAATGATAAAACAATAACTCAATAATGGATATTATAAATCTAGAAATGTTTAAAACATGTTAAGAAGTTAATCGGAATACATTAAGATACAAGTCATTACCAGAAACATGGTGTTAAAGGTTGAGAGATCAATCTCATGAGATGAGAGATCGATCTCCTAGGTTTTTAAGTATGAGAGATCGATCTCATGAGAATATGAGATCGATCTGATTAAGGATTAAAGTCTTAAAGAACATGTATAGGATGTTAAGGAAGAAGAGATTGATCTCTAAGGGTTATGAGATCAATTTGACTTACAGAATGCCTATGAGATCGATCTGGTCTAGGAAGAGATCGATCTCCTCTAAGGCAGAGGTTAAAGGTCTTAGATCGATCTGTAGATCGATCTATGTTCAAACAAAGAGTTCATGAGATCGATTTCATAAGGATAGAGATCGATCTCCTCAAAGTCAGAGAGCTTATGAGATCGATCTCATATGGACAGAGATCGATCTTCCCAAAGTCAGAGAGTTTAGGAGATCGATCCAGGGTGGTTAGAGATCGATCTCCCCTCTACGAGAATGCTTGCTAGATCAATCTTACTTCAAACAGAGAGTTTAGAAGATCGATCTTATGGTTCGACATATCGATCTTCACTAATATTTTTCAAATTATAAGATCGATCTCTACAAATATGAGATCGATCTCCTTGCTTCAAGTTGCTTTGTAATTGTAGGAATTTAAATGAGAAGATCGATCTGGTACTCTACTGGAGGTTCCTAACGGCTCTCTCTGTAAAATCTTCAACGGGAAAAACTGTATTAAATGCTTCACCTACCATCCTGCTATATAAAAACCAAGCATTAAAGACATTAGAGACAAGAGACTTCTGCTGAAAATTCTGAATACTCTCAAGAGTTCATTCATCAATATTCCCTTTGTCTTCAACATCATATTTATTGTATTGTCTTAAATAGCTTGAGTTAAAGTTATTCTTCCTACCCATAAAAGAGAGTTCTTATTTGTATTCATCCTTAATCCAAAAGAAAAGAGGAGAGTTCCTCTGTGAGAGTGTCTTGTAAGAGGTGAATATTTATCTTTGTAAAAAAGGGTAGAGAGGTTATTTCTTAACCTTAAAAAGGAGACTGTATCAACTATTGTGATAGTGAAAGAAAACTCTTGACAAGAAGGTCAAGAAGAGAGGACGTAGGCAAGCGTTTGACCGAACCTCTATAAATTTATCTTCTTTAATTTACTACACTGTAGTCTATTACTTATTCTTTGATTACTTGCAATTAAATTCAATTAAGCTAAAATTTAGCATTTAGACTAGAAAATCGATTCACCCCCTATCGGTAGAGCCAACAATTGGTATCAGAGCCCAGACTCTTTGATCATTAGGGAATAACTTCCTAAGAGTTAAAACGATCTAATGGCTCATAGCAATGTAGCAACAAGTCTAGTAGGAGAAGGGCACTCTACAGTTAGGCCTCCCATGTTCAATGGTGAACATTATGCATATTGAAAAACTAGAATAATGCTTTTCATTCAAGCTAATGATTATGAGGTATGGAGGATTATTGTGAGATCTGAGAATTTCAGACATATTTTAATGATGTAATAATAATTTGGAGTGTAATTTATTGAGCTAAGTGAATTGTGGGAATTATAATTGGAGATTTATATGTTAAATGAGTAAAATAAGCATGAACTATGAGGACAGATCGATCTGGGAGAATGAGAGATCGATCTGGTGAGTTAAAACTGACAAGGAATGAGAAATTTAAGGAGCAGATCGATCTGGGAGGATGAGAGATCGATCTGTTGAGTTATAATTGACGAGGGAGAAGGAATTTTGAATAGCAGATCGATCTCCAATGGAAGAGATCGATCTCCTTATGAATCTGTTTGAGAAGGGATCGATCTCATGAGGAAGAGATCGATCTCCAAATGCTTCTGTTTGGGAGAAGATCGATCTCCTCAAGGCACAGATCGATCTCATAAAGCCATAAAGAGATCGATCTCACCCTTCGACAGATCGATCTCCTAGGCATAAAATTGCCCAGACCGCCCCTAAATTTCAAAGGCAGATCGATCTCACCCTTCGACAGATCGATCTCCTACCTCCAGTCTATATAAGGAACCCGTGTTTTCTCCTGAAATTCATTTTCTCTCTCTTCCAAAACCTCCATTTTTCCGAAAACCTAGTTTCTCACTCCTCCAAATCCCCCATTTTCGATCGAATCAGCTATTGTGGTAAGAAGGAAAGTTGTTCCTCATCAAAGGGAGAACAACATACTTGGAAATCGAAGGACGAATCGGATCGAGGCGAGAGTTGTGCGTCTCACAAGCTTTGGGTAATTTCTAAATCTCGATCTTGATATTTGAGTTGATTTCGATGTTATTGGTGGTTGAATGGGTGTTGAAATGGTTGAAAGATGACTAGGGAGTGATTAAATTTCAATGTGGTAGGAGTGATATGTATATTGAGAATTTTGGTGAATTTAGGAAATTGTGAGTTATAAATGGAAATTTGACAATGTAGAGAATTAGCCTAGATAATTGGCATGAGGAATATCGAACATTGAGATATTGAAAATGAGGTTGTAGTTTAGGGTTGAGTTGCGAGAACCAAGAGAATTGAGGTGTTATGAGCAATTATGCTCGATTTTGAGAATTGTGGCTTATGAGAATTAAATATTGATGTTTTAACATCGTTTGGACAGCTCGGGAGTTCCAGAGTGGAATGCGAGACTAGTCCGTGATACGGGGGAACGATTGCACTATACGAGGTGCAAAGAGGTAAGGGAAATCTAAACCATTTGTGTATGTGAATTGCAAACTGTTTAGCATGATTCGCGGTTTATAAAACAAGCATGTTGAGTTTTGTGTTGAGATTTAAACTGCACACGATTTTATAGCCGGTTGGAGCCCAATGTTTTATGAGTTTATAACTGGGCTCTACGTTAAGGCAATATTGTGATTGAGAAATGTGTGCGTGTGCTTTGCCGGTTAGAACTCGGTTTTATTACGTTTTGTGTTGAGTACAAAACGGTTTTCAAATGAGTTTTATGAGAGAAAAACCATTACGAGTTCTACGTGAAGGCAAACCCATCTTATGTGATAAGACTTAGGTGTGTAGTTGTGAGTACACACCGGGCATTGCTCTGGTAGCATGTAAGCCCGATTTCTTCTCCGTTCTGGTAACGTGAGAATGACTTATTCTGTGGCTGTGCCACGTTGAGAAAACCCATTGGTGGCTGTGCCACGTATACCCCATTGGTGGCTGTGCCACGTTATACCCCATCGGTGGCTGTGCCACGTTATACCCCATCGGTGGCTGTGCCACGTATACCCCATCGGTGGCTGTGCCACGTTATACCCCATTGGTGGCTGTGCCACGTATACCCCATTGGTGGCTGTGCCACGTATACCCCATTGGTGGCTGTGCCACGTTGAGAAAACCCCATTGGTGGCTGTGCCACGTTGAGAAAACCCCATTGGTGGCTGTGCCACGTTGAGAAACCCAATTGGTGGCTGCGCCACGTTGAGAAAATAATTCAGTGGCTTTGCCACGTGTGATTTGTGGCTATGCCACGTGAGAAATTAAACCAGTGGCTTTGCCACGTGTGTTTTGTGGCTATGCCACGAGTGATTTTAAATCAGTGGCTATGCCATGTTATTTGAGAAAGCGTTTAACGCGTTATTTTTACATGCTTTGTTTTGCTCTAGAGTGAGCCTTTTCTTCATGTTTTCACATGACTTGACACGTGAGAGTGTCGTTTTGAGTATTTTCATGCTATGGTTTTCAAATGAGTTTCACATACAAATAAATGCTTTGTGTTGTGCATTTTGGTTTATGAAATGAGTCCCCTACCCCCTTTACTGAGCGATTTAAAAGCTCACCCTATTTTCTTTTCCCCCCCAGAGTTCTTCAAGTGAATAAGGACTTCCCTGCGACGTACGGAGTAGTGGCTAGTGGAGGATTCAAGCTCCATGCCATATATATATATTGTACTTTGAGGTACCTTTTATCTTTTCATGTACCCAGACTATTATTGTAATTACAGACACTTGATGTATGTCGTTATATGGGATGTATTAGGATTAATTAACTTGGAATTGAGTATTTGTATACGGTACAATATATGTTATATTATAATGAGATCCTGAGGCATGTTAATTATGATGATGTATGACACTGCACAGGAATGCACCTTGAATTGTGAATTAATGAGTAAAAAGTTTTAAATTGGTCCTATTTTCCGTAAATTTTTGAGGCGTGACAGAGTTTTCTTGGTATCAGAGCCTAGGGTGTCTAGTACTGTCAGTGTCAGTTAAGTGAAATAGAATACATCCCAAGTGTCTGTAATAGTCTGGTCATGAACTGAAATTGAGGATTGAGATTTCAATCAATTTTGATATGTCCGCGCAGGAGACGAGTTGAGATTGAGAATGAGTAAACGACGAGGTCGTTCGAGGAGGCAGGCAGAGTCCCCTCCACCACCTGTCCCACAACCAGAGAGTCCTAACTCTCGATTTAATCGGATTGAGACCGATGTGAGGTAAGGTTTTGAGCAGATGGCAGCGCTATTCGCGCAACACTTTGGAGTTAATGCCTCGGATACTACCCCTACACCACCACCAGGACCTCCCATACCCCCAGTGCCTCCCGTCATTCAGCCTGAGGACAGAAGTAAGGTCCGACTAAAGGAATTTCTGAAGATGAATCCACCCGCATTTAAGGGAAAGAAGGATCCTACAGAGGCTGAGGAGTGGTTGACGGAGTTGAGAGTTATATTTGATTTACTGGGGTGCACCGATGCTGAGAGAGTCAGTATGAGTGCCTATATGCTGAAGGGGAGAGCTCGAGATTGGTGGAGTACTACCCAGGGTATCTTGATGTCCCACCAGGATGTGATTAGTTGGGAAGAGTTTCCGACAGCTTTTAGAACCCAATATGTACCACGAGCTGCCCAGAGAAGGAAACAGGCCGAGTTTTTGAGTTTGGTACAGGGTGACATGTCGGTGGATGACTATGAGAGCCAGTTCACCGCACTATTGAGATATGACCCAGAGACCTTCAAGAGTGAAGAGCTCCGCACAGAGAAGTTTGTGTATGGGTTGAAGCCTGTCATCAGAGATAGATTGATGGGGCTATGTATTACTGAGTTTGGAGACGCTCTGAGACGAACGCAAGAGGTTGAAAGAGGGATTGAGATGGTACGATCCCAGAATGAGCTCAGAGCAGTGAATAGAGATAAGGGCAAGAGGCCAGCACTTTTCCAGTCAGAGGCTCGGAGAGGTTCCTTCAGGAGAGGAAGGATTGAGGTACAGAAGGACAGATTGGAGAGACCCAGAGGTTACCCTAATATCAGAGAGACCCCTCGATATGTCAGGCCTGAGACAAGGTTTTGCAGAGACTGTGGCCGATCGCATGAGGGAAGTTGTACTGGGTCGATCCATGGATGTTTTAGATGTGGTGACATGGGTCACAGAGTGAAGGACTGTCCCCAACCTCAGATACCACATGCTCCAGAGCCCACTAGACAGCAGCCTCAGAGAGTGGATCCCCGCAGACGAGCCACTGCGGCAGAGAAAGGGAAGAAACCTGTGGCACAGGGACGTGTGTTTGCCCTGGATAAGGAGACCGCAGACGCTTCGGCAGAAACCATAAGAGGTACACTCTCTGTCTGTAATTATGAGGCTCATGTGTTAATTGATTCAGGATCCACGCATTCGTTTATCTCTGAGCATTTTGCATGTAGATTAAACTTGAAGTTGGAACCCCTAGAATATATACTACATGTAAATACTCCTATGCGTGAATCCCAGAGAACTGAGTTAATCTGTAGAGGATGTGAAATAAAGGTGGGAGATAGAGTGATGTTAGCAGATCTAATCATGTTGAATATACATGGATTTGATGTAATTCTGGGAATGGATTGGTTGGCGACCAATCGAGTGAGTTTAGACTGCTACACTAAGATTATAACTTTCTCCCTACCTGAACCTTACAGTGTACAATTGAGATATTGAGAGAATGATTATGCGGATTTCTAGTAAATAATTTGAGAATTTTAACATTATTTTGGAGAATATTAAATATGATTATTCATGTGAAGGTTATGAGACACTCATCTCGGACGATGAGCGGGAACACCCGAGGATTGAGGATATACCTGTGGTTTGTGAATTTCTGGATGTTTTTCCAGATGAATTGCCAGGTTTACCACCAGAGAGAGAGCTGGAGTTTACCATTGATTTGGTACCAGATACTCAGCCGATCTCTAAACCTCCTTACAGGATGGCATTAGTGGAACTTGAGGAATTGAAGAGACAACTACAGGAGTTATTGGATCAAGGGTTTATTAGACCCAGTGTTTCGCCGTGGGGAGCGCCAGTGCTGTTTGTTAAGAAGAAGGATGGTAGTCTCAGATTATGTGTGGACTACCGGCTATTGAATAAAGCCACGGTGAAGAATAAATACCCACTACCCAGGATTGACGATCTACTTGATCAGCTAAGAGGGGCATCAGTCTTTTCTAAGATTGATTTGAGATCGGGCTATCACCAATTGAGGATTAAGGAAGAAGATATTCCAAAGACGGCCTTCAGGACAAGGTATGGCCATTACGAATTTCTGGTGATGTCCTTTGGATTGACGAACGCCCCTGCAGCATTTATGAGATTGATGAACGAGGTGTTCAGAGACTATCTGGATAAGTTTGTGATAGTCTTTATCGATGATATCCTGGTGTACTCTCGGTCGTATGAGGAGCATGCACAGCATTTGTGGTTAGTACTTCAGATACTCCGAGATAAGCAATTATACGGAAAGCTTAGTAAGTGTGAGTTTTGGCTGAACCGGATAGCTTTCCTTGGGCATGTAGTCTCAGAGGAAGGAGTATCAGTGGATCCGAGTAAAATAGCAGCTGTGCTTAATTGGGAGAGACCGAGGACAGTGACTAAGATACGAAGCTTCCTTGGTTTGGCAGGGTATTACAGGAGATTTGTGGAAGGATTTTCCAGGATTGCCGCCCCTTTGACTAAGCTCACGCGTAAAGAGACTCCATTTATATGGACTGATCAATGTGAGCTCAGTTTTCAGGAGTTAAAGAGGAGATTGACAGCGGCACCTGTGTTAACTATCCCTGAGGGATCAGGAGGATTCTCGGTGTATAGTGATGCATCTCATCAAGGATTGGGGTGTGTGCTTATGCAGCACGGGAGAGTGGTCGCGTATGGATCGCGACAGCTGAAAGACCATGAGCGGAATTACCCCACACATGATTTGGAGTTAGCCGCTGTGGTATTTGCTTTGAAGATCTGGCGACATTACTTATATGGGGAAAGATTCCAGATCTTCACTGATCACAAGAGTTTGAGATATCTCTTTGATCAGAAAGAGTTAAACATGAGACAAAGGAGATGGATGGAACTCCTTAAAGATTATGACTGTGAGATTCTATATCATCCGGGTAAGGCGAATGTGGTTCCTGATGCCCTAAGCAGGAAGAGTATGATATCTGCTATGATGATCAGGGAATGGGATTTGTTAGAGCAGTTCGCCGAACTTCAGATCAGAGTTAAAGAGGTAGAGACTGGATTTTTGGCTAGCTTGCGGATAGAGCCCAGGATCATGGATCAGATTAGAACTGGGCAGCGCAGTGATCAAAGATTGATAGACATGGTTAGCCAAGCTGAGCAGAGTTCGCAGTCGGATCTCACCATCAATGAGGATGGATTATTGAGGTTCAGAGGACGAATTTGTGTACCAGACGATGATACCTTGAAGAGACAGATACTGAGAGAATCCCACTGCTCGCGATACACCATGCACCCAGGAAGTACTAAGATGTACCGAGACTTGAGAAAGGTGTATTGGTGGAGTGGTATGAAGCGAGATGTGGCAGAGTATGTGGCCAGGTGTTTAGTATGCCAGCAAGTGAAAGCTGAGCATCGGAAGCCCGGAGGTTTACTACAGCCCTTACCTGTACCTACATGGAAATGGGAGCATGTCACTATGGACTTTATTATGGGTTTACCGAGGACCCGAAGAGGTCGTGACGCGATATGGGTCATTGTGGATAGATTGACCAAGAGTGCCCACTTCCTTACCATCAAGAGCACAGATACTGTGGATGCCTTAGCTGAGCTATAGGTCAGCGAGATAGCTAGATTACATGGGGCTCCAGTGAGTATTACTTTTGATAGAGATTCCCGATTTACTTCCAGATTCTGGACCCAGTTTCAGGAGTCCATGGGATCTCGATTGAGCTTTAGTACCGCCTATCATCCTCAGACAGATGGTCAGTCAGAGAGGACTATTCAGACCCTGGAAGATATGTTGAGGGCGTGTACGATGGATTTTAAGGGATCATGGGATGATCACCTGCCCCTAGCAGAGTTTGCATACAATAACAGCTATCATGCGAGTATTGGAATGGCACCTTTTGAGGCTCTATATGGTAGGAGGTGTAGATCCCCTGTAGCTTGGGAAGAAGTCGGTGACAGAAAGATAAATGCTCCCGAGCTTGTTGAGCAAGCCGTACAGAGTGTGAGACTCATATGTGAAAGGTTACGGGCTGCACAAAGTAGACAGAAAAGCTACGCGGATGTGCGTAGGCGGCCACTTGAATTTGATGTTGGTGATGCAGTATTTCTGAGAGTATCACCGAGCAAGGGTATCATGCGATTTGGGAAGAAAGGAAAATTGAGTCCTCGATACATAGGACCATTCGAGATTCTTGAGAGAGTGGGAGAGGTAGCCTACAGATTGGCATTACCCCCACAGATGTCCGGAATACACAATGTTTTTCATGTATCTATGTTGAGAAAGTACCACCCGGACCCTTCTCATGTTATAGAGTATGATGAGATGGACATACAAGAGGATATGAGCTACACTGAGGAACCCGTCCGGATTCTCGATAGGAAGGAGAAGGTACTGAGAACCAAGAGCATCCCATTGGTGAAAGTTTTGTGGAAACATCACTCAAGGGAAGAGGCAACGTGGGAACTAGAGAGTCTCATGAGGGAGACATACCCCCATCTCTTTGACTAGTTGAGTTGAATTTGGAGGACCAAATTCTTTTTAAGGTGGGGAGGATGTGAGATCTGAGAATTTCAGACATATTTTAATGATGTAATAATAATTTGGAGTGTAATTTATTGAGCTAAGTGAATTGTGGGAATTATAATTGGAGATTTATATGTTAAATGAGTAAAATAAGCATGAACTATGAGGACAGATCGATCTGGGAGAATGAGAGATCGATCTGGTGAGTTAAAACTGACAAGGAATGAGAAATTTAAGGAGCAGATCGATCTGGGAGGATGAGAGATCGATCTGTTGAGTTATAATTGACGAGGGAGAAGGAATTTTGAATAGCAGATCGATCTCCAATGGAAGAGATCGATCTCCTTATGAATCTGTTTGAGAAGAGATCGATCTCATGAGGAAGAGATCGATCTCCAAATGCTTCTGTTTGGGAGAAGATCGATCTCCTCAAGGCACAGATCGATCTCATAAAGCCATAAAGAGATCGATCTCACCCTTCGACAGATCGATCTCCTAGGCATAAAATTGCCTAGACCGCCCCCAAATTTCAAAGGCAGATCGATCTCACCCTTCGACAGATCGATCTCCTACCTCCAGTCTATATAAGGAACCCGTGTTTTCTCCTGAAATTCATTTTCTCTCTCTTCCAAAACCTCCATTTTTCTGAAAACCTAGTTTCTCACTCCTCCAAATCCCCCATTTTCGATCGAATCAGCTATTGTGGTAAGAAGGAAAGTTGTTCCTCATCAAAGGGAGAACAACATACTTGGAAATCGAAGGACGAATCGGATCGAGGCGAGAGTTGTGCGTCTCACAAGCTTTGGGTAATTTCTAAATCTCGATCTTGATATTTGAGTTGATTTCGATGTTATTGGTGGTTGAATGGGTGTTGAAATGGTTGAAAGATGACTAGGGAGTGATTAAATTTCAATGTGGTAGGAGTGATATGTATATTGAGAATTTTGGTGAATTTAGGAAATTGTGAGTTATAAATGGAAATTTGACAATGTAGAGAATTAGCCTAGATAATTGGCATGAGGAATATCGAACATTGAGATATTGAAAATGAGGTTGTAGTTTAGGGTTGAGTTGCGAGAACCAAGAGAATTGAGGTGTTATGAGCAATTATGCTCGATTTTGAGAATTGTGGCTTATGAGAATTAAATATTGATGTTTTAACATCGTTTGGACAGCTCGGGAGTTCCAGAGTGGAATGCGAGACTAGTCCATGATACGGGGGAACGATTGCACTATACGAGGTGCAAAGAGGTAAGGGAAATCTAAACCATTTGTGTATGTGAATTGCAAACTGTTTAGCATGATTCGCGGTTTATAAAACAAGCATGTTGAGTTTTGTGTTGAGATTTAAACTGCACACGATTTTATAGCCGGTTGGAGCCCAATGTTTTATGAGTTTATAACTGGGCTCTACGTTAAGGCAATATTGTGATTGAGAAATGTGTGCGTGTGCTTTGCCGGTTAGAACTCGGTTTTATTACGTTTTGTGTTGAGTACAAAACGGTTTTCAAATGAGTTTTATGAGAGAAAAACCATTACGAGTTCTACGTGAAGGCAAACCCGTCTTATGTGATAAGACTTAGGTGTGTAGTTGTGAGTACACACCGGGCATTGCTCTGGTAGCATGTAAGCCCGATTTCTTCTCCGTTCTGGTAACGTGAGAATGACTTATTCTGTGGCTGTGCCACGTTGAGAAAACCCATTGGTGGCTGTGCCACGTATACCCCATTGGTGGCTGTGCCACGTTATACCCCATCGGTGGCTGTGCCACGTTATACCCCATTGGTGGCTGTGCCACGTATACCCCATTGGTGGCTGTGCCACGTTATACCCCATTGGTGGCTGTGCCACGTATACCCCATTGGTGGCTGTGCCACGTTGAGAAAACCCCATTGGTGGCTGTGCCACGTTGAGAAAACCCCATTGGTGGCTGTGCCACGTTGAGAAACCCAATTGGTGGCTGCGCCACGTTGAGAAAATAATTCAGTGGCTTTGCCACGTGTGATTTGTGGCTATGCCACGTGAGAAATTAAACCAGTGGCTTTGCCACGTGTGTTTTGTGGCTATGCCACGAGTGATTTTAAATCAGTGGCTATGCCACGTTATTTGAGAAAGCGTTTAACGCGTTATTTTCACATGCTTTGTTTTGCTCTAGAGTGAGCCTTTTCTTCATGTTTTCACATGACTTGACACGTGAGAGTGTCGTTTTGAGTATTTTCATGCTATGGTTTTCAAATGAGTTTCACATACAAATAAATGCTTTGTGTTGTGCATTTTGGTTTATGAAATGAGTCCCCTACCCCCTTTACTGAGCGATTTAGAAGCTCACCCTGTTTTCTTTTCCCCCCCCAGAGTTCTTCAAGTGAATAAGGACTTCCCTGCGACGTACGGAGTAGTGGCTAGTGGAGGATTCAAGCTCCAGGCCATATATATATTGTACTTTGAGGTACCTTTTATCTTTTCATGTACCCAGACTATTATTGTAATTACAGACACTTGATGTATGTCGTTATATGGGATGTATTAGGATTAATTAACTTGGAATTGAGTATTTGTATACGGTACAATATACGTTATATTATAATGAGATCCTGAGGCATGTTAATTATGATGATGTATGACACTGCACAAGAATGCACCTTGAATTGTGAATTAATGAGTAAAAAGTTTTAAATTGGCCCTATTTTCCGCAAATTTTCGGGGCGTGACAATTATTACTAAAGGTCCTCAAATCCTAACTAAGAAGATAAAGGGAAGACATATCCCAAAAGAAGAAGATGAGTGAGATTCTAATGATATAAAATGGGCTCAGTTAAATGTTAAGGCCATGCACACCTTATTTTGTGTATTAGGGCCCAATGAGTATAATAGAGTATCCGGTTGTGATAATGCCAAACAAATTTGAGATAAATTGGCAATTACTTATGAAGGCACAACTCAAGTAAAGGAGACTAAGGTAGAAATGCTCACACATGATTATGAGTTATTTAGGATGAAAGAAGGAGAGTCAATTAGTGACATGTTCACTAGATTTACTGATGTAATAATGGACTAAAGTCCTTAAGAAAAATCTACTCCAATATAAAAATGGTAAAGAAAATCCTGAATAGCTTACCAAAATCTTGGGAAGCTAAGGTAACAGCAATTGAAGAGTCCAAGGACCCCCACACACTATCGTTAGATGAATTGATAGGGTCATTACTCACATATGAAATGAAACTAAGGAGACATGAAGAGCCACCTAAGAAAGTAGGAGTAGCTCTGAAATCCACTACTCAAGAGGATTTGAAAGAAAAAATGAGAGTGGTAATGAAGAAGATTTCGAAATGGCAATGTTTTCCAAGAGATTTAATAAATTTATGAGAATGAGAGCAAATGGTAGTGGTAGGAGAAGCTACAAGAAAGAACAAGAAGAATTAGGTAGAAAAGATACTATTGTTTGCTATGAATGCAAAAAACCTGGACACATTAAATTTAACTGTCCCCTTCTAAAAAGATCAAGTGATAGGAATCACAAAAAGAAGGCGATGATGGCAACATGAAGCGACAGTGACAGCTCCGATGATGATTCAAATGAAGATATTACCAATCTATGCTTCATGGCAATTGAAGATGAGAAGGTAACTTCTAATCCCAATGAGTACGCTTTTGATGAACTACAAGATGCATTTGATGATCTTGCATTAGAATATGAGTGCATGAATTTGAAGTACAAAAAATTGATTTCTAAATTAAAGAAAGAAAATGAATTAATATTAAATGATAAAATAGAATGAGAAAAGAAATTAGAAGGTACAAATCTAGAAATTCATGACCTAAAGGAAAAGAATAGTAACTTACATAATTCATTTACTAGATTTTACATGGGTCAACAAAAACTAGATCACATGCTAGAGACTCAAAGGGCTTTCTTTGATAAAAATGGGTTAGGATATGATGGCAAAAGTAGAGAAACTCACCTCAAGAGTTTCTTAGCTAGAAAGAATATGCATAAATCCTCTACTACTTGCTCACACTGTAATAAAAAGGGACATGTATCATATAGTTGCAATGTGAAGATGATCACATTTAGAGGAAGGATAGTTAGAAGAGTATGGGTCCCAAAAGATGTGGTTAATTCAAAAGATATTAATGTAATATTAAAATGGATCCCAAAAGGATAAAAAAATCTACTCACTAACTCCAAAGGACCCAAGAAAATTTGGGTACCTAAAACAAAAGTTTGAATGTTGATTGTAGGTGGTTGAGTATTGCTACAAAGCAAAAACAAAGGAAGCTTGGTACTTGGATAGTGGATGCTTAAGACACATGACCAGTGATAGAAGCCACTTCAACTCATTCAAATCAAAAATTGGTGGAGAAGTCACATTTGGGGACAACTCCAAAGGCCAAGTTGAAGGAAGTGGATCAATTGGTAATAAATATTTCTCATTAGAAAAGGTTTTACTTGTTAGAGGACTAAAACATAATTTGTTAAGTATTAGTCAACTTTGTGACAAAGGCTACAAAGTAATTTTTGATTGCTTGAATTGCCATGTAATAGATCCTAAATCAAATAAAGTTATTTTTCTAGGACATAGACAAGGTAACATATACATTGTTTATCTAAATGAACTTAAAAATGAAAATATATGCCTTATGGTAGATAAAGAAAAAGAACCTTGGTTGTGGCATAGAAGACTAGGTCATGCTAGCATGCATGTATTATCTAAGCTAGTTAGAAAAGACCTTGTTGTAGGATTACCTAAGTTGTCCTTTGACTATGAAAAAATTTGTGAAACTTGTGTCAAGGGAAAGCATAAAAGGACAACATTTAAACCTAAACATAGTGTATCAACCTCTAGACCCCTTCAACTACTTCACCTAGATCTATTTGGACCAACTAGAACTACAAGCCTAGGTTGTAAGCATTATGGGTTTGTGATTATAGATGATTATACTAGGTTTACTTGGGTATTTTTCTTAAGAGTAAAGAATGAAGCCTTAGAAAAATTCATTGTCTATTCAAAAGTAGCCCAAAATGAAAAAGGTTACACTATAACTAGCATTAGAAGTGATCATGGCAAGGAATTTGAAAATATTGGTTTTGATGAATATTACAATGATCAAGGAATTAGTCATAATTTTTCAGCCTCTAGGACACCATAACAAAATGGGGTAGTTGAGAGAAGAAATAGAACATTATAAGAAATGGCTAGAACAATGTTGTGTGAAAATAATTTACCTAAATATTTTTGGGCTGAAGCCATAAATACCTCATGTTACATCATAAATAGAGCCATGATTAGACAAATCTTAAAGAGAACCTCTTATGAGCTTTACAAGGGAAAGAAGCCAAATATTAGCTATTTTCACCCTTTTGGTTGTAGATGTTTTATCTTAAACAATGGGAAAAACAACTTAGGAAAGTTTGATGCCAAGAGTGATGAAGGAATCTTTTTAGGCTACTCTTTGAATTCAAAGGCATATAGGGTATATAACAAAAGAACCTTGATGGTAGAAGAATCAATACATGTAATATTTGATGAGTCAAACGATGCATCTAAAGGTTCTACCAATGATGAGGATATTGAAATATTTGATGAGACCTTGAAGGATTCCTCAAAGATTGAAGATTATCTACTAGAAAAACATGACATTAATAAAGAGGATGAAGAAGAACTAGAAATACTAGAAAGAGAGTCTAGAGCACCAAGAGAACTAGGATATGTCAAAGATTATGAAATTATAAGTGATCTAACTCTTGGAGTTAGAATAAGATCTTCTCTAAGGAATGTATGTCAATATATAGCCTTTGTCTCTCAAATTGAACCAAAGAATGTCATTGAAGCTTTAGATGACAATAATTGGTTTTTAGCCATGCAAGAAGAACTAAATCAATTTGAAAGAAGCAAAGTATGGAATTTAGTCCCTGGACCTAGTAATCACTCTATAATTGGAACTAAATGGATTTTCAAGAACAAGATGGATGAAAATAGTGTGATCATAAAAAACAAGGCTAGACTAGTTGTACAAGGTTATAGGCAAGAGGAAGGAATAGACTATGATGAAACCTATGCACCGGTAGCTAGATTAGAAGCAATAAGGATGCTACTTGCTTTTGCATGCTACAAAAATTTTAAATTATATCAAATTGATGTAAAAAGTGCATTTCTAAATGGTTTCATCAATGAGGAAGTTTATGTTGAGCAACCCCCGGTTTTGAAAGTCCTGAATTTTTTGAACATGTTTACAAACTTTCTAAGGCACTTTACGGTTTGAAATAAGCTCCTAGAGCCTGGTATGAAAGACTTTCAAAGTTCTTGATAGAAAAAGGGATTTTCAAGAGGAAAGGT
Organism: Firmiana major; assembly: GCA_033439115.1. NCBI lineage: Eukaryota > Viridiplantae > Streptophyta > Magnoliopsida > Malvales > Malvaceae > Firmiana > Firmiana major. Next base: position 79,014,329 of record CM065898.1, on the reverse strand, counting down.
AGATACAACCTTATTTATCAAAAATAAGAATAAAGATTTACTAGTTGTTCAAGTATATGTAGATGACATCATTTTTGGATCAACTAATGAATCTTTATGTCAAGAGTTTGCTAAGATCATGCAAGGTGAATTTGAAATGAGCATGATGGGAGAACTCACCTACTTCTTGGGACTTCAAGTAAAGCAAACTAAGGATGGAACCTTCATCAATCAAGCCAAATACACCAAATATTTGCTCAAACGATTTGGAATGGATAACTGCAAACCTCAAGCAACTCCAATGGGCACCAACATCAAGCTTGATAAAGATGAAAGTGGTAAGTGTGTAGACACTAAGCTGTCTAGGTCTATGATTAGTTCATTACTTTATCTTACTGCAAGTATACTTGATATTTTGTTTAGTGTATGTTTTATGTGCTAGATTTCAATCCTCTCCTAGAGAGTCACACTTACTAGCTACAAAAAGAATTTTTAGGTACCTTAAAGACACACTTTCACTAGGACTATGGTACCCTAAAGATTCCACATTTGCTCTTCATGCATATTCTTATGCAGATTTTGGAGGTTGTAAAATAGATAGAAAAAGCACTTCAGAAACATGCCAATTCTTAGGGAATAGATTAATATCATGGTTCTCTAAGAAACAAAATAGTGTAGCACAATCCACAACTGAGGCAGAATATATAGCAGCTGGTAGTTGTAGTGCTCAAGTGTTATGGATTAAGCAACAAATGAGAGATTATGGTGTAGACATGAAGCAAGTTTCCATCAAATGTGATAATACTAATGCCATTAATCTATCTAAAAATCCAATCCAACACTTTAGAACTAAACATATTAAGATTAGGCATCATTTCCTTAGAGATCATGTACAAAAAGGAGATATAGTTCTAGAATATATTGATACATTACATCAAATAGCTGATATTTTTACCAAACCTCTTGATAAAGATAGATTTTGTGTTCTTAGAGGTGAATTAGGACTTATGTATGCTCCTTAAGGATTATTGTCTTCAAAACTTTGATTTCAAACTTATTTTCAACTGATTTTACAACTCATTTTCTAGGCAAAGAGTATGAGAGATCAATCTCCTCTCAATATAGATCGATCTAGCATGCTCTAAATTAGCCTAAAGCAGTAAGGTTTAGCTAAGTAGATCGATCTTCTATCCCGTAAGATCGATCTCCTTAAGCTTCTGTATTTTACAGATCGATCTTTGCGCTTGGAAGATCGATCTTTTTGAGCTTTTGTATTTTGTAGATCGATCTCATAAACGACAGATCGATCTCCTCATGTAGAAGATCGATCTGGTACCTCGATAGATCAATTTCCTTAGTCCTGGGCTATAAATACTACTTCAAAATCCCCAAATTTTAGAAATTCCAAATTCAAATCCCTAACCCTCGTCGCACACCCTCTTCCAATTTTTATCAACAGATCGATCTCTGGTAAGGTCTTAGTCAAATCTACTCCATTACTCATCTTTTTAGAACCTACATTGTTGATTTTCTGTAAAAAATTTCTTAGTTTCGTAGATTAATCCTCAATAGGGTTTCTAGTGAACTGTTCCATTGCCTAGGACATTGTTAGAGAACAATTTAGAACCATATTAGGCTATCTTTGACTGATTTGATAATGCCTCGCATTAAGAGAGCTGCTAGCAAAGAATCCAGACCCTCATCCTCACAACCACCCACTATCTCTTCATCTTCTGTCACAACCTTCAGTAAGTGTTTTCAAACACCTGTAAAAAGGAAGAGATATGAAGAATACTTTTCCACAATACCCATCAAACATTGGAGAACCATTAACTTTTCATTTCTTTCCCGCATTGACTTTCCATATTTGTCAAAAATGGAAGAATTTAGTTAGCTTCCATTTCTCAAAATAAACACCCATGCTCCTCCAAACATTATTAGGGCATTTTTCTCAAATGCCGAGCTTATCTATGACCCTGATGATACCTATAAAATTCTAAGCTTTAAAACCTTTGTCATGGCCAAAACGATTTCTGTAAACACCAATCTCTTAGCCTGAGTGTTTGAGATCAAAGATAATGGTTTGACTGATGAAGAAGAGGAGGTACCACTTGAATTTAACCTACCCGGAGACAAGGCCAGTGACCTACCCATGCACCCTAGGTTACTACACTTAATCATCTCTTGGAACCTCAGACCTTTTGGTACCCGACATTCTACAGTCAGAAAACTAGACCGTTTCTAGCTCCATTATCTTCATACCTCTCAAAGCTAAAAATTGAACCTAGTCTACTTCATCTACGAGGAATGGCTAAAAATCATGCGGGACAAGCCTCAACTATAGTCTTCCCTCAACCCCTTTCATTCCTGCTACAAAAACTCGGGGTTGACTGTTATTGTGAGACTGGTGAAGTGCCCTCTGCAAAAAGCGTTCTAAATATCGACACTCTTCATCATATAGGGAACTACAAAGACTTCCACGGTCAGTGGCAGAAGAAATACGAAACCCCTCATGAGGCAGCCATGAAAGAGGACATTTCAGCTGAGCCTACAGCACCGACCACTGAGGTTCCTCCTACGACTGTTGCTCAGCCTACTGCACCAGCTGATGCCGTTACATCCATGATAATGGATTTTCGGCAACACTTTGATTCAACGATGGAGATGTTTGTATAACGGTTCACACGTTTCGAGCAACGTCTTGACACAATTGAGGCAACGCAGCAAGCTATGTACGATGAACTTCAAACCACTCGCGTTTGAGTTGAGGACCTTGCTGATCGTTTTCCTTCACTATCCTCTTAGGATATGATGTTTCCTTGATGTGTTTTGAACTATGTTTCTGTGTTGTATGAACGTTTATATTTTAAAATGTCAGAATTATGATTAAGTTTTATGTTTCGACTTTTGTTGATTTATGTTTTGTGATAAATGGCCTTATGCCTTGGTAATGTTGATATGACAAAAAGGGAGAGAAGAGAAGAGAACATGTCAGGAGAAGCATAAATTGAGGGGGAGTTCTTGAACTAAGGGGGAGTTTTTGAAATTAAGGGAGACTAAACATGTTTATAAAACTTAGTCTATTGAATAAGTTTTGTCATATCAAAAATGAGAAGATTGTTAAGTTAATATATTTTGAAATGACAAAACAGTAATTCAATAATGGATATTATAAATCTAGAAATGTTTAAAATAGGTTAATAGGTTAATCAGAATACATTGATATACAAGTCATTACCAGAAACAGGGTGTTAAAGGTTGAGAGATCAATCTCATGAGATGAGAGATAGATCTCCTGGCTTTTCAAGTGTGAGAGATCGATCTCATGAGAATATGAGATCGATCTGATTAAGGATTAAAGTCTTAAAGAACATGTATAGGATGTTAAGGAAGAAGAGATCGATCTCTAAGGGTTATGAGATCGATCTTTGACTTACATAATGCCTATGAGATCGATCTAGTCTAGAAAGAGATCGATCTCCTCTAAGGTAGAGGTTAAAGGTCTTAGATCGATCTGTAGATCGATTTATGTTCAAGCAGAGAGTTCATGAGATCGATCTCATAAGGATAGAGATCGATCTCCTCAAAGTCAGAGAGCTTATGAGATCAATCTCATATGGATAGAGATCGATCTTCCCAAAGTCAGAGAGTCTAGGAGATCGATCTAGGGTGATTAGAGATCGATCTCCCCTCTACGAGAATGCTTGCTAGATCGATATGGAGATCGATCTTACTTCAAACAGAGAGTTTAGAAGATCGATCTTATGGTTCGACATATCGATCTTTACTAGCATTTTACAAATTATAAGATCGATCTCTACAAATATGAGATCGATCTCCTTGCTTCAAGTTGCTTTGTAATTGCAGGAATTTAAATGAGAAGATCGATCTGGTACTCTACTGGAGGTTCCCAACGGCTCTCTCTATAAAATCTTCAACGGAAAAAACTGCATTAAATGCTTCACCTACCATCCTGCTATATAAAAACCAAGCATTGAAGACACTGGAGACAAGAGACTTATGCTGAAAACTCTGAATACTCTCAAGAGTTCATTCATCAACATTCCCTTTGTCTTAAACATCATATTTATTGTATTGTCTTAAATAGCTTGAATTAAAGTTATTCTTCCTACCCACAAAAGAGAGTTTTTATTTGTATTCATCCTTAATCCAAAAGAAAAGAGGAGAGTTCCTCTGTAAGAGTGTCTTGTAAGAGGTGAATATTTATCTTTGTAAAAAGGGGTAGAGAGGTTATTCCTTAACCTTAAAAAGGAGACTGTATCAACTATTGTGATAGTGAAAGAAAACTCTTGACAAGAAGGTCAAGAAGAGAGGACGTCGACAAGCGATTGGCCGAACCTCTATAAATTTATCTTCTTTAATTTACTGCATTGTAGTCTATTATTTATTCTTTGATTACTTGCAATTAAATTCAATTAAGCTAAAATTTAGCATTTAGACTAGAAAACCGATTCACCCCCACTCTCGGTAGAGCCAACACTTTTTACCAAACGCAACCACTACTAGATCGATCTTCTTCCTTGATGAGATCGATCTGTTTGTAGGCAATTTCCTTCTTGGAGATCGATCTGCCTCTTGTAGGAGATCGATCTTCCCTTTACAGAACCCTTAAGAAGATCGATCTGTCTCGGCTTGAGATCAACCTGTCTCAAATAGAGAGTTAAGGAGATCGATCTGCTTGTCTTAAGAATTAGTCTTCTCATTACAGAATGTTTAGCAGATCGATCTAGCTCCATTGGAGATCGATCTGTTCTGTTCCATTACTCACACAAGAGCTTTTTTGGTTCTTCCAGATCGCTCTCTCATCCTATGAGATCGATCTGACCTTCATATTTTCCAGATTTTCTATAGTAACTTCTCCCAAAACATTTTAAATTTGTTGCCATAGTCATTTTCTCATTCACCTACCTTTGAGACTTGGAAATGACTTTCATTCATACTTTATACACATTAAAACTTGTGTGTAATCCTTGTATAACCAAATGTATACAATATATAACTAAATGGAAACATAAAGACTTGCACCACTTATGCAATTTCATTCCATTTTACCCCACTACTCATATTCCATTCCACTCACATTCATCATATATCAAAGTCCATTTCTTCATATTCTGACTTAATGCAACTTGTACGTACATTACAACTCTTATTACAAGTGTGTACATTGAACCTATGGACTTTACATCACATATGCTTCGCATTACTAATACATCACCATACTCATGAATTCATTTACATATGTACACGGTTAATCCTATGCGGGGTCTCACACGAATACAAATGAATCACAAGGAATAACATTAAGGAGATCTCAAAGGGAAAAGAGATAAGCTATTCTAGAAGACTATGTGATTTATTTACAGGAATCAGACTTTGATCTTGGGATTGATAAAGATCCAATTACCTTTTCACAAGCCATAGAAAGTTCAGAATCTGCTAAATGGATTGACGCAATGAAGGAAGAGTTAAAATCCATGGAACAAAATAAAGTTTGGGATCTCATTGAATTGCCTGAGGGATGTAAAAGAGTCAGTTGTAAATGGGTCTTTAAGACCAAACGCGACTTAAAAGGTAAGGTAGAACGTTATAAAGCCAGACTTGTTGCCAAGGGTTATACTCAGAAAGATGGCATTGATTATACCGAAACATTCTCTCTTGTATCTAAGAAAGATTCACTAAGAATAATTATGTCATTGGTGGCTCAATATGATTTGGAGTTATACTAAATGGATGTGAAAACAGCCTTTCTGAATGGAGATCTGGAAGAGAAAGTTTACATGGATCAACGTGAAGGATTTTCCATAGGAAGCAAAGGTCAAATAGTGTGTAAACTTAAGAAGTCAATATATGGACTAAAATAAGCTTCCTGACAATGGTACATTAAGTTCAATACCATTATTACGTCTTTTAGTTTTAAGGAAAATATTGTTGATCGTTGTATATACCAAAAGATTAGTGAGTGGAAGTTTATATTTTAGTCTTATATGTTGATGATATTTTGCTCACAGCAAATGATTTAAGTATATTGCGTGGAACTAAAGATTTTCTATCTGAGAATTTTGAGATGAAAGATATGGGAGAGGCTTCTTATGTGATTGGAATAGAAATATTCTGGAAAAGATCAGAAGGAATAATAGGCCTTTCTCAGAAAGCATATATTAATAAAATTCTCGAAAAATTTAACATGAGTAAATGTTCACCTGGGGTAGTTCCCATTTAGAAGGGTGATAAATTTAGTCTCATGCAGTGTCCAAAGAATGAATTGGAACGAAAAGAAATGGAATCAATTCCTTATGCCTCTGTTGCTGGAAGTTTGATGTACCTGCAGACTTGTACTAGACCGGATATAAGTTTTATGGTTGGGATGTTAGGCAGGTATCAAAGTAATCCTGAAATTGATCATTGAAAAGCTGCAAAGAAAGTTTTGAGGTACCTGCAAGGAATAAAGAATTACATGCTCAGATATAAGAGATCTGATCAACTAGAAGTAGTCGGATACACGGATTCAGACTTTGCTGGATGTCTTGACAGAAGGAAATCCACTTTTGGTTATCTATTTCTATTAGCAGAAGGAGCAATTTCATGGAAAAGTGTGAAACAGACTGTCACCGCTTCATCCACAATGGAAGCAGAATTTGTGGCTTGCTTTGAAGCTACAATTCATGCATTATGGATGCAGAACTTTATTTCAGGACTTAGGGTTGTCGACACCATTACCAAGCTGCTGAAAATTTACTATGATAACTCCACAGCAGTATTCTTCTCAAAGAACGACAAATACTCGAGAGGTGCCAAACATATGGAATTAAAGTATTTTGTCGTTAAGGAGGAGGTTCAGAAACAAACAGTGTTTATTCAGCATATTAGTATTGATCTCATGATTGCTGATGCATTAACGAAGGGTTTACAACCAAAATTATTTAAGGAACATGTTCTTAGGATGGGTCTTGATTGTAATGATGCTTTATAGTGACACTTTGAGCTCAATGATATGTTTCTGACACTTTTATGTTTTCCTGTTCTATGATGTTATGTATACATTATTGTTTTATATTAATAGGAAAAGACTTAACAAGTCATTATTGTGGACCATAATGAAATTATGATATAGTTAAGGACCTAATATAATAAATTGTAGGTGTTGTAGTATATGGAAGGGAGTGTTTTACAAATTAGAACATAATCACCATAACTCACGCCGAACAATTTATATATTATGGTATTATGATGGAATATAAGAAATTAACTTCTATTATAAAGATTTTAATCGAGCCAAGTGGGAGAATATAAGATAAACTTATGATGTGTGACTCTGATTAAATTTAATAGAAGTTAATGTTATGTCACTATCCCTAAAATTTAGGAGTCACTATTCTTAAAATTAAGGAACCACATCCACCCACATGATGAATATGGTTGGGAGTGGTGGTTATCTACTTAAATTAAAATAGGTCCTCTCTCTCTCTCTCAGAAAGATATACAGTAATTCTATATGTTCTGTATATGTAAGAAAAATCAGAGTAAGAGAGAGAAACCTATTTTTTCAGAAAAAAATTTATTTGTTTTCATAAGAGCTTCTGCAATGGCTACTTCATTGACTCCCACTGCGGACAAAGGTATGTAAATTATTTTTTAAATTATCTTTAAAAACATGAGACATCTAGTTTAAGAAGATTATATGATGTATGTGTAAGTGATAAATACATATACAATTTTTGTTTACATCGCTATCCGAAATGATTGACCATGGAAACCCATGTAGCTTGCAAACCATTCGAGCAAATAACTCAACCACCTTCGAAGCAATGTAACACGTTGATAATACACCAAAATGTGCTTACTTTGATAATTTGTCAACTACTACAAGAATGGTAGTGTAACCATTAGATTGAGGCAAGGCAGTGATGAAATCGATGCTTAAATCTTCCCAAATATGCTCAAGTAGAGATAAGGGTTGCAAAAGGCCAGTTGACTTCCTAGTGTCATATATGGTTTGTTGACAAACCAAAAAATTTTAATGACAAAACGTTGCACATCCTTATGAAACCTAGGCCAAATGAAAGATGTTGTGGCTCTTGCAGTAGTCTTTTATATCCCCGTATGCTCACCAATCAATGTTGCATGTGACTCTTTTAAAACCTACTTTGTCAAAGGTGAAATGGGGTCCAATAGTAACTTCCTTTTGTGCATCACTAATCTTTCATATACTTCATAGTCTGGAAATAATGCTGGTTGTGCTTCCAAACAGTCATGCCATTGCTTAAAAGAAAAGGGATTCATTGTTTTCAACTTGCAATTGATCCAACAGCTCACACTGCACCTTGGAATAAGCTAAAAACTGACTTTGAATCTTATCAAGTTTCCTTGACAACGCAACTACAACTCTATGTAAAAGAGTCTTTCTTTAACAAGTCTGTTAAATCAGCAACAAGTGTGGCATAAGATTTAACAAACCTACGATAATAGCCTGTTAAACCAAGAAATCCCCAAAGCTCCTTTAAATTTCTTAGAACTGGCCAATCCTCCATTGCTTGGACTTTTTTGATAATCCATGCTAACTCTTGTCGCAGACACCACATAGGCTAAGTACTCCACCGACCGTTGAGCAAACTGACATTTACTTTGCTTAGCAAAAAACTTATTCTCCCTTAGTGTAAGCAAAACTTGTTGTAAATGTAAAATGTGCTCTTGCATAGAAAAACTATAAACTAATATATAATAAAAAACAGTAAGAAATTTACATAAAAATGGCCTCAAGATCAAATTCATCATGGCTTGGAAAGTAGAGGGAGCGTTTGTCAATCCGAAAGGCATTACTACAAATTTGAGTGGCCTTCATGCGTTCTAAAAGGTCTTCTTATGAACATCAACAGGTTTCACTCTTAGTTGATGGTAACCTACCCTTAAATCCAACTTTGAAAATATTGCAGCACCTCTTAACTCATCCACGAGCTCATCTTGGAAAAGGAAACCTATCACGTACCGTAATGCTATTAAGGACTCTATAATCCACACAAAATCTTTAAGTACCATATTTTTTTTAACTAACAACATTGGTAAGTGTAAATGGGCTGGTGCTAGGCCGAATCACTCCTGCAGCTAACATCTCATTAGCTAGTGTGGATTCGAAAAATAAGACAGTGAGATCAAGTTCTTGGCCAACTACACCAACACCTTTCTAAATCTAAGGAGAGAATGAAAGCTACATATGACAGAGGAAGGAAAGATTAGCAATATGAAGCTGGAGAGTTGGTGTATTTGAAGTTACAACCGTGTTGGTAGCTTTCTTTAGCTAGCGATAGGAGGCATAAGTTATCAACAAAGTATTACGGCCTATATTAGATCATTGAACGTATAGGTCTAGTTGCCTATAAACTACTCTTACCAAAAAAGAGTAAAGTCCATCCCGTTGTGCATGTCTCTTTGCTCAAAAAGCAACTCAAGAACCCCGTAAGTTTATAGGAGTCACTGTCAGAGATAATAAAGAAGAACGAGAAGCAGCTCTTTGACACCTTGCAAACGAGGCTATTTTCAAAGGGAGAGGATACATGCTAGTAAAATACAGTGCAAATTTTTAGAAATTATTATTAATCTGTTTAGAACATGTTTATCTTCAGTTATTGTCTGTTTCATACTAGTCCTTGGCCATATTTTAGTTCACGCATGTTTTCTTATTTTTAGGAAAAGTGCATTGATTGTGCTTGTATACACAAATTTTCGAGTCTGAAAAATTAAAACACAAATTAGTGACAAAATTTAATCTTTTTGTATTTATGTGTGAGTACAATTCTCTGTTTTGAATTCTTTACAAAAAAGAATGATCCTCTGATTCGGTCTCCTGAAATGCACTTGTCGATGGTGTAACGCTTGATCTCGACAGAGTGAAAAGAGTGATTGTTGAGAGAAACGGCCAAGGGGCTTGTTGTTCCTCTTGAACTTGCAGCGGCGTGGCTGATCGTTAAGAGAACAGTCTGTGGTTCTCTTGTAGATTTGTTGATGGCTTTGTTGAAGAAAAGACTTGACTGAAGAGAAGGCTTGATCGGAGAACGGCCGGTATTCTGCAGGCTTTCAATTCTCTGAGGAGGCTAAGACTTCTCTTCTCTATGTGCTATGCTCTTCTTCAGTGCTTTCTGTCTGCTTCTTCTGAGTGTCTCCTTGAGTCTCCGGAAGAGCTCTCTATTTATAATGCTTGATGGTAGAGAGTTCTAAAGGGACTTGATTACTTTGAGATTTATCTCTAATTAAATTAATTTAATTAGAGATAATACAATTGGTTAATAATTTTTATCCAATTTATTAGAAATTATTAATTAATTAAATATTTAATTTAATTAACTAATAATATTAATTAATTATTTTTTTATTGCCTACAAATGCCCCCACTTCAAGATACGAGCGTGCGTATGCTAGGCATGAAGTACGTATGGAACTTGAAGTCCATCAATATCAAAAGTATGCTAGCTATGACAAAATTCCTTGAATTTTTTTTTGAATAGCACAATATTTTTTTTTGTGCTTTATATATATATATATATATATATATATTTATATATTGAATTTTGTGTTTATTTTCAACACAAATTGAACTAAAGAAATAAATTACAATTACATCTCTTCAGTCAGAATTCAACTTAAATTCTTCTGTTAAACTATATATATTGACTGATAATCATAAACTCCTCTTCATAAATTTCAAGCAGCTTAGATCTTCTTTCATCAATTCTGCAGATCATTAGGTATGACTCTTCTTTCTTTCTTTCTCTTTTATTTATTTATTTATTTTGTGAATGTATGCTCGTACATTCCGTCATAAGCCCTCTGTACATCGGCACTTGAATTCTTGATATGTTGCCCTATTGTACTGTTATTATACGTCACTTGAACTTTGTTATTGTACTGTGCCATCGCTACGACCATCATCCTCCCCTAGTCCATGCAGTGCCTCACTTCATCGTGCTTCCCTGCTAGCTGCTGCCCACGCCTCTGCTTTGTTTTCAGGGTTATATTTTCTGCTCCGAAATTGATTCTTCCTCCACCTTCAACACTGGCCATGACAGCAGCTCTCTCTTTTATCATCTTCACCGCGGCGGCTAGCTCCCCAACACAGTAGCTAGCTCTCTGTCACAGCAGCTCTCTGTTTCGTCATCTTCTTCACGGCAACTAGCTCTCCATCACAGCAGCTAGTTCTTTGTCAGCAGCAAGCATTCTGTTTCATCATTTCCATCAAAACAGACCCATGCCCAGGAAACCTTCCTTGTCCTACAAAGAAATCAATGTCTGAAGAATATGTTGATGGACTTGGCGGGTAGTTAGTGTTTGGTGAGCTTCCAGCAACACCTATACTGTGAACACTACAATTCCTGCTTGCATCTTTCAGTTCAGGTTTTTTTTTTTTGAAAGTATGGGAGCTCTGGTCTTTCTGGTCAAAGATTCTTGACATAATTTGAATTCTTCTCCACATTGAATTTTCAAAATGGGACTGAAGCAAGACATGCCTTTCTTTATACAAGAACATTGCTGTAAAAAATGATGAGCGCTAATATGGATGCAATCCCAGCAATGAGGAACAAGCCCCAAAAGCTCTCAAGACCAAGACTGTCCGAAGAAATAGAGGGGTCGAAGTTAGGACAAACAGCTCCATTCTTGAACTATGCGTTTTGAATTTGTTCCATTTTGTCACCTTGAGTAACCTTTAAGACTGCTTTTAAAACATCTGCCACGAGAGGAGATCCCTTAGGGAACACAAAGCCAAAGCCACTGGTTTTAAATGTTGGTTTTACCGTAGTATATTGGCCACAATATTTTGCAAGAAATATATTAATATAAGGAATTTCATCCAGAGCTGCAGAAATACCCCCATTGCCACTTCCCTTGGTAAAAAGTTCATGAAGTTCATCTGGGGTCGTATATTTCTTAAATTGGGATTTATCAAATTTCAACCCCAACAAGATACTTTTGATGAATGAGCCATTCAAAAAGCCAATACTCTCCCTTCTCTTCAAGAGCTCATTTATATCAGTTACTGTGGGCTGGAGTTTTTCCACGGTTAGAAGTGACGTTAAACTAGCCGTGTAGCTTTGTGTGAGAATAAGGACGATGAAACACCATATGATCACCACGAATCGGGCCAAGTTACTGACCACTCTCTCCCGATGTGCAAACACCATGGTAGAGAAGGAGAACCAGAAGCTGGTGCCGACTTGATGCAAATTGGGTCCTCAACGATTGCTCATCACCTTCTCCGCTTGTTGTTGCATTTCTGCCACCGTGATCATCTTCATCACAACAATCTTATACAATGAATCAAGTTGCTGTCACCATCCTTGTCGTTTTCTGCTTGCCAAGCCACCTTGCTTCTGCTGCTGTCAAACCTTGCTGGAAACAAGATAAGCAGTGTTGAGGGGCTACATAGGCTCTTGAAGTTAACAGTCTTAGACCTGAGCTTCAACAAGATAACAACAACAAAAGCATTGGGTCAGCTTGTTGCCAACTACAACTCGTTACAAGCATTGAATCTGTTGGGAAATCCAGTCCAGAGCAAATGCGTGATGACCAGCTGCACAAGGTAGTGTGTAGCTTACTCCCTAAGCTGCCATACCTGAACAAGCAACCCATCAAACCACAGAGGGCAAAGGGAGTGCTCACTGATAGTGTTGCCAAAGCAGCCCTAGGGAGTGCCAGAAACAATGTCGTAGTTGGGCAGAAGGATAAGAATAAATCGAAGAGCCGGGACCGTCATCACTTATCTGTGAAGTTGGTTGCACATGCTTTTGTACTGGATGAGGCACCCAATGCATCATGTTAACTTGCTGCGGCCCTGCGGTTGTGGATGCTGCTGATGTTTTGTCTGAAAAGGCGTTTTTTATTGTAATGGTGACTGAGATTGCGACTGTGATAATAAATTCATCGGGTGATCCGGCAGCGTTGAACGTGCGACACACCGCTATGAAGTCTGATTGCCTCGCCAATTTCTTTGCTGTTAAATCCGAGACTGTTTCCCCTTTCTCCATTATTCAATCTGTACGTGAACTTTGAAAATCCCAATGATGTTGTATTAGTAATGTGAGAAACAGAAGCAGATAAAGGAGAAGATGTGGCCACAGGATTTCTTAGATGATTTTCCTGCTGATGTTGAACAATCTTTTCAATGGATTGATCTTTGACCGCTTCCTTCTTGTGATCAGTAAACAGGCGTCCCTCTGTTAATGAAATATTTGTTTCGCTTGCGAATCCTTATACCAACTACTGATAACTCAGCACCAACTTCAGTCCAGAGCTTTAAATGCTGACCTGGAAGAGAGTACGACTACTTCTCAGGCAAGAGTGTACAGAAGACGTGGCTACCTGAAATTTGGGACTAATGGCACTATGCAGGGAAAAATGGTGAATAGAGGTGGAACTGCAACGCCGGTGATGGGCAATAATACAGTCTATCAAGAATCCTGGGCACGTCGGGGTTACCGTGATAACTGCGTTCCTTTTTTTATTTTTTTAATTATATATATGTATATATATATATTTTTTTCTTTTGTTTTTTGTTTTTTTAATGATTTTTTTTAGTTATTTGATCCTCTTTACTCACCATTTTTTTTTTTGTGTAGTCATGGACGAATTTCCTTCGTCTCATCTTCCAAGACCATCTATTGTCAAGCATTGCCAAGATGAAGTTAAGGATAGACCTTTTTTTTTTCAAAAACTCAAGAGAAGTATAAAAGTCTTCTACGTGATTTTCTACTTATCCGAGACAAGTCCAATAAGGATATAAGGAAAGCTACTAGGTGTTTAATTCACACTCCAGCTATTGGTAGTAATGCAAATAATTAGGATTCCGATGTGCTCTTTACCATTTGGATGTCTAGACTTCTGAAGAGGTCGATGAGGTATTTTCTTGCAATTCTCACACTCCTCAAAAGGGGGCCTTTACGACGGTGCTGAAGTTGCAAGATAGTCACCATGAAGTGAGCGTCAAGTACACTGCCCTCACCACTTTGGGCCAACGTATTTGTAGACGCGAAGTTTCTTGGCATGGCTTTCAACCACACGGAGAATTTGTTCCTCCTCCTGGATATTGGGAATGGTCAGAGCTTATTTTGAGTCAGTACAAACAGATTTTAGAGCAAGCGGGTGTCTATGAATCGATCTTTGCTTCGCTGTTTGTTTATGAGTAAGGTCGAAATATGATTCATGCCTTGTGCGAAGCTTGGTGTCCAACCACCAATACATTTTTATCTTCTCGTGGGGAGATTTCCATTTCATTATGGGATTTGAAGATTTTAGGAGGCCTTCCTATTGTTGGAGAGTTTTACGACGAGGTTGCCCCCAGCTTAGAAGAAATAACCGGTCTCGATGAATCTTCATGTCTCATTCTTCCGATCAGTTGTCGATACATTTTTCTTACATATCACCTCATCAGGATGTAGGAGGATCACGGGGCTTCGAAAAGCAATGGAGTTTCTACTTTCGCTTGGATGGGATTTTGGTTTTGAGGCAAAAGCAAATACAATGATCCTTATGATTCGATCACGATCAAAGGCAAGAAAAATTCTCTATATACTCCTGATGGTCGTTTCAGACACCGCCTTCGTACTAGAAAGGAAAATGAAGTTTTCCTTGATCTAGGTGTTCTTGACATTGATAGAGATGAGGTGTTCGTAGCCGCGTTCTTATCAGTCTGGTTATGCTATTTTATTCTTTCGAGTCCCCGTGGTGATGTCATTCGGCCTGAGACTTTCAAAGTGGCTACTTTCATATCAAAAGGTACACGATTTAGTCTTGCTATTCCTGTCTTGGCAAGCATATACAATGGACTAAATCAAATTGCTACTTGCGCTGATGGTCCTGGTCAATGCAATGTTGCTCTTCCTTGGCATTTTGTGCATGCGTGGATGGCATCTTACCTTGGGACTCATCCTGGATCGAATAAAGCACCAAGAATGCCTAAAATGTGCAAATACGGGGGATCTTTTGGTCACAAATCTTACGGTGAGGTCAAAAGTTGAGAAATCATTCAACAATTACTTGGCATAGATTGGAAAGCCACTAGCATATTTGACACTTGTAAGATTAAACTCTTGGACACTCTTGGGAACCGACTTAAGCTCGACGATTTTGAATACTTGGTCAGCCTTCGATCTTCATTTTTGACTTTACGAAGAGGCAATTTTCACTTGGTAGAATCATATAGTCCTCATCGCTTTGCAAGGCAATTTGGATAATGTCAAGATGTTACGGGATCTTTGACAACTGCTATTAGAACTGCCAGTCTGAGAGGGTTGTTGAGCTATTGGCGATGTAGCGTGTTAAGAGGTCCAAGCTGTGAAGTGACTATCCCTAAATGGAGTAGCACAAATGAAAACTTGTTTGTAACAAGAAAATTTTTTATCTAGTGGCAAGGTCAAATAGGAGATTACTATCGTACCAGTATACCCATCTTGAAAGATAGCACAAGTACTAATTTCAAACTTGCTTCTTCTAGCTTTTGTAAAGAAAGATTATCGAAACAAGTACAGCCTTTGCTTGAGACTACTGACCTTAAGGCTGAACATATTGATGATGTTACCATGACGCATCGCCTTGACATAGGGCAATTTGAACAAAGCAAAGGTTCTTTAACCCCTGCCATGGATGGGAGAGAGACTCCCGATGTCAAAGATGAACAACCTCGTCAGTGTGATAATTGTATTGATAAACCTATGGAACCTATTGGAAGTGATCATGATAGTGACAGATGCAATCCCAGAAGGCTTAAGAGAGATGTGAAATCTTCTTTGAAAAGAAAAATGATGGTTTCCCCTAAGATCTCAAATCAAGTAACAAGGGTTGGTTCCCCTAAGAAATCTTGTCATGGCAGGCTTCGTTTTTCCTTAAAGAGGAGATGTCTTGAAACTGATCACGGGGAGTCTGAGAAGAGGACTCCGATTGCACAGGAAGAAGTTGCTGATTTGACCAGTAATGATGTGATTCCTCTAATGATGAGATTCCTCCTACTGAGATGTTAAAGAAAGAGACAAAAAAACACAGTTGACCAAGTCAACAATATTATGCCTGATGATGAGCCTTCAAAAAGTGAGGAATTTGTAAGTGATGCTGGTAAAGTTCGAAACCAAGTGAAACAGTTGTCTACAAAAATAGGCTCCACATCTTCAGCCAAGGGTAGCTCTAAATCTGTTTCAATCAACTCATCGACTAAGAGAGCTCGAGGTGACAACACAGTTGGGGCAGCAAGTCTTAGATATTACTTGAGCGTTTTATTTTATTTTATTTTATTTTATTTTTTTGTAATAGACATTTTCAGCATTTCAGCTATGTCATATATGATTTTAATCATTATAATGATTTTTTTTTATTTGGTGTGACTGAACTTAGGATGGAGGGATTTCCTAAGCTGCCTACGTACCTTCTAAGAGAAGGATCAAGTCATTACGTAGTTCATTTATTTATTTATTTTTTGCCTAGACCGCCCCAATGGGGTTTTCAATCTAGCAGGCCTTTTTTATTTGCCTTAATTTTTGCCTAGACCGCCCTAATAGGGTTTTCAATCTAGCAGGCTTTACCTTAATTTTTGCCTAGACCACCTTAATGGGGTTTTCAATCTAGCAGGCTTTTTTTTATTTGATGTTGTGCATAGAAATTGTAGCTTTCACGCATAATAGCGATTCAATTCCCATTGATAGGGTCGACTCGCAATCCTTCACTGTCGACTATCTTGTAAGCATTGTTTGTATAAACTTCTTGCACAACATAAGGTCCATCCCACTTAGAAGTAAACTTATCACCAGAATGATGATGGAAGTTAATTGGCCTGCGCATGGCGAGCATTAAATCTCCTACTTGAAAGGAACGTGGGCGGACTTTCTTGTTAAAAGCTTTAGAGAAGCGTGCTTGATAACATTCAAGATGTTGTTGTGCTTGCAAACGTCTTTCATCCAACATTTCAAGCTCTTGAAAGCGTAATTGGGCATTGCTCTCTTGTGTTAAACCTTCTTGGATGGTAATTCTTAAGGTAGGAATTTGACATTCCAACAGAAGAATGGCTTCGACACCATAAACAAGGGCATATGCAGTAGCTTGCGTGGGTGATCGATATGTAGTGCGATACGCCCAGAGTTCTTCTCCGATTCTTTCATGCCAATCTCTTTTACTCTTCGCAACAGCTTTCTTCAACAAATTACAAAGTGTCTTGTTGAATGCTTCTGCAAGGCCATTTGTTGAGGCATTATACATGGAAGAATTGTATTGTTTGAAATTAAATTTCTCGCACAACTTATCCATGAGGCTATTGTAGAATTGTTTGCCATTATCAGTGATGATGTACTGAGGAACTCCATAGCGATAGATGATCTACACGCGAATGAATTCTACCACTTGTTCTTTCTTGACCTCTCTGAAAGGTAATGCTTCTGCCCACTTGGAGAAATAATCTGTTGTAGCTAAAATGTATAAGTGTCCTCTTGGAGACTTAGGCAATGGTCCTACAAGATCAAGACCCCATCCATGAAAGGCTAAGATGCGACTGTGGGATAAAGAGGTTCCGGTGGTTGATGTATGTAATTGGCATGAAACTAGCATGGTTGACATTTCTTTGCAAAATCTATAGCATCTTGCACCATTGTAGGCCAATAATACCCCATTCTCTTGATCTTATAATGCATTTTTGGCCCAAATTGATGTGCGCCACAGATTCCAGAATAAACTTCTTCTAACACTTGTTTGGCTTCCTCACTTCCTAGGCAACGTAAGAATTGCCCATCAAATGACCTACGATACAAGATATCTTTATAATAGATGAACCTTGTTGCTCTGCATCGCACTTCAGACTTGTGACGTAAATCATTCGGAAGTTTGCCATGCTTAAGATAATCAATAATAGGCTGTCGCCAATCTTCAACTTCAATTGTGCATACCGATATCGCACTAACTTCTTCATGAACTATGCCTTGTAGAGGCACTATCGATCTGCAACATATTGGACCATTCAACTTTTCATCCTCATTGATGGCCAAAGTTGTTGCCAAGTTAGCCAAAGCATCTGCCTGTCGATTTTCACCTCTTGGGATATGCTTCAACGTTATGTAATCAAACTTATCCATTAACCGTTTAGCATATTTGAAATATGAAATAAAATCTTCTTTCTTGACGTCATATTCTGCCAAGAGTTGATGTATTATTAGCTTAGAGTCTCCATACACTTCAATGTCTTTAATCCTCATTTCAAGTGCCATTTCTAAGCCTAAAATAAGTGCTTGATATTTAGCAACATTATTAGAGCATAATTCGCTCAAGATAAAAGAATATGCCAAGACTTGATTGTAAGGGGTAACGAGAATTGCCCCTGCTCCTGCTCCACTTTGTCTTGAAGAACCGTCAAAGAATAACCTCCAGGTTGGCTTCAAGTCGACAAAGAGGACTTCTTCATCGGGTAAATCATCTGACAATTTCCAATCAGACGGGATAGGATGATCTGCTAGAAAATCTGCCAATGCCTGCCCCTTCACCACCTTTTGGGAAACATAAACAATGTCATATTGTTGAAGGATTACCGCCCACTTTGTCAATCTCCTAGAAAGAATTGGTCTGGACAAAATATATTTCACAGGATCTGCTCGTGCTATTAAATGGACTGTGTATGCTTGCATGTAGTGTCTTAGTTTATCAACGACGAAGAACAAAGCAAGACACATTTTCTCAATAGGGGAGTAGTTTAATTCTGCCCGAACAAGTGTTCGACTTAAATGGTATAAAGCCCTTTGTTTCTTTTGCTCATATTCTTGTGCGAGTAATGCCCCCAAGGACTTGTCTTGTGCAGCAATATAAAGGATTAATGCCTTTCTATGAATTGGTGCTCCCAAAACTGGAGGATTAAACAAGTATCTCTTAATCGCATTAAAAGTGTTGCTACAGGATTCATCCCACTTGAATCATGCATCCTTCTTCATTAGTCAACTGAATGGTTGGCATCTTCCAGCTAGGTTTGAAATAAACCTTCGAATGTATGCCAATTTACCCTGAAGACTTCAGAGCTCTTTTAAGTTGTTAGACTCTGGCATATTCTGGATAGCGTCTATCTTAGACTGATATATTTCAATGCCTCGGTGTCTTACGATAAAACCATGGAACTTCCCATATGTCACTCCAAAGGCACATTTCAGCAGGTTCATCTTCAGTTGGTACTTCCTCAGCCTATCAAACACTGAACGAAGATCTTCTAAATGATCGTTTCTTCTTTTTGACTTGACTACAAGATCATCAACATAACATTCTACTATTTTATGCAGCAAGTCATCAAAAATTCTTTGCATAGCACGTTGATAAGTTGCACCAGCATTTTTTCAAACCAAAGGGCATTACTTTATAGCAATAAATCCCCTTAGGTGTTCGAAATGCAGTTAGCTCTTCATCTTTTGGCGCCATTCGAATTTGATTATAACCAGATGATCCATCCATGAATGACAAAGCCTCATGCCCTGTAGTAGCGTCAACCATTATTTCGGTGATGGGTAGTGAAAAATCATCTTTTGGACATGCATTGTTTAGATCGCGAAAGTCAACACATATGCGAAGTTGTCCATTCTTCTTTTTGACTGGCACTATATTAGCTATCCAAAATGGATATTTCACTTCACGTATGAATCCCACATCAATTAACTTGTTGACTTCAGCTTTTATGAGCGGGATAAGGTCAGGTCTATAGCGCCTTTAGGGTTGTTTAATTGGCTTTACTCCCTTTCGAACAACCAAGTTATGAACTGTAACTTTCAGATCAAGTCCGGGCATCTCTTTATATGTCCAGGCGAAGACATCTTTGTATTCTAACAATAGTGGGACATACTTTTCTTTTTCTTCTGAGCTAAGGAGTGCACTAAAAAATATAGGGCGTGGTGCATCCGAGGTGCCAAGATTTACCTCTTCAAGCCTGTCGACAGTTGCTTGGCCCCCATCTTCTAAAGCAGTGGGGGCTTCTTCTTCTTCAATTTCGGATGGCTCTTCAGACTCATCTTCTGATGATTCATCATCTGCACTTTCTTGGATGGTTACATGATATGTTGAATAAACTTTTGTATCATCTTCTTTAAGATGTACAGATGAACTGGTGTCCATAACAGTATGACGTTGTACTTTTAATGGCCCTTCTGCAGAGATTTCAAGCTCTGAATGCCTCTTCATGCGAGATGGAATCGAGTTTCAAATTTCCTTATCATCCTTCAATTCAGTGCAGTTTTGACTCTCTTTTTGATGTACTTCACTGCTTGAAGCGTTTAATCTATCAAAAACTGAATTGTGTCTTCTGGATGCTTGACGTAACTCAGGGTGAGGGACATCGAGTCTATCAAACACTGAAATACGAGTTGCTGACGTTCCCAAACGATCAAATACTGATACATGAGTAGTGCTTTAAGAAGGATGAGTTGGAGAAGTTTTTGGTTCATCACATTCTTCAGTAACCTCCATCGAAATGTGTTGAGTACTGACCGATTTATTCTTCCTGCCAACACGAATTCGTACCAAGTTTTGGGATTCACATCCTAATCCATCTTTTGGAAAAGGTTTCCTATCCGACTTGTTTATCAGCTTTTTATAAGTTTCAATGATCCCTTGCAACTTTGCAGTCGTCTTCCCATCATGCAACTCATTCATGGATGATGACTTGAAAAAGTCGAACCCAGCCTTAGCGATCAGTTTATAAGCCTTTAGATCGTAATTTTCAACAGTACGACCTTAAGGCAAAGTTCCATGTTCTATTGCGCCTTGAGACGGTCGAACGAACCCTTTCAACGGCTTCTTGGCTTGACTATGAGCCATGTTAGTTAGAGGCAATGTGCAAGCATCCTTCAACAGTTTTATGTCTTCTTTTATCTTGTCAGGAGAACACTTTGCTTGATTACATTCTGAGCATTCCAAGAATGACGATTGACTTTCCTTGCGACGAGCCTTTGGAATATAGCGAAGAACTGTAGTTTCTTTTGCCTCGTTGGGTGAAGATTTGACTAGGTTGTCCTTTACAATATCTTCCAATGTAAGCTTAGGAATACCCTCAAGGGATGCATTTAAAGGCTCTTTCATCACAGTCGTGTCTATTTTCTTTTCACCCTTAATTTCAATTTTTCTAGTGCTCGGCATTTGAGCGGATAAAACTTATTTTATATCACAGTTCTCTGAGTAGAACTTTGCATCAGCATAGTGAGACTCGACCTCATTGAATGGTTTTAAATCAGCATCAACCTTTCTCGGTCCGTCTCGATAAAACTTTAAGCATTGATGCAGTGTAGAAGGTACAACGCCATTTGCATGAATCCAAGGTCGCCCAAGCAAAAACTTATATGTAGTTCTAGCATCAATGACATGGAAGATTGTACTTGACGTTAATTCACTGATCGCAACATCCACTCATATTATTCCCAAAGCACGTTGCTCCATTTGATTGAAACCTTGGATCAAAAGTTAGCTTTTTGACAATTCATTAATTGTTATGCTAAGTTCCTCCATTGTTGTTTTGGGCATAATATTAACTGCAGACCCATTATTGACCAACATGCGATTCACCCTTTGTTCTCGGATGTATCCATAAACATAAAGTGGCCGATTGTGGGGTTTTGATCCTAACAACAAATCTTCATCTGTGAATGCAAGAGTTGTCAAGCAGTAATCACAAAAACTATCATCTGAAGCAGGTTTCGTGGGAGCTGAAAGATGTGCAGCGTAAATTTTTTAGTTTTCCAAAGCATGCGCAATCGCGTCACGGGTTGCCTTTGGATACTGCAACAACTCGTAGATGGTAAGATGAGAAGAGATCCCTTTCAAGATCTTAAGGCATTCTTCTCGGACTGTTTTCGTCTGGCCATCTGTTCGAGCCTTAATAGCCTTTGATCTTTCTCCCTCTGACTCCTCTTTAAACGAAACCATATGAACACTAACACTCATTTGCTCTTCCCTAAGAAAACCTTTAGGAACGAATTCTTCTAGTGTTATTTGTTTTCAAGGCTTTTGCCTTAAAAAAATTTTGGAATTGGGGATGCTTCTCAACATCTTTAAAAGAGCTAGTAATTGAGCTTGTTACCACAACTGGTAAGGCAACAGGTTCCAAGCAGCCAAATTGTATCAGTTGATACGTTATACTTTTTGTAGGCAAAGAAGTGAAAGTAGCATGATTTGACTCTACTATGTTGTCCATATCAAGTTCAATCTTGCGCTCATTCACTAACTTCATTATCAAATCTTTCAGGTCAAAACATTTTTCAGTGGGGTGACCAATGATGCCATGATACTTGCAATACTTTGGATCGGTAACTTTTCCCTTTTCTCCTGGCCTTTTGGACTCTGGAAGTTCAATCAGCTTCTGGTTCAGGAGTTGATCCAGCATGTCAGGCACATCTGAATCAGGGAAAGGATATTTCTTTGCTTCTTTTTCTTCGAAGCTCAGGCGTTGTTTACTTCTCATTTGAGGCTACCTGATATTTTCCTCAGCTTTCTTAGTGCCTTTGGAGGAAAATTTTAAAGGTTTAGTCTTAACGAACAAAGACTCCTTAGCAGTGCTCTTTAAAGGCTTCTCAACCTTCTTGAAATCCTTCTTGTCTCTCCAAGGATCAAGAATCGAAGAACTTTTGTTACCAGAATGAGCAATACTCAACTCCATGTCATGAGCACGGGTGGCCAATTCTTCGAAAGTATGCGGCTTTATCCCTTGGCGAATGTAAAGAAGTTCCCAATGCATACCTTGGATGCACATCTCAACCCCAAAAATTTCAGAGAGCTTATCTTTGCAATCAAGACTTAACGCTCTCCATCTATTGATGTAATCGACGACTGGTTCGTCCTTCTTCTGTTTGGTATTAGTTAGCTCTGTCATACTCACTGTGCGGCGAGTACTAAAGAAACGATTGAGAAACTCCCTCTCAAGTTGTTCCCAACTATCAATAGACTCAGATTCCAAGTCAGTATACCATTCAAAGACATTTCCTTTCAGCGACCTTACAAACTGTTTATCCAAAAGATCTCCGTATGTTCCTGCATTGTTACACGTCTCCACAAAATGGGCCACATGTTAACATGGATTTCCCTTCCCATCGAACTGCTGGAACTTAGGAGGTTGATAATTTGCCGTCATCCTTAAATCATCAATTCTCCTCGTGTACGTTTAATGTATGCATAATAGGACTTAGATAACGATCCACCATACTGAGCCTTGATGGTATTTGCAATCATCTCTTATAGTTGTTGAATAGACAAAGACCCAACTGATATTGACGATGATCCGTTCATTTTAGGGTTTTTAGCATCATAAACTGCTTTCAGTTTCCTAGCGACTTCAGCAGTTGGTTTGTTTGGTGCTGGGTTATCATTGGATTCTTCATCATGTTGAGCTTCCAGTTGACTCTTCAACATCACAATTTCAGCATCCTTTTCTTCTACTATCTTGTGCAAAGTTGACATCATCCTCTCCATTTCAGAGATCCTTTCCTCTAGAGTAGTTGCATTAGTAACCATCGCAGACATGGTTTGGAGAGTAGACGCTAATTGTTCTGTTGGTACTTACGAAGCAGATTTTCTTCCTGCCAAAAGATCCATCGAGATGACAGGTTGATGAGCAGCATTGTTGGTTGATCTAATTAAATCTTGACCTTGTGCTGCAAGATATCGTACTCTAGCACGAGTCGTCGGTCCAGTGTAACCAGGTTGCACAGTCACAGCAGAATTGAATTTGTGACTTGGTACAGCAGTCTTTAGAGCCATAGATCTGAGCAATTGGTTAATCTTGATTTGATAATAGAGAGCGAGATGAGAGGCAGAGAAGTCCCACTAGGTGTGCCAGAAATTTGTATACACAAATTTTTGCGTCTGCAAAATTGAAACACGAATTAGTGAAAAAATTTAATCTTTTTGTATTATGTGTGAGTACAATTCTCTGTTTTGAATTCTTTACAAAAAGAAATGATCCTCTGATTTGGTCTCCTGAAATGCACTTGTCGAGGGCGTGACGCTTGATTCCGATGGAGTGAAAAGAGTGATTGTTGAGAGAAATGGCCAAGGGGCTTGTTGTTCCTCTTGAACTTGCAGCAGCGTGGCTGATCGTTGAGAGAACGGTCTGTAGTTCCTCGTGGATTTGTAGCGGCGCGGCTGATTGTTGAGAGAACGATTTGTGACTTGTTGTCCTCTTGTAGATTTGCTGACGGCTTTGTTGAAGAAAAGTCTTGACTGAAGAGAAGGCTTGATCAGAGAATGGCCGGTATTCTGCAGGCTTTCAATTCTCTGAGGAGGCTGAGACTTCTCTTCTCTGTGTGCTATGCTCTTCTTCAATGCTTTCTGTCTGCTTCTTCTGAGTGTCTCCCTGAGTCTCCGAAAGATCTCTCTATTTATAATGCTTGATAGTAGAGAGTTCTAAAGGGACTTGATTACTTTGAGATTTATCTCTAATTAAATTAATTTAATTAGAGATAATACAATTGGTTAATAATTTTTATTTATCACCAATTTATTAGAAATTATTAATTAATTAAATATTTAATTTAATTAACCAATAATATTAATTAATTATTTTTTTAATGCCTACAGTGCTCTTAATGGGCATTTCAATCAATTATTCATTAGGTTTAAAAAGGCAGATTAATGAAAGGAAAATCATGGAAAAACACATCCTTCAAATTCTTTTGCAGTAATTTATTATTACTCTCCTTGAGAGCTTTTTCTCGACAATAACCATTCTTCGTGGGGTAGAGGTCGAGCGAGAGCTCGCCAACTCCAAGCTCATAATACATATCGATGCTTTTATTCTCACACTTGTTTATAATGTTAGAATGCTATAAAATTAAATCATGTACTGTCGATTCTATATAAATACTAATATTATAAATTGATAAAATTTGAAATGCCTTCAAAATTTAAAAATTTTGCATCCAAACACATTTAAAAAAAAAAACAGTATGAAGGTAACCAATGAAGTCTCATTGGAGGCCATAAACAAGTAAAGCTTCAATAACTTCAACACAAGCCACCAACCCAATAATGACTCCAATTGGAGGTAACCATCCACCAATAGCTTTGCCAGTATGTACATCATATAGTGCGAATCTTTTCTTTGGTGCTTGACATTGAGGACATGCGTTGTGATGACTCGAAATTTTTTAACTTTGAGAATTTATCTCAAAAGTACGAGATAATGTTTTTAAAATAAAAAAGATATATTAAATATATATATATATAAATAAATAAATGAAAATAATGTATATAAATAGATATTTATTTATATAATATATTATATTAAAATATAATATATAAAATATATTATATATTGGAAAAAAGGAAGGGATTGGGAAAACTTGATCCCTTCCCTGTCTTTCTCCTTGTAAAACAGAGAAGAAAGACAACAGAGAAAGACGAAGGCAAGAGGCTGCAACCGAGAGAGAGATGGCGTTGGCCGACCAAGGGAAGGAAGAGGAGCAGCCATTGGTGCCAACCCAGAGGAAATTCGGTGAGTGAGGCAGTGATCGGCGAAGGAAATGAGAGAAATAGGCAGAAGAGAAAAGTGGAAGAAAGAGGCGGAGCCACCGTCGATCTCCCCAAGCCAAGCCGACCAAAGCCTTCCCTCCACTGTGTGACGCCGCTAGCGAAAGATGGAGCCGAGAACTAGTCGGTGAGACCCTGATTGGCGAAGATAGAGGCTAAACCAGCTCTGACTGATTTAGTAGAAAGGAAATGGGTTGAACCGGTCCAAACCTGTTCAGCTAAAAAAAAGAAAAAAAAAAGAAAAAAAAGGAGAAAATTTTGGATGCCTCGGTTTAAGGATAAACCAGTAAGCGGTCGGCTTTGACCATTTTAATTTTTTAAAAATTTATTTGAATTTATATTTGACTGAAATTGACCCAATTTAAATATATAAACATGTTGTGTGACAATAGGTAACGAACACGAGTTCGATCAAGCCTCAATTTACGTGTCATCACGGTATCTCGGGTTAGTGAACCTCACTTGATACAACTTGTATTAGCATATGAGGTAAGTTCAATTGCAGAAGCTGCGGGTTAACCCTATACCAATTGCTTTATGTTTTGAGTCGAACCTTTGATTATCGTAAATACTTTGTTTGAACTTTTCGAATAAGTATGTGAACCTTTTAATTGATTTGAAATATAAAACGTATTGAATCAACTGAATTGAGGATATAAATTATTCTCTACTTTGCAGGCTAGGTAATGAGCGATTGTTACAGGGTCTTATTGTAGAAATTTCGTAAATTATCTATATGTTTCGAACAAAGACCCTTGTGTTATCGAAAATGTGATTTCAATTCATTTTGACATGTTTTGAATCTTGTGATGATTTTCATACATTAAAATCATTGCATGGCATTATGTGGGAGATTTAAAAGCTTGCACATATTTTTTATCTGCATGCACTTATTGCTTTATAATCTCATTTTGAATTTGTTTTGAACTAATTAGAGCATACAGCTTATTTAGCTTATGCTTAGTGTTTTTAGATTTAAGCATAAATTGCTTTTCGTCCTGATTGTTATGACTTTTGGAAACATGATTTTCAAAATTTTTATTGTTTATGGGCATTTTAGCTATGTTCTTACCGTAGAGCATACAGAGACAACTTTGAGTTTACAACTCTTATACGAACAGTTTGGCTTGTCCGACATTGTCGTAACAGATTTCGGTTCTGACTGATTACTAGGACTGAAGACTTTCGGATCTGTGGCCATGGGTAACACCCTAGTTTCTGGAGTAGTTTCGGCTTATTGATAGTTACAGTGGAAAAGTCTTTGTTGGGATATAATTGTTGACTTCGCTCATATTCGTATGATACAATCATCAAACTTTGTGAATAATATATCGAACTATATGGTTTCGAAATTATTTTTTTATTTATGAACATGATACGAATTTTATTGAACCATACGTCTTTAATTCGATTTATTGAACCTTGTGAAAGTATATGAGAAACGTGTAGTAAAATGTATTTTGATGCAATTGTTCATGTATACATAAATTTCACGTCTAGGAATTTTAGAACACGAATTAGTGATGAAATTTGATTTTATTTATTTATTTATTTATTTATATGAATGTGAATGGGTACAAATCTTTGTTTTGAATTCTTTACAAATTAATAATCCTCTAATTCGATCTTCTGGAATAAACTTATCGATGGCTTAACGCTTAATCTCGATGAAGTGGTGTTGTGAGGAACAGACGAAGGCTTTGTGGTTCCTCGTGGATTTATCGAGGGCTTGACGCTTAATCCCGACGGAGTGTTGTTGAAAGGAACATGCGAAGGCTTGTGGTTCCTCGTGGATTTGTTAAGGGTTTGACGCTTAATCCCGACGAAGTGGCGTTGAGAGGAATAGGCAAAGGCTTGTGTTTCCTCGTGGATTTGTAGCGGCTTAGTTAATCATCAAGAGAACGATTTGTGACTTATTATCCTATTGTAGATCTCTTGGCTTGGTTGATCGTTGAGAGAACGACCTGTGACTTGTTGTCCTATTATAAATCTCTTGGCTTGGTTGATCGTTGAGAGAACAATTTGTGACTTGTTGTTCTCTTGTAGATCTTCTTAGCTTTATGGTGCCTTTGTTGAAGAGAAGGCTTGATAGCTTCTGACTTCAGTTGAAGAGAAGACTTGATAGCTTCTAACTTCGAGGAATGAATGATATTCTGAAGGCTTCAAATTCTTTGAGCAGGCTTAGACTTCTCTTCTTTGTGTGTTGCTCTTCCCCTTAGAAGAGCTCTTTATTTATAATGTTAGGTGATAGAAAGTTCTAAAAGGAATCAATCACTCTAGGATCTATCTCTAATTAATTTAATTTAATTAGAGATAATATAGATGGTTAATTCCTTTTAGCCAATCTATTAGAAAATTATTAATTCATTAAATATTAATTTAATTAATTAATAATATTAATTACTTTTTTATGCCTACAGTTCGATTTATGAAAAGATAGATTAATTTGGATAAGTGATCCTTGGGGTGTAAGTAGCATCTTAAGGTACAAATTAATCTCTTTGATGTGAGGTAGCATCGAACGAATTAAACGGGTCCTAGGGCAAGAATCAAATGATGTCCAAAGATCCTAAGTGTTATAAGTATGTGAAAATATCGACGATAAGATTATCGAAAATGATATGTTCTTATATGAACCTTATTTTGAATTACAATTGCATCTCGATACATATTATAATTATGTGGGATCTAGAAAGTTTGCATTAGTTTATACATGCGTTAAAAAAGCTTTAAAAATCTCATTTTATAACATGTTTTGAAAGTACACGAGACATATGTCTCTATGTTTTGGATTTAAGCTAATTCTGCTTTTTATCCATAGTATGATTAGAACATATTTCAAAATATTCATTCTAATAGGTTTTACAGTTAAATGTTTTGCCTTAACTAACAAGCGATAATAGTTAACTATGATCATTTTCGGCCCCTGCTAGCGAGGTATATAATAGTTAGCAATGATGTAGCCTGTTATTGGCGATATAAATAAAAATTGTTTCAGCCCTTGCTAACGTGGTACATAATAGTTAGCAATGTTTCAGCCCTTGCTAACGTGATTTATAATAGTGAGCAATGTTTCGACCTTTGCTAACGGTGTATATAATAATTAGCAATGTTTCAGCCCCTATTGACGAGAAATATAATAGTTGGCAATTTTGGGCCCTGCTAACGGTTATAATAGTTAGCAATGGTCATGTATTTCGAGATTCTGATATTTTCCTGATCACGAGTTAAAATAGTGATCATATGTTCGGATTTTGGAATATGCTTTGAAATGTGTTTTGAAATGTGAAATGTATTTTGAAATGTGAAATGTATTTTGAAATGTGAAAAATGTTTTGAAGTATGAAATATATTTTCGGAAATGTTTTACAAACATTAGCATAGTTCACAGAACATATCTTAGCGATATGAAATAAATATGTTGTGGCCCTTGCTAACAAGAATAATAATAGTTAGTGATGTAGTCCCAGCTGACGGGATATAATAATCAATAGTGTCCTCGCTAACGAATTAAAATAGTTAGCAAAGGAAGTATGAAATATGTTTCGAATTGTGAAGAGGGTTTCAGAATATGAAATATGTTTCGAATTTATGAATATATTTCGATGTGAATAAGGAATATATTTCGGATAAGAAACATGCTTCGAATATGAAATGTGTTCCGGATAAGGAATATATTTTAGATGTGAATATGTTTCGGATACGATACTTGTTCCGAATGAGGAAGATGTTCCAATATAGATTGTGTTTCTAAATAAGACATGTTTTGAAGTATGATAAGTTTCGAATACAAGAGATGTTTCCGATAGATGAATGTATTTTGATATATGATGTGTTTTCGGATTGTATGATGTGATCTAGGAAAAATTGTTGTGTTTTAAGGATGATTGTGGATGTAAGCAATTCAAGAGAGAATAGCTTACATGCTTGGATTGCATTAAAACTTTGATTTTCTGCATTCAACTATGTTTCGAATTTTGAACTCTTATGCGAATATTCAATTCAGTGATCAAGTTTGATGGCCAATTAAGGTATTTTAAAAAACCTTTCTGCCTGAAAAGTTTGACAGTGACTAGATAATATTCTAGTCCGTAAACCCAAGAAAAATGTAACTTTCGATAAGTTTCAAAATGTGATTCGGATAAGTTATAAGAAAGAAAAATCGAATGGGAATGCGTTAAACATGCATTAGAAAATTCAATATCTTATATGGTATTACATTCGTGCTTGTGTGGTTTGCTTACAAAACTTTCCCCAAAGCTCACCCTCCTCTATTTTCTATCACAGGTTTAGATTAGAGGTGCATTAGCATCGATGTCAGTATCGGCTTCGAAGTAAATGTTTCGAGATCTCACAGCTTATATCAATATATTTATGTATATTGTTTAATTGTATTTATTTTCAAACAGTTACCATTCAATACATGTGTTGGGAGGTGTATTGAATTAAGAAATGATTATGAAAGTAAATACAAAATTAGACTGGGACTTTAGGTTCATAACTTTAAACCAAGTTAGGTAGTTTGAGACCTAGAAACATTGTAAAAATGCATTCACATGACAAACAAGTATTGAAAAAATGAAAAATTTAGCCAAAATTTTTATACTTCCTCAATAAATTATTGAAAATTCGAGTTTTTGAGGTCGTGACATGCGTACGTGTCAGGCTGCAGCAAATTAAAGAAGATAAAATCTGAAAATCTCTTCACAAAAAATGATCATGAGAGGATCATTAAACTCCTAGAACAGTTGTAAATAAAATGTGCATTAGGCAATACTTTGGACATAAATATATAAGGATGATACGAGGTCGAAAGCATCCTGTAATGAGCTTGGAGTTGGCGAGCTCTCACTTGGCCTCTGTCCCAACGAGGTATAGTTTTTGTCAAGAAGAAGCTCTCAAGGAGAATAATAGTAAATTACTACAACAGAATTTGAAAGATGTGTTTTTTCCATGATTTTCCTTTCATTGATCTTTCTTTTTAAACTCAATGAATAACTGATTGAAATGCCCACTAAGTGCACAATCAGAGCACTTTTCTTAAAAATAAGAAAACATGTGTACACTGAAATATGGCCAACGAACCATTATGAAACAGATAATAACTGAAGCTAAACACATTCTAAATAGATTAATAATAATTCCTAAAATTCTACGTTGCAGTTTATTGGCACGTATCAATATGATTCATGATTGGAACAATGCATATAGAATATCTGAGAGCTTTGTCGTTTGTGTTGCTGAGGAATTAAACCGATCGAATATCAACATTGTTTTTAGGTTCTCCGCCAATTTTGGCTTCATTTAGAAGTCAGCAGCTCAGTCAAATTAAACATTATAATTTATAAGAAAAAAAATGTATACAGATGTTCAACATTTGCCTTTTAGTTTAGCATAATGGGACAAAAATTTTGAACGATCAATTTAACCCTTTAATTCCTATTTTTTATTTTATTTTAATTATTTTATTAAAAAATATATTTTTAATATATTTTTATTATTTTTAATTTCATCCAAACTAAACCCATCATTCATTTAAACTAACCTTGAAAATACCAAAAGGGCAGATCAAATTTAGGGTTAATGTTTGCCGAACTGTATACAGTTGCATATGTTCTGTAGACGAATATGTTGCTTACAAACTATTTTTTTATTGTTTTAGTTCGAGGTTGTCTTGTCCTGTCTGTCTCTCTTTCACCGCCCAAAAACACGCTTATATATCCTCACTAATTTTTTTTATAATGTTTTCAAGAATATTATTATTCAATTCCTTTCGGCTTTGGATGAACAACGTCTTTAATATTTTTATATATGTCAACAAGGTTCCAAAATCTAATATACATAAATAATTATTCTAATAATGATAATTAACTAGATCAAAAATTGTACTGCAATGCACGTTCTTTTCGTAATTATCAGATTCTAATCACTTCATTTAATTTGTCAAATGATCCAAATTACAAAAGTAATATTTTTTTTTCTCTATAAAATTGATCTACTTTTTTATTTTGTTTTTTTATAATATATTTCAAATCGTATTTAAAATAATTTTTTAAATGATTTTAAAAATGTACTTTTATGCATTATTAATTTTGACTAATTCCCTTCCTAAATATATACAAATTTCCTTACAACCTTGACTGCAATACAGGCAACATCATTCATGAAAGAACACGAGACTTGAGACATGAGAAATTGGCATTCACTGGAAGGTTTTCTTTTAATTGTGTTTTTAGGGTCATTGTGGTTTTTTTTTTTCCTAACGTAGATTTAATGCATTTAATTTTTTATTTTTTAAAGCTCTCTCTTAAAAATAGAACTCGATTTGACAAAAGAATTATTATTTTATTTTTTTTACCAATTGAACTAATTCCTTATAAGTGCAAATAATAATAAATTCCAATTATATTTTGTAATTAAAGTAAGACTTCTAAAAGAAGAAAAATGATCTAGAGTTCAAAATCTTAGTGTGTTTGAGAAAAATTCGAGCAAAATACAAATTTAACTTTAAAGATTATATTATTTACAAACATCTTCATTATTTTATCTCTCTTTATTTTTGATTCAAATTATCATTTAACACAAGATTTAAAAATGAAATAAGCTAGCTCAAGTTGGTAAGAAGTTAAATTTATTTAGGATTAGCTTATTCGGTGGCTACATGAAATTAATGCTGTAAATAAAAAAAGACAACCAAATTATAATTTTGATTTATATAGACTATTGCACATCACAGTAATATATGCATTATTAATTTTGACTAATTCCCTTCCTAAATGTATACAAATTTCCTTACAACCTTGACTGCAATACAGGCAACATCATTCATGAAAGAACACGAGACTTGAGACATGAGAAATTGGCATTCACTGGAAGGTTTTCTTTTAATTGTGTTTTTAGGGTCATTGTGGTTTTTTTTTTTTTCCTAACGTAGATTTAATGCATTTAATTTATTATTTTTTAAAGCTCTCTCTTAAAAATAGAACTCGATTTGACAAAAGAATTATTATTTTATTTTTTTTACCAATTGAACTAATTCCTTATAAGTGCAAATAATAATAAATTCCAATTATATTTTGTAATTAAAGTAAGACTTCTAAAAGAAGAAAAATGATCTAGAGTTCAAAATCTTAGTGTGTTTGAGAAAAATTCGAGCAAAATACAAATTTAACTTTAAAGATTATATTATTTACAAACATCTTCATTATTTTATCTCTCTTTATTTTCGATTCAAATTATCATTTAACACAAGATTTAAAAATGAAATAAGCTAGCTCAAGTTGGTAAGAAGTTAAATTTATTTAGGATTAGCTTATTCGGTGGCTACATGAAATTAATGCTGTAAATAAAAAGACAACCAAATTATAATTTTGATTTATAGACTATTGCACATCACAGTAATATATGCTTATTCATTTATCACTATCGTTATAAATACATAATACTAAGTATCTAAACGTATATAGCTCCTACAACCCAAAATAAAATCAATAAATATCAAAATGTCTCTAAAATAAACTCAATTAGACTATTTTTATTTTTTTAATACATTTATCCAAATCAAACTATAATAATACTAAAAAAATTAACAAAACAAAGAAAAAGGAGACGTGAACAAGTTGTCCCAAAGGTCTATTATCATATAAAAATAAATAAATTATATTAACAGTTGGTTGTAAGATATAAAAGTGAACTTTTTTAGATATTTAAATAATATTCGAATCTTAAAATCACCACTGTTAAGAAAGTTTTATATGAGTTCACTCTTAACCCGAATAAGATTAGTCTCAAACCATAAAACGTATAAGAATACTTATAATTACACAAAAATAAATTTTGTTTTGAAAAGCAATTTAAGAAAGTTTATTATTTTGCTGTAATTTTCTTATAAATAAACTCAACTCTATGTTGGTTGAACTACGAGATAAAAAAATTAAATCTATGTGTCATCAGTAGATTGCATGCCAAGGCTGATGATAGATTAAAAGTAATCTAATTTAAGTTCTACTTTGATTCTAGTTTTTGATGATTAGTAAATGAAATAAACAGGTTAGTGATTTTTCTTGAATGAAAATATAAAAAAATGTTTTAAGAAATTAGATATTCAATACGGAAATTTAATTCATGGAGAGAGAAAATGTGATTTTATTTAAATATAGATATGTCCTCGTAAATATCGAGCTATATTAATACAACTTGAATTTTCCTCAGGTGGATAATGAATAGAGGACATCCTTAAATCTGTTCCTTAAATTGCTTTTAATATCTATTTTTTGGGAAATTTAATATCTGAATATTTAGTTCAAGAATAGTTTTATATTTTAATTTAATTAAAATGTTAGATTCAATTTTCTTATCAAAATTAAATAAATTGAATAATCCAGACCTAATCCGATGATAAGAATAATGGAAGAAGAAAATGAAATTTTTTTAAGCAATCATTGAGTTCATAATGATATTAATTCAGTCTTAGATTAATTTTTTATCTTTTTTTTTACTTTTAAGATAGTCGGTAACTGAATCATAATTATTAATATAAAACTTAACATTTTATCAATAAATCACACACTTTTTTTAAAAAAAAAAAATCAACTTTATATGTATTTAATTATTAAAACAATATTTTAATTCCTTAAAAAAAAGGTCAAATAAATATGACGAGTTCATGGTGGTGGCAACCATATTGAAAAAAATAATAATAATGATTCCATCTAGATTATAATTTAATTAAAGTTTAAAAATAGAACATATATAGTTTACGAACAATAGTACAAATAACAATAATGCTAGTTTGACTTGAATATAATAGTACTCCCTAAATAAATGATAGCAGGTGGAGCCCTAATTAGTCACAATATTCGGGTCAAACATAAGAATTATGTTGTAACAATTTTCAAACTAATATACAATAATAAATATTTAATTTGAAGTGTTGAATTAAATAATTCTATTTTATTTTATATTAAATTCTACTCCTTTTATCAAAATTTAACTATTAAGTTATTGTATTAAAATGATTCCAAATTGAATAAAAAATAAATAATTATAATATATAATTTGTAAATAGCTCAAAGTTCAAAGATTAAAAATTTATATAAAGACATCCCAAGCCACACATAATGCAAAATAGCAACGCCTTGTACCAGCTTTACCTTTCTTTTCCCTTCATACAAAGAGAGACTCTCCGTTTTCACAAGAAAGAAAGTGAGAGAGAAGAAGAAATGGAAAGAAAGGGTGTAGTTTTATGCAGTATTGTGGTCTTATTGGGGGTAGTATCAGCCGCTACTGGTTTTGCTGCAGAAGTTACCAGGATTAAGGTAAATAATATATATGTGGGGTTCTAACTAGATCTTCTGTAATGGGTTTCTTTTAATAATTTTTTTTTTTTAATTTGGGTTATTAGAAAACTGTCCAAAAGAACAATAAACAGTGTTGTCTTTTTCTTTTTATTATATGTATTAGGGATGAAAAATGAAATTTAACTTAAGAAAGCTTAGTTTTAGTGGGTTCAATGGCTTTTGAAAGCCTATTATTTCATTTTTGAGAGCCTGAGTAAAATTGTTAAAGGCCTCAATCTATGGTGTTGACAGTATTATGCTGCTCAAGACAAGTACAAATTAAACAATTTGAATTTTAATATGTTGTCAAATAGTGTTCTGTGCATTAGGTAAGTTTATTTGGAAATGGATTTTTTATCTTACAGGCTTCGGACGTTAAGCTTGTCGCCACTACAGAATGTTCTTATCCCCGGAGTCCTGCACTTTATCTTGGATTAACTGCAGCAGCAACGCTTCTGTTGGCTAAAATAATTATTAATTATGCAACTGGGTGTTTCTGCTGCAGAAGAACCCCTCATACTGGGAACTCTAACCGGACAAAAGCTCTTGTCTTCTACGTTATTTCTTCGTAATTCTCGAACACAACTTGTAGATAAAACTTTCTTCTGAATTTTTGGCATTATATTTTTTTCCCTTCATGTTGACAATGAGCAGCTTTAGGACTGTAAACTTTCATTTCAACCATTATTCCATTTTATTCATGCAGGATCACATTTGTTATAGCTTTCTTTCTCTTGCTAAAAGCATCTGCACTCAATGATCAACACGGTGAAGCGAGTACGAACAATGGCATTGGCATCTACTACTGCTATGTTGTTAAACCCGGAGTCTTTGCTGGGGGAGCTTCCTTAGCCGCTTTAAGTGTCATTTTTGGAGTCTTCTACTATGTCACCTTGAACACGGGCAATGCACCTCTTCCTAATCCTAATCAAGGTGGCGTAGGCATAGGAATAGCCATGGGACAACCTCAGTTCCCACTCCACAGCTCTCAACCTCCTGCTTTTGTTTATGAAGATACTTACAACAAGCGGCAATTCACTTGATCACAAAGTTTTCCATCGAAACACTCAACGGATTCAATATATATATAAAAAAAAAAAAAAACACTTAATGGATTTTCTCATGGCGTCATAGGCATTTTGGCTCTTGTTAGCCTTCAAATCAGTTTCTTTGATGCATTGTTGGGGGTGGGACCCACTTCATTGAAAGGGTGCAAGACGGCATTGGTATGGATGGATCCAGTATCAAAGCTTTATTCCATTGGAAAAGGGGGTTTTTTTATTGTTTTAATTTTTTTTAATTTTTTGGTGTTGTTGGTTAAGGAGTCTTTGTAATTGTGTATTGTTACTGTAATAATGTCATTAAATAATACCCATCGTATTTATAACAACTAATCTAAACTATTAATTTATTTTTTATTGCTAAAATATATAGTAACATGTAAACATGTTGAATCAGTTTTTAATAATCAATACTAAACGCTAAATATTAATTGAATATATAAAATCTTTATTAACCTTTATCTTAAAATCATATCCTAATTTTCTGGTTCCCTTGTTCTTCTTTCTTCTTCCTTTTTTCCTATGTTTCTCAATCCCTTACTATCTTTTTAGTTAACTAACCACCATTCTACTGTTTCTCCTTCCCTTGCTTCATATATTTTTTCCATTATTCCTGTTTCTCCTCTACAACATTTCTTTCACTGAAATTAGTGAGCCTACATTCTCCTCACCTTTACTCTCATTTTCTTTACTAGCGGAACCCTCCATGAAAGAACTTATGGCAAGTTGACCAAAATAAAAGAATAAGACAAGTGTAGGCATAAAACAAATTAATATTATTAATTAATTAAGTTGAATATTTAATTAATTAATAATCTACTAATAGATTGGTCAAAAAAATTAATCATCTATATTATTTCTAATTAAATCAAATTAATTAAAGATAAAACCTAAAGTGATTGATTCCTTTTGGAACTTTTTATCACCCAGTATTATAAATAGAGGGCTCCTCCATCTAACAAAAAGGAAAAGGAGAGCAGTTCACATTGAAAAAAAGTTTCAGTCTCCTCTAATACTGGTTATTCTCCTAACAACAAGTCACATATTATTCTCTTAACGAGGAATTCCTCCCAACACCTATTCTTTTTCACTCCGGGATTAAGTTTCAAGTCCTTGACAAGTTTATTCTAGGAGATTGAATCAGAGGATTATTCTCTTGTAAAGAATTCAAAATAGATATCAGTACCCATGCATATAAATAAAAAATTAAGATTATTGGTTAATCTTGATTGATAATAGAGAGCTAGATGAAAGGCAGAGAAGTCTCACCGGGCGTACCAGAAATTTGTGAGAAGTCTCACCGGGCGTACCAGAAATTTGTATACACAAATTTCGTATTTAAAAATTTTAGAACACGAATTGGTGATAAAATTTAATTTTTTATTTATGTGTATGTGTACAGATCTCTATTTTAAATTATATACAAGAGAATAATCCTCTGATTCAATCTTATAGAATAAACTTGTCAAGGGTTTGACGCTTAATCCTGACGAAGTAAAAATGAATAAGTGTTGAGAGGAAGAGGCAAAGACTTGTGGTTCCTAGTGGGTTTGCAATGATTTTGTTGATCGTTGAGAGGACGGTTTGTAATTTGTTGTCCTCTTGTAGATCTCTTAGCTTTACAGTCTCTTTGATGAAAAGAAGGCTTGGTAGCTTCAAACATAGGAGAATGAGAGAAGGCTTGGTAGCTTCAAACATAGGAGAATGACCAATATTTTAAAGGCTTCAGATTCTCTGTTGAGTCTAGGACTTCTCTTTAACATGGGCTGCTCTTCTTCTCCTTTCTGTTAGATGGAGAAACCTTCTATTTTTAATACTAGGTGATAGAGAGTTTCAAAAGGAGTCAATCACTCTCGATTTTATCTCTAATTAATTTTTGAGTCTAGGACTTCTCTTTAATATGGGCTACTCTTCTTCTCCTTTCTGTTAGATGGAGAAACCTTCTATTTTTAATACTAGGTGATAGAGAGTTTCAAAAGGAGTCAATCACTCTAGGTTTTATCTCTAATTAATTTGATTTAATTAGAGATAATATAGATGATTAATTTTTTTGACCAATCTATTAGGAGATTATTAATCAATTAAATATTTAATTTAATTAATTAATAATATTAATTTTTTTATGTCAACAAATGCCCTCACTTCAAGATACGGGTGTGCGCATGCTAAGCATGAAGTACGTATGAAACTTGAAGTTCATCAATATTAATAGCATGTCAACTGAGACAAAATTTTTTGAATTTTTTTTTGTAAATAGCATAGCATTATTTTATTTTATTTTTTACATATTCTGTGAATTTGTATTTATTTTCAACATAACTTGAGACTAAAGAAATAAATCACCAATGGATCTCTATACTTGGAGTCCAACTCGAATTCTTATGTTAAAGTATATATATTGACTAATAGTCATAGTCTTTCTCTCATAAGTTTCTGACGGCTTAGATTATGCTTTACTACCCCTATCAACACGTTGAAAATAAGATCATCAGGTATGGCTCCTCGTTCTTTTTTTTATTTAAAAGAATAAGACGAGAATTGAAGGAAAAAAAATGTTGCAAGATAGCGCACTTTCAATTCACAATAGTCATGATAGTTATTATTATTTGACGGATCAAAAAATTATCAGAAACTGTCTGACGATTTAGAGTTGCCTAGTAATGGTGAACTTATAAAGAACAAGAGCAAAGACACCCGCAACTATGCTTCCCAATAATGCCTGAACTGGTAAGGGTGTGGACGACGTAGATTCAATTGAAGCTAACCCCATTTGCTTCCAAGCCATCTAGTGCCTCTGCCTTCAATAATTTCTTTGTCCCTAATGATCTCAAACAAAACACAAAACTTACTCTGAGACTTCCTAAAACAAAAAAACGTTTATGCACAAAATTAATTGGATTGTAAATTATACATGTAGCCGATTGCTTTAATAAGGCAGTTGATTGCCTTAACTTAAAGAACATTCTATATTATTTTAATTAATGGGTAATCGTGATAGTGGACGACTTACTTTCAATTTAAGCTGACCCCATTTGATTCCGGGCTATCTAATGCATCTACCTTTAATGATTTCTTTGTCTCTAATGTCCTCAAACAAAACCAAAACTTACTCTCAAACTTCCTAAAACAAAAAACATTTAAGCAAAAAAATTAATTGGATTGTAAATTATACAAGTAGTCGTCCGCTTTAATAAGGCAATCGACTACCTTGACTTAAAAAACATTCTATGTTATTTTAATTATTGGGCAGCGGAATGCTCGATAATGATATTAGACTATTCTTGGAAGTTAAATTCAAAATTATGATAATTAACTATAAAATTGACGAAAATAAATGTACAACTAATAAAAATAAGCGTAAAAACACTAGAATATACTAATTAATAGTAAAATTGATTAGAATAAGTATAAAACACTAAAATAAATATAAAGTTATTATAATTAACTGTAAAATTGATGAGAATAAACGTAAAAATACTAAAATATGGATAAAACTATAACATTAGAGTAAATTAAGTATGAAATTGATGAGAACAAGCTTAAAACTATGATAATTAGTATAAAATTATTAGAATTAGCTTAAAATTATTTGAAATGATCATACATAAGTGTTAAATTATTATACATAAGTGTAAAAATTGATTAGACATAGTTGTTGATTGCCTCTATTTAAAATACATGCTACGCGTAAATATATTCATGGGCTGTGGACTGCTATAAAAAAAGCAGTCGATACTGTTATTTATTCATTTTTTGATGCTCTAAGGTAAAAACAATGAAATTTAATATTAATATATCACATAATTTTTTCAATTTTTATACTTATATGGTCCTTTTTTTGAATGGATATAAATCTAATTTATAATATCTTGTTATTTTTAATGGATAAAAATATAATTTAAAATCTTTTATTGCTTTTTGAATGGATAAAAATATAATTTACATTGTATTTCATTAAAGTAAAGTTTATTTATTAACTTGCTAAACCATTATTTACATAATTTTAAAATTTTATTGTATATTTAATTTCTTATAAAATATTAAATATATCTTAATCTTACAGTAAAGTGTATATTTTGCGACCTTGATAAATTCATTTTATTTTATATTAAATTTTATTCCTTTTATCCAAGTTTAACTATTAAGTGATTTTATTAAAATGATTCCAAATTAAATATAAAATAAATAATTATAATAATTTGTAAATAGTTCAAAATTCAAAAATAAAAATTTTATATGCTGTTAAAAAAATGTATATAACGACTATTAGAAATATTCTATTGTAGACTAATATTAATTGACAATTTTATACTTTAATAAAAATGGGCTAATAGTTTTAGTTCTAGTATGAAACATACAAATAAGCTCAATTCAAGTTGCTCTGATCATATTAGTTATGAGCTTTGCACATTCTTTTGGGTCAGTATGACAATGTGGTTGTGTAGACCTTAAGATTATATAAGCCCTTTATGGAGGGGTTATTAGGATTTTAAAAAAGAGTTATTATAAATATATGGCTAAGTCCTCTTTTCGCTTCTGTTCGTTCGGTATCTACCCATTGAGAGCCACCTGTGGAGAAGTAGAAGAGGAATACTTGTTAATCATGTCGTCAACTCAAGTTTCAACCATGTCTGCTGAAAAATATATGCTTATCGATTATTATTGCTAATCATGAAACGTGATTGTAATAAGTTCAAATCTAAACTAGAGAAACAAAATAATCAAGAAGAGGTTCATAAACAAACGAAAACCAAATTAAAAAAAAGTCAAAGATTAGAGCAGGAAACAATACTGAAGAAGAAGTTAAATTTGTAG
Organism: Firmiana major; assembly: GCA_033439115.1. Classification (NCBI taxonomy): domain Eukaryota; kingdom Viridiplantae; phylum Streptophyta; class Magnoliopsida; order Malvales; family Malvaceae; genus Firmiana; species Firmiana major. The sequence continues at coordinate 78,973,615 of CM065898.1, read as the reverse complement.
GAACAATTAGTTTAAACTTAGAGTCAGTTTTTTAGCTTGTTTTAGAAAACGTTTTTTATGTACCGTCGTATAGACGAAACTTAATTTTTGTTTTTGTTTTGGACAAATTAGGTTATTACTTTGGTATTGAAAATGAAAATGTTGATTTATCTTTAAACTCTAAAATTGCGAAAAATTTTATATTAGTTGATAATCTATATAGATTATGTTTGACTTCTAATAAAGAATACAGTTGCATGAATGTTGAAAATTGTAAGACCCGAATTTAATTAAAATATGAAATAAAGGAGTATTTGTGAAGGGAAGTCGGGTTAAATTAATCCCGAACACGTGTAAGGGCAAAATGGTCAAAAGATCGAAAGCCGGTATAATTTCGATAAAGAAATTTAATTCAAAATAATGGATCGAGAAATCTTGGTCAATAAAGATGAAATAAAATTATTTTGGGTTAAATTGATCGAGATATTAGTTTATTGGAATTAATCGGGATCAATTGGAATTTTTAGTTCGAAAAAATAATCCCGAAAATAATCAAAAAATATATCGAAAAGTCACCCGGGACAATATCCCGAAAATACGGGGAAATTATACCCGAAAAAGAGGTTAAAATATAATAAATAAATTAAATAAAATTAAATTGATAAATTTAGAATTAAATAATAATTTTAAGGATATTTTAAGGGATATTTGGGTATTTTTAGTGTATTTAATGAATAAAATAAATTGTTAAATAATAATGATAATTCAAAAAAAAAAAAAAAGGGGGAGACGAATCGCGAAATCGCGATTGGAAAACGGAAGCAGAGGCCCAGCCCCTGCCGGCGGCCAGGAGACCAGACGAGGCCGGCGAAGGCAAGCCCGACGAGGGCCGACCCACTACCGGCCCCGTGGAGGCATCGACGGCGACGAGGAACGGCGAAAATCGAGGAAGCCGAAACCGAGAAGAGGAAAGAGATGGGCGGCGATCGGCGCGATTCTGGCCGACCCCGACCCCAGCCGAGGCTTCCCGAGGTGCAGACGAGTCGATTGGCAGCGGCCCCGACCGACGAAACTGCCGGCAAACGCCGAAAACGGCAGAGGAAAGGAAATGGGTCCGACGGCCGAGGGAGAACAGCCGGACCGACCATTTTCCGGCGAGCTCGAGGCGAACCGAGGGCAGATCTGAGATGCGGACGGCCTTGCGGAGCCACTGGCGGTGGAAGCCGGCGGAGAACCGACCGGCAAGGTGGCGAACCGGCGGTGAACCGACCGAACCGGGGTGAACCGGCGGTCTGAACCGGTCCGAACCGAACTGAACCGGTTCAGCCAAAAAGAGGGGAAAAAAGGAGGAAAAAAAGGGAAAAAGAAAGAGAAAAAAATTGGAGAAAATTCCGGTGATGCAATCGAACTTCGGGTAAGTCGATAAGCGGTCAAATTGACCCGATTTAAATTTGGAATATTTTATTTAATTAATTATCGACTGAAAGTTTACCCGAAAATGTAATTAATTGTGTAGCTCGACGATTGGCATCCACCGAGGGCTCGAGACAGTCTCGATTTACGGACTAGCATGGAATCTCAGGTAAGTGACCCCTATTTACGACAATTTTCTCGTTCTACGTGATATTGATTTAATTTTCGCATAAATTGAATTAAATTATGGAAATTTAGATTAATTGTCGTAAATATTAAATTTAGCTATTCGAGAATTAGAACGAGGCCCGATAAATTATTGGTGGGCCCAGTGAGCCCAATAGGCCTCGATAAAGTGAGAATTAAGTGGTAAACGGGCTTAAGGCCGATTAAGGCCCATTAAGGTGCAATCGGGCCCAATAGGGGTAAATGGGCCCAGCGATTTAAATTAAGCCCAGAAAAGATTAAGCACAATTAAATTATATGTTATCTGACCTGAGGAATGTTAATACGCAGTTTCGGACATTGGATTGGAAGCATATCGGACTGCGCGACGGGACTACATTGGAAAAAAAAAGGTCAGACTCGACAGGAAAATAAGGTAAGGGAATTCTACGGACTGCTAGAGGTAACTTTACGCAATTTTAAATTCATACGCAGTCCTTTAAAATTAACTGAAGGGTCTAGAGGTCGAAGAACAATTTTAGTGCCCCGAATGGGCAAAATTACTAAAATACCCTTGTTAAGGGTAGAATCTAAAAATTTAGGAAAAAATTGGGAGGAGCAAGGACAAGAGGTTCCTCCTCGTTCTGGAGGTATTTCAACGCATGCATGAGTAGGCTGGCTCACTTTTAAAGAAAAATGCATAGCATTGCATATCTTAATTGTTGTTATTTCTGTGAAAACTATTTGGAAATAATCGAGCCGCCTACATGTTTTTATTTACATGTGACGTGCTAGAGCTCAGCTCGCACGATGTTTGATTTGTGTGATGCATGCATTAGTGCTGGAGCGAGAGCTCGCACTAGAGTTTTACATGCATAGGTGCTAGAGTATAACTCGCACCAGATTTCACATGCTTTTGCGTGACACGGTGCTAGAGTCTAACTCGCACCAGATTTTATAAGATTTTCATACAATTTATATACAGAGTGCTGAGCATAGCTCGCACTAGTTTTACTGGATTTGTGGAGTAGCGCTGTCTGCCCTTGGAGTCAGCCAAAAGGCCCAACAGGCTCAAAAGACCTCTTAAGTAGGGTGAGAGTGAGGGATGAGGTTGGCGGCCTTGTGGAGATGTAAAGCGGGCTCTGCCAAGTTTACTTGATTTGATGAGAGTGCTGAGCATCGCTCGCACTGATTTTTATGAGAACATACGATGAGCCGTGCTTGGAGCATCGGGTAGACTGTGTGTCACCGATTTAATAGGCTCGCACGTGCGTTTTGAGACATGGCAACGAGTATTGAGTTATGAAAACCTCTGTGGGAAGCAGGCCATTTGGGCTGGAGTACCTAGAGTGATATGGGTCCATGGAGTACGATGTACCGTGCAAGTAGCATGGAGTACGATGTACCGTGGGGTATCTTCGGATACGATATCTTTGTGATACAGGATATCTTCGGATACGGTATCTTTGTGATACAGGGTATCTTCGGATACGGTATCTTTGTGATACGGGGTATCTTTGTGATACAGTATCTTTGTGATACGGGGTATCTTCGGATACGGCATCTTCGGATGCGTGAGATCGAATAAGACTGACGGGTTGGATTGACCCACCTCTCGGGCAGTTCCCTATCAGGGTGAGACCTCGCACACTGGGATCCGTGAAGCTAGAGGGACTCACGAGGACATATTGGCCAGTCCTGGTTATTACCGATATACAGTATTGCCTAGTCTCGTATCTTGTATATATATATACGTATGTTTTCGATATCGATGCTTTTGAGAGACTCAATTTCCATGGTTTTGTGTGAGTCAGGATCACCCGAAGGAGGGGTCGAGTCCTGACTTCATTGTGAAATTTTAAATGGGAAAGAAATGATTTAAAATGAATTGCATGTTGAATTTTCCGTGCAACTTGATTTACATAACATCATGACGCATATCATTTGTTTTAAAATGTGTGGAGAAAGGGTGGTTTATGCATGGCACCACGTTCATATAGGTAGTATGGTTACCTACTTGTTCGTAGGATTGCCTTACTGAGCTTGATGTGCTCACCCCTTTCATTTTCTCCCACAGATAATCTCCAGTTGAAGTCGCGACGACTCAGTACTGCATTCCGGATATCCGCTGCTACCCATCGACATAAGGTATATATACACTTGTACATATTGTATCTACATAAGCATAGCACAGTAACATGTTTGTAAGTAACTTTAGGGGATGTATAAATAATATAAGCAATTATAAATGACTGGAGAAAAAATAAGTTACATGGTAAATGTGTGGTGGGACTGGCATTGACGCACAGCCCAATTATTAGTGGAGTGTTGGTCACGATTCGCGGACAGGTAAGAATTTAAGAAAATAATAAAGACTAACATAGAAAAATTAACTCTGATTTTTGGGTAGTTTGGGTCGTGACATATAAAGGTGGTATCAGAGCACAATTGGTCTGATGTGTGTCAGTGTCAGTAATTAGGAAATTACATCCCCGTGTTACTGTGCTTAGTTAGATACAATAGTGTATATCGAGATGGGCTTGACTAAGAAATGGTTGAGAATGCAGGAATGCTTAATATGAGTCGCGTTAGATGAGATAGTGCACGAGGCAGAGGTCGTAGAGGTAGACCTGAATCTGCTAAGTCTTGCTGAGTTTGACTATGAGAATCATGATGAAATTGAAATGGAGGCTAATGTTGAGTATGCCTCACAGAGTCCGACAGAGTGATCGGACAGTATTGAGAGACGCTTCGCGAGATTGAAGCGGAGCATGGGTATCATTTTGAGGAGCTAATTGCTCAGATTATGTATGAGATCAGAGGGCGCAGCGGAGCATTGGTGGAAACCCGCTCGACCCATCTTAAGTGTTAAACATTCAGAGCTAAGATGAGAATTGTTTATGGATGTATTCCGGTGACAGAACATCCCGGACATTATTTAAAGGAAATTTCGAATTAAAGTCCTTACTCTGACCCAGAGGATTTAATTTATTGACAAGTATGGAGACTCGGTTATATTCTGGGCAGATATTACCTCGACACTATGAAAAGTGACAGTCGAGATGTCTAAAAGTTTATGGAAGGGCTCAACTTTTCAATTTGAGTCTAATTGGCCCGCGAGATATTACCTATACCGAGGCAGTGCGCAGATTTACAGTTGGATAAATAAAAATATGAATTGCACGCCTCTGAGATTCGGAAAGGTAGTGAGGGCTGAAATAGAGACAGAAAAGAGAATCGAGAAATGACAAAGATGTTGAATGAGAAAATGGTAATTGGTTAAAGATTAGATTTGATGAGTTATGGGCTGAGATAATTGGTAAGGCCCTAGTGCATCCAATTTTGGCACTGTTGAGGGGCATTGTGATTGGCGGACCCCGACCTGATACGAAGCAGTGTAGCAGTGTGAGCACTGTAAGCAGTGTGAGATGTGTGGTGGATACCACGGAAGGAAGGTTTATACCTACACGGTATAGATGAAAATGGCCGTTAAGTGTGATAAGACGGACCATTGATTTGATTGCACAGAATTGGGCGAGATCGTCCCACAGAAAAATAAAGAGACAGAACAACTTCGTTGGTATAGCCGCAACGAAAAGAGAGGCCCTAGCCGAAAAGAAAAAGGAAAGTAGGTTGTTGGACGAAGGCGAGAGGATGTCTTGGACCAGGACACTATTGATGTTTCATGGATGTGGTGTGAGATACCACACTTGTTATAAATAATAAAGTACATATGTTTATTGATCCTGGTGCCACATATTTATTCATACCGCCTTCATTCGCATATAAGTGAGTAAAAGGCATGAATGCCTACATCATTGGGCGCAATACAGATAAATGAGTATCCCAATAGAGGAGGATTAATAAACGGAATAGGGATATTGAGACTTTAAGTTAAAAATAGGGGTGCAACAGTTGAATTTACAGGAGGAAGGGATTGTACTCACAGAATGAATAAAGACAAGAGTTTTATTATAATTGATACGCAAAGGAGAAAATCTTTAAGATAAGGTAGATTCTAAATACAAGACGTATTGGAGTAAGAGGCGTATGCTAGGTAAGAACATCCTTACGATATGAAGTAATTGAGATTAAGCAATTAGTAAGGAATATAAATTATAACCAAGGATAAAGATGGGTATAACCATAACCAGTAGTTGTGGTTAAGTCTGAAGGCTAATAAAGGTATTTTAAAATACCTCCCCGCCTGAAGACTTGACAGCGTCTAGATATATATATATATATATATATATATATATATATATAACCTATAACGAGAAGTCGATCGTCATAATAAATGTCTTTAGCATTAGGATACATTTACTAAGATGATAAGAATATAAAGATTCGACAATCATAAAGGCTAACATAGCAAAATTTAATAAGAGCGGTTAAGATAAGAAAAGGAAATGACGCAGGTTAGTACCTGAAAACGTAAGCGGTTGAGAAGGATCTTATACGCTTATGCGTAAATAAGTCAAGGATTATATCGATTTGTAATCATCATTATCGATGATATATTGGGTATAGTTAAAGTCTAGGGCGATTTATAAGCAACAATTGGGGAAATTACTTTTGCAATGGGTTGCTGCAAGTTCTAAAAGGATTTACCTTGTTGACACGTTTAACTAAGAAACGTGGTCTCAGAAAGAGATGATAAATAAGATTATTGTTGTGACGTGAATTTGGCGTGATGAAGTATGAACTGACCACCGTGAATAATTTCACTATACCCAACAGCTCAAGAGGTTCTCAGTGAGCATGGATACCTCAAAGTTATGATGGAGCTGTGTATTGATGTATAATGGGAAGATACCCATGATTTAAAATTGACAGCAGTAGTACTTGTACCGAGAATATGGTACTATTATGTACAGGGTGAGAAATTGTGGATATGCACTGATCATAAAGCCCGAGTATCTGTTTTTACAGAAAGAGGCGAACATGAGAATACATAGTGGGTTAGAGCTTCTGAGAGGTTTTGATTTGTGAAAAATTGTACCACCCAAGAAAGGCTAATGAGATGACTGATGCCTTGAGCAGAAATAGCCTCGGGATGGTATTACATATGATGGTCAGGGAGTGTGAGCTGCTAGAGCAGTTGTGAACCTCAGTATTGATGTGATCCCTTCTGATGATGACAGTGATTAGTATGATTATGTGACAGCTAGCCTGATGATTAGAACCGGATGAGAGTGCCCGGATTTGCCAGGCTTAGCGTGATGATCGACCGGATGTCGATAGTTTGGGTCTGATTCAGAAGGGTACAGGGATAGAGTTCACAGTTGGTGATGATGAGTTACTGAGGATTCAGAGACAGTATAAGTGCTCCCCAGGACCACTGTTGATGGGATAGTGATATTGTCAGAAGCTCACTCTTCGGGATATACAGTGCATACAGAAGATGATAAAAATATATCGAAATCTCGAAAAAGGGTATTAGTGGTCAGATGTGAAAAGAGACATGGTAGAGATTGTGGAAAAGTGCCTAGTATGTCAGCAGAATAAGGTAGAGTATTAAAAGTCTGCAGAGTTATTGCAGCACCTACCTATATTGACACGGCACGAAAAATGAGAGCAAGTCTCCATGAATGTCGTGATGGGTTATAGAGGACCCGGATAAATTAGGAGACTATTAGGATGATAGTCGATAGAGTGACTAAGTCTACCCACTTTCTGGTTATGAACTCCCCAGATACTCAGAGTGTGTATGAGGATTCAGGTATAAGGAAGATTGTGAAACATTATGTAGCGTTCCAGTGAGCATGGTATCATATAGGGATTCCCGCTTCACTTCCTACCTCGGAGGATATTTTCAGGAAGCTATGGGAACCCGATTGAGTATTAGCACAGCTTTTCGTCCTCAGACAGATGGTCAGTCAGAGAGGACTGTACAAGTTCTGGAGGATCCGATGAAAGCGTGTGCCATTGATTTTATAAGCTCCTGGAATGATCAGTTGATTTCTAATTGAAGTTGCCAATAACGACAGTTGGCAGTTGAGTATCGGGAAAACAAGATATGAGTGTATGGTTGTAGGGGTTGTTCCCCAAATTGGATAAGAAAAAGTGGGTGACAGATAGAATCATTCTGATTTTGGATAATAAGTCTCTGAGGATGTTTAGTTAAGGTTGAGAGATTAAGAACACCTCAGAGCAGATAGACAAGTATTGGAAATTTCCCTTGGTGAATTATTATGGTTGAAAGTTACACGTCCTAAGAGAATAAGGACATAGCGAACTTTTGGAAGAAGGCAAATTGAGTTGCGCGGAATCGAATCTTTGAGAGATTGGACAAGTGGGAGATAAGACCTGTAGGTTGTTGTTAATCACTTGAGTTAACAGGCACCCACAATGTGTCCCACTTTTGATACTTCAGCAGTACTATCCAGATCCGACAGAGGTGATAGGATATGAACTCCAAAAGTTCAATTTAATGAAAATACAAGTATATTGAAGAAGTTGATTCGGGCATTAAATAGGAAAGAGAAAGTATTGGGGTTTAAGATGATCTCCCTAATTAAAGTCCTTTGGTAGTAATACACTCCGGAGAAGGTCACATAAGAATTTAAGAGTATGATATGATCGATATACCCGGAGTTGTATATGGACTCATATGAATTGGTTCTAATTTGGAGGACCAAATTCCTTAAGTGGGGGAGAGTTGTAAGACCCGAATTTAATTAAAATATGAAATAAAGGAGTATTTGTGAAGGGAAGTCGGGTTAAATTAATCCCGAACACGTGTAAGGGTAAAATGGTCAAAAGATCGAAAGCCGGTATAATTTCGATAAAGAAATTTAATTAAAAATAATGGATCGAGAAATCTTGGTCAATAAAGATGAAATAAAATTATTTTGGGTTAAATTGATCGAGATATTAGTTTATTGGAATTAATCGGGATCAATTGAAATTTTTAGTTCGAAAAAATAATCCCGAAAATAATCAAAAAATATATCGAAAAGTCACCCGGGACAATATCCCGAAAATACGGGGAAATTATACCCGAAAAAGAGGTTAAAATATAATAAATAAATTAAATAAAATTAAATTGATAAATTTAGAATTAAATAATAATTTTAAGGATATTTTAAGGGATATTTGGGCATTTTTAGTGTATTTAATGAATAAAATAAATTGTTAAATAATAATGATAATTCAAAAAAAAAAAAGGGGAGACGAATCGCGAAATCGCGATTGGAAAACGGAAGCAGAGGCCCAGCCCCTGCCGGCGGCCAGGAGACCAGACGAGGCCGGTGAAGGCAAGCCCGACGAGGGCCGACCCACTACCGGCCCCGTGGAGGCATCGACGGCGACGAGGAACGGCGAAAATCGAGGAAGCCGAAACCGAGAAGAGGAAAGAGATGGGCGGCGATCGGCGCGATTCTGGCCGACCTCGACCCCAGCCGAGGCTTCCCGAGGTGCAGACGAGTCGATTGGCAGCGGCCCCGACCGGCGAAACTGCCGTCAAACGCCGGAAACGGCGGAGGAAAGGAAATGGGTCCGACGGCCGAGGGAGAACAGCCGGACCGGCCATTTTTCGGCGAGCTCGAGGCGAACCGAGGGCAGATCTGAGATGCGGACGGCCTTGCGGAGCCACTGGCGGTGGAAGCCGGCGGAGAACCGGCCGGCAAGGTGGCGAACCGGCGGTGAACCGACCGAACCGGGGTGAACCGGCGGTCTGAACCGGTCCGAACCGGACTGAACCGGTTCAGCCAAAAAGAGGGGAAAAAAGGAGGAAAAAAAGGGAAAAAGAAAGAGAAAAAAATTGGAGAAAATTCCGGTGATGCAATCGAGCTTCGGGTAAGTCGATAAGCGGTCAAATTGACCCGATTTAAATTTGGAATATTTTATTTAATTAATTATCGACTGAAAGTTTACCCGAAAATGTAATTAATTGTGTAGCTCGACGATTGGCATCCACCGAGGGCTCGAGACAGTCTCGATTTGCGGACTAGCATGGAATCTCGGGTAAGTGACCCCTATTTAAGATAATTTTCTCGTTATGCGTGATATTGATTTAATTTCCGCATAAATTGAATTAAATTATAGAAATTTAGATTAATTGTCGTAAATATTAAATTTAGCTATTCGAGAATTAGAACGAGGCCCGATAAATTATTGGTGGGCCCAGTGAGCCCAATAGGCCTCGATAAAGTGAGAATTAAGTGGTAAACGGGCTTAAGGCCGATTAAGGCCCATTAAGGTGCAATTGGGCCCAATAGGGGTAAATGGGCCCAGCGATTTAAATTAAGCCCAGAAAAGATTAAGCACAATTAAATTATATGTTATCTGACCTGAGGAATGTTAATACGCAGTTCCGGGCATTGGATTGGAAGCATATCGGACTGCGCGACGGGACTACATTGGAAAAGAAAAGGTCAGACTCGACAGGAAAATAAGGTAAGGGAATTCTGCGGACTGCTAGAGGTAACTTTACGTAATTTTAAATTCATACGCAGTCCTTTAAAATTAACTGAAGGGTCTAGAGGTCGAAGAACAATTTTAGTGCCCCGAATGGGCAAAATTACTAAAATACCCTTGTTAAGGGTAGAATCTAAAAATTTAGGAAAAAATTGGGAGGAGCAAGGACAAGAGGTTCCTCCTCGTTCTGGAGGTATTTCAACGCATGCATGAGTAGGCTGGCTCACTTTTAAAGAAAAATGCATAGCATTGCATATCTTAATTGTTGTGATTTCTGTGAAAACTATTTGGAAATAACCGAGCCGCCTACATGTTTTTATTTACATGTGACGTGCTAGAGCTCAGCTCGCACGATGTTTGATTTGTGTGATGCATGCATTAGTGCTGGAGCGAGAGCTCGCACTAGAGTTTTACATGCATAGGTGCTAGAGTATAACTCGCACCAGATTTCACATGCTTTTGCGTGACACGGTGCTAGAGTCTAACTCGCACCAGATTTTATAAGATTTTCATACAATTTATATACAGAGTGCTGAGCATAGCTCGCACTAGTTTTACTGGATTTGTGGAGTAGCGCTGTCTGCCCTTGGAGTCAGCCAAAAGGCCCAACAGGCTCAAAAGACCTCTTAAGTAGGGTGAGAGTGAGGGATGAGGTTGGCGGCCTTGTGGAGATGTAAAGCGGGCTCTGCCAAGTTTACTTGATTTGATGAGAGTGCTGAGCATCGCTCGCACTGATTTTTATGAGAACATACGATGAGCCGTGCTTGGAGCATCGGGTAGACTGTGTGTCACCGATTTAATAGGCTCGCACGTGCGTTTTGAGACATGGCAACGAGTATTGAGTTATGAAAACCTCTGTGGAAAGCAGGCCATTTGGGTTGGAGTACCTAGAGTGATATGGGTCCATGGAGTACGATGTACCGTGCAAGTAGCATGGAGTACGATGTACCGTGGGGTATCTTCGGATACGGTATCTTTGTGATACGGGGTATCTTTGTGATACGGTATCTTTGTGTTACGGGGTATCTTTGTGATACGGCATCTTCGGATACGTGAGATCGGATAAGACTGACGGGTTGGATTGACCCACCTCCCGGGCAGTTCCCGATCAGGGTGAGACCTCGCACACTGGGATCCGTGAAGCTAGAGGGACTCACGAGGACATATTGGCCAGTCCTGGTTATTACCGATATACAGTATTGCCTAGTCTCGTATCTTGTATATATATATATATATACGTATGTTTTCGATATCGATGCTTTTGAGAGACTCAATTTCCATGGTTTTGTGTGAGTCAGGATCACCCGAAGGAGGGGTCGAGTCCTGACTTCATTGTGAAATTTTAAATGGGAAAGAAATGATTTAAAATGAATTGCATGTTGAATTTTCCGTGCAACTTGATTTACATAACATCATGACGCATATCATTTGTTTTAAAATGTGTGGAGAAAGGGTGGTTTATGCATGGCACCACGTTCATGTAGGTAGTATGGTTACCTACTTGTTCGTAGGATTGCCTTACTGAGCTTGATGTGCTCACCCCTTTCATTTTCTCCCACAGATAATCTCCAGTTGAAGTCGCGACGACTCAGTACTGCATTCCGGATATCCGCTGCTACCCATCGACATAAGGTATATATACACTTGTACATATTGTATCTACATAAGCATAGCACAGTAACATGTTTGTAAGTAACTTTAGGGGATGTATAAATAATATAAACAATTATAAATGACTGGAGAAAAAATAAGTTACATGGTAAATGTGTGGTGGGACTGGCATTGACGCACAGCCCAATTATTAGTGGAGTGTTGGTCACAATTCGAGGACAGGTAAGAATTTAAGAAAATAATAAAGACTAACATAGAAAAATTAACTCTGATTTTTGGGTAGTTTGGGTCGTGACAAAAATACAGTGTCTAAAAGATTATTCATTAAAGAGAAATCTTTCTTATTGTGGCATAAAAGGTTAGGTCATGTCTCAAATGAAAGAGTTAATAGATTAATAAAAGATGAAATATTACCTCCTCTAGACTTTAGTGATTTAGACACATGTGTTGATTGTATAAGGGGTAAATTGACTAAAACCAAAAAGACTAGTGCAACACATAGCTCTGAACTTCTAGAGATCATTCACACTGATATTTGTGGACCTCATACATCTACTTAGTGTGGTAACAAATATTTTGTCACATTTATTGATGACTTTTCTCGTTATGGTTACATGTACTTAATTGTCGAAAAATCAGATACATTTGAAAATTTTAAATTTTTTAAAACTGAAGTTGAAAAACAATTAGGTAAATTCATCAAAATTGTTAGGTCTGATAGAAGTGGTGAATACTATAGCAAGCATGACACAATTGTAAACTCCACAAACCTTGTACTCGGGTTTGATTTTTTATGGTAAATAGATAAATGAAGTTGAGGATGAGTACCAAAAAATCTTAGTCCTAAAACTAAATAATTATGAGTATGTGCAAATTATATAAATGTGAATATATATATATATACACACACACGGCGGAGTAAGGGAGAAAGTTAGTAAGAATGGATGCAGAAAAGAGGCAGGAAATGAGCAAGAGACGTGATGGAAGCCGAGAAAACGTGAGCAGCATGAAAACTTCTGAACATGTCACGAAATGGGAACTGCAGCAGAAGAATGGGTAGGCCTTCTTCCTGGTGTACATACAAATATATATATATATATATATATATATATATACATACCGAAACAGCTGCAGTGGAAGAAGGATACAGCAGAGGAGAAGCAGGAGAACTGGCTTGAAAATCGAAATGATAAAGACAGTAGAGACGAGAGGCGAGCTGACTACGGGGCATGATTGAAAATATATATATATATATATATATTTGTGAAAGGAAATGATGAAGTCATAGCATTATCCTGAATGTCCAAGGCTTCCGCTTGGATTACTACTGGAAACAGCAGTGGAAGATGGTGGAACAATGTCCACTCAAGGCAGTAATGAGGGACTCTACTGTTGTGCACGTGACAGGCTAAATGACAAGAAGACTAATCACGACATGAAACGTGGCTAAGGGATGGCAGACCTGCAGCAACTGTTGAGAAGTGATGAATGAAACCGAGACAACCACCGAAGAAATTGCAGAAAGTAGAGAGACGAGCGAGAGTGATACAGAACAGAAAGAGTGAAAGGGGCTGATATGAATGTAACGTGAAGAGGAAGAAGTGAAGAACACTTTCACTTTGAGGAAGCCCGAAACATGGGTTATCCTTGTCAGTTCAGAGCAGGGAAGGCTGGAGCCGAGAGAGGAGAAGACGAAACATAGGAAGATTGAAGTGGAGCACCGAGGTAGTGCAGGTGACTGAGGAGCCGGACTGTTGTTGAGGAATGAAACAGAAACGAAGAACAAAGGACAAGACGTGATCATGAGCTGCTGTTTGGTGTTGATTTGAGCTGGAAACAGGGACGTGATCGGGAAGGAAACGGAAGTGAGCTGAAGCAGTTGTCGAGTGGAAGAAGAAGGGTGATGACGCTACTGATGATGGCAGAAGAAGTGGGGGTGATGATGGTGGCGGAAAACAAAAAGAAAGAGAGGAGAAAACGGCAAGCTGAAAAGATAAAAGAATGATGAACAGTATGGGTCGGGTAGTGAGGAAGAAGAAGGAAGAGATTTTAGCGGGAATGGAAAATAAATTAAAAAAAAAAAGGAGAAATACATTTATATATGTATATATGATTATAGGTATACATAGAAATAGGAATATTGAAAATGGAATAGTGTGAACAGAAAGATTGGGAAGCTTGAAGGAAAAGGTTCTGGGAAATAAACCGAGTGAATCGGACTCGTTGACTTCAGTTGCTAAGGCATTGAGGATTGCGAGCAGACACCGAGATAAGAAAAATTCTTATATGCTGTTAAAGATAAATAAGCGTAATTTTCGTGTATTTGTAGATACGAAATTTTAGGGTAAATTTCCTAGTTACAGGAATTATAGAAAACCTTAGGCCAATTTTACGCTTTAAAATTTAAAGAAGAGTTTTAAAACTCCGGAAAACGGCTTGATTTTCGGTATAGTATTATCAAGCCTATTTAAATAAATATTAGAGTAGTTTCTAATCATTGTATAAAATCTAAAATTTCAAATTTTTACCTAGGGACTGTGTCTTGTGGTTTTTAGCTGAAAGAGGGCAAGACCAGCCCTTCCAGTTTGTTTGATTTACTGAATCGAGGTTTTAGAAACTGTTTGGATAAAATGGACTGTTTATGAATTGGATTTGAACGAAATCGTGCTAGCCGTCGTGTATTGCCGTGTGATCATACACTGACCTGCTCGCACGAGATTTAAAGTGTTTTGATATTAAAATCGTACTAGTCAGTTGTGTATTGCTGTATGATCTTGCACTGACCTACTCGCACGAGATTTAAAGTGTTTGATGTTAAAACCATGCTAGTCAGTCGCGTAATGCTATGTGATCTCGCACTGACCTGCTCGCATGTGATTTTGAGGCAAAAAAGGCGACGGTGAATTATATTGAACTGTGAATGTTATTGTGGTTCATGGAGTATGATGTACCGTGCTGTGTGCATGTGAGTACGTTGTATCGTGTTACTGAAAGTTAGTACACTGTGTGAGCCGTTTGGGTAGCTGACCACTCTCATGGCACCGACATCCCGACACACCTGATCAGTGATTGCTCGGAGTCACCGACATTGGTCAATAGTCATTCTGATATCTGATATAGCATGGGATCTCTGTAATTACCACAGTAAACTAATTACACTACCGATACTAATTCTGTTTTCGATTTCTGACTCTGGTATCTGTGAATTTGCCAAATTATCTTATACTTTGTGAAAATTTTCTGGTTTTGGAATATATATATATATATATATATATATTAGGTAGTGTATTTGTCTACCTGCTATGGGTTTTTCTTACTGAGCACGTTAAGCTCACCCCTCACTTTCCTCCACAGAACCCCATCAGTAACTTGGACCGCTTCCGTTAGTAGGGCAATTCGCACAGCTATGGTTTCGTAAAGTATCTTTCTAGTCGAAGGTATACCCAGGTTTAAACAATTCTTTTGTATCTAATATTTTTGCAAGTACATTAATGTATACGAGATGTGTCTGAGAAATGTGAACATAACTATATTGTGAAAGAACATTTAAGATGATAAATTGAAAAGTACCCCTAAGGGATTTTTATTTAAATTTGTTACTAAGAAGTAAAAATAAATCAGACTGATTTATTGTTTTGACCTATTATCGACTTGTAACTAAACTAAACTATGTGAAATTTGGGTCGTTACAACAACTGGATAGCATATGGGACCATTTGCCAAGTACCTGCAGGAATGTGGTATTGTTGCTCAGTATACCATGCTTGGTAGTCCTGAACAAAATGGTGTAGCCGAAAGGCGGAATCACATCCTAAAGGACATGATGAGTAAGATTAAACTTCCTGAGTCACTTTAGGGTGAAGCTATTAAAACTGCTTTACACATCCTAAATAAAATCCCATCTAAATATGTTCCTAAAACATCATTTGAGTTGTGGACCGACAGGAAACCTAGTTTAAACCATTTCAGAGTTTGGGGTTGTCCTATTGAGGTTAGAATTTATAACCCCACTGAAAGAAAGACTGAACCTAGTAGTACTCGTTGTACCCAACACATTCTAAAGGATATCGATTTTTTTACCCTACATGTGGAACAAAAATTGTGGAGTCACAAGTGGCCAAATTTTTGGAGTTTGATGTCCCTGATAGTGATGTTACAGTTCAGAATTTTGCTGAAAGTGAGCTTGTTGAGCATGTTATCATTCCTCTACCTGCTTCTTACAGTGATGATACATGTAATGTTGATGTTGTAGCTAACAATCAAGAGCAAGGTATGAATCCTGTGAATCCTGCTCATATTCCTCGAGATTAAGGTGTTAAAATTGGAGTGCATGTAAGAAGATCCACTAGGTAAAGGAGATCTGTTGTTTCAAACGATTATCTTGTTTACCTTGGGGAAAATGATTATAACATTGGGCACGTGGTGGATCTTGTGACTTATGATGATGCTATAGGTTGCCCTCAGTCCCATATGTAGTTAGATGCAATGAGAGATGAGATGAATTCGATGGTACAAAATGGAGTTTGGGAAGTTGTTGAGCTTTCGAAGGGATGTAAGCCGATTGGTTGTAAATGAGTGTATAAAACCAAGAAAGACTCTAAGGGTAACATTAAAAGATTTAAAGCTAGATTGGTGGCTATGGGATTTAATCAAAGGGAAGGTGTGGATTATAATGAAACTTTCTCACCAGTTTCTTCTAAGGATTCCTTTAAAGTCATCATGGTTTTGGTTGCACACTTTGACTTGGAGCTTCACCAAATGGACGTAAAAATAGCTTTCCTGAATGGTGACCTTGGAGAAGAAGAAGTTTATATGCAGTAGTCTGAAGGTTTTCGGGAGCCAGGGAAAGAACATTTAGTGTGTCGGCTTAAAAAATTCATTTATGGCCTTAAGCAAGCATCTCGGTAGTGGTTCTTGAAATTTGATAAGGTAGTTACTTCTATGGGTTTCGAAGAGAACAAAGTAGATGAATGCATATACCTCAAGATCAATGGGAGTAAGTACATATTTCTTATTTTATATGTGGATGACATTTTGCTAGCATGTAACAATGTGGGATTGTTGTATGAGACTAAACAGCTGTTATCCAAAGCGTTTGATATGAAAAATCTTGGAGAAGCTTCATTTGTTCTTGGCATTGAGATTCATAGGGACAGATCTCAAAATTTGTTGGGACTTTCCTCAAAGAACTTACATTGATCGTGTGCTCAGAAGTTTTAATATGCAGGATTGTAAAGTTGGAAACACGTTTGTGGTGAAAGGTGATAGAATTAATCACAGTTAATGTCTAAAGAATGATTTGGAGAGAGAATCCATGAAAAATATACCTTATTCTAGTGTGATTGGGAGTCTCATGTATGCACAGGTTTGCACTAGACCAGTCATAACTTTTGTAGTTGGTGTTCTTGCTAAATATTTGTCTAATCGTGGTATGGATCATTGGGTTGCTGCTAAAAAGGTCATGAGATATCTACAGAAAATGAAGAATCACATGCTGGTGTATAGAAAAGTTGATAATCTTAAGATAGTTGGGTATACAGATTCTGATTTTGCTAGATGTCAAGATGACTTAAAGTCCACTTCTGGGTATGTCTTTATGTTGGCTGGTGGAGCTGTGTCCTGGAGAAGTGTCAAACAGACACTTTTGGCATCTTCTACTATGCAGGCAGAGTTTGTTGTATGTTATGGGGCTGCTACGCAAGCTATTTGACTTAAAAACCTCATCTCAGGACTCAAAATTGTTGACTTCATCTGTAAACCACTTAAGATCTATTGTGACAATAGGTCTGCTATCTTGTTCACTAAAAATAATAAAAGTACTAGTGGATCCAAACATATGAAAATTAAATATCTTAAGGTTAGAGATCTAGTGAAAAATGGTGACATTCTTGTTGAGCATATTGACACAAATAATATGATTGTTGATCATTTAACTAAGGGATTAAAACCTGCTGTGTTTAGTAAGCATGTTGAGAATATGAGTGTTTTAGAGTCTTTTAATGTACTAGTTTAGTGGGAGTATGTGATCAACATTTGAACCCTTATAATTGCTTTCATATTTAGAATACTTACATGATATTTTGCTTGATATATGAATTGAGTATTATTATTGTTTTATATCATGTATTGTTATGATGAATTTTTGTACATGTACATTTGAGGATTTTGCATAATTAATCCTCATATTGAAATGTATGTCTCAATAAATGATATCATTATGAAATCTTGAGGATGATGAGATATACGGGATCTGGATGCTATTAAGTTTTGGGCGGATCCAGGTACCATGAAGATTTCTTGTTGTCGACTTGCCATTAAGTTTTTTTTTTGGGCAAGATTTGGAGAAATCTTTGAGTATTGACAAGAAAAATAATACAAATTAATTTGATCACCATGAGAGTTATTTTCTTGCTACAAAGTCACATTGGGTCTATTGTTGATATGATCACTGATATCTGTAATCATAGATTGGTCTTACGTCTGTAAAGGGCGCAATCACTGTCATGATTCAATGTTAGTTGGTCATATTGAACAGGATCTTTAAGATGTTGTTTCAAGAACTAAATGTTTTCTTTTTAAATCGTGGTCATGTCAAAATAAAGTCAATCAGCTTAAAGTCTTGTTTTCAAAATCGAATTTTTCTTAAATTAAATAACCTCAATTAATATTGTCCAAGTGGGAGAATGTTAAAAATATTCTACTGTGGACTAATATTAATAGGCAACTTTATGTTTTAATAAAAATAGGCTGATAGTTTAGTCTTGGTATGAAACATGCAAGTAAATCCAGTTCAAGTTGATGTGATCATATTAGTTATGAGTTTTGCATATTCTTTGGGGTCAGTGTGACAAGATAGTTGTGCAAACCTTAAAATTCTATAAACCTTTGATGGGAGGCCATTAAATTGTATTCCTTTTATACAAATTTAACTGTTAAGTGATTTTATTAAAATGATTCCAAATTGAATATAAAATAAATAATTATAATAATTTGTAAATAGTTCAAAATTCAAAGATAAAAATTTTATGTGCTTTTAAAAAAAATGTATATAAAAACAATCCGCGACACACAAAATAATGCAAAACAGCAACGCCTTGTTACCAACGTTACGCTTCTTTTCCCTCCAGACAAAGACATCCTCGATACTTAGTAACTTGTCTCTCTTAGGCAAAAATAAACTCTCAGTTTTCAGAAAAAAGACAGTGAGAGAGAAGAAGAGATGGAAAGAAAGGGTGTAGTTTTATGCAGTGTTGTGGCCTTATTGGGGGCTGTATCAGCCGCTACTGGTATTGCTGCTGAAGTTACCAAGATTAAGGTAAACAACATATATGTGGGGTTCTAACTAGATCTTCTGTAATGGGTTTCTTTTAAATTCTTTTTTTTTTAATAATATTTTTGCTTTGCTTTACCCTTACCCTCTGTTGGGTTATTAAACAAACTGTCCAAAAGAACAATAACTGGTGTTTTCTTTTTCTTTTTTATTATATGTAGCAGGGATGAAAAATGAAATATAACTTAAAGAAAGCATAGTTTTGGTGAGTTTAATGATTTTTGTTTTAGTAGAAGACTAGAACTTTTTTTTATATGTGCTTAAATTTATTTGCAATTTCTTATGGTTTATTCTTTTTTATTTTATATATTTGTTGTGGAAACCGTGAAAAAGAAGTTAATCTTGCCGCTTTTGAACCCCAACCTAAGCATGGCCTGGAATTTAACTGATTCCAATGTATACAGCATTATGTTTATCCTTTTTTTTTCTTTAGAGTTCTTCTGGAGAGATGAATGTATGATACAGAATATAGAAAAACGAGATTCTCAATCTTAACCACTATAAAGTAGAAATTCAATCTCCATCGTCACCGTGTTCCACCATTTTTATGACTAGCATAAGGTAAGATACTTGGGTTATGTATTTAATCCAACATGCCTGCTGTAATGAATTTTCTTAAATCATTGGAGCATGTGAATGAATGTTGTGAAATAATGTTTCGTGCATTAGGTAGTTTTATGGATTTTTCTTTTGTTAAAAAAAAAAAACTATTGTGACCTCCAACAATTCCATTTTCTATCTTATAGGATTCTGACGTTAATTATGTCTCCGCGAATCAATGTTATTATTCCCGTAGTGCTGCATATGGTCTTGGATTAACTGCAGGAGGAGCACTTCTGATGGCTAAAATAATTATTAATTTTGCAACTGGGTGTTTCTGCTGCAGCAGAACCCTTCCTGGGGACGCTGACCGTTTAAAAGCAATTGTCTTCTATGTTGCTTCTTGGTAATTCTCGAACACAACTTGTAGATAAAACGTTTTTTTTTCTGAAATTTTGGCATTCTTTTTTCCCCTTCATGTTTGTTACTTCTTCTGTAAACTTCCATTTCGTAATATTTGCGTATTTATATTGATTAACAGTGTAAGCATTATTCTATATTATTCATGCATGCAGGATCACATTTGTTATAGCTATATTTATGTTGATAAGTGCTGCTTTATTCAATAATCACCATGGTGTAGAGGAGACATACAATGGCAAATACTACTGCTATATTGTTAAACCCGGAATCTTTGCTGCGGGAGCTGCCTTAGCCGCTTTAAGTGTCATTTTTGGAATCTTCTATTATGTCACCTTAGCCACGGGAGAGAGCACAAATGATCTTTGTGGCGATAAACCTCTTCCTAGTCCTAATCCAAGTGGCATAGCCATTGCCATGGGACAACCTCAGTTCACACCACACAGCCCTCCTCAACCTTCTGCTGTTGTGTTTGAAGTTGAACATACTATTATCAAGGGGCAGTTCACTTGATCAGAAAGTTTCCCATCGAAAAACTTTACGGATTTTCTCATGGCGTCATAGGCATTTTGGCTCTTGGAAGCCTTCAAATCAGTTTCGCTGATTCAACGAAGGGGATCCAATATCAAAGCTTCATTCAATTGGAAATTTTTTTTTTTTTGGTGTCTTTGTAATTATGTATTATTGTATACGAGTTTGTTTTGGCAGGACGCATTCTTGTCTGCAATTTTCATTGAATATTCCACCATTAAATTCGTTTAGTTAATTACGGTAAAAACTTAAGAAGAAACTACCCGAGCTTTTCATGATATTTTTTATTTTTGGTTATATTGAATAATGAACTTGGGGCTTGCCATCTAAGCCCAGCGACGAAGCAAACAAAACCGATTCTGATGAAATTTCAACATATAACTTAAGATTCTAAGAACAAAAAAAGATTTCAAAAAATAAATCCAAATATGAAAAAGGCAAGTACAAAACAATAATCAGAACTTTTGGATTCATTTCTTGTAACGATCCGTGACTTATAAAAATTCGAATTTTTTTTTTTGAAATTTCAGTTTGCAATTTAATTCCTTTATTCACTTAGGTTATATTCTTATTTAATGTCAATTCATTTTCTTACTTCTTTATCCGTAATTATAATTGCGTTTTACATTTGGATTTATATGGCCAATAGAAATAATTTCGGTAGCATAACGGCTTATATATAAGCTTACCCACCTGAAAATTTTCTCACAATATCAACCCTAGCTATCCATAACTATCAGACATGCTTTCCAAGTCGTATCATCAAATCATTCTACATATTCCAAAATACGTCTAGTTACTCCCAAAAATCAATCCATAAAAATATTTCATTTAACCTTATACAGATTACATCTCGACATATTACTTTCAATAAATGTCTGTGCATACTACTGGTCTAGTAAAGAGATAGAAATGTATACATCACGTATGTACAAAAGGTAACCTGGGGAAACTCGTATCCGTCAGCTTATGTCGTCTACGTAGGAATCATCAAGTGTGGTTTCACTGCACACATCTGAGAGGTGAAAGGGTGAGCTTCCAGGTAAAAGCCCAGTAAGAAATGCATTTAAAATAATCATAGTGTTTAAAAACATACAAATTACATAGTAACACCAAAAGGTGACATTTCTTTACAAATATTACATCACTTTCAAAACGCAAATCACAGAAAACACATTTAACAGAAACATTGTTTCGAAATAAGAAAACCTTAGCAGACCGATCAGAATCTTTCATGATATACAGAATTTCAAAAACATAGCTGAGCATGAAGCATGTATCGAAAGATCAAATATCCCAAACAAAAATCATATCGAATGAATATCAGAACCTTTCAGATCATACAACACTTCAAAAGCATTACTGAGTATAAAACATATTTCGAAACATCAACATCTTAAAACAGAGATCATGTCAAATGAAAATCAGAACCTTTCAGATCAGACAGAACTTCCAAAAGCATTGCAGAGTAAATCACATATCAAAGAATCAAATCTTAAAACAGAGTTCGTTTCGGATGGAGACTAGGCTAGCTCACAAACATGGCTATGGCAAGGCTGTAGACGTGATCAGGGTCATACAGCAAAACACACACACCTGGGCCCTTTTGCTACATCACCCCACTCAAGAGGTCTTTCTGGTTAGTTGGGCCTTTTTGGCTACCTCACCCCACTTAAGAGGTCTTTCTGGTTAGCTCGACATTTTAGCTACCTCACCTCACTTAAGAGGTCTTTCTGGTTAGTTCGACATTTTGGCTACCTCACCCCACTTAAGAGGTTTTTCTGGTTAGCTCGGCCTTTCGGCTACCTCACTCCACTTAAGAGGTCTTTCTGGTTAGTTGAGCCTTTTGGCTACCTCACCCTACTTAAGAGCTCTTTCTGACTAGCCTCATCTCAGGTGGCAATCATACACACCTGGGTCTTTTGGCTACCTCACCCCACTTAAGAGGTCTTTCTGGCTAGCCTCATCCCAGGTAGCAAACATATACGCCACGAAGGCAAGCATGACAATTATGCATTGACTGTGTAACACTTTGCATCTGTAGGATCCAAGAGGTGGCCCCCACAGTCACACAGACTTGTGTGGCACTTTACTCCCACATAACCCCATGATCGCATATCATTAAGCATTGCTTTTGTCTCAAAACAAAGTTTTCAAAATTTTTCTTAGGCTTCATAAGCCTTGTGAGGGTCTGGGCCTTTTGACTATCTCACCCCACTTAAAAGGTCTTTCTGGCTAGTCTCATCTCAAGTGGGCCACACTCACATATTAAAGATTCATAAACCGAATTTCAAATCAACTCTCTTTTGAGGTTGAAAACTCTTTCATAAAACAGAGAAACTGTGCTCATATAACAAATTCAATTTCTTGCAAAATATGTAACAAGTTCATGCATAAGTCAAAATCATATCATTTCGTTCAAGAAACAAAATCAGATACATGCTCACAGATTTGAAGACATGCTCAAAACTCATGTATTTAAATTCATAAATCTTTCTTTCAGTTTCAAAAACATGACAAGATAAAGTTGGGCTCAATAAAAGTTGGGCTTGGTTTTGTTTAAATGTTAACTTGGACTAAAGAACGAACGCTTGGTATAAATTCTGATCATTTACTAATAGATTGTGTAACTCAAATATTTTCATAAATCCAAGTTTGAGGGAAAGGAGGATATTATTACCATTTTAAATTACACCCCTTACCTCGATTTATCTGTACAGGCTAACTTTTCCAAATACTGAGATTTCGCTCAGTCCGATTTGCTCTCAATTCGGTTCTCTAGAGCTGTAATTAATCACAAATCGTTTATTATTATTTCTTATAAACACGTTGTCACGACCCTAAAATTAGAGTAAATTTTTCATTTTTATTTCATACTTACCTGTCCTCTGATCGTGAGCACACTCCACTAACAATTGGGTTGTGCGTCAATACCAGTTCCACCATTCAATCATCATATAACTTAATTTCTTATTACAGAAAAAGGTAAACACATTCATTTTTCATTTATTATTTTCCATTCATTTACAAGTGTTTACATTATCTATACATCATCGACAGTACTTACAAATATGTTACTGTGCTATACTTATTTAGATACAATATGTACAAGTGTAAATGCCTTAAAATGATGGACAGCAGGGGATATTAGGAATGCAGTACTCAGTCGCCTCAATGTCTACTGGAGGAAATCTGTGTAGGAAAATGAAAGGGGTGAGCACATCAAGCTCAGTAAGGCAATCCTACGAACAAGTAGGTAACCATACTACCTATATGAACGTGGTGCCATGCATAAACCACCGTTCCTCCACACATTTCAAAACAGATACTACAATTCGTGATGTCATGATGTCATGTAAAACAAGTTCACATATGGATTTCAAAAGCATGAAAAACTCGACATGCATATCCATTTAAAACATTTCATTCTCATTAAAATTTCACAACACAGTCAAGACTCAACCCTTCCCTTGGGTGTTCCTGACTCACACAAAACCATGAAATCAAATGCTTTTCAAAGCAATGGTACCATGCGATATAATGAATATCATGTAAAACCAATTTACATCATTCATGGGTTTAAATAGCATGAAAAATAACGTCATGCAAGTTTCCGTTTAAAATTCAGTTTCATTCTCATTAAAATCGTGTCTCAGTCAAGATCCAACCCCTCCTTCAAGTGATCCAGACTCACACGAAAATTCATAAAACATTATTCTCAAAAACATCAACATGCGAGACTAGGCAATATATGTATATCTCAGGCAAATAACCAGGACTATGGCCATATGTCATTGTGATCCCACTGCTACATGGATCCTGGTGTGCGGGGTCTCACCACGATCGGGGATCGCCTTGGGAGGTGGGTCAGTCCATCCCGTCGGTCATGTTCGATCACTAGCATTCGAAGATGCCACTCGTATCTGAAGATGTCACGCATCCGAAGATGCCACATAATCAATCCCAACATGGTACAACGTACTCCATGCTATTTGCACAGTTTAACGTACTTCGTGGACCCATAGCTCATATCCATATTCATGCCCTGTCTCAAAATGCACGTGCGAGCCTATTTAATCAGTGTGACACACAGTCTATCCGACGCTCCAAGCACGGCTCATCGCACGTTCTCATAAAACCAGTGCGAGTGATGCTCCAGCACTCTCATAAAATCAAGTAAAACTAGTGCAAGCTAAGATTTAGCACTTTGTACATAAATCATGTGAAAATCTGGTGCGAGCTAGGCTCCAGCACCCTGTCACGAAAATCATATAAAAATCTGGTATGAGTTAGACTCCAGCACCGTGTCACAAAAATCATATAAAAATCTGGTGCGAGTTAGACTCCAGCACCAATGTATGTAAAACTCTAGTACGAGCTCTCGCTCCAGCACTAATGCATGCATCACACAAATCAAAACTCGTGCGAGCTGAGCTCTAGCACGTCACATGTCAATAAAATCATGTAGGCGGCTCTGTTATCTCAAAACAATTTTCAACAAAAATCACATTGTTGAAAATATGCAATGCTGTGCATTTTTATTTAAAAGCTAGCCAGCCTACTCATGCACGTGTCAAAACACCTCAAGAACGAGCAGGAACCTCTTGTTCTTGCTCCTCCCAATTTTTTCTAAAATTGGAAATTTTACCCTTAACAAGGGTATTTTGGTAATTTGCCTATCGGGAGCACTAAAATTTTTATCTTAAATCTAGACCCTTCAGACCATTTAAAAGACTGCAAATGAAGTTGAAATTGCGTAAAGTTACCTTTAGCAGCTCGTAAAATTCCCTTACCAGGAATCACGCGCGAGTTTATCCTATTTTGCCCGTACTAGGTCTCTCAGTCCAATTTGCTCCAAACCAAGTCTACGGAGCTGCATATAACCATGTATTTGGGTCAATTCAATTATACTTATCAGTATTTCACTTATACTGATCGAATATAAAACATTGGGCTCGTTTTACTGTATTGGGCTCGATTGCATCTTAATGGGTCTCGACCCATTTCCAGCCCGTTTCCACTTATTAAATCCCTTCTTCGGGTCTATTGGGCTCTTAATACCCATTGGGCTTCGTTCCAAACTCTTTGTATAGCTCGTATATCATTTACGATAATTTACTCAAAATTCCCACTATTATCTACTAAATGCGAAATTAAATCCGTAATGCGTAAAATAAATTTCTAATACGCGAATAATTACATAAATTGTCATAAATGAGCTTTACTTACTTAAGATTATGCGATGGTACGTAAATCGAAGTTCAATAGGCTCACGTTCGGAATTTATCGTCGAACTGCACAATTTATATTTAATTTCGAGTTATTTTTCGATCAAATATAATTTAAATAATTTCTCGAAAATCACATCGGTCATTTTTGACCTCTTACCGACTTACCCAAAGTCTGATGTATCCCCAAAAATTCTTCCCCTTTTTCCTTTTTCTCTTTTTCTTCTTTTTTCTCCCCTTTTCTTCTCTTTCTTGGCTGAACCGGTTAAGTCTGATTCAGCCCAGTTCAATCCAGTTCGGGGCTTTATCGGTCGACTCTTCGTCGGCTTCTGTGGTCAGCAGCTCCGTGAGACCTCACGAAGCTCGGATCTGCCCTCGGTTTTGCCATGGCTGGCCGAAAAGTGGCTGGTCCGACCTCTTCTCCCTCGGTGTCGGTACCCTTTCTCTTTCTTTGTCGTCGTCGTCATCGGCGTTAGTGGCCATTTCACCGGTCGATTCTGGTGCCAATCGGTGCGCCTGCACTAGGGGAGCACTCGGCTAGGGTCGGTTGGGGTCGATCGTCGGCGAAATGGCCGGATTTCTCTTCTCTCCCTCGTCGGTTTCTCTCCCTCGATTTGTCGAATTTCGACGCTGTTGGCGGTGGTCCCAGTGCCTGGAGGGTCGCCGGCCTCTCCTCTTTCTTCTCTGGTCTGCATCGGGGATCACCGACCGCCGGTGGCCGTGGGTGGCTCGGGTCATCTTCGGCTATCGTTTTACAATTTCAGCTTTCGGGTTTTCTCGATTTTTCATATTTTTAGTTTTTATTATTATTATTATTATTTATAATTTATTTTATTAATATTATATTCATTAAAATAATATAAAATCCCCAAAAATATCTACTAAATTATATATATTCAAAATTAATTAATTAATTTAATTTATTTTAACCCTTTGTTGAGTTAATGTATTTTGAAATGACAAAACAAGTTAATTCAATAGTATTAAGATGATATAAAAACATGTTTATAGGTTATCAGTACCAGAACTTAGAGTTTTGCTGATAAGAGATCGATCTGGTTTATGAGAGATCGATCTCCTGGGTTTTTACTTGATGAGAGATCGATCTCATGAAGGTATGAGATCGATCTGCCAAGCCTTAAACCTTTACAAAGGGATTTAGGTAGAGTGAGATCGATCTGCAAGGGTTAAGAGATCGATCTGGCTAAAGCTAGAGTTGAGAGATCGATCTGGTCTAGGAAGAGATCGATCTGGAAGATCGATCCACACTCAAACAGAGAACTTAAGAGATCGATCTGGTAAGGAAGAGATCGATCTCCTCAAAGTCAGAGAGCTAAGGAGATCGATCTGTGTTGTTGAGAGATCGATCTCCCCACTACGAGACTGCATGACAGATCGATCTGTAGATCGATCTTGCCTCAAACAGAGAGATTAGGAGATCGATCTGCCTATTCGACAGATCGATCTCCCCCATTATTTTCAAACTAACAGATCGATCTGCTAACCTATGAGATCGATCTCCTTGTGCTATTGTGCTTTGATCTTGCAGGATTTATAACTAAGAGATCGATCTGGCCAAGAAGGCAGATCGATCTGGCACACTACTGGAGGTACCCAACGGCTAGTTCTGCAAAATCTCAACGGGAAAAACAGCATTTAATGCTCCAACTACCAATCCTTCAGTATTTAACCAAGCATTGAAGACAAAGAGAATAGAGACATTATTGCTGCACATTCCTAACATTCTCAAGCTTTGAATACTTCCATTCCTTGTGTCTTCATCATTCATTTATTGAGATTTATTGTGTAAGCTTAAGTGCAGAAGCTGTATTTGTCCTACCCACTTTAAAGCTTCATTTTGTATTCAACCTTGCCTTAAAAGAGAAGAGGATTGTTCCTCAGTGAGAGAGAATTGTAAGAGGGTGAATACATTTTTACATTGTAAAGGGTAGAGAGGTTATTCCTTAACCTGAAAAAGGGACATTGTAAACTTCTGTTGAAGAAGAGTAAGAAAGCACTTGACAAGAAGGTCAAGGAGAGAGGACGTAGGCAAGAGTTTGGCCGAACCTCTATAAACGATTGTGTTTGTTTCTCTCTTCCCTATCTTGCATTAAATTGTTTAATTTTATTATACTGCTTACTTTCATTTGCAAGTTAAAATAGGATTAAGTTAAAATTTGCTATTAACGTTAGAAAACCGATTCACCCCCCCTCTCGGTAGAGCCATCAATTGGTATCAGAGCTAGGACTCTTTAATCACATAGGAACAACTTCCTAAGAGTTAGAAACGATCAAATGGCTCATAACAATGTAGCTACTAGTTTGGTAGGAGAGGGGCACTCTACGGTTAGACCTCCAATGTTTAATGGAGAGCATTATGCTTATTGGAAGACTAGGATGATGTTATTCATTCAAGCAAATGATTATGAAGTATGGAGAATTATAATTAAAGGACCTCAAATCCCTACAAAGAGAATAGAGGGAAGAGATATTCCTAAGGAAGAAGATGAATGGGATTCAGCTGATATTAAATGTGCTCAACTAAATGCTAAAGCTATGCACACATTATTTTGTGCCTTAGGTCCTAATGAATATAATAGAGTCTCCGGGTGTGATAATGCCAAACAAATATGGGACAAATTGGCAATAACTCATGAGGGTACAACCCAAGTGAAGGAGATAAAGGTAGGTATGCTCACACATGACTATGAGCTTTTTAGGATGAAGGAAGGAGAATCAATTAGTGATATGTTCACTAGATTCACAGATGTAATTAATGGATTAAAGTCTTTAGGAAAAATATATTCTAATATTGAAATGGTAAAGAAAATTTTAAATAGCTTACCTAAATCATGGGAAGCTAAAGTGACTGCAATTGAGGAATCTAAGGATCCTCACACATTGTCGTTAGATGAATTAATAGGATCTCTACTCACTTATGAGATGAAATTAAAAAGAAATGAAGAGCCACCCAAGAAAGTGGGAGTTGCTCTAAAATCCACTGCTCAAGAGGAGATTAAAAATGAGAGTGGTAGTGAAGAGGATCTTGAGATGGCAATGTTTGCCAAAAGATTTAACAAGTTCATGAGGATGAGAGCTAGTGGTAGTAATAGGAGAAACAATAAGAGAGATCAAGAAGAAGTAGGTAGAAAAGACTCTATTGTGTGTTATGAATGTAAAAAATCGGGACACATAAAATTTAACTGTCCTCTTCTTAAAAGGTCCAATGATAGGTTCCATAAAAAGAAGGCAATGGTGGCAACATCGAGCGACAGTGACTGCTCCGATGATGAATCAAATGAGGACATTGCCAACTTGTGCATCATGGCTATTGAGGATGAAAAGGTAACTTCAAGCCTCAATGAATATTCTTTTGATGAATTGCAAGATGCATTTGATGATCTTGCATTAGAGTATGAATCTATGAGTATGAAATATAAAAAGATAATATCCAAATTGAGAAAAGAAAATGAGATATTGCAATTGGATAAATTAGAATGTGAAAAGAAACTAGAGATTTCAAATCTAGAAATTTGTGACCTTAAAGAGAAAAATACCAATCTACATAATTCATTTAATAGGTTCCACATGGGTCAACAAAAGTTAGATAGCATGCTAGAGACCCAAAGGGCATTCTTTGACAAAAATGGCTTAGGATATAATGCTAAGAGTAGGGAGACTCATCTTAAAAGTTTTATTGCTAGGAAGAGCATGAATAAACCTGCAATTACTTGTTCATATTGCAATAGAAAGGGACATGCATCACATAACTGTAATATAAAAATGAGAACTCTAAAAGGAAAAATAGTAAAAAGGATATGGATTCCAAAAGAAGTAATTCACTCCAAAGATTGTAATGCATTAGCAAAATGGATCCCAAAGGGATCAAGAATTGCATTCACTAACCTCAAAGGACCCAAGAAAATTTGGGTACCTAAGACTTGAGTTTGATTTCTTGTAGGTGATTGAGCATAGCCACAAAGCTAAAACAAAAGAAGCATGGTACTTAGATAGTGGATGCTCAAGGCACATGACGGGTGATAGAAGCCACTTCAATTCCTTCAAATCAAAAGTTGGTGGAGAAGTCACTTTTGGGGACAACTCCAAAGGCCAAGTTGAAGGAAGTGGCTCAATAGGTAATGATCATTTCTCTTTAGAAAAAGTATTACTTGTTAGGGGTCTAAAGCACAACTTACTAAGCATAAGTCAACTTTGTGACAAAGGTTACAAAGTAATTTTTGATTGCATGAAATGTAATGTTATAGATCCTAAGTCAAATAAAGTTCTTTTTCTAGGTCATAGATAAGGAAATATATATATTGTCTATCTTAATGAACTCAAAAATGAAAATATATGCTTAATGGTAGACAATAAAAAGGAATCTTGGTTATGGCATAGAAGACTGGGTCATGCTAGCATGAGTGTGCTATCTAAGTTAGCTAGAAAGGATCTAGTTATAGGTTTACCCAAGATATCCTTTGATCATGAAGAAGTATGTGAAGCTTGTGTTAAAGGAAAACATAAAAGGACAACATTTAAGCCTAAGAATATTGTTTCCACCACTAGGCCTCTCCAATTACTTCACTTAGATTTATTTGGACCAACTAGAACAACTAACCTAGGTGGGAAACACTATGGATTTGTAATAGTTGATGATTACACTAGGTACACATGGGTGTTCTTCTTAAGAGTAAAAAATGAAGCCTTAGAAAAATTCATAGCCTATACAAAAATTACTCAAAATGAGAAAGGATATACAATAACTAGTATTAGAAGTGATCATGGCAAAGAATTTGAAAATATAGGATTTGATGAGTATTGCATTGATCAAGGAATTAGCCATAATTTTTCAGCCCCTAGGACACTACAACAAAATGGTGTAGTTGAGAGGAGAAATAGAACATTGGAAGAAATGGCTAGAACCATGTTATGTGAGAATAACTTACCAAAGTATTTTTGGGCTGAAGCTATAAACACATCATGTTATATAATTAATAGAGCTATGATTAGACCCATGCTAAAGAAAACTCCTTATGAGCTCTACAAAGGTAAAAAGCCTAACATTAGTTACTTCCATCCTTTTGGCTGCAAATGTTTTGTTCTAAATAATGGGAAAGATAATTTAGGAAAATTTGATGCCAAGAGTGATGAGGGAATATTCCTAGGATACTCATTGAATTCAAAGGCTTATAGAATTTATAACAAAAGAACATTAATGGTTGAAGAATCTATTCATGTTATATTTGATGAATCAAATAATGTATCTAAAGATTCAACCAATGAGGAGAATGTTGGAATATTTGACGAAAACTTGGAGGATATCCCAAACCTAGAAGATGACTTATTAGAAAAACTAGACTTGAATAAAGAAGATGAAGAAGAGATAGAAATAATAGAGAGAGAATCTAGAGCACCAAGAGAGTTAAGATATGTAAAGGACTGTGAAATAGTAGGAGATCCAACTCTTGGAGTTAGAACTAGATCTTCTCTAAGGAATATGTGCCAATATATAGCCTTTGTATCTCAAATAGAGCCTAGGAATGTCAATGAAGCCTTAGATGACAATAATTGGTTCCTAGCAATGCAAGAAGAATTAAATCAATTTGAGAGAAGCAAAGTATGGAAACTAGTTCCTAGGCCTAGTGATCATTCTATAATTGGAACTAAATGGATATTCAAGAACAAGATGGATGAGAATAGTGTGATCATAAGGAATAAGGCTAGGCTAGTTGCACAAGGATATAGACAAGAGGAAGGCATAGACTATGATGAAACATATGCACCGGTAGCTAGATTAGAGGCAATAAGAATGTTACTTGCCTTTACATGTTATAAAAACTTCAAGTTGTATCAAATGGATGTGAAGAGTGCATTCCTAAATGGTTTCATTAATGAAGAAGTCTATGTTGAGCAACCTCCCGGATTTGAAAATCATGAATTTCCTGAACATGTTTTTAAATTATCTAAGGCACTCTATGGATTGAAACAAGCTCCTAGAGCTTGGTATGAAAGGTTGTCAAAATTCTTAATAGAAAAGGGATTTTCAAGAGGAAAAGTGGATACCACCTTGTTCATTAAGAATAAAAATAAGGATTTACTAGTTGTACAAGTGTATGTAGATGATATTATTTTTGGTTCAACTAATGAGTCTTTATGCCAAGAGTTTGCTAAGATCATGCAAGGAGAATTTGAGATGAGCATGATGGGTGAACTCACATTCTTCTTGGGACTTCAAGTGAAGCAAACAAAGGATGGAACCTTCATCAATCAAGCAAAGTATACTAAGGACTTGCTCAAGCGATTTGGAATGGACAACTGCAAACCTCAAGCCACTCCAATGGGCACCAACATCAAGCTTGATAAAGATGAAAGTGGTAAGTGTGTAGACACTAAACTCTATAGGTCTATGATAGGTTCATTGCTCTATTTAACTGCAAGTAGACCAGATATTTTGTTTAGTGTATGCCTTTGTGCTAGATTTCAATCCTCTCCTAGGGAATCACATCTATTAGCAACTAAGAGGATCTTTAGATACCTCAAAGACACTCCCTCACTAGGACTTTGGTACCCCAAAGACTCAACTTTTACCCTTCATGCATTTTCAGATGCAGATTTTGGAGGATGTAAAATAGATAGGAAAAGTACTTCAGGTACTTGCCAATTCTTAGGAAATAGATTAATTTCTTGGTTCTCTAAGAAACAAAACAGTGTGGCTCAGTCCACAACTGAAGCTGAATATATAGCAGCTGGTAGTTGTAGTGCTCAAGTGTTGTGGATTAAACAACAAATGAAAGCTTATGGTATTGACATGAAGCAAGTATCTATTAAATGTGATAATACCAGTGCCATTAATCTCTCTAAAAATCCTATCCAACACTCCAGAACCAAGCACATAGAGATTAGACATCATTTCCTTAGAGACCATGTACAAAAAGGGGATATAATTTTAGAGTACATTGACACTTTACACCAAATAGCTGATATATTCACCAAACCTCTTGATAGAGATAGGTTTTGTATCCTTAGAGGTGAATTAGGACTCATGACTATCCCTTAAGACTTTATGTTTCAAAAAATCTTGGTTTCAAGTTGATTTTAAAAGAATTTTTGCAAAGATTTTCTGGCAATAAGGATGAGAGATCGATCTCCTTGCAATATAGATCGATCTCCATACTTCCAACAAGCCTAAATCATCAAGGTTAAGCTAAGCAGATCGATCTTCTAACCATAAGATCGATCTCCTTACGTCTCTGTTAAAAGGCAGATCGATCTGTCCACACGACAGATCGATCTCTTCAAAGCTTCTGCATTCTGAAGATCGATCCATGCATTTGGCAGATCGATCTCTCTAAGCCTCGGTTAAACTGGAGATCGATCTGTGCATGTAACAGATCGATCTCCCTTGGCTTCTGGAAATGACAGATCGATCTGTCGCCTCGACAGATCGATCTCCTGTGCCTTGGACTATAAATTCACGCGAAAAATCCCCAAATTTCAAAAACCCCAATCTTCAAATTCTGAAATTCCCTCGCACCACCTCCTTCGATTCCTCCTCAGATCGATCTCGGTACGGCCTTCATTGCGTCTCCGTGTCATTTTCGGGTATAGTAACCAACATTTCTTACTATTTTTCTAAAAAATTTCCTTAGATTTGTGTTCAATTTCATTCTAGGGCAAATCTAGTTACTGTTCCATTGATTTTTTTTCTTTGTTTGTGAATCTAGTTAGCACATCTCTCGAGTCTAGAATCATGCCTAGGCTTAAGATAATAGGACAAAAACCTCCCCGAACCAATGTAGCAACCGGGTCATCTTCCCAACCTACTCCTTCCGCTTCCATCGCTACCTTCAATCGGTGTTTTAAAACACCTGCGAAGAGAAAGCGATACGAAGAATACTTCTCAACTATGCCAATTAAACATTGGCGTACAATCGATTTTTCTTTCCTCAACCGAATAGATTTTTCATACTTATCGAAATTTGAAGAGTTTGGTTGGATGTCTTTTTTGAAAATAAACACTCTCGTACCTCCAAATCTCGTTCGTGCATTCTTTTCCAATGCCGAACTCAATTACGATCCCATTGATTCATGTCAAATTCTTGGTTTCACAACGTTTATCATGGGTAGGTCAATTGCTGTAACCACTGAAACATTAGCCCAAGCCTTTGACATACCCGATGAAGGGTTGACGAACGAAGATGAGGAGGTTCCCTTGGAGTTTGACATTCTCGGGGATAAGGCAAGTGAACTACCAATGCATCCCCGGCTACTCCACCTCCTCATCTCATGGAACCTTCGTCCGTTTGGTACCCGACATTCGACTGTTCGGAGGTTAGATAGATTCTGGATTCACCATATCCATTCCACCAGTCAAAAACTCAACCTGATTTACTTTATCTTCCAAGACTGGTTAAAAATTGTCCGAGGCCAAGCGACGACGATCGTGTTTCCTCAACCGGTGGCATACTTTCTTCAACGGCTCAAAATCGACTGCAGCTGCGAAACCGGTGAACTGCCCTCTCCCAAGAGTGTCCTCAACATCGGAACACTCCATCACATGGGATACTACAAAGATTTTCGGTGCGACTGGAAGAAAAAGAGGGAACAGCAGCCTGCTGAAGCTATGGAGGAAGATCCCTCCACTGCGCCTATGGACCCACCTGCTGCACCGACTACGGGTCCATCATCCTCGACTCCTCAGACCACTGCACATGCATCCTCACCTGCTGGCATGGAGATCATTATGAAGATGATCAGTGAACTCAACAGAAAAATCGATGAAGGCTTTGCATCTCAGCAGCGAATGTTCGAGGAATTAAACCAAAGAGTGGATAAGGTTTAGGAGACTCAAGAGGCTATGTTTGATGAGCTGCAAGTCACACGCACGCACGTTGAGAATCTTTCGGATCGTGTTCCTCCCTCACCATAGGCCTTAGGTGTTTTGATTTAGTGTAGTTATATCATTTTAAGATACTTGATGTTATTTGTGATGAATTTGTTTGAATGAAATGTCGTTTGACTTGTTATTGGTTGTGTTAATGAAAAAGTTCATTTTGAAATGCCATGAGTATTCTCTTTTCGTGTTATTGATATGACAAAAAGGGGGAGAAGAAAACATGTGTGTGTGGTTGTGGTAAACGTTTAAAAGAATGATTAAATTGAGGGGAAGTTAAGTCAGTAACAAAGTCAAAAGCTCACAAAAAGGGGGAGCTCACAAAAAGGGGGAGTTTTTGCAAATTCACTAAACATGTTTGTTTGAATAAGTTTTGTCATATCAAAAAGGGGGAGATTGTTGAGTTAATGTATTTTGAAATGACAAAACAAGTTAATTCAATAGTATTAAGATGATATAAAAACATGTTTAGAGGTTATCAGTACCAGAACTTAGAGTTCTGCTGATAAGAGATCAATCTGGCTTATGAGAGATCGATCTCCTGGGTTTTTACTTGATAAGAGATTGATCTCATGAAAGTATGAGATCGATCTGCCAAACCTTAAACCTTTACAAAGGGATTTAGGTAGAGTGAGATCGATCTGCAAGGGTTAAGAGATCGATCTGGCTAAAGCTAGAGTTGAGAGATCGATCTGGTCTAGGAAGAGATCGATCTCCCTTTAGAGCATAAGACTGTAGATCGTCTGAAAGATCGATCCACACTCAAACAGAGAACTTAAGAGATCGATCTGGTAAGGAAGAGATCGATCTCCTCAAAGTCAGAGAGCTAAGGAGATCGATCTGTGTTGTTGAGAGATTGATCTCCCCACTATGAGACTGCATGGCAGATCGATCTGTAGATCGATCTTGCCTCAAACAGAGAGATTAGGAGATCGATCTGCCTATTCGACAGATCGATCTCCCCCATTATTTTCAAACTAACAGATCGATCTGCTAACCTATGAGATCGATCTCCTTGTGCTATTGTGCTTTGATCTTGCAGGATTTATAACTAAGAGATCGATCTGGCCAAGAAGGCAGATCGATCTGGCACACTACTGGAGGTACCCAACGGCTAGTTCTGCAAAATCTCAACGGGAAAAACAGCATTTAATGCTCCAACTACCAATCCTTCAGTATTTAACCAAGCATTGAAGACAAAGAGAATAGAGACATTATTGCTGCACATTCCTAACATTCTCAAGCTTTGAATACTTCCATTCCTTGTGTCTTCATCATTCATTTATTGAGATTTATTGTGTAAGCTTAAGTGCAGAAGCTGTATTTGTCCTACCCACTTTAAAGCTTCATTTTGTATTCAACCTTGCCTTAAAAGAGAAGAGGATTGTTCCTCAGTGAGAGAGAATTGTAAGAGGGTGAATACATTTTTACATTGTAAAGGGTAGAGAGGTTATTCCTTAACCTGAAAAAGGGACATTGTAAACTTCTGTTGAAGAAGAGTAAGAAAGCACTTGACAAGAAGGTCAAGGAGAGAGGACGTAGGCAAGAGTTTGGCCGAACCTCTATAAACGATTGTGTTTGTTTCTCTCTTCCCTATCTTGCATTAAATTGTTTAATTTTATTATACTGCTTACTTTCATTTGCAAGTTAAAATAGGATTAAGTTAAAATTTGCTATTAACGTTAGAAAACCGATTCACCCTCCTCTCGGTAGAGCCATCACCCTTGTTCCAGTATATTTTTTCTGTATTTTTTGGATATTGTCCCGAGTGAAATTTTTGATTAATTCCAGTAAATTCATATCTTGATCGATTGAACTCGAAATTTAATTATTTCTTCGTTATTGATCAATATTTCTCATTTCCATATTTTTAATTAAAATTTTCTTAACGAATTTATACCAGATTTTGATCTTTTGACTGTTTTACCATTGTACGTGTTCGGGATAAATCCAGTCCAACTTTCCTTCACGAACACTCACTCATTTCATATTTTAAATCCTTATCTCCAGTCTGAATCTCCTTCGTTTAAATTTGTGACCATTTTCAATCCTTTATAAGAAATTACTATTTAATTCAGGTCTTACATAATCTCCCCCACTTAAGAAATTTGGTCCTCCAAATTAGAATCAAGTCAAATGAGTCCATAAATAACTCCAGGTATGTCTATCGCATCATATTCTTTAATTCTCATGTGACTTTTTCGAAGTATACTACTAACAAAGGACTTTAATTAGGGAGATCGTCTTAAACCTCAATACTTTATCCTTCCTGTTGAATGCCCGAATCGATTTTTCAATATAAGTCATACTTTCATTGAGCTAAGCTGTTGGAGCTCATATCTGATCACATACACTGGGTCCGGATAGTATTTTCGAAGCATCAAAAGATGAGACACATTGTGGATGCCTGGTAATTTAGGTGGTAATGCCAACCTACGGTCTTATCTCCCACTTTGTCCAATCTCTCAAAGGATTCAATCTAACAAAACTCAATTTGCCTTCTTTTCGAATCTCGTTATGTCCTGAGACCCTCGGTGAATTCCAATGGTTTTCTGTCTCTTATCATTATAGCTTTTCAGTCTGCTCTGAGGTGCTCTCTCACAAATCAACTGAACGTCCTCAGAGGTTTGTCTTACCAATTCAGCAACAATTCTCTATCTGTCACCCACTTCTTCTTATCCAAGTTGGGGAACAACCCCTACGGCCATACAAAGCCTCATACCAAGTCATCCCGATACTCAAGTGACAATAGTCATTATTAGCAAATTTGATTAGTAACAACTGATCATTCTGGGAGCTTACAAAATCAATGGCACACGCTCTCATCATATCCTTCAGAACCTGTACAGTCCCCTCTGACTGACCATCTGTCTGATGATGGAAAGCTGTGCTAACACTCAGTCGGGTTCCCTTAGCTTTCTGAAAAATATTCCCCGAAGTGGGAAGTGAAGTGGGAATCCCTATCTGATACCATGCTCACTGGAATGCTATATAATGTTCTACAATCTTTCTTTATACATAAATCCGCCTACACACTCAGAGTATCTGGGGATTTTATAACCAAAAGGTGGGTAAACTTAATCAATCTATCGACTATCACCTAGATAGCCTCGTGATTCATCCGGGTCCTCTGTAACCCATCACGAAATTCATGGTAACTTGCTCTCATTTTTCGTGTCGATATAGGTAGATGTTGCAATAACTTTGCAAACTTCTATTGCTCTACCTTACTCTGCTGACATACGAGACACTTCTCCACAATCTCCACAATGTCTCTTTTCATATCTGACCACCAATACCCTTTTTCTGAGATTTCGATATATTTATTACTTCTCGGATGCACTGTATATTCCGAAGAGCGAGCTTCTGATAATATCACTATCTCATCAACTGTGGTCCTGGGGAGCACTTATACTGTCTCTGAACCTCAGTAAGCCATCATCATTCACTGTGAACTCTGTTACTATACCCATCTAAATCTGAGCCACACTATCGACACTATACCGATAATCACGCTAACCCTGTCAAATTCGGTCACTTAAATCCGGTTCTAATCTCAGGCTAGCTGTCACACAATCACTGTCATCATCAGAAGGGATCACATCACTACTGAGGCTCATAACTGCTCTAGTAGCTCACGCTCCCTGACCATCATCTGTGATACCATCCCAAGGCTCTTTCTATTCAAGATATCAGTCATTGCATTAGCCTTTTCTGGGTGGTACAATTTTCACAATCATAATCCTTCAGAAGCTCTAACACACTTTGTTATCTCGTATTTTACTCTTTCTGTGAAAACAGATATTCGGGGCTTTTTATGATCAGTGCATACCCAAAATTTCTCATCATGTACATAGTAGTGTCACATACTCAGTACAATCACTATCGCTGCCAACATTAAATCATAGGTCAGATAGTTTCTTTCATGATCATTGAGTTGTCTAGATCCATAATCGACTATCTTCCCAGTTTACATCAATACACAGCCCATTCATTTTTTGAGGCATCCATATACACTGAAACCTTTTAAGCTATTGGTTATGGTGAAAATAATCACGGTGGTCAGTTCATACTTCAATACACCGAAACTCATCGAAGCTACTTTCATACTTATCATCATCCCACTTGTATGCAATCTTTTTCCGAATGAGATGTGTCAACTAAGCAGCCCGTTTCTATAAACTCTCAACAAACCATCTGTACAAACAATTTCTAATTGTTGCTTATAATTTTTCCTGTACTTTAAATACACCCAAAATATCATCAATAAGGAGGATAACAAATCGGTCCAGGTAAAGTTTAAATACCTCATCGTAGTTGAGTTCCACTAATTATTTCAATCATCCATATCTTTGACCTATGTACGCATAAACGTATAATGTAATTTCAAAATCGATTCCATTCACGATACTAACTCGTGTCATTTCTTTTTTCTTATATTAACGGCTTTTATAAAATTTTAATTTTTTTAAACCTTCTGGATTAATCGAATTCTATATTTCTTTATCGTACCAGTAAAGGTACCCCAATTATTTTAAATGTATAAATTACGATTGCCGATTTTAATTTATAGGTTGTGTATACTTTTAGATGCTGTCAAGTCTTTAGGTGGTGAGGTATTTTGAAATACCTTTATTAACCCTCAGACTTGACCACATGGGTTAGTTATGGATATATCCACCCCTTATCCTTGGTAACAATTCATATTCATTACATATCGCTTATAACAAAACTCTGCCATTATTGATTCCATGAGTACAATCATTTACTCCTTTAATTTCAATCGCTACACCCCTTTTATTGCTTGTCAAAACTTACCGTATACTTTTCAGGTGTAACCATATCACTATCTTAGAATAGAAATCTGAACAGCATAGTTTGCAGCCAAATCAATGTATTCTCAATTATTACTTCAAATTATTCATATTCCATTGAATAAAATCGGCTGACTTATATTTCTTCCCCCGTTTTCAACTTAAAATTTCTTCATAATTATTTCGTTAGTTAACCCTCCTTCATTGGGGTACTAACTATCAGTCTTGTGCCCAAGGGTGTAGGCATTCACGTCTTTCACTAACTTATATACAAATGAAGGCGGTATGACTAAATACGTGGCACCAGGATCAATTAAAATAATTACTTCACTATTCATAACCAGTGTGGTATCTTTCACCACATCATATGAAACATCAGTAGTGTATTGGTCTAAGGCATACACTTGCCCTCATCCAACAGCCTACTTTCCCTTTTCTCTTCGGTTGTGGCCTCTCTTTTCGGTGCAAAAATATCAACAGGGTTTTCTCTGTCTCTTTACCCTTCTATGAGGCAGTCTCACCCAACTCTAAGCAATCATTAAATAAATGGTCTGTTTTACCACACTTAACACCTATTTTAGTCAATAAGGTGTAGGTGTAGGCTCTACTTTCGTGGTATCTATCACACATCCTATACTGTTTACACTGCTACGGAGCAGATCGGGGTTCTCTAATCTCAATACCCCTCAAAAATGCTGAAATTTGATACCCTGGGGCCTTACCAATCATCTTACCCCATAATTCATCAAATCTAATCTTTTACCAAACTACCTTTTTCCTGTTCTGACATATCTATCATTCTCTATTCTCTTCCTATCTCTATTTCGGCCCTTACTACCTCTTCCCAATCTTAGAGGCGTGTAACACATGATCTTATTCACACAACTGTGGTCTATACATTGCATCGGCATAGATAGTGATATCTAACGGGACCAATCAGACTCAAATCGACAATATGAGCTCTTCTATGAACTTTTGGGCTTTTCGACTCTCACTGCCCATAGTGTCGGGGTAATACCTGCCCAAGGATATAAACTGAGTTTCATACTCGTCAATCAACCAGTTCCTCTAGGTCAGATAAGAAATTTTATCTGTAATTTTCTTTAAGTAGTGTCCGGGATATTCTGTTACCGGAATACATCCAGAAATATTTCTCACATCAGTTCTGGATGTCTAACTCTTAAGATAAGTCAAACGGACTTCCACCAATGCTCCAACTCGCCCTCATATCCCACGCATACTCTGAGCCATTAGCTCCCAAAATAGTCTTCACACTCCGCTGCAACATCGTGAAGCGTGTCTCAAGACTGTCTGATCTCTCTGTCGGACTCTGTGAGGTATGCTTAACATTAGCCTCCATTTCAATCTTATCCTGGTTCTCATAGGTCAACACAGCAAGACTAGCAGGCTCACGTCTACCTCTACGACCTCTGCCTCGTACTCTACCTCCTCTACCGCGACTAGTATTAGGCATAATGCCTATATTCTTGCATTCTCAATCATTTCTTTATTAAAACTCATCTCGATATATACTATTGTATCTAACCAAACACAGTAACACGTGGATGTAATTTCCTAATTACTTACACTGACACACATCAGACCGATTTCGCTCTGATACCACCATTTGTCACGACCCAAAAATCAGAGTAAATTTTTCATTTTTATTTCATACTTACCTGTCCTCTAATTGTGACCACACTCCAATAACAATTGGGCTGTGCGTCAATGCCAGTCTCACCATTTAATCATCATATAACTTAATTTCTTATTACAAAAAAAGGTAAACACATTCGTTTTTCATTTATTATTTTTCATTCATTTACAAGTGTTTACATTATCTATACATCCCCGACAGTACTTACAAACATGTTACTGTGCTATACTTATTTAGATACAATATGTACAAGTGTATATACCTTAAAATGATGGGCAGCAACGGATATCAGAAATGCAGTACTCAGTTGCCTCAATGTCTACTGGAGGAAATCTGTGTAGGAAAATGAAAGGGGTGAGCACATCAAGCTCAGTAAGGGAATCCTACAAACAAGTAGGTAACCATAGTACCTATATGAACATGGTGCCATGCATAAATCACCCTTCCTCTACACATTTCAAAACAGATACTACAATTTGTGATGTCACGATGTCATGTAAAACAAGTTCACATATGGATTTCAAAAGTATGGAAAACTCGACATGCATATCCATTTAAAACATTTCATTCTCGTTAAAATTTCACAACACAGTCAGGACTCAACCCTTCCCTCGGGTGTTCCTGACTCACACAAAACTATGAAATCAAATGCTTTTCAAAGCAATGGTACCATGCGATATAATGAATATCATGTAAAACCAATTTACATCATTCATGGGTTTAAATAGCATGGAAAATAACGTCATGCAAGTTTCCGCTTAAAACCCAGTTTCATTCTCATTAAAATAATGTTTCAGTCAGGATCCAACCCCTCCCTCAGGTGATCCAAACTCACAAAAAAATTCATAAAACATGATTCTCAAAAGCATCAACATGCGAGACTAGGCAATATATGTATATCTCAAGCAAATAACCAGGACTATGGCCATATGTCCTTGTGATCCCACTGCTACACGGATCCTAGTGTGCGGGGTCTCACCACGATCGGGGACTGCCCTGGGAGGTGGGTCAGTCCATCCCGTT
The DNA here is from genome assembly GCA_033439115.1 of Firmiana major. Classification (NCBI taxonomy): domain Eukaryota; kingdom Viridiplantae; phylum Streptophyta; class Magnoliopsida; order Malvales; family Malvaceae; genus Firmiana; species Firmiana major. The sequence continues at coordinate 78,931,590 of CM065898.1, read as the reverse complement.
GGCCCTGTCCGATCACTCGCATCTGAGGAAGCTACGCATCCGAAGATGCCACATAATCAGTCCCAACACGGTACAGTGTCCTCCATGCTACTTGCACGATACAACATACTCCGTGGACTTATATCTCATATCCATACTCATGCCCTGTCTCAAAACGCACGTGCGAGCCAATTTAATCGGCGTGACACACAGTCTACCCGACGCTCCAAGCATGGCTCATCGCATGTTCTCATAAAACCAATGCGAGTGATGCTCCAGCACTCTCATAAAATCGAGTAAAACTAATGTGAGCTAAGCTCTAGCACTCTGTACACAAATCATGTGAAAATTTGGTGCAAGCTAGGCTTCAGCACCCTGTCACGAAAATCATATAAAATCTGGTGCGAGTTAGACTCCAGCATCGTCTCACAAAATTCATGGAAAAATTTGGTGCGAGTTAGACTCCAGCTCCGTGTCACGAAAATCATATAAAAATCTGGTGCGAGTTAGACTCCAACACCAATGCATGTAAAACTCTAGTGCAATCTCTCGCTCCAGCACTAATGCATGCATCACACAAATCAAAACTCGTACGAGCTGAGCTTTAGAACGTCACATGTCTATAAAATCACGTAGGCGGCTCTGTTATCTCAAAACGATTTTCAACAGAAATCACATTGTTGAAAATATGCAATGTTGTGCATTTTTATTTAAAAGCTAGCCAGCCTACTCATGCACGTGTCAAAACACCTCAAGAACAAGCGGGAACCTCTTGTTCTTGCTCCTCCCAATTTTTTCTAAAATTGGAAATTTTACCCTTAACAAGGGTATTTTGGTAATTTGCCTATCTGAGGTAATAAAATTTTTATCTTAAATCTAGACCCTTCAGACCATTTAAAAGACTGCAAATGAAGTTGAAATTATGTAAAGTTACCTCTAACAGCCCGTAAAATTTTCTTACCTGGAATCACACGCGAGCTTATCCCGTTTCGCCCGTACCAGGTCTCTCAGTCCAATTTGCTCCAAACCAAGTCTACAGAGCTGCATATAACCATGTATTTGGGTCAATTCAATTATACTTATCAGTATTTCACTTATGCTGATCGAATCTAAAACACTGGGCTCGTTTTACTTTATTGGGCCCGATGGCATCTTAATGGGCCTCGACCCATTTTCAGCCCGTTTTCACTTATTAAAACCCTTCTTCGGGTCTATTGGGCTCTCAATACCCATTGGGTTTCATTCCAAACTCTTTGGATAGCCCGTATATCATTTACGACAGTTTACTCAAAATTTTCAATATTATCCACTAAATGCGAAATTAAATCCGTAATGCGTAAAATAAATTTTTAATACGTAAATAATTACATAAATTGTTGTAAATGAGCTTTACTTACCCAAGATTATGCGATGGTGCGTAAATCGAAGTTAGATTGGCTCACGTTCAAAATTTATCGTCGAACTGCACAATTTATATTTAATTTCGAGTTATTTTTTGATCAAATATAATTTAAATAATTTCTCAAAAATCAAATCGGTCACTTTTGACCTCTTACCGACTTAACAGAAGTTCAGTGTATCCCCAAAAATTCTTCCCCTTTTTCATTTTTCTCTTTTTCTTCCTTTTTCTCCAGTTTTCCTCTCTTTCTTGGCTGAACCGGCTCAATCCGGTTCAGACCGATCCGATTCAGCCAGTTCAATCCGGTTCGATCGGTTCGGGGCTTTGTCGGCCGGTTCTTCGCATGCTTTCGTCGCCAGCAACTCCGCGGGACCTCACGAAGCTCAGATCTGCCCTCGGTTTCGCCATGGCTAGCGGGAAACTGGTCGGTCCGGCCTCCTCTCCCTCGGCGTCGGTACCCTTTCTCTTTCTTTGCCGTCGCCGGCGTTAGTGGCCGTTTCACCGACCGATTCTGGTGCCAATCGGTGCACCTGCACTGGGGGAGCACTTGGCTAGGGTCGGTTGGGGTCGATCGCCGACGAAATGGTCAGATTTCTCTTCTCTCCCCCGTTGATTTCTCTCCCTCGATTTGCCAGATTTCGGCGCTATCGGCGATGGCCTCGGTGCCTGGAAGGTCGCCGGCCTCTCCTCTTTCTCCTCCGGTCTTCATCGGGGATCACCGACCGCCGGTGGCCGTGGGTGGCTCGGGTCGTCTTCGGCTGTCGTTTTCCAGTTTCAGCTTTCGGGTTTTCCCGATTTTTCATATTTTTAGTTATTATTATTATTATTATTATTATTATTATTATTTATTATTTATTTTATTAATATTATATTCATTAAAATAATATAAAATCCCCAAAAATATCTACTAAATTATATATATTCAAAATTAATTAATTTAATTAATTTTATTTATTTATTTTATTTTAATCCTTGTTTCAGTATATTTTCTCCGTATTTTCGAGATATTGTCCTAAGTGAAAATTTCGATTAATTCTAGTAAATTCATATCTTGATCAATTGGGCTCGAAATTTAATTATTTCTTTGTTATTGATCAAGATTTCTCATTTTCATATTTTTAATTAAATTTTTCTTATCTAATTTATACTAGATTTCAATCTTTTGACTGTTTTACCCTTGTACGTGTTCGGGATAAATCCAATCCAACTTCCCTTCACGAACACTCACTCATTTCGTATTTTAAATCCTTATCTTCAGTCTGAATCTCATTCGTTTAAATTTGTGACCATTTTCAATCCTTTATGAGGAATTACTATTTAATTCGAGTCTTACACACGTACGCAGTGTAATTTCACTTCAAATAACATTTTGGAACCAATTATTTTTATTGAGCCTTATAGTCTCTTAATGTGCCTACTATCACCATCATGTCATATTGAACTTTTTCTAATTTCTTTGGATAGTTCATAATATCGTTTGCGATTGTCGATTTTTCAATTCCGGTTATAACGCAATTTATACGAAATTAATCCAAAAATTATGCGATTAATTTCTAATTCGTATATTTATACAAGTGGTAGCAAGTGAGATTCACTTACCTAAGATTTCGTAATGACACATAAATCGAGATTGATTTGAACTCTTGTTTGTCGCCAATTATCGAACTACACATTTACATATTTTTCAAGTTAAATTCGGTCAAATATATATTTAAATAATTATTCCAAAAATTAATTCGGTCCATTTGACCACTTACCAGTTTACTCGTAGCTCGACTGCATCGTCAAATTTTTCCATTTTTTTCTTCTTTCTTTTTTTTCTTTTTTTTTTTGGCTGAAACGGTTCAGACCGGTTCAGACCACCCTTCCACTGAACCGGTTCGAACCAGTTCAAGGATCATCTCGTCGTTCGGTGACTTTTTTTGGCCGGTTCCTTGCAGGCTTCCACTTCCAGCCGCTTCGTCTGGCCGCGTGACGCATGGATTTAGTGGTGGTTACGCTTGGGCTCACCGGAAAGTGGCCGATTTGGCCCTTTCTTTCCCTAGCGTCGCCCCTCGTTTTCTCTCTCGCCAATCTGCTGCTCCCGGCGTCGTCGACGATCACCATCTTCTTCCCTGGGTTGGCCGGCGTTGCTCCTCGTCTCCTCTTCGACCGCTTCTCCCTTTCTCTTCCTTTTTCTCCTTCTTCTCCTTCGGTCTCTCCCTCTCTGCTTTCTCTTTTTTTTCTCTTTTTTTTCCCCGCCACCTCTTACCGTCGAATTTGGCTGGCCGGCATCGGTGGCTTCTTCTCCCTTCGCCGGGTCTTCTCGTCGAGCCTCTGCTTCTCCTCCTTATCGCTGCTTCTGTCGATTGGGGGAACGAAAATTTCGATTCCCTTCCCTGCATATTTTCAATGTCGCGCGACACTGTTTTTCATTTATTTTTAATTTCAATTTCTTTTTTTATTTCTATTTTATTTATTATATATATATATATATATATTTCTTTTATTTTACATTTTTAATTTTGGACAAATACATGTATTTATATTTATTGTAATTATTTTTATCATTCATTTTCAATTTAACAAATATATTTATATATACACACATATTTTCTTATAACATTTTTTCATTTAATTTTATTGTCTAATTAAGTACAGAAAATTTGCGGTGTTTACATTTCTGTTTGGATCAGGCCATATTTGGAATATAAAATGAAATATAAGATAATATAAGATTGTAGATAAAATTTAATTACTTGATATCATCGTATCTTATGTTTAGTATATATAAGAATGAAGAGTAAGATAAAATGATTTTTTTTATTGATAACAATTACTTTTTTAAAGTAAATATAATTTATATTTATATTTTTCTTACAAACATAATTCAAAGAATTTTTTTAACTAAATATATAGGGAAAATTTTACGGTAAGGTTGACGTTATTGTAAAATCGACCTACTTTATACTTATTTTACACTTATTTTTATGTTTAAAATATTGTAAATAAATAATAAGTATAAAATTAATGTCAATGACGTAATTACATGATAAAAAATATAAACATATGAAAAAACATAAATTATGTGTTAAGAATATATAAAGATATGATAATAAGCGTAAACAAATGAAAATAAACGTAAATTTAATGTCAATAAATATAAAATAAATTAATATTATAATAAAATAAACATAAACACAAAAAAAGGAATGAAAATAAGTTTAAAAAGTATAAAATAGGTCGACGTTACGATAAAATTTCTCAAATTTAAATGTCATTATATTTTTTTATAGTTAATAGTCAATTTATTTTTTATAAAAATTGATTTTTCAATAAAAAATTAATTTTTTAAAATTAAAAGTTTGCAAGAAATTGATTTTCTTAAAAATATTAATTTTTATTAATTTTTTAATATTTTTCTGTTTTCATTTTATTATTCTTATGATTTAATTTTAAAATAGTTTTTAAGATTTTACGTTAAATATATTTGTATTAAAAAATAAAATTTTCAAATAAGATTATTGATTTAAAAAGATATATATCTTGAGTTTTCAAAATAAATCCTTTGTTAATTTTTTTTCTTTCTTTTCTTGTCGACAAGAGAAAAAAATCAAAAAGGAAAAAATAAAAGATAAAAGAGAGTAGAAAAATTAAAAAGTAATAAATAAATTAGTTAAGTTTAAACGTTTGAATTTATAAATTAAAGATATAATTTATAATAATTATTGTTAAGAATTATAGTTTAATTAAACCATTTAAATAAATTCCAATAATCCTTTATTAATTATAATTTGATTCAATGACTTAATTAAAACATTTTTAGTTATGTTTGCCTAAAAGCATTTTTATAGATACTTGAGTGATACTACAAAATAAAGCTCTCACAATGAGTTATATTCGGTGAACTTATTATTTAATAAGTATCCACATACTATCTTCAAATATCTCTATATTTCAACCTATGAGATCGGTTGCTTATTTTATAAGTAAGACTTAGCATATGCCAGTCTTTTAGAACTATCAATGCCTTGATGTAATGAGCCATGTAATTGCTATTGAAGCAAACAATATTTTTGAATGTATGATAATATTGATTTTGTTTTCAAAAAACAAAGTAATTCTATTTTATGTTGGGAATTTCTATAGCAATTTTAACATTTTTGATCTTATTATAAGATCATTAAATAATAGTCATTATATTAATTACAACTAATCTAAACCATTAATTTATTTTTTATTCTTAAAATATATAATAATCTCCAAACTTGTTAGGTTAGTTTTTAATAATCAACACTAAACACTAAATATTAATTAAAAATATTTTAAGAATGAAGAGTAAGATAAAATGTTTTTTTTTTATATTTTAAAATTATATCCTAACTTTCCCTGATTTTTTTGTTCTTTTTTCTTCTCTTATTTCCGAGACTTAATTTCCCTATTTCTTTTTTTCTTCTCTTTCTCTTTTTTTAAGTTATAGTCAAATATATCATCAATCTTTTATATAAAACGGAAATAAACTATCATCATTTGATTTTATTATATAAACCCTTTATGTCTTAAAATAATACAATTAAATTCAAACCAATTATAAATTTTTATAATAAAATTAAAAAATTGAGAGCTTATAAGATCTTAACTTCTTATTTATTTTACTTCATTGCATTATTTTGAAAGGTTGAAGACTTATTCTATAGTAAAATAAAAATTTATGAACTTTACAATAAAATTAAATATTGAAGACTTATATCTATTTTGTGCATAATATTAAAGGTATATTTGACTATTAGGGTTTTTTTTTTTTTCTATGTTTCTCAATCCCTTACTATCTTTTTAACCAACTAACCACCATTCTCTTGTCTCCCCTTCCCTTGCTTTATATATTGCTTTCCATCAATATTCCCCTATCTTTTCATTTTTCTCCTTTACAACAATTTCTTTCAGTAAAATTACTGAGCCTACATTCTCTTCACCTTTACTCGTTTCCTTTACTAGCGGAACTTATGGCAAGTTGACCAAAATAAAGGAGACAGCCAAGAGAATTGAAGTAAAAAAAAAAAGTTGCAAGGTAGCGCACTCAATTCACAATAGTTCTATAGTTATTGATATTTGACGAACCGAAAAATTACTAGAAACTATTTGGCGGTTTAGAGTTGCCTCAATAGTAATGGTGAGCTTAGAAAAAATAAGAGCAAAGACACTTGCAACTATGCTTCCCAACAATGCATGAACTGGTGAGGGTGTGGACGACTTAGTTTCAATTGAAGCTGACCCTATTTGCTTCCAAGCTATCTAGTGCCTCTGCCTTCAATGATTTCTTTATCCCTAATGATCTCAACCAAACCAGAACTTACTTTCAAACTTCCTAAAACAAAAAACGTTTACGGACAAAATTATATGGATTGTAAATTAAACAAGTAGTCAACTGCTTCAATAAGGGAGTCGGCTGCCTTATCTTAAATAACATTTTGTATTATTTTAATTGATGGACAGTCGAATGCTCGATAATGGCATTCGACTGCTAATTTAATTTAAAGTCAAAATTGTGATAATAACCGTAAAATTAATAAAAATAAATGTAAAATTGATGACAATAGATATAAAAACACTAAAATAAATATAAAACTATGATCAATAAATCAAAAAATTGATATAAATATGTGTAAAATTGTTGAAAATAAACGTAACAACACTAAAATATATTAATTAATTGTAAAATTGATTAGAATAAGTATAAAAATACTAAAATAAGTATAAACATATTATAATTAACTATAAAATTGATAAGAATAAAAGTAAAAACACTAGAATATGGATAAAACTATGATAATTAGTGTAAATTAACTATAAAATTTATGACAACAAGCTTAAAACTATAATAATTAATGTAAAATTATGAGAATAAGTGTAAAATTATTAGATTTAGCTTAAAACAATTAGAAATAATCATACATAAGTGTACAATCATTATACATAAGTGTAAAAACATAGTTGTCGACTGCCTCTATTTAAAATACATGCGAAGCGTAAATATATTCATGGGCAGTGGACTGCTATAAAAAATAGTCTATACGGTTATTTATTCATTTTCTTAATACTCTAAGGTAAAAACAATGAAATTTAATTTTAATATCTCATATAATTTTTTTAATTTTGATATTTATATTGTCCTTTTTTGAATGGATAAAAATCTAATTTAGAATATCTTGTTGTTTTTTAGTGGATAAAAAATATAATTTAAAATATTTTATCGCTTTTTGAATGGATAAAAATATAATTTACATTATATTTCATTAAAATAAAGTTTATTTGTTGACTTGTTAAACAATTATTTACATATTTTAAAATTTTATTATTTATTCAATTTCTCATAAAATATTCAATATATCATAATCTTACAGTAAGGTTGGATATTTTGTAACCTTATTATAGATAAACCCATTTTATTTTATATTAAATTCTACTCCTTTTATCCAAATTTAACTTTTAAGTGGTTGCATTAAAATGATTCCAAATTGAATATAAAATAAATAATTATAATAATTTGTAAATAGTTCAAAATTCAATGATAAAAAAAAAATTAGATGCTTTAAAAAGTGTATACAAAGACATCCCAAAGAGTCACGACCTAAAGGACAAATCTTTCCGATCACTTACTACAAAAGTATGAAAATTTGGACTAATTTTTAATTTTTCTTTAACGTTTGTTTGTCACGTAAGTACAATTTTACAATATTTTCAGGTCTCAAACTACCTAACTCAGTTTAAGGTGTTGAATCAAAGGTCCCAAGTTGATTTCTTATTAACATTTATTTATTAATGTCGAGATTCGGTTATCGATGTCGATAAAATTTCGGTAACATAACGACTTATATTTTCTTACACCTAAGCCTGCAAAGTATACAATACAATAGTTTATATATCACAATCACAATCTCAACCACAATTACAAATCGTGTCAATTCATTCCTTGCAATCTCTTATGCGATTTTTCGCAACATGCAGTTTTTTTGGTTTTAACCTATTCTAGACTAACTGTCTAAAACCAAAGCAAATGCAATTCAATTTCAAACTTAAGCATTAGACTTTCACTTAGACTCCATGAGGGAATATTTGGCCAAGTTTCATAATTTTCTAAAGCCATTTGGTCCTCCAAAATATTGATCTACAAAATATTCTATTATTTTAACGGTTTAGGCCTTATTGCTGATATTAACTTATTTACATTCCAATACTTAATAATTTAATCATGTAAATATACTATGACCTCATACACATTTCGGCTCATGTACAATGTGAAAACTATCTGAAATTAAATACAATTACATGGTATAAGGGAATACCGATATAAGCTGCGAGATCTCTGAAGTATTAATTTCAAAACCAATAATGATGTCGATGTCAATGCATCTCGTGTCTAAACCTGTGAAGAGAAATAGAGAGCTCAGTAAGTAAATCACACAAGTACATAGATAATAACACATAAGATAATGTACTCTAATGCATGCTGCAAAATTATAGTAAATACGTATAATTGATCAAAATTCTTATCATGAAACCTTATAACTTTTACATGCTTTCAGTAACCTTTCTTCTAGGTTTCCATAATAAAGTCTCATATAAATGTTGTTAAAGTCATTTAGGGTATTCATCAAAAGGTTACTTTAAAGTACCTCATCTCTCTCTTTGACCTGACCACAAACTCTAGTTTTATGACTTATCCATATCATATTCGTGTTAATCATATTCATATCAATTGTATTCATATCACTCATCATATTCATGTCAATTATATCCTATCTCTCATCACATTCATATAATTCATATATATCATATTTCGAAAACTTATCTATAAGTCATAACTTTTTGGGTTTTCAAACTAGGCTATATCTACACACTATTAAATATTTTAGGTAGAGAGGTATTTTGAAATACCTCGATTGACAGTTAAACCAAACCACCCGAAAACAATTACAAAAGCACATTGGTTTGAATTTCAATAACTATTCTTTTCGAATTTCTTTGTCTGGAGGCTTTTCTAGACATTGTCAATCGTCAAGGAAGATAAGATATTTTAAAGTACCTAGATTGTCCCTTTTGATCACTGTTGAACTAATGTGGAATTTTGATACTTTTAATTAAATAAGATGTAGAAAACCATATTATGATGCATTCTCATTAAATCAGATTTCTTTCTTATCAAATACTGATAAATGATTTCTGAAATTGAAATCTAATAATTGATTACTGAAAACTGAAATTTGAAAATTGATAATTTATAACTTATTCTAAAACCTAATTTCTTATAAATCGATAAACTGTTACTAATAAGCTGATTGTGATAAAACTAATATTGATATGCAATTACATACACATGACCAGTTGCCAACTATTATAATCTCTGTTAGCTAGGGCCTAAGTTAACTATTATAATCTGTCAGTATGGGTTTGATCTAATGCTTACTATTATAACCCATCAACAAGTACTAATCTAATGTGCTAACTATTATAATTCCCGTCAACAATGGCTTATACTGATGTGCCAACTATTATTATCCTCATCAGTAGGGGCCTGGTAATGGTCATGGATGTAAAAGCATTTTAAAAATGTAAACTGAAACTTATACTGGTATTGTAGAAATAGTTTGAAAGTATGTTTCGAAAACTGATAATCAATGTGCATAAAAGTACAATATGCTTAAATCCAAAAATACAAGGATACGCAAAACACGCATAAATCTAAAATCTTTCAAAACATGCATGATGTGAGTTTTTAAAGCTTTCTTTTATGCAACTGTAAATCAATGCAAGCTTAGAAAATCTCACGTACACCATGTAATGCACAAGATGCAATATAACATAAAACATGGTTCAAAATCACATGAGGAATGTACAACATGTTTTCTTGTCCTTATAACTTCTAGACAATTTTGATTCAAAACTGATCACATGTACCTATCACACTTTTAGTCCTTAAACATTATTCATCTTTTGTTTTATGACTAGACTTACTCTATATGATACTACCTTGCATCCATGGATTTAACTTATATTCTTATGATACTACTTTGCATCCTGATTGGTAATTCACCAATCTGATTCTCTTATTCACAATTAGATACATTTACTTATGCTCTTATCTTATTAAAATAGATCGTATATGTTGACCTTAATGTCTTTAATACAAGTATTTATACATCCTGAAGGTTAATAAAGCATTAATTACAATTTACTTCTTTGAACTATTGAACATAGCCTTTAATGATTGCCAAACACAATGTGATCGATCCTATACTTCTTGGGATCAGTCCCTTACCTCCAAAACCTTTAAAGGCTAGCCAAAACCACTAAGGAATCGATCCTATATTTTGGGGGGTTGGTCCTTCTGTCATTTCATAAGCACTTAAGGCGTGTTACCATGTGAGGATCAATTCTCTACAAGGATGGGATCATTCCTTTTTACACTTTTCTAAAATACTTTTCTTATTTTGAATTTTAGTCGATCAATCTTTTGCAATTCACATTTAACACTTATGGTCCTTAAACATTATTTCATTTATGTTTCAAGATCTAATTTAACCTGTACGATGCTAACTAGCATCTTATAGGATTTCTTACACAATGTGACGCTTCCTTCCATCATAACCAATCACTTTTCTTTCAATAACCTTATACATTATTCACTTACGATTTAACACTTAAACCTATATGGTATGATGCTAGGTTGCTTCGTGTAATTGTCCACATACTCTATGTGATACTAATTGGTATCTTGGATCATTAATTTTTAATGATTATAATCTGTTTCACATTCAAATTCATTATTTATGAATTTAATTTGCATCTTATGCAATTTGATTACCTAACATGCTATAGCTATTATGGCAAGCATAATTCACTTATATGTATAATATAAATTTGTATCAAGTGAAGGTCACTTGCACTATATGCTATAGTGAATATGGTAAGCATGAATTACTTACATGTATGCTAAAATTCATTATCGTGCATATGTTACTTACTTTATATTTCTAATAGTCCTTATACGATCGTCAATTACGTTTTTCGCACTCAAATTCATTACTTATGAATTTAATTTGTAGCTTATAGAAATTATAGCTACTATAACAAGTAGGATTGACTTACTTCGTAAGCTATACATGCTGTAACAGGCGTGATTCACTTACCTGACTTACAAATTTCGAGCATGAGCATACACCGAGCTTGGCTAACTCGTGTTTGTCGTCTTATCATCGTGCTACACATTTACATACTAAAATCGAGTTAATATCGGTTGAATATAAATTTTAATTAATTTTTCAGAAAATTGAAACAGTCCCTACAGCTTTTCTTATTGATTTTTTTTTAAACCAAGACATCAAAAAACATTTCTCTTTTTCGTACTTTTCATTTCTTTTCCCTTTTCTTTTTTCTTTTCTATTCTTTTCCTTTTTTCTTTTATTGGCTAAACCAGTTTGAACCAGTTTAGTCCCTTCCTTTTCTACTGAACCGTTTGAACTCGTTTAGCTTTGTCTCTACTGGTTAGATAATCGCAGGGCTGGTTCTCGTCCTAGCCTTCCTCTAGTAGCATTCACCAGCCTTGCAACACACAGGGATGGTGGCAGTAAGGCTGGGTCGACTATAGTGCGTCTAGTTTGGCCTATTCTCCTTTCCACCTCTCCCTTCCCCAATTCGCCTCTCCAGTGTCGTTTTTTCCCTCTGTTGGGCTGATGGGGCTCGCCTTCCCTTCCTCTCTCGTTGGCGATGCTGTCTCTTCTCTGGCCGATGTCCATTTCTATTCTTCCCTTTTCTTTTTTTTTTAAATCTCAGTTTGCTTAAAGCAAAGAAAGAGAAAGGAAATTCTCGGCAAGCTCTATTTATATATATATATATATATATATATATATATTTGCTCAGCCAAAGAGAATCATATATCATTAATAGAAAGAGCAAAATATAAGAAAGGGAACAACAAACACTAAATGAAAATCTGGGTTGCGGCAAAACACAAAACAGAAATACACAGCAAAACCAAAAAGGCTAATCAAAATAAAGTATGAAACATAGCAGCATGATTGACTCTCAGTTTTGCAAGGGAAACTACAAAAGAATTAACCCTCCTAGAAATGACAACAAACAAGACATCGCCAATAGCAACTATTAACCGATCAAACTAATCAAACATGGAACACTCATTAGCTTTTCTCAGTTCAGGATGCAAAATCTTCATGATAACTTCACTAGAACACAATTCAACCTGAAGAAAGTGGTTTCTCATCCATGGAGATTTACCGAACAAAATCAAAGTTTCCTTTACTGACAAAACAGTTGCATCACAAGGAGGTTAAGCCTGAATGCTACCAAAAAAACAAACCAGAAATACAATCTGCCCAATCGTGTAACACACCACCCACACTTGCAGCATGCAAAGATGGAACGATGACTTTAACATTAAATCTTAGGCCAGCCCTACCAGAAAATCTCCAATCAAAACCAGTGTGACGCCCCGAAAACGCGAAAAAAAAATGGGCTATTTTTTTTTTATATCCTTTACTTAAGTTGTATTCCTATCAGTGCCAATTTCTTAATCTTTCGTTAATGTACCGAGATGCAGTTTATAATCGTAACCAGTCGAATTCAATATCTTTTCCTCTACTTGTCAGTACGTCTATTCTCATTCCCACACTTTATATATCTAGAATATACAGTAAGGTTTAAACTGCGTTACTACTACTTTAGTTACATTCATATTTCTTACTTTACATCCCAAAACATTATTACAACATTGTCTATGCTTTACAGGAAGTCTGGTAGGTAAAGTAAAATATACCTTACTAGTACTGAGGATAGCCTGGAAGGGCTGAGTCCGCCTATCCACGACTATTGTACGGCAGGTAAGGATGACAATTTACTTAAGCAAATCTGTGAGGTAAAAATAAAGGGGTGAGCTCTTCAAGCCCAGTAAGACATGCATTTAAGGCTGTCTTAGCATTAAAACATGTAAATGTAAAATGTTGTGATATAACTTTATAAAATATCATGCACGTGAATATTAACCGAAACATATTTAGTTTCAAAAGACAAGTCAAAGTACTTGTGATATCATAACTGGTAGCATGTAATTTATAAATCATGCATCTTATAAAACACGTAGCATGTAAATCATGTAACAAATATCCCGTAGGAAATCATTCACATAGCATATATCACGTAGCTCGTTTAAAGAGCAAATCAAGTCAGAGTACATAATATTTAAATCATAAAATTTAGTACTCTTTTCTTTCAAATAATACTGATTCTTTTGATGGAGACTAGGCAGCATTTTCATTACGACAAGAGTCGTATTCATGTATGCATTTCACATAGGAAATTTGCATAGATGCTTCACTTATACTTAATACCGATGGCCATGGTAAGGGACTGTAGACTGGATCAGGGTCTTACAGAGCCCCTCGCCACTATACATATATTTCCTTTAACGGAGAGTGGCATAAACATCGCACCGAGTGGTACAAATACCCGACGTAGTTCAACATGCACCACAAGGGACTAAACGTACACCAAGTGGTATGAGGCATGTTCCACGACGGTCCAGACCCCACACGGCAATTTAAGATAGCTCTCATAGCTTACATATAGCCTTAGTCTCAAAACATTTCTTTGAAATTATTTCTCGGGTCCGTTCACCCATAAACTTTTAAATCATTTCTCGAGTCCATACACCCGTAAATTCGTAGAAATCATATTTTTAATCATATTTCAGGTCCGTTCACCCGTAAACTTGTAGAAATCATATTTTTAATCATAATTCGGGTCCTTTCACCCGTAACTTGTAGAAATAATGAATTTTCATTTTCACATAACAAATTTCATTTAAAAACATTTCACAGATATCAAAAGTATATTTTGAAGAGCTCGAAAAATAGGGCTTTTCTTTCGATTTTCTCGATTTTTGAGTGCATAGTAACTTTTCTGAGTTCGGAGTTATTATTCGTAAAAACTAACATGCTCAATACATTTTTAAGCTGAAGTAAGGTATTTGAATACCAATACTACTTTAAATCACATCCCTTACCTCGTAGATCGTAGGGCAGCGCAAACTTGTCGGGTCTCGAGATTGCCTCGATTTGCGTGCTCGAATTCCTGAACTGCCCAAAACGATATCCATTCATCATATATTGATCAATTTCATCTTAACATACTCAATTTTAATTTATCTTCTTGAAGTTTGACCAATTTTGACTTTTCGGTCAACTTTTTCGGTTTTCTCGGTTTTACCGATTTAGTGCCGTTTCTCACAAATCTCGTTATTCAAATTTCTCATTTCATTACTTCATTAACCTTATGACTCATTCAAGTTCATAAATCAAGCTAGTCATTTTGTAAGATTTTCAATTCTTTCGTTTTTCGGTTTTACAATGAGTCAAACTATAAATCGGGCTTTCTTGGTATAAATTTAACCGTTAATAACCTTAGATCCATCAAATTTTTCACATAAACACATCAACACCTTGCTGTCCAGATCTCAAATCATTCTTAGAAGTTAAATCATCCAAGTCCACTTAACTAAAAATCTTTCAACAACACCAAATAACAACATATATGAACTTCATCATCATCCATCAACTTTACCTCGAGTTTGACCAAGGTTGACCACGTTTTTGATTCTTCAAATTGTTCCTCAACTGTTATTTAACATGTATAGATCTTAGAATCATCAAAAACTACAAGAAAACTCAGCCAAAGAATCCAAAAATTCCAAGTTCTTCACTTACCAAAAACAGGGCAGATTCGTCGACCATTTTTGTTTTGCGTTTTTCACCTAGTAAAGGATCTTCTTTGTGGCTGAATTTTTTATATGTTATATAGGGATGGATGAGGAAGATTTTATCCTTCTTGGCCGAGACCTGAATCTGACCGGAAGGTGGCCGGAAAAAATCACGCACTGAGGGCAAACAGAGGACGCCTGCGGGAAGAAAGGGAGGGGGATATCTCTCGGCCTAGAAGTCCTTTGGGGTTGGTTTTTTATGCCCACTGAAAGATCATTAAGTCTACTTTCAAACTTGAAAAACTTGGATCGAATTGAATATCGGAAGGTCTTCAAATTTGACAAACATGTTGGCTGGGTCGGCAGGCTGAAGGGGACAGATTTCTGTCCTCTTCTAGAAGAATTCAAGAAAAATTATTCTAATCCAATTTTCTCCAAATTTCCACTTCTCAAGTGTTATACTATGTCTCTAGTATGTTTCATAAGAATTTTAGGGTCACTTGTTTACGAAAAATTACCCGATTGAACCCATTTTGCGCGATTTGGTCAATACCGAGCAAAATGACTTAAAGTTTTCAATTTACCTTAAAAATTAATTCGATCCCCAAAACCTCCATATTTCCACTTGATTTTGATTTTTCAAGTAAATTTCATCTTATATTAATTTTCTATGCCCTCGGAATAATTTTCGAGAATTTTTAGAATTTATTCCGGATTTATTCTCTTTTTCGAGCCCATTTGCTCGATTTAGTGCAAAGCCCGAACCTTACTAACTTTTTCACTTTCAATTCCTTAGTTTACCTTTCTAAACATCAATTCATACTCAAACATGTAATTCTTAAGAAATTCTCGAGCTTAGAGTCTTACCTCAGTTTAAGTGCCAGTGGGCCCCACGTAACTAACCCAAGTGTTTTGGTGGTTTCAGGCCTGCATAATATTATTCTGAGTTCTCAATTACTTCTTAGTTTACCAAATAAGAACTAAAGTGAGAAATATTTGGGTTTCACAACCAGAGCCTATATGGGCACAGTTAGAACCAGTCAAAGCAGCTTGAGGAAATGACCACCACAAAGAATCATCAACCACACCCTCCCCAACAACATTAATCCATAATAAAGACCGCATCTTGATTAAAAACAGAACTTCCTCTGTAGTCTAACTCTTGAGATTAAAAATGGATTCATTCCTAGCAAGCCAAATAAACCACACAATAGCACCACTAACTGCTAACCAATATTTTTTTATATAATTTGGAAAACAGACATCTTCACACTGTCTCAGACAATCTTCTACGGAATTGGCAATAACTCATTTCAAACTCCACAGTAAAAAATCAAACACCAAATCGACCATGAAAAGAAACATTCACAGAGAATGTGAACACACTTTTCCTTTGCTATACCACACCAGCTATAAACACACTGACCATCGTAAAAGTTCACTCTTCTAGATCTCAAAAAGCACTTAGATGGAATGGAATTCAGTACAACAAGCTATAGAAAGCTCTTTACTTTTGGCGGGACAAGATACTTCCAAATAGATGAAAATCAAACTTTTTCAGTCGAAACCACAAAATAAAACTGCAAAGACTCCGCACATTTTTTAACTGAAAAAAGTCATTTCCTACTTAATTTCCATATCAAGCGATCATTAGAACTAGGAAATTGGCATGATACCAATAACTACATTTAACAACTGTTTCAAGGATTCTTCCTTTCACACTCTTAAATTTCTTCTAAAATTCAGAACACACTCACCCCCTCATTAAAGCATCCTTAACTTTTAGTTCTTTATCACAAGATAAAGAGAAAAGTCTGGGAAATTTGTCTCTCAATGGAGCCTCCTCCACCCACTTATCCAACCAAAAGAAAACTAATGCTCCATCACCAAGCACCCATTTACAGCCTTCAAAACCCACCATTCGGTCAATACCTTCAATACTTGCCAACGACAAAATATTCTTCCAACAGGGGAAACCTGCAAAGAATTAGACACAGAAGGCAACCAATCCATAAAACCTCTACCATACTTTTCATAAACCAACTTTCTCCAAAGGGCATCCTTCTCAGCTCCATATCTTCACCACCATTTACTTAAGAAGGCCAGATTTTTAATCCTTAAGTCAATAACTCCTAACCCACCCATCACCTTAGGTTTACAAACCACAACCCATTTCACCTTTGCAATTTTTCTGTTACAGTCGGAACCACCCCAAAGAAAAGACCTTCTCAACTAATCCAGTTTCTTGAGCATACTTATAGGGGCTTTAAAAATTGAGAGATAATAAATTGGCAAAGAGTCCAGTACAGCTTTCACCAAAGTCAATCTCCCTGCAAAAGATAAAAGCTTGTTCTGCCAACCTGCAAGACTATTTTTAAAAATCTTAATCACATGTTCCCAAGTGCTCAATCTTCTTAGGTAAGCTTCTAAAGGAATACCTAAATACAAGAAATGAGTGAACTTTATCTCACATCCTATTGAACACGTCATTAGCTAGCCTAGATCATCACTAACCCCGATTGGAAACAGATAAGACTTTCTAAAATTAATTTTAAGGTCGGACATTAGCTCAAAACATCTTAACACTCTACGAATGTTAATAGCTTTATCATCTTCCACTTCCAAAAAAAAAAATAATGGTATCATTTGCAAATTGCAAATGAGAAATTCTCTACCTAGTCTCAGAAACTCTAATTCTTTTAAACAGAGATAGCTCCTCAGCTCTCACCATGATCAGATAAAACACTTCAACAATTATAATAAATAAAAATGAGGATAATGGATCTCCCTGCCTTAAACCCCTCCTCATAGTAAATTCAGAAGTAGGAGAACCATTAACTAAAACTGATACTCTGACAGTAGAAATACATTCCATCATCCAGCCCCTTCATCTCCTTTCGAATCCCATTCTTTCCATGACCATAGATAGAAAACCCCAGTTGAGACAATCATATGCCTTCTCAAAATCCAGCTTCAAAACAATACCCTAATTATTCCAAGACCGTTTCTTCATAGTATGAATAACCTCATTAGTAAGAAGGATTCCATCCATAATATGTCTTCCACCAACGAAAGTTGTTTAAGTGTCGTTAACAATCGAAGAAATCATCATCTTTAATCTATTAGCCAATACTTTGGCTAAGATTTTATATAATGAACCGATTAAACTAATCGGACGGAACTCCCTTAACTGGGTTAGATTCTTCACTTTAGGAATAAGCACAATAAAAGGGGAATTCAAACCCTTTTCAAGCCGACCATTATAATAGAAATCAGCAACGAATTCCATAATCTCATCCTTTAAAACTGGCCAAGAACTTTTGAAAAAATTAAAGTTTTAGCCATCAGTGCCTGGAGCCTTTGAGCCTTCGCATTCCCAAACCACTCTCTTTACTTCATCATACGAAAATTGAGCTTCAAGCAGGGCCATCTCTTCTGAAGAAATCTTCTTGAAATTCAGCCCTTTCAGAACCGGTTTGGCCCAGCTATCCTCACTGAAAACATTTCTAAAATAATCCACAATTGCTGCTTTGACTCTTCTAGGATCAGAAGTCCACACCCCACTGATACTCAAGCCACTAATATAATTCCTGGCGACTCTAACTTTTGTTTTGCAATGAAAAAATCTGGTATTGTTGTCCCCCTCCTTAAGCCATGATATTCTCGCCTTCTACCTCCATAACAATTCCTTGTTTCTTTTAGCCATCCATAAGTTATGAATCACAACCCTCTTTACATCAATCTCTTCCTCCGTCAGATTCCTTTCATCCGCAATTTTGTCAAACGCCTCTAACTTTTCCTCAAGTTGCCCAATTTTAATGTCAATATCACCAAAAGAAATACAGTTCCATTGTTTCAAGAAAACCTTCGATCTGTTGAGCTTCACCTTTAGGCAAAAATCCGGTTTACCTAACACCTCCACCAGTTTCCATTTTTGACTAACCTTTGAACCAAACTCCTTACAATTCAGCCAACAATTCATGAATTTAAAAGGTCTTAGGCCCCAGTCCACTGTGTCAGACGACAACAAAATAGGGCAATGATCCAAAAGTAACCTCTTTAAAGCTCTTGGACATAAATTTTTGAACATAATCAACCACGAACTAGATAACAAAAATCTATCCAATCTACTTTTCTTCGACCCCTGTCCATACCATGAAAATTTCCTCCCATTTAAAGCAAATCAATAAGTTCGAAATATTAAATCAATTATTTATATATTTAAATTATACATATAATACATAAATATATACTTTCTGTTTATATATATTTTATATGTTAATATATATATATATACTTTTTATATTTATATTATATATATATATATATATATATATATAAACATTATTTTCATTTTCTTTAGTATATAGTTTTTCGTATACTCAAAATTATTTCCTAAGAGTGGGAAATTTTGAATTATCACACAAAGCCACAGACAAAACACCAATACAAGTCTGATCCCTTAAAATTATATTTGTTGAGAGGGCTTGAACCTTTCCTACCGAGTGCAAAAGGAATTAGTTCCAAACTAAAAAAGGTTGGTTACACAAAAAAACAAAAATGCAAAACACCAACACCTTTGTTACCAACGTTACGTTTCTTTTCCCTCTAGACAAAGATAAACTCTCAGTTTTCACAAGAAGACAGTGAAAGGGAAAAAAAGATGGAAAGAAAGGGTGAAGTTACCAAGATTAAGGTAAATAACATATATGTGGGGTTCTAACTAGATCTTCTGTCGTGGGTTTCTTTTAAATTCTTTTCTCTTCTTTTTTTTTTTAGTAGTATTTTTACTTTGCTTTACACTACCCTCTGTTGGGTTATTAAAAAAACTGTCCAAAAGAACAATAACTCGTGTTTTCTTTTTCTTTTTTATTATATGTAGCAGGGATGAAAAATGAAATATAACTTAAAGAAAGCATAGTTTTGGTGGGTTGAATGGTTTTTGTTTTAGTAGTAGACTAGAACTTTTTTTTATATGTGCTCGAATTTATTTGCAATCTGCAACTGCAGTGCCCATCCTGGGAAGGACTCTGGCTATTTTGTCTTCTATGTTGTTTTTCTTGGTAATTCTCGAACACAACTTGCAGATATAACTTTTTTTTTTCTGAATTTTCAGCATTATTTTTTCCCTTCATGTTTGTTACTGCTGCCAGTTACAATGTAGGCATTATTCCATATTATTCATACAATGCAGGATCACATTTGTTATAGCTTTAGTTCTCTGGGTACGGGCTGGTTTATTCAATAATCATCACGGTGTAGAGGAGACATACAATGGCAAACACTACCGCTATATTGTTAAACGCGGAAACTTTGCTGTGGGAGCTTCCTTAGCCGCTTTAAGTGTCATTTCTGGAATCTTTCCTTACGTCAAGTCCACGAGTGCTCCTTCTGGGGATTTACCTACTATTTGTAACGCTTCACCTCTTCGTAGTCCTACTCACATTGCCCCAGCCATTGTAAGGGAACAAGCTCAGTTCCCACCCCACAGCCCTCAACCTTCTGGTTTTGCGGTTCGAGATACTGATATCAAGCGTCATTTCACTTGATCACACAGTTTCCCATCCAAACACTTGACGGATTATGTATTATTGTATACGAGTTTTTGTTTTGGGTGGATGCATTGTTGTAAGTAATTTTCTTTGAAGATTCCACCTTCAATTTGTTTAATTAATTACGGCAAAAACTTCAGAAGAAACTACCCAAGATTTTAATGAAGTTGGGGTCTGTCCAGGGTTTCAAATAGCGGCCGCGGCCGCTATTTTGCGGTAGCGGCGGTGGCCGCCACCGCTATTGAAGAAATAACGGGTGTGAAAAATTTTCACACCCGTAACACCATCATAATACACTGTTTGTATAAAAAAATCAGAGTATCAACCAATTCACACCAAACAGAAAGCATACGAGAGCCAAATCATCAACAATCAGTCTTTGATCGGCAGCAGCAGTAACAGAACCATACACAACACAGAGAAACAAACAATAACAAAAACAGAGAGACAAATGGCAGCAACTATGTGAGGTAGAGTTAAATCTCTGATTTATGATGTTTGATTGTAAAATCGATGGATAGGAGGGATGGGTGGAGAAGAGGGTGACCGAAGAGATGGGTGGGGAGGGGACAGAATGGTTGGAGTTTGGAAAAGCATCTGCTTTCTTGGAGAAAATCTGAAATTGGCATTGAATGACAGAGTAGAAGGATGAGAAGTGATAGAAAAGAGTGTAGGAATTAGGAAGAAAATCTTAGAAGCCAGCAGAGATGAAAGGGGCGAATTAGGAAGAAAATCACAGAAAATTGTAAAAGTTAGCAAAGATGAAATGGGCAAATTAAGAAGAAAATCGCAGAAGACCTCCTGCCTGGGTGGGGGTTAGGGACAATGGGTGGGTGGGTGGGTCAACGTGGGTGGGTTGGGTTAATGGGTAAAATAGTTTTAATTAAATTAATATAATTTTTGTAATTAGTATAATTTTTAGTAATTATTTTTTTAATTAGTATAATTAATAAAATTTTTTAAGAAGTTAGTATTAATTAATAATTTTGTAAGTAAATATTTAATAATTGTATAAAAAATGTATACTAATTAGTTTAAATATTTAATATTTATCTCAAATAGGGTAAAATTAATATTGTTAATATAAATTTTTCAGTAGAATTTTTATTGTTAAATTTTTGTTATTAATGTTTAAAAATATAGTACTAAATATTATTATAATTTAAGAGAAAAATAATATTGATATTGATTTTTTATAGTGACCACTTATAATTATAATTGCAAATATTACATTTTTAGTTAATTTGTGTGAATTAAAAAAAATCACGACCGCGATAGCCGTAATGACCGCGATGGTCTCCGTTATATCCGCAACCGCGACAAACGCAACGCAACCGAAAACGAAACCGCGACCGCAATTTAAATCCCTACTGTCATCTAAGCCCAGCGACCAGACAAAGAAACCGAGTCAGATGACATTTGAACATTTAGCTTAAAAACAAAAGAAAATTCCAAAAAATAAACCCAAATATGAAAAAGGCAAGTACGAAACGTCCGCTTAGGCCAGGCCATGTTTGGTATATGAAAAGGAGAGATAATAATTAGTTAATATCCTCATGTCTTATGTTTAATATATACTAATACAAGAATAACTAGTAAGATAAAATGATTTTTATTGATTAAAATTACTTTGTTTAGAAGTAAATATATATATATATATATATATCATTAATTTATTAATTTAAATTTATAATTTTTTAATAATTCAAAGATTTTTTTAACTAAATATATATATCATTATAATTTTTATAGTTAATAGTTAAATTTATTTTTTTATAAGAAATTGATTTCTCAATAAAAATTTAATTTTTTAAATTAAATGTTTTTTTTAAATTGATTTTGTTAAAAATATTAATTTTAATCTTTTTTCTTTTTCATTTTATTTTTTTTACGTTTTAATTTTAGAATAATTTTTAAGATTTTACTTAAAATATATTTATATTTTAAAAAATCATTCAAATAAGATTATTGATTATTTTTTAAAAAAAATCAAAAAAGAAAAAGCAAAAGATAGAAGAGCAAAAAATTTTAAAAGTTAAAAACAAAAATTAGCTAACTTTAATAGATCAAAATTTATAAATTAAAGATATAATTTATAAACATTTTTATATTTAATTTTAAAAAATTTGATTATTATCATGATTATTTTCAAAAATATTAATTTTTGAAAAAACTAATTGTTTTACAAATTATTATTTTTTTCTAAACTATATTTTCTTTATTCAAAAAAAAAAGAAAAAGAAGAGGTAAAAAAGGCAAAATTAGGCAAAAAAATAAAAAAGGAAACAAATTAGATTAAGCAATTAATAAATGGTCATCGTCATCTTATTAAAAGTTACGTGTAAATTTTAAAGATAAAATATAAGCATATATTACCTAATCACATGAGATTAAACATAATGTTTTTATTTTGGACCTATACTAGGAAGATAATTAGTACCCTTTGCAATTAAATCTCATTTTATACACAATATAAAAAAAAATAATCAAAATTTGACCTAACAGTTATTATCTATCTTTAAGAAAAATTAAATCCAATGTTCAAATCTTCCCTCCTCCAATGCCTTATTATGAACAAAAATAAATAAATAAATAAAATAAGACGATAATCATACTTACCAAAATAAATAAATAATATAAGACGATAATCATACTATCTTATCATTCATCCTATTCATCAAACATAACCTTAATGAATAGCATTAGCATTACCGAATTATCTTAAATATACTTCTTGTTACTAATAGACACAAGAGTAGACCCGACAAAGTAAATACGACACAAGTGACACGACACAAACACGATACAAAAAAATCGTATTCATATTTGAAAAATTCGTGTTTTGCGTTTAACCGTGTCGACACGAATTTTGACACGATAATTTTCGTATTTAATCATGTCAGATACGACTAAACACGTATAAGATACAAA
Organism: Firmiana major; assembly: GCA_033439115.1. NCBI lineage: Eukaryota > Viridiplantae > Streptophyta > Magnoliopsida > Malvales > Malvaceae > Firmiana > Firmiana major. The sequence goes on along the minus strand of CM065898.1, from coordinate 78,907,982 downwards.
AACACATTTTCTTAAATTGTGTCATACGAATACACGATTAATATGTACACAACACGAAAAACACGTTGAGAAAAATCGTGTCACGTGAATACACGATATACGTATAAGACACGAAAATAATATATATTTGTAGAAAGAGTTGGACCTTGACAAAAAAAATTTTTTCTAAGCATTTACCAAAATTGAAAATTAATAATAAAATATTTTTTTAAATGAGTTATAAAATAATAATAAGAATTTAAATTAAATTATTGTTGCAAATCATTAAATATTATAATCTTTTTTATTTTTGATTATATTTTATTTTTGATCATATCATCCGTGTCGTATCTATTCGTATCGTGTTTAATCGTGTCAGTTATATTTTTTCATTCTTATCGTATCGTATGACACTGATAATTATAACGTGTTAACTGTATCGTGTCACACGTATAAAATACGTTTTGTGTTTGTATTTACATTTCAGACTCGTTTTATAATTAATATCGTGTCGTATCATGACACGGAGACACAAATTGCCAAATCTACACAAGAGGCTCAATGGAACTAACCTACTCCCACATAGATTAAGTATGTTGCAATACAATAAGTGTACACATCTCAAAAAGAATGGTAAAATGGAAATGATAGAAGTGAACAACATATTCCAGCTGGTGTCATTTTGGGTGCTGTTATGGGTAGTGCCCATAAAATGCCCACTTTTATTGTCAAAATCTACTTACATTGGTAAAACTAGACATTCATTTCATGAACTCAAACAAGATACAAAATCCAGAACTTACCGTGGTATTAATGACGTCAGTTGGCCTCAGGAAGCCACCAGATATACATATTTATGCAAATTCTAAACTGCCTACTACTGGCATGATTCCTTGTTACCAGTTTGCTACCTGAATACTTTTTCTCCATTGATTCCTCAGAAAGAGATATTCAGTAATCGTAAACGCCTAAAAACAATAAAAGCAAAGAATATGTCCATAATATGTAACCTAGCTTCTATGCTGATTACTTGGCTGATCTAATTATTGGAAGAAAGCAAGTATCTCACCTTGACGATGCTGACAATGTAGTGTTGGAGGGAAATGCTTTTTGTCAAAAAGAGGAAACTACCAATGCTTATTTTGCTGACAGTATTTAATGTTTCGTCGTATCAATGTACAATGTAATCTATAAAGGATCTCTTACTGCATCACTTGTGGGGAGAATCACTTTACTAGCTGCTTTTGATGGTGGCCTATTGATCTTTTCAAGTAGCCTACTGAATACTAGTTTGACAGGTATGCAAGCCACTGTTGTGGGTCCAGATGACTCTGGTTTGATTAATCCATCCATTTGACAGTCACCGCTATCATGTATAGGCTTAGAACCGAGACTATGTTCTATACCAATAGATGACAGAGTTCTTGTTTTCTGGCTAGAAGATAAGATTAATTTCTTTGGTAACTTTCTTTGGAACTTCCTGTCAGTAGGAGAGCATGGAACATGAGAGATGCTCTTTTTAACCAGGCCTGCCTTATAATCAGAGCTTCCTACATTGTATTTCTTGAAAGGTGTTTTTTCTTCATGATCCAAGGAATTATATTCAGCAGCTTCATAACTACCCAATACAAATGGTGGGTGAGGACGTGGGACCCTAAAATTGGTCCTCTTGGCGGTCCTCCATGCTGGTGGAAGTGAAGTATTTCCATCATGGTTAATTAGTCCATTACTAATATAACCATTAGTGGGGAGAAGGGTCTCAGTTGAACTGTCTTCTAGGGCTTCAATTTGAATGGGATGCCCTACTATTGCCTTCCCATCCAACTTGCTCATCAATGAAACAATAGGTACAGGTTCTTTTGGATAGCTTGCTTGGACTTTCAAATCTACATCTATCAACATAGATCTTCTTTTCCCACCGAAACGACAATGGGCAGCAAATATTGGATCATAGTGCCACTCTTTGTCCTCCCACTCTCTTTTCAGAGTAGCATGGTTCTCCCAAGGCATGCCTTCCCAATCAAAGATGTTACGATTGAAACTATTTCTACTTCTGGACGAAGCCCTTGGTGACCACAAATATCCTCTTTTGTCAAAACCAACTATTTGCTTTCTGAAATCTTTTGCTTTCGATCCAGCCACATCAACATCATCACTAAAGAAATAATTTCTACAAGAACTTTGACCTAATGAACTTCTCAAAGCTCCCCTTTCTTCATGATATATCCCATGAGCAGATCCATTATAACCTCTTATCTCTGCTGCATCCATGTATCTTTTTGGCATATTCCGTATTTTCCTTTTCCCTTTTAGCTGCCATTTGGACACTGCTTCATTCACAGAAGGATGATCATGAGAATAGAAGTGAGACATCTCACCAGAAAGAGATGACTCATCCGACTCTCCCTGACCCAGGCTTCCACCTCCTAGTGCATCAGGTCTTTGAAAGGCACCCAATCGAACATCCATACAAACAGTAGCACCTGAATAGAGAGAATAAGAAAGCAATAAGAAACTATATTAAATCGATTATCAACAATAGTTAACAGGCCATGATGCTTTCCTTAACTACTAAACAACAAATTCCTCAGGTAACAAAAAGGGAAACGTAGTTGGACCATAGGGGGCCATACACTCCCCCAACTCCCAAAAAGAAAAAAGCTTTCAAATTCTTACCTTTTGATCTTGCAAGTCATGCCAAATTCAAAAGTACATATATTGGCTCCCGAAATTTGTTAATCTTACATTAAAATTCTGTGATTTATATTATTTTTGTGCATATATTTATATTGGCCTCAAACTTAATATAACTTGGTTCTGCCACTGCATAAGAAGCAAAAAGGAAAGGATAAATTTAGGTTCACATGTAGCCAATAAACCAACTTTCAAATTCCATTCTAGATCTCTGTTACTAATTGAATCTTATACAAGTTTTCAACTATGAAATTTGACCACTTTACTCCATAATTCCTTATAATTTAAACTACAATCTATACAATATACACCATGATTGAATTTTATAATCATAATTAAATTTTTATTTAAAAGAGAATGTCAACTATTTCTTAACAAGCCAAGAATCACCAGTCCTTACTTTCTCTCTGTTATATCTCTTTTCTGTCTTACCCACTGTCTTTCTAGTACCACTACCCATCTACTTATTTATTCTCATCTTTTTTATCTTTGCTTTCATTAGTTTATCCAGCAACTTAATTAAATAGGTAGCATATAGCTAGTAGAACCCTACTAAAAAATGTCAACCAATTTCAAAACTTATTTCAGCAGATAACATAAACATGTCATAAAGAAAACATGAAATCAGACATGCCTTCAAAATAATTGACCAGAAAACAGAACCACAGAGCATCTTTAGTCCAAGTTGTTTGATAATATTTAAATTCCCCTCCCCCAACCACAACCTAGGACTCAAAAGAACGTAACTAGCTGTAGTGTGAACCAGTCCAAGATTGTTTCAGAATCAATAATTTGAGGGAGGTCTTTCTCTGTCTAGGCGAGTATGTTTAGGACTAAATACCATTAATGGTGTACAGAGAACAGCATGTGAAACATAAGGTTTTCAAGATAAAAAAGTAACAGCTAAAGCCAGCTTTCATGTCTGCAGGGTATGCACAATCCTAAACTTAGAGGAGAACATTTATCCAGGATACAAGATAATCTTCCCAACATAATGCATGAAACTACAGATAAGACTAAAATGGATTAACCTGAGTGTGAAGTGTTATCCTCATCCATATCTGGATCAGTCTCAGAAGAATCAGACTCTGACTCCGATTCAGAGGAAGTTGATTCAGAAGAACCAGATTCACTATCTTCCAAGAAATCACCAGTATTATCTTCAATCAGGTGACTAGGAAAGGGATAAGAATCACATTCCACGAAACGGGAAGGTGACATCTCAATCTGGTTTGGAGGAATTTCTTTATAATCCAAAGCATCAAATGAATCAGCTGACAAGTACATGGATCTGCTCCTCTTTGCTCGGTAAATACCACCCATCCGCTCTCCTGAAATAGAAGTAGAAACAGCACAAAGTTAGGTTGCAAAAAATGAGGGACCTCTAATTTTCCACTACTCTGCAATACTTGAACAAAAGGGTGCCCTCTGTCACATCTCTTGACCAAAAACTGCATACTAAATCCCTCGTGTAACCTTTTCCTTTCATCTAATGAAGATTTACCATTAATGTGAGCAGTCCTTCCCATGCTAGAAACCCTACTGGAAGGAGAGAGAACATCCAAAGCACCAAAAGATGCAAGCTTTTGTTTTGCATGTGCAGTCTTGAGCCCCAAATCCTGCACTCCTCTCAGGCGGGGTATTATTTCAGCAGTATCATTTTCCCAACTAGGCTGATTTCCGACCAGGTTTTGCAAGTGTATAGGGCTGTTCACAGTTTCACCCTTGATGGAAGTAGCTTGACTCCTGGATTGATTTGATCTTGAGTTCCCAGGTTTTCCATTACTAATATCTGAACCTCCAGAATCCCTTTTAGCCGAACCAGATGATTTACTTCTAGCATCAGAAGGTCTATCAATTTTTCCTTGTTTTCTCAACAGTTCCTTCTCGAGTTCAAGTGCGTGAAGGATAGCGTCTTCCCGTCGAGCATATTTCTCTCTCTTCTTCGGTGGCATACCTTGTGAGGATTCTGCCCTTTCAATGCAATCATCAAACTCCCCACATCGAAATGCCTTCACACGCTTAGACTTTTCTAAATTGTACCAATCACTGAGAATAATAAAAAGAAAAAAATAAAAATCTTACAACCAGAAACAAATAGAAAATGGAACAGAAGATTAATATCATAAACATTATCATCCAAATTAGTAATAAAAAAAGGAACCAAAATTCAGCCATGACATCATAAAGACCATATCCTCCAAAAAAATAAAAGGAGGAGCAACAAAGCAAAAGTCACATGAATTTTCACCAAATAAAATGACCACAGAAGAATAGTTTCAAAACAAATGGAAGCTATGCAAGTCAAAAAGGTTATTTGCACATTTTCCACATCAAATAACCAGAATGAGAGAACTTAAGAAAAATTCCAGACCAACAGGATTACAAGTTGACCGGTAAGGCAAACAGCCTGGATATGGAACGGTATTCACATACAAAAGCACGGTGGAAAGGAAGATGACAGTGTTTCCATACAACAGAAGAATTGTCTAGGAAAAATAACGCAATTCATTTACTAAACTTAATGGCCTCTATTCTAAGGCCAGAAATTGTCTAAGACTGCAACAAAGTAACTAAAGCATTTATAAAGCAAACAATAACAGTCTCAGTAAATTGACAACCAAATCAGTATAACTAGTCCTCAAAGGTGGCTCAAATATGCTACTACCTTCTTATAAACTTCTGACATGCTAGTGGAAAGCAAAGTTAGTTTGTTGGCCTAAAACTTGAAAAACCTGCTAGCGTATTATTGCATTTGCATAGAATGTGCTTCAAATAACAACATAAATAATCTTTCACCTATTTCTAAAAAACAGGTATTACTTGTATCTTCGATAGAATTAGAAATTTAGAATACATCGATGTAGCATCTCCTACTCTAACATGGATAGTAAAGAAACAATAAAGTAACTAAAATCACACATAATTTTAGGTTCAATTGTTCAGAAAAAAAGTTAAAAGGGCCACAGCCAGGGCAACAAAAATTCAACAAGTGTATTATAAAAGGGATAAGTTCATATCCTTTTGGGCCTTCTTAACTAGCATAACAGTCTAAACAGTATTCTAAGGACAATAATGATGTCAAAACGTTACATCAGTTGTCATTGAGCAAGATAACATATAAGAGAAAAAAATGTGTGTGTGTGGTAGTGCTGATGGTGGGGGGCTAACAAATAAAATTGAACTTTTCCTTACAGGTCCAGATTCTAAAATATAGATGAATAAAAGATTTGAATGAACACTCAGATTAGTCTTCCTCTTATTCCACCACTCTTTAATCAGAAATCATAAATAGAGACGAACATCATTCAAACCCTATAAAACATGCAAGATGGAGCTACAACTACCTATATTCAGATCTTCACAATTATTTTTGCAGAGTCACAGAGGACTAGACTCTAGATTAAAGCAGATCATTCACAACTTTCTAAGAAAACAAACCACGACTCAAAACTAAGTTCCATATGACAGGGGATCATCAAAATATTTCATTCGTCCTTCATGTCTTATATATGTAGGGCCATTATCACTTTTCTTTTAAAGCTCAGTTACTTAAGATGTCCATAGTTAAGTTCATAAGACACGGATCATCCTTACTTCATTTTCCTTAAACTCTCCTGACATTGACATAAATCACATTATTCTCTATTCTTCTACTAGATCCATTCTATCCTGAATCCCTACTGGCCTAAGTCATATCATCATCAAGATGAAAAATTCTAATTTGTTACACTAAAACCGACTTATAATTTTTTCTTTTTTCGCAATGCTAAAGCAAATTAAGCCAATAAAATGAATAAATTAAAAAAGTCAAAGACAATAATAAGAGACTTACACGCTGGCATCCTCTCTGCCAAGAAGTTTGACGGGAGTTCCGGTCCTTGTAGACGTAAGTTGAGATGCCGGTAACTCTTCCGGCCCCATTATTTTCCCTGGCCACCACGAACCGTTCCTCCTGCGTACCCACACGATTGGCCCGACTCCTCCTCCTCCTCCTCCATCTGATCTTGCCCCATTCTCCATCTCTTTCTCCCTAAACTCTCTTTCTCTCTTTATCTCTATCCCTATTACTCTATTTTCCGTGCAATTAACAGATTTTCCATCTATATCTATAAAAACAAATAAAAGTGAAACGAAAAGCGATAAAATTAAATTAAAGGGGTAGGGGGTTTCAGCCGCCGGCGAAGAAGAGGGAGAAACGGAGGATCCGAAAGCGGGAGAAAGATACGGATCCGAACAGGGGGTTTCGGGAGAGGGTTAGGGTTAGGGTTTCCATTCAGAAATTAGATTTGGGGATTTTTGTGCATTTTTTTTTTTTTTTTTGAATTTGGAGGAGACTCCCCTTCTTTCTCTCTTTCTCTCTCTCTCTCTCTGCTTGTCTTGCTTGGTCTCTAGAAGTTTCCTTTTTTTTTCATTACTGAATAGCATTATTTATTCTAAAAGCGTGGTAATCCTGTAATTGGACTTCAACCCGGTTCGAAGTAACCGTATTAAGAGAGGGAGCACTCCTGACTCCTCCAATATTCAATCGTTCCGATATTCCAATCGTTCTTGAGATTTTGATACGCTATCCACTGTTTCTTTTTCTTTTTACTATTTTGGTAATTTTTATGAATATTTTTTCCATTAAATTACAAAATAATTTAAATAAATTCTTTAAAAATTACAAAAATATGAAAATCTAAACAAAAATCTTAAAAAAATCATGCAAAAAAAAAAATCTAAAGCAAATGAAACTATATTAGTTTATTTTAAATAATTTTCTTACTTGAAATATCTTCAAAAAAATTTTCAAATTTATAAAATATGGTATCATATTTTAATCAAATAATAAATTAACAAAGGGTTTTTAAAAAAAAAAACAAAATTAAAAGGATTATCCATTGGACTTGGATTTTAAATGTGAATTCAATTCGATTTTTATTGAGTTTCAATTTTTAAATTTAAATTATTATAGTACTATTAAATAATTTAATATAATAAAATTAATGAATAATTAATATAAATTATATTTTTAAATTTAAAATTAGTATTATTTTAATAATTATATAATTTATTAAAGTTAATTAGTTGAATAAATGTTATTTGATAATTTAATATTATTACAAGTAAATTAAATTATATTTTGAATATATTTTATAATTTATATTTTAATTGATTCATATTATTATTTCATATATTTTATAATTTCCAATGACGAAAGATTCAATTCAAATAAGGTCTCACGTTAGTCGACCAAAGCTAGCAACCGTGGCAAATGGTATTTTTTCGTTTAAGAACTTAAAAAAGTGAAAATAAATCTATTAAGAGAGTCATTCAATAACTTAAAAATTCAATGTTAAATAATAATAATAATAATTAAGTGTTGAATTATTGAGACTAAATAGTAATTAAGTGTTACAAATTTAAGAAAAGTTTATTATATTTTCATGAGAAAAAAATTATAAAGAGATTTTACATTTTATAAAAATAAATAAGAAATAAAGTATTTTAAGTAGCATATAATAATGTAGTCAAATAATAAAAATTCTCCTAAAATTTTTATTGGATATATTATAGTTATTAAATTACTCATAAACTTTATTTTAAAACAGAAAATTTATTACTAAAATTCTAAAAGAGTGTACAGTATACTATATCCCCATAATTAATTAATAGAACTTATAATTCAAATAAAATTATTTTTGGGCTTGATAAATTGATAATGGATATTTCTTCATTTCATTTTTAAAAAAAAAAAAAAAGGTAAAAGCTGAAAAAGAAAAAAGAAAAGGTATTTCATTTTCCCTCGTATGTATATTTTGCTGGAGCCTGTTTAAGTGTAGGTAGAAAAAGAATTTCCATTGTTTCAGCAACACGACAGCTCGTGAAAGAACAGAGAGATGGATCCACAGCTAACCGAAGTGTCGCAGCTATTCGAGCGATTCAAAGCTGCATTTATCAGAAAAGATTACGATTCCTGCGCCAATCTCCTTTCTCAACTCAAGGTTTTAAAACTTGTTCAAACCCTAATCTCTTTCTTTTTTGGTGAAAATTCTAGGGTTTTCCTCGTTCTTTCACCTGGAAAAAGATCGGGCCCATGCTGTAGATCTTCAGTTTCTTTGGAGAGTTTATTTTTTAGGGTTTAGGAATTTACGAGTTTTTTGTTGTATGTTCCAATTATGAACTGTCTTTGAGCTTGAAAAAAAGGTTGGAACTGGAGGAAGGCATTGAAAAAAAGAAGATTCTATTTTGGCTCGGTAGTATTTTTCCTTAGTTCTAAAATGTTTTTATATGGGAATGCTGGTCAAGTAATTTGGGTTTCTTATTGCAGGTTTTGCTGACAAAGTTCAGGAGCCTTCCTCCGTTATTTGAAAATACACCAAATGCGGTTAATGAATTGCTTATAGCAAGTAATGATTTTGACTCAGTTGATTTTTTTTTTTTTCCTTTTTGTTTTCTCATTTTTATTTCTTTTGTATGTTAGTCCATCGTTAATTGGAGAACTAGTTTTGCATATTTTGAATGATGCTGTATGTATTATAACTTATTAGTTGGAGCTTCACGTGCAAGAGCCAAATGTAACCTGGTTTAGGTTGAGGACTACTATGAGACCATGACTAAATCTCAAGTATGAACTGGAACATGCAAGTTTGTGTCATTCCTTTTCGGGATTTTTAATGTGGTTTATGATTCGAGTGTGCTTCAGCTGCTGTATGAAACTTGTTTTAAACCATTTGAATAGAATTAAGAATTTAAGTCTCTACTTGTTTGAAGATTATAAATAATCAGTTGTTTAATTCTTTTTTTTTTTCTTTCACTTAAAATTTCAGGGGAAATTTATGAGCATGCCGTTGTCCTCAGTGTGAAGATTGAGGATCAAGATGCCTTTGAGAGGGATTTCTTCCAGTTGAAGCCCTATTATACTGATGCTGGGTTAGTTGCTTGTCTTTCAGAGCTATGCTTAAAGTTTTGCTCTGTGGTTCGGAAATTATGTCTTGTCACCTTAGCAGAGCTATTGTCCCGTTGTATAATTTTCCATCTAGGCTTAGTTTTTGATGTTTTATTGTTGTTGTTGATGTAATTTCCTGCCCTTTCTCTCTAGGTGCCTATAGTATATGAATATAGAAGTGGTGCATTCTATGGTGCCCTGCATAATGATTCATAAATGATGGGTGACAATTCATCTAATTAGAAACATCAAGTGAGAAGGTTTACATATTCCAAAAGGACTTGTAGGCCCAACTGCGTAATGAATCAATACAGAAAAAATTGAAGAACTTTTCTCAATGTTTATGTTCTATTGTTTTGGAGTGAAAGTTACGAATGGCCTAAAAGCATACTTATTATCAAATACATTCTTGATGGCTAGCATCTTCGGTAATAGAATTAAGGGAATCTGTTGCTTGTAAATGTTAATATTAAGGTTGTATCTTTTCAATCCGTCTGTTGCTTGTAAATGTTAATGTTAAGGTAGTATCTTTTCAATCAGATCTATATTGACTACTGTGAGAATAGCCATTTTGATTGGTCAATGAATCTGCTTGGCACAAGCAGCCAATAATGCCGTGAGTGTCATGAGGAATAGTAGTATGACTTATCCCCTATTTCCTGAACTCGCCTAGAGGACCCCGATTAAGTTTGTTTATCATTCCAAATTCTATGCTTCCAACGCTTGCGCATTTGTTAAAGTATGTCATATGTAAAGGATGTCCTCGACATGTCAGATCATCCAGGACGTACTGTATAGGAACATTTTATCCACTTCTAAATATATCCTGGTTGTTGATATTCCTTCTTTAGTTTAACTTGGCCCATAATTAGTTATATTGATGCAAAGTTCAAAACAGAAAAAGGATCCATGCTCCTAAATGTGATTCAAACCTTAGAATTTGGATGAGCAATCTCCTTTCTTTTATGTAAGACTTCTAATATAATACGTAGAGAAATCAAAACGGCTGTTATATCTTGTATGAGCATGTTGGTTAATTGGATTTTTTAAACTTGTGCCATTTAAACAAATTGTCTCAAGTAAACTTCCCCTCCTTATAATGTGTATACTCATGTGTGTTACTAATTTCTTATTCAGAAGCCTCTATCATTTATGCTAGGGAATTGATTCTAATTTTTTTACTTTCCTTTTGATGGAGCAGTAGCCGTCTACCACCATCACCTCAAGAGTACCCGATTTTAGGTCTTAACCTCTTGAGACTTCTTGTCCAGAATAGAATTGCTGAGTTTCACACCGAACTGGAACTGCTTTCAGCCACTGCTTTGGAGAATCCTTGCATCAAGCATGCAGTGGAGCTGGAGCAATCATTTATGGAAGGGGCTTACAATCGTGTGTTGAGTGCTAGACAGACTGCGCCTCATGAAAGTTATGTTTATTTCATGGATCTCTTGGCAAAAACAGTGAGGTAAGCGATTGTCTTTGATGTACAATGATAGTTTGGGGGATAAGGAATTTAAAACATGGCAAAATATCATCCAAATTTTGGTTGTATCCGCAATTATTTTGAACCTAAAATCATTTAATGACTTTATTACATTAGTGTTAATGGTACTGCCTGTTTTGACGACCTGGGAGTTTCTTACTGGTGGCACATCTATGTTAATATGCTGCTTTTAAGTGATAGAATCTGCTCTATCGTGTATTCATGTTCATCGCTGGATACTCACTAGTTTATTCATAACTTGTTGCTTTCAGAGATGAAATAGCTGGATGCAGTGAGAAGGCATATGACTATCTTTCAATTAATGATGCTCGGCAGATGTTACTCTTCTCATCTGATGAAGAGCTTTTGGAATACATCAAAGAGGTAAGCGTTTCTATAACAGCCATTAAAAATTGTCAGAGGCTTTGGCATACCTAGCTTACTTGGACCTGTTCCCTTGATTGTAGGAGCATCCTGAGTGGGAGGTGAAGAAGGGATTTGTCTTTTTGCAGAAGGCAAAAGAATCTGTGCCTTGTAAGGAGATTCCATCACTACAACTGATCAACCAAACTCTTAGTTATACTAGGGAGTTGGAGCGGATTGTCTAGGGAAGTTGTTAATGGTTCTTTGCTTCTTCTTATGACACCCAGATCACTTGATATTAATTCTGTTGTTGTGATTTTACTTTCGACATTTAGTATGAAACTTGAAAGATTGTTTTGGTTTCATATTTCAAACTATATATGTTGGTGGCTAAAAATTGCTAGGATCATGTCAAAGAATGAGCTTCTTCTTTTCTTTTTTTTTTTTATAATTTCCAGCTTGTTGTTTATCACACACCCTCATCTATCGTCTGATTTGAAGATTTATCTGGTGATTGATTTGTCAAATTTGATCTGATGTTGGGAAAGAAATACCGGATCAGTCCCTTTCAGTAGGTGAAGAGGGAAGATGAGGTGGGCATTTAATGTAAGTGATCACTCCATGGAAATTTTTATCACGTACTTAAAGTTTGTGTGCATTTGATTTCATATTTGTGTTACTTTGGTCTTCATCCCTATTGCTGCTCTGGTATTGGACTCCGTTAAGTAATGGACGTTAGTTTCAACGTCATATTTTGCTAAGTTTCTGATAAAGTCTGTTAGTTAACCATATTTTAGTGAGAGCAGTTTATTGAGAGGTAACTCACTGAGCATAATTAATTAGTATGTGTAATACTATCAATATTTGAAGTAGGTCTGAATTTTGAGAATGGAAAGTAGCTTATTTAATCAATTAGGGTTCGATTTTTGTGAGAAGCTTGTTATGAGGAAATTTTCAATACACTACATCCATAGGAAGAATGTTTTTTAAAATCAATTGAGAAGAGATTAGGTCCAAACAAAGGTTTCGCTGATACTTGGAAGAAAAATTGGGGAGTGGAGAGGTTTATTGATTGTTGAAATAGATAAGTTATTGTTCCTCTTTAGATTATGCAATTCTAATCTTAAGTTTTAATAATGAGTTATCATATAACCTAAAGAAAATTCTAGTAACAAGTTATTGGTTTGATTTAGATACCCTGGAAAGCATTGTCTTTTCCTTCCAAGAAAATACCTTTTAAAACATTTAAATTGATTATCTGAAGTATGAACACTTGGAAACATTATAAAACTCTTATGGATTTAGCAAAGTACACTACAAGTAGCACTTAATAGAGGATCTTATCATCACCATCACCATGATTATTGAAGTTTCCTATTGTGGGTTCTGATTTGTGAACTTGTACTGGGATTTCATTAGCAAGTGGAGAAATTGTAAATGATCATCAGACCAAAGTACCAAAAGAGAAAAAGCAGTGTAGTGCATTGGTAGTACAGTGGAAATTTGTATATGAAGAAAAATTTAGAATAATTTAATAACTAAAGAAAAAAAAATTCAAGGCTGTAAAATCCAAATCTTAGATTAGGTCCACGAAATGAGCACTGTAAATGGAATACGAATGAAAAGTTACTCTTCAATCTTCAACTATAGGGAATTATTTATGGGGAAAAAGAAAACAGTGTGCTTTTGTGATTATTTGGTGGGAATAGCCGAATAGGATTGTAGGGATGTGAAAGGAAGAAATAATAATAATAATAATAATAAACACCAGCTTAAAGGGTTGTGTACATTGCGCAATCTATACTCGCAGTATTCAATTATCGGTTTACCCTTGATAGTGGATACACTGGTTTCACAAATGAAGTTAGAGGATTCATCATTAAATATATATATACATAATATGAATATTAATAAATAAATTATTAAATAAACATTCCTGATATAACTATTATTCATTTTTTATTGCAAAATTTGTAAGTTTCATCAGTAATATATAAAGGATTAATGTATAAAACAGAAATCTTTCAATTTTTCCAACAATTTTTCTTAAAAGTTTTAAGCATTGTTTGAGACATAGTTTGGGGAGTGCGGTGACTGTCAACGGAAAAGAGAAAAAAAAAAGTAATGGGGTAAATTTACCCCTTACCTCTTTTTTTTATTATTATTTTAATAAAAAAATATCTTTAAATGTTTTTTTCATCATTTTTAATCTCATCAAAATTAATCTCATTGTCTATCTAAATTAACTCTTAAACGAGTTACAACACAAAGCATAAGGATAGTTTACTAATCAGCTTCTACCTCAAGCTTGATAGCCAAAAACATTACCAATGAGACCTAATGAGGGGATTCAAGAATATAATATAAATTATAATGTCCGAAGTTCAAGTTCATCCTATACAAGTTTTATTAATTTACTTGTTTGGGCAACACACAAGTACGCTAATTCACTTGTTTGGTGTTTTATCAATTTCTGGTAATGGATGTAGTAACTTGTATATCTAAAATTTGAAGATTGTTGGATTACGATGGTTGTTTTCACCCTTCACTTAATCTCATTAAAAAAAGTTGTATTGTCTGTATGTAATATAAAAATGTGAAGATAATTTAATTTGTTACAATTTAGTGACGCATTAATTAATCTCAAAATTATGTCGAATAATAGAGTTGGCTCTCAAATGATATTATAAATGGTTAGAAGACAAAATTTTCAATCTGACATTAGATTAGATCCCACCTGTCATCACTTCATTTTTGTTTTATTTGGTTTGATGGCATCCTAAGAATTCTTAATAAGATAAAAATGTTTGATCTTAAGGTAAGGTTTTAAAGGCAAATGACTACCTATAACATCTTATAAAATTGAGATTCTTTTATTCAAGATTTATACAAGAGTAGTTAAACGCGCAAAAAAAAAAAAAAAAAAAAGTCAACGGTTTTAATATATTTTTTAAAAATAAAATTTGTTGATACTAATTTTATGATTATTTTCAAATGTTTATACTTATTATCTTGTGTTTACACTAATTAGTAATAAACGTAAAATTTAATCAATAAATTCTATTTTAAAAATATACTAAAGCAGTCGATTCTTTTTTTTTCAAGCATTCGACTACCCATATATGTAAGAGTGAGTTTGTTGAAACCCATCTTACATGTGGTTAGAATTCTTACAGTGCCACATTTTACCTTCACTTTTTTTTATGTTTTAATATAATATCTTTGATCGTGATTTTATCACTTATCTCATTGCAATCGCTACGATTAAATCCAAACAGATTATTATTTGATATCAATCTCACCACTTATATCATTTTTAATCTCATTAGAACAATTGTATTGCCTATTCAAATTAAGCTAAAAATTTTAATTTTATAAAATGATATAATAATTAATTGCTCTTAAAACTTTACAATAAAATAAAAAAATTTAACCGTAAAATTTCCTAACATTACTCTTATTTTACCGATAAAAATAAACGATCACCATTAGACCCGGCAAATGTAGACACAATATCGCGACCCTTTTCGCTTACATTTACATTCAATAGTTGGGCTATGAGTCGATATTAATCCATCACATTTCCTTATTTTTTTAATCCATGCACATGATATATACTATCATGGTAAGAAATTATACTTAAATTAATTTACAATAATTTACATTCGTTATATCCCCGGTACTTATACATATATAATACTATGTTTCAAAATATTTGGATACAAAAGACTACAAGAGTGTATACCATTGTGCAAACAAAAAGGGCAGCGGACACAAGGAAATACAGGATCTATTGCGGCACTCTCAGACTACTGACAAAAATCTAGAGATAGAAGAAAGTAAAGGGGTGAGCAACCACACGCTCAGTAAGGAAAGTATGCACGCAGTAGATAACCCCACTATTTACATGAATATAATGTTATGCATTATGTAGAAAACATTTATGTCGAAAACAAAATTATAATAAGTAGATAGCAACCTTCGTTGTATATATATATAAAACACATCCGTGTAAAACTTGTTTCCAATTTACACACTACACCCAAAACAGTAAAATCAATAGCGACCACCACTATGTATAAAAATTTTCCCTATATAAAATCAAAACAGGTTTCCAACTCAGTGTAGTGAAACCTCAATTCATCCACGGGATAAAATAAGTTTCAATTCGGTGTGGTGAAACCCTATTCACCCATCGGTACCCTCCAGGTACATAAAATCAACCATATCGGATTCTAGGCAAGGATGTCACAATGAATAACGAACTTATGGCCATAGTCGGAGACCCCAAGCATTACTAGCTAGGTGTGCAAGAGTGTCTCATTACCGCGGGAGGAGGTCAAATGCTACCCGCTAGTCAATCAATCATCCAACGACTTTCAGCAATGGTACAGTGTACTCCGTGTTACTTACACAGTACAACGTACTCGGTCGACCCCGATTTAAAAATCACAAGTATGGGGGTGCTTGCCACAGGAACTTATCGCCCCAACTTGGATCATCAACCGTTGTCTATCTCAAAATCCAGTGCGAGCAAGTCGGCGTAACACACAGTAAACCCGACGGCTCAAGTACGGTTTTATTCATATCATATAAAATCGAGTGCGAGCAAGGCTCTAGCACTATTTCATATATAAAATCAATAGACGGTTCATTTCTGGTGGACCGGTACTCCAAAATCGAGTTCCACACAAAACGGCGTGAAATGAAGTGAGAGGGATCACTTCTCTTCAAATCACTCATCACGCAGGAAAAATATGCAATTTAATGCAATCAGTCAAATCTAGAGCCCATCTATTATTTTAATCATCAAAAATCACTTTTTCACCAAAAAAACAGTGAGATATGCTATTTCATGCATTTTCAGACATTTTTAGATTTTTCATCATAACTAGAGGTATTTTGGTAATTTTACCCTTACTTGGGAGAAATCTAGAATCCCCATATCTAGACTCTACACAAATTTTTAAGTGACTATAAATGACAATGAAAATACGTGTAGCTATCTCTATAGCCTACACAGTCCCCTTACCTTGAATCACGCTGAAGTATTTTTCCTTCTTTTCCCACTTCGCGTAATTCAGTCTATCCGGCTCCATGTATATCTCCGAGAGCTGCAGATAGTTACCAATCACATCGATATACTTATTTCTTACTTTTGATAGCCAATTTATAATTCCAAAACTTAAAACATTTTATTCAGAATAAATCTGCAATTTATGCGATTAATTCCTAACTCTATAGTAAGGGAGCTTCACTTACCCGAGATTCCACAATGGCACGTAAATTCGAGGCTCGATCGAACTCACGTTCGTCGCCTATTGTCGCGCTACACATTTATATATTTAAATCGGATCAATTTTGGTCAAATATAAATTCAAATAAATATTTCGAAAAATGAATCGATCAATTCTGACAGCTTACTAGTCTACTGTTGAGCCAAGGCGACACTGAATGTTTTCCCAAAAAAAATTTCTCTCTCCTCTTTCTCTCTCCTATTGAACCGATTCAGACCGATTCAGCCGCTTTCACACTGAACTGGTCCAAATCGGTTCAGGGGCCAAATCACCGTTCAAGCGTCTTTCCAGCCGGTTCTCGGCTCCGTTTTTGTCCAGCGATGCCGCCCGATGGAGAGGAGCCTTCGACTGGCTTGGGCTGAGGCAAATCAGGGCCGAATTCCGCCCGATTTTGTCTTCTCTCCCGCGACCTCTCCCTCTCCGATCTGCGTTTTTCGGCAACCCCAAGGCGCGTGAGGGTGCTTGGACGCTCCCTTGGTGTCGGTCGTCCCTTCGTCGGCCACCTCGCGCTCCCTTGCCGTCTAAATCACCGTCGGTGAAGGAAAACAGGGGGATAAGGTTTTTCCTCCCTGTTTTCGCGCAATTTTGCTTCAATTCCTCTTTTTTTTTTTCCCTTTTTTTCTTTTTTTTTTTCAATTCTTTCCTTTTATTTATTTATTATATATATATATATATATATTATATTATACTTAAATATAATATAATACCCCATATATAAAATATCTTATACTATTATATTATAATAATAATAATAATAATAATAATAATAATAATATCCCAATTATATTATTATAATAATATTATATTCCCATAATGTATTTTATACATTAATTTTTACACATACATGTATATATATATTATTTAAATTTGTTTCTACAATTATATATGTACATCCCATTTTATTATTTCTTCGAAAATATATTTTTTCTTTATTATTATTTTTCGGGAATAATTTTTTCATCTTTCCGAGATAAATTTTCGATTTGAAAAAATTTCGAGTCTTACAAATTCAGACCAATTTTTCTTCTTGGACTCCCTATATTATAGCGTTCTGAGTCCATATTTTCAGTCTGTTTAATCAGATTTCGTTCAGTTTGTCCCGAACTCATCGAAGCTCTTATTTCTCAATTTAAAGCAGTTCACTTTATTTTCTTAATTCAACTGAACTTAACATTGTATCATTCATTCTTTATAAATCAATAATTACAAGTGTATATTTATAATGATATATTTAAAGTGGAATAATAAAATTTCTAGGTCTTACACACAACACGAGTGACACGACAAGAACACGATACCAAAAAACGTGTACGTATTTGAAAAATTCATGTTTCCTGTTTAGCCGTGTCAACACGAATTTTGACACGGTAATTTTCGTATTTAACCATGTCAGACATGGCTAAATACGTATAAGACAAAAAAACTCGTTTTCTTAAATTGTGTCATATAGATACACGGTTAATACGTACACGATACGAGAAACACGTTGAAGAAAATCGTGTCACACGAATACATGATATACTTGTAAGACATGAAAACAATATATACTTGTGGGAGGAGTTGAACTTTGATCAAAAATATTTTTTCTAAACATTTACCAAGGTTGGAAATTAATAATAAAACATTTTTTTAAATGAGTTGTATAATAATAATAAGAATTTAAATTAAATTATTGTTGTAAATCAATAAATATTATGATTTTTTTTCATTTTTGATTATATTTTATTCTTAACCGTGTCATCTGTGTCGTATCTATTCGTGTCGTGTTTAATCGTGTCAGTTATATTTTTTTTCGTGTTTATCGTGTCGTGTCGTGTGATACGGATAATTATAACGTGTCAACCGTGTTGTTTACGTTTCAGACATATTTTATAATTCGTGTCATATTTGTGTCATATTTTAATTCGTGTCGTATCGTATCATGACCCAGATTGTCAGATCTAGTCACCATATATTAGTACATGACAAGTTTTTTTGGCTCTAATTTTTTCAACTTGTACATGGGTGTTAGCAAAACGGGTAAAAGTAATTTAATTCTAGGTTCAAACTCTGCTTGATTGAAATTATGAAATTTGAGGTTTCGTTTAAATTTGATTGAGTTTAATTTTTAAAGTTTCAGTTTGATTCTATATATTCAAATAATTCAAATTCAATTTGTTAAGCTTAAGTTATCATTTTTCAATTATATATTATGAGTATAAAATGATAAATTAATAATCAGATTTTAAAAACATATGTTAGAAAATGTCCAATTAAACTTGTAAATCATTCGAACTCAATTTGTTTAATTACTCAAATACTTTGAGCTTGAACTAGACTAAATGAATCAAATTTAAGTAAACATCGAATTGAACTGAAATACTTCATAAATAATTTAATTCATTTACACTCGTAATTCTGCATGTTTATATAGAAAGGATGCTTGGTCCTATTAATTTTTGGCTTTTATAGAAATTCTGAAAACATAAAAAAAATAAATAATTTTGATTAAAAGTAACAAAAATATGAATTTTGAATTAATTAAAAAAATTATAATTCTGTTTACAATTGCTCGAATATAATTTGTAAGACCCATTTAGCTAAAGTAATTCTTTCTCATAATAAAAATTACTAATTAATTTCTTTCATTCAAAATTAGTTTGGATGGTTGAAAATGAAGAAGGGGTTAAACACATTTCTAAATACAAAATAACACTTTTGAAAATTCCAATGGTTTACAAAGTTGTAGGCAAAAACAAGAAGAATAAATTCTTGGGATATTAAAAGGGAGCTTTCATGGAATGGAAGAACCCACCTTAGCCCTACGCGGTTGGAACGCGTTTCTCTTCTCATTAGTCAAATCTCCATTATAGGGAAAAAGACGAAGCAATTACAAAAACAAACATTAGTTTTTGTCAATGTTGAAGCTAATAAGATTCCAAATTCATATTAAGCTATCCCTTTATTTCACTTTTTAATCTCTATATTCCATTTTGCATTATGGACGTTATCTTTTTGATGGAATATATATATATATATATATATATATATATAAGAATTAAAATTAAAATTTGTTTTCATTTGATAATATGGATTTTTAATATGTAAGACATATGAAACAGTTTTCTAATGATCTCAGAAGCATGCCTTTTCACATCGGCATGATGAATTCATGATTTTATTTTTGAAATTTTCTCGACAATGATCGAATTCAATTAAAATTGTTAATAAAAAAAAAAAGATATTTTCTTACCAACTGAATTGACCCTTGAAAACACACCTTTGTGGTAGATCATGTTTTATTTATAATATCGAAAGGGACTTCCTCATTACAAAATACAAAAAAAAATCCCATTTAAAAGGCTTGAAGCATACCTTTTTTTTTTAAGCATGAAGCATACCTCTTCGGTCGACCAAATATATATATATATATATATATATATATATATATATATATATATATATTGTAATTTTTAGGACCGACATAGACTTCTATGAATCCCCATGTAAGAGAGAAGGCATTAAAAAGATTAGTTAAACGATTAGTAAATCAAAGGTTGATATTTTCATTAAAAAGTTTATCAAACAAGTATATGGCATATATTTTGATTATTTATCAAATAAGGATAAAGTTTTGATATATAGCATTATGGAAACGGTTAGAAGGTTGATGCAGTAAACTCCTTTCGTATGCTTTCAAAGCAATATTAATACAAACACTAGTCCAAGTTACCCTTTGCACTATATGAATTATTTCAAGTTAATTTTCCGAAAGCTTTTTTTATTTGGTTTATAGGTACAAAATTAATGAAGAATTGAATCTTGAATTTAATTTCTTTTAAAAAAATAATGGTTATTAATTGTCAAATCACAATTGTTAACTTTCCAAAAGTTTTAGTAGTAAGTTATGCATTTTGATAAATGTTGATAAATGGTTTAAAAAATATCAAATCCATTAAAATGGGTTTCGAGAAACAAAATAGGCTTGATCAAAATTCAAATCAAGTCTTGGTCTCATTCTTAAAAACCCGGACTTGACATGGCCTGACAATATCTATATATATATATGTGTGTGTGTGTTTGTTTATGTATCCCAATATGTCCTTACATAAACCAATTAAATATGTCAAAATTAATTTCAACAAAATTGAGCCCAATCAATAAAACTCATTAAATATGTCAACTCATTAACAAATAAAAAAACTTATATTGAAGGGCTCAATTAAAGAAACCAACCTAATAGTAGAATTAAAATTATGTTTTTTTTTTGTTGAAAAATTTGATTTATTCGAGCTGGCATGTGATTTTTTGATATTCTTAAAAACGAGCTTAAATGAAAACCCCAAGCCTAAACATTGAGCCGAGCTGGTTTTTGGTATGCATAAAATCTATTAAGATCATATCTAGGTCCAATGCAAAATCAACTCGGCTTGACCCATAATCAGATTTAGAGATTATCATGGCATTTAAGAAAAAAAAAAGAATTCACTAGTTAGATTAGAAATCTTTGTGTCTAAATTTATAGAGGTTTACAATTTTTGAGGGTATTTTGAAACCTTTAAGCTTTAATCTTGTTTCAATAGTAAAACATAGTTGGAGACTTCTTCAAAACAATTCTATTTTATGCTATAGGTTTTTTTTTTTTTTTTTTTTGGTGTTGCCATAAAAGTTAAGGTGAAGGCAGCTTACCTAGTCTAGGGTTAAGGCATATTGCAGGCCTTAACGAGGATTTACATTAGACTTGCACATCGCTTACCAAGAATGCTAACTCAACCAACTCAACCAACCTCCATTGGATATGCTATAGGGTTTTTTAAGGCAATGTATTTCTAATCGTAAAATACTACTTTTATTCAAAATCTTCAAACTAAAATATGTATTTAAGTATGTTTTAGGTTTTAATGGGACAATTTTTATTAAAGTTTGGTTTTAGGTACCTTACTCATTTTTATTTAGTGTTTATTTATTAAGATAAATTAGATAAATTAAAATTGTTTAGATAAATTAGGAAAATTTAGATTTAAATATATTTGATAATTGATAGATTAGTCAATTATATAAGTAAAAAATCCAAATAAATTTCGATAATTTAAATAAATTTGATTAATATTGATGATTTAGATAAATTAGATAATTTAGATAAATAATTTAAATAAAGTAAATTAAATTAGGATAACGATTAAATATGATTTTGTTACGACCGAAAGACGTGATTTTCAGTAACTTATTGCAAAAGTATAAAAATTTGAGCTAAAATTTTCAGTTTTCTTATAACACTTATTTGTCATGTGAGTACAGTCTTACAATGTTTCTAGGTCATCAAACTACCTAGCTCGATTTAAGGTTTTGAACCTAAGGTCCTAATTTGATTTCTTAGTAACTTTCATTTATTAAGTCGAGATATAACTATCGATTTCAATATAATTTAGGCAGTATAATGACTTATGTTTTATCATACCCAGCTTACAACGTAAGAAATATAACAGTTTATATGCATAAAGCAATTGATTTTATATTTACTCGATTTATAACGTTACTATCATTATTAATTCATTTACATCCCATAACACAATAATTAACTTCTCCAAATATGGTTTAACTCAATACACATCCCAACTCACGTACTAAAAGCTAACTATCTGAAAATAAACACAATTAAACAGTATTATCATATACCAATGTGAGTTGCGAGATCTCTTAAGTATTAACTTTGAAACTGATACTGTGACAGCTCAAAAGCGCGAAAAATAATGCTAATTTAAAGTTTTTTCTTAGATTAAACTTCTTACTCGGGTTGCATTCTCGTACAGTGTCAATTAATTTATTTCTATCTCATCAATCAATATCCCAAGGATCTCTCAACATCCACTTAATCAAATATCCAAACATCAAAAGAAGTTTACTTCTCTATTCATTTACTAATACCAATCTGATTACATCCCAATATTACTCAAATACAAGTGTCTATATTACATAATTGTCTGGATTACAAAATGAATTGAATTATACCTCTCGTGTGTACAAGCAATAGCCTGGGGAGAGTCTCGTCCACCAGCTTATGTCACGTACGCCGCAGGTACCAGCGCTCACTGTAAGTAATCTGTGGGGGGAGGAAAAGAGGGGGTGAGCTTTCAACTTCGCTCAGTAAGGAGTGCATATGAGCTTTAAAAATCATCATTTAAAGCATAAGTGCAATAATGACATAATTCACATGATTATAAATACGTGATTAAAATCACAGTTCATCAAACGTCTTTATCTCATTTCTCAAACACGTCATATCTCAAAATAATTATGGAGACTAGGCACAATGTAAAAGTCATGAATGCAATCATCACAACACATCATATCATCCTTAACGAGTGCATCTCACGTAACCAAAATAGAGGCATCTCACGTTACCAAAACGGAGACATGGCAAGACCCGGGCCTAGCAAAGTCTCGGCGTCAACCGAAATGGAGGTATCCACCGATTTGTAAGTTTCATGACAAGCCTTTAGTCTCAAATTAAAACATGCCATTATTATGCAGAAAACAATTTCGCCTTCACGTAGAGCTCATGATAGTTTTGCTTTTAAATCTCTTTTAAATAAAAAGATATATTTTCTCATAAATAACTCAAATCGCAAAACTGAGCTCAAACCGGTAAAACTGCTCTCAAGTGATAAATTCAAATCAAACACTTTTCTCAATAAGTATGCTCATTTGTAAACTCATTTTATGCTACCAAAGCATTTTTATTAGTAAGGAAATACACATGCACAAAAGGTTGCACCCTTTACCTCTTGCACCTTGGGTGGTGCAATATTCCCGTCTCATGGACTAGCTCCGACTCACAAGTCAAATTCCCGAGCTGTCCAAATAACGTCAAAACATCAATGATTACTCATTATACCACTACTTCATACTTCTACTCATTCAACTCTAAAATAGGGTCACTCGGTGTCACGACCCATTTCCATTCTCTTTAACCGAAAATCACTGAGAATTTTTCGCGTTTTACTGTTACCTTACCCGGTCGTGAACTAAACTCACCACATACTGTTGGGCTGTGAGCCAATAATAAACACCACATCTCATTCATTCCCAATTAATTAAAAACGATGTCATACATGTGCATTTAATCGTGTACTTATACGAATACATGTTTTACTGACATCTACATCCCCCATAAGTACAACTCAAAAGGATACTGTGCTTTTACATTGTTTAGATACAAAAGAATCACTGTGTATATACCTCTTAGCGATGGAGATGCAGCGGAGTCCAAAATAATACGCCTCAGTCCTCACTGGGCTACTATGCACGCTCTGAAGGGGGGAAAAATAGAGTGGGATGAGCAACCACACGCTCAGTAAGGCAATAATGCAAGCATGGTAGATAACTACTCTATCTACATGCTGATAGTGTTATGCATAAATCATTTATAGTAGGAGCATGAGGAATAAAACTATGCCATATGAGTATACATACATATCATGTATCAAAGTCATGTAATATCGGCATATAAAACATGGTAAAACATCATGTATAAATCATCTCATGCTCGATTTGATTTCAATTCATAAAAAGGGCAATTCATTAAGAAACCTCCTTTTTAAATCCCACGTCATAAAACTCTTTCTCATCACATACACAATCACATCCCATCAATCCACAATCACAATCTCATTTTCATTTCACAATTCAAAATCCACGAGGCTCGACCCCTCCTTCGGGTCTACCTTAAACAATCACAATCACACTTAGAGATTTAAAATCATGTGGTAGTAAGTAAATCAAGCAAGGAGACAGGTTACTATATCTCAAGTGACTACGATGGCCAATCGTCACATATCATCCCAGACCACACGGATTCCGGTGTGCGGGGTATCATGCTGGCACGAAGGTGGGTTAGTTCTCCGCCAGACTTTCTCAAATCAAGTAACCACCACGCGGTACATCGTACTCCATGTGATATACACGGTACATCGTACTCCGCGGACCCATAATATGATTGGGGGTGCCTGCCATAGGTCTTATCTACCCCATGCCAAGCGTAACCTTTATAGTCTCTAGAGCGCGTGGGAGTAACCTCAATACCAGGTCCTAGCCCCTCATGGCCTTGCTCGCCCCTGTTGGGTTCCCTGATCCAGGTCCTAGCCCCTCACCCTCACCCCACCTAAGAGGTCTGTCAGGCCTGTTGGGTTCCCTGGATGGATTAAGTCAGGTCCTAGCCCCTCACCTTCACCCCACCTAAGAGGTCTGTCAGGCCTGTTGGGTTCCCTGAGTTAATCCGTATCTCTCACCACGGCCTCATACATACCACAGTGTGAAAACCAGCGCGAGCTACGCTCTAGCGCGAATTCATGCATCAAACCAATCACTTCGTACGAGCAACGCTCTGGTACGGCATTTATGCATAAAATATGAAGAAACCATGTACGAGCATAGCTCCAGTACAGTTATATGCATAAGAAAGACTACTCAAATCCACGTACGAGCATAAGCTCTAGTACGGTTTATAAACATCATCACAATTCGATTTCAAAGTGTGAGCTAAACTCAAGCACGTTTCACCCAAGTGAAAACATAGAAATCTCGCGTGAGCGAGGCTCTAACACGAATTATATCATATACACGCGATAGGCGGCTCACATGCATTCAAAACATCTCATAATATGTTTAGTGCCTCATGTGGGCTATTTCACAACATCATACAATTACTAGCCGGCCTATCCTTTCATTTGCTCACATCAAAATATTGTGTTTTGTAAAAGCATTCAAAACACATGATTTGTGCAATTATTAGCCTTACTATCCCTTTTTCAATAACCATTTCAAAACAACCAAATCTCATACAAATACTCATACACCATCAAAACACATTTCCATAAGTCCATGCACATTTCCAAAGCCCTATATATACCCACGAGTTCAAAATACGAGCAGCTACCTCTATATACTCACAAAATTCCCTTACCTGGAATCGCGATGCGTGATTCCACCTCCTTTAGCTGCTTACTCGTACGGTTCGGTTTGCCTTCAACGAACTCTTCGGGACTGCACAAATTCGTGTCCCGCATTATATTCGATTCATATTATGCAACCCATGTGCTTGCTATAGTCAATTTAACCTATAGCCTCAATTAAAGCTTACTAGGCCTCGTTTCGTTACTTTACCCATAGCTCGAGTCTATGGGTCTTCTTAGGCCTATTAACTTATTCAAAATCGATATCAAATCGATATTAAGCTCATAGTGTTCACATTTCATGAATTCCCTCACTATGGCATTTATCACTCATATACATATCCATTTTTCACAATTTCTCCAACTCACCAAATAATTCCATCTAACCATCAAGAATCATAAATATTACCCCAACAACAACTTTAGCATGCCACAATTCATAAACTCATTCAATCCCACATATCCTCACATTATACCCATTTTGGGATTTCTAGGTCATACCAATTCCACTACATTCCTAGGTAGTTTATCCATTAATACTCATACCAATCAACTCCAAAATCAATTAAATAACTAATACATTTGGATTGGAGTGTTAGAATCTTACCAATGTGATTCCTCTTCTTGCTCCAATTGGTGATGGCCTTAACTCCTTCAATTCCAAGAATGGAAAAATGCCCTCTCACTATGTTGTTCCTCTCTTTGATAGGAACAACTTTGCCTCTAATGATCTCTCTCCAAATCTCACTGAAAATGGCTGATTTTTAGAGAGGGAAAGTTAGGTTTTTGGGTTGAAAATGTAAAGTTTGGTGTTTTTCCGAGATTTCCAGATTTTCAGCTCTCCTTATATAGAAATGACTTAAGGAGATCGATCTGGTCCAAGAGGAGATCGATCTGGTCCCTTAAAATTCCTCTTTTTCCACGGCATTTTTAAGCCTGAGATCGATCTGTCGAGGCAATGAGATCGATCTGTTGAAGCATGAGATCGATCTGTCGAAGCAATCAGATCGATCTGGTCCCAAACAGAGAGCTAAGGAGATCGATCTGGGTGCTTGGGGATCGATCTTTCCACTACAGAATGCTTGAGAGATCGATCTGGCTCCTTTGGAGATCGATCTGCTCAATCCTTTCGCCCAATTAAGAGCATTCTGGCTCTCCCAGATCGATCTCTCATCCTAGGAGATCGATCTGGACCTCATGTTTTCCAGATTTCCTGCAGTTTCATGGCTGCAACTCATACCAACACACCCTCCATCTATTACCATAGCCATTTCCTCATCCATCCGCCTTTATAACTTGAAAATGGCATCCATTCATACCTTATGCACATTGAAACTTGTGTGCATTCATTGTGTATTCAAAGGTATGCAACATAAAACCAAATGGAAGCATAACTCCATTCCATTTTACCTCACTACTCATTTTGAGTTTCGATCACATCCGTCACATGCCATAACTCATTTCTTCGTATTCATACACAATGAAACTTGTATGTAAGTTACAATTTATATTACACATACATACATTGGATCCATGGACTTACATCAACCATAATTTACATCACAAGTTCATTCATATTATTGATCCAAGTGTACACATTATCATTATACATATACGGGATCTTACACTCGGACCCTAGCTCGATTACTTCCTCTATTTTTCTCGGATTTTCACTTATCCGGTTATAAACCGAATTCTTTTAGTATTAAATAAACATTCAATAGCATTAGTTTAAATCCACCTATCCATGCATTTTCTTAACTCCATCAAATTCCATTAGTTAATCACATCAAACCATCTCAGAATCATGCATGTAACATCACCATCACCATAGTACATTCATTCCATCATTAATTCAATCTACAGTTTACTTTCTCACACTAAACCCATTTTGACTATGGTTAGTGCATCATATTCTAGGTAGTTTCAACAAACAATACATACACCATTCAACTCCTAACAACATCTAAATAAACATACTTAGAGTTAGTGTAATGGAAACTCATCTAGCTTAACTTTCTCTTGCTCGAAATTGGAAGACCTCTTGCTCCTTCAATCCTTCAAGTTAAATGTTGATTCCAAGATATGTTGTTCTCCTCCTCACAACGAACAACTTTACTCAAATAGCCTTTTTCTCAAACCCCTTTGGAAAGAGTGGTATTCTAGAGTGAGAAACTAGGTTTTTCTTTGGTAAAATGGAGGGTTTCCAATGTTTAGGAGAAGAAGGCACAGATTGTCTGGCTTTTTATAGATTTTACATTATGAGATCGATCTCCA
The DNA here is from genome assembly GCA_033439115.1 of Firmiana major. Classification (NCBI taxonomy): domain Eukaryota; kingdom Viridiplantae; phylum Streptophyta; class Magnoliopsida; order Malvales; family Malvaceae; genus Firmiana; species Firmiana major. The sequence continues at coordinate 78,880,028 of CM065898.1, read as the reverse complement.
AGGGGTGGAGGTCGATCTCCCATTGCTTAAATCCTCAAAATCTTGACAATTGCAGATAGGAGATCGATCTGCCTATGGATGAGATCGATCTGCTCAAGGGGATAGGATCGATCTGGTTCAGGCAGAAGGCTTTGGAGATTGATCTGGCCTTAAGAGGAGATTGATTTGGCTTATCCAGAGACCAACAGAGATCGATCTGCCTTATGGGAAGAGATCGATTTGGTCCAAACCGAGACAAATTGAGATCGATCTATTTGAGTGAGGAATCGATCTCCCTCTTGCAGAATGTCCTGGCATTGCAATTCAAGGCAATAAGATTGATCTCCCCTTGCAATGAGATCGATCTGTCCTACTTTCTGCAGCATTCTAGCTGCAGTTTTCCCAAATTTCCAAAGTTAAACTCCCATTCATTTTCTTCTATACTCATTTTACATTTCACTCATACTTAGAGTTTAAAAACATCTATTACTTGTGATTCATATGTAATGTAACTTGTCTGTACATTTTGAAATCATAAACATTACATAGAAATTTACAAGTCTTACAGATACTAATGTCAATGCCAACGCACCTCTACTCTGAATCTGTGAAGGAAGATAAGGGAGGTGAGCTTGGGTAGCTCAATAAGCAAACCACACAAGTACAGAGGTAATAGCATACAAGATACTAAATTCTAATGCATATCTAACGCATTCACATTCAATATTCCGTCTTATCACTTATTCGATTCACATTTCGAAACTTATCGAAGGTTACATTTTTCCTAGGTTTTCAGACTAGAATATTATCTAGATGCTGTCAAGTCTTTCAAGTAGAGAGGTATTTTGAAATATCTCGATTGGCCATCAAACCTGACCACCTAGAAACGATCACAATATAACATAGGTTCGAAGTTCAATAACATAGTCAAATGTAGAAAACATAGTTTAATGCAGATTCAAAACACATAAGCTCTTTCGCATGAAATCGGTTCAACCGGATATTCGTATCAATACAATTCATTTTTTTCAAAACACATTTCACTATTCAAAACGTAATTCATATTCCAAAACGCTCTTCACAATTCGAAAGTAGTTCATATTCCAAAACACTCTTCACAATTCGAAACGTATTTGTTATTCTAAACCACACTTCACAATTCGAAACGTATTTCTTATTATCATTACTAACTATTTTAACTCGTTAGCAAGGATACCACCGATTATTATATCCCCGTCAGCATAGGGTTGAAACATCATGAAATATTATAATCCTCATTAGCAAAAGGCACATCATATTCATGACATCTCGATAGGACATGTTTTGTAAACCATACTCATGTTTGTAAAACATTTTTGAAAGCATATTTCACAATTTACAACATATTTCACATTTCAAAACACATTTCACATACCAGGATACATTTTAAAGCATAATTCAAAATTTGAAACGCATTTTATATGATCACTATTTTAACCTGTGATTAGGAAAATATTAAAAATCTCGAAATACATTACCATTACTAACTATTATATACCCCATCAGCATGGGCCAAAACATTGCTATTTATATTGCCAATAACGGGCTACATGATTGCTATTTACATCGCCCATAACAGGCTACATGATTGCTAACTATTATATACCCTGCTAATAGGAGCCAAATGTGGTCATGGTTAACTATTATCGTCTGTCAATTAAGGTAAAACAATAAAGCTGTAAAAGCTATCAGTATGCATGTTTTGAATTTAATTCAAATTACAATAGAATAAAAGTAGAATTAACTTAAATCCAAAATAATAAGGACATGCAAAATGAGCATAAATCCACACTCTTTCAAAGCATACCAAAAGTGAGATTTAAAGCTTTCTTTTATGCAATTATAAAATAATGTAAGCATAAAAAGTCTTACACATACTATGCAATGCACAGTATATAGTAAATCACAAAGCATGGAACGAAAATCATTTAGATTTGATAGAAAACATGAGGAATGTATGACATGCTTTCTGATTGATATCATTTATACACGATTCTTATCAATATCGATCACTTAGGTTGGCTTTTATGTCTTCTATTCAAGTATATTCATATATATATATATATATATATATATATAAAATATATATCTTTATATTATATATATATATATATATATTTATGTATGTAATTTGTGTGTGTGTGTATGTGTGTGTGTGTGTGTGTGTGTGTGTGTGTGTGTGTGTACACTTCTACATTTTTAATATATTTTAAAAAATATTCTATTTTTTCTAGTATATATTATCACGTATGCTCGAGATTAATTCCCAGAGTGAAAAATTTTGTCATTAGATCCTCCCCACCTTAAGGAATTCGGTCCTCCGAATTCTTTCTAATCAAATCATATTAGTTGAACTTATATCAAATAATTTATTATTTTATTTATTTAGTAAGATTAATTTAGTTTGTTTATTTTGATTATTTTACTCAGTTTAATTAATGTATATTTATTTAATTTGATTAATGTTTATTTGTTTAGTTTAATTAATATTTTGTTTTTATTTATATTTTATCAACTTGATTAGTTTATTTATTTTATTTTAGATTTAGGACTAATCATATAAAAAAATAAAACTATGCATTCGATAGAAAATTAGGATTACTCAATTTTGAAAATTTAAAACTAACTTGAAATTGTAAAAATTTAAAAATAAATATGAAATGGAATTAAGATTATTCAGATGATGGAATTCTTATGGATATTGTAAATATGTAACATCCATGAGATTCTTAGGTGAGAATTTTCCTTTAGATTTAGATTCCACTAGAATAATAAAATATTTAAATGAATAATTTTTATAAAAAATAATCGATGTCTATTTTCAAACAAATGTAAATTAATAAATAATAAATGAAATAATATGAAAGTAAATAAAGTTTATTCCGATGATGGGATTCTTAGAGCAAGTATGAATGTGTAACATGTAAGATACTCCTAAGTGGGAAGTTTTCCTTTAAATTTAGCTAGAAAGTTGAAAGATTTAAAGGAATAATTTCAATAAAAATAATCATGTTTATTTTTAAATAAATAAATAATAAATAAAATTTTTATAAAATATCAAACAAATAATAAAAAGATAAAAAGGTTAGAAATAAGAAAAAAAAAGAATTAAAGAAAATTTTGGATTTTCATTAAACACTTAATTGACCCAATGACGGAGCCTCTTCAAAGGAATTAGGAAAATTTTCTAAGAATTCGGTTAGAATGTTGGAGATCATCATCATCATTAGAGCCTTTATCCCAGTAGTAGGGAGAATGTTGAAGATGATTTAGAAAAAATTTCAATACTTAAATATCAAAATAAGCAAATTTAAGATAACTTCAGACTGGGTCAGTACCATTTATGTAAAACCTTCCATTTGTATAAGCTTGATACTATATTGAATAAATCAATTTTGTAATGTATGAGTATTATGGATTGTTGGACATAATTGTAAGAGTTATGTATGCTTTGTGAATATATGTCTTATGATGATTGTGGTTGAGATGGTTTATGTTTATTGATTTTATGCATGTATGAAGTATTAAGTATAAGTTAATGATTTGAATCTTATGAGATGTTGTGTATGTGTTATTTTTGGTTTAAATGTGTTTATGAATGTATTGTGGTATGATTTTTGAGGTGTTATGATGTTGATAGGAGATAAAGGTTGAAAGTTGGGTGTTTTAGGGGTTTGAACGTCAAAAGAATAGTGCTCTCAGGCAAGGGATCGATCCCCTACCTTAGAAGGATTGATATCTAGTTGACAGAAGCTAAAAATGAATAGTAAAAATGCAAGAGATCGATCCCCTAGGCCAAGGGATCAATCCCCTGAAGTCAGAATTCTAAAAAGCTATAGGAAAGCACAGAAAGATCGATTCCCTTCCTAAAGCGATCGATCCCCTCATCCCAGAACTCGATTTTAGGGCATTTTAAAGGGTGATGATCGACCCCTCAATAAAGCAATCGATCCCCTAGTGGTCTAATGGCTTAAAATGAGTTTTAAAACATGGGAAACTTAGAAAAAATTAAAGGAAATTGAGAAAAGAAAAGGAAAAGAAAAAATAGAAAGAAAAAGGGAAAAGAACTGAAAAAAAGGAAAAGAAAAGTCAAAGAGCTCTAGCCCATTCTCCATCTCTACCTCCATTTCATCATAAACTTGTATTTTAGAGTGAGAATAGAGTGTGAGAAAGGAAGAGAGTGAAGAAGGAAAAGTGGGTTTTGGCTCAAAAAAAAGGAAACAAAAGGTAAAAAGCTTATAAAGTATTTATGGTTGGAATGTGGGTGTTGGCGTGAAAGCTTAGAGAGAGAAAACTAGGTTTTCTCTCTATAAAAAGTATGGTTTTTTAAGACTCTAAAATAATTATATGTTGTGATTTGTGGTGTAATATGTTGAGTTGCTTAAGTAGATTTTCAATATAAAATTTGTGATATGATAATTTAGGGTTTGAAGTTGATGAAATTAGGGATTTATGTAGAAATGATTATGTTGATGCATTTGATGGATGTTATGATATTGAAGATGAATGTAGGATATGTATGGTATGGTTTATGATAATGAATGGTTTAAATTAGCCTATAAGAGTATGAAAGTTAAGGTTCCTAAGTTAAGGTTTAAGGAAAGTTAATAGAAATGTTAAGTTATGAACAATTTGATGTTATGGAAACTTAAAAGGGTTAAAAGAGTATGAAACTAAGTTGAATGATATGGGTTTTGCAGCAAAGAGGACCATTAGGAAGAGTTAGGCAATATAGATGCATTGCCTAACTTAAGTTAGTACCAAAGAACCAAGGATAAATGATACGATCGCCTCGGGGTAAGAGATTATGTGTAGAGTCATGGCGTCAATTTGCTTTCAATGCTTGCACACAAATTTATTATGTTTTAAGTGTATTTATGACACGAAAACTTATGAAAAGTCATATTTATTACTTGAGGATCGATCCCATGAGGTAGAGGATCGATACCTCAAATGAGATTTTCAGAAATAATGCATTCGAGTGTTAAGGGACCTATCCCTTGAGAAGTAGGATCAATCCCTTTCACCCATTTTGTACCAAAAGGTGTTTTTTCTTTCAAATTAACTTTTTTTTTTTTAAGTCCATAGATGCATGATTTATTAAGACTATGATTTTATGATTTAAGTATGAAGACCCCATAAAATGCATTAAAAGACTTCATTTTGAAAAATTGCATAATAAAACTTGTTTTAGGTATTGAAATCAAAGCTAATGCATTAAAATGGTTTCTCTAAAATGTATTTAGCATGTTTTGAAATGGGTCAATATGTTTAAGCTATGAAAAAGGATGATTCCATGGGATAGCCATTCCGCTTACGTATATACTATGTTTTGAAAGTTAAGCTGTGTCCTTCTGTTATGGAATCATACCAACTATGATTTATGTAAGGTTTTGAGAGATGGTAAGGTCACCATTAGTAGGTTCTTATGGGACATCTAACATCCACCTTCTATGTGGCATTTATGCCTTTATGTTTATGCTATGGTTGCATGACCTAAACAAGTCAACAACATTCCCAGTACTCACCAGTCTAGTGAGGATGAGGAAACCCTAACCATAGTCATAGGTTAACTCTCCTTTTTAAGGGATCTATGTTATGTTGCACAAGATTATTAATGGGATAAACTGCCTAGTCTGTACTTACGCTTTAAGTTATACGAGCGCATGTTTTAAGCTATGATTTGTAAGATGCATCCAAGCATGATTTATTCCATGTCTATGCTTTATAAGAAGCTTAGTTATGAATTATGTATGAAATTAAGTATGCTTTGAACTAAGTATGTTTGCAACTAAAGCTGCCTTAAATGTTGTAAATGAAGTATACATGTATGTTTTGCCACCCCCTCTGAATGTATTCTGAGCGTTAAGCTCATCCCCTTTCTCTTTTTCTACAAATTACTTGCGCTAGGTACCAAAGTGCACTTTCTTTTAGGGCAAGCTAAGAGTGCATCGTTCTTGTAAATACCATAAATTTTCAATATACTTGATGTTAGATATATATAATACATTAGGCAATTAAGATGAAATACGTGAGTACGAGCGAATTGATTTAAGTGTAAGTACGAGACACATTATTTTTACATTACACGCAATATTCTAAATTAATTCTCAAGACGTATGTATAGATATAAATATGTCCGTACAAGGTGTACAAATATACACATGTATAATTGGGAATGAGTGTATATGCTTACATACGAGTGTGTAAATATAAATGTATACATTCATGAGAATATATATATATATATATATATATATATATATATATATATATATATATATATATATTGGACCGAGAGAGAGGTTGGATGAAAAGGGATAGATTGGGATGATGGGATAATGAGTTAAAACAGAAGATGATCGAGGGAGCAGTGATGATGAAGGAAATGTGAGAGAATGGGTATTTAGTTTGATAATATATATATAAATCATGGGATATCTTCGGTGTAAGAGAAACAATGTCAGAACGATGAGAATGATGAAGGTGGTTAGTAAAGAAAACGTGTGGGGGAAAGGAAAGCTGGAAACAGAAGTAAGAGGGTGTTGTACTAAAGTGTAGCAGGAAATGGTTGTCACTAAACCACGTTTGCTCTGCCCGACTAATGTACAATGATAAATTGATGAAAACCAAAGACAAGAAAGAATGAAATATAGGAGCAGAAAAATGAAAGGAGAAGAAAACACTGGAAAACCCGAAAATAAGAAAGTGCAGTATGAGCAGTCTAAAGGCATGAAGGAAGATTGGAAATGAAGCAGAAAAGGTGAGACAGTTTGGCGAGTGATGAGGGAGACGGTGATAGGAAACCAAGAGAGAAACCAGTAGACAAACTGGCAAGAAAACTGGAGCAGGAAGCAAAACCGAGAAGATGACAGGGACTCTCGGCTGCTACCTCGAAAACCAGAAGGGAGAAAACTTACTGTCATACCTGTATCTAAACAACTGGAAACTAGCAGATAAAACGTTGAAGCAGGGGAGCTAGCAAGGGAAACTTACAAGTTGGTGCCATAAAAATCGGTACATTGATCCAATGAGAGCAGTAGGCTACTGCTCTGTCACTGCTTTGGGCCACCATCCTCGGTAGGGAATCGTGACAACAGGGAGCTGTTAGTGAGGAGCTGAAGCATGGTTGAGCTGCTTTCGAACAAAACAGGAGGCTGAAGCAGGAAGTAGAGCAGCGATCGAGAGAGGCAGAAACTGGTTGTGGAGTTGGAGAAGATGAAGTTGAAGTGAGAGTTGGCTGAATAATGCTATCCAAGGATGGGAAAAAAATCAATTAAGGTGGATGAGAAGGGGAAACAGTGGAGAGCCGAGAAGTGTTGAGGTGAAGCTAAAGCAGAGCACGACACCGGGAATGGGTTGTTGGGCCTCGGGCAGGAGCTGAAAGCTGGAAACAGGAAGAAAGCGAGTTGTGACGGGGTGACCTGAGGAGCCACCAACGCCGGATGAAAACGCAATGGGAGGAAGAAGGCGATGGCGAACTGAGAGCCATTGAGGAGCAGAGGAAATTCCTTCACGGTAACAGTGATCATGGTGGGTAGCTGGAACAGAGTCGGTAGTGCTGAGGGAGGTAGTCAAGACGTAAGGTTGACGATGGTGGTGCCGGTATCAAAGGAAGCAATAGAGATGATGGTGTTGCCGAGAGGGGGAGGCGAACAGAGGGTGCAGGAAGGAAGGAATAGTAAGGAAGAAGAAGAAATGAAAGAAGATGGGTTGGCGGGAAAAAAAATGAAAAAGAAATAGAAGAGAGGTGTAATATATATATATATATATATATATATATATATATATATATATATTTAAATATACATATATATTAGAAAAAAATTGATGAAAAATGAATTGAAGAAAAAGAAGACGAGCGTACTGGAAATTTGGAAAATCCCGGGCAAAGAGCTCTGAAAAATTTACCGAGTGGACCAAACCTGTTGACTCGTTACGTTGAGGCAATCGAGGATTACTGTCAGACATCGAGGTTAGGAAAATTTCGTGTATTGCTAGAGATAAATTATATGTATTTTTCTGATGCTTTGTATATATAAATTTAGGTTATATTTCTATTGTAGAAAATTATTCGTGAATTATTAAAAATATTTGTGTATATTTTCTGGGTATTTGAGATTGCGTTCTTTAGGATAAAAATTTTTAGTCGTCTGAATTATAGAAAACCTTAGGCTGATTTTACGCTTTGAAATTTAAGGAAGAGTTTTAAAACTCCGTAAAAATAACCCGATTTTCGGTATAGTATTATCGAGCCTATTTAAATAAATATTTGAGTAGTTTTTAAAATTATTTGTGAAAAATCGTGTTCTATGAAAAAGGGCAAGATCAGCCCCTTTTACTCTATTTTATGAGTTGAACGAGATTAAAATAATTGAGGTTAAAACCGTGCCGGTCAGATGTGTATTGCTGTGTGATCTTGTACTACCTGCTTGCACGTGATTTAAAGCGTTTTTGATATTAAAATCGTGCCTGTCAAGCGTGTATTGTTGTGTGATCTTGCACTACCTGCTTGCACGTGATTTGAGGCAACAAGACGATAGTGAAATTATATGAAATTATGAATAGTGAAATTATACTGAGTGGTGAATGATGTTGAGGTCTATGGAGTATGATGTACCATGCTGTGTGCATGTGTATACGATGTACCGTGTTATTGAAAAATAGTGTACTGTGTGAGCCATTTAGGTAGCTAACCACTCCCATGACACCTGACATCCCGGTACACCTGGCCCGTGAATTGTCCGAAGTCACCGACATTGGCCAATAGTCACTTCTGATATCTGATAATTGTGAAATACCTTGCCTCGACTATTTAAACTACTAAATGAAAATGAGAATTGTGTTGAGATTTGGACTGTGTGTTTCTCTGCTTGAATTTCGAAATTGTGAAATTGTTACAGTAAACTGTGAAGACACTATTTGTGGATTACCATTTTTGATTTTATTGACTAAAAATGTATAGTATATGTTATGAGAAACTTATTTGTGGCATAAGTATATAGGTAGTGTATTTATCTACCTACCACGTGTTTTTTTTACTGAGCATGTTGAGCTCACCCCCTTACTTTCCTTCCCAGAATCCTTCTGTAGCTAGGATCGCTTCCGTTAGTAAGGCATTCCGCATAGTTATGATTTCATGGAACATATTTCTACATCGAAGGTATACCCAGTTGTAAGAAATTCTTTTGTATCTAAAATTTTTATAAGTACAGTAATGCAAACAAGATGTGTATGGGGAATGTGAACATATTTTATTTGAATGCGTTACTAAAAAAAATTATCAGACTAATTTATTAATTTTGATCTATTATCGACTTGTAACCCAACCGAAATGTCCGTAATTTGGGTCATTACAGAAGTGGTATCAGAGTAAGGTTGACCTGATACGAGTCGATTATTAGAGTAAGAGAAAATTTGGAAAGTTCACATCCCCAACATTACTGTACATTGTTTAGATACAAAGGGGTATACCTGGCTATGTTGTATTGAGAAATTGTGTTATTGAGCGAAGGAAAACTAATAGATGAGGCTAATAGGTATTACAGCCATATTGGCAGATGGAAACGAACTGTTCCTCGAGGCGTAGAGATAGGCCTGAGAGGTATAGTGAACTCTCGTCTGAGTGTACATCTTAAAGTTTCACTGGAAATTTTGGAGTCCGTTTCGTAAGATTCGAGCGCGACATGAGAGTAATGATGGCATTGTCGGGTCAAGTGATAGTGACCCCGTAATATTGATAACGATTAAGGTGTGACTAAGAGAAAGATTGAGCTAATTTCAAAAAATAGTATGCTATTACATACTGGAGTCAAGAATCCAATTGTAATGGAAAACTAGAAAAATTAAATTGGAAAAATTTGCATTGATTCTTAGAGTATGACTGTAAACCTAATAGAGGTAATTTCATAGGTTTAAGCCTCTATTTTTCAGTGGAGTTAAGAAATCCAATGATTATGGAAGATTGGATAAATGAGACGGAGAAACCCCATAGAATTTTTATAGTAACTCTACCGAGAAAGTTGCTTTACAATTTTATGGTAAAAAATTGGAAAAGTTATACAGACTTTGAAGTGCACTACCAGAAGGAAGTAGCTTTTATAGCGTTAGTATCGAAATGAAAAGTCGGTCTCGGAGGGAAGATTCCCTAATTTAATCCGAGGGTCGGCATCAAAAAATTACATAGGGTATGTTTCCGAAGGCCCTTAGGCGACAACACATTTTGGATGAAATAAAGTCGCAATTATAGCTGAAATGATTGAATCAGACATAAGAAAACAAGTCTGAGAATGAATAGGAAATTAAATAGATTTGGAATGGGTATAATCCAGATAAGTAGAGATGTGAAATGGAGGAAGTCCAGGAAATTCGTAAGAGGTACTGAGACCCTAAATCGAGCTAAGTTAGCTCCATTGGATGTTATTTTGAGAAAGTAGTGCGCAAGGCACAACTATGAGAATATGAGATATATACTCTTGAGGGTACTAAGAAGATGAAAAGGTAAAGAGAGTGACAGAAAGGCAATGTAATAAGGAAGCAGGGAGAGTGATAGAGTAAAGTCACTGTAACTGAAAAGATGAAATTACAGAACTAAAAGTATAAGTAAATGTCACACTGTTTATATGATTGATAAAGGTAGGGTGTGTTCAGAGTAAAAAGACACCCCAATAGACAGAGAGATTTTCGACACGTATTCGGATGATCTATCAGAGTTACCACTAATCGAAAGGTGAAGTTCTGAAACTGACTTAGCACCTGGTATCGAATTAATAATTCAGACCATTGTACTTAGTGGCTTCGATTGAATTAGAAACGCTGAAAAAGCAAATATAAGGATTACATGAAAAGGAGATTATCGGACCAGGTGATCCACTTCGGAGTGTACTAGCGTTAATTTTTAAGGAAACCCGAAGTCTTCTGGGTCACATTGTATTAAGAACGAGTGTCAATTGGATTGGATTCCCCCAAAAAAAGATTATAAATAAGAGGGAAAGACTCAAAACCGTTAAGACGATTCAGAGTTTAGGGTATAAGGAGACTTTGGAATATGAATTACGTATCGAGTCTAAGGATTGAAAATTGTATATGCTTACGTTTTGGATGCAAGACTCAATTTGAGTAAGGAAATGATTTCGTTATAATTGATGTACAAAATGAGATAAGTTTAAAAGTGTGATAAATTTTGGATATAGGATTGTAATTGGAATGAGAGATGTATACAAGGTAAGAATATCTTTGATATGTGAAGTGATTTAGATTAAGTGATATGAACTGAAAATGAATTGCGACCAATGATAAATGAGAATATCGATAAGTTTTGATATCCTACTTTCTATTGAGACTGAACCTTGAACCCTTATATTCATAACAAGTTATATGGTTAGGTCTAATGGTTAATAAAGGTATTTCTAAATACCTCCCTGCCTGAGAGACTTAACAGCGTCTAGAAATACCTTGATCCTTAAAACCCATAAACTGGAGTCGACAGTTGTAATATTCGTGTTGGAAATTAGGATACCATTACTTGTGCTATGAAGAAATTATGAAATTCTACTAATCATGAAGGCTTAAGTATTAAGTTTTACAAAAACTGGCAAATATATGAAAAAGGGAGTGACTCGGGTTAGTGCCTTGAGCAAAAGTGATTTCATAATGGCGTTATGTATATTGGTCAAGGACTTGAGTTATTGAAATATTTAGTGAACCTCAACTAGATGTGGTTCCTTTTTATATTGACATTTATTTCGTGGTAGCAAGCATGAGAGTGGAAAACTGGACTTAATTTGATCGAATCAGATAGACTCAGCGTAATGATAAATACAATATTAATGTGGCTAGTCAGACCTAGATGGGTGCTGCAACTAGCTTGAGTGTTGGTACTGATAATTTATTGAGATTTAAAAACAGAATTGTGTACCGAATAACCTATAATTAAAGGAATTAATGTCGCCAGAGACTCATTTACAAAGATATACCCCACATTTGGAGAATAATAGGATTTATCAAATCTTCTGAAAGTATATAGGCAATCAAGTACGATAAGAGAAATAACTAAAATTGGGATTAAATGTCTCATAGGTCAGCAGGTTAAGGTAGAGCACCAAAAGCCTATGAGATTATTACCCACGTCTATATGGAATTGAAAGCATGTGCCAGGATTTTAAAGGCTCCTGGAAGGACAAATTGCTAATTAGCGAAGTTGCGCATAATATCAGTTAACACTCAAGTGTCGGAATGACGCCGTATGAAACGTAGTATGACAAAAAATGTTGCTTACCGATTGGATGGAAGAAGTGGGTGAAAGGAAGATAATTGTTCCCGATTTGGTTAAACAAGTTTATGAAGATATTCAATTAATTTGTGAAAGGTTAAGAACAACTCTGAAACAAGCAACAAAGTTATGCTGACCAAAGACGAAGACCCTTAGAATTTTCAATCGAAAATTTGGTGTTTCTGAAAATTTCTCCATATAAGAGTATAATGAGATTTGGGAAGAAATAAAAGCTAAGTCCCTAATATATTGGACCTTTTGAGATCTTAGACCGAGTGAGAGATAAAGCTTATAGATTTGCATTATCCCCAGAATTATTAAATATCGATATTGTCTTCCACATTACGATGCATCAAAAATACCATCCGGATCCGATCCTTGTGACCAGGTATGAACCATTGGAATTGAAAAGAGGTACAATGTATGTAGAGAAGTCGATTCGGATACCGGACAGGAAAAAAGAAGTATTGCAGTCTAAGACGATCCTTCTAGTCAAAGTTTTATGACAGTATCACAATTCGAAAGAGACCGCGCGAGAATTAGAAAGTTTAAGGCGAAAGAAGTACCCACAATTATTTGAGGACTGATGTGCTTTTAAATTTGAGGACCAAATTTTTCAAGGTGGGGTGAATGTAAATACCATTAATTTTAAATATACTTAATGTTAGATATAAATAATACTTTAGGCAATTAAGATGAAATACGTGAGTACAAGCGAACTGATTTAAGTGTAAGTATGAGACTAACATTATTTTTACATTACACGCAATATTTTAAATTAATTCTCAAGACGTATGTATAGATATAAATATATTCGTACAAGGTGTATAAATATACACATGAATAATTGGGAACGAGTGTATACGAGTGTGTAAATATAAATGTATACATTTATGAGAATATATATATATATATATATATATATATATATATATATATATATATAAACTGGACCGAGAGAGAGGTTGGATGAAAAGAGATAGATTGGGATGATGGGATAATGAGTTAAAATAGAAGATGATTGAGGGAGCAGTGATGATGAAGGAAACGTGAGAGAATGGGTATTTAGTTTGATAATATACATATATATATATATATATATATATATATATAATCATGAGATGTCTTCTGTAATACCCGTAACTTCCCATGTATCTATTTTATGACGATATAATGTACACGTACGTTGTTACAAAAATAGCTTGAGAAGCTATGATGTATGTATATGTATTTTTACATGTGTATAAGTGATAAAAGGAATGTAAGGATTTTGAAATTTAATGAAGCCTCCATGATTCTAGGTTGTATGCACAAGTTTCATAAACTAGGTGGAATGGATGTCATTGTGTGTAAAGTGTGCACGGAATGCAAATTGAGATATGCAACAAATTTGGGTGAGTGTATAGGCAAAACTCTGTAGAAAACTGCAGAAAATGAGAGTACATGGGATGAGAGATCGATCTCATATGAAGGAGAGATCGATCACCTGTCATGAAATGCCCAGAAATTGTCGAATGGAACTAGGCAGATCGATCTCATGGGAAGACAAATTGATCTCTTTAACTCTCTATTTGAGAAAGATTGATCTCAAGCCTCGACAGATCGATCTCCTTAAGGTTTTGTAAAGAGCAGATCGATCTCCTACAAGAGGAAGATCGATCTCTAAGAAGGAATTTGCCTGAAAACAGATCGATCTCATCGTGAAAGAAGATCGATCTGGTAGTAGTTGCGTTTGGTAAAAAGGACTACCAAACCTTGCAGAGATCGATCTCCACAAGGACCAAATCGATCTCATGTCTCTGCATCTATAAAAAGGGTAGGAGATTTGGATTGAAATTTCTTCCCACCAAACCTGCACTTGCCATTTTCTCTAAAAAACCCAAGCTTTCTCACTCTAAAAATCACTACATTCCAGCTAGTTTTAGAAGAAGCTCAAGAATGGAAAGTTGTTCCTTGAAACAAGGAGAATAACATACCTAAAACTCACACATTGGTGTGACAAAGAGGAGGAGTTTTGGCTACCACAAGTTTGGCTAAGTAAAGGGGTAAGCTCTTCAACCTTCAAGCTTTAAATATGGGTTTCTAGACATGTGTGTGTTGGATAATATGTGGAATATGGATAGGAATGATGAATGAAGTGATGGGTGAATAATATTGAGAGAGATTTGTAAAGAGGAAATCCATGGGAAAAGCGACGGAAAGCTTAAGAGTTAATAAAATGATATTAGTGGAAGAGTGAAATGTCATTTAAGGATTGGGAAGAATGTATAGATAAATAGAAGACAATATGTGTGTTTAGTAGAAGGAAAAGAAAATAACTTGGCTATCTACATGTATGGATTGAAATACATGGAACACAGTTAACCCGGATAGCAAACGGAGCAAACGAGACAAAGGAAATACGAACGCGATTCGAGGTAAGGGACTATATGTTAGCGATAAAGATATTCGTACGTATTTTACTGCGATTTCAGTAGAATGACGCTAGAAATATTATGCTTAGGTATTGAACAATATGTGAATGGAAATGTATTATGTTATATATGGATTGTGAAAATAGGATGTGGTAAGGAAATAGCATGATATGCATGTTTTCTATATTTTTCTCAATTATGTATTGATTTTGAGAATGAGAAATGATGATGGGTAAGTTGGCTGGTTTTACATGTTTAGCATGGGACGACATGCTACGTAAATAATCATGTTTTGAGTTTGAGATGTGAATTGGTGTTGGAGCTCTAGCCCACACCCGTTTTAATGATTTTGACTATACTGGAGTTTCACTCGCATATGTCTACAAGTTTTGATAAACCATGCTGGAGCATGACTCGCACGAGGTTTTATAATGACAAATTACTGGAGTTTAAACTCGCACGATAATTTTGAGAGAAGTGCTTGAGCATTGCTCGTACCAGTTTTTACTGAGTTGGGGTAAACTTGGGGGTCTGAGACCCAAGGGGATGCCACTCGACGGCCTTGGAATAGGCTGAGCCTTAACAATAAAAAGTATCGCGCTGCAGCCTTGCGATGACTGTGACATGGTTCAGGATGATGAGTCCATCAGAGTTGGCAGATGGACTGGGTCCACGGTCATATGTTGAACTCTGTAGTTGTCTGTTGGTATACTATGTACCGTGCTGGGTGCACGTGAGTACAAGTATCGCATAGCTAACACATGGCATACCTTGTACCCTGAGTATATGTGATAAGAGGAGATGAGGTGGATTGAGATGAGCCAGAGGGTAGGACTGACCCATCCCCCTTCAGGCAAAGTGATGCCCTGTGCACACCTAATCAGTGAGGCTTGGGATCACTGACTATGGCCATATGTCGTGGATATTACATTGTCGAGAATTCCACGCCTGTCTCAAAGATAAGAGAAATTGAGAAACTCAGAAAAGAAAGAGATTTGATGAAAAGAAATGATTTGAGAAAAAGCAAAGAGATATTGTGCTTTAAATAAATCTCTTGATCTTGATACTAGTGCTATGATAGCACTGTTTTATGAGCATGTTTTAAATGGAAGTATTATATAATTGTTTTATGAAAATGCTTGAGAGAAGAACTGATTTAATGCATTTTCTGATATTAATTCCATTTATGTTGAAACATGTTTTGCTTATGCATGCACGAGCTATGTAGATAGTACAATATCTACCTATTAGCATTCATTTCCTTACGAGCTGTGGTTTTCTCATCCCACTCTTTTTTCCCTCCAGATATTGAGAAGTAAGATAGTATGGTGGTCTCTAGAATCCTTTTTGTATTGGATAGCTCCCTCCAGTTACGAAGGTAAAAGAATTGTATACATAAGAGCATCTATTATAATGTATCGCACAATTATGAATTGGAAATGTAAACAGTTGTATGGGGATATCATGTAAAGATATTATATTATATAATTGATTTTGTATATCTACACACACCTGGGAGTTTGAATTAAAGTTTTAAATATTTTCGCTATAAATTATATGGAATTTAGTAATTGCATCGTCTTACAGCCCAATCGATAATAGTATGTGTATGGATGAAGGACACCCGGAAGTGGGGTGTGACATCTTCGGTGTAAGAGAAGCAATGTCAGAACGATAAGAATGATGAAGGTAGTTTGTAAAGAAAACGTGTGGGGGAAAGGAAAGTTGGAAACAGAAGTAAGAGGGTGTTGTACTGAAGTGTAGTAGGAAATGGTTGTCACTAAACCACGTTTGCTCTGCCCGACTAATGTACAATGATAAATTGATGAAAACCAAAGACAAGAAAGAATGAAATATAGGAGTAAAAAAATGAAAGGAGAAGAAAACACTAGTGTCACACCCCACTTCCAGGTATCCCTCATTCTTACATATACTACTAACCGTTGGGCTGTGAAACGATGCAATTACTAGAATTTCATAAATTTACAGCGAAAATATTTAAAACTTTAATTCACACTCCCAGATGTGTGTAGCTATACAAAATCAATTGTATAATATATTATCTTTTCATAACATCCTCATACAACTGTTTACAACTTTAATTCATAACTGTGTAACACATTACAATAGATACAAATGCTCATGTGTATACAAATCTTGTACATTAGCAACTGGTAGGAGCTGTCCAACCCAAAAGGAATCTAGAGACCACCGCATTGCTCTACTTCTCAATCTCTGGAGGGAAAAAAATAGTGGGATGTGCAAACCACAATTCAGTAAGGAAATGGATGCTAACATGTAGATATTGTACTATCTACATAGCCTATGCATGCATAAACAAAACCATGTTTCAATAATGGATGAAATATTACTAGAAAATGCATTTAAACATTTATTTCTCATAGGCATTTTCATGTAAAACTGTATGCAATATTCTCAATTAAAACATGTCATAAAACAGTGTCATCATAGCACAAGTAATCAAATCAAGAGATTTATCAAACCAAAATATCTCTTTACTTTTCTCAAATCATTTCTTTCGTCAAATCTCTTTCCTTTCTTTATGAGTTTCTCATATTCTCATATCTCTGAGACAAGCATGGAATTCTCGGCAAACTAATATCCACGACATATGACCATAGTCAGTGATCCCAGGCCTCACTGATCAGGTGTGCACAGGGCATCACTTCGCCTAAAGGGGGATGGGTCAGTCCTACCCTCCGGCTCATCTCAATCAACCTCATCTCCTCATACCACATATACTCATGATACTAGGTACGCCATGTGTCATCTACGCAATACTCGTACTCACATGCACCCAGCACGGTACATAGTATACCAACAGACAACTACACAGTTCAACGTATGACCGTGGACCCAGTCCATCTACCAACTCCAATGGACTTTTCATCCTGAACCATGTCTCATATACCAGGCGAGCAGTCAGTGTGACACACAATCATAGCAAGGCTCCAGCGTGGTACATTTTATTGTTAAGGCCCAATCCATTCCAAGGCCATCGGCTAGTATCCCCTTGGGTCCCAGACCTCCAGGTTTACCTCAACTCAGTAAAACTGGTGCGAGCAATGCTCCAGTACCTTTCTCAAAACCCATCATGCGAGATGAACTCCAGCACAGTATATCAAAACATAGAAACATGTGCGAGCTAAAACTCCATTACATTATCATTATAAAACCTCGTGCGAGTTACACTTCAGCACGATTTATTAAAACATGTAGACATATGCGAGTGAAACTCCAACATATTCAAAATCATTAAAACAGGCACGAGCTAGAGCTCCAACACCAATTCACATCTCAAATCCGATAGATGGCTTTTTTCTCTTAAAAAAAAAACTCAAAACATGTTTGTTTACATTGCATGCCGTCCCATTCTAAACATGTAAAACTAGCCAACCTATTCATCCTCATTTCTTAATCACAAAACAACATATAGTTGTAAAAACATTAAAAACATGCATGTCAGGCTAATTTCCTTCCCACATCCCATTTTCACAATATATATATATACTCATGATACATTTCATGCTTTTCATATCAATTTCCATAGCTCAATAGCTAAACATGCTATTTCTAGCGTCGTAACTACTCAAATCGCAGTAAAATACGTACAAATACCTCTATCACTAACATACAGTCCCTTACCTCGAATCGCGCGCATTTTTCCTTCGTTACGTTTGCTCCGTTCGCGATTCGGGTTATCCGTGTTCCTCATATTTCAATCTACATGTGTAAATCATTAAGTTATTTTCCTTTCCCTCTACTAAATATACACATTGTCTTCTATCTCTCTATGCATGCTTCCAAATCCTTAAAATCACATTTCACCCTTCCCATTTGTACTCACCATATCTCATCCTAAGTTCTCCATCACTTTCCTATAGATTTCCCTTCATAACTCCTCTTAACATCACTCACCCATCACTACAATCATCATTCCTATTCATATTTCACATGTTATCCAGCTCACAAATGTCTAGAAACCCATATTTAAGCTTAAAGGTTGAAGAACTTACCCCTTTACTTAGTCAAACTTGTGGTAGCCAAAACTCCTTCTCTTGGTCACACCAATGTGTGATTTTTGGGTATGTTGTTCTCCTTACTTCAAGGAACAACTTTCCCTTCTTGAGCTTCTTCCAAAACTGGCTAGAATGTAATGATTTTTAGAGTGAGAAAGATTGGGTCTTTGAGAGAAAATGGTAGGAGCGGGTTTGGTGGGAGGGAAATCTAATTTTCAGTCCAAATCTCGTGCCTTTTTTATAGATGCAGAGACATGAGATCGATTTGGTCCTTGTGATGTCACACCCCACTTCTGAGAACCCTTCTATCCATACATTCTCTACTACGGTTGGGCTGTGAGAAGATGCAATTACTAAAATTCATTCATTTACAACGGAAGATTTAAAACTTTAATTCACACTCCCATGTGTGTGTGTGTAGATATACAAAATCAATTGTATAAATACCATGTGCTTACATATCATCCCCATAATACTGTTTACAATTGCAAGATATAACTATGCGATACAATATATTAGATACAAAATACTCGTGTATACAAATCTTATACCTTTGTGGATTGTGGGAGCTGTTTGACAAAAAGACCTAGAGACCACCGCTCTCTTACTTCTCAGTATCTGGAGGGGGAAAATAGTGGGATGAGCAAACCACAGCTCAGTAAGGAAATGAATACTAGCAGGTAGATATTGTACTACCTACGTAGCCCATGCATGTATAAACCAAAACCATGTTTTCATTATAAATGGAAATATCATACGAAAAATGCATTTAAACATATTTTTCCCAATAGCATTTTCGTGTAGATCAAATATGTCAAGCTTCCATTTAAAACATGCTCATAAATGTGCCCTCACGGCACAAATGTGAAATCAGAGATTTATCAAAAACACAAAATCTCTTTCTTTTCTCAAATCACTCTTTCTGAAAATCTCTTTCTTTTCTGAGATTATCTCTGTTTCTCGAATCTCTAAGACAGGCATGGAATTTTCGGCAATCAAATATCCACGATATATGGTCATAGTCAGTGATCCTAGGCCTCACTGATCAGGTGTGCATAGGGCATCACTTCGCCTGAAGGGGGATGGGTCAATCCTACCCTCCGGCTCATCTCAATCAACCTCATCTCCTCGTATACTCACGGTAAAGATACGCCGTGTGTCATCTACGCGATACTCGTACTCGCGTGCACCCAGCACGGTACATAGTATACCAATGGACAACTACACTGTTCTACGTACAACCGTGGACCCAAGCCCATACTCCAACTCCGATGGACTTTTCATCCTAAACCATGTCTCATATACCAAGCGAGCAAGCAGCGTGACACACAGTCATCGCAAGGCTCCAGCACGGTACGATCTATCGTTAAGGCCCAGCCCATTCAAATGGCCGTCGGCTGGTATCCCCTTGGGTCCCATACCCCCAAGTTTACATCAACTTAATAAAACAGGTGCGAGCAAAGTTCCCGCACTTTCTCAAAACCATCGTGCGAGTTAAAACTCCAGCACGGTACATCAATGGCGTTAAAACGGGTGTGAGCTAGCGCTTCAACACCAAATCTCATCTCAAAACTGATAGATGGCTATTTTCTCTTTTTTAAAACTCAAAACATGTTTTTTCATACAGCATGCCTCTTCGGGCTAAAACATGTAAAATTAGCCAACCTATCATCAACATTTCTCAATCATCAATATCAATATAAAATTGAGAAAAACATTGAAAACATGCATATCATGCTATTTCCTTACCCTATCCCATTTCTCAATACATATATACATCATAGTACTTTTCATGCTTCCATATCATTTCATAGGATTATAGTATCGTACTAATTCTAGCAATATATCTACGAAATTGTTGTAAAATACGCACGAACATATCTATAGCTAACACACAGTCCCTTACCTCGCTTTACTTGTGTGTAACTATCCGCCTTTATGCTTCTCGCATTCTCATCTCGACTTGCTCCGGCGTATCATCCGAAACTGAAATTCATCCATCAAACACTTGAGTTAACATTTCTAACTCTTATTCAATAAAGCATTTATCGAATGCTTTAAATACACATTTTACCCCTTGTGGTAAATCTCATAATTTTATCCCAATATCAACATACCCAAACCATGCCTACAACATAATCATCCTCTCAAGATATCTCATTCATCATTAACACTTCTACATTCCACTTTCTCACACTAGACCATCTCTAAGTTATATTCATTTCATGCCATTCAAGGTAGTTCTACCCACAATGTGCACACCCATTCAACTTCATAATCATTAACTAGACCAATGTACTTGGATTTGTGCACTAGAAACTTACCTCATTGGATTTCCTCTTTGCTCCAATTAGAAACGCCTTTTATTCCTTCAATCCGACAAATGGGGAAATGCCTCTAGACTATGTTGTTCTTCTCTTTGACGTGAACAACTTTGTCTCTAATAGCTTTTCCTCAAATCTTACTGAAAATGGCTGGATTTAGGAGTGAGAAAGCTAGGTTTTTGAGTTAAAGTGAAAAGAAATGGTTTATCCCGAAATTTGCAGATCCAACTACTCCTATTTATAGATTTAACTTGATGAGATCGATCTTCCTTGGGTGGAGATCGATCTGGTCCTCTAAAAATCCCTCTTTTCTAAGACATTTTAAAGGCAGGAGATCGATCTGTCGTGGCTTGAGATCGATCTGCTGTCAAACAGAAGCTTAAGGAGATCGATCTGGTCTTAGGGGAGATCGATCTGCTTCCAACCCGAGAGCTAAGGAGATCGATCTGCTCCATTCCATTACTCACATAAGAGCATTCTGGCTCTTCCAGATCGATCTCTCATCCTATGAGATCGATCTGGCCTTCATATTTCCAGATTTTCTGTAGTTTTTCTGCAACAACTTCATTCAAAACTTCCTCAATTTACCTCCATAGTCCTTTCCTCATTCATCCCTCCTTGAGACTTAAAAATGCTATCCAATCACACTTAGCACGTATTAAAACTTGTGGGCAATCTTTGTATAACCAAATATACATGATATTGCCCGAATGGAAGTATACAACTTATATAAATCTTTCCTTCCATTTTACCACACTACTCATATTACATTTCATTCACATTCTTCTCGTGTTTAAGTTCATTTCTTCATACTCATTCATAATGCAACTTGTATATATAATTACGATTATTATTACAAGTGCGTACATTATCTTATGGACTTACATTGCATATATATCACATTACAAATGTATCATCATACTTATGATTTCATTTACATTTCTATGTTCCTATATACAGCTATACATATACGGGGTCTCACATGTGAAGATCGATCTCTGCAAGGTTTTGTAGTCCTTTTTACCAAACACAACTACTACCAGATCGATCTTCTTTCATAATGAGATTGATCTGTTTGCAGGTAAATTCCTTCTTGGAGATCGATCTGCCTCTTGTAGTAGATCGATATGCTCTTTACAGATCCTTAAGGAGATCGATCTGTCGAGGCTTGAGATTGATCTATCTCAAACAGAGAGTTAAGGAGATCGATCTGTCTTCCCCTGACATCGATCTGCCTAGTTCCATTCGATAATTTTTGGGCATTTTATGAGGGGTGATCGATCTCTCCTTCATAGGAGATCGATATCTCATCCCCTGCACCCTCATTTTCTGTAGTTTTCTACAGATTTTTGCTTATACACTCATCCGAATTTGCTGCATACCTCAATTTGCATTCCGTGCACACTTTACACATAATGACATCCATTCCACCTAGTTCATAGTTAATGAAACTTGTGCACACAACTTAGAATCATGGAGGTTTCATTAAATTTCCAAAATCCTTACATTCATTTTTATCACTTATACACATGTAAAAATACATATACATATATCATAACTTCTCAAGCTATTGTAACAACGTATGTGTACATTATATCTTCATAAGACAGATACATGGGAAGTTACGGGTATTACATTTCTCCCCTCCTTAAAAAATTTGGTCCTCCAAATTGAACCAAGTCTATTCCTCGAAAAATTGGGGATATTTCTTTTTCATTAGATCCTCCAACTCCCATGTGACTTCCTCCGATGTATGATGCTGTCACAGGACTTTAACCAATGAAATTGACTTGTTTCGCAACACCTTCTCTTTTCTGTCCAATATCCAGATCGGTTTCTCCACATACGACATATCCTCCTTGAGCTCCAATAGCTTATAGCTAATTACATGTGTCGGATCTGGGTAGTACTTCCAAAGCATAAAAATATGGAAGACATTATGGACCTCCGTTAGCTCAGGTGGTAAGGCTAGCCTATATGCTCTATCTCCCACTCTATCTAAAATCTCGAAGGGACTAAAGTAACAAGGACTTAGTTTTCCTTTCTTTCCAAACCTCGTTATTCCCTTAGAATGAGATACTCTAAAAATATAGACTCACCCACATCAAACTCAAGTGGTCTCCGTCTCTTGTCAGCATAGCTCTTTTGTCGACTTTGAGCTGTTCGCAGCCTCTTACATATTATCTGAACATACTCGGAGGCTTGTATAACCAAATCGGGAGCAAGCAACTGTCTGTCACCAACTTCTTCCCAACCAATGGGTGATCGACATCTACGACCATATAGTGCCTCATAAGGGGCCATGCCAATACTTGAGTGATAACTGTTATTATAGGCAAACTCAATCAATGGCAAGTGATCGTCCCATGAGCCTCTAAAATTCAGCATGCGCGCTCTCAACATATCCTCTAAGGTCTGTATAGTTTTCTCTGACTGACCATCTGTCTGAGGATGAAAAGCGGTGCTAAAACTCAATTGGGTCCCTATCGCTTCTTGAAAATGTCCCCAAAAGTGGGAAGTGAAGCGGGCATCTCTATCAGAAACAACACTCACTGGGACTCCATGCAATCTCACTATCTCCATCACATACAAGTTCATCAGTGCACTCAAGGTATCTGTAGATCTCATGGCTGAAAAAGTGTATCGATTTCGTTAACCGATCTACTATAACCCATATAGCAACATGGTTCTTACGGGTTCTCGGTAACCCCATCACAAAGTCCATGGTGACGTGCTCTCACTTCCATGTCGGTATCGGTAGAGGTTGCAATAATCCTCCTGGTTTCTGATGTTCTACCTTAACTTGCTGACAGATCAGACATCTAGTAACATGCTCAGCTATGTCTCTCTTCATTCCAGACCACCAATATACCTTTCAAAGATTCTGATACATTTTACTACTCCCAGGGTGTACTGTATATCTCGATGAGTAAGCCTCTGATAAGATTAACTTCCTCAACTCTGCATCCTTAGGAACACATATTCTATCTCCAAACCTTAGTACTCCATCTGAACTCAATACAAAATCTATGCCCTCACTTTTTTAAACTTGGCTAAATACATCAATACACCATTGATCAATTTGTTGAGCTTGCCAGATTCTCTCAATCAACTCCAGTTCTAATCTCAAGCTAGCAATAATCCCATAGTTGCCAATCTCAGGTGGGGTCATATCCAAACTAAGGCTCGTGAATTGTTCCAACAACTCATGCTCTCTAACCATCATATATGATACCAACTCGAGACTCTTTCTACTCAATGCATCCGCAACCACATTTGTCTTCCTCAGGTGGTAAAAAATCTCACAATCGTAGTCCTTTAGGAGTTCTAACCACCTTCTCTGTCTCATATTTAACTCCTTTTATGAGAACAAATACTTAAAACTCTTGTGATCCGTAAAGATCTGAAATCTCTCACCATACAAGTAGTTGAGCCATATCTTCAATACAAATACTACGGCGGTCAACTCTAAATCGTGAGTGGGGTAATTCTTCTCATGATCTTTTAGTTGTCTAAATCCATAAGCTACTATCCTTCCGTTCTGCATCAAGACACAGCCTAATCCTTGATGTGAAACATCTGTATAAACAAAGTAGTTCTCTAAGCTGTTAGGGATGATAAGAACTGGTGCGGTGTTTAATCTGTGCTTAAGTTCCTGAAAACTTCTTTCACACGCTTCATTCCACGTAAACTCCACATTATTTGTGAGACCCCGTATATGTATAATGGTATATATGTACATAGAAATGTAAATAGAGTTGTACTATGAATTCATGAGTGAAGTATATGTGATGTAAGTCCCTAACTAATGTACACACTTGTAATGAGAGTAGTAATTGTACATACAAGTTATATTATGTATGAATGTGAAGAAATGGACTTAAACATGTGGAGAATGCGTGTAGAATGGATTATGAGTAGTTTGGTAAAATGGAAGTAGAATTGCATAAGTTGTGCACTTCCATTTTTGTTTATATTAAGTACCATTGGTCATACAAAGATTCTACACAAGTTTTAATGTGTATGAAGTGAGGATGGATGCCATTTTCAAGTCTCAAAGATGATTGGATGAGAAAATGATCATGGCAACAAAATGTATGAAGTTTGGTAAGTGTTGCTGCAGAAGAACTGCAGAAAATCTGGAAATTGTGAAGGGCAGATCGATCTCATAGGATGAGAGATCGATCTGGAAGAGCCAGAATGCTCTTATTTGGGCAATGGAATAGAGCAGATTGATCTCCAATGGAGCCAGATCGATCTCCTAAGCATTCTGTAGTGAAAAGATCGATCCTCAAGCACCCAGATCGATCTCCTTAGCTCTCTGTTTGGGAGCAGATCGATCTCATGCTTAAAATGCCGTGAAAAAAGAGGGATTTAAGGGGACCAGATCGATCTCCTCTTGGACCAGATCGCCATCTTCAAGCTTTTTCTATATAAGGAGTGCTGAAAATCAGAAAATTTCGAGAAAAACACTAACCTTCCACTTTTAACCCAAAAACCTAACTTCCTTTCTCTAAAATCAGCCATTTTCAGTGAGGTTTGAAGAGAAACCATTAGAGGCAAAGTTGTTCCTATCAAAGAGAAGAACAACATAGTTGGAAAGCATTTTCCCATTGTTGGTATTGAAGGAGTTAAGGGCATTGCCATTTGGAGCAAGAAGAGAAATCAAATTGGGTAAGATTCTAACACTCCAACTATGGTACATTGTTTATATAATTGATTTTGGAGTTGTTTGGCATGAGTATGGATGGTTAGAAACTATCTAAATACATTGGAATGATTATGACCTAGAAATGGTCTAGAGTGAGGAAGTGGAATGTATGGAGATTAATGATGAATGAGATATGTAGAAGTTATTAATAGTGTTGTGGTATGATTTTAAGATGTGATTAGTGGATAAATTGTGAGATTTACCTAAAAGAGGTAAAATGTGGATTAAGGCATTTGTAAAATGCATAAGTGAATAATATTGACTAGTGAGGTCAATTACGGGTTAAATACATTAACTCAATTGATTTAATGAATGAATCGCAGCTTCCGAGGATACGCCGAGGCGAGTTGAGCCGAGAGCGTGAGAAGCTAAAAGGAAAGGAGTCACATCAAGTAAATCGAGGTAAGGGATTTGTGTGGGCTCTTAGAGATATCTGTGCGCAATTTGGGCGCTTAAAATGTATTGCTAGAATGCATGAGATTAGGAAATGTTGTTGGGTGATTGAAGGGTAAAAGTTGGGAGTTTGAGAAATGTGCATGAAAACAAAAGCATATTGCTTTGAAAATCATGTTTTATTGCTTTTTAGCAAATGATTGGTAGGTTGGCTAACATTGAAATGATTTGCAAAAGAAATGAGTGTGTTTTGGTTTTGTTAACCATACTTTGCAAAGTTTTGAGCCACCTACATGATTTCATGAGTATGAAAGCGTGCTAGAGTATGACTAGCATGAGATTTGACGTGTTTTATACACATGAGTGCAAGAGGCACTAGTTTTCACATGGATTTCATAATTGTTTTAGCATTGTGCTTCGAGTTTGTCTCGCACTGGATGCCCACCTTGCATGTTGTCGTGTTTGGAGCTTCGAGTAGACTGGGTGTCATATCGATTAAATAGGCTCACACGTGCGTTTGAGATGTGGCGTGATATGATGTGTTGATTGGGTCCACGGAATACGTTGTACCGTGCATGTAGCATGGAGTACATTGTACCGTGTTGAGTTGTGATGTGCCGTCTTCGGACGAGATCTGCTATGGACCGACGGGTAGGATTTGACCCACCTCCCGTGTGGAAGCAGATAGTGGTGATATCTCGCACACCTGATCCGTGTAGCTGGTATCACAGGTTATGTACATAGGCCTTGAGGTTATTACCTATTGTTGAACTGCCTATCTCACATGTCTAATGCTATTTGAGAATAAATCCATGTTTGAAATGATTTGTGGGTCAGGAAAGCCCGAGGGATGGGCCAAGACCTGACCAATGTTGAAATTGATTTGTTAATGGTTTTTAAAGTGCACAGATGCATGATGTTTAATGCCATGCTTTATTGTGAAAATGCATGATGGGTAATGCCATGCTTTTATTGTGAATTATGCATGATGATTTATACCATGCTTTGAGTTGAAATGTGCACTTGATTTTAATAGCATGAATGCTTTACATACCATTAACACAATCATACACTCATGTTTTGAGATAAATAATGAATGAAATGCTTTTGAGCATGGCATCACGATCACGTAGATAGTGCAGTATCTACCTGTTCGTATGATTGCCTTATTGAGCGTGTGGTTTGCTCACCCCCCTTATTTTCCCCTCTCTACAGAGATTTGAGTATAGATTGAGCGTGACTGGAGGCGTTCCCTTTTTGGTAATCCGCTGCATCCCATCGCTAAAGGTATACACACTTGGATTATTTTGTATCTAAACTAGACATAGCACAGTAGCATTTTGTATGTAACTACTGGAGATGTAAAACAATGTAAACACATGTAACAACTCTGATATATATATATATATATATATACATTTATACAAGTGTTTACTCATAAATAATATTTCAAATTGAATTGGTATGGTGGAGTGAGTTAGACGTCGACACACAGCCCAACTGTTATGAGTGTGGTTGTTCACGATCGAGGAAGGATGATTAAAGATTGATGCATGAAAATGCGAAAAATTTGTACGTATTTTGGTAAGTTGAGGGTCGTGACAGAAGTTGGTATCAGAGCTCGAGTTGGTTTGACGTGTGTCGTGTCTAAAATACTTAATAAGGTGAAAAAATTTCATCCCCAAGTTACTGTGCTTGTTTAGATACAAATAGTGTGTGTCGATGGGTTGACTAAGTAATTGGTTGTGAATGTAGGGAATTGAGTAAGTATGCCTAATACCAGTCGCGGTAGAGGGATGAGAGCACAGGCTCGAGGCCGTAGAGGTAGGCCTGGGGGTCGTGTTGAGCCGAAAACACACGAGGCTCAGGAGGATGGTGAGGTAGAGGCCGATGTTGAGCACGCTCCACAGGGTCCAGAGGAGAGACCCGAGAGTACTGAGGCTCGCTTCGCGAGGATTGAGCGGAGCATTGAGATGATTGTAGAGTTGGTCACCTAATCTTTATTTGAAGTTGGCGGTAGATAGAGTCCCGCTACACAGGGTGATGCCGAGCAGGCAGCAGCTCCCGAGGCGCGGGCAAGGGAAGCCCAGAGGCCACAGACGACAGATACCCCACCCACACAGGATGTGCCTACGCCGGTTGCTATGCCAGGCAGTAGAGGTTGGGGATATGGATGTGATTTGGATAGACTGCGACAGTTTCAGAAGTTTGGACCGCCGTCTTTCAGTGGAATAAAGGACCCAGTAATGGTTGAGGATTGGATCAATGAGATCGAGAAATTATATGGGTTCTTTGAGTGCACCACTACCGAGATGGTAGCATTTATCGCTTTTATGCTGAAGGGGTCAGCAGAACATTGGTGGAAGTCCACCAGGCCTATTTTGAGAGCCCGGCATACTGAGATCAGCTGTGATGTGTTTCTAGAGGCCTTCCGGAGACAGTATGTCTCGGATACCGCACAGCGGAAGCTAAAGTTGGCATTTTTGGGACTGACCCAAGGGAGCAGGAATGTGGATGAGTATGAGACTGCTTTTATATCCCTGGGCAGATATGATCCCAACACGATGAGTAATGAGGTCGAGAAAATCCAGAAGTTTGTGGATGGATTGAGATCGACCATCAGGTCTAGACTGGTTCCCCTAGATATACCGACCTATGAGGAGGCAGTACGCAGGGCGCAACTATGTGAGCAAGATGTTGATAGGATTGCCTCAGAGTTTGGAAAGGTTGGTAAGATGAGGGATAGAGATAAGAAAAGACCAGTGATGGATAGAGGCTTCGGTTATAAAGGAAGCAAGAGATTCTCTGAAAAGAGGCCAAGAATTGATGAGATCAGGGAGAGGACAGTTGATACTCCCATGTATCCGGCCATTGCTCCAGCTAAGGGAATCGTGATTGGAGGACCACAGCCTACTACGGAACAGTATGGCAAGTGTGGTAGGTACCATGGTACTCGACCATGCTATGGATCTCCTGTAGTATGCTTCAGATGTGGGAAGCCATGGCACATAATCAGAGATTGCACAGAGATGATAGAGAGAGCCCCACAGAAGGGCAAGGAGCCAGAGAGAGCTCCAGTTGGTACAGTTGCTCCGAGAAGGAGGGCTACAGCTAAGGAAAAGGGGAAGCAAGCAGTGGGTGTAAGCAGAGGACGAGTGCACGCACTGGATCAGGATACTACAGATCAGTCATCAGATGTGGTAAAAGGTACCATCCAAATCTTTGATTTAGAAGCTTATGTATTGTTTGATCCTAGTGCCACGCATTCCTTTATTTCGCCATCCTTTACATGTAAATTGTTGAAGCATGTAAAACCCACGCTGCTTGATAAAATGTTGTTGATATCTACCCCTATGAATGATAGTCAGTTGACTGAGTATATATATAGGGATTGTAAAATGAAGATATGAGGTAAAGAGATGGCAGCCGATTTAATTTTATTAAATATGAGTGATTTTGATGTGATCCTAGGAATGGATTGGTTGGCTACTAATCATGTTATTATGGATTGTCATGCAAAAACTTTGATGTTTCCAAAGATAGACAATCTTGTAGTTGATTTTGTGAAATGAAATTAAAGAACATGATTATTATAAGTGTGATGAGTACAATCTTGATACATGATGTATGAAAGATAAATTTGATTTCATTTATGTATGTGATGTAATGATTTATGATTACTAATGGTGGAAAGAATAATGTGAAGGATTCATTGCTTTTGTGATTGAGACGGATAAGGCACGTCCGGAATTGGGAGACATTCCAGTGGTTAGGAAATTTCCAGATGTCTTTCCGGATGAGTTACCAGGGTTACCTCCAGATAGGGAGATGGAGTTTGGTATAGATTTGGCACCTGGTACAGAGCCGATGTCCAAGCCACCATACAGAATGGCTCAAGCTGAGTTAGAGGAGTTAAGGAAACAATTACAAGAGTTGCTGGAGAAGGGTTTCATCAAGCCGAGCGTCTCACCTTGGGGAGCACTGGTTCTATTTGTAAGGAAGAAGGATGGAAGCCTCCGACTGTGTATAGATTACCGGTTGTTGAATAAGGCCACCATCAAGAATAAGTATCCCCTCCCACGCATCGATGATTTGTTGGATCAGCTTAAGGGAGCGCAGGTCTTTTTCAAAATAGATCTGAGATCAGGGTACCATCAGTTGAAGATACGAGATGGAGATGTACCCAAGAAAGCTTTTCGCACCCGGTATGGACATTATGAGTTTATGGTTATGCCATTCGGGTTGACGAATGCTCCCGCAGCTTTTATGTCTTTGATGAATGAGGTATTCCACCAGTATTTGGATCGGTTTGTTATTGTGTTTATTGATGATATACTGGTGTATTCAAGGTCTAGAGAGGAGCATGAGAGGCATCTAAGGATAGTGCTACAGACCCTTCAAGAGAAGAAGTTGTACGCTAAACTCAGTAAGTGTGACTTTTGGTTGGAACAGATCTCTTTTCTGGGTCATATAGTATCAAAGGATGGAGTATCAGTGGATCCATCTAAGATTGAGGCCGTAGTTCAGTGGCAGAGACCCCAGACAGTGACAGAGATCAGGAGTTTTCTGGGTTTAGCTGGATATTATCGAAGGTTTGTAGAGGGATTTTCGAGGTTAGCTGCTCCTTTGACACGCCTCACAAGAAAGAATGTGGAGTTTGTGTGGGACGAGAAGTGTGAAGAAAGTTTTGAGGAGATGAAAAGGAGATTAACCACAGCTCTGATCCTCACCATTCCTACCAGCTCATGAGGTTTCTCAGTGTATGCGGATGCTTCACATCTGGGACTGGGCTGTGTATTGATGCAGGATGGGAAGGTAGTAGCCTATGGATCAAGGCAGTTAAAGGATCATGAGAGGAACTACCCGACCCATGACTTGGAGTTGGCAGCGGTAGTATTTGCGCTGAAGATATGGCGCCACTACCTCTATGGTGAGAGATTTCAGATTTATACAGACCATAAGAGCCTTAAGTACCTATTCTCACAGAAAGAGTTGAACATGAGACAGAGGAGATGGCTCGAGCTGTTAAAGAATTATGATTGTGAAATCCTATACCACCCGGGTAAAACAAATGTGGTTGCTGATGCTTTGAGTAGGAAGTATCTCGGGATGGTATCATTTATGATGGTCAGAGAACACGAGCTGTTGGAACAGTTCACGAACCTCAGTTTGGATATGACCCTGCCTGACGCTGACAGTGGATTTATGATAGCTAGCCTGCAGTTGGAACCGAATCTGGTAGATCGAATCCGACAGGCTCAGCGAGTTGATCAGCAGTGTAGTGATATTGTCGGGCAGATACAGAGGGGTACAGACACGGACTTTGGATTGAGTTCGGACGGATTGTTGAGGTTCAGGGGCATGATATGTGTTCCTGATGATGCAGAGATCAGAAGGTTGATCTTGACAGAGGCTCACTCATCGAGGTATACGATACATCCAGGGAGTACCAAGATGTATCAAAACCTTCGAAAGGTTTATTGGTGGTCTGGAATGAAAAAGCACATTGCTGAATATGTTGCTAAGTGTCTCATTTGTCAGCAGGTGAAGGTAGAGCATCAGAAGCCTGCAGGGTTATTGCAGCCTCTACCGACATGGAAGTAGGAGCATGTCACCATGGATTTTGTGATCGGATTGTCGAGGACCCGGAGAGGTCATGATGCCATATGGGTGATTGTGGATCGGTTGACGAAATCAGGCCATTTTCTAGCTATGAGAGCTACCGATACTCTGAGCCAGTTAGCGAACCTATATGTGCGCGAGATAGTGAGGCTACATGGAATTCCAGTGAGCGTTGTTTCTGATAGGGATGCCCTCTTCACTTCCCACTTCTGGGAACGTTTTCAGGAAGCGATGGGGACCCAGTTGAATTTTAGCACCGCGTTTCATCCTCAGACAGATGGTCAGTCAGAGAGGACTATACAGACCCTGGAGGATATGTTGAGAGCGTGTACATTGGATTTTGGAGGCTCATGGGATGACCATTTGCCACTCGTAGAGTTCGCGTATAATAACAGTTTTCATGCGAGTATCGGGATGGCACCATATGAGGCATTGTATGGGCGTAGATGCCGTTCCCCTATTGGATGGGAAGAGGTTGGTGACAGACAGATTTTTGCTCCTGACTTGGTTAGACAAGCCTCTGAGGACGTCCAATTGATATGTGAGAGGTTACGGACAGCTCAGAGCAGGCAAAAGAGTTATGCTGACAGGAGACGGAGACCACTAGAGTTTGAGGTGGGTGAGTCAGTGTTTTTGAAAGTTTCCCCTTCGAAGGGAATTATGAGATTTAGGAAGAAGGGAAAGTTGAGCCCTCGATATATAGGGCCATTTGAGATACTTGATAAGGTGGGAGATAAGGCTTATAGATTGGCATTGCCACCAAAGTTGGCAAGTGTGCATAACGTCTTCCACGTATCCATGTTGAGGAAGTATCACCCGGACCCGGCACATGTGATAAGATATGAGCCCTTGGAGCTCAATAAAGGTATGACCTATGATGAGAAGCCAGTTCGGGTATTGGACAGAAAAGAGAAAGTGTTGAGGACAAAGACAATTCTCTTGGTGAAAATACTTTGGTAACATCACACTGTGGAAGAAGCCACATGGGAATTGGAGAGTTTGATGCGGGAGAAGTATCCCGAGTTGTCACCGAATAAATGGTTCTAATTTGGAGGACCAAATTTTCTAAGTGGGGGAGAATGTGACACCCCGTATATATATAATGGTATATATGTACATAGAAATGTAAATAGAGTTGTACTATGAATTCATGAGTGAAGTATATGTGATGTAAGTCCCTAAGTAATGTACACACTTGTAATGAGAGTAGTAATTATACATACAAGTTATATTATGTATGAATGTGAAGAAATTGACTTAAACATGTGGAGAATGTGTGTAGAATGGATTATGAGTAGTTTGGTAAAATGGAAGTAGAATTGCATAAGTTGTGCACTTCCATTTTTGTTTATATTAAGTACCATTGGTCATACAAAGATTCTACACAAGTTTTAATCTGTATGAAGTGAGGATGGATGCCATTTTCAAGTCTCAAAGATGATTGGATGAGAAAATGATCATGGCAACAAAATGTATGAAGTTTGGTAAGTGTTGCTGCAGAAGAACTGCAGAAAATCTGGAAATTGTGAAGGGCAGATCGATCTCATAGGATGAGAGATCGATCTGGAAGAGCCAGAATGCTCTTATTTGGGCAATCCAATGGAGCCAGATCGATCTCCAATGGAGCCAGATCGATCTCCTAAACATTCTGTAGTGAAAAGATCGATCCTCAAGCACCCAGATCGATCTCCTTAGCTCTCTGTTTGGGAGCAGATCGATCTCATGCTTAAAATGCCGTGAAAAAAGATGGATTTAAGGGGACCAGATCGATCTCCTCTTGGACCAGATCGATCTCCTTAAGCTATTTCTATATAAGGAGTGCTGAAAATCAGAAAATTTCGGGAAAAACACTAACCTTCCACTTTTAACCCAAAAACCTAACTTCCTCTCTCTAAAATCAGCCATTTTCAGTGAGGTTTGAAGAGAAACCATTAGAGGCAAAGTTGTTCCTATCAAAGAGAAGAACAACATAGTTGGAAAGCATTTTCCCATTGTTGGTATTGAAGGAGTTAAGGGCATTGCCATTTGGAGCAAGAAGAGAAATCAAATTGGGTAAGATTCTAACACTCCAACTATGGTACATTGTTTATATAATTGATTTTGGAGTTGTTTGGCATGAGTATGGATGGTTAGAAACTATCTAAATACATTGGAATGAGTATGACCTAGAAATGGTCTAGAGTGAGGAAGTGGAATGTATGGAGATTAATGATGAATGAGATATGTAGAAGTTATTAATAGTGTTGTGGTATGATTTTAAGATGTGATTAGTGGATAAATTGTGAGATTTACCTAAAAGAGGTAAAATGTAGATTAAGGCATTTGTAAAATGCATAAGTGAATAATATTGACTAGTGAGGTCAATTACGGGTTAAATACATTAACTCAATTGATTTAATGAATGAATCGCAGCTTCCGAGGATACGCCGAGGCGAGTTGAACCGAGAGCGTGAGAAGCTAAAAGGAAAGGAGTCACATCAAGTAAATCGAGATAAGGGATTTGTGTGGACTCTTAGAGATATCTGTGCACAATTTGGGCGCTTAAAATGTATTGCTAGAATGCATGAGATTAGGAAATGTTGTTGGGTGATTGAAGGGTAAAAGTTGGGAGTTTGAGAAATGTGCATGAAAACAAAAGCATATTGCTTTGAAAATCATGTTTTATTGCTTTTTAGCAAATGATTGGTAGGTTGGCTAACATTGAAATGATTTGCAAAAGAAATGAGTGTGTTTTGGTTTTGTTAACCATACTTTGCAAAGTTTTGAGCCACCTACATGATTTCGTGAGTATGAAAGCGTGCTAGAGTATGACTAGCATGAGATTTGACGTGTTTTATACACATGAGTGCAAGAGGCACTAGTTTTCACATGGATTTCATAATTGTTTTGGCATTGTGCTTCGAGTTTGTCTCGCACTGGATGCCCACCTTGCATGTTGCCGTGTTTGGAGCTTCGAGTAGACTGGGTGTCACATCGATTAAATAGGCTCACACGTGCGTTTGAGATGTGGCGTGATATGATGTGTTGATTGGGTCCACGGAACACGTTGTACCGTGCATGTAGCATGGAGTACATTGTACCGTGTTGAGTTGTGATGTGTCGTCTTCGGACGAGATCTGCTATGGATCGACGGGTAGGATTTGACCCACCTCCCGTGTGGAAGCAGATAGTGGTGATATCCCGCACACCTGATCCGTGTAGCCGGTATCACAGGTTATGTACATATGCCTTGAGGTTATTACCTATTGTTGAACTGCCTATCTCACATGTCTAATGCTATTTGAGAATAAATCCATGTTTGAAATGATTTGTGGGTCAGGAAAGCCCGAGGGATGGGCCGAAAGCTGACCAATGTTGAAATTGATTTGTTAATGGTTTTTAAAGTGCACGGATGCATGATGTTTAATGCCATGCTTTATTGTGAAAATGCATGATGGGTAATGCCATGCTTTTATTGTGAATTATGCATGATGATTTATACCATGCTTTGAGTTGAAATGTGCACTTGATTTTAATAGCATGAATGCTTTACATACCATTAACACAATCATACACTCATGTTTTGAGATAAATAATGAATGAAATGCTTTTGAGCATGGCATCACGATCACGTAGATAGTGCAGTATCTACCTGTTCGCATGATTGCCTTACTGAGCGTGTGGTTTGCTCACCCCCCTTATTTTCCTCTCTCTACAGAGATTTGAGTATAGATTGAGCGTGACTGGAGGTGTTCCCTTTTTGGTAATCCGCTGCATCCCATCGCTAAAGGTATACACACTTGGATTATTTTGTATCTAAACTAGACATAGCACAGTAGCATTTTGTATGTAACTACTGGGGATGTAAAACAATGTAAACACATGTAACAACTCTGATATATATATATATATATATATATATATATATATATATATACATTTATACAAGTGTTTACTCATAAATAATATTTCAAATTGAATTGGTATGGTGGAGTGAGTTAGACGTCAACACACAGCCCAACTGTTATGAGTGTGGTTATTCACGATCGAGGAAGGATGATTAAAGAATGACGCATGAAAATGCGAAAAATTTGTACGCATTTTGGTAAGTTGAGGGTCGTGACATTATTCCTCATAAGTCGTGTCAACGGAGTAGCCAATCTAGAGAAATCCTCTACAAATCTCCTGTAGTAATCTGTCAAACCCAAAAAACTTCTGATCTTCGTGACTATCCTGTGCTGTTCCCACTGAACAACGGCCTCAATCTTGGATCGATCTATTGATACCCTATCCTTCGATACAACATGGCCTAGAAAGGAAATCTGCTCTACCAAAAGTCACATTTACCAAGTTTGGCATACAACTTTCTCTCTCGGAGGGTTTGCAAAATAATCCTTAAGTGTTGTTCATGATCTTCTCTGGACCTTGAATACACCAATATATCATCAATGAAAACTATCATGAATTGGTCCAGGTATGGCTTGAATATCTCATTCATTAGAGCCATAAAAGCTGTTGGCATATTCGTCAACACAAAAGGCATCACCAGGAATTTGTAATGGCTATAGCGGGTGCAGAAAGCTGTCTTGGGCACATCCTCCTTCTGAATCTTCAATTGATGGTACCCAGACCTCAGATCTATCTTGGAGAAGATCTACGCTCCCCGAAGCTGATCCAATAGATCATCGATGCACGGTAAGGGGTATTTATTCTTGATGGTAGCCTTGTTCAACATCCGATAATCAATACACAACCTGAGGCTCCCATCTCTCTTCTTCCCAAACAATACCAGAGCTCCCCATGTTGAGACGCTCGGTCTTATAAACCCCTTATCTAGTATATCTTGCAACTGCTTCCTTAATTCCTCTAGCTCAACTGGAGTCATCCTATATGGTGACTTGGATATTGGCTCGGTTCAAGGTGTCAAGTCTATACCGAATTCCATTTCCCTATCCGGTGGTAATCCTGGTAAGTCGTCTGGAAAGACATCAGGGAATACTCTAACCACTGGAATGTCATCCATATCCAGATGTGTTTTGTCCAAATCCACCACATAAGCAATAAAACTTTTAAAACAACATTCATGTCATTTTATACCAATGTACTTTATGTGTCACAAAATTGAAGATTTCATTACTTCTCTTAAAATCTTACAACACATTCTTCGGGTAGAGAAAAAGTAATAGACTTAGTGTGGCAGTCTCAGACAGCATGATTGGTAGCTAACCAATCCATTCCCAAGATTACATCAATGTCATACATATTTAACAAGATCCAGTTGGCTGTCGCACACTTATCTCCTACCCTCACCTTACACTCCTTATACACTTGTTCAGCTAATTGACTAACTCTCATTGGAGTACTTATTAGCAAAGTCTCATTTAGGTATGTGGGTTCTACAAGACCTGTTAACTTTAATGCACATGCAGGTGATATGAAAGAATGCGTAGCACCAAAATCAAATAAAGCTATAGCTTCCAAATCAAAAATCAAGATTGTACCTTTTATCACCTCAGAAGAGGTATCTGCTAATGCCTGGTCTATCGCATACACCCTGCCTTGACCCACAACTTGCTTCCCTTTTTCTTCAGTTGTAGCTCCCTTCCTTGCAGGAGGTGTAACTATAGGAACTCTCTCTGGCTCCTTACCCCTTTGTGGGACTACCTCAACTGCTTCTGGGCAATCTCTTGCATAGTGCCCAAACCTACCACATCTGAAGCATCGTGTACCCTGAAGATGACAGGGCCTACCACCATGATATCGGCTACACACTCAACACTGATCAGTAGTCGGCTGGGGTCTACCAATCACTATACCTTTAACTGGTGTCTGAGTCAGAGGCATAAAGGTCTAGCAGCCTTCTTCTCAATCTCTGGAGGAGGAAAAATAGTGGGATGAGTAAACCACAGCTCAGTAGGGAAATGGATGCTAACAGGTAGATATTGTACTATCTACATAGCCCATGCATGCATAAACAAAATCATGTTTCAATAATGGAGGAAATATTACTAGAAAATGCATTTAAACATTTATTTCTCATAGGCATTTTCATGTAAAACCGTATGCAATATTCCCAATTAAAACATGTCATAAAATAGTGTCATCATAGCACAAGAGATTTATCAAACCAAAATATCTCTTTACTTTTCTCAAATTTTATCTTTCGTCAAATCTCTTTCCTTTCTTTTTGAGTTTCTTATTTTCTCGTATTTCTGAGACAGGCATGGAATTCTCGATAAACTAATATCCATGACGTATGGCCATAGTCAGTGATCCCAGGCCTCACTGATCAGGTGTGCACAAGGCATCACTTCGCATGAAGGGGGATGGGTCAGTCCTATCCTCCGGCTCATCTCAATCAACCTCATCTCCTCATACCACATATACTCACGGTACGAGGTACATCATGTGTCATCTACGCAATACTCGTACTCACGTGCACCGAGTACGGTACATAGTATACCAACGGAAAACTACACAGTTCAACATATGACCGTGGACCTAGTCCATCTACCAACTCTAATGGACTTTTCATCCTGAACCATGTCTCATATACCAGGCGAGTAGTCAGCGTGACACACAGTCATCGCAAGGCTCTAGCTCGGTACATTTTATTGTTAAGGCCCAGCCCATTCCAAGGCCGTCAGCTGGTATCCCCTTGGGTCCCAGACCCCCAGGTTTACCTCAACTCAATAAAACTGGTGCGAGCAATGCTTCAACACTTTTCTCCAAACCCATCGTGCGAGATGAACTTCAGTACCGTATATCAAAACATAGAAACATGTGCAAGTTAAAACTCTTGTACATTATCATTATAAAACCTCGTGCGAGTCATGCTCCAGCACGGTTTATCAAAACATGTAGACATATAAGAGTGAAACTCCAGCATAGTCAAAATCATTAAAACGGGCGCGAGCTAGAGCTTCAGCACCAATTAACATCTCAAATCCGATAGGTGGCTATTTTCTCTAAAAAAAATCTCAAAACATGTTTGTTTACGTTGCATGTCGTCCCATGCTAAACATGTAAAACTAGCCAACCTATCCATCCTCATTTCTCAATCACAAAACAACATATAGTTGTAAAAACATTAAAAACATGCATGTCAGGCTAATTTCCTTCCCACATCCCATTTTCACAATATATATATATACACATGACACATTTAATGCTTTTCATATCAATTTTCATAGCTCAATAGCTAAACATGTTATTTCTAGCGTCGTAACTACTCAAATTGCAGTAAAATACGTATAAATACCTCTATCGCTAACATACAATTTCTTACCTCGAATCACGCGCGTATTTCCTTCATCACGTTTGCTCCGTTCATGATTCGGGTTATCCCTGTTTCGCATATTTCAATCTACACGTGTAAATCATTAAGTTATTTTCCTTTCCCTCTACTAAACATACACATTGTCTTCTATCTCTCTATACATGCTTCCCAATCCTTAAAATCACATTTCACCCTTCCCATTTGTACTCACTATATCTCATCCTAAGTTCTCCATCACTTTCCCATAGATTTCCCTTCATAACTCCTCTTAACGTCACTCACCTATCACTACAATCATCATTCCTATCCATATTTCACATGTTATCTAGCTCACAAATGTCTAGAAACCCATATTTAAGCTTAAAGGTTGAAGAACTTACCCCTTTACTTAGTCAAACTTGTGGTAGCCAAAACTCCTTCTCTTGATCACACAAATGTGTGATTTTTGGGTATATTGTTCTCCTTGCTTCAAGGAATAACTTTCCCTTCTTGAGCTTCTTCCAAAACTGGTTGGAATATAGAGATTTTTAGAGTGAGAAAGCTTGGGTCTTTGAGAGAAAATAGCAGGAGCGGGTTTGGTGGGAGGGAAATCTAATTTTCAATCTAAATCTTATGCCCTTTTTATAGATGCAGAGACATGAGATCGATCTGATCCTTGTGGAGATCGATCTCTGCAAGGTTTGGTAGTCCTTTTTACCAAACGTAACTACTACCAGATCGATCTTCTTCCATTATGAGATCGATCTGTTTACAGGTAAATTCCTTCTTGGAGATCGATCTGCCTCTTGTAGGAGATCAATATGCTCTTTACAGAACCTTAAGGAGATCGATCTGTCAAGGCTTAAGATCGATCTGTCTCAAATATAGAGTTAAGGAGATCGATCTGCCTAGTTCCATCCGATAATTTTTGGGCATTTTATGAGGGGTGATCGATCTCTCCTTCATAGGAGATCGATCTCTCATCCCATGCACCCTCATTTTTTGTAGTTTTCTGCAGATTTTTGCCTATACACTCATCCAAATTAGCTGCATGCCTCAATTTGCATTCCGTGCACAGTTTACACATAATGACATTCATTCCACTTAGTTCATAGTTAATGAAACTTGTGCACACAACTTAGAATCATGGAGGTTTCATTAAAATTTCAAAATCCTTACATTCATTTTTATCACTTATACACATGTAAAAATACATATACGTACATCATAGCTTCTCAAGCTATTTTTGTAACAACGTACGTGTACATTATATCTTCATAAGACAGATACATGGGAAGTTACAAGTATTACAACTAGAAAACCCAAAAATAAGAAAGTGCAGTATGAGCAGTTAAAGGCATGAAGGAAGACTGGAAATGAAGTAGAAAAGGTGAGACAGTTTGACGAGTGATGAGGGAGACGGTGATAGGAAACCAGTGGCCAAACTGGCAAGAAAACTGGAGCAGAAAGCAAAATTGAGAAGATGACAGGGACTCTC
Organism: Firmiana major; assembly: GCA_033439115.1. Taxonomy (NCBI): domain Eukaryota; kingdom Viridiplantae; phylum Streptophyta; class Magnoliopsida; order Malvales; family Malvaceae; genus Firmiana; species Firmiana major. The sequence continues at coordinate 78,839,500 of CM065898.1, read as the reverse complement.
GGCTGCTACCTCAAAAACCAGAAGGGAGATAACCTAGTATCATACCTGTAGCTAAACAACTGGAAACCAACAGCGAAAACGCTGAAGCAGAGCAGCTAGTAAGGGAAACTTACAGGTTGGTGCCATCAAAATCGGTACATTGATCCAACGAGAGCAGTAGGCTACTGCTCTCTCACTGTTTTGAGCCACTATCCTCGATAAAGAATCGTTACAACGGGGAATTGTTAGCGAGGAGTTGAAGTATTGTTGAGTTTCTTTCGAACAGAACAGGGGGCTAAAGCAGGAAGCAAAGCAACGACCGAGAGAGGCAGAAACTGGTTGTGGTGTTGGAGAAGATGAAGTTGAAGTGAGAGTTGGCTGAATAATGCTATCCAAGGCTGGGCAAAAAAAATGAATTAAGGTGGATGAGAAAGGGAAACAGTGGAGAGCCGAGAAGTACTGAGGTGAAGCTGAAGTAGAGTACAACACCAGGAATGGGTAGTTGGGCCTCTGGTAGGATCTGAAAATTGGAAGCAGGAAGACGGCGAGCTGTGACGGGGTGAGCTGAGGAACTACCAACGCCGGATGGAAATGCAATGGGAGGAAGAAGGCGATGGCGAACCGAGAGCCATTGAGGAGCAGAGGAAGTTCCTTCACGGTAACAATGGTTATGGTGGGTAGCTGGGACAGAGCCGACAGTGCTGAGGGAGGTATCCGAGACGTAAGGATGACGATGGTGGTGCCAGGATCAAAGGAAGCAATGGAGATGATGGTGTTGCCGAGAGGGGGAGGCGAACAGAGGGTGCAGGAAGGAAGGAATAGTAAGGAAGAAGAAGAAATGAAAGAAGATGGGTTGGCAGGAAAAAAAAGAAAAAAAGAAGAGAGGTAATATATATATATATTTAAATATACATATCTATTAGAAAAAAAAATTGATGAAAAATGAATTGAAGAAAAAGAAGACGCGCGTACTAAAAATTTGGGAAATCTCGGGGAAAGAGCTCCGAAAAACTTACTGAGTGGATTGGACCCATCGACTCGCTACGTTAAGGCAATCGAGGACTACAGTCAAACACCGAGGTAAGAAAAATTTTGTGTGCTGCTAGAGATAAATTACAAGTATTTTTCTGATGCTTTGTATATATAAATTTAGACCGTATTTCTACTGTAGAAAAATATTCATGAATTATTAAAAATATTTACGTATATTTTATGAGTATTTGAGACTGTGTACTTTAAGATAGAAATTTTTAGTCGTCTGAATTATAGAAAACCTTAAACCGATTTTATGCTTTGGAATTTAAGGAAGAGTTTTAAAACTTCGTAAAAATAACTAGATTTTTGGTATAGTATTATCGAGCCTATTTAAATAAATATTTGAGTAGTTTTTAAAATTATTTGTGAAAAATCGTGTTTTGTGAAAAATGGCAAGATCAGCCCCTTTTACACTATTTTATGAGTTGAATGAGATTAAAATATTTGAGGTTAAAGCCATGTCAGTCAGACGTGTATTGTTGTGTGATCTTGCACTACCTTCTTGCACGTGATTTAAAGCGTTTTGATGTTAAAATCGTGCCTGTCAGGCGTGTATTGCTGTGTAATCTTGCACTACCTGCTTGCATGTGATTTGAGGCAACAAGGCAATAGTGAAATTATATGAAATTGTGAATAGTAAAATTATTCTGAGTGGTGAATGATGCTAAAGTCCATGGAGTACGATATACCATGTTGTGTGCATGTGTGTACGATGTACCGTGTTATTGGAAAATAGTGTACTGTGTGAGCCGTTTGGGTAGCTAACCACTCCCACGGCACCTGACATCCCGGCACCCTTGGCCCGTGAATTACCCGGAGTCATCGATATTGGCCAATAGTCACTTCTGATATCTAATATATTATGAAATGCCTTGCCTCGACTATTTAAACTACTGAAATGAAAATGAGAATTGTGTTGAGATTTGGACTGTGTGTTTCTCTGTTTGAATTTTGAAATTGTGAATTGTTATTGTAAACTGTGAAGACACTATTTTTGGATTACCATTTCTGATTTTATTGACTAAAAATGTATAGTATATTTTATAAGAAACTTATTTGTGGCATAAGTATTTAGGTAGTGTATTTATCTACATGCCACGTGTTTTTCTTACTGAGCATGTTGAGCTCAATCCCAGAGTCCTTCTGTAGCTGGGATCGCTTCTGTTAGTAAGGCATTCTGCACAGTTATGATTTCGCAGAGCATATTTCTGCATCAAAGGTATACCCAGTTGTAAGAATTTATTTTGTATCTAAAATTTTTATAAGTACAGTAATGCAAACGAGATGTGTATGGGAAATGTGAACATATCTTATTTAAATGTGTTACTAAGAAAAAAATTTATCAGACTGATTTATTGATTTTGATTTGTTATCGACTCGTAGCCCAACCGAAATGTCCGTAAATTTGGGTCGTTACAGTTCTGCAGCTCGATTACATTGTTTTGAAGGTATATACACAACTATATGTCTTTGTTTAAATGTCATACATATTCATATACAGTATGTGTAATTTTTTTTGGATGTATCTATAGGTTATAGTAGATATTAAATGTAGTCTTAAGGATGCATTAGATGTCGATTATGACCTGTAAGGATGTGTGATGAAACGATTAAGTTAATTACGATTGTATTCTTTTGTTACCGATTAATGGATGAAGTCTTTTATGGATGAATGATATGTTTTAGTATGTGGTGTGTATGGAATCTCACATCACACACTATGAATGAGACCAGGACTAAAAGAAATTACAATAGAGTTGGTCAATAAGATCAATGGAAGTAATTAAATGCTATACTAATCATTGATAAATACAGGTAAGGAAAAAAAATTAGTCCATCTTCTGCTGAAACAGAATGTTACAATTCAAGGATAGGTGTTATAAGGGTGCTTTACACTTTCCTTGCGCGTAACCATACTCTTGAACCCTGGCTTTAAATATAGATCAGTTCTTTGTCCATATATTTGAATAGGTAACTAATCAAACCTAAGAAAAGAATGGTTGGTGGTGACTCCCAAACTTGTGTCTAGTGATTAGGTTTATAGACTTGAAGCTTAGGACATTAATAGCTTTATTCTTCATGCCAATCTTGGTTCTAACCCTTTTTTGCATGACAGAGTTTATTAGAGGAAAAAAACATGCAATTTTGATTGAAGGATCAAGATAAAGGGAAAGAGGTGTCTCTTGTATTGATTATGTATAGAAAACGGGATGAATAAATTGTTGGACTTATCTTGGTGAGCTAGCAAAGTCAATTTTGACTCAAATTAAATTTTGGTTAAAGTCAAATTAATACTATTTAGTGGTACTAATGTTTGATACACTAAAGTTAAGTACTATGATTTTGGTTAATATGAACCTAGTGTCAATTTTATGTTTAAACCTATAATAGGATGAAGATTCCTACTCTCACCATATAAATATATATATATATATATATATATGAAACTGACTTATTAATTTCATACTTCAAAAAGAAAAGAAGAAAGTAGTAAAACTTTTTTATTCTTTCTCTTCCTCTCTCCTATGCAAGCCTAGGGATAACCGATAGGGAGAATTCAGAACATGCATCAACTTTAGGAGTAGTTTGGCATATCGGGATTGAGCTCTCGCTTGCTGTAAGACTTTTAAAATTCTATGTAATGTATAAGATTAATTGATGTATAGACAAGTTACATTACATATGAATTATGAGAAATAAATGTTTTTTGAAATTCTAAGTGTGAATGGAATGATAAATGAATGTGGAAGTGATTAAGTATGAATTTAAATGAGGAATTTGCAGTAAAAAGGATGTAAAATGAAGGCCAGATCAATCCCATGCAAGGAGAGATCGATCTCATGGCCAGGAAAAAGCAAAATCAAGCATGCTGGAAGAGGGAGATCGATCCCTCACTCAAGCAGATCGATCTTCATTACTCTCGGGCTGGAGCAGATCGATCTCCCCTTAAGACCAGATCGATCTCCTTAGCTCTTTGCTTGAGACAAATCGATCTTGTTTCATTAACCAGATCAATCTCATTTTGTTGAAGCAGATCGATCTCATTTAATTAAAGCAGATCGATCTCATGCATTCGGCAAATCAATCTCATGCCTTCAAAATGTTGTGAAACTGAGGAATTCAAGAGGACCAGATCGATCTCCACCCTATGTAGATCGATCTCATCAAGCCATTTCTATAAGTAGGGAGCAATTGGATCTGCATTTTCACGGGAAACAACTCTATCTTTCCATTTTCAATCTAAAACCTAACTTTCTCACTTCAAAATCATCACATTTCTGTAAAGATTTAAGAAAAAACCATTAGAGCAAAGTTGTTTATTTCAAAGAGAAGAACAACATAGTTTGGAATCAATATCCCATTGGTTGGATTGAAGGAGTAAAGGTGCATTCCCATTTGAAGCAAGGAGAAAATCAAACTAGGTGAGTTTCTAATATACCAATCCAATGTACATTCATCTAGCTATTGATTTTAAGTTGATTGGTGTGTATACTAATGATAGAAACTACCTAGGATGTGATGGAACTAGTATGACCTAGAAAATAGAATGAATCTAGTGTGAGAAATTGTGATATGGATGAATTGATGATAAATGAAGTATGCTAAAGTGTTTATGAGATAATGTGTATGATTTTAGAAGGTTGAATGAAGCTACATTGTTAGATTGGCTTAGCTAAGTGAATAAGCATATGAGGTGTTTGACTAAATGCCATAGTGAAGTAAACGATGAACTAGAGGCACTATGAGCATTAAATATCGGTTTAGTAAGGATCAATGGATCTAAAAGAGTCCAATAGGCCCTCGAGATAGGAGTAGAGCAATCAAATGAGGCCTTATAAGTGTTAATGCGTACTATGGGTCGAATCGACTATAGTAGACGCACGAACTATGTTATATTGGACTAAATTGATGTGAAACATAATCTCGTGCAGTTCTGGAGAGTTCGTTGGAGGCAAATCGAACTGCGCAACCAAGCAGCTTTAAGGAAGTGGAATCACGCGACACGATTCTAGGTAAGAAAATTCTGTGAGTGTCTAGAGATAGCTGCTCGTATTTTGTGGGTGAATATAGGGCTTTGTAAAGTGCATAGCTATTTAAGAAAGTGATTGATGGTATGTGTGAATGACTATAAGTGTTTTTGGCATATGATTTGGTTTCAAAGTGGATTTTGTAAAAAGGGAATAGTAAGGCTAATAATTGCATAAATCACATATTTTGATGCTTTTATGAGAACACATTGCTTTGGTTTGAGCAAAATGACAGATAGGCTGGCTAGTGATTTCCTGATTTTGTGAAAAGGCACAAATGAGGTGCTAACTATTGTTTTGAGAATGTTTTGTTGAAATAGAGTTGCCTATCGTGTTTACGTGAGTTAAATCATGCTAGAGCCTCGCTTGCACTGGAATTTAGTGTTTTCATATGTATGAAACGTGCTGGAGCTTAACTCGCACCTCGATTTGAATTATGATAATGTTTTATAAATCGTATTGGAGCTTCTGTTCGTATGTGGATTCGATTCATTTTCTTATGTGTATAACCGTACTGGAGCTATGTTCGTACGTGATTTCTTCATGATTTTATGGATAAAGTCGTACTAGAGTGTTGCTCATACGAAGAGATTTATTGATGATGCATGAATCGTGCTAAAGGTTAGCTCACACAGGTTTTCACACTGTGGTGTGTATGATGCCGTGGAGATGGTAAGATCCTCAAGCCCTAGATCCTTAAGCCTGACGGGGTGGGGAGGCTCTGTTCGGTGGGGAAGCTCTCTTACGATAAGATCCTTAAGCCAACATCCTTAAGCACGTTGGAGTTGGGAGGCTTTGTTGGTGGGGAGGCTCTCTTACAAGATGAAAACCTCTCACGTGCACTTGAGACTATATAGGTTACACATGGTATGGGGTAGATAAGACCTACGGCTGGCACCCCCAACCATGATATGGGTTCGCGAAGTACATTGTACCGTGTATATCACATGGAGTACGCTATACCGCGTGGTGGTGACGTTGATTTGAAAGCCTGGTGAAGAACTAACCCACCTTCGTTCCAGCATAATGCCTCGCACACCGGGATCCGTGTGGTCTGGGATGATTATGACATAGTTGGCCAACATAGTCCTTGAGATATAGTAACCGCCTGTCTCACATAATATTACATAGTACCATATGGTTTTATACATTGAGTGTGATTGTGTTTGTCCAGGGTAGATCCGAGGGAGGGGTCGAGCCTTGTGGGATTTTATTTAAAGAAATGACATGCTATTTGTGATGAGATGTGATGTGTTTTGAGAAAGAGATGAATATTAAAGGATGTTTCTTATCGAATTTCCCTTATTATGATGAATGTTAATCACAACGAGCATGAAAGGTTTTTACATGATGATTTTACCATGTTTTAAATGCTTGTTTCCATGTTTTCAGTACATGATATTTGTATATACATGCGGCATAGTTTTATTTCCTAATGCTTTCTACTATAAATTATTTATGTCATGATATTATCAGCATGTAGATAGTGTAGTTATCTACCATGCTTGCATTATTTCCTTACTGAGCGTGTGGTTGCTCATTCCTCTACTTTTCCCCTCTATAAAGCGTACATAGTAGCCCAGTGAGGACTGAGGCATTGTATTGGGACATCCGCAGCACTTCATCGTCGAGAGGTATACACACATGGATTCTTTTTGTATCTAAACATGTAAAGGCACAATAGTGATTTTGAATTGTGATATGAGGGATGTAAATGTTAGAAAACATGTCATGTATAAGCTTATGACTTAACTTCAATGTATGACATTGTTTTTTATTAATTGGAAACGAATGAGAGATGATGGTTAATATTGACTCATAGCCTAACTGTTATTGGTGAGGGTTGTTCACGACCAGGGTAAGGGAAATGAAAAATATGAAAAATTTATAGTGATTTTTAGACGAATTGGATAAAAAGGGTCATGACAGATTGGTATCAGAGCTGAATTGGCCTGATGTGAGTCAGTAATAACACGTAGAAAAATTACATCCTCATATTACTGTGCATTTGATTAGATATAACTATATTTACCGAGATGGAATGAAACTAATAAGTGATTATGAATACAGGAAGTTAGACGTTATGCCTGTTACACGCCGAGGTAGAGGGGCAGGCGCACGCGCTAGAGGCCGTAGAGGTAGGCTTAAGAGCCGTGCGGAGCCACAGACTAATCATGTTCCATAGAACCTTGCTGAGAGATCAGGAGATACAAAGGCACGCTTCACTAGAATAGAGTGAAGTATCAAGAGCCTAGTTGAGATAGTCACACAGGCATTGGGTACCGATGATAGGCGAGGTCCCACAGCGCTACCTACTACTACTGGACAAGCAGTTGTAAAGGTGGAGAGACCTCAGGCTACAGAGACTACTACACCCCCAATTCAAGATACTGCTTCTCCCATTGCTCCATAGCCAAGCGACAGTGACCTGGGGTATGATTGCGAACTGAGTAGGCTATACCAGTTTCAGGAGTTAAAACCTTCGGTATTCAGGGGAGTGAAAGACCTGGTGATTACTGAGGATTTGGGTCTATGAGATGGAGAAGTTATATAGGTTCTTCAGATGTACATCAGTTGAGAAAGTGGCCTTTGCAGTATTTATGCTGAAGGGCGAGGCAGAACACTGGTGGAGGTCCACTGAAGCTATTTTGAGGGTCCGACACTTCAAGATCACATGGGAGATATTCTTGGAGGCCTTTAGGAGGTAATATATTTCAACTACCGTATAGAGGAAATTGTGAATGAAGTTCATTAATTTAGTTTAGCGGAAACATTTCGTGGACGAGTATGAGTCGAGATTTATGTCTTTGGGGAGATATGACCCGGATATGATGAATAGTTAGACTCAGAAGGTCCAAAAGTTTATGGATGGATTGAGATTGGTCATCTGGACTAAGTTAGCCCCATTTGACATACATACTTATGAGAAGGTAGTGGACAGCGCACAGTTGTGCGAACAGGACTTTGAGCGGAATGCCTCTGAGCTTGGGAAGGTTAGTGTCAGAAGAGACAGACACCGGAAGAGATCCGAGATTGATAGACTGGCCATTATAGGAAGCCAGAGACTTTACAAGAAGAGACCCAAGATTGAGGAGGTGCAGGAGAGAGCTACCAGACCTCTTGTATACCCAGCTTTGACTGCACCGAGGGGTATGATTATTGGAAGACCACGACCTACTACTGAGCAGTATAGGAGATGTGGTAGATATCATGGGACTAAGCCTTGTCAGACGCCCCCTGTTACATGTTATAGATGTGGGAAGCCAGGGCATATCGCGAGGTATTATCCTGAGATGATGGAGACTGCCCCACAGAAGGCAAGGAGCCAAAGAGAGCTCCAGTTGAGACAGCTGATCTAAAAAGGAGGGCTACAACTGAGGAAAAAAGGAAACAGGCGGTGGGTGTGAGCAGAGGACGAGTGCATGTACTTGACCAGGACACAGTGGACGTATCGACGGATGTGGTTAAAGGTACCATCCTAATTTTTGATTTAGAAGCATTTGTATTGTTTGATCCTGGTACCACGCATTCTTTCATATCGCCTTCCTTTGTACATAAATTGTTGAAGCATGTAAAACCCACACCGTTAGATAAAACGTTGATGATTTCCACACCGATAAATGATAGTCAATTGACTGAGTATGTTTATAGGAATTGTAAGTTGAGGATAAGAGGAAAAGAGATGGCAGCCGATTTAATTTTACTAAGCATGAATGATTTTGATATAATTCTAGGAATGGATTGGTTGGGTGCAAATCATGTTATTATGGATTGTCATACTAAAACATTGATGTTTCTAGAGATAGATAATTTTGTTGTAGGCTTTGTTGAAAAGAAATAAAGAAGATGTTTAGTGTAAGTGAAAAGAGTATAATTTTGATCATCATATTCGAGAGATGAATTTATTTGTTATTTATGAATGTTAATGTGATGACTTGTGTTGTTAACGGTGGAAAGGATAATGTGAAGGGTGTATTGCTAGGTGGTTGACATTAATAAGGCACACCCGGAATTGAGAGACATTCCAATAATGGCAGAATTTCATGATGTCTTTTCGGACGAATTACCAAGACTACCACCTGATAGGAAAATGGAATTTTGTATAGAGTTTGTCTGGTACAGAGCCGATATCAAAAATATAGTATAGAATGGCTCCGATTGAGTTGGAAGAGCTAAAGAAGCAGTTGCAAGAGTTGCTAGAGAATGGGTTTATTAGACCAAGCGTTTCACCTTGGGGAGCTCCGGTTCTGTTTGTAAAGAAGAAGGATGGAAGCCTCTGACTGTGTATAGATTACCGGTTGTTGAATAAGGCCACCACTAAGAACAAGTACCCCCTTCCACGCATAAATGATTTATTGGATCAGCTTTGGGGAGCATATGTCTTTTCTAAGATAGATCTGCAATTTAGGTACCATCAGTTGAGGATACGGAGTGGAGATGTACCCAAGACAACATTTCGTACCCGTTATGGCCACTACGAGTTCTTGGTAATGCCATTCGGATTGACGAATGCCCCTGCAGCATTTATGGCATTGAGGAATGACGTATTTAAGCCATACTTGGACTAGTTTATGATTGTGTTTATTGATGACATTTTGGTTTATTTCAAGTCCAGGGAAGATCATGAGCAGCATTTGAGGATAGTTCTGCAGACCCTCCGAGAGAAGGAATTATATGCCAAACTCAGTAAGTGTAGCTTTTGGTTAGAGCATATCTCATTTTTTGGTCATGTTGTATCGAAGGATGGAGTATCAGTGGATCCATCCAAGATTGAAGCAATTGTACAGTGGGAACAACCCAAGATAGTTACTGAGATCAGAAGTTTTTTGGGATGGGCAGGGTATTATCGAAGATTTGTTGAGGGTTTCTCCAGACTAGATGCTCTGTTGACACGCCTTACACGGAAAGATGTTAAGTTTGTGTGGGATGAGTTATGTGAGAGGAGTTTTTAGGAGCTTAAGCGTCGGTTGACCACTGCTCCGATTCTCACCATTCTTACCAGCTTAGGAGGTTTCCCTGTGTATACGGATGCATCACACCAGGGACTGGGCTGTGTACTTATGCAGGATGGGAAGATAGTTTCCTATGGATCCAGACAATTAAAGGATCACGAGTAGAACTATCCAACACATGATTTAGAGTTGGCAGCCGTAGTGTTTGCATTGAAGATATGACGCCACTATCTCTATGGAGAAAATTTTCAAATTTATACATATCATAAGAGCCTTAAGTAGCTGTTCTCACAGAAAAATCTGAACATGAGATAGAGGAGATGGCTCAAACTCTTAAAAGGTTATGATTGTGAGATCATGTACCACCCTGGTAAGGCGAATGTAGTTGTCGATGCTTTGAGCAGGAAGAACCTCGGGTTGGTGTCTTATATGATGGTTCGGGAACATGAGCTGTTGGAGCAATTTGCGAACCTCAGTTTAGATGTAACCCCACCTAGTCCAAAGAGACTTGAGATTATGGCTAGTTTGAGATTGGAGCCAAAGTTGATTTGTCGTATCGATAGGCTCAGCAGAGCGATCGACAGTGCATCGATTAGCTGAGTCAGATACAAGCAGGTGCAGGTACTAGTTTTGAGTTGAGTATAGATGGATTATTGAGGTTCAGGGGCAGAGTATGTTTTCCCAAGGATCTAGAAATCAGGAAACTGATCTTATCAGAAGCTCACTTATCGAAGTACACGATACATCCGAGGAATACTAAAATGTATCAAAACCTTCGAAAAGTGTAATGGTGGTCTGAAATAAAAAGAGACATTGCTGAATATGTCACTAGATGTCTCATCTGTCAACGGGTGAAGGTAGAGCATCAGAAGCCTGCAGGGTTATTGCAGCCTCTACCAATACCGACATGGAAATGGGAGCACGTCACCATGGATTTTGTGATGGGATTACCGAGGACCTGTAGAGGTCATGATGCCATTTGGGTTATTGTGGATAGGTTGACGAAATCAGCCCATTTCTTGGCCATGAGGGATACCGATACTCTGAGTCAGTTGGCGAACTTGTATGTTCGAGAGATAGTTCGGTTACATGGTGTACCAATGAGCGTTGTTTCTGATTGGGATGCTTGTTTCACTTCCCATTTCTGGAAACATTTTCAAGAAGCGATGGGGACCCACCTGAGTTTTAGCACCTCTTTTCATCCTCAGATAGATGGTCAGTCAGAGAGGACTATACAGACCCTGGAGGATATGTTGAGAGCGTGTGTGCTAGATTTTGGAGGCACCTAGGATGATCACCTACAGTTAGTCGAGTTCGCCTATAATAATAGCTATCATGCGAGTATCAGGATAGCACCATATGAGGTACTGTATGGACGCAGATGTCGATCCCCTATTGGATGGGAAGAGGTTGGTGACAGATAGATTTTTGCTCTCGATTTAGTGCAGCTGACCTCTGAGGACGTCCGGCTGATATGTGAGAGGTTATAGACAGCTCAGAGCTAGCAAAAGAGTTATGCTGATAGGAGACAGAGACCACTAGAGTTTGATGTGGGTGAGTGTGTTTTTTAGAGTTTCTCCCTCAAAAGGGATTATGATATTCGGTAAGAAAGGGAAGTTAAGCCCCCGATATATCGGACCCTTCGAGATTCTGGAGAGAGTGTGAGATAAGGCTTATAGGTTGGCATTGCCACCAGACTTGGCAAGTGTTCATAACGTCTTCCACGTCTCTATACTTCGGAAGTATCACCCGGACCCAGCACATGTGATAAGATATGAGCCATTTGAGCTCAATGAGAGTATGACGTATATTGAGAAGCCGATTCGGATATTGGATAGGAAAGAGAAGGTGTTAAGGATAAAGACAATTCCCTTAGTGAAAGTCCTTTGGCAATATCACACTCCGGAGGAAGCTACATGGGAGTTAGAGCGTATAATGCAAAAGAAGTACCTGAAGTTATTTTCATATTAACTTGGTTTTAATTTGGAGGACCAAATTCCTTGAAGGAGGGGAGTATTGTAAGACCCTTAAATTTCTATGTAATGTATAAGGTTAATTGATGTATAGACAAGTTACATTACATATGAATTATGAGAAATAAATGCTTTTGAAATTCTAAGTGTGAATGGAATGATAAATGAATATGGAAGTGATTAAGTATGAGTTTAAATGAGGAATTTGCAGCAAAAAGGATGTAAAATGAAGGCCAGATCGATCCCATGAAAGGGGATATCGATCTCATGGCCAGGAAAATGCAAAATCAAGCATGTTGGAAGAAGGAGATCAATCCCTCACTCAAGCATATCGATCTCCATTACTCTCAGGTTGGAGCAGATCGATCTCTCCTTAAGGCCAGATCGATCTCCTTAGCTCTTTGCCTAAGACAAATCGATCATGTTCCATTGAACAGATCGATCTCATTTCATTGAAGCAGATCGATCTCATGCATTCGGCAGATCGATCTCATGTCTTCAAAATGTTGTGAAACAGAGGAATTCAAGAGGACCAGATCGATCTCCACCCTATGCAGATCGATCTCATCAAGCCATTTCTATAAGTAGGGAGCAGTTGGATCTGCATTTTCATGGGAAACAACTCTATCTTTCCATTTTCAATCCAAAACCTAACTTTCTCACTCCAAAATCATCCTATTTCTGTAAAGATTTAAGAAAAAACCATTAGAGCAAACTTGTTCATTTCAAAGAGAAGAACAACATAGTTTGGAATCAATATCTCATTGGTTGGATTGAATGAGCAAAGGTGCATTCCCATTTGGAACAAGGAGAAAATCAAACTAGGTGAGTTTTTAATATACCAATCCAATGTACATTCATCTAGCTATTGATTTTTAGTTGATTGGTGTGTATACTAATGATAGAAACTACCTAGGATGTGATGGAACTAGTATGACCTAGAAAATAGAATGAGTCTAGTGTGAGAAATTGTGATATGGATGAATTGATGATAAATGGAGTATGCTAAAGTGTTTATGAGATAATGTGTATGATTTTAGAAGGTTGAATGAAGCTACATTGTTAGATTGGCTTAGCTAAGTGAATAAGCATATGAGGTGTTTGACTAAATGTCATAGTGAAGTAAATGATGAACTAGAGGCACTATGAGCATTAAATATCGGTTTAGTAAGGATCAATGGATCTAAAAGAGTCAAATAGACCCTCGAGATAGGAGTAGAGCAATCAAATGAGGCCTTATAAGTGTTAATGCGTACTACGGGTCGAATTGACTATAGTAGACGCACGAACTTTGTTATATTAGACTAAATTGACGTGAAACGTAATCTCGTGCAGTTTCGGAGAGTTTGTTGGAGGCGAATCGGACTGCGCAACCAAGCAGCTTTAAGGAAGTGGAATCACGCGACGCGATTCCAGGTAAGGAAATTCTGTGAGTGTATAGAGATACCTGCTCGTAATTTGTGGGTGAATATAGGGCTTTGTAAAGTGCATAGCTATTTAAGAAAGTGATTGATGGTATGTGTGAATGACTATAAGTGTTTTTGGTATATGATTTGGTTTCGAAGTGGATTTTATAAAAAGGGAATAGTAAGGCTAATAACTGCATAAATCACATGTTTTGATACTTTTATGAGAACACATTGCTTTAGTTTGAGCAAAATGACGAATAGGCTGGCTAGTGATTTCCTGATTTTATGAAAAGGCACAAATGATGTGCTAACCATTGTTTTGAGAATGTTTTGTTGAAATGGAGCCGTCTATCGTGTTTACGTGAATTAAATCGTGCTAAAGCCTCGCTCGCACTGGAATTTGGTGTTTTCATATGTATGAAATGTGCTGGAGCTTAGCTCGCACCTCGATTTGAATTACGATTATGTTTTATAAATCGTACTGGAGCTTCTGCTCGTACGTGGATTCGATTGATTTTCTTATGCGTATAATCGTACTGGAGCTATGCTCGTACCTAATTTCTTCATGATTTTATGCATAAAGTGTCACACCCCACTTCCAAGTGCCCTTTATCCATACATATACTATTACGGTTGGGCTATGAGGCGATGCAATTACTAAAGTTTCATAGATTTTACAGCAGAAATATTTAAAAATTTAATTCACACTCCCAGGTGTGTAAATATACAAAATTAGATTATATAATAATTATCCTTACATAACATCCCCATACTACTATTCACATTTTCGACTTGTAACTGTGCGATACAATATATATACAAGATACAATATATAAGGTATACAAGTCTTATACCTTTGCAACTGGTGGGAGCTGTCCAACACAAAAAGGGATCCAGAGACCACCGCTCTCCTACTTCTCAATATCTTGAAGGGAAAAATAGTGGGGTGAGCAAACCACAACTCAATAAGGAAATGAATGCTAGCAGGTAGATATCGTACTACCGACATAGCCCATGCTTGTATAAACCAGAAACCATGTTTTCGATATAAATGGAAATATTATACGAAAATGCATTTAAACATACATTTCTCATTTGCACTTTCATGTAAATCATATATGTCATGCTTCCATTTTAAAACATGATTCATAAAACAATGCTCTCGCGGCTCTAGTGTTTAAATCATAGATTTATCAAAACACAAAATCTCTTTGCTTTCTCAATCATTTCTTTTCCTTAAGTCTCTTTTTCTTTTTCGAGCTTTCTCTGTTTCTCGAATCTCTAAGACAGGCATGGAATTTTTGACAATCTAATATCCACAATATATGGCCATAGTCAGTGATCCCTGGCCTTACTGATCAGGTGTGCACAGGGCATCACTTCGCCTGAAGGGGGATGGGTCAGTCCTACCATCCGGCTTATCTCAATCAACCTCATCTCCTCACATACTTATGGTATAAGGTACGCCATGTGTCATCTACATGATACTCATACTCACGTGCACCCAGCACGGTACATAGTATACCAACGGACAACTACACAGTACTACGTACGACCGTGGACCCAAGTCCATACTCCAACTCAGATAGACTTTTCATCCTGAACCATGTCTCATATACCAGGCGAGCAAATCCGCGTGACATACAGTCATCGTAAGGCTCCAGTGCGGTACGATTTATCGTTAAGGCCCAACCCATTTCGAGATCGTCGGCTAGCATCCCCTTGGGTCCCAAACCCCCAGGTTTACCTCAACTCAGTAAAAACAAGTGCGAGCAAAGCTCCAGCACTTTCTCAAAACCATCGTCCGAGTTAAACTCCAGCACGGCACATCAGAAACATAGAAACATGTGCGAGCTAACACTCTAGCACATAGTTAAAGTCATTGAAACGGGTGTGAGCTAGAGCTCCAACACCAAATCTCATCTCAAATTCGATAGGTGGCTATTTTCTCTTTTTAAAAACTCAAAACATGTTTCTTTATGCAGCATGCCTCTCCACGCTAAAACATGTAAAAATTAACCAACCTATCATCATCATTTCTCAATCACCAATATCAATACAAAATTTAGAAAAACATTGAAAACATGCATATCATGCTATTTCCTTACCCCATCCCATTTCTCAATACGTATATATCATAGTACATTTCATGTTCCATATCATTTCATAGAATCGTAATATCATACTAATTCTAGCAATATAACTATGAAATTGCTGTAAAATACATACAAACATCTCTATAGCTAACAAGCAGTCCTTTACCTCGAATCACGCTCGTATTTCCTTTGTCACGTATGCTCCGTTCGTGATCCGGGTTAGTCGTGTTCCACGTTCTTCCAATCTACACACATAACCATTAAGTCATTTCTTTTCTTTCTCCCAAATATCCTCATTGTCAATTATTCTCTCATTTATACCTTTCAAGCCTTTAAATCATATATCATTTTTCCATTGTATCACTTATCTCATTAAACTATTTCTTAAGCTTTCCATAAATTTCCCTCTTCTTAAATTTCTCTTAACATTACTCACTCATCACCACAAATCACTCTTATTAACATTTTGCATACCATTCAGCCCATACAATGTCTAGAATCCTTATTTAAAGCTTGGGGGTTGAAGAACTTACCCCTTTTTCTTAGCCAAACTTGTGGTAGCCATAACTCCTTCTCTTGATCACATCAATGGGTGATTTTTGGGCATGTTGTTCTCCTTGCTTCAAGGAACAACTTTCCCTTCTTGAGCTTCTTCTAAAATTGGCTGGAATGTAGTGATTTTTAGAGTGAGAAAGCTTGGGTTTTGAGAGAAAATGGCAGGTGACGTTTGGTAGAGGAAGAGTTCTGAGTTTTTATCTCAATCTCATGCTTTTTTTTTTATAGATGCAGGCTTATGAGATCGATCTGGTCCTTGTAGAGATCGATTTCTGCACGTTTGGTAGTCCTTTTCACCTAACATAACCACTCCCAGATCGATCTTCTCCCTTGATGAGATCGATCTGTCAAAGGCCAATTTTCCTCTTTGAGATCGATTTGCCCCTTGTAGGAGATCGATCTGCTCTTTACAGAACCCTTAAGGAGATTGATCTGTCTAGTCTTGAGATAGATCTATCTCAAACAGAGAGCTAAAGAGATCGATCTGTTTACCTTAAAATCGATCCTCTCATTGCAGAATACTTAGCAGATCGATCTGACTCTATTGGAGATCGATCTGTCCTGCTCTATAGCTCAAAATAAGTTCATTTTGGCTCTACTAAATCGATCTCTCATCCCATGAGATCGATCTGACCTTTATATTTTCCAATTTTCCTGTAATTTTTTTGCAGTAACTTCACTCAAAACATCCTTAATTTGTTGTCATAGTCATTTCCTCATTCATCCATCCTCGAGACTTGAAAATGGCATCCGATCACACTTTATACACATTAAAACTTGTGTGTAATCCTTGCATGACCAAATATATACAATATATAACTAAATGAAAGTGCATAACTTATGCAAATCTTCATTCCATTTACTACACTACTTATTTCCCATTCCACTCACATTTATCACATGTTTAAGTCCATTTCTTCATATTCATACATAATGTAACTTGTACGTACAATCACCATCTCTCATTACAATGGTGTACATTTAACTTATGGAATTTATATCATATATGCTTCACATTACTAGTACATCATCATACTTATGAATTCATTTACATATGTTCAAGGTTAAACCTATACGGGGTCTCACATAAAGTCGTACTAGAGCGTTGCTCGTACGAAGAGATTTATTGATGATGCATGAATCGTGCTAGAGCTTAGCTGGCACAAGTTTTCACACTGTGGTATGTATGATGCCATGAAGATGGTAAGATCCTCAAGCCCTACATCCTTAAGCCCAACGGGGTGGGGAGGCTCTCTTACGGTAAGATCCTTGGGGTGGGGAGGCTTTCTTACAAGATGAAAAGCTCCCACGTGCACTTGAGACTATATAGGTTACACATGGTATGGGGTAGATAAGACCTACAGCTGGCACCCCCAACCATGATATGGGTCCAAAGAGTACGTTGTACCGTGTATATCACATGGAGTACGTTGTACCGCGTGGTGGTGACGTTGATTTGAAAGTCTGACGAAGAACTAACCCACCTTCGTTCCAACATGATGCCCCGCACACCGGGATCCGTGTGGTCTGGGATGATTATGACATAGTTGGCCAACATAGTCCTTGAGATATAGTAATCGTCTGTTTCACATAATATTACATAGTACCACATGGTTTTATACACTGAGTGTGATTGTGTTTGTCTATGGTAAATCCAATGGAGGGGTCGAGCCTTGTGGGATTTTGTTTAAAAAATGACATGCTATTTGTGATGAGATGTGACGTGTTTTGAGAAAGAGGTGAATATTAAAAGATGTTTCTTATCGAATTTCCCTCTTTATGATGAATTTTAATCACAACGAGCATGAGAGGTTTTACATGATGATTTTACCATGTTTTACATGTCTGTTTCCATGTTTTCAGTACATGATATATGTATATACATGTGGCATAGTTTTATTTCCTCATGCTCCGACTATAAATTATTTATGTCATGACATTATCAGCATGTAGATAGTGTAGTTATCTACCATGCTTGCATTATTGCCTTACTGAGCGTGTGGTTGCTCATCCCTCTACTTTCCCCCTCTATAAAGCGTACATAGTAGCCCAGTGAGGACTGAGGCGTTGTATTGGGACATCCGCTGCACTTCATCGCCGAAAGGTATACACACAGGGATTTTTTTTGTATCTAAACATGTAAAGGCACAATAATGATTTTGAATTGTGATATGGGAGATGTAAATGTTAGAAAACATGTCATGTATAAGCTTATGACTTAACTTCAATGTATGATATTGTTTTTGATTAATTGGAAATGAATGAGAGATGATGGTTAATATTAACTCACAGCCTAACTGTTATTGGTGACGGTTGTTCATGACCAGAGTAAGAGAAATAAAAAATACGAAAAATTTGTAGTGATTTTTAGACGAATTGGATAAAAAAAGGGTCGTGACACTTGCATCCAAGTCAATTTTTATTATGTTTTATTGTTATATTAGTGACTTGGTGAGGTACTACTAGTTTAACATTTGGTGTTTGAGCCAACTCATCCTAAAGTCACAAACCTATCCCAAAGTAATCCTTTAAAGTCATGCTTCATTAGATTTTTGTTTTATTTTTGGGTTAAATTAAACTTATAAATTTTCATGCGTATTTTTGCTCAAAATTTGTGGTTTATGGCTCTTAAATTGGTGGTTTATAGCTTAAAAAGGGCTGAAATGGGAGTTTTATCATTAGCTCAGGTCAAAATGATCAAGTTTCCTTCAACTCACCCAAACAGTTGAACAAGAAGACCCTTGGGCAAGTGCAGCACACACGCCTGATAACGTGCGTGTGGAGCGTTCACTACATGCACCGATAGTTTTGCCAGTTGTGTGTAACTCATGTGCCAACTTGGTTAACCATCGCGTAGTGCATGTGTTTCATGTGCCATAGACAATATTCTAGCTTGTGTTATACACGCGTCGAATAAAAATTTAAAAAAATGAATAAAAAGAGTTTGCACTTCTAATTTATTTGGCTGCCCCTTATCTCTTGTATTAGGCCACTCAATTTAGTGATTTGCCTTGTGCCATTATTTTATTTAATTATTTTGACTATTTATGTCAAATTATTTTGGCAACCTATGTGTGTTTAAGTTAGGCTTTTTAGCTTATTTTAATATGAGCAATGTAGTTATTTGTTTATTGGGCTACATTTGTGTTAATTAATGCGGTCACTATTTAGTTTAATTTGTTTGGGCCAAATCAACTATTAATCTTTGTAATTAATAAAAGCCAAAATTTAAATGGGTATAAGTGAATTTTTGGTGTAATTAATTTGAGATACTTTCTTGGAATTTAATTACTCATTTAATTCATAATTCAATTCATTTTAAAATATAAACATGCCCATTAATGATGATAATAGGCCTAATTAAGTAGATTACAAATCGATTATTTAGATATTTTGTTTCCTTCAGTTATGTGAATTCAGATTTTATTCGTTCAGTTAATAATTTATTTAAATAAATTCACATTTCAAAATTGCATTGCCTTATTATTTGAATATTCACATTTTTATGGAATTAATTAATTGTGTTTGACTTAAAATTTCTACATATGTTTCAGGAATTGCATATTTTGGGTATGGTTAATTTTGATCTATTAATTATGTGAATATTCTTAAAATTACAAAAAGTTTAATCAGATTGATTAGTACCTACCTATCGTAGATCCGGTCATGATTTTCTAGGGATTTTTTGGTAATTTTAAAGTGATAATAATAAGGCAATACTTAGCAATAGTTGCATAATTTACCAAGATTTCTAGAAATGGCATTACTTTTCCTGTCAGATTTCTTGTTGTTTTGAATGATGTTTGGGAATAAGAGGATTTTGGTTGGGAAATAATATGATTTAACTACCTTATCGGTAGCAGATTGTAAAGGTTATATATCAACTAGTTTCATCTTATCCTTTGTAGTGTACTGTGGGACAAAATTAAATTCTTGAAATTAATAGAATAACTTTCATAGCATGATTTTGTTGTGCATGCTTAGTACTGTTTGAGTTCTTCTACTAGCCTCCTTTACTTCTAACTTTTCCATGCAACTATTATATATCAAGTCCATAGTAAGTTCAAAATTGATAAATGTCGTGAATCACTCTATATGGTTATGGGCATAATGATTTTTGAAGTAGCTTTGATAAGTGATCCACTTTCTGTACCTTTTTTAAGAGCTCTTTGGGGACAAAAGTGTTAATATGGATTTTTGAAATGCTCATACTAGAATTCTCTGATTATGATAGGGTATACCATTAATGAATACATTAGAGAGAGTGTCTCGATTAATGATAATGGAAAAGTATATATTGATTCCAATAAGAAATAGTTCACATCTATTGATATAGGTTGCAATTGGGGAATAACTCCATATGTGGCATATTCTCAATCATTTCCTTTTAGGGTACACAATGGGAGATCTTTTAAGTTGGTGGATCTCATTTAGCGCAACCCTAATGGATAGAAAAAAGTATGGCATTTAAATATCAAGAGTGTTATTCTCATCTAGAAGGAAAAAATGATCTTATGTCGCTTTCATGATTACTTATGCTAATACTACTGCTAAAAGGAATGCCATCAAGAAGTGCCAAAGGTCATTTAAGAAAAAAAAAAAACTTGTCAAGCACACTTCCTATTGGTTTTGGCTCATGCTTAATCATCAATCAAAGATAGAGCAGTGGAATATGTAGATCTAACTTGATACATATAAAACTGGCATAATTAGATAACATGAATTTCAAAACAATTTTACATACCTTATCTTGAGGTCTTGTTATTAAAGACTATTAAGCTCCACTCCACTTGATCTCATACACCCCTTACTAGGTTGAAACAAATCAATAGTCATTCAATTACCCGACCTTTAAATGCAGGTAATAGTAGGAACCATTATGAGGATAAAATGTATTATGGTAGTCTCTATGCTAGTAAATTAAGATTTAAAATCTCACACCATCCAATCTTGACTTCTATCTCTAGCAGTTAAAAAACAATTTCTTCACCTTCAAGATACTAGAAATAAAGGAAGAAATCAAGAACATTTAGCACTAGAGGGGGCAACGGCAAAGGGATACACCCTTAAGGTTGTTGCTGTAATTACTAGGGTTCTTGCGTTATTAGATGGTTAGCTATAATAAAGCTTATATAGACTAGGGTTTTGTCTCCCATTTAATTGGCATAATTACCTTTTCACCCGTAACTTATTATAATTATAATTGAGACCACAATTTAATTAAATCTTTATAGTTAAGCCTATCTAATTAAACCTTTTAATTAAGCTCAATTATAATTCTCTTTAACAAGTCCAATTAGGAAACTCCAAATTTGCAAGCCCTTTAATTTAATTTAATTCAATTATTACCCTGAATATGTGTAACGTATTAGGCTTTTAACATATTTGCAATGAATTAAATCTTTATTTATTTCACATATTAAGACTGGCGTCTAGTAATTCATCGTGACCGCCCAAATGTTGAAAGGTCAACTAGTTTGACCAACCTATTTAATGTACAATATCTCAGTACAATTCAATCATTTCATCTCAATATCTCAGAAATGGACTGAGCATGACACAATGTCTACTTTATATACATTTCCATAATTATCCTTGAGCTATCAATATTAACTCTAGCTTTTAAATTGCCTTAGCCAAGCATTTCAAAGTTAATACGAGTTAGGATACATGAGATATTATCCTTACAAGTCACTTAGGGAGATGAATCATCATCTTGACTACTCATCTGCCTTCATATGCTTCGAGACATACCCAAAAACACACATTGGGCATTTGACAATCCAAATTCGTAATGAAATCAAAGTATGGCAATCCATATATAAGATGATATAACATTTCAAGTCCAAGGATTACTTACACTTCTATGAGAGTATATTCTATAGACACTCAAGTGACGGTACCAAATAGAATTCTTATAACAAGTCATTTTTAGTGAACTTATTTTTTTAATAAGCATCTACATGTCATTCTCAAATTTTCGTATTTCAAACTACTAGATCAATTGCATACCAATCTTTAAGCATTATTAATGCCCATTCTTAAAAGTGAAATGACCAAGAACAAGTTTAAGAACAAAGTTTTAACTCATAATGATCCAAAAGTTATAGTATATTACAATTAACTCGCAGGACTATTATGTTTCATTAGCTTTATTTATATAAGTATAATAATCAAATATTCTTTAGACTTATGGATAAAGAAATACTTCATATTATAAAAACTCAAAGTTATAATGTATAATGACATAAACAATAACCATTAAGTGTTTATAACCATAACAAATTTCATTAACTTGTTGGGCTTACAATACACTAACACTTCTGCCATCATTTAACTAAAAAAATTGAAAATGGATGAATAAAGTTCATTTGACTTGATTATTGAAATTATTTTTTTTAGAAACTTGTCTAATTCGTTCAAATAAATCCAAGTAAATATTTTTTTATAAACTCCATAATTCAACCAAAACTATTTAACATTATATAAAATATTTTATGATATCAAGATTTTAATTATACTTGTTGTAGATAATAATTCCGATGCTATTTCGGCCAATCATAATATGCCACGTGACATATCTGCGCATGAGCTTATACACGAGATAATTAAACAGATAAGAGCCACAGAACAAAATATTAAAGTAAAAGGACAAAAGCGTAATTAAGGAACAAAGAAACTCCCTATAAATAGGGAACAGGTACGACTCATTAAGCGAGGTCTCTATTTCCCCTACAGAAACTCTGTCAAATTCTGGGTCTGACTTAAGCATCGGAGTGCAAACGCAGGGAAGAGCCTTGCGTCCCTCTGATCTTTCTTTTTCTTGCAAAGATTTAAGCAACACGTGGCATGAAGGACATGAGCAATTCATCATTGTTGTTTCAGGCAACAACAATTGGCGCCGTCTGTGGGAAATCGAGCAAAAAGTCATTCTGACACGATGGTACAGATCCGTTCGGCAGTAATCAGACACGAGGATAGTGAAGACATGGTGAGTTCTCCCATGACGGAGGGCGGAGGAGCCGCGAGGGTGCAGAGCGAAGCCAATATGATGGCGATTCCCGTCACGAAATTCGAAGCAATGCGGAAACAAGGAGAAGAGACTGCCCGAGCTCTGCGGACAATGGTGGACCTATTCAAAGGTGTATTCCCGCATGTGAATTTGCCATCATCCGTCCAACATTTGGTAGGAGAAAGGCAGAATTCGCTAGATGCTGAGGGCATGCCACGAAACGTTCATGGAGTGGAGAATGCGGCACCAATGCCGCGAAGTCTTCCCGGATTGGAACATGCGGCAAGCATGCCGCGAAGCCTTCCCGGATTGGAGTATGCGGCACCCACGTCGCGAAGCCTTCCCGGATTGGAGCGTGCGGCACCCATGCCTCAAACCCTTCCCGGCATGGACACTGATGGAGTGCCGCGATACCTTCCAGACGTGGTGAACTCTGAAGGCATGTCGTGATCCCTACCAGGCATGGCGAACACTGGAGACATGCCGCGAACCCTTCCCGGCATGGGAGACATTCACGGCATGGGTGACATTGGCGGCATGGGAGACCACGGCGCCATGCCGAGAAACCTTCATGGCATGGGGGATACTGGCGGCACAGAGCAAAACCCCCCGTTTGCTTCGTAGGATGCCAGCTCGCTCGAGACCCTTCTACGCGATACCCTCACTGCACGGCCGCACGAGACCCTATATGTGAGACCGAGGAAGACATGAGGCGTGAGGGTATGGGAGACCCTGTGTGTGAGGCCTCGGAAGGCCTACGGCGCCAAGCTATGGAAGACCCCATGCGCGAGACTCCAATGAACTGGAAACATCAGGGCGTCAGAAAACTGCGGCGTCCTGGTACAAGGAATTCAACACGGGAGATTATTTGTGGCCGGAGACACCAAAGTACCAGAAACCTTAAGGGTCCGGCTATAGTAGATTCTAGATATTTGGGTGCAAAAGATCCTTGGTCCCAGAACACAAATGGCTCGCCAAACAATGGAATCGAAGGTGTGGGAATGACAGGGTCTCATGTTGGGAGAGACTCAGAAATAGATCCAACACAAAACCTTAAAACTGGAATGACAAACTTTCAACCTCAAACTCATCAAATTCGAACTCAGGGCAACGGGAGAGAAGCTATGGACTGCGACCAAGTTGATTCATATGATGCGTCCAAGGCTCAAGCCGCCACAGATATGAAAAGAATGGTGGAACGAATCTTAGAAGAGAAAAGGTTGGTTCCAACTGAAGAAAATCAAAGGAGGAGAATCTCATTCAGTACAACGATCATGGGAAAACTGTCGCCCCCAAAATTCAAGATGCCGCAAATGACGACGTATACGGGAAAGACTGACCCTTATGACCACATTCAGAACTATGAGTCATTAATGCTATTACATGGCTGGGAGGATGAGATTATGTGTAGAGCATTCCCCTTAACTTTAACTGATCACGCACTAAAGTGGTTTAACAGTTTGCCGGAGGGGTCTATTTCGTCTTTCAATCAATTAAGAAACGAATTCTTAAAGACCTTTGTGATAAAAAGCCAGAAAATGAATGAGGTCACCTATATGTTTACCTTGAGGCAGGGGAGCAAGGAATCACTCAAGAGCTATGTGGATCGGTTCCGTAATGCTACTCTTGAAGTACATGATCTACAAGCTGAAGTAGCTGTGACAGCTATGCTACAAGGGACAAGGTCTGAAAAGTTGCAAGAATCGCTATCTTTAGATCAACCGACGACGATCTCGGACTTGTTCTCTAGAGCAGATAAGTATATCACTCAAGAAGAAGTCATGAAAATGATACCGACGTTGAACTACATATAAGGAAGTTCAGAAAAAAGAAACTCCTACCATCGCCAGGCTACCTAAGCCATCACCAATGCCTTGAAAGAAGATAAAAAGTTCACAAGGCAAGAGGATAGTAAAAACGCGGAATACCAACCACTTGCAACTACACTGGCAGTGAGACTTTATTTCATTTAATGTTATTTTTTATTCAACTATGGGTTGAAATTTAATTTGTTGAACTATGATTTATGCTATATTGATATTTTATTGGCTGTTGAGGTTCTCACATAATTGATAGATAACTGATCGCACCAACTACACAAGTGCAAGGGCTTGAAGCGAAAAGTGCGCGAGGTAAGCCACGCACTCAACAAATAAAGGGCTTGAAGCGAAAAATGCGCGAGGTAAGCCACGAAGACAAAGTGCAAGGACTGGAAGCGAAAAATGCGTAAGGTAAGCCACAAAGAAAATGTGCAAGAGCTTGAAGCGAAAAATACGCGAGGTAAACCACCCAAATAAAGAGCTTGAAGCGAAAAGTGCGCGATGTAAGCCATGAAGAAAATGTGCAAGGGCTTAAAGCGAAAAATGCGCGAGGTAAGCCACGCACTCCAACAAGAGCTTAATAATTAGATGGTCAGAGAATTTGATTTCAGAATCTAATGTAAGGACTTGACCTGAGGCTACAGTAAGAACATATGTACTCTTCCACAAAGTTATACCTAGCGAAAGAGTAGGGAGCAATTGTTGTAGATAATAATTTCGATACTATTTCGGCCAATCACAATGTGCCACATGACATATCTACGCATGAGCTTATGCATGAGATAATTAAACAGATAAGAGCCACAGAACAAAATATTAAAGTGAAATGACAAAAGCGTAATTAAGGAACAAAAAAACTCCCTATAAATAGGGATCATGTACGACTCATTAAGCGAGGTCTCTATTTTTCCTACAGAAATTCTGTCAAATTATGGCTCTGACTTAAGTATCGGAGTACAAATGCAGGGAAGAGCCCTGCGTCCATCTGATCTTTCTTTTTCTTGCAGAAATTTAGGCAGCACGTGGCACGAAGGACGTGAACAATTCATCATTGTTGTTCAGGCAACAACAATACTAAAATAAAATTATAACCTTAAGCTCATTCAGTAAAAAATTGAAGGTCTATTTTAATTTTTGCATAAAATTCAAAACACATACTTTAAGAATTATCTTAATTATTACGCCGTTTTAAAATTAAAATCCAAAAGTAAGGCGAGAGGAAAATGAAGAGTCCTTCGTAATCTCCGCGGAATCGTTGCTTTTTTCTTTTTAATTCTGGTCGGTACGAAACCGTTTGTCCGCTTCAGGACATTTTCACGAATATTCCACCAATGCCCATATTCCAGTTGGGCGGGTATCAAAAGACCGTACCGGCAAAAGTACAAAATTCTCATCGATGAAGGATAAAACCGTCATTTAAGAAAACCGTTTACTTTGAACAAAGGCTATCACCGTCATATAACACCACGTTGCCCGACAACTAACGGCTTAACGGAATATGCCATCCTTAAATCCGCATAATCAATAATACCTATTTAAAGCATTTAAGATCTGATAGTACATTTTATATGTACAGTTTACTCCCATAATAAATGAAAAGTTTACCATAATAATAATAATAATAATAATAATAATAATAAATTGACATAATGTATGAAAGAAAAATAATAAAATGTATAATTATATTTAGGTGAAGGGCATAATTTGAAATTAAGATTTTATTAACAAGTTTTTTAAATGTATTTCTTAAAAATTAATGTGATTATTTTAAGAAAATATTTTTTTAATGAATTAAAATTATCACATTCACTATTAATTATTGCATTTAATGCAAAATACAAGTATAAATAATAGCAAAATTAAAAATGTTATTATCAAACATTTTATTTTCTTTTAATGAAAAATTCAAATCATAGATAAAATAAAAAATAATATGAATTTCACTTTTATAATTCTTTTTTTTTGTTACATATAATTCACTTTATACACAGTTGACAAAATTTACTATATTCTATCAATAGTATTTTAAAAAAATTATCATGAAACTTTTTAATTATATTAATTTTTTAATTTCAATATAACATACAAAGAAATATGTAACGATTTTTAATACCCTCGGTGAAATATTCATATGAATTTTCAATAATATGTATTTTAAGTACAATTATTTATTAAAAATTTACTATTATCCAATCATAACTATCAATAATGCGAGATCCATAAGTTATAGATAAGTTGCACATGTAATTTTGTTGTATTGTACCCCATATATGATAATGATAATGATTTCAATATATTTATAAATGGAATAAATATATTCTGATTAACTGTGACTATAATTTTAGATGATCAATTGCTATTATAATATTGGGATTACTACAACCCTTTAATGTATAATGATCTGTGTATATTTTATATTAATAAATGAAATCTTAACTTAACTCTAACTACTATAAAGCCTGAAATGGAATGCAATCAACTTTTGCATTGGCATTCAATTATTGTCAATCTATATTCAATTTTTAGCTTTAACTCTGATTACTATATTTTTGCTAATAATAGAGGTGTAAATCAAAATCATATAATATTTCAATAAGTGTAATATTAAATCTAGAGTTTATATCAATAAATCCAATCAATTATTTAGTATTTAACACATATCATTAATTTGGTAATTGCTTAATACATGTTTAACTATTGAATAAGTTCTCATTTGGTAACTATTGAACATCTTATGTGTCAAAAAAAGACTATCCACATAATAATTCACGTCAGAAAATTTTGATAGGTAAGCATGTACATTGTAATACAATAGTCGGTTTTAATCTTTTAATATATTTTATTTGATGAATTAGATAATAATTAATATTTCATGTAGTTTTGGAAATAGATAATATTAAAATTATATATATTTTAAACATGTTTGGATTGAATAATAAGTTAATTCTAATAGTAAATTGTTAAAAATATTTTAAGAATAGAGAAATTTGAAAAAAGAAAAAAGGGAAGAAATTAGTATTTATTGTTCTTTTGACTTAAGTAAAGTAAATAGATGATTATATGTTATTAAAAGAGAATGTCCATATAAAGGTCCACGTAGACATCCTTACCAAGTTTGCTCTTTACTATCTTGTCATATAATTTATGTATATATATAAACAAAATTTAAACACCTGATTACTAATTTGTATTATTAAATAAAAGTTTTAAATTTAATCACTTAACTCTTATGATAAACAGATGGAATTAGAGTTGAAGCTTTAATGCTCTCTTATTTAAAAGCAAAATTAAAAAAAAAAAATGAAGTTCCATTATAGTTGTTGAGTTTGTTTATCATATTTGGACAATAAAATGCCGTAATTTTAAAAACTTGATTAAAAAATTATCAAAGGTCTAATTTTATTAAATTTATTTAATATATTTTAAAAATAAATGCTATTTTACTAATTTTGTCAATAAAACTTAAACCACTGCTGAATAATACATGGAATAATTTATCTTAATAATTTTTTTTTTGGTTAAATCACTACATATATATATATATATTATAAAGATTTGATGTCCAAATGTAAGTATTCACTGTCCTTTTACCACTCATACGTGTCAAAATATAAAATAAAATTTTCAAAATGAAAAACAAAAGTCAGCAGTTCAATACTAATGGAGGCGGCTAAAATTCCCATAATTTTTTTTTTTTTTTGCACTCCATACATTAAAAAAATGAGTATATTGAGAAAATAGATTGATTCCTTTAGCAACCTTCGTACTAAATTTTTGAAGAGAAAGAAAAAGATTTATAAAATTTTGAATATTGTTCAAAAAATTCACACAATAACTTTAAAAAAATAAATTCAACATATTTAAGATTTAAATGTCAACGTCGGCCATCAATTTCATTTATTTCGGTGTTATTATATTTTTGAAAAAAAAAAAGTTCGTTGGTTAGCGGTTAGGTGACGGTGTTACGCGGGTAGGAGAGAGTGAACCGTGAGGCATCGGCATCATCCTTGTGCTATATAAACACCTTTGTTTGGAGTAATCGGACAGTTCATCCCTCAGCCAACACCTTTATTTCTTTTGCTTTCATTTCTCGTCTCTCTTTTCTTTGTAGCTGGTCTTTTAGCACTTGCATGGCAGCCAATTGGAAGAGTGGTGCAGCGATCACCGGTTTGGGAAAGCGACTTCTTAACCGCACCTCCGCTCCTCGCCCAACTCTCTTCAACTCCACCGCCTCTCCTCCTCCTGCTTCCGCCATCAGGTTCTTCCCCTCTTTTCCTTTATACTTTTGTTTTTTCGATAATTTTCACTATTTTTTTCTAATATATTATCATTAATTTTTTTTATGGATTCAAATCCAAAGATTAATAAAATACCTTTGGCATATTTTCTGACATATAAAATTTTTTTGGTTAGGTTTTAACAATCACCGTGTCTTTTATAATTTTTATGTTTTATTTTTTGGAAAAATAATCCTAAAGATATTTAATATTTTTATACATACATATTATTAAGATGTAATTAACATATACGGAATTTATGGTTCATAATACTATTACTTAATTCTTAATTAAATCAATTATAATCCAAGTTATTACTAATTATAGAAGGAAAATATTTATTTCTAAAAAATCAGGACTCTTCTATTTATGATTTATCAAATTAAATTGAGATTTACCTTTTTATTTTTTTTTTGTTATAATTTAGCATAAAACATTTTTATTTTTTATGAAGAAAAAAGGGTGCTTATATTGGTCAAAAACTTAAAATAAAAGTGTTGAATTGTTTATCGCTTAAATAAGAAGAATATGGTACAGAAGTAACAGAACGGAAATACGGTACTCGGTTAGGGTGTGTGAAGGGATAAATCTGATAAGGACACACTACCTTCTGTTTCCCATTGGACAACTGTCTTTTGTTGGAGCACCTATCGCTTTTTAGGCAACGACTTTAATTACTTTTTTTTTTTTTTTGGCCTTTAGTGAATATTAATTTTTTTAACAAATAAATGATTTTAAATTTATAAAAACACTGTATTTAAATTAACTTTTTACAATTTGGACGGCTCTCCGTTTCTTGTTATATTCATAAAAAAATGTATGAAAAATTTCATAAATGTTGACTTGTGAGTAGTAGGCGTGCATATTACGTTGGATGGCCTTTAACTCTTTAATCTTATTTACTTTAAAAAATATGCCATATGAACTAATGTTTCATTGAAAATAATAAATAGAGAGAAACCTAAAAGGTTCGCGTAGTTTAGTTTATATAAAATATTGTTGAGTTTTTGCACGAAAATAAATTTTAATAGAAAATTTTGTATTTAAATTTTTAAATATTAATGTTGATTTAACACGTAACATGAATAAAATTAATTTTATATTTAATATAATATAAAAATTTTAAAAATAATAAAATTACATAGGAAGAAGTATGAGAAATGATTTAATACTCCAATGTATAGTACAATTATCCAAACATTAATACAAATCAATAATAATAATAATAAAGAAGGAAAATGTTTGGTCGGTTGCAGGAAGTAGTTATCCGATTGAGTCATATGCTGGTCACGTGTTTTATCAATCCTTTTGTTTTTGGGTACTGTACGTTCTCAGATTGCAACGCAAGTTGCGCCTTCACCTAACCTTCGCTATGTGATCCGCCACTTAAGATTAATAAGTCATATTATACGTGCAGGAGTGTTCACGCATCGTCATATGACAAGAACCTGGATGATCAGCACCATCCAACTGTGGTACCTGATGATGTGATTCAGCCTCAATCAGACAAGTACTGGGCTCCGCACCCGCAGACTGGGGTGTTCGGCCCTGCTACCGAGGTTACGGCATCTGCAGGCAGCGAGCAGGGCCTCCGTTCTTCCCTTGGCAACGACGGCGTCAGCTCCGTCCTGGAGGAAAACGCCTGGTTCCGCCCCACAAGCATTGAGGACTTGGAGAAGCCACACCATCTCTAAGGACTCTTAATTAGCTACTACCCACTATATATGGTTTATAGATAACAATAGGCGTCCTTTGACAGACTTTCTTGCTTCAATCTTAATAATAAAGTACAGTGGAAGTACCCTGGTTTTATGTTTATGTTTTAATTGGGGTATCCACTTGTTACATGAGAATATGCATATTTCGTTACTATGAACTTTGTAACATACGAACTTATGTTTGTAATGCTTGCTCGGTATCATACTATAAAATGTTTGGTTATTTCGTCTATGGAATCAGGTGTCATTACTATGACTTTCTTGCTTCTGCCCTTAATTCCTAGCTGTTGCGTGGCATCTGCAAGCATTTCCCAACCAAACAAATGCTTGGAAGTTGGGTGATGCACGGATTAATTAGGATAAATAATACGGTTGGTTTCGATAAAATCGAAAAAAAATTATTATAAATATAAATTTATTAATAAAATAATAATTTTTTTAATAATTATTATATATATAATTAATAAAATTTTTTGATTCTATAAATAAAATTAAGATAATTATATATATCTTTTAAATATATTAAGATAATAAAAAATAAATAAAATAAGATATGTATAATCATCTTAATTTTATTTATAAAGTCAAAAAATTTCACCCTGACAATATATACAAAATTATACAAACAATAATTATACAAAAAATTTGATCTTTTCATTGCTTTTATTTTTTTCTAAGAAATCCAACTACATCAAAGTTCACCATTGCCAACCGTCCATTCAACCCTGCTAGAGTATGGTCAAACCCAGCAATGTTATTCCTCTCTATTATTCCTATTTCCATTTTCCAACAGTTAGCTTGGAACAAATGCCATTCGACTAGCATGTATATATATATATATATATATATATATATATATATATATATATATATATATATATAAAGTGATGCCCAACTGGTCTCAACTCATTAGGGGATCTATGGACAAAATAAAAGTTTGTGGTTTGGTGTTGTGTAGGGGAGACAAAGGTAAGGTGGGCTTTGATCTGTCGTACGAAACCTCGGTGAATGCTTTCTCTAATGTATGATGCTTTACCTATCGTTTGCTTTAAGTTTTGACCCTTCAACATGCTCCGTAAGATCCCCGAACAAACAACAGTTTCATTCACTCAGATTGTTGAATCAATTAAAGTTATCAATTTGTATGTTTTACTCATATTTTATTATATTATTCTCCCTCTTCACCTTTTCAGTTGAGATAAAAGATATTTGAAAAGTAAAACAAAATGCATTTAAAATGCCAAGTTGCAGCAAAAGATTGAACTTCAGCATCATTATTTTCCCTTCAGTGTGATGCATGCAAAGACTTTACCATATACTTCAGTCCCAAAAAAAAAAAAATACTTGACAAATTGATTTAATTAATATAAATAAAACGACAGAGTGTTTTATTGAAATTGAAAGTCAAATGATCAGATCAAATTATTTCAAACTTATAAGAAGACGTTTGGCTTATTGATTAGCATTGATGAGTCACGACATAATTACTTTAGTGAAAAAAGAGACAAATGAGGTGAAAAAGTAAAATTATTTTTTTATATTTAGTTTTTTAATTTTATTAAAAAAATACTTTTTATAGTTAATTTTTTTAAATCTCATCGAAATTAAACGTATCGTCCATCAAAATTAGTCCTAAATTAATTCAATTACATAAAATATGTATCTTGTAGTACAAAATTGTGCTTAGTGAAACTTACTTCAATTCAACCCACACCATGTTTTTTTTCTGTAATTTATCCTTTTGCTCATTGGTCTGTGGTCCTCCTACCAAAATGGGAGTCCATTCGGTGCCATTGTCAGCAGTAAGCTAAAAGCTGTTTTTACTGTTGAATGGAATTCACTTTTCAACCATTTTCATCAACCCTTCTGGAAGAATTCAAGAGCTGAAAACTGACTTCTGTATGATATAGAAAGAATCCATCCTTCGATTAGGAAATACTTAACAAAGAAAATATAATGGAAGCTGCTATCCCTAACAAAGGTAAGTTAAGATAGACCATCCAAATAAAGGTAAGAAAAGATAGACCATCCAAGTTGGCATATCACTTTTCGGGAGGGGCCATTTTGGATTAGTTTGTATTTATGAAAATTTAAGCATCTTATGAAACAAGACGCACCATGCAATTCAAGTGCGACCCACACGAGCATGAATTGACACAACCATGAATGATCAAGATATGAATCCAGGTGATGTAGCTTATCTTTTAAAGTGTCATCAGAACATGTGCAAGAAACATGCATATCATGAATAGTAACGATGTAGTTATCATTAGGAGTATCAGTAACAGTTGATAAAAAACAGCACTATCTGGTTCATCCTGTTCTTCTGCCACCTTATTGGTACATAATACGCGAGCTGAAAGGAATGGATTGAGAACAATTGCTATGATCCATGACGAAATAGTCCTGTTCTTGCCCTCCACATACCAAGAAGACTTGGTTTTAGAATAAAAATCAGTTCAGGTTTCTTCAAAAGTTCTTCCAGTCATTTACAATTGCTTCTACATCAACAAAGATGAGCTAATGTATTTTTACATTCCTAAAATGATAATCTATTAACCAAAGTAATTTTGAACTATATATTTCATACACAAATCAAAGCATGCTTGCGGGAAAAATCAATTACCCCAGTATCCTGAAATCTGAATATCCCTTTCTGTGCAGCAAGCTGCACAGAAAAGCCACACTAATATATTATCACGAGCAACTCCCTGATGTTTCAGAAGATGGAGCCAATATTAACGGTTGTTCTTACAAGGTCGTACTTTGACATTCTGAATTCAATCAGTTCTCCAATAAGCTAGATTGTTTCAATCTATGCTTTCTTATAACTTAGATCTCTTTCTTTTCATTTCTGCACTAAGAACCCAGGGACACAATGGTATGTCAATTCTCACTCTTCAGACACAGCTCACTTTTTATCCTTGTGCAAGTAAAATATATCATTCCATTGAAGACCTTCATGTCACATTTCCACCTGCTCTGACCAAAATTCTCTTCAGGAATTCATAAAACAGTCATTACTATAAGTTTCATCACTGCTTTTTCTTTTTTCTCTCAGTATTCAACTTTCCATCAACGATACCATCTTGTTCTCTACTTGGTTTAGCATTGTTGAGATCTCAACTTCAGGGACAAGGCAATCAATGGGGGCAGTTAGGAAATAGCTTTCAGAACCCTCATTTTGGTGTCACAGAAAAATTCCTGAAGGTTATGATCATACTGTTAGTAGAAAAATACTCTAACTAATGAGAGCTTTTTTTTTTTTTTTAATACTCTTATTATAAAATAAAGCGAGAAAAATAAATAGAAAGAAGGAAAAAATATCTCCTGGAAATAAGGAACAGAAAAAAATATATGATCATGATAGGGTTAACAAATCTCTTTATTTTAGGAAACAAATTAACTAATTCCTAAGAATCAGAACATAAATCTCGATTTTTCACACTTCCCCTCAAGCTAGGTTGTAGATGTTAAGTAAACCTAGCTTGGACTTAAACTCATCAAAAATCTTTCGTGATACTGCCTTACTTAGAATATCTGCAGTTTGTTGACAAATCTTGATATAAATTAGAGATATCACACCTGACTCTATCTCCTCCTTAACAAAATGTCCGTCGATCTCAACATGCTTTGTTCTATCATGATGGACGGGATTCTTCGTAATGTTGATTGCTGACTGGTTATCACAAAAGGTCTTATAGATTTTGCAATTTGAATTCCTAGCTCACTAAGAACCATTTTTAGCCAATTCCCGCACAAATACCATGTGATAGTGCCCTGAATTATGCCTTAGCACTACTACGAGATACTACTGACTGCTTCTTGCTTCGCCAAGTGACCAAATTTCCCCAGACATAGGTACAGTAACCCGAAGTTGACTGTCTATCAGTTACAGACCCAGTCCAATCTGCATCAGTGAAGATTGTAACATCTCTGTTTGTTGTCTTGTTGAAGAATAATCCCTGACCTGGTGTCATTTTAAGATATATCAGAATTTTGTACATCGCCTCCATGTGGTCTTCTGTAGGATTGTTCATGAATTGACTAGCCACACTTACAGCAAAGTTGATATCAAGCCTGGTATGTGAGAGATAAATGAGTTTGCCTACCAACCTTTTATACCTCCCTTTGTCTACAGGAGCATTATCTTCCTTATTTCCCAATTTTGAGTTTGGGTCCATTGGAGTGTCAGATGATTTGCAACCAAGCATCCTTGTCTCTCTCAATAGATCTAACACATATTTTCGCTGTGAAACTGAAATTCTTCTTTTTGACCTTGCTACTTCCATGCCAAGAAAATACTTGAGATTGCCTAAATCTTTGATTTCAAATTCTTTGGCTAGAAAACTTTTGAGCTTAAGTATCTCATCATTATGATCTCTACTTAGGATGATATCATCGACGTACACAATAAGTATTGCCATTTTCCCTGAGGATGAGAGCTTAACAAACATTGTGTGATCTGTCTAACATTGAACATACCCAAATTTCTTGACTCCTCTAGTGAACCTGTCGAACCAAGCCTTTGGTGATTGTTTGAGCTTGTTTGAGTTTACAAACTATATTGATGGTAGTTGGAGTATCAAATCCAGAAGGTATTTCCATGTATACTTCTTCCTCTAGGTCTCCGTTGAGAAAGACATTCTTCACATCAAGTTGATATAGTGGCCAATCTAGATTGGAAGTAAGTGAAAACAACACTCGGACTGTATTAAGCTTGGCCACAGGAGCAAAAGTCTCTTAGTAATCGATTTCATATGATTGAGTGAATCCCTTGGCTACTAGTCTAACTTTGAATCTGTTGACACTCTCATCTGCATTATGCTTGATTATAAAGATCCACTTGCAACCAACTGGACATTTCCCTATAGGTAACTCAGATATCAGCCAAGTTCCATTCTTTTCTAGAACATGAATTTCTTCACAAATGACTACCTTCCACTCAGGAATTCTAAGAGCCTCATGAATTGAACTTGGAACCTGTATTTTGTCAAGATTGCTAACAAAAGCACGATATTTGGGTGAGAGTCCTTTATATGAAATAAAATTATAAATGGGATTATCTGTGCAAGTCCTTTTGCCTTTTCTCAAGGCGATTGGTCTATCATCATCAAGCATATGGCCAAAATCAGAGTTGATACTATTATTACCTGGTGAAATTTGAGGTTCTGGAATAGGGTCGACTCAT
Organism: Firmiana major; assembly: GCA_033439115.1. Taxonomy (NCBI): domain Eukaryota; kingdom Viridiplantae; phylum Streptophyta; class Magnoliopsida; order Malvales; family Malvaceae; genus Firmiana; species Firmiana major. The sequence goes on along the minus strand of CM065898.1, from coordinate 78,803,455 downwards.
GCCCTTGTTTAAGCGACTGCAAATCTTTCTCTTCTTGAGTTTTATTTCCCCTTGAATAGACATGTAACTCTGAATTTGTTGCAGGTTGTGTGTGACTAATACGTTGAGGTGATTGGAACTCAATTTGAGAAGAAGATTTAGGTTCAGATTGGACAATAGGAGATGATTTAGGTTCAAATTGGACAATAGTAGATAACTCTAGCTGGATTAAAAAAATTAGATCAAGAAGTTGAGATGACTGAGAATGTTCAATTGAACAATAGGTGATGAAGATGAGTCCAATGTATCAAAATTCCAAAGTTGATATTTTTTATTAAATTTCTCCCCCTGAATATTAGCTTTGTAGTCTGGTTGTTGTTCAAAAAATGAGACATCCATTAAGTTGTAGAATTTTCGAGTGACTGGAGAATAGCACTTATACCCTTTTTGATTTGAGGAGTATCTGAAAAATATACATTTGAGAGCTTTTGGATCAAGTGTACTCGTATGTTGTGCATGTATATGAACAAATACTATACACCCAAAGATTTTCAGAAGAAGAGTATTTAGGATATGAGTATTTAGAAAGGATTGAAGTAGAACTTGATATAGTGTTTAAAAATTTAAAACTCGAGAGGGCATCTTATTTATTAGATAAACGGTTGTTAGGACTACTTCACCCCAGAAAAATTTTGGAACATAAGTGGTAAACATCAGTGATCGAGTTACTTCAAGAAGATGTCTATTTTTCCTTTCTACAATCCCATTTTGTTGGAATGTATCAACACAAGAACTCACATGAATTATCCCTTATCCCACTAGATAATTTCCTAGAACTGTCTCAAAATATTCTTTAGCATTGTCGGTTTTTAACACTTGTATCTTTGTTTGGAATTGAGTTTGAACCATAGTGTTAAATTGTTTGAAAATATGGCCTACTTTCGACTTCTCTTTCATAAGAAACAACCATGTGAGTCTAGTATGATTATCTACAAATGATAGAAACCACCTAGTGCCAGTAACATTTTTAACTCTCGATGGCCCTCAAACATCACTGTGAATCATTGAAAATGGATATGATGACTTGTATGGAAGACTGATAGGAATTATGGACATGCTTTGAAAATTGACACACTTCACACTGAAAATTTTTTGGATTTTTATTCTTGAACAATGAAGGAAACAATTTTTGTAGATATAAGAAATTAGGATTACCTGGACGATAGTGCCATAACATGATATCATTATCCTTACTGGAATTTTCATGAGAAACAAGACATTTTGACTCAACACATACCGCATTAGGAGTTTATCTTACAGGAGATTCCTCAACTCTCAAAAGAAAAAGTCCAGAGCATACCTCAGCACTGCCAATCATCCTCCCCGAATCCAAATCCTAAAATTCACATAAACTAAAGAAAAATTTAGCAACACAATTATGTTCTTAAGTGAGTGAGCTTGCTGACGGACAAAAGATTACATTCGAGATTTGGAACATGAAGAACATATTGTAGAATTAGGTCCTTTGAAATAATAATAGAACTTGTTCCTGCTACTTTAGAAAGGGATCCATCAACTATTTTCACTGTAAGATTTTGTTGACATGGATTGTACTTGTGAAAAAGTGTGGCATCTCCAGTCATATGATTGGATGCCCCTGAGTCTACAATCTATGGACCTGTTTTTTCAAACTTTACTGTGAGTGCGCTTGAGTAATTACCTTTTTGTGCTACAGATCCCGTTCCAATTGTACTAGACATAGAATTTTGTTGTGAGAACATCTTTTGCAGTATTTCAAGTTACTTTTTGGTGAAAGGGTTGGATTCGATGGGAGATGGTTCTCCATCAATTGAAACATGGTTTCCTCGCCCCTCCTTATCACCTGTAGATTTTGAAGACTTCCAATTTGCAGGTTTACCATGAAGTTTCCAACAATTATCATGAGAATGACCAGGTTTTCTGCAGTGATCACACCATGGCCTTCCCTTCTATTGGCGATTGTCATTATTGTGATGAACTCCACGAGCTGCTAAGGTAGAATTTTCAGCAACTGGAGTGACGATGGATTCTTCAACCATTACTTTCTTCTTGCTCTCTTCTTGTCGAACCTCTGAAAAGACTTCTCTAATGCTTGGTAAGGGCATTAATCCCAAAATTCTTCCTCGAACCTCATCAAGATTTTTGTTTAAACCCATTAGGAATTTAAATATCCTTTTCTTTTCAACAATTTCTCTGATTTTTTTTTTTTGCATCATCAAGACAGTTTCAGTGATGTTCCTTGAATACATCCAATCATTGCCAATGACACGAGAGGATATTGTAGTACTGAGTGACAACAAGATCTCCTTGTCGAAGATCATGAAGATTAGTTTCGATCTCGAAAATCTCTGAGGTATTTTCTTTACTTGAGTAAAATTCTTTTGCTACATCCTAAATCTCGTGTGCAATACTGTAAAGTAAAAAATTTTCTGTGAGACCCCGTACATGTATAGCTGTATATAGGAACATGGGAATGTAAATAAAATTATAAGTAAGATGATGTATTGTAATGTGAAGTATATGCAATGTAAGTTCATAAGAGTATGTATGCACTTGTAATAAGAATCGTGATTATACGTACAAGTTGCATTATGAATGAGTAGGAAGAAATGAACTTAAAACGAGAAGAATGTGATCGAAATGGAATATGAGTAGTATAGTAAAATGGAAGGAAAGATTTACATAAGTGTATATTTCCATTCGAGTAATATCGTATATATTTGGTCATACAAAGATTCTACACAAGTTTTAATGTGTATGTAGGGAGGATGGATCCCATTTTTCAAGTCTCAAAGATGAATGAATGAGGAAATGATCATGGTAGCAAATTAAGGGTGTTTGGTAAGGAGTTGTTGCAGAAAAACTGCAAGAAATCTGGAATTTGTGAAGGCCAGATCGATCTCATAGGATGAGAGATCGATCTGGGAGAGCCAGAATGCTCTTATGTGAGAAATGGGAGGGAACAGATCGATCTCCAAAGGAAGCAGATCGATCTCTTTAGCTCTCGGGTTGGAAGCATATCGATCTCCCCTAAGACCAGATCGATCTCCTTAAGCTTCTGTTTGACAGCAGATCGATCTCTAGCCTCAACAGATCGATCTCCTGCCTTTAAAACGTCTTAGAAAAGAGGGATTTTAGAGGAACAGATCGATCTCCACCCAAGAAAGATCGATCTCATCAAGTCAAAACTATAAATGGGAGCAGTTGGATCATCAGAATTTCGGGACAAACCATTTTCTTTCCACTTCAACACAAGAAAACTAGCTTTCTCACTCCTAAATCCAGCCATTTTCAGTGAGATTTAAGGAGAGTCTATTAGAGACAAAGTTGTTCACAACGAAAAGAAAAACAACATAGTCTAGAGGCATTTCCCCATTTGATGGATTGAAGAAATAAAGAGCAATCCTAATTGGAGCAAGAGGAAATCCAATGAGGTAAGTTCTAATGCACAAATCCAAGTACATTGGTTTAGTTAATGATTATAAAGATATTTGGGTGTGCATATTGTGGATAGAACTACCTAGAATGGTATGAAATGAATATAACTTAGAAATGGTCTAGTGTGAGAAAGTGGAGTGTGGAAGTGTTTATGATGAATGAGATATCTTAAGTGGATGATTATGTTGTGGGAATGATTTGGACATGTTGATATTGGGATAAATTGTGAGATTTACCACAAAGGGTAAAATATGTATTTAAGGCATTGGATAAATGATTAGTTGAGCAAGAGTTAGAAACGTTAACTCGAGTGTTTGATGGATGAATTTCAGTTTCGGATGATACGCCGGAGCAAGTCGAGATGAGAACGCGAGAAGCATAAAGGCGGATAGTTGCACACAAGTGAAACGAGGTAAGGGACTGTGTGTTAGCTATAGAGATGTTCGTACGTAATTACAGCAATTTCGTAGATATATTGCTAGGACTAGTACGATATTATAATTTTATGAAATGATGTGGAAGTATGAAAAGTACTATGATGTATATATGTATTGAGAAATGGGATAGGGTAAGGAAATAGCATGATATGCATGTTTTCAATGATAATCTCAATTTTATATTGTTATTGATGATTGAGAAATGTTGATGATAGGTTGGCTAATTTTACATGTTTTAGCATGAAGAGGCATGCTGTATGAATAAACATGTTTTGAATTTTAAAAAGAGAAAATAGTCATCTATCAGTTTTGAGATGTGATTTGGTGTTGAAGCGCTAGCTTACACCCATTTTTAATGCCTTGATGTACCGTGTTGGAGTTTTAACTCGCACGAGGATTTTGAGAAAGTGCGGGAACTTTGCTCGCACCTGTTTTGTTGAGTTAAGGTAAACCTGGGGGTCTGGGACCCAAGGGGATACCAGCCAACGGCCATTTGAACGGGCTGGGCCTTAACGATATATCGTACCGCGCTGGAGCTTTGCGTTGACTGTGTGTCACGCTGCTTGCTCGCCTGGTATATGAGACATGGTTTAAGGATAAAAAGTCCATCGGAGTTAGAGTATGGACTTGGGTCCACGGTCGTACGTAGAACAGTGTAGTCACCCGTTGGTATACTATGTACCGTGCTGGGTGCATGTGAGTACGAGTATCGCGTAGATGACACACGACGTATCTTCACCGTGAGTATACGAGGAGATGAGGTGGATTGAGATGAGCCGGAGGGTAGGACTGACCCATCCCCCTTCAGGCGAAGTGATACCCTATGCACACTTGATCAGTGAGGCCTGGGATCACTGACTGTGGCCATAAGTCGTGGATATTTGATTGTCGAAAATTCCATGCCTGTCTCAGAGATTCGAGAAACAGAGATAATCTCAGAAAAGAAAGAGATTTGCCGAAAAAGAGCGATTTGAGAAACGAAAGAGATTTCGTGCTTTTGATAAATCTCTGATTTCACATTTGTGCCATGAGGGCACTATTTATGAGCATATTTTAAATGGAAGTTGACATTTGATTTACACGAAAATGCTATTGAGAAATATGTGTTGAAATGCATTGTTCGTATGATATTTCCATTTATAACGAAAACATGGTTTTGGTTTATGCATGCATGGGCTATGTAGGTAGTACGATATCTACCTGCTAGCATACATTTCCTTACTGAGTCGTGGTTTGCTCATCCCACTATTTTCCCTCTCCAGGTACTGAGAAGTAAGAGAGCGGTGATCTCTAGATCTTTTGTGTTAAGCAGCTCCCACAATCCGCAAAGGTATAAGATTTGTATACACGAGTATTTTGTATCTAATATATCGTATCGCACAGTTATATCTTGGAATTGTAAATAGTATTATGGGGATGATATGTAAGCACATGGTATTTATACAATTAATTTTGTGTATTTACACACACACCTGGGAGTGTGAATTAAAGTTTTAAATATTCCGCTGTAAATGAATGAAATTTTAGTAATTGCATCTTCTCACAGCCCAACCGTAGTAGTAAATGTATAGATAGAAGGGTTCCCGAAAGCGGGGTATGACATTTTCTCCAATTTCGTTTGTCATAGAATTAATCAGCCATGACATTACCATATTATTCTCTATCTTCCAGCTTTTGAATCTTAGATCTTCAGTTTTTGGAGGAACAATATTACCAGTGAGATTATCCTTCCCTTTCCCACATATGTACATCATGACAAACTACGACCATTGAAGATAGTTATTCTCATTCAACTTATGTCCAGTAATGGGAAGAGAGAAACTATCTGAGCTGCCATGGTTAGTTGCGACTAGGGTTTGAGGAGCCAATGTAACATCAGATGAAGATGAACTTTGTTTTTCGTGGTCATACTAAATAGAGTTTTAAAGTTTCAGAGATTGCTCTGATACCATGAGAGTTTTTTTTTTTTTAAATTCTCTTATTATAAATTAAAGCGTACAAGAGGAAAATAAATAGGAAGAAAGAAAAAATATTTGTTCCTAAAAATAAAAAACAGAAAAAATAATGATTATGATAGAATTAACAAATCTCTTTATTTTAGGAAACAAATTAACTAATTCTTAAAAATTAGAATATAAATATTGGTTTCCCACAACTAAGGATGCCTACATCACAATGCACCATTACCTGCTTAATTGCCAAATATGGGTACGTTTACAGCTTAGCAAGAGACAAATCTACACACTTAACAAACTTAGGCATCTTTGTTCTGAAATCTTATGAATTGACGGGTAGAGCTTAGCAAAAGCTACAGCAATTGGGAAATGAACATAATACGAGAAGACAATACATCTTTAACATCAAATCAGGTCACCAGGTATTAACGTCAGTCTAGACTCCTGAACAAGCAAAATGTAAAGAACCATCTGGTGCCAATCTATGTTACTGCCAATTTTAAAGCCAAATATATACCTAAAACCGGTCTTATACTTACAATGCCTCTGTTCAAGAACCATCAAGGCAGTTAACATTTGCCTAACCTACCTATTAGGAGTGCATCCATAAGATTCCATTTCCTCATATATTTCAGGAATCTAGCCTGCAAAAGACAAACATGCATTAGCAAAATATCATTTCTGAAAAATATGCAGCTTTCAAGTAACTTCATAGACTTAAATTGCACTTAGCACCTTCTCAAATTTCTTGGCTCAAATAAAAGCTTTCATGAGCGTACCATAAGTAACCACATCAGGACTAATACCCTCCAAAACAATAAGTCAAAATTAGAAAAAGGATCTCAAAGATGAATTCAAAGAAGAAATAATGGCTCCTGCATGATTAGTTATCAAGCCTAACATCCCGCAACACACGCACACACGAAAAAAATTACAAATTCACTCTACATCAAGCAAACATAAAAGCTCATTCTTTCTCTTATATGTTGCTAAATAGATAATGCCTCCTCATGTCTCCCAGCTATACCAAAGGCATTGATCAACGCATTCAGCATTATGAAATTGGGTTCAATGTCTTCTGCTTCAATGAGTTGAAGAACCTTAACGGGTCTGTTCACAAAATCCCTTCACAATGAAAAAAGTTATAGACTAAAATGCAGAACAAATTCTTTTATATCAAATAAATTTAGCATTCACCAGATTGAAGTTAAAAGCAGTGGTTCACCAAGAAGACTTCCAAAATATATTATTTAATCAGAAAGAGGCTAGGCTAGCTATCCGTTATCCATTAGGAGAAAAAACAAAAAAATGTAAGCCTAGTTCGGTTATCCCTTGCAGCCAAAGTTACTCTCACACTACGCCTTAAAGTCTCTTAGATCTTGTTTGTGAACTGAAATTTTTAGTTAATCACGCTTAGCACTTAGAAGAAGAGCTAGAATTTTGATTTTAGCCTTGACATGGACACCAGGAAGTTGTTTTGGAAGTTACTGTTACTGCAGGGGGAATGTTTCATTTGAGGCTATATTTATGCATAAATGGTCCCAACTTCTTGATGTCCCCTACAATTTCATGTTCTCACTATTCTCCACTGTTACATCCCACTTCCCAAGCCTCCCAATCGACTACAGGATATAATCCTTGTTCCTGCATCTGAGTAAACAACTCAAGAGCCTTTGGGAGAATCTCCAGCTTGCAGTGCCACCAAATCAAAACAATTCCATGTTGTTTTATCGGGCCTTGTACTTTCTTATTTCATTGTCTCAAACATTTATAAGGCTTCACCTTGCTCTCGATATTTTCCAAACGTATCAATAATTTTATCCTAGATTTAAAACCAAGACACATCATTTCTTGAAACAAGACCTCACCTCCCAATATCCTACCAACATTTCCCAAACTCTCGATCAAAAAACCATACGAAATAGAATTTGGATGAAAACCCAAAGCTACCAATTGAGCAACAAGTTTCATAGCTTTATTTATATCCCCATTTTGCGACGCCCTTAAATTGTTTGGTTATGTAACTCAGTGGAATTCCAAGTTCAATTTCTTACATCTGGATTTCCTCTTCGATCCCCTATTTCCTTCGTTGATATTTGGGGACGGGCTTTTAATTTTCATGGAATTTAGCTGGACGGAAGTCGAATGGGCCATTAAACTCAAATCTAAACCCAAACCCAAACCCGAACCCATTTCCCAATCTACTTGAAGGAAAGCAAACAAACAACCCATTTGACGAGCAAATCAGCAGACATTCGCAACCCGCCAAATTGATGGAGAAATATCTTTTATCTTATTTTCTTCGCCAGCATTCAACTTGAATGTTTAGAAGACAAGAAGACATTGGCCATGGCCATGTCCTTGTCCTGCACTGGAGGACTCGTACCCTTTGCATCTCCTACTTCAAAGGTATGCAAAATGACCTGTGTCTCTTGCTCTTCCTCCCACCTCTCAACTCCTTTACCAAATGAACAGGTAAATGACAGCAACAGTAATAATAACACTTCTAACAACAGTTTTAGCTATAGCCGAGCCTCCCCATCTGAGAGATGGCCTCACCTTCAACTTCAACTAGCTGAAACTTACCCTTTAAGTCAAACCCGTTTTTCTGCTACCCCTACTCAACTGACCCATGTAGATAAAGAAGCTGAATTGTCTTTAGAATCCTCAAAGTCTGAAACTTTGGGAATGAATGATGAGACCCAGGAAAAGTTGGGGAGGGTTAGTAAGACTAGAGTTAAGAAAATGACTAAACTGGCCTTGAAGAGGGCCAAAGATTGGAGAGAAAGAGTGAAGTTTTTAACCGACAGGATTCTGGGATTGGAGCAAAACCAGTATGTTGCTGATGTTTTGGATGATAGGAAAGTTCAGATGACGCCAACGGATTTTTGCTTTGTAGTGAAATATGTTGGTCAGGAGAGCTGGCAACGTGCCCTGGAAGTTTACGAGTGGTTAAATTTGAGACATTGGTATTCCCCTAATGCTAGGATGCTTGCTACTATCTTGGCTGTGTTGGGGAGGGCCAATCAGGAGGTTTTAGCTATTGAAATCTTTACCAGGACTGAGCCAGCTGTTGGAAATACAGTACAGGTTTATAATGCCATGATGGGTGTTTATGCACGAAATGGGAGGTTTCAAAAGGTGCAGGAACTGCTTGATTTAATGCGCGAGAGAGGGTGTGAGCCTGACCTCGTGAGTTTCAATACTTTAATAAATGCTAGGTTGAAAGCAGGAGCTATGCTGCCTGATTTAGCTATTGAGCTTTTGAATGAGGTGAGGAGGTCTGGACTTAGGCCAGATATAATAACGTACAATACTCTTATTAGTGCTTGTTCTAGAGGATCAAATTTGGAGGAGGCAATGAAGGTTTTTGAAGATATGGACAATCATAATTGTCAACCTGATTTATGGACTTATAATGCTATGATTTCGGTATATGGGAGATGTGGAATGGCATATAAAGCTGAGCAGCTTTTTAGGGATTTGGAGTCTAAAGGGTTTTTCCCGGATGCAGTCACGTATAATTCATTGTTGTATGCTTTTGCAAGAGGAGGAATTGTCGATAAGGTAAAAGAGATTTATGAAGAAATGGTTGAAATCGGATTGGGTAAAGATGAAATGACCTATAATACAATTATTCACATGTATGGGAAGCAGGGCCAACATGATTTGGGAATGCAGCTATACAGGGATATGAAATTGTCAGGACGGAATCCAGATGCGGTAACATATACTGTCTTGATTGATTCCCTAGGGAAAGCAAATAAGATAAAAGAGGCTTCTAGAGTGATGTCAGAGATGTTGGATGCTGGTGTTAGACCCACTGTGAAGACTTATAGTGCTTTGATTTGTGGGTATGCCAAGGCTGGAATGGCTGTAGAGGCTGAGGAGACATTCAACTGCATGAAGAGGTCTGGAATTAGACCTGATTTCCTGGCATACTCTGTCATGTTGGATATCCTTTTGAGATGTAATGAGATAAAGAAGGCATTGGTGTTGTATCGGGAAATGGTTCGTGATGGCTTCAAACCAGATCATACTCTTTATCAGGTGATGCTTCAGGTGCTAGGAAGGGAAAACAAAGTGGAAGAAATTGAAAAGGTGGTCAGAGACATGAAAGATCTTTGTGGTATGAATCCTCAGGCTATTTCTTCTTTTCTTGTCAAGGGTGAATGCTATGACCTTGCTGCGCAGATGCTGTGCTTGGGCATCAGTAATGGTGATGAACTAGATGAAGACAATTTGTTATCTATTTTGAGTTCATACAGTTCATCTGGCAGGCACAAACAAGCATGTGAATTACTTGAGTTCCTGAAAGAACATGCTGAAGGATGCAATCAACTGGTAACTGAAGCTCTAGTTGTCACGCTTTGTGAGGCTTGCCAGTTAGAAGCTGCGTTGAAGGAGTACAGTAATTCTAGAGACTCTGGTTTGTTTAGCAGGAGTTCTACCATGTATGAGTCCCTTATTCGATGCTGTGAAAAAAATGAACTTCTAACTGAAGCTTCTCAGATTTTTACTGACATGAGATTTTATGGTGTTGAACCTTCTGAATATATCTTCAAATGTATGGTGACGGTATATTGTAAAATGGGCTTCCCTGAGACGGCTTATTGTTTGATTAATCAGGCTGAATTTAAAGGTATTCTGTTTGACAATTCCCTTATTTATGTCGATGTTATTGAAGCGTATGGTAAAGTGAAGCTGTGGCAGAAAGCTGAAAGTGTGGTGGGTAATGCTAGAAAAAGACATATGAATGTGGATAGGAGGATCTGGAATGCCTTAATACATGCTTATGCTGCAAGTGGGTGCTATGAACGAGCGAGAGCTGTTTTCAATACTATGATGAGAGATGGTCCTTCGCCAACAGTAGATTCCATTAATGGTCTCTTGGAAGCTTTGGTCATGGATGGAAGATTGACCGAACTTTATGTGGTAATCCAGGAATTGCAAGATATGGGTTTTAAAATAAGCAAGAGTTCTATTCTTCTGATGCTTGATGCATTTGCACAAGCTGGAAACCTCTTTGAGGTGAAGAAAATATACAGTGGAATGAAAGCTGCAGGTTATTTTCCTACAATGCATCTTTACAGGATTATGATTAGGCTGTTCTGCAAGGGAAAACGAGTGAGGGATGTTGAAGCAATGCTCTCTGAAATGGAAGAGGCAGGATTTAAGCCTGACCTTTCAATTTGGAATTCTATGCTGAAGTTATACTCAGGAATTGAGGATTACAAAAAGACAGCTCAAATATATCAGCAGATTAAAGAAGCTGGACTTAACCCAGATGAGGACACTTACAACACTTTGATAATAATGTATTGCAGAGATCGTAGACCTGAAGAGGGATTATCTCTGATGTATGAAATGAGGAAGGTGGGTTTAGAACCGACATTTGACACCTATAAAAGTCTGATTTCGGCATTTGGCAAGCAACAGCTCTTGGAGCAAGCTGAGGAACTATTCAATGAGTTGCGTTCAAAAGGCTATAAATTGGACCGCTCTTTTTATCATACAATGATGAAAATATTTAGAAATTCTGGGAACCATTCCAAAGCTGAAAGCCTGTTAAGCATGATGAAAGAAGCTGGAGTGGAACCCACTATTGCCACAATGCACTTGCTTATGGTTTCTTATGGAAGCTCTGGACAACCACAGGAAGCAGAAAAAGTCCTTATCAATTTGAAAGAAACAGGATTAAATCTGACTACACTACCATATAGTTCAGTCATCAATGCTTATCTTAAGAATGGAGATTATAATGTTGGCATTCAAAAGCTTATGGAAATGAAGAAAGAGGGCTTGGAAGTAGACCACAGAATATGGACATGCTTTATCAGGGCTGCAAGTTTGTCCCAACACACAAGTGAAGCCATTATCCTCTTAAATGCACTTCGAGATTCTGGATTTGATCTTCCTATCAGGTAGTTGTTTTTCACTCTAGGAGCAAGACAATGGTCTTGAAAACAAATTTTCTTTTCCTTAGTTTCCTTATAGTTATTGATAATTATTGTTGTTATCTAGGCTTATGACAGAAAAATCTGAGTTACTATTTTCAGAGCTAGAAAGTTGTCTTGAGAAGCTAGAACATGTAGAGGATAATGCAGCCTTTAACTTTGTCAATGCCTTGGAGGATCTGTTGTGGGCATTTGAGCTTCGAGCCACTGCCTCTTGGGTTTTCCAATTGGCAATCAAGAAGAACATTTATCGCCATGATGTTTTTAGGTAGGTTCTGATAATGATTGGTTCAGTTTTACAGCGCCTCTTTACCAAACTTTTTTGGAACTCTATTCCCACCTCAAGGAAGTTCCTAAATCTAGTCCAAGAAAAAGAGGGTTTTAGAACAATTCGTGGATCTTTAATAATGAGTCTATTTTTATGTTATCATGTCACTTTGATGCATTTTGATTCCTAAGTTTCTTGACTCAAGCATAGCTTGATTATTTCAGATTATGCTGGAACCTTGATGGTGTATTAAAACTTTTCTTATGTCTTAACATGTAGTTTTAATTAGTTTAGAGCTGTGGTTTAGTCAAATGAATTTTATTACATACCTAATTTGGAGATCTAGTCCTTTTGATATCAGGATATTCTTGCTGCTAGCAAAAAAATTTGTTTGCAATTAAGCTGTGAGTGCATTCTCCGTTTTAAGTTGAGTTGCCTGAGAAAACCTAGATGTGATGTGATTTCTAGGTTTCTCTATACTGCATTACTGATTCTCTGCTTCCGGCACCAAAATGCCCCTAGACTCAGTATTTTGTGTTTACCATTATAGATTGTCAGCATAATTACATACTTAACTCTCCAATTTATCTCAACGATAGTGCTGATCATAAGGATCCTGCATCAAAGCAAACTGGACATAGGAAAGGGCTGATGCTGCAAGGAACTTTGATGCAAATGTAGAATTCTATGGTTTTGTAGTTCTTTAAAGAGGACTATTTTTATGCATGCATAATCATAGATAGGAACTGAGTGTAAATCAGATTATGATCGTTTTTATTCCTTGATATTTCTTTCCCTTATTGTTGTTGCATCTCTGATTCAGGGTAGCTGATAAAGATTGGGGTGCTGATTTTAGAAAGTTGTCGGCTGGTTCTGCTCTTGTTGCTCTTACTTTATGGCTTGATCATATGCAGGCAAGTTCTCTTAACCTTTTTAGTTTCTTTTGAATTGTTCTGAGGTTGTAAATCAAAAGGTGTTATCTTATTAACATATAATACCCATGCACAAAATAATAATAATAATAAAGTGATATCTTGTAATGGCTAGCTTGTTCTTGTTATTGCTCCTACCAGTGATCTCAGTTACTGTAAATGCTATGAGAATAAATTTTTTTTTTTTTTTTTTTTGCCCTATAAATGGGATCCTAAATGCAAGAGTTTGTTGATTGATATATGTGCTGGTCTGTGTCTGTGTCTGTGTTTCTGAATAGTACTGATGAACAACAATTTTGGTGCTAAGGTTGAAACTTGAGAGTTGTTCTAGTGTGAGTTTATTGAGGTAAGATAGATAGCATTTTTAGTGTTTAAAGAGATTGATTTATTTTAATACATTTTATTTTGTTTATTTTCTTATGATTCATATATGGATTGAGTGTGGTCTTGTGGGGGATGAGGATCCGAATTCTGCCCTTTCTTGATCCCACTTATATGCATTCCTGTTCTCAAACTACGATCTTTGGTTATCATTATTGTATGTAATTTAGCAATGCTTTTCATATGGAAGGATGCTGCGCTACAAGGGTATCCGGAGTCCCCAAAATCAGTAGTTCTGATAACTGGGACGGCAGAATACAACATGGTGTCTCTTAACAGCACATTGAAGGCATGTCTTTGGGAGATGGGCTCTCCTTTTCTTCCTTGCAAAACACGGAGTGGCCTCCTTGTAGCCAAGGCTCACTCCCTTAGGATGTGGTTGAAGGACTCGCCATTCTGCTTGGACCTTGAATTGAAGGATGCCCCCTCTCTCCCAGAACTAAACTCAATGCAACTAATTGAAGGATGTTTTATTAGACGCGGTCTTGTTCCTGCATTCAAGGACATAACTGAGAGACTTGGATTGGTGAGGCCAAAGAAATTTGCAAGACTGGCTTTGCTATCTGATGACAAAAGAGACAAAGCTATTCAAGCTGATATAGGGGGAGGTAGGGAAAAGTTAGAAAAGCTGAAGACAAAAGCTGGGTACCAGAGCACAAGGAAGATCAAGAAACTGAGAAAGAGAAAATTTGTACGGAGACCCTTGTCAAATCCTAATTAAAGAAATTGGAGAAGAAAACCTGGTGTAAATTGGAGCTTCCTTACAGAAGATGGCATTACTCTGTTATATTTAGCAAATTTACCTTATCTGGAGTTTTGAAGTCAGCATGGTAAATATGTAGGCCTTCAAATATCGGTGTCCTAATAATCATCTAGCTAAATTATTGACTGATATTGGTGCTTGATAAGCATACTCAGTAATTTTTACTTTGCTTACATTTTGCACTCCTCATTCATCCTCCTACATTGGGTTGTACACTTGAGTTACTGCTAGAAAAACCAGGATTATATATAAGAGAGAATGAGATCAAGTTATACCAGTATAAAATAGTTTTGTTCTATATCATTTTTATAGTTTTATGTAAGATTAATATTTTTTACAAATCAATCGTTAGATAATTCGTATTCATTATACATGTAAAGTTTTGAATCGATCTGATATCTTATTATTTTGATTAAGAATAACATATTTTTAAATATATTTAGAATGATTATTCCATGAAAAAGTTGGGAGTAAGGCTTGCTAATTCCAGGAAGACCTTACTCTTATTTTTCTATTTTCTTTAGGATTTTAAGTACAAAAATTTTGCAGTCAGAGTATCATTTATTCATAGGATACCAAATACAAAGAATGATGTTTATAAAGACTAACACTGGTATACAGTTTAATATGTGAAAGTTTTAGATATCACAATGTCTGTCCTTCTGCAGGCTTAAGCTGATCCTCACTCAGATCTCCATCTACTGAAATGTCTACCCCTAACCACAGAAGATCTTGACGTAGCGAATCTGCGTTCTTTGAAATGAAGAACAGTAATGCCAACTCCTACTGCAGCCTCAACATTTTTGATCCTGAGATGCTTACTACATGCCAAAGTTAGTAGGTATGACATAAAAGAGAGTACCCTCCCAAGGAAACTAAAGTAATGTGTGTATGTGAACGTCTCAGAGTGAAATACATGCATTCCATGCCAAACCAGTGAAATATTATATCAAAGTAGCTTTTCAAAGTTTGCTTAGAAGCATTAGGGAAAGAAACAAGTTTCCTTCACAGAGAAGTCTATGATGACTGGAGTAAAAATAATAAAAGGACACTAGATGACATTGGCACATAGACTCCTGAAGGGGTTATGTTGTTTAGAACTTGGAACTTTCAACTTAAAGGGCTTGAAAATCTTGAGAAGGGAGACTGAGGCTTACATGATGTGAGCTCCCTTCAGTTAGTTCAAGGATGATACCTGTCATGAATGAATATACAGCTGGCTGGATCAACTTTAAGATGTTCCTGAACAGCCAAGTGGAAATCAGGATCAGGCTTCCTCTTTCCTGGATGCACCGTAAACATAATTATTCACTATTGCGGAATGAGCTACCTGAGAGCCAGAAAGCAGGTAACACTCTCTCGAGATGTACATATTTGCTCAAGAACACAATTAGTGACAAGTATACGGTATTAAAAAATATTGAAACATTTACGGGCTCTAAAAAATAAATAAAAAATGATAATTTAATATGTAAAATTTTCATATTACGAGGTTTAAAGAGGATCATATGTATACAGTTTTTTCTTTACATTAAAAGAAAAACTGTTTTTATTTAAACACGTTACTTTCACGTAGCAAAAGAATAATTTTTACTGTTACACTAATATATAAAGGAAAATCTTGTGATGGAGAAATATTTTGCATAATTTGTCATTGAATGATGAAGTCAAAAGCAACATTACTGCTGACTAGCTTCTGCAAGTGGTAGTAATGAACCATAGGAGTTGACTATTTATCAGAAGCATAAAAAAAATAATGATATTTTGGATTAATAACTATAGCACAAAAGAATGTTACAGGCGCCTTTTACTTTTATTTCATGTTCAACGAGATAAACAGAATGGGAACAGAGTGTAACCAAGAGAAAATTGGGAATTTGACATCCCTTTATTAGGTGCTCTCTGTGTATACAGTTCATTTTCATGGCCATAACACATTCATATGATCAACTCTGAAAATTTAGGAAGCCTCAAGTAGGAATGACAATGCGCCCTCATCAGGTGGGAAGAATAGTCAGCAATATTAATCATTACGGAGACATTACATTCTCCATTGGCTTTAGATTTTTTTACCATGACTTCAGAGAGGAAGAGGGTAAAGAGTGAGGGAATCATTGTTCCATATAATATGAAACATTAACAAAATGTTTAAGGAACTAGAAATTAATATAAAATAAATTTAGAGCACACAGTCTATAATTGGATCTATAAATTACAGAGGAGTCGCTTGTTCTCTACAGAAGTTATATTTTAATGTGGACAGGAATTAGAGAATATCCAAAAGAAGGCCATATGCAACAGTTTTATAAATAAAAAAGTAAAAGTAAACTTGAAAATTATAAAATGTAGACGAAAAAACATAACAGAAACACAATTAACACAATCTGCCAACAGACACCAGAACCAAGCAGCTAGCTCCTCTCATGAAGACGTGCATCACAACTCTTAGTCACTAATATGGATAAACAGACAGATAAACACTGGGAAATGTCGACAATATTGAGTCGGTTAAGCCTTTCAACAAACCATACATGCATGAGCAAAATGTCCAGTATAAAAAATTTGAAAATTTTAACTTGTCCTCAATTATTTTGTACATGAAAAAGTACATAAACATATAAGGAATCAGGAGAGCTGTTCCATCTTATCGGATGAGGTAATTGTTGAAAGAATAATTATTTTATACACAGTCAATGAGTTTTTTTATTTCTCAAATGGAATTAGAATAATTAAATATGTTCTATTTTATTTTTTTTATTTTTTTAATACTTTTAAAAGGCATGTGTAATCATCCTAATCCTACTTGTAAAGTAAAAAAACTTCATTAGTAGTGTATAGAATAATTATCCTTGATGAAAGTATGCATCTCATAGTTGTTTCACTTCAAAGCTTGAAGCAACTGTTCAACTCCTTCCATGTAGGAATATCCTCTTTTCACACAATTTGAGGCCTGAAAAAAGTTGAATTAACAACTTTAGAAAATTAGGAAGACCAACATTGAGTTATCATATGTATATAATGGGCACATATTTTAAGTATAAAACAAATACGAAGAAGAAAACATAGCTGAAAATCTACGGCAACAGTATCATAGTTTTCTCTTGTATTAAACAAATGCAATCTGTATCTCTAAACCTTAATGGAAATGCATTTGTAATACCATAGCCTACTCCTCCATCCATGTCCATCTTCAAGGGTAAGACAACATCAAAGCACAGTTCTGAGTTGCATGTATGATTAGTTTATTATTAATTACAATAACAGTTATGTATCTTTAAATACTAATAAAAAAAATCATATTTAACTTGCAAATCAATATTCACTTTCTTTTGTTCTTCTTAATATTACATTATATATTTACATTATTTGACAAAAAATGGCCAGCCCCATCTTCATTATGATCAGAACAAACATAATTGTGACAATCACTGGTGCACTTGTTCCTGCATCAGTCTTTCTAGGGACCAGAGACTATAAACTCAGTCACCGTTGTCGGACATTTTGTACATGTTCCACCAGGTGCAGATTTGGTTCTATCTGTTACTACTTCCCAGGAGGTCCTCCATCGAAACTTGCCAGTTTGTCTGTGTCTCTCTGGCACCACAAACCAAGCAAACGCAGGCACAAATACATAATACACACATATACACCCAGTATTAAATAAATAAAACTCATCTATGTGAATTGTCAATGCAGTTGCAAGTACACAAAAACCACATAGGTATCCACTCAGGCACCTATTGAAATATCCATGCATTATATTAACATAAGCATTCATATTCAAGGGCCTAAACCTTTCTTTGAAAAGAGTACAGCAAGCTCAGCACCACGGGCCATGATGGTTTGGCTCTTTTGTTCGCACATAATTCTAATATACAACCTAGAATAACCCCAAGAAGTATAATCGCCAAGCTTAGTTTTTAGCAAACACAAACCTTTTTCTTTTTTACACTCTTTAATACCAAATTCCCATGTTTCTCTTGCATTGATGTCAGCAAACCATTAACCTTGAAACAAGTTTCTTCTACTTTTGACAAATCTTTTCAACATATTTTTTAAGCAGCATTACTCTGATTCCTACCTCCAAACTCCGCATTGTCAATATGTTTTGAGTCCAAACTTGTTTAAACCTTTTTCTTGTCAATTGAAAGCCCTAACCATAAAAGTTTCTAGACCAAGCCAGGTAGGTTACCTATATTACAACCATAAAACTTAGCACTGAGGTGCTAAAAGATTATGGAAAAGAAATCTCTATGACATATGCGATAAAAAAGAAAGAAAATGACACATTAATGAAACAATCTCTGCCAGAATTAAAGCATAATATTTAAATTCAATTTTATTAGAGAGTTTTTACTAAAATGAAGCACATTTCTCATATATCTAATGAAAATGCTAATAAGCCTCAATACAAAAGACTAGAGCTGGAAAAAGTTGGCCCGAGCCTGAAAACCCGCCCGAGCCCGCCCGAGACCGAATCCGAGACCGGACCGAATTGACCAAAAAGTCAAAGGCCCGAGCCCGAGAAAAACCCGAACCGAAAAAGCCCGAACCCGATAAAGCCCGAGCCCGAAAAAGCCCGAACCCGAAAAAGCCCGAGCCCGATACGACCCGAACCCGAAACCGGCCCGATCCGAAACCCGAAAAAGCTCGAATTTATAACCCGAGAAAGCCCGAATTTATAACCCGAGAAAGCCCGAATTATAATTATATAATTATTATATTAAAAAATAAATAAATAATAATACATTTTTTCTAATCAAAATTTATAAAATTTTAAAATAATCATTATTTATTTATTACATAATTATATCAATAATTTATTATCAATAAAATAAAAATTAAATATTTACATTCAATTATTAAATAAAATTATTTTAAAACACAATATAATATTCAATATCAAATAATTTTCAATATTATGCTTATTATATTTGTAATAATAAATAATAAATGATAAATATATTATTAAATATAACATTTGATTTTATTATAAAAACAATTATTATATTTATTTCATATTAAAATTTTAATTTTAATACAATAATAAATCAAATATATATATATATATAAATCATTATATAATTGTAACATTTATTTAAATTTGATATTTCGTATAAAATATTGAATACATTATTAATAAAAGTAGAATTTAAATTTTGATTCCTATAACTCGTAAATATTGAATACATCTTATGGGTCCTATTGCATCCATTCTCCTACAAAACTTGAAAATTACTTCTGCCCAACTCAAACTTTAATATTCTCAAAGACTGCTCATTGTTCAAACTTTAATATTCCAAAAGATTGCTCACTGTTTTGTCCAATCCCATTGACCCATGGTTATAGCAAAAATACAGGGCAAACTTGTTTAGAACTGTTACGTGAAACTTGGGTCATTTTCTTCTTTGCAGGCGAACTGTTATTCGATGTGTTATTGGACAATTCCAATTCATTATACTCTCTAGCTTGCAAACATTGGAAACCAGAAAAAAAGTTTCAAGAGTAATGCACAAGCTTTAGAATAAGATGGATGATTCGAAAATATCAATGTAATCACCAAGAAAATAAAGATTGCAAGAAAACTTTTAAGATGAATAGTCATTTACAAAGGCAGTACAGAGATTATAAAAAAAAAAAGGTTTACAGAAAAACGAAGTTTCTTTTCTATTTTACTACTTAGATACTGACAAGGCTACCAACATAAAGAACAAGTCTCATCCAGTATGGGAATCCTTCAAACGTGAGATTCTTGAATGTTTCAAAGAAGACATACAATCATTGCAACACTGTCTTCAAACTCCAGGATATGATTTTCAAAGAGCGACACTGTCTTCAAATAAGATTAATGAGGCAATGATCAATCATAAATACTCTTAATAAAAAAATTTAATTTTTTAACAATATAAATAGTCAGAAATAAAATATCAACATACATTGCAATTAGAACTCTTCATCCTCTTCCATAAACCGGCTAGTTCAATTTAATCCAACTTTTCTTCCAAATCCCATTGTTTCATCTTCTTCATCTAATAAAATATATAAAAATAATCATATAAGAATTTAAATAATAAAAAATTAATAAAATAACAATGATACTAAAATCTTACCATTTTGATCATATCCATACAGCCAATTACGAGTGGTAATCAAAATTTCTGCATTATGTGTTGTGAGACAATTTCTCCATTTGTTGATAACTCTACCACCCATACTAAATGCTGATTCAGATGCAACAGTGGTAATTGGAATACTCAATATATCCTTAGCCATAAGTCAAAATATAGGATATCGAAATTGATTTTTCTTCCAATAATCAAGAACATCAATTTGAATTTCATAATCCTCTCTTGGTTCATTCAAATATAAATCTAACTCTGATCTATATAAAAGAGATACAGAATTGAAGCTTCTAAATCCCTACAATAAAAAAATAAAATGTAAATTAAAACTCAAAAAAAGAATTACTTAATATAAAAAAATAATAATTTAATAAGTTACTAAAGCAATTTATATTAAACTTTTGAACAAAAAATTAAAAAAAAATTAAACTTACAGTCAAATCATCAGAAATATTTCTTCTATTGTTTTGATCTTTATCCCTGGTCGTCATGAATGATTGAGAAAGAAGATTATTTTGATTCTCATACTCCTTGAAAAGTAGTTTCATTTCTTCCAAAATATCCATCCACTTATTTTCATATTCAACACCCAATTTTGCAAAAAGAAATTGCAAAAGTTGCAACTTGAACCTAATATCAAGTATAGCTCCAAAAGACAACACCCGAGTGTAATCATCCCAATACTTACAAAATTTTTCATTCATCTCCATTGCCATTAATTCCATAATTTCATCTTCAGACACAAGCATATTCTGAATATTCTTTTGAATCTGCCATACATTTTCAAAATACAAGTTACTAGTGGGGTAATCTCTTCCTGAAAACAAAGTGGTAATCTCATAAAAAGGCTTCAAAAACTTGGAAACATTCTCAATCCAAAGGAACTCTTGAGGACTTAAAAGTGCATCGTAATTTCCATTCAAAATTTTTAGCTTCTCAAAAGCTTCACGAAAATAAAGAAATTTCTCTAACATCAAATATATAGAGTTCCATCGAGTTGCCACATCCAACCACAAACCCCTTGAATAGTTCAAATTTGATTGAAGCACACATTCATGAAATTTTATCTTCCTTGCTTCAGAACCCTCAACATATTTCACACTCTCTCTTACTTTTTTCAAAGCATCGTCAATCACTAATAAACCCTTTTGAACAACAAGATTCAATATATGAGCAGCACAACGTATATGAAAGTATTTTCCATGATATAATAGTGCACCTTGTTGATCAAGAAGACTACATAAATGTCGTTGCATGCTGTCCATATTACTAGCATTATCTAAAGTAATGCTAAAAATCTTTCGATCGATTCCCCATTCTTTTAATAGATCATAAATCTTATTGTACAAAGAAAATGCAGTATGGGGTGGTGGCACATGTTGAAAATTCAAAATCAAACTACGCAACTTCCAATTATCATCAACAAAATGCGCAGTTAAACAAAGATATCCATCAGTTGTGCATGATGTCCACATATCAGCAGTCAAACAAATTCTACTCGAAAGTTTTTCCAAATCAGATTTAATCTTCTCTTTCATTTTCTTATGTAATTTCAAGTAATCAGCCTTACAAGTATTCCTACAAATAGGCTTGAATTGATCATTCAAATAGGAATGAAAGGCTCTAAGTTTAGCATCTTCAACAATTTTAAATGGATATCCATGAGCAATAACACTTTCAGCCAACATTTCACGTGCAACTGATGGATCTATTTTCTTAGTTCCACACACACCCTCACTCTGAGTAGATTCAGTAGAACGATCTATTTTCTTGCAAGTTTCAATATGACGACGCATAGTAGACGTACCTGAATGTGAGGAACCAATGATTACAGTCCCACAAAACTTGCATTTTGCTCTTTCTTTGGTATCATTGTATTTCGCTTGATATATGAGTTGTTCCTCAGGATCAAGCATATCAAAAACGGTCCAAACATTTGGATTTTTTTTGTCTTTTTGAAGAAAGCATAGGTATCGAGGAACATTCTACAGTATTAGAGCCCTCACCACCACCATGATTAGAATTGGATTCCATAACGTATCTACAAAAAAAATGAAATTTTAAATATTTAAAACAAACTCAAGTATTTAATTGAGATAAATTACAGCAGCAAAATCCCAATGATCACAATTTTATATTCATATATATTCATATATAATCTCAATGATTTTTGTTTTTATAATTTCATTTACTCTTTGTTAATTTACAAAATTATAAAAAAAAATTATATTATTTCACATTATTTTATTCAAATTTTTATTGATTTTATTTTCTATTTTAATTTACAAAAATATTTCTTTTATTTATTTCACAACAAAAATTATGATTTAATTTAATAAAGCAGAATATTTTATTTTTATTTATATAAATATAAAAGAAAATATTATTAAATAATTTTTAACATTCTACAACATTTTTATATTAAATTTGTCAAATACTATTTTAATTTCTTTTAATAATACTTTTAAGACAGCTCTTCTTATCATAAAAATTACAACATTTTATATATTAAATAAATATTTGACCAATCTATTATAAATATTTGACAACATTTTAAGTATTTCTATGCTTACTGACCATCTTATTGAAATTAATGTTCATTTCTTTTGGTGTTCATTTCTTTTTGGTGGCTTACTATATTGCAGAGCATCAAATCTAGCATGTTTTTGTTATGTTCATTAGACTGGTTTCCCAAGCAGCTTTAGGTTTTGTCAGTTTTAAAAATGACCTTATTCAAAGACAACGATCTAATCCTTAAAACACGTTCAAAGTCATACTAATGATTATTTGGTCTAATGATGTTGGCTACAACTTGTGTGTCTGAAAGCTATTTAAGTAATGCTGTTATTTTTTAAGATAAGCTTGTAGTTCATTTTGATGTTCATATTAAAAAAAAAGAAGAAAAAGAAGAAACCAGATGACTGGTGTAGTCATGCCTCGCTTTTGATCCTACTGTTCAATTAGGTGGCTTTTCATATAGATTGTAGTTGGTATTGAGAAATTTGTTGGTTGTTGGTATTGAGTTAACCTGATATTTTTTTGTTTTGCCTTCTTCTTTGATTCGGGGTAAAGTTTGATAAAGGAAATATCTTTGATATGGTAGTATTTCTATGCTTACTGACCATCTTAATGTACCATCTTAATGTACCATTCGTTAACAAGTTTAAAATAAGTATTTCTATGCAATGACCAATCTATTAATTGTACTTATTTTTTTATTAAATAAATATTTGACCAGAATTAAAAGAAGAAATTCAAATTTTATATATCAGCAATCCTAAACTCCAGATTAATAACTAAACTCCAGATTTTATTATTAGATATATATATCAGCAATCCTAACTTCTAATATCTAATTTCTTACCCAATTTTAAAAATTCCCAAATCTGTCAAATTAATACCTAAACCCTAATTTCTTCACAATCAAATTTCAATTAATTCATACAACATCCATGCTTTTATAATACAATTTATACATACATTAAACTAAAAAAGCTTGAATTTTTACCTAGGGATCCACCGGTACAAAGATGGAGAAACAGCTTCTTCTTTTTTTTGTCTAGACGGTACTGTAGCGCCGGAGGGGAACAACCGAACAAGGAAGGCCGGAAAAGTTCGTCGGGCTCACAGTCCCTTCGTCGGTGGCCGGTGGTGTCGCGAACAGGGGGGAAACCCTTTGGTTTGGCTCCGGTTCAGCGAGGGCGAGGAAGAGAAAGGGAAAGGGAGGGCTGTCGGCTTCGGGGGTCTGCCGGTCGTCTCCGTTTCTCGTGAGGCTGGGTCACCGGCGTTGAGGTCGAACGGCAGGGGGGAAACGACAGTGGAAGGGATCTGGTCGGGCAGCGAGTGGAAGGGAAGAAGAAGAAGAAAAGGGGGGGTGGTAGTGGTTTTGTCCGTTTTTTCTTTTTTCTTTTTCTTTTTTTTCTCTCTTTTTATTTCTTTATTTATTTTATTTTATGTATCTATATATATTTTATATTTATGTATATATATATTTATTTTTTTATTTTTTTATTTTACATTTTCAATTTTGAGCAAATACATGTATATATATTTATTGTAATTATTTCTATCATACATTCATTTTTCAATTTAACAAATATATATATATATATACACACACATATTTTCTTATAACTTTTTTTTTACTTATTAATTAATTTATTTATTTATATAAATATGTTATCAAATTAACAATAAATATTTATATGTTTCAAATTTTATTTCTAGTTAGGAAATTTAATTCAAATTCCCTCTTTAATTCATATTTCATCATTTTAATTATATTTTGTCTTATAATCACTATGATTAAATTATATCAGCTTTTTGGTTTACCTATTTTATTTAAACTCCTATATTATATTTAATAATTTTCTCAAACTTAAACTAATTGCATCTATCAATTGAGAATTTAGCTACAAATTCTGGATGTACAAGTTAGTGGTCTTACATTTCTAATTTTCAATATCAAAGCAAAACAATATAAACATGTAAAGTTATAAGTAGGACTTGGACAGGTCGATTGAGTGAACGCGAAGAAATGTAAAATCAAAAATGGAGAAATTAAGCAGGACAAATATGGACGAGTAATCGTGGAAGGATCTGATAAGAGAGAGTAGAGTATTTGATAAGAAAAATAAATAAAATAAAATAATTGAAGAAAGAGCCTATTTCAGCCTGCTTCGCTCCATTTTTTTTCCCTCTCTCTCGAGTTTTAAGTTAACCCTTTGATGTTACAGTTGTCACAGACAATGACAATTTACAAATAAGAATATGATCATGTGTGATTTTTTCCCTTTTATTTTTTTTTTGATTCGTTAATGAAAAAATTATTATATAGACTTTAACTAGACTAATTTCTTAGAATTTAAAACAAATTGATAACAATTAATTAGATATAATTTTGTTAAGCATACCTTATCGGTTCATATCTATATCAGTCAACTAGAATAATATCAGTAGATATTTTTTCTTGTGCATTATGCAACGTGGCGATCAAGACAAACATGCATCATTACTTGATTGTGCAAAATTATTATTTTAAGTTAATTTTTTTTATTTAAATTATGTAACTAATTTATTAAAAATTAATAATTTGTTATACTTATATATGATAACTAATTAGTAAATATTTATTTTAATAATTATTTTGATAATAAATAATTAATTTTTTAACCATGTTATTATATAATATGATAATTCTATTTGAAAATTATTAAATTAATTATATATATATATTAAAGTGTAATATTTATTTTATTCCATTTTATATAATAATTTAATAATTTATCATGAAATCATATCCTTTCTTTTCTTATTCTTTGAAAGCCTATCAACAATTTCAATTATTCTATAGATAGATTATATTTGTAATCCAGTCAAATTTTTTATGCTCTTCAATTTTTCTTGGCCAAGGCCAAAGAAATAAGTAAAACATTCATTTAGAAAAGAAGTGAAGATAACATCTAGAAGTTGGAGGAAATCTGTAAAACTAAAAACAAACTAACAGAGGAAATAAAAAAAAATATTATGAAACTTTTATTAATTTAATTTTAGTGACTTCTGTTTAAAATTTAAAAATTTATTATTTTAATCATAATTATCTACTTTAATTTCATAATTATTTATATTATGCTTTTTTTTAAGCTCACAAAGTTTTTTTGTATAAATATATTTTTTAGTGTATTATATCAACTACAAAATATCAATCATATGGTAGTGTATGAGACATTTTTTAATTGGAAAAATCATTGGAAATATATAATTTTTTAATTTAATATTCTAAATTTTTAATGAGACATTTGATTAATTAATGTAAACGATTATATTTAATGCAATAATATTAATTATGATTTATGTACAAATATAAAACAAATTAGAAATAAAATAGAGTTAATTAATTGATCATTTATTCATATTAAGCATTTTTTTGATAAATGATAATATTAATTGGTACTTTTCTTCCTATAATATCTATATTATATATTTTCTTTTGCATTTAATGAATATAATTATATTTACTATTTTATAATAAATATTGTAAGAAATTAAAAAAGAGTAAATTATTTTTGTCAAATAATAAATATTAAAATATAGAAAATTGTTTTTATATAAATATTTATTAAAATATAAAATCATATAAAAATTAAATTAATTACGCATTCAAATTTTTTTTTAAAAAAATTATAACTAATAAAATTTCAAAATATTTCAAGTCGGCCCGCTAAACCCGCCCGACTAGAACCGGGACCGAACCCGAAAAAGCTCGAAATCGAAGAAGCCCGAACCCGAAGAAGCCCGAACCCGAAGAAACCCGAACCCGAAAAAACCCGAATCCGAAAAAACTCGAACCCGAAAAAACCCAAGCCCTAAAAGAACCTGAACCGAGCCCGCCCGTTTGCCACCTCTACAACAGACTCAAAGAATAATATCAAGAAAAAAAAAATGCAAACCAACCTTCCAGATCAAAAGGCCTTCCGTCTTTAAAGAATTTTCTTCCTAGATAAGAAAACTTTCTCATGTCCGAACCAGAAGGTAAATGAGAAGACAATAAAAGCAGGAGAAAAGCAATGACTCAAAAGATGAAGTGATATTGAACCACATAGATCTAAGAAGAGAAAGAGAGAAGAAAAGGGGGTGAAAAACACAGATGAAAGGCATGGAATTATCTTACATTTTTTTATTCACAAGCTATATTGTCTAAAATGTAGTAGAAAGTACAAGAACGAAATACAAATCCAAAAGTTCCATTGATAAATGTAAAGTTGCATCTGCAATGATTAAGTAATCCTTCATAGTAGGTTTAATTTTGGTGGACTAGAAATTTACAAGTGCCAGTATATTTCTGTCAAAGAAGCAAATATATAGGTCAATATAATCAAGGATCATGGTTATGGATTGGCTAATATTGACATAAAACAAACAAGGCTACTTCATAAAAAAACAAAAATAAAAATCAAAGTTCGTAGTGTTTGTTAGTCTAAAAGCAATGCACATGTGTTGCGCCATATATTAGTTGATGCATTCAGGAAAAAATTGTTAATAGAACAATATTTTAGCTGTGAAAAAGCAGCATGGGAAACTTCCTGTTGTTGGTTATGTTGTTTATGGAAGCTGTTTTGTTGTTGATGTTCAATGCTTTCCTGTTTCTGAGCTGTTTAGGAAATAGTTTTGGATGGAACCAGATTGTTGGTGCTCTCACCAATTGAGCCATCCAAAATTGTCCTTCAACCAAAATGCAAGGAACACTCTTTGATATTGTTTGTCAACCAAAAGTAAAAGGTCAATGTTTGTAGCACACACACTCAGGGTTGGCCTCTGTGTTTGGTTTTACCATTTGTTTGATCCATGTGCGTATTTCTGAAAATGTCATGGCCCAATCTTTTCATTTGTTGTATCTGTATGATAGAAAGCAATTATCTGAGTGTACGTGTGGTGTGAGAAAGGGCTCACAAGAAGCAAGAATCTATTGATTACAAATCTGTACTGAAAGTAGCAAGAGCCCAAGCACTTGAATTCAAGGTGTTGTGCATGATAAAAGAATAATAAAAGAATGTCACGTGGCGCACGAATAAAACATGTGAGAAATGATACAAGCCCTAAGTAAGATAAAAAGGGCAAAAATGTAATTAATGACAGAGTAAATCCCTATAAATAGGGGTCAGGTATGATTCGTTAACCTAATTCTGAATTTTCCTACTGAAACTCTGCTCAATTCTCTGGCTGATTTAAGCATCGGAGTGCCAACGCAGGGAAGAACCCCTGCGTCCCTCTGATCTTTCTCTCTTTTTCAGAGGCATTCTAGAACACGTGATGCGAAGATCGAGGTAAAGACATCTGCAATTCGACATTGTTGTAATCGGGCAACAACAATTGGCGCCGTCTGTGGGAAACGGAAGAAAAGCTTTTGACAACGATGGTACAGATACGTTCAACAGCAATCAGAAGTGAAGAAAGTGAGGACATGGCGAGCTCCCCAATGGCGGACTTAGGTGATGGAGTTCAGACAGAGAGAGGGTCGGAGATGATGACGATTCCCGTAGCTGAATTCGAAGCCATGCAGAAGCAGGGGGAAGAAACTGTTGAAGCCCTGCGGACTATGGTTGATTTGTTCAAAGGAGCTTTTCCGCAAGTGAACCTGCCGCAGACTGTCCGAAATTTGGTAGGAGAAGGGCGAATTGCGCGAAATCCTGGCGCGCAAGACCCTCACGGTAGGGGAGCGCGAGACCCTGTGCAAGACTGTCGCGGCATAGCTGCTGAAGACCCTCACGGCAGGGGAGCACGAGACCCTGCGCGAGACTCTCGCGGCACGACTGCAGGAGACCCTCATGGCAGGGGAGCGCGAGACCCTGTGCAAGACTCTCGCGGCATGGCTGCTGGAGACCCTCGCGGCACACTGGCGACAGACCCTCACGGCATGCTGGCGACAGACCCTCGTAGCACTCTGACGACAGACTCTCGCGGCACACTCGCGACAGACCCTCGCGGCACACTGGCGACAGACCCTCGCGGCACACTGGCGACAGACCCTCGCGGCACACTGGCGACAGACCCTCACGGCATGCTGGCGACAGACCCTCGCGGCACACTGGCGACAGACCCTCACGGCATGCTGGCGACAGACCCTCGCGGCACTCTGACGACAGACTCTCACGGCATCTTGCCGCAAGACCCTCAAGGCGTACATGCATTGGACCCTCGCGGCATGACTGACCCTCACGGCATGCCTGCATTGGACCCTCACGGCATGCGTGTATTGGACCCTCGCGGCATGCCTGCATTGGACCCTCGCCGCATGCCCGCACCTGACTCTCGCGGCATGCCTGCATTGGACCCTCGCGGAATGCCCTCACCTGACTCTCGCTGCACGACTGCATTGGACTCTCACGGCATACCCGCATTGAACCCTCACGGCATGCTCAAGGCGGACTCTCACGGCAGTGGAGCGCGAGACCCTCAAGGCAAGGGTGCACGAAACTCTCATGGCATGGCCACGCAAGACCCCCTGTTTGCTTCGTGCGCCACGTGGCGCGTTCTTCTCGCGCCACGTGGTGCACTCATAACGCGGGGATGTCAGCTTACGCGAGACCCTTCTGCGCGAGACCCTCACGGCAGGGGTGCGCGAGATCCTCGCGGCATGGCCGCACGAGACCCTATGTGTGAGACTGAGGAAGATAGGAGGCGTCAGGGTATGGGAGACCCTGTGCGTGAGGCCTCGGAAGGCTTGCAGCACCAAGTTACGGAAGACCCCATGCGCGAGACTCCAATGAACTGGAGACATCAGAGTGTCAAAAAACTACGGCGTCGTGGTACAAAAAATTCAACACGGGAGATTGTTGGTGGTCGGAGACGCCAAAGTACTAGAAACCTTGAGGGTCCGGCTCGAGTAGACTCTGGATATTTGGGCGTCGAAGATCCTTGGCCCCAGAACACAAACAGCCCACCAAACAACGGAATCAAAGATGTGGGAATGACAGGGTCTCATGTTGAGAGAGACTCGAAAATAGATCCAGCACGAAACCTTGAAACTGGAATGACAAACTTTCAATCTCAGACTCATCAAAACCGAACTCAAGGTAACAGGAAAGAAGCTATGGACTGCGGCCAAGCTGATGCATACGATGCTAAGAAAGTGCAAAACAGACCTGTCTCCAAGGCACAAGTTGCCACTTATATGAAAAGAATTGTGGAACGAATCTTAGAAGAGAAAAGGTTGGTTCAGACTGAAGAAAACCAGAGAAGGAGAATCCCATTCAGTACAACGATCATGGGAAAACCGCTGCCTCCAAAATTTAAAATGCCGCAGATGACGATGTATACGGGAAAAACTGATCCTTATGACCACATTCAGAACTATGAGTCATTGATACTATTACATGGATGGGAGGATGAGATCATGAGTAGAGCATTCCCCTCAACTTTAACTGACCATGCACTAAAATGGTTTAATAGTTTGCCAGAGGGGTCTATTTCGTCTTTCAATCAATTAAGAAGCGAATTCCTGAAGGCCTTTGTGATAAAAAGTCAGAAAAGGAAGGAGGCCACCTATCTGCTTACCTTAAGGCAGGGGAGCAAGGAATCACTCAAAAGCTATGTGGATCGGTTCCGTAATGCTACTATTGAAATACATGATCTACAAGTTGGAGTAGCTGTGACAGCTATGCTACAAGGGACAAGGTCTGAAAAGTTGCAAGAGTCGCTATCTTTAGATCAGCCAACGACGATCTCAGACTTGTTCTCTAGAGCAAATAAATATATCACTCAAGAAGAAGTGATGAAAAGGATACCGACGCTGAACTACATGTAAGGGAGTTCAAAGAAAAGAAACCCTTACCATCGTCGGGCTACCTAAGCCATCACCAATGCCTTGAAAGAAGATGGAAATGTCACAAGGCAAGAGGATAGCAAAAACGCGAAATATCAACCACTTGTAACTACACTGGCAGCGAGACTTTATGACATTTAATATTATTTTTTGTTAATTCAACTATGGGTTGAAATTTAATTTGTTGAACTATTATTTATGCCATATTGATATTTTATTGGCTGTTGAGATTCGCAAATAATTGATAAATGACTGATCGCACCAGCTACACATGTGCAGGGGCTTGAAGCGAAAAGTGTGCGAGATAAGCCACGAAGAAAATGTGCTAGGGCTTGAAGCGAAAAATGTGCGAAGTAAGCCACGCATTCAAGACAAAGGGCTTGAAGCGAAAAATGTGCGATGTAAGCCATAAAGAAAATGTGCGAGAGCTTGAAGCGAAAAGTGCGCGATGTAAGCTAAGCACACAACCAAGGGCTTGAAGCGAAAAATGCGCGAGGTAAGCCACGAAGAAAATGTACGAGGGCTTGAAGAGAAAAATGCGCGAGGTAAGCCACGCACTCAAGACAAAGGGCTTGAAGCGAAAAATGCGCGATATAAGCCATAAAGAAAATGTGCGAGAGCTTGAAGCGAAAAGTGCGCGATGTAAGCTAAGCACACAACCAAGGGCTTGAAGCGAAAAATGCGCGAGATAAGCCACGAAGACAATGTGCAAGAGCTTGAAGCGAAAAGTGCGCGATGTAAGCTAAGCACACAATCAAAGGGCTTGAAGCGAAAAATGCGCGAGGTAAGCCACGAAGACAATGTGCGAAAGCTTGAAGCGAAAAATGCGCGATGTAAGCCATAAAGAAAATGTGCGAGAGCTTGAAGCGAAAAGTGCGCGATGTAAGCTAAGCACACAACCAAGGGCTTGAAGCGAAAAATGCGCGAGGTAAGCCACGAAGAAAATGTGCGAGGGCTTGAAGAGAAAAATGCGCGAGGTAAGCCACGCACTCAAGACAAAGGGCTTGAAGCGAAAAATGCGCGATATAAGCCATAAAGAAAATGTGCGAGAGCTTGAAGCGAAAAGTGCACGATGTAAGCTAAGCACACAACCAAGGGCTTGAAGCGAAAAATGCGCAAGGTAAGCCACGAAGACAATGTGCAA
Source organism: Firmiana major (assembly GCA_033439115.1). NCBI lineage: Eukaryota > Viridiplantae > Streptophyta > Magnoliopsida > Malvales > Malvaceae > Firmiana > Firmiana major. Next base: position 78,771,719 of record CM065898.1, on the reverse strand, counting down.
GAGCTTGAAGCGAAAAGTGCGCGATGTAAGCTAAGCACACAATCAAAGGGCTTGAAGCGAAAAATGCGCGAGGTAAGCCACGAAGACAATGTGCGAAAGCTTGAAGCGAAAAATGCGCGATGTAAGCCATGAAGAAAATGTGCGAGAGCTTGAAGCGAAAAGTGCGCGATGTAAGCTAAGCACTCAACCAAAGGGCTTGAAGCGAAAAATGCGCGAGGTAAGCCACGCACTCAAGACAAAGGGCTTGAAGCGAAAAATGCGCGAGGTAAGCCACGAAGACAATGTGCAAGAGCTTGAAGCGAAAAGTGCGCGATGTAAGCTAAGCACACAAACAAAGGGCTTGAAGAGAAAAATGCGCGAGGTAAGCCACGTACTCAAAACAAGAGCTTGAGAATTAGAAGGTCAGAGAATTTGACTTCAGAATACAATGTAAGGACTTGATCTAAGGCTACAAGGAGAACATATGTACTCTTCCGCAAGGTTATACCAGCGAAAGAGTGGGGAGCAATTGTTGTGCATGATAAAAGAATAATAAAAGAATGCCACGTGGCGCACGAATAAAACATGTGAGAAATGATACAAGCCCTAAGTAAGATAAAAAGGGCAAAAATGTAATTAATGACAGAGTAAATCCCTATAAATAGGGGTCAGGTATGATTCGTTAACCTAATTCTGAATTTCCCTACTGAAACTCTGCTCAATTCTCTGGCTGATTTAAGCATCGGAGTGCCAACGCAGGGAAGAACCCCTGCGTCCCTCTGATCTTTCTCTCTTTTGCAGAGGCATTCTAGAACACGTGACGCGAAGATCGAGGTAAAGACATCTGCAATTCGACATTGTTGTAATCGGGCAACAACACAAGGTTTTTCTCACTTAAAACATTGGAGTTGTTCTGTTTTCAATCTTCTTCCGACAATGACTGCTTCCAAAGTCCACAAATTTGTTCTTTAGTGGCAAGCTTAATGTTTGGTTTATATTGAAGAGATTATAAGATCAGGACACAGACCAGAATCAATTGAAATTTAGTTAAAATCTATTGATGATTACATTGTCCGAATAAGATATGAAGAAATTTCACCAAAGATTACACAGGCCAGACCCTATAAATACAAGACTTTTAGATTCACATCTACACATACATTCCATTTCCACTCTTACTGTGATCATATTTCCATAATTTATATAGTAATCATGGGTGTTTTCATTTATGAATCTGAGGTTGTTACAGCAATCCCACCAGCTAACAGAGAAATCAATAGCATTACTGATCTTTCTCAGCTGATGTATTTTACATAAACTATCAGTTAGTTCTGTTATATATTAGTAAAGTCAGTTAAATTAGTTTAGTTAGTTAGATTCTACTTGAGTCAGTTACCAGAACACTTTGTATATATATTGTAACCAATGTTAAATGAATGAATCAGTCAGTTCTTTCCTTCAGTTTCTAGAATAAACTTTGACATGGTATCAGAGAAGATGATTTCTGACTGCATTTCTTGAGCTTTTCTTTCTTTCTTTTCTATTTTCTTTTCTTCCAAACAACAAGTATATTAAACCATGAATATGACCAGGCTTGAAGATCTGCCATCCAGCCCTCATTTCCTCATCCGAATGAAAATCCCACCCTGGTTCTTGTTTCATCGATTCTTACAGGACATAATTATCGTTCATGGTCAAGAGCAATGAAGATGGCTCTCCTATCCAAAAACAAGTTGAAGTTTGTAGATGGTCAGAGAAGAATGATTCTTTATTTCCAGCTTGGGAGAGGTGTAATACTTTCTTGGATTTTACATTCTTTGTCTTCATCAATTGCGCAACTAAATTCTATGATTTCTGCGTCTTCTTGAAATGAGACAAGTGCATTTGCAAATAAAGTGATTACAAACACAGCTGTTGGTTCATCTTTCAAAAGAAATAATCTTGAAAAATAATTAAATAGAAAAAAATCAACAGTTAATTATCACTAATTCACAAGTCAAAAATTGTTCTTAAATAATTTAAATAATATAATGAAAAAAATATAATCTGTATTAAAGATGAAAATTATTAATAAAAACATAAACTGTACTAATATTTAATTTTCTACTTTTCATAACATATAAAAAGAGATACATTTGAAATCAAAATTAATCTTGTGAAATAATTAGTACATTTTTAAAAAAAATAAATACTATACATGGTTTTTTATTTATTTATTTATTTATTTATTTATTTTAGGTACAATGGAGGATTTTGATTTAAAAAAAAAAGTGATAATGTAAGTATTAATCGAATTTTAAATTTTTAAAACTTTCACACTTTAAAAGTGAAAACATGATCGATTGAGTTAATACTGATCAATATCTTTTTAATTACCAAACAAAAAATCCTAATACTATCAATCACCAGCAACATCAATTTTCATTTGATTTCATTTATTTATTATTTGCTACTAGTGCTTCAATCCTAAAGTTTGGATCCATGATAATATTAATTTACTTAAATTTTCTAGAGTTTCAAAGTTCAGTCCCATTAAAAGAAAAAAGTACCAACTAGATTACCTCCTAATTAAGCTTACATCGCATCATAGCACATAAGATTCTGTAACTTTTTCTGCCATTTTTAATTGAGATCTTACAAGATCGTGAATCCTCCTAAGCTCCAAGGCTATCTCTTTCATTGTTGGTCTCTCATCTCCCTTCCCAACACACTTAAACGCAAGTGCTGCAAATGCTTGAATTTCTTAACTGCCAGAACTCTATTGTCTATGATTTTGATTAAGCTGTTCTCTTGTAGTAATTAGCAAGCTACCATGGTTGAATGCAACTGCAGTGGGGTCAATGGACGTCGACAGTTCTATCACCAAAACCCCAAAGCTATAAATATCACATTTCTCTGACACGCAATGTCTGTAGGTATTCGGGGTCTATGTATCCGATCGTTCCAAAGGCTGGGCAGTGGTCGGTCTCTTCAGGGGATATAGGGGTTGAAAATCCGAAGTTTGATAATTTAGCAGTGAAATGCTCATCCAAAAATATGTTCTTAGTTCTAACATCCAAATGAACAATAGGCTTTGATAGACCTAAATGCATGTAGGAGAGTGCATAGGATATCTCTCTGGCAATTCTCACACGATCTGACCATGAGATTGAGCCGGAGTTTGGGTTCCTTTTATGAAGATTGGCAGAGAGAGAATCGTTTGACAGAAACTCAAAAACCAAGATTGGAATTTCAGTTTACAAGCAGCAGCCATGGAGTCTCACCACATTCTTATGGTTGATTACTTGTTTTTATGGTTACCTGGTTCAAGAAAAAATCAACCATTGTCTCAGTATGAGCAAGGCCTTGAGGTACTTTGATAGCGACTCTCCATAATTTTCCATGATTCCTTTGTAGACTGTGTATGAGGCCCTGGTCAAAGTTGTTTGTAGCATCTCTGATTTCCTTGGAAGAAAATATCCTGAGAAGCTCACTGTTGATGCTTTTGCCCAGGAAAATAGTTACCTGCTTCTCTTATAAGGTGGCTCCATTACGGATGTAGTATTCTTGTTTGGCTTCCAGCATATCTGGTTGCTGGTTCCAGCAGGCATTAGAATAATGGAAAACCATCAATCTGATTTGATAGTTTTTTACTGATAATTGAATTTTTATGTTCACTTTCAAGCATTTGTTATGGTAAGCTGAATGGAACAAATGTAAAAGGGGTTGAACACTTGCATAAACTATGAGATGATGGCATGAATACAATATGCATTGAATGTGCCAACAAAACTCAAGCCACTTCAGGTTTCCACCAGGAGAAAAGCTTTCCACTCAGATTTATAAAAAAGAGAAATTTAAATCAAATAATACAAATGAATAATCACAACTGTTGTGCATGATAAAAGAATAATAAGAGTATGTCACGTCGTCTACGAAGAATGTACCACGTTGAATATGAAGAAAACATATGAGAAGTGATACAAGCCCTGAGTAAGATAAAAATGGCAAAAATGTAATTAATGACAGAGTAAATCCCTATAAATAGGGGTCAGGTATGATTTGTTAACCTAATTCTGAATTTTCCTACTGAAACTCTGCTCAATTCTCTGGCTGACTTAAGCATCGGAGTGCCAACGCAGGGAAGAACATCTGCGTCCCTCTGATCTTTCTCTCTTTTGCAGAGGCATTCTAGAACACGTGACGCGAAGATCGAGGTTAAGACGTCTGCAATTCGACATTGTTGTAACCGAGCAACAACAATTGGCGCCGTCTGTGGGAAACAGAAGAAAAGCTTTTGACAACGATGGTACAGACACGTTCAACAGCAATCAGAGGTGAAGAAAGTGAGGACATGGCGAGTTCCCCAATGGCGGACTTAGGTGATGGAGTTCAAACCGAGAGAGGGTCGAATACGATGACGATTCTCATTGCCGAATTTGAAGCCATGCAGAAGTAAGGAGAAGAGATTGTTCAAGCCTTACGGACAATGGTTGATCTGTTCAATGGTGTTTTTCCCGCAAGTGAATCTGCCACTAGCCGTCCAAAACTTGGTAGGAGAAGGGCGAGCTGCGCAAGACCTTGACGGTATGGTCACGCAAGACCCTTTCGGCATGTTCGCGCGGGACCCTCACTGCAGGATGGCGCGAGACAGTGAAGGCCGAGTATCGCGAGACCCTGAAGGCATGTTTGCGCAAGACACTCACAGCATGGCTGCGCAAGACCCTCGCAGCACTCTTGCGACAGACCCTCGCGGTACTTTGGCGATAGACACTCGTGACACACCCGCGACAGATCTTCGCGGCACTCTGGCGACAAACCCTCGCGGCACCCTCGCGACAGACTCTCGCGGCAGTCTGGCGATAGACACTCGCGACACACCCGCGATAGACCCTCGCGGCACTCTGGCAACAGACCCTCGCGGTACGCTCGCGACAGACCCTTGCGGCACTCTGGCGACAGACCCTCGCGGCACGCTAGCGACAGACCCTCGCAGCACGCTCACAACAGACCCTCGCGATACTCTCACGGCAGACCCTCGCGATGCTCCTGCACCAGACCTTCGAGGTAGGGGTGCACGAAACTCTCACGGCATGGCCACGCAAGACCCCCCGTTTGCTTCGTACGCCACGTGGCGCACTCATAACGCGGGGATGCCAGCTCACGCGAGACCCTTCTGCGCGAGACCCGCACAGCAGGGGTGCGCGAGATCCTCGCGGCATGGTCGCACGAGACCCTAGGTGTGAGACTGAGGAAGATATGAGGCGTCAGGGTATGGGAGACCCTGTGCGTGAGGCCTCGAAAGGCTTGCAGTGCCAAGTTACGGAAGACCCCATGCGCGAGACTCCAATGAACTGGAGACATCAGAGTGTCAAAAAACTGCGGCATCATGGTACAAAGAATTTAACACGGGAGATTGTTAGTGGCCGGAGACGCCAAAGTACTAGAAACCTTGAGGGTCCAGCTCGAGTAGACTCTGGATATTTGGGCGTCGAAGATCCTTGGCCCCAGAACACAAACAGCCCATCAAACAACGGAATCAAAGATGTGGGAATGATAAGGTCTCATGTTGAGAGAGACTCGAAAATAGATCCAACACGAAACCTTGAAACTGGAATGACAAACTTTCAATTTCAGACTCGTCAAAATCGAACTCAGGGTAACAGGAAAGAAGCTATGGACTGCGGTCAAGCTGATGCATATGATGCTAAGAAAGTGCAAAACAGATCTGTATCCAAGGCACAAGTTGCCACAGATATGAAAAGAATAGTGGAACGAATCTTAGAAGAGAAAAGGTTGGTTCAAACTGAAGAAAATCAGAGGAGGAGAATCTCATTCAGTACAACGATCATGGGTAAACCGCTGCCCCCAAAATTCAAAATGCCGCAGATGATGGCTATACGTGAAAAACTGACCCTTATGACCACATTCAGAACTATGAGTCATTGATGCTATTACATGGATGGGAGGATGAGATCATAAGTAGAGCATTCCCCTTAACTTTAACTGACCATGCACTAAAATGGTTTAATAGTTTACCGGAGGGGTCTATTTCGTCTTTCAATCAATTAAGAAGCGAATTCCTGAAGGCCTTTGTGATAAAAAGCCAGAAAAGGAATGAGGCAAGCTATCTACTTACCTTAAGGTAGGGGAGCAAGGAATCACTCAAAAGCTATGTGGATCGGTTCCGTAATGCTACTCTTGAAGTACATGATCTACAAGTTGGAGTAGCTGTGACAGCTATGCTACAAGGGACAAGGTCTGAAAAGTTGCAATAGTCGCTATCTTTAGATCAGCCGACAACGATCTCAGACTTGTTCTCTAGAGCAGATAAATATATCACTCAAGAAGAAGTGATGAAAAGGATACCGACACTGAACTTCATATAAGGGAGTTCAAAGAAAAAAACCCTTACCATCGTCGGGCTACCTAAGCCATCACAAATGCCTTGAAAGAAGATGAAAAGTTCACAAGGAAAGAGGATAGCAAAAACATGGAATGCTAATCACCTGAAGCCATACTGGCAATGAAATTTTATTTATTTAATGTCATTGTCAAAATTATGAATTGAAATTTCATTTGTTGAATAATGATTTATTATGTATTTTATTTCATATTGAGACTTTCAACTATATTCAACCAAGGGTTTGAAGCGAAAAATGCGCGAGGTAAGCCACGAAGACAATGTGCGAGAGCTTGAAGTGAAAAGTGTGCGATGTAAACTAAACATACAATCAAGGGCTTGAAGCGAAAAATGCGCGAGGTAAGCCACGAAGACGATGTGCGAGAGCTTGAAGCGAAAAGTGCGCGATGTAAGCTAAGCACACAACCAAGGGCTTGAAGCGAAAAATGCGCGAGGTAAGCCACGAAGACAATGTGGGAAAGCTTGAAGCGAAAAGTAAGCGATGTAAGCTAAGCACACAACCAAGGGCTTGAAGCGAAAAATGCGCGATGTAAGCCACGAAGACGATGTGCGAGAGCTTGAAGCGAAAAGTGCGCGATGTAAGCTAAGCACACAACCAAGGTCTTGAAGCGAAAAATGCGTGAGGTAAGCCACAAAGATAATATGCGAGAGCTTGAAGCGAAAAATGCGCGAGGTAAGCCACGCACCCAGACAAAGGGCTTGAAGCGAAAAATGCGCGATGTAAGCCACGAAGACAATGTGCGAGAGCTTGAAGTGAAAAGTGCGCGATGTAAGCTAAGCACACAACCAAGGGCTTGAAGCGAAAAATGCGCGAGGTAAGCCACGAAGACGATGTGCGAGAGTTTGAAGCGAAAAATGCACGATGTAAGCTAAGCACACAACCAAGGGTTTGAAGCGAAAAATGCGCGAGGTAAGCCACGAAGACGATGTGGAAGAGATTGAAGCGAAAAGTGCGCGATGTAAGCTAAGCACACAACCAAGGTAAGCCACGAAAACAATGTGCGAGCTTGAAGCGAAAAGTGCGCGATGTAAGCTAAGCACACAACCAAGGGCTTGAAGCGAAAAATGCGTGAGGTAAGCCACGAAAATAATGTGCGAGAGCTTGAAGCGAAAAATGCGCGAGGTAAGCCACGCACCTAGACAAAGGGCTTGAAGCGAAAAATGTGCGAGATAAGCCACACACTCAAACAAGAGCTTGAGAATTAAACGGCCAGAGAATTTGACTTCTGAATCTAATGTAAGGACTTAACCTGAGGCTACAATGAGAACATATGTACTCTTTCGCAAAGTTATACCTAGCGAAAGAGTGGGGAGCAATTGTTGTGCATGATAAAAGAATAATAAAAGTATGCCACGTGGTGCACGAAGAATGTACCACGTTGCATACGAAGAAAACATATGAGAAGTAATACAAGCCCTGAGTAAGATAAAAAGGGCAAAAATGTAATTAATGACAGAGTAAATCCCTATAAATATGGGTCAGGTATGATTCGTTAACCTAATTCTGAATTTCCCTATTGAAACTCTGCTCAATTCTCTGGCTGACTTAAGTATCGGAGTGCCAACGCAGGGAAGAACCCCTGCGTCCCTCTGATCTTTCTCTCTTTTGCAAAAGCATTCTAAAACACGTGACGTGAAGATCGAGGTGAAAACGTCTGCAATTCGACATTGTTGTAACCGAGCAACAACAACAACATTTGATTAAAAGATCCAAATATTTAAAATATATCTCTAAAAATGAGATGATATGAACTATCTAAAAGTTCAAATATTCTATATTGCTTCTCAATCTCAAAGAGTAGAAACAAGTCTCTAATATATTGTTGCTAAAAATAATTGTCAAGATAAAATACTTTGACACTTCTTGTTGAACTGCAGGTGTACCAACTTCCATATACCACCTATTTAAACTTATAATCTCATGGACACAAATTTGCTATACAAGTAGAAAATGTCTATTTTATCCCAAAAGTTCTGAGTTATGTTATAGGTAACTATTAATTTCAACATTTTGAGCTAAGAGATTACAAAAAGAAAGAAAAACAAAATAATGGTCTCATTTCGTTTCAAACGGGACTACTATGTGGCACAATTAATTTTTTTATTGTGTTGCATTTATAATTTTGACTTTTTTTATGACTATTTTGTTGTTCATTTCATTGTCACCACTAATAATTGAATTCAAACGTATAATTTATATATTAATTAATATCACTGTCAATGTTATTTTCAATTTAATCAAAACTAATTATATTATTATTCAAATCAACTCAAAATTGAATATCCTTTTTTCAGAATATAGTTTAAATCGAGTCTCATTTTATCAATCTTCAAAGTTCGAGTTGAAAATTAGACGAAAATATAAATATTTAGTTGTGGTTACCGCTAATAGTGCTCGAAGATTGGCTGCAGGATTATTTCCTGTGGTTTTCTCACATCCAAAGAAGGCAGTAAATGTGACTCCATCAAACAACCGAACAGCCCATAAGTAAAGCACAGCTGCTACTTCAAGTTTAGCCACTTTTGCACTCACTTCAGCTGAGTTAGCCCATAAGAAAATCGAAATGAAAATAATAATATCTTAAATAGGCCATTTTAATATATAATATACCACTATACAGAAGGCTTCATCTGACCAATATTGAAGTCAAAATTAGCTGACTGAGGCAAATAAAAGATACCCATTTCTTTCTTTTCTAAGTACCCAATAACAAGCCCGGACTTATTAAATATAGCTACGTTTGCAGACTTATAAATATAGAAAGACAGGACAAATAAGAAACCCTTGCTTTGCTGAATCTATACATTAAAAAAAAGGACAAAAATCAAGACAATTATAAGAAAAATAAGTCTAAATTTATGTATCTTTTTTACCCCAGATTCTGAAGGTTGGCTGCTGTTGCCAGCAGCTCCTTCGTTGAGGCAACATTTGAGAATAAAATTTGATGATGCATAAATTGATTGACATTAACAGAAAGCAAAGATGGAATGAAGGTTTTGATTTTGTCGGAGTTGGTTAGACATGGAAGTAGCAGGGCATCCGCATACACTTTGGCTTGGTTGGCTTTGGGTAGCTTTTTTTCTTTTTTGGTTCTTGTTACCCTTTTCAGATTGTTCAGACGTGGTAAGTCAGCTGGTTTCTATTTATATTTTTTAGATGATACAAACAGTCGGGCATCATCAATCCAGTCCCCGCTAGGGTGTAAACGTTCATAAATAGCCCGCCAATATGTTTAGTTTTTGTTTATTTAAGTTTGTTGTTTAATTTGTTTATTTATATTCAGTCATAAATTCGTTAAAAATTTGTTCATTTAATAAATTATTTCGTATATTTGATATTCGATAATAATAAAATTTTAAATTACATAATTATTTATAAATTATTTGAATATGTAATTATTAAAATTAGATGTTTATTAAATTTTTTAAATTTGACAACAAATATATTAGAATGAATATAATCTATCTATATAATTTTTTTATTTAATGTTCATAAATATATTCATTTACGTATTTGTGAACATTAATATTTATAAATGAATTTAATAAATATAAACTAAACATGAATATTATTACAAGATAAACAAAGAACACGAACATAAATGCTCGTTCATATTCGCCATGACAACAATTAATGGAAATCTGGAATGCAATAACAAAAGATTATTAAAGACTTTCAAGTTTCTTTGCCTGTTTTTTATTTTCTTTATTTTGAATTACTTGCACTTTTTACAAGAGAGAAGAATTAACTGAAAAAAAAAATGGAAAATGAATAATTAACACTTCCATAGACAACAAGTGTTTCTGTTACAGATCGAGCATTCCTGCTTTTTCTTCCATAAACTCAAATCATTTTGTCAACAACAGAAGCTTCAGAATACAAAGTTCAAACTAAAAGCTTAGAGCCTATTAAATGAAACATTTTCTATGAACAAAACATTATTATTTTTTCCTATAAGTTTCCTTGACTTTAGTAAGAGACTACTAACTGAGAATGATACCATACAGCACAGACGCGAATGGCAACAGGAGCCTTTCAAAAAAACCAAAAAATATCCAAAGAAATGAGCCAAAAATTGCCTTTCGGTCTCATTTGATACCACAGAATGCGAAAGACCACTTGTATATTCTGAGAGCATCTTGTCATTTCTCCTCAAATTCAACATCGATAATTTCAGGTTCCGACTTTCTTGAATTGCTGCCCCTACTGTCCCGGCGAAAGAAGTCTCCTTCTGGTTGCCATACAATGTTTCCGCAGCTCGCACATCGTATTATTTGGTTTTTATAACCAACAAACTGTCTCTTACAAGCTGGACAAGCTCCCTGTTCAATTTTTCAATAGTAAAACCAGTAAGCCATTTCAAAAAATGTTTACCACTGAAATAAAAGTCCATTGAAGGTTATACATGGATGTCTGAACACACGATGCAAAGCACATTGACATAAACCAAGCCACAAACAAAATGAAGAAGTTCTAAAAATGTATTTGGAATGAAGTTGTGAATAACTGTGGACCCTTGTTTGCTTCTGCAACCAAATTTTGGTTCCCTTCTCAAACCATATACAATGTCAAAAAATTTACTCAGGTACAATACATCATTCTAATAAACTAACACAATTTTATGCCCTAAAATCTCCACATTCCTACTTGAATATATCCAAAAACTTCACTAGCATAATTCAAGAACCTTTCAATCTAATTCAATTAAAAGAAACCAAGAAATATGAAAAGACAGGAAACAAAGTTTTATAAATAAAACCTGATTAATAAAAGCTTTTATCCATTGAAATCAAGTGCAAAAGAATGGCTAATTCTAGTTTCTACATTTTATTTTCATGTTACTCCTCACAGTGAAACCAAGCTAATAATAACGTATGTTATTAGAAGGAAGATCTTCCTACAAATGCAATGTCATAAGGATGGTTACAAAAAAAAGGAAAAGAGATGTTAGAAGCTATGAAAATTCATTGTTACCATTCTGCACCTAAATAACCACGATAAAGCAACTTTAGCTGTAATCATCAAAATAGCAAGTATAATATTTTTTCAGCTACTAACAGAGTAGAACTATAGAATCACATGCATAGGCTAGACTTTCATTTTGATCCTATGGTTCCAGATGTTACGGACAAAACTTACCTGGTATCACTTTTATGGACAAAAAAGGAATAAAAGCTAATAAAAAAAATCATGTTAAAAGAATGATGATGAACACATATGTTACGAGAGTCAACAGTTTCGTCCAGGATTATATGTCCCATGTTGTAGGAATAAGTGATACCTTAATAACAAGATTATTGACAAAAGCCCCAATGAGAAGAGGCCCAGCAAATGGCAGTATCCATGTGGCAAGTATCAAGAATCGGAATAACCAACCAGATAATGCGAACCAAAGGAAGAAAATTGTCTGCAAACAGACAGAAGAAAACTCTTATTACCATGAAATGAGCTAGTAAATGATCTATAACCAAAGCACACAATTTATCTAGATCCTATCACTTTCTGATTAAAACTTTCAGAAGAAATTCATTGACCCACTTCCTCTGCATTGAAGAAAAACACCTTGAATAGATTAAATTTCAAAGCAAAAGACATTGAAGGAAGAGAGACATAAGCATCTTACTTGTAACCAATTAATAAAAAGTTGTGTCCTAAATTGAATATAAGGCCGCCTACACAAACCCATATATAACTGACATTTGTAAGACTACATAACTCTTCCTTACCTGTAGGCTCGAGAGAACCACTGAGAACAATAGGCCTGTAACAAGGACTCCCAAAATGAAGTTTTCGACCTAAAACCAACTAGCAACAGGTGTTTAAGCTCAACTTAGATAGATGGCAATTATAAATCCCAAAGACAACTGATGTTGGATATCCGCTACTAAACATGCAAATGGTTCATCCTCTTTAACTAGTTACAAACAATGAACACATGATATTGGACTTCATTTATTGCTTAAGAACCCCCACCTTGTGACAACCGGTGTAACCAATTTCTTTCACAATAGAATCATTTTTAGAACAAAAATAAAAAGGAAGGGGGATGCATGAAGATTTTCTTGCTTTTTGGCTTCGATTTCTAGCTTTCAAAAGCAAAAGGTGCCTTTGGATGTAAAACACTATGAACATTTTTGAAAAATTAAAAATTTAAGAAAATAATTTTCATATAGATAGCAAAATGCATGAGTTTACATTCAAATGAAACAATAAATTTTTAATTCATCATGCATCCTAGTGACTTACACATATTTAAATGAACAAATTAGTATATAATTTTTCATTTTACTATTTTCTTTTTTTTCATGGGCCAGGGAAGTCTTTATCTTTAAAAGCAACAATGAAACTGATAAAAATTAACAATGGAAGTAGGAGAAAGTACGTTTACCCTACGAGGTTTGATAAAAAAAATAACAATCACCCTCTTTAATTGAAAAGCACCATCTTACCCTTGTGGTTTGGTAAAAGATGAACTAATCCCCTAGGTGTTATTACTAATTTAATTTTAGATTAAAAAACATATATACTCTTTGTTGATAACTCATCATTTTTTGTCTTTTCTCTTTCTTTCTTTCTTTCTTTCTTTCTTTCTTTCTTTCTTACTATTTTCAACTACAAAATAATAAAAATCCAATAAATTATCTTTAATTACTACCAAATTAAATTGTAATTAAGTTATATTATAATACAAGAACATGTTAAATATTTTAAACTTATCTTTAATTAGCATAGGATATATTTGTTTTTTCATTTAAAATTAAGTTAATAAATGACACATTGGATTAGTGTATTTTTCACCAAACTCGGGGTTTTCAAACTAAAGGGGAAGCAAATTTTCTATGAAACCACGTGAGCTAAGTGTATTTTATCCAGGAAAGCAAGTTAAGTTGATACTTGGCCTAATGTTACTTACAGCAAAACTTTTTCCCAATGGAGTATCCAAGAAATCATTCAGCTGCTTCCTGTACTGCAACCATATTCACAAAACCCCCCAAAAAATTAGTTGGTTTAAAAGTTACAAATAAAAAAATTAAGATTAGAATAAGATATAAAAGAAAACACGAACCCTAGGCCAATTTCTACTAAAATCCATAGTAAGAGTCCGCCAACGTTGTCCAATCTCGAACTCCCGATCGATTTCACGAGCACGGTCAGTGGCGGATTGGACGGCGGAGGAAAGTCGGCGGGAAACGGAGTACTGGCGGTCTAAGCGTTCAGCAGTCTTTTTAGCTTCGAAGACGAATTGCTCAAAGCCGTCGTTGGCGGTCCGCCAAGCGTCCTTCCAGGCCTCACCGGAGGCCATGCGGCCGGCGAAGGTGTCGAAGTCGCTCCGCCTAAAGGACTGGACTAATAAGCGACGACGCCGCTGAGGAAATGGAAGCTGCGGGTGAAGCTTTATTGTGTGCCATGCCGTTGATGGCAGAGCTGTGGCCATAACCCAGAATCTCAGATGATAAATTTGTTTTTCACACTCCCTTTTGTTTCGGTTTTTGCCCTTTTAAATATATTTAACAGTTAAAACTCGCCGTTTCTCCAGAATCTCCCCGGTTAAAAACTCACTTTCCATCTCTCTTTTATATATATATATATATATATATATATATATATATATATATATATATAAACCATATGATTTAATAACTCACTGGCATTCACCATACATTTAACGTTTTAAATCCATGTGAAATTTTTATTATTTCGTTTTGATCGAATATAGTATATTTTTTAATATATATTAACAGTTAAAATTTTATTATTATCAAATTAATAGTAAATATTTTTTATTAATTTAAAATTTTATAAATATAACCTACTTAGATAGAATATATATATTTTTATATGCATGCATGTCCTTAGTTTTTAGCCCACATAAATAAAAGAATTATGTGTTCTATATTTTTAAAACTAAATTTTATGTTTTTTTTTTAAATTCCCAACCAAATAAATCAATATGTATATAACTTGACCTACTATTTACATGCACTAAGATTTGAATATGAGATTTTCTTTTGAAACTTTTTCTTATTACTAAATCAAGGACTTATATGCAATAATTAATAAATTTAGACTAAAGAATTTAACTTCACAAGTTTAAAATTGATTTTAATCCAATTTAAATAATTAAAACTAATTAAGTTAGACTGCATCTTTATTAAGTTGAGAATAGTTGAAAAAAGTTGATATGTAATGGGTGCTCCGCCATTTCACTCAAAGGAGTATATTATCAAGTTAATTAACTAAGATTTTAGTGATAATGCATGCATTATACTAGGCAAGCTATTCATATATTTTATATTATGATATTCTCTATATGCATCTAATTCGCTTATGAATACAGTGTTATTGTTTAATGATTTATTTTTTTAAGTAGGTCTATAAAAATCAAAAACTTAAATTTAAAGTAATACTTGCTAGATATGAAAAGATTTGACATCTATTAGTTGCAAGAGTTCTTGTGCAAAAGACATTTGTAAATGCCTTTAAAAAAATATTAAAGTTTATATAATCAAAATATTATGAACTTTAATATATTCTTGAAGTTATTTTCTTCTTCATAAAAACTCTTACAAATGCATCCTAGCATCCATAAGTTTAATTCGTTGGTTCTTAATTTTTATAAATCGATCAAACAAAAAACCAATAAACTACAATCCTACATTCATAAAGCAAATTAGATGCACGTAAACAATGTTATAATATAATATTTGATGAATACCTTATCTGGTATAGCTGAATTTGGTACAACTGAAATCTTTGTCCATTAATTTGATAACCGACCATTTCGAGTCAAATGACATAGCACCCACTATTTGGAAACTTTTTCGGTTATTCTCAACTTATTCCGAATAGTAATGCCCAACAAGTACAGAGTTTCAATATGAAATTTTGTTCTGATATATTATATTTGAAAACTTTTTCTTGATTATTGTTTAAGTAATCTTTTTTACCAATAGATTGATAAGGTTAATATCTGAAAAAAAAGTTGACATTTTGGTTGAGAAAGATGAAGTTTAAGGAGAATACCAAAATATACATGTCTATAACTTTGCATATAAATATATAAATATATATATATATATATATATATATGTATTCTATATTGAAGTTTTGAAGATGGTTCATCGTTATGAAAAATATGATATAAAAATATTTTTGTAGTAGTTACTTGGTTATGATTTCTGTAATGACATTAAACACTAGAATAATTGGTTACTATAGATTTAACATAGTTTAATTTTACCATAAAGCACCATGTTTATACCACTGAAAGATATTACGATTTGTCTAATATTAGTCTTAGACTACGATTATCAACGAAATGCATTCTTTTGATATAATAAATCTATTTGTTTTCAAATAAATCAGAATTTATTAATAAATTTAAATACAAAATTTTATCAAAAAAATGTAGTCTTTATACTAAAAAATGAAAAATGTGTAGTATATGATACTAAGGAATATTACGTTTGAATGTGACAATATAATCTAATTTGTAGAAGGACTAGGATTCTCCCCTAAATGTAGTCTAATATTTATATTTGTTTAAGAATTGTCTATGATACTTAAAAAATGATGGTTTTTAGGGTCATGAATAAATGGATTAATACATAGACATTAGAGATTACAATATCATAATTTAAAATTTTTCTCCAAGGAATCAATCTCATTGGATTTCTTTTATTAAGAAGCATGTAAATCATGAAATAATATTATAAAGAATCATACTAAGGTGTCTAAGAACATACCTTAACTAATAGATCATGTAATCAAAGGTTATTCCCTTGTTAATGATGATGCTTGATCTCCTTCTTAATTCACTAACCACCCCTAGTGTGGCCTCTAACAGTATCAACATAACATATCACCAAATCCTTCTCCAAGGTAGGAAAAACTTATGCTAGCAAGTCTTGCTTTTTCTAAGCAATTCTTGGTTCTCTCTCTTCCATCTCAAGATAAACCAAGAATTTTTTTTAGTTCTCAAGGGTGTTCAACAATAAAAATAAAGAGGAGGATTGTGATATGAAGTTTGGAAAACAATATAGGTTTTGGTTAGGAAGAAGAAAACCTTTTTCTTCTTTACAAGCTTGCCGACTTTCCCTTTAGTTATTGTTAAAATCTTTTGTTTTCTCTGTCTAACATTATCCTTGTATATTAGGGTAAGTTTCAATCTATGAGATCAATTGTTTAATTCCCAAACAAAATGAGATAATATGTGTGGTCTTAGTAAATGCCCTTTCTTGACTATATATTAACCCAGAACATTTTTAGGAATTAGGCTTTGAACCATAAGAATGTCACAATTATAAGCTTTTATCAATTTTTTGCAAGACCTATCTTGTTTTATGAACTTAGTCCATTTAGCATTTAATGATTTCATTATCTAAACCCTAATTGGTAAAGAAAAACTTTTATATCACTTACTATAAGTGATCATATGTTGCCTACATGGACCCATAGTGTATTCACTTCTATCAAATAATAATAATAATAGTAGCTGCAGCGTTGATATACATTTTAAAACTTTGTCTTAATTTATATTTACCTGCTTATTTATATATATATATATTTTATGATTTTGTTATTTTCATTTGAATTGGACAACTATTATTATTATTATTATTATTATTATTATTGAGCATGTGTACGTATTTTATGAATATTTTAAACAAAAATATAATTTGATAAAAATTTACAATGAACCTTAAAAATCTCCATTTTGAAATTTATAATAACCTTAAAAATAAAAAAAAATGTAAAAATAAAAAAATTCAAGATCAGAGTGATTACCTATAATAGAAAGAATGAGTTCATCGATATTTCACTTCCCATCGATTATGAAATCTGACACAGCATTTAATCTTTGTTGAAAATTTTGAGGAAAGATAAAAAATATAAAAAGATAATTTTTTTTTTACAATTGATTTTAATTTTTAATTATTTTATTTAAAATATATATTTTTAATTAATCACTCAGCGTCATTCGTTCAAACTAGCATTAAATTTTTAAAAATAGCACATTTGAAAATATCATATGCATGATTGCATCAGCTCCTAAGGACTAAAGCAATACTTTTAGAAGTCGAAGAGCTAGAAGGAAATTTAAAACAAATTTCAAGGGCTACCATGTAATTATCCAAACAAATTAAAATAAATGAGAAAAGAGGGAAGGGTTTTTTTTTTTTTAATTAAAAAAAAAACAATAATAACAGACTCTTGCGGACCTTCGAACATTTTTCTGTCTCTCTCTCTCCCCCCTCTTCCCGCCCTAAAATTTCTGAGCCTGTTTGTCTTATAAATTGTCGAACTTTTTTCTCTTCAAACATGAGCATCACCCAGTTCGCTATGGTTAGTATCTCTCTCTTAAACGTCTTCGTTTCTTTTTTCCTTTTTTTTCGCGTTGAATTATGTTAAATACTTTAGTTAGCTTGCTTTTATTTTTCTTAATCAGAATTCTCATAATTTTTTTATTACACTTGATAATTGCCCATTTTAGCTTTCTGGGTCTTATCAATTTCTGTGATTTTACCCATGTTTATTGATTTGTAGTGCTAAAAACTGAAAATT
This sequence comes from Firmiana major, assembly GCA_033439115.1. Taxonomy (NCBI): domain Eukaryota; kingdom Viridiplantae; phylum Streptophyta; class Magnoliopsida; order Malvales; family Malvaceae; genus Firmiana; species Firmiana major. The sequence continues at coordinate 78,753,771 of CM065898.1, read as the reverse complement.
CTGCATCTTTAGTATTGCTTCTGTAAAAGTCAATTTTCAATTGAATAATTGAATTTGTTAAAAAAAATTTTCTATTTTTCTTTCTTATTAATTCAGTGGAAGTTTGTTTTGCTACTTCAATTGCAATAAAATATGCTTTGATTCTTAGACTATGTAGTTTACTATCCCCAAAAGTTAAAATTTTAAAGTTCGAAAGAAATTATAGCCTTACTTTGTATATAATTGTAAGTTTTGCCCCCCTTTTTTTGGGTTTCCTAAAGTAAAATGAAATTATCCGAGGCAACAGTTATTGTGGGACTAATATGACTAAGATGCAGGTGGAGGAATTGGCATTTCTAGTCAAGGACAATCTTCCTTGCAAGCATTTAGTACTCTCAATGGAAGATGCATTCATTAATTTCCTTAAGGATGATACAAGGTAATTGAATAGCCCACATTCCCATGCAACAAATTCAGGGAAATTTCGTTTTTTGCGCTTGTCTCTGTCTAACTCAGTTATGAGCATTTGAATGATAAAGATGTTGTACTGCAGCTCAGATGGGATCCTAGAGTTGGAACCTATGAATTCATACGATCGACTTCTCCTGCATCGTCTTGCAGATATATTTGGGTAATCCTTATTTAGCATTTGAGTTGAATTTGGAGCTGTGGAGTTTTCTGAGTTTCCTTTTTAATACTGATATTTGTTAAATTTTGCTAGATTTGCTCATGAATCCATTGGTGAAGGGGATGGTCGGCATTTGGTTTTGCAACGATGCCCTGAAACATCAATGTATGTACCTTGTATCCTAACTGCCTGGTTTTTAGACTTTTAGTAATTATGGTGCTCATAACCTGGCAGCATATTGTCTTGCAGACCTTCCATTCTTGTTAGTGACATTTTATGGCAGTGTGATGAGCCTCAGTCTCTCACAGGATCGCGCCAAATATTAACAAGAGAAGAAACTCCACCAGGTAAAATTCTTTATGTTCACTTGTTTAAGGCACTGTGTAGGCTACTGGTTCATGGTCCCTATTGAAGCATAAAGTTTGGCAAGTTTTGAGAATAACATGTATAGCTGAGAATATCTTCTTTTCCTTGCACATTTTTCTGTGATTTATTTACAGATAATTAGGAAGCATGTCATGCTAGTTCTTGTGGAGCCTTGCTGTTTGGAAACTACAAGGAAGAGGGGTGGGGAAAATTGAGGAGGGTCATAGGATGAAAGAAAGAATCCAATTCCCCTTCCCTGGGTTGCTGAAGAAAGATGAGAGAACTGAAAGGAGGGGGTAGGTTGCCAATCTTGTTCGGTTAAAGATGAAAGGGAAGGAAAGAGTAACATATAAGTTTCCTTTATAATCATATTGTTTTTATGTTGAAAAGAAGTGTCAAGTAGGGACGAGGAAGGATTACTGTCCTGATCTTATCAAGTTGGAGTTGAAAATGGGGGATTATGGAGGGTTTGGGAAGGGTAGATCTTCCAACTATTCCAATGCCCTCCATTATTAAGTTTCCAAAACAAGGGAGAGAATACCCCACCCTTCTGGAAATATGCTACTAATATTTTTCCATCATGGTGTACATTTTTTGTCATTATGTGGCACCCTGCTTCTTTTGTCTTGAAGTAATACAAGTGGATTCAAGTGCTTGAAGAGCATGCCTACTGAAACAAATATAATTAACTCAGTAAAATATTCAGTTCATTCTTCATTTGTTTTGTTTTCAAAATCTAGTTCTCTCTGGGTTATCGTTGATGGATGGAATCCACTATTTGGTTATCTATTTTATTACTCTTTTTGCTAGTTATTACATTTTCCATTTTTCTTCTTTTGTTATTAGGAATATTGTTAGACATGTTATAAGCATTTACCATTTCCTTTCAAGTGCATACTTTTCATAGCAACTTGAAGTGCAATAGGTTCATGGTTAAAGAATCTTGTACTTTTTCAATAGGTATCTTTGGCTGGGCAGTGAGGAGACTGTCTATTTTTTTCTTCTTTCTTAGGGAAAGCTTTTGATGTTAGATTCTTAAACATTAAATCTTTTTATCTAATTGTAAAATTTAAATGTGCTTGCTGAAAATAAGCATAAAAAATTGTAGAATCTAGTATGGATATAGAGAAAGTAAGATCATGGGATGTCCAAAGAAAGGACACTGTGTTTGACAATTCAAAGTGGAAACTAATACATCCAACTCCTGAATGGGGGGAGTATTTATCATGGAGCTATTTTGTTGCATTAAGGAAGTGCTATGGTGACAGTTTGGTGAACGTAGATCTCTTGAAAGAGTTTCTTTTTTTTTTTTTTTTTTTTTTACTTTTTTTAAAGAGCTAAAAGGCTAGATTGTTTCTTATTAACTCCTAAGATCCTATTTTACTTGGCCATAAATAGGTAATGACTGTTTTTAGTTTTAGCATGCAACCGGAGTCCTAGACATTATTATTAGGATAAGAAAGACCTGTCCATGAGAATTCCTCTCTTTAAGCACCTGCAACTTGACTGCTAGAAGGTCTTTTTCTGACCATTGGGTAACTTGTTTATTTTTTTTATCAATTTGGAAGAACATTCAATGCCATTAGGTAACTCATTTATTTCAGAACCCAAATGAATGCTGGTCTTCATGGTCCCAAATCTAGATTTGATACCATTCAGCATGAAGTGCTAATCAATATTCTATTGCCTTCAACATGAAGTACTATATTTTATTCCCTCTTCTATTTGTTTCCTTTATCATTTGGTTAACTGTTTGCTCTCAATCTTTTCTTGTTATTATACTGGAAATTGCTGTCTCTTGTCTGGTTTTACCCTTTTTTATTGAACTATGATTCTCACGATATGGAAATGGGTAACAAAGCAACTTTGGGGCCTGCAGAGACTGAAACAGAACTTCTTGTCTAAGATCCTGTATACCATCAGTGATCAGTTTTATTTAACTTACTATCATAAACCTTGCGCAATGTGGCATGCTGCTAAAAGTAGTGAAATTAGATTACTTTTTTCCTTTCCATCATGCCTAGAATTATGTCAAGGTTCCATTTCTATAAATAAACCTTAAGCCTTACATATATATGCTTTTCCCCCCCTTGAATGAGGTGCTTGAACCCTTAAGGGAATTGAATCAATTGCGAATCACTGCATTGAGAGTACCCTCCTTGGGGCAAGTTCTGTTGGATGAGGTGTAGAGTGTTGAAGTCTGAATTGGATAATGAAGGTCAAGGTCAAGGAAAACAGTCTTTTCTGCTGCTATAAATGTTTGATCCCCATTGAGGAGGTTTCTTTGCTTTTCTACCAACATTAATTGAAAACCAAAGCTGACAACTTACTTGAATAAGACGTTTTGATTTGTGAAGGGGGATAACTGCTCATCTTTACAGAAATGATTTGCTGCATTCCTTTGGTGGTTTAGTTGAGCTCTCCCTGAACGCTGGTGCTGCTTGAGGGATTTCTTTGTTTTGAGAGAGAGACTGTTTTCCATACTTCTTTAGCTATTTCGACATATTCCAATTCATCATCTGATAACAACTTTTTCTACAAAATTGTGGCTGATCATCTGTTTCTTTAGTGGCTGCTACGCAATGGATGACCATCTATATTTATAGGGTTCCAAATATGCATCTTTATTTCAAGTTGATTTGTTTATTTTTGTATTTTTCTATCTAATGTTATCATTAAACTCATAATTGCTAGGAATTACTGTAAGTAATACCCTTTTTGTTTTGGAATATTGAAGTATTTAAATGCACAGAATTTGTTAGGGCATTTTCCAAACATGTTTATTTATTTAGAGGTGGCTCCAAGATCTAAGTGGTCCTGAATCCTGATTCATATAAGATGCTACAGGAATGACTAACTTTTTTTCTTCATTTTATTGTTTACTATACCAAAAATTTTGTCTGCATATATTAGCGATTTCTTCTTTGTTGATTATCTAATAACATGAAGGTGTTGGGTGCCTGGATCTTGAGACCTAAAAAAAAATTGTCTTCTCTTATCAGTAATGGAGACAAACTTGCCTTCTTTCAAGCTTAGTCTTGAGGCAAGAGAAGCAGCTTACTTGGCTGCTCGGGAGCGGATTTTTTCAATGGGTGTTGGAGAGCTACAAGAACCTGTTAAGCAGAAGAAACGAACTGTGCCTATTGTGGCTCGTCGAATGATTGCACATGCTTTGGGCCAAAAAATAAACTCATGCAGTCAAGATGATAATGCCAGGGATTTTAAAGACTATGAAGGGCAACTTAATGAACTGAGCATTCAAGATAAGGACAAAGTCGATAATAATTTGAGAACTGAAACTTATCAAGGTAATGTTTTCATGCCAGGCCAAACTCTGGATGCATACAGCAAAGCAAATAGCAATGCACATAAACATAATGCTTCAGAAGTTAGTGAGAGGAATGTTTCTGATGAACCAGCTCAAAAGAGGCCTACTGATGCCAACATGCCTGGAAAAGGTCGAAATAGAGTTAACAAAGGGTTCTCAAAAGAAGAACATATAGGAGCTGCAAAGAGAATGTTTGCTCATGCTTTAGGTTTGCACTCGGCTAAGGATGGTGTTCTTTTGAAAGGAAGTGAAAGGAAGACAATTGACCATGAGTAAGGTAGGTACATTTCAAGATAACATATGGATAATTTGTTTCTTCTGTTGAACTTGGCATAGTAGATAAGGAGCTCTTTGGTTTTTTCTTCCAACCTACTACTGTTTAAGGAAGGAGCTCCATGTTGATATTACTGTCCAATGAGAAACACAAAGAAGAAAACAGTTGAAGTGAGGAGGCATGATAGCTACTTGCATAATTGCATCTGGCAACATAGGCGGCGTAAGTTTTTTACATGAAGCTTTGTACACTGGTTTGCATCCTATGAGAGTTATGAGCAATCTGGTTTTGATGGACTTGAAGACGCATGTGAGCTGTGCAGGAGTCATATTTTCGGGTTGAAAAGAGTCATTCTCTCCCATGTAAGATTTGTTACCTGAATAATCTGTAGTCTGTTGTACTACTTGCTTGAGAGAGATAACTGTGAGGTTGTGATTGTAGGAAAGTATGTTATAGACAAGGCTTCCGTTGTATCATATGCATAAAAAACATTAACCGGGTCTAATTCTTAAGCAAATTTTAAAAACACACTTTGATCTTCATGGCATTTTCTGGTATTGTTCTCCAAAACCCACACTTGCATGTATATTTCTTTTGTACCTCATCTCTTATTTACAGCGATTACTTGATTGCGAGTAAAGTCTCAATATCTATCAGTAATATTCTTTGGTGTCTCACCTGTTGAAAAGCAATCTATCTTAGCAGCATTTAGAAGGGTGCTCCTTTGGCAGCCCGCAAGATGCTTTAGAATTTACACACCTTTTCACATTTATCCTCCTTGTTAGTGCTTTTGCTACTTTGTGATTATTATTTTATTATTATTTAAAATTGTTAATAACTATAACTGCCTAAACCTCTATCTTTAGCTTTTTACTTTCGGTATGAACATTTCAATCTGTGCCATGGCATTCAAAAGTAAAACAGTAAAACACCCTCCTAAATTCTAACCTATTGTGAGGCAACCAGGTACAGGACTTTCCTGTGACTTATTCAATCTTCTTTCAAAGTAAGCAATAAATCAAGCTACTAATTCAGCCTCCTAGAGTATAGGATAGCCCCTCTTAATTCCACCATTTGGTAGGTATTCTAGATAGTGTTTTGCTTAGCTCCAAAACTCTTACGTTTGGAGTGAGTAAATTGAGTTTTTTCCTTCAATATTTTTCTTACCTCCAATGGTTGCTGCCCTTCCCATAAGCCCCCTCAATCTATTGTTGAGGTGGAACTCGTTACATTATAATAAACGAAATTTACAAATGAATATTCATTACAGCTCAAACCCTTTTCGAAAGTGATAACCCTTCATACTCTCCTTCTGGTTTATGATACATAACTTACAACAGAAAAACCATGGTTCCAAAGAGCTATTCCTTAGATCTGCAAGGTCCAATAGTTGTCCTTTAGAAATTGATCACTTCACCTTGTTCATTTTCCCCGTGGCACTGGTCTCCAGTAGGGTTGGTTAAGACCGATGAGACAAAAGGCAAAGATGAAGGATCACAGCTAAATCACCCTTTTCTAAGAAACATCTGTAGAAAGGTGCATGTACCCTTTGGTAATGAGGAGAAAAACTTTCAATTGGATGAATTCAGCTTGTCATGTTTGCCTTTCAGTTCTTGGAGAAGGGGACTTTGCAGCCAAAGCACTAAGCAAAGTCTGGCTGGCTACAAACTTCTCTCTGAGCAAGACATTGTAGTCATATAAACGTTGAAAATTCTTCTGTATGTCGGACAACTCGATCTCAGAACCAGACTTCAATTCTGCATTCAGTAAGGGGAACGATTACAAAGAGCAACTCTAGCATAAATTGGATAATTAAATCCCTATAAAGGGTTTTGCAGGAACACACCACAAAGCATAGGGTTTCAGTTCATCGCATTGAAAGGTCTGTGTTTAATAAGCAGTTTCAAAATGGACCTTCAGATCATTTCCAAGCAAACAATGGAATCAACACTGACAGTTTTAACAATTGTATTTCTAACTCTTACCTTTCAGCTGGTTGTTTCATTTATAAGAAGTCATGTTCATGTATTAGTTATCATTTAACTACCCTAGACAATAACTACACTTGAACTCCCAAAAGGAATCTTTTGAGATTGTTATAAATGAGAAGGAAGCACGACTATGAGAGGCAGAGTCAACAAGGGAAAAGAAAGCCATTGAAAAGCACATTTTCAATCAGTATTTTTCTATCAAGCTCTTATTCTAGCTTTCAACCAAACCAATCAGAAAGTCCAGTAGCAAATCAAATGCCAAAATGCACAGAGCACTTAATCAATGAAAAGCCAAAAGGCACACTTAATGTCTCATGGCAAATTCATAGTTACCACAATGGTAGCCCTAAGAGCAGGTATTTCAAAAGGAAGCAAAGGTAAACACTCACAGTTATGATTATTAGTTCTAGAACCAATTTATGCCTTTTGAATGAAAAGTACCTCTAACCATACTCTTTGGTGAACACAATAATCACAAAGATACAATCAAAGCATAAATGAAGCAATTAAGGGTCTAGTAATCTTAATCGTTAGCCAAAAAAAAAATTTACTTCAAACATCCTGTCCCAGCTTACAAATTCTTACTAATTAGTACGTTGTTTGAGGAATTTGGAAATGCCACATTTATGCAAGATCTATTATATATTATGGTCAGAGAAGAATGGTTTCATCAAAATCTTGTCTCAAAGGTCAAACAAATACAGCATGTTCAGGATGCCAGAACTATCAAGTTTGCTAAAGTTCATTGAAATTCTCAAATGGGAGAAAGAAAATAGAAGTTTGGCTCCGTCTGCAGGAGGATCTTTGGATAACAAAAGAATATGCATATTTAGAACTTAGAAGGGCATAAACCCACGAATTATTTAGCCAAACCAAAAAACCATGAATTGTAATGAAAAAACAACGAATTTATGGGCTAAAATGGCAAACAAATTATGAGGATAAAGTTAATTGTCAAGTGGCATGCAGTTCTGAAACATAATAAATTCACTTTTTGAATGACTGCAAACAACCCGAATGACTTCACAGGCAATTTGTTAGTAAGAGATGATAAACACTTTAGTGATAATCTGGAACTGGTTAGCCTGCATTAGCAAAATCTAGTTATTTCTGTTACTGCAACGAAAATCAGGATTTGACTCATTGAAATAGGAGTTTGAAACTGAAAGATTTGGGGTCATCCAGAATCCGAACAGAAGCTTCCTAAGACCAATTATATAAAATCTAAATATGTGTACTATGTTGACTTCATCATGACTTTTAAATTTAAATAAACTTCTAAAATACTATCATATATCAAAATCAGTGTAATGTAGAAAACCTCTGGAAAGTTCAACTGTAAACATTACAAGGATGCTTTCTAACCATAACAATTTCCAACTCAGGGAACCTGCCAGTCTAAAGCATGATAAAGAATTTTTGTTGCCCATTGATCCATGCAGTATCTTGCCCCTTGCAATTTGAAGATATTACAGGAAAAATCGCAGTTGCAAATATAGTCATTAATTTTTTTTTTCTACTTCTATTTTGAATAGAAGCTGGTAACTAAGGCACTGTGATCTGTTCTTGTCAATGTTAAGAGTCTTTTGAAACATAATACACTGAAGATCCATAAGGTAACAAAAGTAAACTAATGCAAAAAGCATCCTCCCTCCACACACACACACACAAATACACACACACACTCTTCCGCATAGCAATAAGTACAATTCTAAGTATGGCTTGAAAAAAAAAAATTGATTGTTTGTTATCACCAAAAGGTTCAATGCTTATTGATTGAATAAAGTGAAGGCAAACCTACAAACTAGTTCTTACCTAGCGTTGGTGGCAGGGGGATTATATCATCACCAAGAGCAAATGCAGGATGCTGGACAGAAACTGCATCATTGGAACCAACACAATGTTTTTTCTTGTCCTTTATAGATAAAGGCATATCATGTTTATGGGCCTGCATATAACATACACCGAATACTTTGGAATTAGAAACCTATAAGCACTAGTAATGCTCTGTTTGGATCCAAAAACGTGATAGTGTTGCTAACAGTATTTGCATAAACTGATAAATAGCTAAAAACTTACCGTAACTTTGGTATGAATGCATTTCTGAAAGGAAAGAATAATAAAAAAGAAGAAAAAGGAGAAATACTAATTTCCAACTCTTTTCATCAACTAACTTCTAAGATGAGGGAAACATGGAATAACCACTATGCCATGCGATTTTATTTGATGATAATAACAACTAATACAAATCTGGAGCCTAACTTCAAGTGAATCACAGGGCATCTAGGGTACTATTCGCACAAAGGACATATTGAGTAAATTCTTAGAGACTCCAAAGGCTTAAAACCAAACAATAATGCTTTCTGCAACTCAGCAAACAAGACAAGTAGGAAATTTGTTCAGTCTTTCTTGTCATGCATGTGTTATTAGTTGATACTTTGGTAGGATTGTATTTGCAACCCAAGAATTGCTCTTTACAACCATTTTTTTCCTCTAATTTTATGACAAAAATACCCATAAAGAAAATGACTTTATTGAACTTATGAAAATTACCTAATTATCCCGAAAACAAATTTTTTGCACATTCCAACAGTAGGTTTCGAAAAAATTAAAAGGGTTTCTAGAAGTAGATTTTCAGAAACCCTTTGGACTTCACAAAAATGAACTTCGGCAAGGCTTCAAAGCCTCGTGGAAATGAACTTCCACGACACCAAGCCATGTGCATTCATCTTAGGTTTTAAGAATCCCGGATATGCTGAACTCCATTTGATTTTCAGCGGAAATCCATTGGAGTTTTAGAGATTTTGTGATTTAGCAGTAAAAAATTTACAAAAGAAAAAATAAAGTATCTTAACATATTTTAAGATTTGTTAAAGAAATTGAAGAGATTGAAAAAGAAATTGATGAAAAATTGGAGAAGAGATTGGTGGTTATGTTTGAAAAAGAAGTGGAAAGGTTAATTCTGAAAAAATAGAAGATTATAACGGTTGTGTTGAGCATTTTTTGCCTCTGATTTCTCATTGTTTTACAACATTCTTACACGTTTTAATCATTTTTAAAAAAATAAACTGAATTTGTGTTGCCCTTAATCTATTCATTTGATAGTCCCATATGAGGTTTTAAGAACCCTAGATTTGCTGATGAAAGATGGATTTCCAGTGGAAATCCATTTGAGCTTTAGGGATTTTCTGATTTAGGGTTCCAAAAAAAAAAAGCGAATTAAAATATAAAATCAGAATATATTTTAAGAATTGTTGAAGGAATTGAGGAGATTAGAGAAGAGATTGGTAGTTGTGTTTGAAGAAGATGAGAAAAAGGTTAAATGGGAAAATAAAATAAAATAAAAGTTGTAATGGTTGTTTTGAGTAATTTTGCTTTATATGTTGTTGTGTTTAGTAATGGGTTGTAGAAAGTAAAAAAAGGTTGCAAATAGAATTTCTCTTTTATGTGAGACCAATCAACGCAGACAATTAGAAATTATAATGCATCTAAGTAAATAGCTGAGTCATTAATAACAGAAATATTACCAATTACAGATAACTTGTGTTAACCAAGGCTTCTTTAAGTGAGTGGAGTATGGAAAGTCAGGTTAACAATTACAAACAAATTAATAAATAAATAAAGTGAAGGAGAGAGTGAAAAGATGATTAATATACTAACATATTTAGCATGTCAAACAAGATTCCTCGTGTTAACAACAATGAAAGAACAATAACAGACAGGTTCACTTCTTGAATAGAACCTCCCTTCAGGGTTTGATAAAGATCCTGCCGTGCAAGATTTTACACCTCAAGTATGATTCTGTTATAGTGAGGTATTCTACATTATGTAGCATTAGATACCACTTTCATAGGATAAGTTAAAGAGATTGAATCAACATCAAGGAAAGAAGGAAAAGAATATTTCATTTTGGTTCACTAATTTCATAAAAGAAGAAAATGCGAAATTAGGAAGACGTTGAAAAAGAATTGATAGAGCCTACCTTTTCACCGGGTAAGCTACCTTGCTTGCTAAAACTCATCTCGATATTACTTAGCTGCCTTCGCTTCCTCGATGACCCACCTCTACGAACTGATCCATTACCATGGGCCGATTGGAACATGAAATGGCCACAACCTGATTCCTTTTTAGAGTGGTTATCAACATCCAATGTACTGCAGCCCCATGTGTACGTGACATATTTTCTCACCTGGTTAAAGAAAAGCCAGCTCAATTAAACTAAGGATTAAATCCGAGGAAAGATTTGACTGATTAATAAAACATAACATGCATGTTCCTATGAGAAAGAAATTACTTTATCCCAGCGCTCTTGAGCTTTTCGTCTATTTCTGATCTTCCGTAAAACACTATCTTCATTGCGGAGCCTTTTTATTCTGAACTCACACTACAAGCCAAGCAGGTTAGGAATATTGAATTCATTGGATTAGCAGTTCTTGTTTTCTTTTTTAAATTTTGAAAAAAAAAAGGACTAATAAAAGTACTAAAAACTTAGGGACTGTTTCAAGAAAACAAACTTCACTTACTATCCTGGAATAAATTTAAGAAGCTAAAGATGCTTTTCTGGCTGGTAAACCTGCAACTAGACAACTACTCATGTGCTTTCTATGTTCTATTTACAAAGAGGCTCCACATTTCTAAAACACATTCAAGCACCCTTTTCAACAGAGTAAAACCCACTTAGGGATAGGAAGGGAACTTAGAACAATTACTTAGGCACGAATTAAGATAATGATTTCTTTTCTTTCGTCATGATGTTCAAATATAGAGAACAGAAATTATTAGCTGTAAGCTTGGATTAGATGTCACCAGATATCTATGTTTCTACAGAAAAATAAAGAACAAGAAACACATTGTTTCTCCTTTACATTAGATACAAAAACTTAGGAGCTGGGAAAGAAGCAAAACAAGGAACCTAGCTATATTATCAAATACTTTGAAACCTGGCTACAAGCTCTATACTGAAGTACAAAATCATGCATGTGCCAAACTATAATGCGGGAAACTCAGGCGACCAAGTGGAAGAGAGAAACAAGAACAGGTACAAGGGTAAGTTACAGTAATTTGACAAGTGGCTATGCAATGGCCAGAAACTTGTAATTTTTCAATGTGGTTATGCAACAGGCAGTACCTCATAATTATTAATTTAGGACAGAAAAGCTTGAATCCTTAAGCTGCAAAAAATTCAAAAGTGAGCAAATCGCTCATATTGGAATGTGAATCATAATTTGAAAGTGCAATGCTAGATTTTGATGGCCAATTGTTGTGGGATAGATTAGGTTTTATGGAAAGGGTTTTCTATGGTTTTAGATACTTAACGTCTGATTGCTTGTCCAGATTTTGATTCTGAGTGCTGGCAATAATAATAAGGAAAAGACAAAGTTGATACCATGCTTCACACCTGGTTTTGTTGCTCTACACTTGGTAGTTTTGTGGAAAGAAAATGGAAAGGTATGGGGAGAAAGCAGGAAGAGAAAATGAAAGTATCACAGTTTCTCTTGTTTGAATGTTTTAAAATGAGAGGAAAGTAAAGGAAGAGATATATCATTTTCTTACTTGATTGAACAGCAGACAAGAATGGATAAGACAAGTTATAGGACTTTTGAGACAATGATTTTCCTTAATGATATATATATATATATATATAAAGAGAGAGAGAGAGAGAGAGAGAGAGAGAAACAGAAGTTACTGAAAATGCTCCTTTCTTATAAAAATGGCCAACCTTCCAACTTTGCTACAGCTTTTGTTTGAAGCCAAAATGTCAATGCATTAACTGATAACTAACAAGTTATCTCCCCAACCCCTCCCCCTCCCCTAGAAAAAGAATAGCTTTATTTGTATCGCAAATAATGAGAAAGGCACAAGATCGACACAGGATTACACCCAATCATCATGAATACATACAGACTGGTATTTTGCTAAATTTGTCATAATTTCACATAAACCTAAATATTTAATACAAAAATGCACAAGCTGTGCCTAGAAAACAAGAACAAACCAAAATAAGATAACCCCTAAAATTAAAGAAAATTGAACAAAGCACCTTTCTCTTCATCGGAAAATAAAAATAAAAATAAAACTTAACGTATCAGTTCTAGACAATATAAGGTCCTTGATCGTCTATATTTGAATCTTTATAATTTATTGAGAAAACCAAGGGTGATGGTAGAAATAGAAAACAAAGTGATAAATTTAAGAGGGACAGGAATTACCTGAACCAAGAGATAGAGAAATATCCCCATACTAATACAATATAGCCCACCAAGATCTGCAAGGAAGCCCACTGCAAGTTGAACAAACAATGTTGCATTAATATATCTGAGTAGAGATACACGTCAATTAATCCTGCAGAATAACGCAATCCACAGAACAGCAACCAAAATTAAATCACATGCTTTCAAACTAAATGAAGAAATGGCTTTGTTAGCTTTGGCACCTGATGAAGTCTAATTCCACAGATGCAAAATTTTAGCGCCCGATATTCTTTTATTATATTCATCGAAGAACAAAAACAAGACAACTTTAAAGGTGAAAGAAAGACCAAACAATTTGGCTCCATTAAAAATAAAACAGGGCTCTAAAAGGTAGAAAATAGCATAGGAATAAAATAAAAAATTATGCATCTGATGAGGATAATTAGTAATGGAGGATGTCCCACCAACAAAGTGGAACAATACAACAGCATTTCCATTGAACAAAATTTTCAGGATCCTCGTAGGTCAAAAAGTCTTATCATGTTCCCTGAAAGCAAAGGATTCTCCAAGAGAGAAGAAACTTATGCATCATTCAGAAAGAGTAATTATCTTATCATGCATTCCTTAACTACAGCTCATAGAAATGTCCAAAATCTATAAGCACAGACTTGAATTTGATAAATTCGTTTCTCTAAAAGTTATCTGCAGTAGCATGATATTCTTTTAAAAAATTACAAGGGGTAAAGATATGAAAGGCCAGAGTAGGATTCCAAGGTGTAAGGAAATGACACAAATCAAACCTAGTAAGTTTCAAACTCAAGAGAAAGAAATGTCAGTAATACATGGTCAAGTTATCAACAAAACTGCACTTTGTTTAAAATCTTGGTCTTGCTGCCTTTTTACAAATGGAAAACTTTTACTACATTAAAATTTTCTATATCCAAAACAAGCTTTATGATGAAGCAACATTCACCAAGCACAATGAATTGAAAAAATGAGAACAATACAAAAGATCAAGCTCGTCTTGCTAACAGATTATTTTACAATTCGCATATCAAATCCTTGACTAGAATTAAGAGGGATTTAAAAGGAACAGCAAAGCATGAGAAAGCCTTAATTAGAAGCCAATTCAATCAAAGTACAACCTTCCCCTAATAGTGCCCATAAAGGACTCTGTCAAGTAAGCCAAATTGTTAAAGTGATTATAGAAATAACACATATATCTGAGACTATCACCTTAAATAGTCTAAAAACCTCCCAAATATTAATCGCATTAAGTTTCCAACACGTCTAACTTTAGGAGGGTGATTGTTGTAACATTCTGCCTAGAGAAAATTCACATAACAAAGTAAGAGGCATCCAACATACTTTAACACAAACATACAAGATAAGAAGAAAGTGAAGCAACAGAAAATATAATGACAAACATGAGTATCATAATATAGTGCCAAATATCAATATTCGGTGATTAAGCTGAAAAAAGATGAAATTTCTAAACAAATTTGCAGTTTACATTGAGAAGGCCATCTTTGATTGAATCTACATGATCCGCAAATTTGAAAGAAATTATTTCAGAATAAAACTGATATCCCCGAATACAGTTGCAAGCATGACAAAGATAATAGTAACATATATTCACAAGAACACATAGTTAATAAATGTTACCCAAAAGAAATTGCCATGAGACATTATAGAAAACTATCTACACAATAATAGATAGCTTAAGAAAACCAAAAGAACTAAACATCATTGAAAGGAAAAGGAAAAAAGAAACAACAGTAACAACATGCGGTAAACTCTCTAAAAGAGCTGGCAGTTTTGCAGGCAGTTGAGTACTTACTATGTAAATATACCATGCAGTAAGTGAACCAACTTGTTAAGGAGAAAAGATCCAAAATAGGGCATGTATCATCAGCATGAGCTTTAAGAATGGAACATCTTGACTTATAGCAGTATTTATTACTAGATAACTTCAAGTTTATAAATATGTTGCCAGGATTTCCATTGAGGATACAGTGGATTGAATGCCATAAATGTCTAGGGGATGGCATAATGGGCAGAAGAGCATAGAGTTATCTGGTAGCAGATGATGAAATATGCTAAAGACTGAAACAGATACACACGCAAAGCAAATTACTCACCAGCACCTATTATATTTTGATTTTCAATCTCAATGATGTAGGAAGAAAGATAGTTGACGTATAATGTGGTGTTGATTTGTCCATCATTAGCACTCTCAAGTGATGCCCGGAGCTGAGAGTTCTCACGTAAAATTGATCCCGGGACAAATTCATGAAAGAGGGGTTGGATTAGCCTCAGATTCTTTGCACTGCGATATATGCGTGGAAATAAATTGAATATCAAAATGTTTGTATCTGCTCCTCTGAATGTAACTGGGCTATTGTCAAAATTACTTCCATTCTTCAGTGTTCCACTAACAAAACTCACATGACTATTCCTATTATGATCTTTTGCAGTCACATTGAACTGAAAACCTACAGCACTTGCAGGACTGTTTGGAAGATCGACAAACTGCCATGAAATGGACATATAATCTAGACTGAGTCGGCAATTGCTGCAATTGAGAGCTATGGTTGGCCCCAAGCTTGTATTGAAACATGAAAAGTTCATAAAATCTGAAATAGGGAAAGCTTTTCGGTCAATGAAACCAGAACTTCCAGCAAGTAAGGTAGTCGGACGTCGCAAGTTTGAGCAGCTCATACTAGAAACAGCGGTCATATTAAATTCCATGTCATTCCTGAAGGAGGCTAGGTCAGGTGCATTTGTCGCTTTCACATTACGCACTTCAATTGTTCTTTTTGCTATGATTTGGTAAAGCAACCTAAGAAAAATCGTAGAAGGGGGAGGGCAATAAGTCAATGCGTATTCATATGTCAAAAGGGCTCAAGAAACGTCCACAAGAATTTGAACATCAAATGTTTGCATCAAGAATTTCAAATGCTAGCTATAAAAGGACGTTATCCTCACTCACGCGGCAAACAATCCAGTGAAAAGTATCCAGCTTGCAATTGAGAAAGTTCCACCAAGTTCTGTTTTCCGTTTCACAACTAACTTCTGATCATCCTACATAGAGGAATGATAAAATTAAAGCATTATCATGTTTAGACTATTAAAGTACAGAAAAGTTCATTCTTTATATGTTAACAGACTTTTATTGTAGTTTCAGAAATCAAAATCATTCCTTAGTCATATGAATTTCAAAGTCATCTTGCACATCATTTACGTTAGACAAGCGCAACAATAATGTCTTTCAACCTTCCTAAGTAATATCCAAATGATCAGTTTCAACAATGATACACCTGGCTCCAAGTATGCAAAACTTAAATACTTTTCAACAAAACACATTAAGGATGACTTCTGAATTAGCTAACAAAAATCAATCCCTGGGTGTCATCCAAATTTTCAAGACCATCTAAATTACAACCAACTCATTAAATTGAACGCGCTATCACCCTATATGTACTCGCAGACTACAAAAAAGAAATCCCATTTTCGAAAGACACAGACAAATTCATTTGGCGCATGGAAAAAAGAAAAGAATCATTATTAGTTATCACTACCGACTTGAATAGTTAGAACCTGAAACTTTCAGCTTAGACATCAGTTGTCCTAGAAAGACGGGGTGTCCTTTTCGTGTTCTGATGCATACAAAAAAAAAAAAAAAAAAGAGCAAATCTTTAATCAGAGGAGAGAAAAAGGACTAACCAGCCAATGCCTGGTAGGAAAGCAAACATCCAAGCGACTAATCAACCACCTAATCTTAAACCAAATATTTCTTCCATCACCAAGCTTTGTAAACCTTAAGAAGAAGCAAAACACGAGCCAAGAAAACAACAGTATGGCAGTAGCTTCCAAGAACACAGCTTGAGACTGAGTAAACTTCTTAATTGAATCAAATGAAAAAATGGTTTCAGGAAACGACACCGCATAGTAGTCAATCCCAGAATCAGTTTGTATAGCTGAACTGCCTCCATAGGTAATGCAGCTGTTGGCTGTAACGTTGAGAAAGTGGCCAACTTGGCAGGAACAGTGGCTGCCGTTGTATATGATTGAGTTTTTGGGACAGCTAGTCATTTTCTAAGCTTCAAATTAGCATTTTTGGGATTGGTTTTGAAATGGGTTTTCAATTAGATCTTGTAGTTTTTTCCATTTGGGTTATGGTAACGTTTTGTTTGGGAGGAAAAGAAAGATTTTCTGACAAAGATTTGGAACGAAGGATTGTTGGGACTTGTCCGAAAGGAAAGATGTCAGAAATCGTGAGAGTTTGGGTTCCGTTTTTGGGTCAGATGGGAGGAAAAGCAACGAATGTTTGAGAACATGTGAAAGAAAGGGCGGAAAGAAAGAAAGAAAGAAAGAGTAATTTTTATTTTTTTTCATGATAAAGAATCTTCTTTTCTTTTTCTTCTCTTTTCCCCCTTTTTTTTATGTTTTTCATATTTTGACTTGAATTTTCTCTTCTTTTTTTTTTTTTTGCAGCCAATCTTCAATTTTCTTTTGGATTAGTTTTTTTTCTTTTTATTTATATTTTCCATGTTTTTCTTTTAAATTTTTTTTACACAAAAATGTTGAAAGACATTGATTTTTAAGAACAACGACATCTACAGTTTCATAGCACAAAAATTATTTTCATTTTTTGAAGTTAAAATTATCCTATAAATTTTATATTAAAAATTACGAACCTTAAAAGAAAAAGGGAAAACACTATGCATTGAATACTGATGGGAGTTGCGTTGGTGCCGCGAGAAAGTTGGCGTGCTAAAGCGCAAAGCTCAGCCATTACAACGAGTTGGACGGTTGAAATTAAACACGATACTCTCTGCTTTTATTGAAGGTATCTTTATATCCATCTCCTTTTCCAACTGTTTACTACGAGACAAGAGAATATCGTCAGAAAAAGGGGATGATGATTTAATAAATAATATATTATTAAAGCACTTTAATTTCCCAGTTGTAAAGCTTAAAACTTTCTATTATGTTACTTGGTCTTAGCTCAAATTTTGTAAGAGTGAAGCTGATAGATAAATGAATCTTTCTTCTAAAAAAGGGTTTTTGTTTAATCAAAATTAAAAAAAAAAAAAAAGCACCATGAAAAAACCATTGAGAAATATTGTGAAGTTCAAAATTGTGTATTTGAAATCAATAAAAAAATTATTTTAAAATTTTATCAAATTATAAGAAATAATAGCATTCAAGAGAGTTATAATTCTAGAGTTCAGAATCTAAAGAAACGTGCACTATTAAAGGATTACAGGTCAGGATTAGTGAGTTGGAATTTAGAACTCGGGAGCTGCAAAGTAACATTGTCGCTGCACTTTGATAAATACAAGAAGTTGAGGAAGGAAGAGAAAACATCTCTTTTGGGTGATGATACCAATTTTGCGAAAGAAAAATTATAAGTTGAAATAAGGCCATAAATACAAGGACATTTACTAACGAAATAACAACTGCAATGTCTATGTAATAGATTATTGGTCATCCAAACAAAGCCCCTAGCTGTGCCAAACTTTTTTTTTTTTGGTACAACCCTAGCTGTGCCAAACTTTATCTTAACAATGTTGAAATATTTTTGTCGTCTAAGATTTCTTAAAAGAAAAAAAAAAATCTTACATCTAATAATCAAGAAGGATTCGACTGCAATTTAATAAATAAAGATATTTTTTTCTTCATCGAGATTATAGGTGTTCGTGGGTTTGGTTTATGTAGGATACTAACGGTTTATGTATAAATTCGAGTCCGACTTAACTCGATCATTTTAGTTTTGAACATTTATTACATGAGCCCAAGCTTTGCCTAGCCCAAATAGTTTATATATTATACAATTATAGATATTATAAAACTAGTGAGTTTGACATTATGTTTTATAAATTATAATTATATATATTATATAATTATAAATATAATAATACTCATAAAAATATAAAATAGTGTTTAGGTATATTTTCGAGCCCAGTCGAGTCGTGCTCGGGCTTCGAAGGTAAAGCCCGGACCTGGCCAGATTTTTTTTTTTTTTGCCTAAAATTTTTGTTTATAGCATTTGATATTTTTGTCAAAGCCTTCACAAAAATCGGGCTGGCTTTCAGGCTCAACAAGCGGCTCGACCCTAACAAGTTTAATCAAGATCTCTTTTTTCAAAGTTAAAAACATGAGGTTGATTCTTTGAACTCTTAAATCAGACAATATATCATAATTACATAAGATTAGAGGTGTCCATAAGCCGGGTCGAGTTGGACTTATATAGGATATTGATTATAAGTCCGAACCCAACCCGGCCTGGCCCGATAGATCGAGGACGCTCAATCCCGTTTTGAACATTCACTACACAGGTTTAGGCTCAGCCCGACCCAGTCCATTTAATTATATATATAATATAATTAAATATAATAATTATAATTATATATTATATAATTGTAAATATAATAAAACTAGCGAGTTTGACCTTATGTTTTATAAATTATAATTATATATATATATATTATAAATATAAATATAATAATGCTCATAATAATATAAACTATATAAAATAGAATTTTAGGTATATTTTCGGGCTGAGCCGGGCCGTACACGGGCTATAAAGGGTAAAGCCCAGGCTCAACCCGATTTATAATCGAGTCTAAATTTTTTGTCCAAACCCGCTCGCTGCATTTGATATTTTTGTTCAAGCCTTCACAAAAATCAGGTTGGCTTTCAGGTTTTAACCGACATTTTGACCCTTGAACAGGTCTAATCAAGATCTCTTTTTTTGAAATAAAAATATGGGGTCGATTCTTTGAACTCTTGAATCGGACAATATATCATAAAAAGTACATTCCTAAAAATCCTTATGTATCAATAGTGATAATCTTTTGCATCAATACTCACATGGTTTGTTGGAATCTATACCATGACTAATATACAATCTACCCCCTTACTAGAGGGTTAGCGTTGAGAGGGAAACAATTTCATATTTAATAATCAAGGATTGGACTATGATTTATAATCTATGGTTACTTTTCTCCCATTGAGACTAAGGATGGGAATATGTGAGGTATTCATAATTTTTAAGGTATCTATGCTCTAATTTGATTATATTTCATAATATTTGAACTTAATTAATTATTCAATTATTTTTATTTTTACTATTTAAATCATACCCATATAATATAGAGAATACTCATTAACGATTGAAACCCATTAACACTCATTAAGTTAAAAGTTGACTTTAAAATTTAATTTAAAATTATTTTTAAAGCATATTAATAAAAAAATCAAATTGATAAAATGAACTCATACAAAATAAATTGAAATTAAAAATTATAATTAAAAAAAAACTTAGGATTAGTTTGAATGAATAATGAAATTAACTCAGCTGAGGTTGAGAAAGAAAAAATGACAATTGAAGATATATTATTTTAATAAAATAATCAAATATTTAAATTGACAAATGGAAGGGTAATTTTACCCTTCTAAATTTTTTGTCCTATTCTAATAAAAGATGCCTAGTTGCACTACACTAGTGCTAACTAAGCTTTCAAACTCACTCCTAATGAATTAATTTATTTAAGTATTATATTAATAATAAATACTTTATATATACAATATTAAAAATTATTATTTACCATCAAGTTTGAACAGTAAGTACCTTAAAATTGCTACTTGAACTCAATTATATAATATTTTAATCCTAATTAATCGAGATGAGTAATGTAGGGTACCTGTCTACAAGATACTGATTAATATCCCTAATCGAGATGCCATTTCTCGAAGGAAAAAAATTGTGAGGATGAGCTTCCAAACTCGTGAAGCAGACAATATCTCATAACAAATATAGTCCTAAAAGTCCTTGTGCATCAATAGTGCTTTGATTTGGTGCATCAATAATGGCGCCACCATGTGATTCTATACCTCATAAGTCTAGAAAATATAGAATTATTACGGTATTTAATTATATAATTTTGCTTAGCTTTTAGAATTTTAATTGCCTTTTCTAATTATTTGATTTTTCTTAATATGTAGGGTTTAGGGTGGCCATATATTTTAAATCCTTAGGACATAGGCAAAAATAAAATAAAATAAATTTGACCATGCAAAATTTAGACAAGCCATGCATTACTGAAGTCCCCACCAATTTCCTTAAAAACTTTTTCAACCTGAAACTTGCTCACAGCCCAAGCCAACTGAAACTAAGCCATGGTTGTTCACCTGAGCCTCCTCATGACCTGATCCAAGCCATACTTGTAACGCCCCGAAAACATGGAATTTAGGGCTAATTTAAAGTCTTATCTTATAATTCAACTTTTACGCAATGTGTATTCCTACTCAGTGTCAGTTCATATCTTATCTTTTCATTATTAAACTCCTCATATTCGATTAGACTTATATCACTTTTAACGAAAATTCAACATCATAACCCCTTATTTATATATATATATATATATATATATATATATATATCCTCCTGCAAATTTCAAAACTCACATAATAATTTCAAGCAATTGATTTTATGTCCATTTTATTACCAAGACATTCAAGAACTCTCAAACATCCACATCTAATTTCATTATATCCCATAGCATTAAAACAACTTACTTTTCCAATTATATACATGTACAACCCTGATTACATCCCAAACGTTTACTTATATACAAGTATCTGTACTACATAAGTTGTTTGGATACAAAATGAATTATACCTTACATGTGTACAAGAAATAGTTTGGAGAGAGTCTCGTCCATCAACCTATATCACGTACGCAGTAGACACTGGCAATTACTGTAAATAATCAGAGAGGAAGGGAAAAAGGGGTGAGCTTCAACTAGCCCAATAAGGAATGCATTTAAAATAAGAAATGATAAATCAAGTCATTAATAGAATAATGGTACAATTCACACCTCAAACTACGTGATAAAAAAATCATCCGAATATATATATACTCAAAACATCAACTCATTATCATATCAAATCATATCTCATAATAATATGGAGATTAGACATTTACTATTTCTGTCATGAAAGAAATCACCACTTCATCCTCAAAAGATGGCATCTTTCGAAGAAGGAATCAAGTCATCCTCGAAAGAGGGCATCATCCGAAGAGGGAACCAAGTTATCCTCGAAAGAGGGCATAATTACATTCAATACAATTTTATTTAATTCATCAACTTGATCAATTACAGGTTTAGAGTCTATTATTTAAAGTCCACATACTTGTTCAAAAGAAGAACTTGTCATCAACATCTCCATTCTCATCTCTTTTTAATTGCTTGCCAAAATTTCAATGTTATGTTGTGCTTTTGAATACATTGAAAAGGGACTTGTTGAGTGCTCAAAGGATTTAAAGTCGAAAAATGTAATCATCTTTGAAAGTTGACCATCGCTACTTGCTTTGTGTGGAAAATACACATATAGTACATATGCAACCTTTAAAAGACTAACTTGATAGTTCATTTTCATCCTTCCATCTCTTGTAATTTAGTATATTGAATCTTTCTAGTTTCTCTACTTCATAAACATGAGGCTTGAAAGTAGGATTCACCATCTTAAAGAACTTATTGTTCTTAAATTAGTGTATAAAAAATTAAGGTGTGGATGGTGGACTAATGCAAGAAAGTGGAATGAAGAAACTTTGCTGAAAAAGAATTTTGGCAAACAAGGTACTTTCAGGAAGCTATATTAAGAATAATGGTTTCCTTACATCGATGCAAATAGTTTAGGAAATGTTGTTCCCACGATACAATGCCTACTCATAGAGGAATTTAATTGCGCTTTGAATTTCTCTTATGAACTTGCTTGAATAAAAAAACAAAAAAATAATGCAAGGAGTGTTCAAAAATTTCAAAGTTTTATAAAAGCAATATGAAAGATTGTATGAAAATGAACGTTTATAAAAATATTTATAAGCCCACATCAGTGCTAGAAACACCCTTCTTCATGATTATTTATCTTTTAGATGAAGAATCATACCTTTTCGGAGAGACATGGTGTTTGGATATTTCAAATTGGATATAGTAACTTGGCTTTGAGGCGTATAAAATTACACTTTCTTGATTGTAATATTGTTTTACACAGAAGCAAGTTACTCCAAAATACAACAAAGCCTTTAGAGAATTCTTTGTGGATTGTGAAAGATTGAGAGTGAGTGTTTTCTGGAAATTAAACCAAGATTAAATAGATTCTGAATAGTTGAAAATTAATGGTTGCAATTGTTGTTAAATAACAATCATTGATTTTCAGACACAACTGTTCTAGACATAACATAAAATATGTTTGTTGGAACAGTTATAAACATTTTAAATTCAAAAATTGAATTCAAATGTTTCTGAAAAAAATAACAAATTCAAAATTATTCAAAAAGCCACGAACCTAAGGCCAAGAGCCCAAGTGCTCATCTTTTAACTTTTAAAATTAGTCAAAAGCCCAAGCAAACACACAAGCACTTTGCACTTCAAATTATCCTATAAGTTTGATTTCCTCTTTGATAACTCTAATTTATAGGACTATTTATGTGCTTATTTTCCTTGATTATTGCTTAATTCTCTTGTAAAAATGTTAATTTTTCCTTAATTTGATTAATTTTCTCTAATTGTACAAATAAATAAATTTTAGAAGAAATTAAATTAATTTAATGGCATTTGAGTTTACCCATGTAGAACAAGATTGAGTGTACTAGAAGACATCTTCCATGATAGCCTAATTTGTCTTTTTGTACAACTCACCCATTGCCACCTAAGTATGCCACATGGCTTTACTTTATTCATTTTTGGAAGATGATAACAAGTTTTTACATGGACTTCATATGGGTTGGCCAACTAGGATGACACTTAAACAATAAGATAAGAGGTAGTTATGAGGCTTTGATGATATGAAAATATATTCCTTGACCTAAAAGAATTAAGACACATGGCAATTAATTGCCAACTCACCTAAATAGTCATTTTACCTTTTTACCTCCAATTTACCTATGTATATAAACTAAATGAAGGGGGGAAGGAAGAGTGGTCAGCTACTATAGGCATTTAGGTTTCATTTGCATGATTTCTTTTCTTAGTGTAGTGTAGCCACCAACTTATTTTACAAGCACCTTTTATATTTCCTTTACAAATTTAATTGTTTTCTTTACATTTCAAGTTTAAACTTTATTTTAATTTTGTAATTTCAATTATGTTTTTTAATTTTCTCTTCTTTTACTCCTTTTCTATCTTCATTTTTGGATTATGATTGAGTTCTCTAGTCCTGGAGACTTAAAAGACTGAAAAACACCTCCATAGTTTTTGTGATTGAGCTTGGTCTACATTTTTTTTTTAATTTATTTTCTTTATTGTTGAATTATTTTCAATATGTTTAGTTAAGTAGTTATCGTTTAGAGTTTATAGTTCAATTTATATAGATATTTTAGTGAAGTTTAAAATATATATATTTAAAATTTTTTTCTTATTGTATAGTTCAATATATATATCGGTTTTCTAGTATTTTCCATTAAATTTTGAGAGTTGCGGGTTTGCTTTTCTACGTCCCACCTATGGGATCAGCCTCATTTACGTGTTCTTTCTTATTGACTTTAATAAGTTATTACGCATTAAGTAATTTAATGATTTTGATAGTTAATATATGTGTTCTTCAACATAGCTTTCTCATTTAGATTATATTAATGCAAAGCGGTGGGCATTATGTTGAATTGGTTTCACGTAAGTTCATGATTTGTTTACATCATTTCTTTTAGTAATTTATGCATGAGTAGTATTAGATAACTAATTTATGTTGCATTAATTCTGTCCTGCATTTTCACTACTGCCACCTAATATTATAGGTGTCATTTGAGTAGTTTTAAGGTGTTATTTAGTGTAAGCATACGTTAAATAAAATTTAGAATTAGTTAGATTACTTTTATAATGCATTTTTAATTAGTACATTTACCATTACATTTTAGGAGTTAGGCGTCAATATTCTTTGAGTGTACTGCACAGTTTTTGTTTTATCTTATTTTAGGATTAATTAGGTTCATTTAATTAGATAATAAGTCATTTTTTTAGTTATGTAAATAGTAGTTAATAGTTAGAATATATTTAGGTAAATTTACATTTCATTTTAAGTTAGATTTTGCATGTTAATTCAAAACTGTCCATAATTTAATTTTTATTACCATTTGGTTAATTTAGGGGCTATTAGGATGCGTTCCATGCATGCATTAGTTATGTAGAGTTTAAGGTCAAAAACATGCATTTGGGTTTAGTTTAGGGTTATAACATATTTTATGCATTTTTAGTTTATTTTTCATTTAAATTTCAAAAATCCCAAAATATTTTCTTTTTTCATGCATGCATCATTTTAGTTATTCTTAATAATTTATTATGCATTTCATTCATTTATATATCATTTAGGGTTAGAATTATTGCATTTTAGGGCATTCCAGGGTTAGGATTTGATTTCATCATGCAGTAGTTTAGGATAATTTACATTTTTATTTCATTTAATTAGATTAGGTTCATGAATTTTTATTTTTATATTAGGCTTTTCTAGTTTTATTTTTTATTTGTATTTTAGACCCATATTTTTTATTATTTGCATTTTGGCCTAATTTTTTTTATTGATTTTAATTTTATTATTTTTCTTTTGCATTTGCTTTTTTTATTTCTTATTTTGGGCTTTGTAAGTATTTTTTTGCCATTTTTCTTATTATTTTCATTTTATTATTATTTTATTATTTTATTTACGTATTTTTATATTTTTGTTTTATCATACTTTAGTAGACTTGTAAACTACCTACATTCATAATTGATTAGAATATACTTTATGATATAGTTATTTAGTAATCAATTAAGTTACAAAAATGTGGGACGATATTTTGGACTCAACTCCATATTACTTGCATGTAGTTACCATTTTAAGATCATCACTCTTATAAAAACCATCATTATTTTACCTTTAAGTAATATGGGATTGAGTCTATTATAAGCTACTTAGCACATGATTAACACATCTATTTTTTTGAATTTTCAAGATGGGCAGTCGAATGCCTGAGAAAGGGAGTTGATTGTCCTCTCGGGCATTCGACTGTCTAGTGTTTTTCACACACAAAAAGTTTATGTAATTTGGGGCATTTTTCAAAATAGCATTTATTTTATATTCAGGACAGTCAACTATTTTTTTTTTTGTGTAGTTAATTGCTCAAGACAATTTTCCACAACTGCTCATTTGGACATTCAACTACCTCTGCAATTGCCTAAGGCCAAATTTTCAAGAGCTTGTATTTTTTCATTCCAAACTCAATTTATTCTTCCAAACTTCATTTTCTTTAACACATATACAATCTAAATGAATTTAAAACATGTTTCCTTTTAGAATAATATTCTCTTCAGTAATATATAAAACAAAACCTATAATATTTAAATATTTGATTCAATTGCAGTAGATAAATTTTTTTTTTAACTTAAAAAGCTAAATCCAATTTTCTTGAAAAAAAAAGGGTTAAATCAAACCCTAGTTGTTGCTTTCGTTATTCTCTCGGGAGTCTTAATTAAAACCCGTATGACATTGATCGTGGAAGGCAAGTAAATGACAAGAGCAAGAGAAACAATGGCACACAATGATGCTACTGCTTGAATGGCATTAACACTCCCACAAGACGGCTTTCCTAGCCGAATCTGGATGACGTTAACCATCGAAAGAATCAAAAGCACAATCCCCAACAGCGATGCCCCCGAACGATAAGGACAACATGAACCCTCTAAAAACCTTGTATTTCATAAACGAGTTATTGATGTTGAGCTGGTGGATATGGAGCCGAACTTTGAGGGTCTTTGCTGTTAAACTGGATAACATGAAGAAAGCAAAGGAAACAACTTCGTAGATGATGAGCCTTTTCGCTACATCAGAACCTGCATCACATTGAGGCTTGTTTTCTAAGCTGCGCTGCCCTGGAGAGGCAAATGCAAAGCCCACAAATACAGCTATGGTAAAGAGGGAGTTTACGTTGACCATGTCATCTAGAGCTCTTTGTTGGATTTCTATAATATTTTCATCTTCTTCTGGTACTAGATTGTGCTAAAAAATCCTTCTAGCCTTGCCCGCTCTCCTTCTAAGTTCTTTCCAAGCTTGAAACAAGCGACTAAATAATGAAAATAAAAAAGAAAATAAAAAAGAAAAAAGACGAGAGAAGAGAAACATATGAAAATAGTGTCAAAACCAATTAATCGAGTTCAGAGCTTATGAGAAAATAAAAGAAAGGGAAATACCCAAAGCACTGCTTGATTAGATCTTTCTTAATTTGCATGAAACTTGACTCTCCTTTCTATTCTAGCCTATAAATTCCTGGACATGGGGCTGAATCAATGACTTGCTTCACAGATTATTGTAAGATATTTTGAGATACCTCTATAGGAACCCATTATTATAATAATAATACCTAAATTCAATTAATTGTTCAATTATTTTAATTTCTGTTATCTGAACTTTAATCCGTTTGCTACTTTGTTAATACTCGCTTATTAATTTACAGTTTGATTTTTAAATTTAATTTTAAATTTAATTGTTAAAAATTAAATTAATAAACTTAATTTCACTCAGAAAAATATATTATAATTAAAAATCATAACTAGAACAGATAATGAATTAATTAAATTAAATATTACATTAATAATTTATAAATAAAAATAAAAATATCATATATATTAAAAAATTATTATTTGTAATCAAGTACAGATAATGACTATCCTAATATCACTAACCGAAATTGTGACAAGTCATAATTTTATTATCAAAATCTAATTATATAATATAATGTCTACAATAAATGTATACATACATTTTACTAGTAATTAATTTGATTAATAAGTAAAAAATTATGTGATCATTTAGTAGAGTGACAGAATTTTAAATTTAATTATTGGAATTCAAATTTTAACAATTTTACATATGAAAATATAATTTCTTTAGTAAGTATAATCTTTAAAATGGCATTAATTAAACCGACTTACCTTTCCTACAAAATCATTAATTTATAAGTTTTCGTTTTATAAATTGTTTGATTTCATCTCTTTCGTCTTATGTACAACTCATTGCTTTTGAAGTGTCAACTCTCTCTACGCTTCTTTTTTTTTGAATAAAAAAAAATTAAAAAAATATTATTTAACATACTGTTAATAAAAATTTTAATTTTTACAAATAAAATTAAAATAATAATACATATTTTTATTTTATTTATTTATTTTTTTAATATTTTAAAACTAATATACGATAATATATTAATATCGTTTGTGAAGTCTAAATGTTATATTGATACAAATGAATTATAACACGTACAAATGAAATTTAAGAAAATATTAACATGGTACAAATGAATTTTTAATTAATTTATTAATATAGTCCAATGTCTAGTACGTGTTATAATTTTAAAAATAAAAATTTTAAAAAATAAATTTTTATTTAATTTTTTTCTCTTTTTATTAGTTGAATTCGACCAAACCAATCAGTTGCAACATTGATAGGTTAGAGATGATCTAAAGACCAAGCTGAAAATCTATCTGTCAAGAAGGTATTTCTGAGTATAGAAATGCTTCTTTTTATTCATATTGAAATGGACAATACTACAATGGTTTATATACAAGTCTGTAGAAGCTTGTAGAAGCTGCTTGTATTTACTGTTTGTTAAAACTAACTGAGCAAGAATGCTCTAACAAACTACAAAAAATGAGCTAGCTGATAACTGCTGGTGTAGACTTTGTAGCTGGCATAACAAATTCTATTATACTTGAATTTTTCAGAATTGATTTACCTCGAGATGGCCTATTACTGTTATCACTTTGTTGCTTTCTGTTGCATACTGCTACTTGAATGCTATGATATCCCCCCGCAAGCTGGAGGGTACAGATTTTGCACTCCCAGCTTGGATAGGAAATCATGAAACAAAGAAGGAATAGATGCTTTGGTGAATATATCTGCAAGTTGATGGATTGTTTTGACTGGAAGTAAATGGAGGACACCAGATTTTAGTTTTGTCACGCACGATGTGACAGTTTATGTCAAGGTGTTTGATGCGTTCATGAAAAACAGGGTTATTGGCAATGTGTATGGCAGATTGGTTATCACAGTATAAAATAGCAGGGGAAGGATGAGAAATATGTAAGTCATAGAGCAAATAAAGTAGCCATTGTATCTCACATGTGGTGGCTGCTAAAGCTCTATATTCGGCCTCAGAGGATGATCGAGAAACAGTAGCTTGTTTCTTAGAGCGCCAAGCTACCAGAGAAGAACCAAAAAATACACAGTAACCAGTAATGGACCTTCGCGTCTCAGGGCAAGAAGCCCAATCGGCATCTGTATAGCCTTAAGCTTAAAATCAGAGGTAGCAGGGAAGTATTAACCCTGTCCAGGAGCAGTTTTAATGTAGCGAAGTACCCGATGAATAGCAACTAAATGATGCTTAGTTGGTTTATCAAGAAACTGAGATAATTGTTGAGTGGCAAAAGTGATATCTGGACGAGTTGATGTTAAATACAAAAGTCTACCAACAAGTCTCCTGTAAGATGTAACATCATCAAGAAGTTCAATGTCGCTAGAATGTAGCTTGGTAGAAGGCAGTATTGGAGTAGCCACTTGCTTACAATTTAAGAACCCTGAGTCAGAAAGTATTTCCAAGGCATATTTGCGTTGTGACACATTGATTCCAGCTGAAGAACGTGTAATTTCTAGGTCGAGAAAATATTTCAAAGGTCCTAAGTCTTTGATCTTAAAAAGATCATGCAACACTCCTTTGATAGCTTTAATTGTATCAAAATCATTTCCTGCTAGTATAACATCATCAACATAGACAAGAAGAGCAATGAAAATATCATTGTCAGACTTGGTAAACAAAGAAGGATCAGTTGCTGCCTGGGAAAAACCATGTTCTATCAATACTGATGTAAGCCGAGCATTCCATTGTCTACTAGACTGCTTAAGACCATACAATGATTTAAGAAGTTTGCAAACCTGATTTGGTTTGGCAGTGACAAAGCCTGGTGGAGGTTGCATATACACCTCTTCATGTAGCTCTCCATGAAGAAAAGCATTGTTAATATCAAGCTGCTCCAAATGCCAATGCTTAGCTGCGGATAAGGCACGAAGTACACGAATAGTGTTCATTTTAGCCACAGGAGAAAAAGTGTCCAAGTAGTCGATCCCTTCCTGTTGTGTACACAGCCTTTAGCTACTAACCTTGCCTTATTCCTTTCGAGTGTATCATCTGCTTTGAGTTTTACTTTGTACACCCATTTACAGCCTATTGCATGTTTCCTAAGTGGTAAATCAGTTAACTCCCAAGTAGAATTATCCTGCAATGCTTTCAATTCTTCTACCATGGCATTACGCCAACAAGAAAACTTGACTGCTTATGCATATGTGTAAGGTTCAAAAATAGAATCAAGTGTGGTAGAAAAAAATTGATGAGGTAAAGAAACATGTGAATAAGAAAATACCTGAGATAAATGATGAGGAGAAGAACCACTTGCAGAAGATGATTGGTTAAGACTTGGAAAATCACAGCTATAATCACTCAAGTAGGAAGGTGGTTGTCTAATGCGTGTGGATTTTCTTAGTTCATTGGAAGGATTAATAGTAGAAGGCTGAGTAGAAGTAGGAAAGGAAGAATCGAATGAGTTCAATGGGGTGGAATCCTCAGCTGTTTGTAAAGATTCAAAAAAATCAGTAGAATTGTTTGGTAGTATGGGTGAGTGAGATGAAGAAGTATGGAAAGGAAACTGGTGCTCATAGAATATTACATTGCGAGAACAAAAAACTTCATGGTTATGTAAGTCATACAGCTTGTAGCCTTTAACACTATTAACAAAACCAAGAAAGACACATTTTCTAGCTCTAGGTCGAAATTTTGTTCTATGAGTGGGAAGTGTAGAAGCAAAGCAAAGGCTGCCAAAGACTTTTATATGCTGATACGTTGGAGGTTTATTAAAAAGGATTTCAAAGGGTGTTTTGTTATGGATAACAGGAGAAGGAACTCGGTTAACCAAGTAGGCAGCATGAAGGATGCAATCAGCCCAAAAAACTACAGGAAGATTAGCTTGAAACTTCAATACACGTGCTATATTAAGTAGGTGTTGGTGTTTACGCTCAACAATACTGTTTTGTTGAGGTGTGGAGACATAAGATGTTTGATGGAAAATACCTTTAGAATTGAAGAAATCAGTCATTTGAAATTCTGCTTCTTGGTCACTACGAATACACTTGATTTTAGCATTAAATTGGGTGTCAACAAAAGCATAGAAATTCTTTATATTTCTGATACCATGTCAAGAAGGTATTTCTGAGTATAGAAATGCTTCTTTTTATTCATATTGAAATGAACAATACTACAATGGTTTATACAAGTCTGCAGAAGCTTGTAGAAGCTGCTTGTATTTACTATTTGTTAAATAACTGAGCAAGAATGCTCTAACAAACTACAAAAAATGAGCTAGCTGATAACTGCTGGTGTAAACTTTGTAGCTGGCATAACAAATTCTGTTATACTTGAATTTTCCAGAATTGATTTACCTCGGGATGGCCTACTGCTGTTATCACTTTGTTGCTTTCTGTTACATACTGCTACTTGAATGCTGTGATACTATCTTACAAGTTCAATGAATTGAATTTGTTTCTTTAAGCTATTTCTACCCTATCGATGTGGAATCAAACCTTGACTGACCAGATATATAGCTGATGATTGGTCGGATTGGAAATAGAGATTGAGGAAGAAATGAGAAAAATAAAAGGAAAAAAAAATATATTTTTATTCTTTAAAAAATAAAAAGCATTTAATTTCAAATTTTGAAAATAACAGAAAGAAAGGAAAATTTTTAAGGTGCCTATCTTTTTTTTTTCGAAAATAAAAAACTTCATCATATCAAATAATAAAATCAAAAAATTAAAAATTAAAAAAATATATACTACGTTGAGCATTATTTTTATCAAATAATGGTGTTGTCTAGACGTTAGGACATATTGATGAATAGAATCGAGGTTAAAATGCTACGTTGAACATTATTTTTGTATAGCTACTACTTTAAATGTTTTCATACATTATAAAATTATGATTTTATATCTAATTAAAAGGGAAAAGAAAAAAAAAAACCCTCTCATAGTCACAAACCTGCTATATTTTTCTAGTTAATTGAGTAAATTATAAGGTTGAATTTCCACAATCTTAATATAATAAAAAAATTTGAAAACCATTTTTAAGTAGAGTTTGATAATTATTTAAATATTATTTTTTTATCTCTGATGACATGATTATATATATTTACTAATAGTTTTAATAAACAACAAATTTTTTAAATTTTATTATTATTAGATCTAGTAATTCGTGTATATAATTCGTATTCGTGCTATATAAAATTATGTTAATATCATGTAATACATAAAAAATTCATTTCAAATTCATATTGACGCGCCAAACATAAATATTTTTAAAATTTAATTAAATTTATGTAATTTTATCTCTATTATATTTGTATATTTTATTTATACCATTTTTATATCATATATTATGTAGTATGTAGGATTATCATCACTATTTACAATATAAATAGTTTGATTTTATATATATATATATATATATATATATATATATATATATATATATTGTGTTATGTTTTTTCCTCTTATGTGGCACACCAACTTTTTCGTTAGTTTTAATTTTTGCCTTTTTGTTTTTAAATCTTTTACTCTTGTGATCCATGTGACACACCCAATGGCTGAGAGATGTAAGCAAATCAAAGGTAAACAAAAGTTATTATTTTTATATTTGTTGGGATTAATAAATTAATATAAATGAATAAAAGCTCAATGTATTCACGATTCATGAATTATGCGTCGAACCTTTTATTCATTTATATTTCTATCAATGGCATAATTATCTCAATTTCAGTGGGGTTAGTTGACCCTTCTTAAATTTTGAAAATGTATAATATATTGTTAATTGGTACAAAAATTTAATAATTTTTTTTTATGTCGACATCATTAAAATTTGTTAAGAAATTAGTAAAATATAAGTTTAATTTTTTACTTTTACATTAATTTTAAATTGAAATTTCTAAAATTCTCTATTTTACCAATATAAGTTTTAAATCGATAATTTGAAAAAAAAAATATTTCTACTAATTTTTTACTAAACTAACTCTTAGGATTATTTTAATTTTGTTTTGTTTGTCATTTCTTATCGAAACTTTTTTTTTAATTTGTTAGCCTCACACTTTTTGTCTATAGTTTTTTTTCTTTAATTATCTATGTAATACATATTATATATGTTTTTAATTCAATTTATAAATGAACTATTTGTTGTACTTATGCAAAAATTATTTTATAAATAATTAGTTATTTGATAATACAAATGCAACCTCTGCTATAGAAGAAACCAAAAAAAAAAAATATCGTATCATCTCTATACTTTCATTAATTTTTTAATATTTTTATTGGAGGAAGAGAAAAACAAAAAAAATTATGTAACACCGCTAATGTAACCTTTGAGATAAATTTTCATTATGAATAAATTGTAGAAACTGCATTTTCTTAAAAAATTATATTACATCATGGAATATTTTCTTCTATTTTTAATTTTGTTGATATGTGTGAAGTAACAAAATGTTATATAAAAATATAATATTATACAGTAAAACCGTGAGAACCCAAATTTTTATATATTAGACATATATAAGACCCAATTGAATAGTTATGAGACCAAGTAATTTGAAAGAAATTGCTAAATAGTGATTTTTCGAATTTTGAGTAAAAAGAGTCACCTCGCACACACAAAAGTTCATAGGCTCCACGAGAGTGCGCACCCATCCAGAAATATCTGAATTATCATAAAATGATGATATTTGACATCGGGTAAGCTATTTGGATCCATAAAATTATGAATATGGCTTATCTCGAAAAACATGCAACAAATGTGAAAATAACGATTTTGTCCATAAGTCGAATTTTCACATTGGCTAATGAATATTGTGGATTGATTTAAGGGTATTAATTGAGTAATATCAAGTCATTAAATGTCATATTATATATCGTAATAAAATTTAAAGAGTAATAACCAAAAAGAACCACAATAGGTCAACACGGGCAAAAATTTTATGTTTGAGAGATATGGTTGGCCACCATTTGTAATTTTCATTTAATAATACATTATTTTGCATAAGACATACATGTGAATAATCAATTTATAACCTACCAACAAATTAAGCAATGTAATCCTTACTAATGAAGAGTGAAGAAAAGAGAATTAATGATTAAAAAATAGAACAAATAAAAAGAATGCATATTTGAGCGATATCTCAGTTGTCTCTAACGAGAAATATTAAAAAAATGAAAATTTCATTTAAATGTTTGAAGTTTAAACTTAATTCTGTTGGGAAATTATTTGTGTGGGCTTACATATATCAATTTATTGTACATTACAAGCTATCTAATTTGTTTTAGTCCACCTAAAAGTGATCAAATAAAGTTATTGGACTTCAGTGCATCTCAATTGGTATGGGCTTTACAATGTGTAGAGACCTGATATTTTATTCTATTTTAATGATGGGCCAAAATAGAATAAAATATACTTCAGTTATAAATAGGTTATGGTCCCCAGTCTAAACGTAATTTTTCTCATTCTCATATCCTATCAGTGAGTAAGTTAAGGTTTTCTCTCATAAATAAAAGGTTTAGACTGGAAGACTGCTAACCCCAATCAATCAATTTCAATGGATACAGATACGCTTCCGTATTCTAATTTTCTTGATGATTGAACATGAGATCCTGTTTATAAATTATGTAATTATAGTTTTCCTAACAAGTGGTATCAAGAGCCTATTCATGTTTAATCATTAAGAATTAAAATTTTTTGTTTTGGTTGAAAGAAAACCAAGAATATAAAGATTGAGTTTTAATTATAGGATTGTTTGATCCATATTAGTTTAATTTGTCCCAATTTTTTGATGTTTTCATCCGATTTTTGCATGGGCATTATAGAATACACATTTAATTTCAATTATGTACAGTTAATTGGATGAAAATAAGTCTAAAAATAACTAAAAAATAAGAAATTTGAAGAACAGACCCATCTGGGTCCAGCCGGGTCAACCCGACCCGGTTGGTTAAGGATCAAGCAGGGAGATCTCGAAAGGGATCTCCCCCACTCTCAGAGGCTGGCGCGTGTAACACACGCACCACCATGCGGTGGCCCGGAGGCCACCGTTTTCTCCAGTCTTGGATAAAATTTAATTTTAAGTTTTTTGGTGATTTTTATGGAATTTTTTGGAATCATTAAATATTTATTATTTAATATTTAGCATTATTTGAATTAAAGTTGTATGTTATGCATATGATTATTCTTGTTTTGCTTCATAGTGATATGTTTTATGATATTCTGAGTTGATTGGCAATATGTACTCTCCCTAAAATTGTCAATAAATTTATGTACTCTCACCTACATACATGTGCATATTTTATGAAAAATAAAGTTTCAAAATAAATTAAATTGATATAAAATGTCAACAAAGTGACCTATTTTGTATTAATTTATTTATTTTGAAAAATAAGGTTGTCATTAAGGAATTTATATGACAGCGTTTTTTAATTCATACGGAAAATAATCGGCCCAAAGGAAGATTATTTCTTTGCCGAATTATTAACACATAAGGTAGTAAATATGTGATAAATTGGTTTGCTTCATAGTGATATGTTTTATGATATTCTGAGTTGATTGGCAATATGTACTCTCCCTAAAATTGTCAATAAATTTATGTACTCTCACCTACATACATGTGCATATTTTATGAAAAATGAAGTTTCAAAATAAATTAAATTGATATAAAATGTCAACAAAGTGACCTCTTTTGTATTAATTTATTTATTTTGGAAAATAAGGTTGTCATTAAGGAATTTATATGATAGTGTTTTTTAATTCATGCGGGAAATAATCGGCCCAAAGGAAGATTATTTCTTTGCCGAATTATTAACACATAAGGTAGTAAATATGTGATAAATTTTTTTTTCATGCATGTAATATGTCGGTCCAAAGAAAGGCATATTATTGGCAGGATTTGGTTATCAATATTTACTAATAAAGTTTAAGAGTACCGCTTACAAATTGATATTTCTTCTAAAGACTAAATGTCAATGTTGTGATTGGTATCTTATATGGCCCAAAATTATTTGGTTGTGAGTTGATTATTGTTTTTCTGCTTACAGTAAATGTTTCTTCCATATCTGTCAATTTGAATAACATATCGGTGCTTAATGGCACTAACTTTGGAAAAATGGAAGGAGCACGTAACCATTGTGCTTGGGCGTATGGATCTGGACTATGCGATCAAGTCAGAACGACCTCCCGCCCCTACTGATAATAGTTCAGCTACAGAAAGGGCACTTTATGAAAAATGGGAGCATTCAAATCGCATGAGTTTGATGATCATGAAGCACTCAATTCCGGATGCCATCAGGGGCGCAATACCTGAGAAAGAAAATGCTAAAAGTTTCCTTAAGCAGATTGCAGACAGATTTGCTGCAAATGAAAAGGTCGAAACAAGTACTATTCTGACTAAACTTATTTCAATGCGGTATAATGGCACAGGAAACATAAGGGAATACATTATGAAAATATCTAATCTTGTTACAAGATTAAAGGCATTAAAGTTAGAGTTGTCTATAGACATACTCGTGCACCTGATCTTGATATCTCTTCCTTCACAATTTAATCCCTTTAAGATAAGTCATAATACTCAAAAGGAGAAATGGACTCTTAACGAGCTTATTGCTCAGTGTGTGCAAGAGGAAGAGAGATTGAAACAAGATAAGATAGAAAGTGCTCAATTAACATTTTCTACCAATGGTAATGTTGCCAATAAGAAAAGGAAAAGGAACAATACAGGAAAAGGCACTGCAAATATTGAAACTTCACAGCCTAAGGGGCAGCAGAAACAGGATAAGGTGATCACTTGTTTCTTCTGTCGTAAGGATGAACATGTGAAGAATGATTGTTCCAAGTACGAAAAATAGCTTGCCAAAAGGGGTAAACTTCTCAACTTTGTTTGTTTTGAAGTTAATTTGGCTTTAGTACCCAATCACACTTGGTGGATAGATACAGGTGCAACTACTCACATAAGTGTGACAATGTAGGGCTGTCTAAGGAGCAGAAAGCCAACTGATGATAAAAGTTTCATCTATGTGAGAAATGGCAAGAAAGCTCCTGTTGAGACTATTGGTCTATTCAGATTAAAGTTAGAATCTGGTTATTATTTAGATTTGGGCGAGACTTTTTATGTACCGTCATTTAGACGACATTTGATTTCTGTTTCTAATTTGGACAAATTGGGTTATTCTTGTTCATTTGAAAATAGAAAATTTAATCTCTTTTAGTATTCAAATCTTATTGGTACCGGTTGTTTAG
This sequence comes from Firmiana major, assembly GCA_033439115.1. Taxonomy (NCBI): domain Eukaryota; kingdom Viridiplantae; phylum Streptophyta; class Magnoliopsida; order Malvales; family Malvaceae; genus Firmiana; species Firmiana major. The sequence goes on along the minus strand of CM065898.1, from coordinate 78,716,617 downwards.
TTGACAAGTTATATAAATTGGACCTACATGCCTCATATGTTAATGAATGCTTGCATATAAATAATTATGGTACAAAGCGTAAATTAATTAATGAGAATTCTTCCATGTTATGGCACAAGCGTTTAGGGCATATTTTTGAATAAAGAATACGGAGACTTGTGTCAGAAGAAATTCTCGATTCCCTTGATTTTTTAGATTTCAAAATCTGTATTGAGTGTATTAAGGGAAAACAAACAAATATAAAGAAAATAGGTGCCAACAGGAGTTCAAACGTCTTGGAATTAATTCATACTGATATATGTGGTCCATTCCCTACGGCTTCTTGGAATGGTCAACAGTATTTTATTACTTTCATAGACGATTATTCTCGCTATGGGTACCTATACTTAATTCATGAGAAGTTTCAATCATTGGACGCTTTCAAGAAGCTTTAAAGACTGCAGTGTATATCCTTAATCGAGTTCTATGCAAAGCAGTAGCTAAAACCCCATATGAGTTATGGACAGGAAAGAAGCCTAGTATTAGGTACTTGCATGTTTAGGGTTGTCCAGCTGAAGCTAGGCCATACAAGCCTAACGAAAGGAAATTGGACTCAAGAACAGTAAGCTGCTACTTTGTTGAATACTCAAAAAGATCGAGGGGTTTTAAGTTTTATGATCCCTCAAGTAAATCCTTTTTCGAGACGGGAAATGCTAAGTTCATTGAGGATGTTGAATATAGTAGGAGTGTTAAACTCAGAGATCTTGTCTTTGAAGAAGAACATGTCACTGTTCCTACAGTTGCAATTGAAAATGATCAGACAATTATGTCTGGCGTTGTTCAAGATGCAAATACAGATAATAAAGATACTCCCGGTTTACCTCCTGCTTATATTGAAGAGTCAACTCCTATTCAATTAGAGGAGCAACAATAACCTCAATTGGAAGTGCCATTAAGGAGATCCTCTAGGGAGAGGAGATCAGCGATTTCAGATGATTATATCGTTTATATCTAAGAACATGAGTTTGATATAGGAATGGGAGATGATCCAACATCTTTCATTGAAGCCAAACAAAGTGTTCATTCCCAACATTGGATAGAGGCCATGAAAGATGAGATGAAATCAATAGAGGACAATGGCGTTTGGGATCTTGTCGAATTGCCTAAAGGAACGAAACCGATTGGTTGTAAATGAATTTTCAAAACCAAACGAAATTCAAAAGGCAATATCGAAATATATAAAACACATCTAGTCGCCAAAGGTTTCACTCAAAAGGAAGGTATTGATTATAAAGAGACTTTCTCTCTAGTCTTATCGAAAGACTCTTTTAGAATCATTATGGCACTTGTAACTCATTATAATTTAGAGCTACATCAGATGGATGTAAAGACAACGTTTCTCAATGGAGACATTGAAGAAACAATTTATATGGTGCAACCAGAAAATTTCGTGTCGGATAATTCGAAACATCTGATATGCAAATTAAAGAAATCCATCTATGGTTTAAAGCAAGCATCCCGTCAATGGTACCGAAAATTTGATCAAGTGATTACCTCATTCGGTTTTAAAGAGAACACTGTTGATCAATGTATTTATCACAAGATCAATGGGAGTAAGTTTATTCTTATGATTCTTTATGTTGACGATATTCTGCTAGCAAGCAGTGATATAGGCTTATTGCATGAAACCAAGAGATTTCTATCAAGTAATTTTAAAATGAAAGATCTTGGGGATGCATCTTTTGTGTTGGGCATACAGATCCATCGAGATCGTTCTCGTGGAATACTTGGCTTATCACAAAAGGCATATACCGATAAGGTGCTTAGCAGATTTGACATGAAGAATTGTGCATCAGGAGATACACCCATTGCTAAAGGTGATAAATTTAGTTTGCTTCAATGCCCAAGAAATGAAATTGAAAAGACAGAGATGCAAAAGATCCCTTATGCCTCAGCAGTAGGGAGTCTTATGTATGCTTAAGTCTGTACGCGTCCGGATATTGCGTACACAGTTGGAATGCTTGGCAGATATTTAAGTAACCCTGGTAAGGATCATTGGAAAGTAGTAAAGAGGGTTATGCGGTATCTACAGAGAACTAAAGATTACATGCTTACATATCGGATGTCAGATCATTTAGAGATCGTTGGGTATTCAGACTCCGATTTTGCTGGTTGCCTTGATAGCAGAAAATCTACCTCTGGCTATATTTTCATGTTAGCTGGAGGAGCTGTCTCATGGAAGAGTGTAAAGCAGTCACTCATAGCTTCTTCCACCATAGAGGCAGAATTTATAGCCTATTATGAGGCATCAAACCAAGCAATATGGTTGCGAAATTTTATCACTAGACTGTGCTTTGTCGATGGTATTGAAAGGCCATTGAAGATTAATTGTGATAATAAAGCCGCTGAGTTATACTCTAAGAACAACAGAAACTCGTCGAAGTCAAAGCATATTGACATTAAGTTTCTTGTTGTTAAGGAGAGAGTTCAGAGTCTTCAGATTACTATTGAATATATAAATACAAACTCCATGATTGCGGATCCGCTTACAAAGGGGGTACCACCTAAGATGTTTCATGAGCATGTAGCTCGTATGGATGTGGTTCATCCTGATGATATACTTGTATAGTGGGAGCTTGTTTCTTGATGTTCATTTGTTATTGAGATTTTTCTGATCAGAATACAATATTTTTTTTTATTATTGAAAACTCTGAAATAAAATAATATTCTTTCAGTAGCAGTATGCATAAAGTCTTGAAAGAATGATAAAGTAAGACCATTTGGAAATAGGCATGTTAAGGGATCACGTTTCATGTAATTTCCATGCTACACATCCATATTTGATCTATGTCGTTGATTAGATTAATATACGTGACCATTGATGGGTCTAGTTACGGAATATATGTAACGAAAATCGCTTTGATCCTATGTTGATATAATTGATGGATCAGATTGTGTAGAGATGTTCTTTATAAAGATAGCAAGTATTGAGCTCATAAAGTTAATTTTAAATGTACAATAGTCAAGCGTCATATGTGGTCCAAATGGGAGATTGTTGAGAAATTATTTGTGTGGGCCTACATATATCAATTTATTGTACATTATAGACTATCTAATTTGTTTTAATCCACTTAAAAGTGATCAAATAAAGTTATTGGACTTCAGTGCATCTCAATTGGTATGAGCTTTACAATGTGTAGAGACCTGATATTTTATTCTATTTTAATGATGGGCCAAAATAGAATAAAATATACTTCAGTTATAAATAGGTTATGGTCCCCAGTCTAAACTTAATTTTTCTCATTCTCATATCCCATCAGTGAGTGAGTTAATGTTTTCTCTCATAAATAAAAGGTTTAGACTGGAAGACTGCTAACCCCAATCAATCAATTTCAATGGATACAGGTACGCTTCCGTATTCTAATTTTCTTGATGATTAAACATGAGATCTTGTTTATAAATTATGTAATTATAGTTTTTCTAACAAATTCAACTTTAATGTATTATATTAAAAATAGACACTTCGTCTCCATCCCAAATAATTTAACACCATTAGCAAAAGTTAATAGAATATGAGCAATTCTAAAATTACCCAACTTTAAACATTTCAATCTAAATAATTCTTCATTTTTCTATTTTTCCTCTATCTTCCATTATTCTTTACTCTTTTTCATATTTTTTCACTCTTTTCCGTGAGTATTGTTCAATCTGTGATTTTTGTCTCAAATGTATTATATTTAATCTTATTAATCTTTAAAAATAAAATTATACTTAATTTAAATTTTAATCATTTCAATCCATGTTTCCAATTTTTAATTTTTTTTTATTTTGAAAATATGAATCATTTTGTGTTATGTAATTTTAATTTATGCTATTTACATTTAAATCAATTTATATGAACTTGAATGAATTTTTTGTACCCACATTTTGCGCTATTTACACTGATTTGTAACAAAAATAGCAAAGTATAAAACAATTATAATGTGCTACTTACTAATATTGAATCAAACAAACAAAATTTTTTTTATAAGTCTCATAAATTTCACATGACAGGTGAGTATTAACATTGTATTCTTTAAAAAAGTGCATAGATATAATAAATAATAAACAAATAAATAAAAAATAAATTAGAAGTAATTAAAAAGAAAACAAACTTTTCAAAGTTATATAACTCATTAACATTTCCTTCTTCGTTATTGTTTGATTTTGAGTATTTAATATATTCTAAAATATGTAGGGATAAAATGATCTCAAATTTAAGTTTTTAACTTTACTTAATGATTGATTAACAGAAAGATTTACTTGTCTTATGAAATAAAAAGTTCGAGATGTAGTGTCCATTTTTATACTAATAGACTAAAGCAAAATTAAGTTCAAACACTTAGATAAAATTTACCCTAAAACATAAAGAAACAAAGAGCATATAGGAAAAGAAAACAAAAAGAAATCAAAAGAATAAGTAAAATAAAATCGTATTACCTATTCTAGAATACCTTTAAAATGTAACACCCTCAGGAGTTAAGAGTTTCAGACTAACTTTTTTCTTTTTTCTTATCACGTTTATTATTCATGCAGTGTAGATTTTTTTCAACAAGTGGGTTACTACTCGTTTTAAAAGTTCAAGATTAATTGTCTAAAGTCTCGAATAACAACCTCATGATACGTGCCATTTCACCTAAATAGAGTTTCAATTTTATCATACCTATTTTCCGACTTTCATCAATTGCAGAGAATTAAATCAGCTTACAAAATCAATAACACTCCTGTAGTCATTTCAAAATAATCACATGGCACTTTAAATATAAATCATACTTAATTACGTCACAAGGTAAAACATAGGTGACATTACAATGTAGCTCCCATTACTTGCATCCCATTCAGACTTACACTGTGTATACAAAAGAAAATATTGTTGGAATATAAGCAAAAAGAATCCTGAGAGGCTATACCTCAACAATTTAAATCGTAAAGCTCAGAAGCACGTGGGACGAGCACTCAAATCCACACTCTCATTCTGAGCTTATCGAAAGTAATTTCTAAAAAAAGAGGAGAATGAGCTAAAGTCTAATTAGAAATACACACAAAAAGATACTAAGCTCATATCATACTAATGCATGAAACCAAAGTTAAGAAGTATAAATCATGCCATATGCATTTTGATGAGTCTATCTAGCTATCCTCAACTATCATAGTCTTGTATTAGAACTTTAAAGGATATTAGTTTGAAGGAAAGCTCCTTATTTCCCAAACCCTAACTATTACCTACTACGGTCCTCCCACACACGTAATCTCAACTAACGAAATGCATCTGCCATACATAAAATAAATATTTCAAAACTATGCAATTATCGAAAAACACTTGGAACTCACATATTACACACTTTCAAAGCATAAAACAGTTATACAATAAGTATTTAAAACTCATGTTTAGTGTTTTAAAAACAATTATCAAATCTGAGATCCAATGCACGAATATATAAACCGAAATAATAATCATGAGACATGGTATAAATCCCTAATAGGCAATATAACCACAATATATCCCAGGTAACTTGCCATGGTCCACATCCCCTTTACAAATGGCACTATCTATGATTACAAATCTTCCCAATGCTACTGTACAGTTAGCTATTGGTGTATGGCACTATCTAGGATTATAAATCTTCCCAATACCACTGTACAGTTAGCTATTGGTGTAAATATGTCAACTGGTTTGTTGAACAATAACTATGCCATGAGGCAATTACTTCACCATCTCTGAAGCACCACACATGTATATATATAGTGGTCTTGCCACACAGGCAACCATCCAACTATATATACATCAACATGTCTATATATCTCAAAATCACCACACATGTATATATAGCGGTCTTGCCATACAAGCGGCCATCCAGCTATATATATAAACATGTCCACAAAGTCGCATAGACATACAATATTACAATACCATAAGTCTCGAAACAATTTTTTTTTAGACAGCCTTTATAATAACAAATGATCAACACATTTAGTATTGTGAAATGATGATCAAAACCAATAACAAAATATGTACGTATTTGTAAATCCCATCAAAGTATATTAAATATAAGCATGGCTATCAACACATGATAAATCATCTCACTGTACTGAAAGGATTTAATGCATTATTTTAAAACAATGCTTTCTCTTATAAAACACATGGATCTCAATTTAATTTTTATCACATGCAGTGCATGATCAACAGAAGCATTATGCCTGCTTAGGTCGACACTATGAGGTGTGCCTAGTGTACTCTTACATTCTAAATTTCACTATTCACAATTTCTCAAGGTCTCAAAGTGCTTGTCCACAATTATCATTTTACAAGATGACCAAACCATTTAAATCACTTTTACATCTCGATATCGATACTAAGACCCTCACCATCATTATGAGTCTTCTTAATATCCCACAAATATTTAAATATTATTTTCTTAGTAACTCACGATATCCTCATCACTTATTTATTTCTATTGTTACATAATCATTATTTTCATCCACATTTCTATAATGGTTCATAACCACCTCATACCCAATCACAATATACCATTAAGCCACTTTCATCAATGATCACATTATTCACCATACAATATAACACATAATTCTAACTCTTTTATACAAAGCAATATAAACCAGCAGCATCTTTGAATATGATCTAAATTTAATACGTTTGAAAAGTGTGAGGATCTTTTTATAAATACTTGTTTATTTATAATGTCAATAATAGGCAAAACACTTCAATACTATATATATATATATATATATATATATATATATATATGTATATAACAAGACATAGAAATTATTAAACAAAATTCATCTAAATTTAACAAAATTGAAGTTCAGTAATAAACGATTTACACGAAAAATCAATAATCTCGTCTTCTACTGCTAGCAAGACTACTAGCAAAATCATCTTCATTCTCTACTTCTTCAAGTAGTTATAATTAGGATCGTAAGCAACAACTAAGCGCAGAAACTTTAATGCTTCAGCCTTGCGCCCACAGTCCAGTAAAGCACTGGAAAAAGCCCCATGTCAAGCATGAACCATGTAAGCATTTGTACACAATAGAAATAAAAAGAGATTGCGACTTTCAGAAGTGAATATGAACTTAAAATTCAAACCTTGAGAGTAACAACAATCCATCGAAGTAATGAGCTTTGCTCTTGGGATCCTCGGGCTCTTTAACATTTGCAATTCTTTCTAGGTGTGCAAGTCCTTCTGCCTTCTTCCCCTGTCAGATAAGAAAGGAATGGAAATAAAATGAAGAGCGCATCAATGGCTCTTTGAATGAACTACAGAAATTTGAGTTCAACCAAATTCACAAAATCTCCGGCAAGCCTAGACGCGGTCTTATGTATGGAGGATAATTTTTTTATATATATATATATATATATATATATATATATATATATATATATATATATATATATATATAATGAGATAATGGATGTTTTGAGAATGAATTCCACCGTATATTGCTTCACCTGTTTCATATAGACAACACCAGCCCATTGAGACGAAAGAATTAAAAGATCAACATCCTCAACCTCTGTTGGATGGCCAGCGAGTGACAACTGATGAGACGTAAAAAGATCAGCTTGTGATTAGTTCGAACAGAAGGATGGGGCTCTTAACGCAAATTACTAGCAAATCATATCAATTGGTCCAATGGATTCATTTATCATTTAGTCATTTTAGATGCATGCATTAATTAAAAAGTCAACAATGACATACCAAAGTAAACCATTCTGAACTAAACTTCAAACCTTAACCCAATGGCTTACTATTCAACAATAACTTGCAAATTTTTTTAAATAAAAGAAAGAAAATCAAACCTTAGATATTGCACGTTCTAAATACTCATTAGATTCCTTCAGCAGTCCTTTCTGCATTAGAGTCTGCCCCATGACAACCATAGCTTTTACATATTCAGGATCTTTTTCAAGTGCCAATCTGTGAAGAAATGTTAATTGTACAAAGCACAAAAACCAGCTGACTAGTAGAAGGAAAATGATAATTAAAGGAAAAAAAAGACAAGGGACTAACTTTAACAAGGAAACTGCTTGATCTTTTTTTCCCACTGACAAGTGTTTGATTGAAAGCTGAAAACAACTAAATTATAATTAGACAGAATACTCGAAAAACAATTCGTAAGCATATTCAGTTTCTATTATTTTATATTCATTTATTATACTTAACAGACGATCACGAACAACATTTCAATATTCGTTATTAAATGAATCGAACATAAATAAAGATATGATTCATTCGTTTATGTTCACAAACAGACTCTTTTAATATTTAATTAAAATTCATTTATCTACTGTTTATTTAGTATTTATTTATTATTCGTTAATATATAAATTATTGAAATTACATATTTAGGTACTTAAATCATATTACCTATTACCCAACCCTAGCTTCCTGTTTCCTAAACCATACTTTCTCATTACATAGTACCCACCTAGTACCCATGCCGCCTTGTTTCCTCCCTTTTCACCCAAGCCTTCCTCTTCTTCCAGTTTCCACCCAAGCCGTCACTTCCTCTCTTTTCACCCGATCCTTCCCCTTCTTCCAATTTCCACCCAACTCCCAATCTGCTACCTATTTTTCTTCATAAGCTGGGGTAAAGCTTTTCTCTTTCTCATTTTGTTCTTGTACGCGTTGATTTAGGTTTTTACTTCTCTCGTGAATCTTGGGTTTTGCTTTCTGTTTAATTGAATTTATATTTTTGCGGGTTTATACTATTTATCTTTCTGCATTTTCCTTTATCAATCTAATCCAAATACAGACAGCAACATTGTTGTAAAATCATCGACTTTTGTGTTTCCATGGCAATGCCTAAGCAAGGCAAGGCCTCCCTCACTCTTAAACTCTATAATACCTTATACCTCCAAATCAATCCTGTCCATATCACCCACCTCTCTCTCTCTCTAATCATCCTTTAAATCAGGCAATTTAATTTAATAATCCTCATTTAATATCTAAATAATCTTTTTTTTTGTCGTTCTTTTTCTGCATGAACTGATCTGGGAAATAAATTATATTTGCAGAATTGAATATGAAATTGATTTTTTTAATGTGTTAATTTTGGTCTAGGTATTTTTAAATATTTCAAAAGTTGTTAGATTTAGTATTAATAGCGGTGATCTTTGGTGATTTTGAAATCATTAGATGAGTTTTTGCTTTAAGTTATTGGATTAATTGTTAATTCCACCTGTGTTGAGTGTTATACAAAAATGCAGCCAATTCCAAACCCGAATAAAAGAAAGGGGTTGGTAGTAGATTTAGATAACCAGCCACCCAAAACTTGTCCAATTTTTATGAGATGAACCGTTATGTGAACTTCACTTGGGTGTCTCCTACACCGTGATGCACTACTTTGCAGCTCAAATGTAGTAAAAAGTATGCAAGGGTTACTGGGTTGTCGTTCAGAAGCACTGCACCACATCCATGCCTAGATATGTCAAATAGGCAAAGGTTCCCATACTATAATGGATAGAAATGGATAAAGAAGTTAATCCGTAACCATAAGTTTAGATTAAGATCCTAAAATATAGAAACACTTAATGGTAAGTTAGTCGTGGAGACTTGTGAGGTTATGTGTAAAATGAGAGTTAGCATCTTGTGTCTCCAAGAGGCCAAATGGATTGGGAAGAAGGCTAGGGAATTAGCACCTTAGTAGTATAAGTTTTGGTACATAAGGGATATGATTGCAGACAAAAAGTATCAAGAGGATGTTGTGCATGTTAGGAGACAAAGGGATATGATTATTTTGGTTATGCTAGTTCTTGGAGGAGAAATTCTGAATGTTATTAGCACATATACACCACTAGATAAGACTTGGTGAGGCTAGTAAATGACAATTTTGGAATGATTTAAATAAGCTAGTACAAGAAGTGCCTATATGAGAATCGGTGACCTTAATGGCCATGTAGGTGCTAGTAGAGAATGTTTTGAGAACATACAAGAGGGTCTTAGCTATAGTGTAAGAAACAAGGGTAGGGACGCTATCCTAGATTTTGTTTTTATCCTACAACCTAACCCTAGTGAACATATTGTTTAGGAAGAGAGAATCTCACATTCTAACTTTAAAAGTATATCAAACGTAAGTCAAATAGAATTCTTTTTGACTTAAAGGAGAGATAAACGTATATATCTAGACTACAAGGTTACCATAGGTAACAGTATTACCACGCAACATAGACTATTAATCCCAGACACGAAAATTCATAAACAACATCGAAAGAACCAATATAAAGGAGCTACAAAGATTCAATAGTGGGAGCTAAAAGAAGATTTTCATGCAGTATGTAGAAAATAGTTGGATCCAGAAAGAAGGGTAAACAATAGTGGAGGACCCAAATATATTGTGCAACAAGATGGCAAAAAGAATTCGGGAGGTGGGCAGGAGATACCAAGAGTATCAAACGGAAGAACACAAACTGAAAAAGATGCAACATGGTGGAATGAATCAGGTAAGGAAGATATAAATGCTAAGCAAGATTGTTACAAGGCTAATGAAGAACAACCGAAGAGAGCTTCACTAAATATAAGTTAGCTAAGAAGAAGGCAAAGAGAGCAGTGGAAAAAGCTAAAACGAAGGTTGTGAAAGAGATTCATAACAAGTTAGATTCAAAAGATTGAAAGAAAGAAATATACAGATTGGCACGAGCAAGAGAGGATGAATCACGATCTATGAATTGTAAAATGTATAAAAGAAGAATACCAAAGAACTCTAATCAAAGACAATAACATTAAGGAAAAGTGGTGTGATTATTTGAACAAACTATTTAACAATGGACAAAGCCAAATTTTGGATAATATCTCGATGCCTCTTGAGGATCTAAATGCTTTATGTGCAGAATCAAAGAGATATGGGTAAAATAGGCACTAAAGAGAATGAAGACAAGGAAAGTTATTGGGATCGATGACATAACTATTGAAGTTCGAAAATACCTAGAAGAGATAGGAGTTAGGTGGCTGACAAATCTTTTTAATATGATTTGGTGCACTAACAAGATGCTTGAGGATTAGAGAAAAAGTGCTTTGGTACCTCCATATAAAACCAAAGGATATTTTAGGGTAGCTACAACTACCAAGGCATATAACTAATGAGACACAATGAAATTATGAGCAAGAGTGATAGAACAGAGATCAAGAAAGAATGTACAGCTATCGGAGAATCTATTTGGTTTTATGCCTAACCCATCAACTATAGAGGCAATACACTCGTTTATACAACTTGTGGAGCATTCTCGAACACAGGGTAAAGATCTTCATATGGCCTTTATAGACTTGGAGAAATCATATAATAAAGTGTTTAGGAAGGTGTTATGGTGGTCTTTAATGAAGAAAAAAGTCACTGTGAAATATATTGAAATAATTAAAGATATGTATGGATATGCAAGAACATATGTGAGGACATATGGAGGACAAACAAGCAAATTTCCTATCGCAGTAGAACCACATTAAGGGTCAGCGTTAAGTCTCTTCTTGTTTGCTACAGTAATGGACGACCTGACAAAATCCACCTTGGATAATGTGTCTTGGAGTATGATATTATCTTATATGTTGAGACTAAAGCGGAGGTTAACGCGAAATTAGAACTATGGAAATAGGCACTAGAATCAGGAGGGTTTAGAGTAAACAGAGTGAAAATTGAATACATAAAATGTAAATTTAGTTAAACAAATAGGAAGATTGTAAAATAGTTATGCTAGAGGGGCAACGACCCTTAAGCGAGATGATTTCAGATGTCGCTTGTACATATGGATTAAGAGATTGATGGCGATATGACCCATAGAATCCAAGTTAGTAGGAGCAAGTGGAGAAGCACTAGAGGTGTGCTGTGCGATAAAGGAATTCTTATATGACTGAAAAACAAGTTTTACATGACAATTTTTAGACCAACATTGCTCTTTGGTTGTGAATTTTGGGCGACTAAAAGACTGCACACACTAAATAAATGTAGCAAAAATGCGAATACTACGATGAATATATGGATATAAGAGAAAAGATAGAATGAGAAATAAGGGTATTTGCAAGGTTGGAGTGGCACCTATTGAAGACAAAATAAGTGAGTCGTTTACATTGGTTTGGACACATACGATGTAGATCTGTGAACGCTCCAATTAGGAGTGAAGGATATGAGTGATGAAATAAAGGTCAAGGGTAGAGAAAGACCGAAATGATTTGAAATGAAGTTATTTGGAAAGATATGACGGAACGAGTTGGAACAATAAATCGCTTCAGATATTAATGAGTGGAAAAGGAGAATTCTTGTTGACAACTTAATGTGAGTTCATATATTGACTCATGTAGCCCACCCAGGTATTAGGATAAAGGCTCTAATGATGATGATGATTGTTGGATTAATTGTTATGTTATGAGTCAGAGCTAATGACTCTTTTTTATGGTGGTTATCACTTGAATGCTGCTGTTTATAGCTCTTTTTGTTTTGTTCTACAAGATATTTGATTGTTTCGACGTACCAAAAACGCACAGCGATTGTGTTTGAATGTTTGTGATTTAGTGGAACTGTTGATTATATGATTGGTTGTGTTTGTTTGTAGCAATCAACTAATAATGTTCGATAATGTAGAAAAATGGAGAAAGAAAGGTAGAACTTTATTGGGATAGTTTTTTCATGATTCTGCTTCTTAATGAATGTTCTGTAATGAGTTGCAATGTTGGTGATTATTTTATCGTTTGTTTGTTAGCAAATGTCTTATAATGTGTAAAATACAAAAGCGGAAGAACTTTTGTGAGAATTGGTAATAAGGGAGAACTTCGCTTCCATGTGAAGATTTTATTGAGGGGATTGTTGCATTGATCAATGTTTTCTTTCTTCCTGGAAAGGAAAAGAAAATAGACTATGGCTCAATTCATTCCAATCAGTTGAGAATATGATAAAGCCTTATCTTGGGGCATTTTTCCGGTTTCCACAAAGAACTCATTTGCTCCTTTCTCTTTGTGTTATATGTTTGTGAGCTAAATTATCAAGATTTCTTTTTTGTGATATGTGTTTCAAGTTATATTTTAAAAATTGAAGATTTCAGACTTCAGTTGGTTTTTATGTCGAATTTTTTAGTTTATATGTAGGATTTGTTTAAATTTGTTTAATGTTACTCTACTATTTGTTTAGTGTTCAAGAACATGTATTTATGAACATATTTGTTTAATGTTTAAAAGTGCATGTTTGAGAACACATTCATTTATATGTTTATGAACATATTTGTTTATATGTTCACAAACTTGTTCATTTAATCTTCACAATCGAGCTCGTTTAAGCCAAACGAACTTGTTCACAAAAATTAAACAAATAACTTAATAACTTAACGAACTAACTTTGAATAAAAAACAAAGTTTCTTATCGAACTGAACACAAGCTTAAAAAATAAACGAGAACAAAGACATAATATTGTTCGTTCAGGTTTAGTTCGATTACACTTCTAACTTTACAATGATGTGAAAATTTATAGCAAACCATTGCTAGTTAAACAATATGCCAAGATCCTAGGCTTAGAAACTTACCGCAAGCAGTTCTTTAGGACTTAAATTTTGAACAGGAATTCTACGTTGCACTGAGGGTGGCTCCACAGATGGTGTTCCTGCTTTAGGAGCTTCCTTATATGATAGGCCCAGAGTTGCACGAACAGCGGGGTGTTTGAGGGTTAATTGCTGCAACGTTGATTAAGTCCACAGAGAAGTGTTAATTTATTATATAATTTTGCATAAAGCAGGATAACGCCTAAAGTTATCAAATTGCATGATCTGTGAGAAGTCAATTTGAGAATCCATAACCGAAAAGGGATAGAAAATCCATAACTAAAATAAAGTAACATTCAAGTACATTGAAAACCAGTAATTTGAATTATAAATCAAAGGAAAAATGAATAATCAATCAAAATGTGCAGACAGAGATGGTCAAATGCATACATGTTACTTTTAGTGGGAGCTCAAGTTGGAAATACACTAGAAGCATAGAAGAGAAACCCTAGCTACCATGGTCTGTGCATCCCAGGACCAGCGATCCAACTCGCATGCCCTGGATCCCAAACTGCAGTCTTACATCATCTGGTTCTTTTGCTAAGTCGACCACAGTCCATTCATCAGATATCTCAGTAGATCTCATAAAAACAGGAAAAGTCAAACACTAGCCTCAAGCACTTCTCACTGCTGAGATACACTAAACACCAAAAGCATCGCTTATATAAAGTCCACACAGCTTGAGCTTCTAAGAATTCTCTAGCAAGGGGTGGAAGTTACAACATGAGATTGAGTAATAGTTCATAGTTAAAGCAAGATAATACATGAATAGAACATCATTTCCAAATGTTGTTTTTTTTTTTTTTTAACAGAGAGAGAGAATGTAAAAATAGAAAGATATGGAAGAGTAATAACTAATGAAAATTCTTATATTGTTGTAAGGTAAGCCTTACTCATCTTTAACATATTTATTCTATCAATTAACATATCCCAATATTGGGATAAAGGTTCTGATGATGATAGTGATTTTATCAATTAACTAAAATATTGCGTCAATAAAATATTAGTTTCAAGGATATTTGGATATCCTAGAGGGAAAACTTGGAGCAATAGTAAAGGTTGCTCTTTCGTGACTTGGAGGTTACAAGTTCAAGGGAAAACAATCTTTGTTAATGTAAAAAGAAGACTGCGTACATTGGCTCTCCCCAGACCCCAAAAATTGAATTCAAATGTTTCTGAAAAAAATAACAAATTCAAAATTATTCAAAAAGCCACGAACCTAAGGCCAAAAGCCCAAGTGCTCATCTTTTAACTTTTAAAATTAGTCAAAGACCCAAGCAAACACACAAGCACTTTTGCACTTCAAATTATACTATAAGTTTGATTTCCTCTTTGATAACTCTAATTTATAGGGCTATTTATGTGCTTATTTTCCTTGATTATTGCTTAATTCTCTTGTAAAAATGTTAATTTTCCCTTAATTTGATTAATTTTCTCTAATTGCACAAATAAATAAATTTTAGAAGAAATTAGATTAATTTAATGGCATTTGAGCTTACTTATGTAGAATAAGATTGAGTGTACTAGAAAACATCTTCCATAATAGCCTAATTTGTTTTTTTGTACAACTCACCCATTGCCACCTAAGTATGCCACATGGCTTTACTTTATTCATTTTTGGAAGATGATAACAAGTTTTTACATGGACTTCATATGAGTTGGCCATCTAGGATGACACTTAAACAATAAGATAAGAGGTAGTTATGGAGCTTTGATGATATGAAAATATCTTTCTTGAGGACTTAAAAGAATTAAGACACATGGCAATTAATTGCCAACTCACCTAAATAAGTCATTTTACCTTTTTATCCCCAATTTACCTATGTATATAAACTAAATGACGGGGGAAGGAAGAGTGGACAGCTACTATAGGAATTTAGGTTTCATTTGCATGATTTCTTTTCTTAGTGTAGTGTAGCCACCAACTTATTTTACAAGCACCTTTTGTATTTCCTTTACAAATTTAATTGTTTTCTTTACATTTCAAGTTTAAACTTTATTTTAATTTTGTAATTTCAATTAGTTTTTTAATTTTCTCTTCTTTTACTCCTTTTCTATCTTCATTTTTGGATTATGATTGAGTTCTCTAGTCCTGGAGACTTAAAAGACTGAAAAACACCTCCATAGTTTTTGTGATTGAGCTTGGTCTACATTTTTTTTTTCTTTTCGTTATTGTTGAATTATTTTTACTATGTTTAGTTAAGTAGTTATCGTTTAGAGTTTATAGTTCAATTTATATAGATATTTTAGTGAAGTTTAAAAGATAAAAGAAAAAATATATTTAATTTTTTTTCTTATTGTATAGTTCAATCGGTTTTCTAGTATTTTCCATTAAATTTTGAGAGTTACGGGTTTGCTTTTCTACGTCCCAGCTATAGGATCAGCCTCATTTACGTGTTCTTTCTTATTGACTTTAATACGTTATTAGCATTAAGTAATTTAATGATTTTGATAGTTAATGCAAAGCGGTGGGCATTATGTTGCATTGGTTTCACGTGAGTTCATGATTTGTTTACATCATTTCTTTTAGTAATTTATGCATGAGTAGTATTAGATAACTAATTTATGTTGCATTAATTCTGTCCTGCATTTTCACTACTGCCACCTAATATTTTATGTGTCATTTGAGTAGTTTTTAGGTGTTATTTAGTGTAAGCATATGTTAAATAAAATTTAGAACTAGTTAATTTAATTTTATAATGCATTTTTAATTAGTACATTTACCATTACATTTTAGGAGTTAGGCGTCATTCTTTGAGTGTACTGCACAGTTTTTGTTTTATCTTATTTTAGGATTAATTAGGTTCATTTAATTAGATAATAAGTCATTTTTGGGTTATGTAAATAGTAGTTAATAGTTAGAATACGTTTAGGTAAATTTACATTGCATTTTAAGTTAGATTTTGCATGTTAATTCAAAACTGTCCATAATTTTATTTTTATTACCATTTGGTTAATTTAGGGGCTATTAGGATGTGTTCCATGCATTAGTTATGTAGAGTTTAAGATCAAAAACATGCATTTAGGTTTAGTTTAGGGTTGTAACATATTTTATGCATTTTTAGTTTTTTTTTTCATTTTAATTTCAAAAATCCCAAAATATTTTCTTTTTCATGCATTATTTTAGTTATTCTTAGTAATTTATTATGCATTTCATTAATTTATATATCATTTAGGGTTAGAATTAAAGCATTTTAGGGCATTCCAAGGTTAGGGTTACATTTAGGTAGTTTTAGGGTTCTATTAGGATTTGATTTCATCATGCAGCAGTTTAGAATAATTTACATTTTTATTTTATTTAATTAGATTAGGTTCATGAATTTTTATTTTTATATTAGGATTTTCTTGTTTTATTTTTATTTGCATTTTAGTTTCTTATTTTTTATTATTTGCATTTTGACCTAATTTCTTTATTGATTTTAATTTTATTATTTTTCTTTTGCAGTTGTTTTTTGTATTTCTTATTTGAGCTTTGTAAGTATTTTTTATTTTTGTCATTTCTCTTATTATTTTCATTTTATTATTATTTTATTTGCTTATTTTTATATTTTTATTTTCTCATACTTTAGTAGATTGTAGATCATCCACCTTCATAATTCACTAAAATATACTTTAAAATATAATTATTTAGTAAGTAATTAAGTTACAAAAATTTTTGTGAGATGATATTTTGAACTTAACTCCGTATTACTTGCACGGAGATATCATTTTAGGATCATCACTCTTATAAAGACTATATTTATTAATATAGTCCAATGTCTAGTACGTGTTATAATTTTAAAAATAAATTTATATTTAATTTTTTTTTCTTTTTATTAGTTGAATTTGATCAAATCAATCAAATCCAGCATTGATAGGCTGGAAATGATCTAAGACCAAGCTGAAAATCTATCTTAAAAGTTCAATGAATTGAATCTGTTTCTTAAAGCTATTTCTAGCCTATCAATGTGGTATCGAACCTTGACTGGCCAGATATATAGCCGATGATTGGTCGGATTGGAAATAGAGATTGAGGAGAGAAAGGGGGAAAATAAAAGGAAAAAAAAAAAGAAAAGAAAGAAAAAGAAAAAAAATATATTTTTATTCTTTAAAAAATAAAAAGCATTTTTTAAAATTTTCAAATAATAATTTCAAATTTTGAAAATAAAAGAACGAAAGGAAAATTTTTAATGTGCCTATCTTATTTTTTTCGAAAATAAAAAACTTCATCATATCAAATAATAAAATTAAAAAATTAAAAATTAAAAATTAAAAATTAAAAATTAAAAAAATATATACTACGCTGAGCATTATTTTTATCAAATAATGGTGTTGTCTAGACGTTAGGACATATTGATGAATAGAATCGAGGTTAAAATGCTACGTTGAACATTATTTTTGTATAGCTACTACTTTAAATGTTTTCATACATTATAAAATTATGATTTTATATCTAATTAAAAGGAAAAAAAAAAAACCCCTCTCATAGTCACAAACCTGCTAAATTTTTCTAGTTTTGGTCTCTTTAATTCTATGATATTAATGTTGAATCTCGGATTGTTTTCTTTTGGTACATTTGAAAAAAACACTTGAACCTTTTGAAATCTAAATTTTTCTCATTTTATTTTTTATTTGAAAAACTAAAAAGTAATTGAGAACTCGAAATAATATTGTGCAGGCCCGAAACCACCGAAGTACTCGAATTACTGACGTGGGGCCCATTAGCATGTAAACCGAGGTAAAGCTCTAAACCCGAGAATTACTTAATGTTGGCTCTACCGAGAGGGGGGGTGAATCGGTTTTCTAACAACTATGGCAAATTAAAAATTAATCACAAATTAATCACAAATGATAATGAGCAATATAGTGCAGTATAATAATTTAATGCAGAGTAGGGAAGAGAGAAACAAACACAATCGTTTATAGAGGTTCGGCCAAACTCTTGCCTACGTCCTCTCTCCTTGACCTTCTTGTCAAGTGTTTTCTTTCTCTCTATCAATAGAGCTTACACAGTTCCTTTTTGCAGGTTAAGGAATAACCTCTCTACCCTTAGCAATACAGAAAAAGTATTCAGCCTCTTACAATTTTCTCTCACTGAGGAACAATCCTCTTCTCTTTTAAGATAAGACTGAATACAATATAATGCTTTAAAGTGGTAGGACAAATGTAGCTTTTTGCACTTAAGCTTTTACAATGATTCTCAATGAATGAGCAATATGGACACAAAGAATGAAAGAATTAAAGCTTGAGAATGTTTGGAATATGCAGCAATAGTGTCTTCATTCTCTTTGTCTTCAATGCTTGGTTTTATACTGAAGGATTGGTAGTTGGAGCATTAAATGCTATTCTTCCCGTTGTGATTTGCAGAAACTAGCCGTTGGGTACCTCCAGTAGAGTGCCAGATCGATCTGCCTTCTTGGCCAGATCGATCTCTTAGTTATAAGTCCTGCAAGATTGAAGCACAAATACACAAGGAGATCGATCTCATAGGTTAGCAGATCGATCTGTTAGTTTAAAAGTAATGAGGCAGATCGATCTGTCGAATAGGCAGATCGATCTCCTAGACTCTCTGTTTGACGCAAGATCGATCTCTAGATCGATCTTCCATGCAATCTCGTAGAGAGGAGATCGATCTCTCAACAACACAGATCGATCTCTTTAGCTCTCTGACTTTGAGAAGATCGATCTCTTCCTTACCAGATCGATCTCATAAGTTCTCTGACTTTGAGTGTGGATCGATCTCTCAGATCGATCTATAGTCTTAAGCTCTTAAGGGAGATCGATCTCTTCCTAGACCAGATCGATCTCTCAACTCTAGCTTTAGCCAGATCGATCTCTTAACCCTTGCAGATCGATCTCATTTTACCTTAATCTCTTTACAACGTTTTAAGGCTAGGCAGATCGATCTCTTACTTCATGAGATCGATCTCTCATCAAGTAAAAGCCCAGGAGATCGATCTCTCATACCCCAGATCGATCTCTCATCAGCAGAACTCTAAGTTCTGGTACTAATAACATCTAAACATGTTTGTATATCATCTTAACATTATTGAATTAACTTGTTTTGTCATTTCAAAATACATTAACTCAACAATCTCCCCCTTTTTGATATGACAAAACTCATCAATTTAAACATGTTTAGTGAATTTGCAAAACTCCCCCTTTTTGTGAGCTTTTGATTTTGTTAATGACTTAACTCCCCCTCAGTTAAATCTTAACTCCCCTTCAATTTAACTCCCCCTCAATTTAAATTATAGCTCCCCCTCAATTAAATCATTCTTTTAAACATTTAACACAACCACAACACATGTTTCTTCTCCCCCTTTTTGTCATATCAATCACACACGAAAGAGAAGATTCATGGCATTTCAAAATCAACATTTTCATTAACTCACCAAATATCCAGTCAAATCACATTTCATTCAAGCAAATTCCTCATTGATAACATCAAGTAGCTTAAAATGTTGTAACTACACTAAATCAAAGCACCTAATGCCTAATGTGAGGGAGGATCACGATCCAAAAGATTCTCAACATGCGTGCGTGTTACTTGGAGCTCATCGAACATCGCCTCTTGAGTCTCTTGAATCTTATCCACTCGTTGGGTTAAGTCCTCGATCATACGCCGCTGAGTGGCAAAGTCGTCATTCATCTGCTGACTGAGGTCAGTCACCATCGTCATGAGCATCTCCAATTCAGCAGGAGACGATGTTGGTGCAGTGGGCGGAGCCGATGGTTCCTGAGCTGGTGCAGCAGGTTGGTGTGCTGGTTCATCAGTGGGGTCGTCCTCAGCCTCAGCAGGTTGCTGTTCTTGCTTTTTCGTCCACTCTCCCCGGAAATTTTTGTAGTACCCCATATGATGTAGGGTCCCAATGTTAAGCACGCTTTTGGGAGATGGGAGTTCGCTAGTTTCGCCGCTGCAGTTGATACCAAGGCGGTGGAGAAGATAAGCCACTGGTTGTGGAAAAACTATTGTGGTAGCTTGGCCATGCACAATCTTCAGCCAATCTTCGTATATAAAGTGAGGGAGGTTAGGTTTTTGGCTTGTGGTGTGAATGTGATGGAGCCAAAAACGATCTAGACGCCTAACGGTAGAATGACGAGTACCGAAAGGGCGGAGGTTCCACGAAATTATGAGGTGGAGTAACCGAAGGTGCATTGGAAGGTTACTCGCCTTGTCCCCGGGGAGTTCAAACGCAAAGGGGACTTCCTCATCCTCATTTGTTAAGCCTTCATCGCGTATATCAAACACTTTGGCTAGAACTTCAGAGTCAATTATAATGGATTGACCCATGACGTAGGTTTTGAAGGCAAGGATTTTGCAGGTGTCATCGGGGTCATAAACGAGTTCGGCATTGGAAAAGAATGCGCGAACGAGATTTGGAGGGACAGGAGTGTTGATTTTCAAGAAGTTCGTCCAACCAAACTCCTCAAATTTTGACAAATAGGGAAACTCTATGCGATTGAGGAACGAAAAATCGATAGTGCGCCAATGCTTGATTGGCATGGTTGAAAAATATTCCTCATATCGCTTTCTTTTTGCTGGTGTTTTAAAACACCGATTAAAGGAAGCGACAGGAGGTGGAGGAATGGGTTGTGATGAGGAACCTCCCTCTACAGTGGTTCTAGGAGGTTTGTTTGCTACTGACTTCCTAGGCATGATTCTAGACTCTAGATTTGCACTAAACAGATTCAACAGTGAGAAAAGCAATGAAACAGGACCTAGGTTTGCCCTAGAATCAAAATGAACACAAATTGAAGACAGATTTTGAGAAAATCAGTAAGGAATGTTGGTTACAATACCGGATTGTGACACCGAGACGCAAGGAGGACCGTACAGAGATCGATCTGGTCGCGAATCAAAGGAAGAAGTGCGAGGGAAATTTGGGAAGTTTGAAGATTGGGTTTGGGAAATTTGGGAATTTTACGCGGGTATTTATACTCCAGGGCACAGGAGATCGATCTGTCGAGGCGACAGATCGATCTGTCATTTCCAGAAAGCCAAGGAAGATCGATCTGTCGCATGAACAGATCGATCTGTTCGCAAACAGAGGCTTAAGAAGATCGATCTGTTACATGCACAGATCGATCTGTAGTGAAACCGAGGCTTATAGAGATCGATCTGCCAAATGCATGGATCGATCTTCAGAATGCGGAAGCTGTGAAGAGATCGATCTGTCGTGTGGACAGATCGATCTGCCTTTAAACAGAGACGTAAGAAGATCGATCTTATGGTTAGAAGATCGATCTGCTTAGCTTAACCTTGATGATTTAGGCTAGTTGGGAGGTATGGAGATCGATCTATATTGCAAGGAGATCGATCTCTCATCCTCATTGCCAGAAAATCTTTGCAAAAACTCATTTAAAATCAATTTGAAACCAAGATTTTTGAAACACAAAAATCCTAAGGCATATCCATGAGTCCTAATTCACCTCTAAGGATACAAAACCTATCTCTATCAAGGGGTTTGGTGAATATATCAGCTATTTGATGTAGAGTGTCAATGTACTCTAAAATTATATCCCCTTTTTGTATATGGTCTCTAAGGAAGTGATGTCTAATTTCTATGTGCTTGGTTCTGGAGTGTTGAATAGGATTCTTAGACAGATTAATGGCACTGGTATTATCACATTTAATAGACACTTGTTTCATGTCAATACCATAATCTCTCATTTGTTGTTTAATCCACAACACTTGAGCACTACAACTTTCAGCTGCTATATACTCAGCTTCAGTTGTGGACTGAGCTACACTGTTTTGCTTCTTGGAGAACTAAGAAATTAACCTATTTCCTAAGAATTGGCAAGTACCTGAAGTACTTTTCCTATCTATTTTGCAGCCTCCAAAATCAGCATCTGAAAATGCATGAAGGGCAAAAGTAGAGTCCTTGGGGTACCAAAGTCCTAGTGAGGGAGTGTCTTTGAGGTATCTAAAGATTCTCTTAGTTGCCAATAGATGTGATTCCTTAGGAGAGGATTGAAATCTAGCACAAAGGCATACACTAAACAAAATATCTGGTCTACTTGCAGTTAAATAAAGCAATGAGCCTATCATAGACCTATAGAGTTTAGTGTCTACATACTTACCACTTTCATCTTTATCAAGCTTGATGTTGGTGCCCATTGGAGTGGCTTGAGGTTTGCAATTGTCCATTCCAAATCGCTTGAGCAATTCCTTAGTATACTTTGCTTGATTGATGAAGGTTCCAGCTTTTGTTTGCTTCACTTGAAGTCCCAAGAAGAATGTGAGTTCTCCCATCATACTCATCTCAAATTCTCCTTGCATGATCTTAGCAAACTCTTGGCATAAAAACTCATTAGTTGAACCAAAAATAATATCATCTACATACACTTGTACAACTAATAAATCCTTATTTTTATTCTTAATGAATAGGGTGGTATCCACTTTTCCTCTTGAAAATCCCTTTTCTATTAAAAATTTTGACAACCTTTCATACCAAGCTCTAGAAGCTTGTTTTAACCCATAAAGTGCCTTAGATAATTTAAAAACATGTTCAGGAAATTCATGATTTTCAAATCCGGGAGGTTGCTCAACATATACTTCTTCATTAATAAAACCATTTAAGAATGCACTCTTTACATCCATTTGATATAATTTGAAGTTTTTATAACATGCAAAGGCAAGTAACATTCTTATTGCCTCTAATCTAGCTACCGGTGCATATGTTTCATCATAGTCTATGCCTTCCTCTTGTCTATAGCCTTGAGCAACTAGCCTAGCCTTATTCCTTGTGATCACACTATTTTCATCCATTTTGTTCTTGAATATCCATTTAGTTCCAATTATTGAGTGATCACTAGGCCTAGGAACTAGTTTCCATACTTTGCTTCTCTCAAATTGATTTAATTCTTCTTGCATTGCTAGGAACCAATTATTGTCTTCTAAGGCTTCATTGACATTCCTAGGCTCAATTTGAGATACAAAGGCTATATATTGGCACATATTCCTTAGGGATGATCTAGTTCTAACTTCAAGAGTTGGATCTCCTACTATTTCACAATCTTTTACATATCCTAACTCTCTTGGTGCTCTAGGCTCTCTTTCTAAAACCTCTATTTCTTCTTCATCTTCTTTATTCAAGTCAAGTTTTTCTAGAAAGTCATCTTCTAAGCCTTCATCAAATATTCCAACATTTTCATCATTGGTTGAATCTTTAGATATATTATTTGATTCATCAAATATAACATGAATAGACTCTTCAACCACTAATGTTCTTTTGTTATATATTCTAAAGGCCTTTGAATTCAATGAATATCCTAGAAATATTCCCTCATCACTCTTGGCATCAAATTTTCCTAAGTTATCTTTTCCATTATTTAGAACAAAGCATTTGCAGCCAAAAGGATGGAAGTAACTAATGTTAGGCTTCTTGCCTTTGTAGAGCTCATAAGGAGTTTTCTTTAGCATGGGTCTTATCATAGCTCTATTAATTATATAACATGATGTGTTTATAGCTTCAGCCCAAAAGTACTTTGGCAAGTTATTTTCACATAACATGGTCCTAGCCATCTCTTCCAAAGTTCTATTTCTTCTCTCAACTACACCATTTTGTTGTGGTGTCCTAGGGGCTGAAAAATTATGGCTAATTCCTTGATCATTGCAATACTCATCAAATCCTATATTTTCAAATTCTTTGCCATGATCACTTCTAATGCTTGTTATTGTATATCCTTTTTCATTTTGAGTCACCTTTGAGTAAGTTATGAATTTCTCTAAGGCTTCATTTTTTACTCTAAAAAAGAACACCCAAGTGTACCTAGTGTAATCATCAACTATTACAAATCCATAGTGTTTCCCACCTAGGCTAGTGGTTCTAGTTGGTCCAAACAAGTCTAAATGCAGTAATTGAAGAGGCCTAGTGGTGGTTACACTATTCTTAGGCTTAAAAGTTGTCCTCTTGTGTTTTCCTTTGACACAAGCTTCACATATTTCTTCATGATCAAAGGATATTTTGGGTAAGCCTATAACTAGATCCTTTCTAGCTAATTTAGATAGCACATGCATGCTAGCATGACCTAGTCTTCTATGCCATAACCAAGATTCCTTTTTGTTATCTACCATTAAGCATATGTTTTCATTTTTGAGTTCATTAAGGTAGACTATATATATGTTACCTTGCCTATGACCTAGAAGAAGAATTTTATTTGACTTAGGATCTATAACATTACATTTCATGCAATCAAAAATTACTTTGTAACCTTTGTCACAAAGTTGACTAATGCTTAGTAAGTTATGCTTTAGACCCCTAACAAGTAATACTTTTTCTAAAGAGAAATGATCATTACCTATTGAGCCACTTCCTTCCACTTGGCCTTTGGAGTTGTCCCCAAAAGTGACTTCTCCACCAATTTTCGATTTGAAGGAATTGAAATGGCTTTTATCACCCGTCATGTGCCTTGAGCATCCACTATCTAAGTACCAAGCTTCTTTTGTTTTAGCTTTGTGGCTATGCTCAATCACCTACACAAAAAAAATAAACACACTCAAGTCTTAGGTACCCAAATTCTCTTGGGTCCTTGGAGGTTAGTAAATGCAATTCTTGATCCCATTGGGATCCATTTTGCTAATGCATTGCAGTCCTTGGAATGAATTACCTCTTTTGGAATCCATATCCTTTTTACAATTTTTCCTTTAAGATTCCTCATCTTTATATTGCAATAATGTGACTTATGTCCCTTCTTATTACAATATGAACAAGTAATTGCAGGTTTATTCATGCTCTTCCTAGCAATAAAACTCTTAAGATGGGTCTCCCTACTTTGTGCATTATACCCTAAGCCATTTTTGTCAAAAAATGCCCTTTGGGTTTCTAACATGCTATCTAGCTTTTGTTGCCCCATGTGAAATCTATTAAAGGAGTTATGTAGATTGCTATTTTTCTCCTTAAGGTCACAAATTTCTAGATTTGAAATCTCTAGTTTCTTCTCATATTCCGATTTATCTTTTAACATTATCTCATTTTCCCTTTTTAATTTAGATATTAACTTTTTATACTTCATGTTCATACATTCATACTCTAATGCAAGTTCATCAAATGCATCTTGCAATTCATCAAAAGAGTATTCATTGAGATTAGATGTTACCTTTTGATCATCATCAATAGCCATGAAGCATAGGTTGGCAATGTCCTCATTTGATTCATCATCGGAGCAGTCACTGTCACTCCATGTTGCTACCATTGCCTTCTTTTTATGAAACCTATCATTAGATCTTTTGAGAAGAGGGCAGTTAAATTTTATGTGTCCAGGTTTTTTACATTCATAACACACAATAGAGTCTTTTCTACCTACTTCCTCTTGTTCTCTCCTATTGTTTCTCCTATTATTACTACTAGCTTTCATTCTCATGAATTTGTTGAATCTTTTGGCAAACATTGCCATCTCAATATCCTCCTCACTCCCACTCTCATTTTTAATCTCCTCTTGAGCAGTGGATTTTAGAGCAACACCCACTTTCTTGGGTGGCTCTTCATTTCTTTTAAGTTTCATCTCATAAGTGAGCAAAGATCCTATCAATTCATCTAGGCACAATGTGTGAGGATCCTTAGATTCCTCAATTGCCGTCACTTTAGCTTCCCATGATTTAGGTAAGCTATTTAAAATTTTCTTTACCATTTCAATGTTAGAATATATTTTTCCTAAGGATTTTAGTCCATTAATTACGTCTGTAAATCTAGTGAACATGCCACTAATCGATTCTCCTTCCTTCATCCTAAAAAGCTCATAATCATGTGTGAGCATACCTACTTTTGTCTCCTTCACTTGGGTTGTACCCTTATGAGTTATTGCCAATTTATCTCATATTTGCTTGGCATTATCACACCCGGAGACTCTATTATATTCATTAGGACCTAAAGCACAAAATAATGTGTGCATAGCTTTAGCATTTAGCTGTGCACATTTAATGTCATTAGAATCCCATTCATCTTCTTCTTTGGGGATATCTCTTCCCTCTATTTTCTTTGTAGGGATTTGAGGTCCCTTAACTATAATTCTCCATACTTCATAGTCATTTGCTTGAATGAATAGCATCATCCTAGTCCTCCAATACGAATAATGTTCACCATTGAACATGGGAGGTCTAACCGTGGAGTGCCCCTCTCCTATTAAACTAGTTGCTACATTGTTAAGAGTCATTTGATCGTTTTCTAACTCTTAGGAAGTTGTTCCTATGTGATTAAAGAGTCCTAGCTCTGATACCAATTGTTGGCTCTACCGAGAGGGGGGGTGAATCAGTTTTCTAACAACTATGGCAAATTAAAAATTAATCACAAATTAATCACAAATGATAATGAGCAATATAGTGCAGTATAATAATTTAATGCAGAGTAGGGAAGAGAGAAACAAACACAATCGTTTATAGAGGTTCGGCCAAACTCTTGCCTACGTCCTCTCTCCTTGACCTTCTTGTCAAGTGTTTTCTTTCTCTCTATCAATAGAGCTTACACAGTTCCTTTTTGCAGGTTAAGGAATAACCTCTCTATCCTTAGCAATACAGAAAAAGTATTCAGCCTCTTACAATTTTCTCTCACTGAGGAACAATCCTCTTCTCTTTTAAGATAAGACTGAATACAATATAATGCTTTAAAGTGGTAGGACAAATGTAGCTTTTTGCACTTAAGCTTTTACAATGATTCTCAATGAATGAGCAATAGGGACACAAAGAATGAAAGAATTAAAGCTTGAGAATGTTTGGAATATGCAGCAATAGTCTCTCCATTCTCTTTGTCTTCAATGCTTGGTTTTATACTGAAGAATTGGTAGTTGGAGCATTAAATGCTATTCTTCCCGTTGTGATTTGCAGAAACTAGCCGTTGGGTACCTCCAGTAGAGTGCCAGATCGATCTGCCTTCTTGGCCAGATCGATCTCTTAGTTATAAGTCCTGCAAGATTGAAGCACAAATACACAAGGAGATCGATCTCATAGGTTAGCAGATCGATCTGTTAGTTTAAAAGTAATGAGGCAGATCGATCTGTCGAATAGGCAGATCGATCTCCTAGACTCTCTGTTCGACGCAAGATCGATTTCTAGATCGATCTTCCATGCAATCTCGTAGAGAGGAGATCGATCTCTCAACAACACAGATCGATCTCTTTAGCTCTCTGACTTTGAGAAGATCGATCTCTTCCTTACCAGATCGATCTCATAAGTTCTCTGACTTTGAGTGTGGATCGATCTCTCAGATCGATCTATAGTCTTAAGCTCTTAAGGGAGATCGATCTCTTCCTAGACCAGATCGATCTCTCAACTCTAGCTTTAGCCAGATCGATCTCTTAACCCTTGCAGATCGATCTCATTTTACCTTAATCTCTTTACAACGTTTTAAGGCTAGGCAGATCGATCTCTTACTTCATGAGATCGATCTTTCATCAAGTAAAAGCCCAGGAGATCGATCTCTCATACCCCAGATCGATCTCTCATCAGCAGAACTCTAAGTTCTGGTACTAATAACATCTAAACATGTTTGTATATCATCTTAACATTATTGAATTAACTTGTTTTGTCATTTCAAAATACATTAACTCAACACTTAAGAATTACATGTTGGAGCATGAAATGATTTTTAGAAATGAAAACTAAGGGATTGAAAGTGAAAAAGTTAGTAAGGTTCAGGTTTTGCACTAAACCGAGCAAATGGGCTCAGAAAAGAGAATAAATTCGGATTAAATTCTAGAAATTCTTGAAAATTATTTCAAGGCCATAAAAAATTAATATAAGGTAAAATTTACTTGATAAATCAAAATCAACTGGAAATATAGAGGTTTTGGAGATCAAATTTATTTTTAAGGTAAACTGAAAACTAAGTCATTTTGCTCGGTATTGACCAAATCGCGCAAAATGGGCTCAATCGGGAAATTTTTCTTAATCAAGTGACCTCCAAATTTTTATGGACAACACTAGTGACATAATATAACACTTGAGAAGTGGAAATTTGGAGAAAATTGGACTAGAATGATTTGTTTTGAATTTTCTAAAACTAGGACAGAAATCTGTCCCCTTCAGTTTGTCGACCCAGCCACCATTTTTGTCAAATTTGGAGACTTTAGGGTAATCAATTCGAACCAAAATTTTCAAGTCTGAAAGTAGACTTCTTAATCTTTCAGGAGGCATAAAAATCAACCCAATTGGACTTTCTAACCGAGAGCAATCCGCTACCCTTCATTCTCGCAGGCGTCCTCCCTTTCCCCTCAGTACGTGATTTTTCTGGTGACCTTTCGGCCAGATTCAGGTGTCAGCCAAGAAGAATAAAATCTTTCTCATTCAGTCATATATAACATATAAAAAATTCAAAGACAAAGAAGTTCATTTGCTAGTTTAAGAACTCAAAAGAAAAACAATGGACAGATCTGCCATGTTTTTGGCAAGTGAAGAACTTGGAATTTTTTATTCTTTGGCTGATTTTTCTTGTAGTTTTTGATGATTCTAAGTTATATACATGTTAAATTACAGTTTAGGATTAGTTGAAAGAAGAAAAACGAAGTCAACCTTGGTCAAACCCGAGGTAAGGTTGATGGATGATGATGAAGTTCATATATGTTGTTATTTGATGTTTTTGGAAAGTTTTTAGTTAAGTGGAATTGGATGATTTAATTTCTATGGATGATTTGAGGTTTGGACAGCAAGATGTTGATGTATTTGTGGTGAAAATTTGATGGATCTATGGTCATTAACGGTTAAATTTATACCGAGAAAGCCTGGTTTATAGCTTAACTCAGTGTAAAATCGAAAAATGAAAGAATTGAAAATTTGGCAAAGCGACCAGCAAGGTTTACGAGCTTGAATGATTTATAAGGTTAATGAAGTAATGAAATGAGAAATTAGAATAATGAAATTCGCCAAAACGGCACTAAAATCAGTAAAACCAAGAAAATAAAAAAGTTGACCGAAAAGTCAGAATTGGTCAAACTTCGAGAAGATAAATTAAAATTGAGTATGTTAAGATGAAATTGATCAAGATATGATGAATTGATATCGTTTTGGGCAGTTCGAGAATTCAACATGCAAATCGAGGTAATCCCGAGACCCGATAATTTTGCGCTGCCCCACAATTTACGAGATAAGGGATGTGATTTAAAGTAGTATTGATATTCAAATACCTTACTTCAGCTTAAAAATGTGTTGAGCATGTTAATTTTTACGAATAATATTTTCGAACCTAGAAAAATTACTATGCACTCAAAAATCAAGAAAACCGAAAGAAAAGCCCTATTTTCAAACTCTTCAAAATGTACTTTTGATATCTGTGAAATGTTTTTAAATGAAATTTGTTATGTGAAAATGAAAAATATTATTTCTACAAGCTACGGGTGAAAGGATCCGAAATATGATTAAAAATATTATTTCTATGAGTTTACGGGTGTACGGACCCGAGATATGATTTTCTATGAGTTTACGGGTGTATGAACCCAAGATATGATTTTCTATGAATTTACAGGTGTATGGACTCGATATATGATTTTCTACGAATTTACGGGTGTATGTACCCGAGATATGATTTTCTACGAGTTTACGGATGAACGGATCCGAGAAACGATTTCAAAGAAATGTTTTGAGACTGAAACTATATGTAAGCTATGAGAGCTATCTTAAATTGCCGTGTGGGGTCTAGACCGTCATGGAATATCCCTCATACCACCTGGTGTACATTTAGTCCTTTGTGGTGCATGTTGAACTGCGTCGGGTATTTGTACCACTCGGTACGATGTTTTCGCCACTCTCCGTTAAAGGATATATATGTTTAGTGGCGAGGGTTTCTGTAAGACCCTGATCCAGTCTACAGTCCCTTACCATGGCCATTAGTACTATGTATAAGTGAATCATCTATGCAAATATCCTATGTGAAATGCATACATGAATATGACTTGTGTTGTAATAAAAATCTGCCTAGTCTCCATGAAAAGAATCAGAATTATTTAAAAGAAATAGTACTAAGTTTTATGATTTAAATATTATGTACTCTGACTTGATTTGCTCTTTAAATGAGCTATGTGATATATGCTATGTGAAATGAACTCCTACGGGATATGTGTTACATGATTTACATGCTACATGATTTATAAGTTCATAATTTACAAATTACATGTTATTAGTCATGATATCACAAGTGTTTGACTTGACTTTCGAAACTAAATATGTTTCGGTTAATATTCATGTGCATGATATTTTATAAAGCTTATATCATAATATTTTGCATTCACATGTTTTAATGCTAAGACTGCTTTAAATGCATGTCTTACTGGACTTGAAGAGCTCACCCCTTTATTTTTACCTCACAGATTACCTTAAGTGAACTATCACCACTACCTGTCGTACAATAGTCGTGGATAGGCGGACTCAGTCATTTACAGGCTATCTTCAGTACTAGTAAGGTATATTTTTACTTTATCTACCAGACTTCCTGTAAAGTATTGACAATGTTGTAATAATATTTTGGGATGTAAAATAAGAAATATGAATGTAACTAAAGTTGTAATAACGCAGTTTAAACCATACTGTATTTTCTGGATATGTAAAGCGTGGGAATGAGAATAGACGTACTGGTAAGTAGAGGAAAGAAATAGGAATCGACTGGTTGTGATTATAATGTCACGACCCAAACTACCCAAAAATCAGAGTTAATTTTTACCCAAACTGTCCGATCTCTCTGTCGAACTCTGTGATGCATTCTCAACATTAGCCTCTATTTCAATCTCATACTGATTCTCATAGTCAAACTCAGCACGACTTAGCAGACTCAGGTCTACCTCTACGACCTCTGCCTCGTGCACTATCTCATCTAACGCGACTCATATTAGGCATTCCTGCATTCTCAACCATTTCTTAGTCAAAACCCATCTCGATATACACTATTGTATCTAACCAAGCACAGTAACACGGGGATGTAATTTCCTAATTACTGACATTGACACACATCAGACCAATTTCTGCTCTGATACCAAACATGTCACGACCCAAACTACCCAAAAATCAGAGTTAATTTTTTCGCTTTTGTTTATTTTCTTACTTAAATTCTTACATGTCTTCTGATCGTGACCACACTCCACTAACAAATTGGGCTGTGCGTCAATGCCAGTCCCACCATTTAATTACCATCTAACTTATTTCTTCTCCAATCATTTATAATTGTTTACATTATTTATACATCCCCTAAAGTTACTTACAAACATGTTACTGTGCTATGCTTATGTAGATACAATATGTACAAGTGTATATACCTTAAATGATGGGCAGCAGCGGATGAATGCAGTACTGAGTCGTCGCAACTTCAACTGGAGATTATCTGTGGGAGAAAATGAAAGGGGTGAGCACATCAAGCTCAGTAAGGCAATCCTACGAACAAGTAGGTAACCATACTACCTACATGAACGTGGTGCCATGCATAAACCACCATTTCTCCACACATTTTAAAACAGATGATATGAGTTATGATGTTATGTAAATCAAGTTTGCACGAAAAATTCAACATGCAATTATTTCAAATCATTTCTTTCTCGTTTAAAATTTCACAGTAAAGTCAGGACTCGACCCCTCCTTCGGGTGATCCTGACTCACACAAAACCATGAAAATCGGTATACATCACACATGGGTTTAAAAAGCATGGAAATAACCATCATGCACATTTAATTAAAAACCCAGTTTAAATCATCGAAATCGTCGACATGCGAGACGAGGCAATATCTGTATAACGGCAATAACCAGGACTGGCCATCGTGAGTCCCTCTAGCTTCACGGATCCCAGTGTGCGAGGTCTCACCCTGATCGGGAACCGCCCGGGAGGTGGGTCAATCCAACCCGTCAGTCTTATCCGATCTCACGCATCCGAAGATGCCGTATCCGAAGATACCCCGTATCACAAAGATACCGTATCCGAAGATACCCCGTATCACAAAGATACCGTATCCGAAGATACCCGTATCACAAAGATACCGTATCCGAAGATACCCCATGGTACATCGTACTCCATGCTACTTGCACGGTACATCGTACTCCATGGACCCATATCACTCTAGGTACTCCAGCTCAAATGGCCTGCTTCCCACAGAGAGGTTTTGTTTCTCAATACTCGTGCCATGTCTCAAAACGCACGTGCGAGCCTATTAAATCGGTGACACGCAGTCTACCCGATGCTCCAAGCACGGCTCATCGCATGTTCTCATAAAATCAGTGCGAACGATGCTCAGCACTCTCATCAAACCAAGTAAAACTGGCAGAGCCCGCTTTACATCCCCACAAGGCCGCCAACCTCATCCCTCACTCTCACGCTACTTAAGAGGTCTTTTGAGCCTGTTGGGCCTTTTGGCTGACTACAAGGGCAGACAGCGCTACTCCACAAATCCAATAAAACTAGTGCGAGCTAGGCTCTAGCACTCTATATATGAATAACATGAAAATCTTATAAAATCTGGTGCGAGTTAAACTCCAGCACCCTGTCACGAAAATCATGTAAAAATCTGGTGCGAGTTAGACTCTAGCACCATGTCACGAACAAGCATGTGAAATCTGGTGCGAGTTATACTCTAGCACCTATGCATGTAAAACTCTAGTGCGAGCTCTCGCTCCAGCACTAATGCATGCATCACACAAATCAAACATCGTGCGAGCTGAGCTCTAGCACGTCACATGTAAATAAAAACACGTAGGCGGCTCTGTTTCTCAAAACAGTTTCCAAAACAGTTATATCGTTGAAAGTATGCAATGCTGTGCATTTTCTTTCAAGGTTAGCCAGCCTACTCATGCATGCATTAAAATACCTCCAGAACGAGCAGGAACCTCTTGTCCTTTCTCTTCCCAATTTTTCCTAAATTTATAAATTTTACAATTAACAAGGGTATTTTGGTAATTTTACCCATTCGGGGCACTAAAATTATTCTTCGACCTCTAAACCCTTCAGATATTTTTTAAAGACTGCATATGAACTTGAAATTGCGTAAAGTTTACCTCTAGCAATCCGTAGAATTCCCTTACTTTATTTTCCTGTCGAGTCTGACCTTTTCTTTTCCACTGTTGTCACGTCGCGCAGTCCGTTATGCTCCCAATCAAATGCCTGGAACTGCGTATCAATATTCCTCAGGTCAGATATCATACAATTTAATTGTATTTAATCTTTTCTGGGCTTAATTTAAATCGTTGGGCCCATTTACCCCTATTGGGCCCGATTGCACCTTAATCGGCCTTAATCGGCCTTAAGCCCGTTTTCCACTTAATTTTCACTTTATCGAGGCCTATTGGGCTCATTGGGCCCTCTAACAATTTATTGGACCTCGTTCTAGCTCTCGAATGGTTAAATTCATTATTTACGACAATTTATCTAAATTTTCATAATTTAATTCAATTTATGCGGAATTTAAATTCATATCACGCATAACGATGTAAATTGTCGTAAATAAGGGTCACTTACCCGAGATTCCATGCTAATCCGTAAATCGAGGCTATCTCGAGCTCTCGGTGGATGCCAATCGTCGAGCTACATAATTCCACAATTTTTCCGGGTAAGTTTTTAGCCCAAAATTAATTAAATTAAATACTCCGAAATTTAAGTCGGGTCAATTTCGACCACTACTTACTTACCCGAAGCTCGATTGCATCACAGGAATTTTCTCCAATTTTTTTCTCTTTTTCTTTTTCCCTTTTTCTTCCTTTTTTCCTCCTCTTTTTGGCTGAACCGGTTCAGTCTGGTTCGGACCGGTTCAGACCGCCGGTTCTCTCCGGTTCGACCGGTTCACCACCGGTTCACCGCCTTGCCGACCGATTCTCTGCCGGCTTCCACCGCCAGCAACTCCGTGAGGTTGTCCGCAGCTCGAATCTGGCCTCGGCTTCGTCCAAGGCCGCCGGAAAGTCGCCGGTCCGGCTGTTCTCCTCTTCGCCGTCGGTGGTTCCCCCTTTTTTCGTCGATTCCGGCGCCGTCCGTCGGTTTCGCCAGCCGTGGCCACCACCGATCGCATCGTCTAGGCCTGGGGAGTCCTCGGCTGGGGGTGGGGTCGGCCAAATCGACGCCGTTCGCAGCCGATCGGAGCTCTTTCTCCCGCGGCTTCTCTCCCCCGATCCGCCGGATTTCGGCGTCGGTAGGCTGCATCGCCGGTACCATCTTGCTCGCCAGGCGTCGCTCTACGTTTTTCGACCTTCGCCTGGGCTCAACGGTCGCCGGTGGCTCGCCGGTCTCCCTCCCCGTTTTCGGCTTCCGTTTTCATTTTCTCTCTCCTCGATTTTCGTTTTCTGACCTTTTTTTTTTTAATTCGTCTCCTCTTTTTTTTTTCATTTATTTTATCAATTATTATTATTATTATTATAATTTATTTAATTATTATACTATTCATTAAAAAACTCTAAATACCCAAAATATCTACACTTATATTATTTTTATTTTAATTTAATTTATTTAATTTAAATTTAATTTATTAAATATATTTTTCTCCAAATTTTCGATATTATTCCTTCGCGCTTTTCGAGATATCGTTTCGATAATTTTTTGATATTTTTAAAATTTTCGAATCTTGATCAATTGACCCAAATTGTATAATTTTCTCATTATCAATCAAGATATCTTACATCCTTATTTTAAATTAAAATTTTCTTATCGCCTTAATACCGGGTTTTGGTATTTTTACCATTTTACCCCTGCTCTTGTTTCGAAAATCAATTTTAACCTGACCTTCCTTCATACATCCCCCATCTTTTCTTATTTAATTTTCGTATTTTAATTAAATTCGGGTCTTACAACTCTCCCCCACTTAAGGAATTTGGTCCTCCAAATTAGAACCAAGTCATATGAGTCCATAGACTACTCCGGGTACATCAATCGTATCATACTTCTTTAATTCTTATGTGACCTTCTCCGGAGTGTATTACTACCAAAGGACTTTAAGTAGGGAGATCATCTTAAACCTCCATACTTTCTCTTTCCTGTTTGATGCCCGAATCATCTTCTTCAATATACTTATATTTGCATTACGCTGGACTGTTGGATCTCATATCCTATCACCTATGCTGGATCTGGATAGTATTCCCGAAGTATCAAAAGATGGAACACATCGTGGGTGCCTGCTTATTCAAGTGATAACACCAACCCACAGGTCTTATCTCCCACTTGTCCAATCTCTCAAAATATTTCATCCAGCACAACTCAATTTACCTTCTTCCAAAAGCTCGCTATGTCCTTATTCTCTTAGGACAAGAAATATTTCAACCATACTAATTCACCAAGGGTGAATTCCAATACTTGTCTATCTGCTCTGAGGTGTTCTTAATCTCTCATCCTTAACTAAACATCCTCAAAGACTTATTATCCAAGGTCGAATATAATTCTATCTGTCACCCACTTTTTCTTATCCAATTTGGGGAACAACCCCTACAGCCATACACTGTCTCATATCTTGTTATCCCGATACTCAACTGCCAACTGTCGTTATTGGCGACTTCAATTTGTGACAACTGATTATTCCAGGAGCTTATAAAATCAAGGGCACACGCTTTCATCGGATCCTCTAGAACTTGTACAGTCCTCTTTGATTGACCATCTGTCTGAGGACGGAAAGCTGTGCTAATACTCAGTCGGGTTCCCATAGCTTCCTAAAAATATCCTCAGAGGTGGGAAGTGAAACGGGAATCCCTATATGATACCATGCTCACTGGAACGCTACTTAATGTTCCACAATCTCCCTTATACACAAATCCTCATATACACTCTGAGTATTTGGGGATTTCATAACCAGAAGGTGGGTAGACTTAGGCAATCTGTCGGCTATTATCCAAATAGCCTCGTAATTCACCTGAGTTCTCTGTAACCCATCACGACATTCATGGAGACTTGCTCTCATTTTCCGTGCCGTGTCGATATAGGTAGGTGCTGCAATAACTCTGCAGACTTTTAATACTCTACCTTATTCTGTTGACATACTAGGCACTTTTCCATAATCTCTACCATATCTCTTTCCACATCTGACCACCAATACCCTTTTCGAGATTTCAATATATTTTTTATTACTTTCTGTATGCACTGTATATCCCGAAGAGTGAGCTTCTGACAATATTACTATCTCATCAACTGTGGTCCTGGGGAGCACTCATACTGTCTCGGAATCCTCAGTAACTCATCATCACCCACTGTGAACTCTATCACTGTACCCTTCTGAATCTGACCCACACTATCGACACCCTGCCGATCATCACGCTAAGCCTGTCAAATCCGGGCACTCTCATCCAGTTCTAATCTCAGGCTAGCTGTCACACAATCACTGTCATCATCAGAAGGGATCACATTACTACTGAGGTTCATAACTGCTCTAGCAGCTCACGCTCCCAGACCATCATATGTAATACCATCCCGAGGCTCTTTCTGCTCAAGGCATCAGTCATCACATTAGCCTTTCCTGGGTGGTACAATTTTCACAAATCAAAATCTCTCAAAAGCTCTAACCCACTAGGTATTCTCCTATTCGCCTCTTTCTGTGAAAACAGATACTCGGGCTTTATGATCAGTGCATATCCACAATTTCTCACCATGTACATAATAGTACCATATTCTCGGTATAAATACTGTTGCCAACTTTAAATCATGGGTCAGATAGTTTATTTCATGATCAAGGAGTTGTCTGACTCCATAATTGACTATCTTTCCATTATACATCAATACACAGCTCCTTCACTATTTTGAGGTATCCATACTCACTGAGAACCTCTTAAGCTGTTGGGTATGGTGAAATTAATCACGGTGGTCAGTTCATACTTCACTACACCGAAATTCATGTCACATCTATCATCTTATTTATCATCTCATTCAAAGACCACGTTTTTCTTAGCTAAACGTGTCAACCAAGTAGACCATATTGAGAACTCGCAACAACCCATTTGTAAAAACCATTTTCCAATTTTTGCTTATAATTTGCCCTAGACTTTAACTACACCCAACATATCATCGATAATGATGATTACAAATCGGTCCAATCCTTGACTTATTTACGCATAAGCGTATAAGATCCTTCAAAATCGCTTACGTTTTCAGGTACTAACCTGCGTCATTTCCTTTTCTTATCTTAACGGCTCTTATTAAATTTTACTATGTTAACCTTTATGATTTGTCGAATTTTAATATTCTTATCGTCTTAGTAAAGGTATCCTAATGCTAAAGGTATTTATTACGACGATCGATTTCACGTTATAGGTTATATATATACTTTTAGACGCTGTCAAGTCTTCAGGCGGGGAGGTATTTTGAAATACCTTTATTAACCTTCAGACTTAACCACAATTACTTTATATACCAGTCCATGTGGTTACAATTTATATTCGCTACTAATTGCTTTAATCCTAATGACTTCATATCGTAAGGATGTTCTTACCTAGCATACGCCTCTTACTCCAGTACATCTGGTATTTAGGATCAAGCATATCTTATCTTAAAGATTATCTCCTTAGTGTATCTATTATAACGAAACTCTTTTCATTATTCATTCCGTTAATTAATCCTCCTCTATTGAGGTACTCATTTATCAGTATTATGCCCAATGATGTAGGCATTCATGCCTTTTACTCACTTATATGTGAATGAAGGCGGTATGAATAAATGTGTGGCACCAGGATCAATGAACATATGTACTTCATTATTCATAACAAGTGTGGTATCTTACACCACATCCATGAAACATCAATAGTGTCCTGGTCCAAGACATCCTCTCGCCTTCGTCCAACAGCCTACTTTCCTTTTTCTTTTCTTTTCGGCTATTGCCTCCCTTTTCGTTGCAGCTATACCAACGAAGTTTTTCTCTGTCTCTTTACTTTTCTGTGGGGCGATCTCGCCCAACTCTGTGCAATCAAAATCAATGGTCCGTCTTACCACACTTAACGGCCATTTTCCATCGATACAGTGTAGGTATAGACCTTCCTTCCGTGGTATCCACCACACATTCCACACTGCTTACAGTACTTACACTGCTACACTGTTTCGTAGCAGGTCGGGGTCCTCTAATCACAACGCCCCTCAAGAGTGTCAAAATTGGATGCACTGGGGCCTTACCAATTATCTTACTCAATGACTCATCAAATTAAATCTTTTACCAATTATCATTTTCCATTTTAACATCTTTGTCATTTCTCGATTCTCTTTTCTGTCTCTATTTCAACCCTCACTACCTTTCCTAATCTCAGAGGCGTGCAATTCATGTTCTTATTTACCCAACTGTAAATCTGCACACTGCCTCGGTATAAGTAATATCTCACGGGCCAATCAGACTCTAATTGAAAAGTTGAGCCCTTCCATAAACTTTTAGACATCTCGACTGTCACTTGTTCATAGTGTCGAGGTAATATCTGCCAAAGAATATAACTGAGTTTTATACTCATAATCAATTTAGTATTCCTGGGCAGTGTAAGAAAATTTTCCTTTAAATCATGTCCGGGATATCCTGTCACCGGAATACATCCAATAAGATTTCTCATCTTAGCTATGGATGTTTAACACTTACGATGGGTCGAGCGGGTTTCCACCAATGTTTCGCTGCGCCCTCTGATCTTATTCATAATCTGAGCAATTAGCTCCTCAAAATAATCTCCACACTCCGCTCCAACTTCGCGAAGCGTGTCTCAATACTGTCCGATCTCTCTGTCGAACTCTGTGATGCATTCTCAACATTAGCCTCTATTTCAATCTCATACTGATTCTCATAGTCAAACTCAGCACGACTTAGCAGACTCAGGTCTACCTCTACGACCTCTGCCTCGTGCACTATCTCATCTAACGTGACTCATATTAGGCATTCCTGCATTCTCAACCATTTCTTAGTCAAAACCCATCTCGATATACACTATTGTATCTAACCAAGCACAGTAACACAGGGATGTAATTTCCTAATTACTGACACTGACACACATCAGACTAATTTCTGCTCTGATACCAAACATGTCACGACCCAAACTACCCAAAAATCAAAGTTAATTTTTTCGCTTTTGTTTATTTTCTTACTTAAATTCTTACATGTCTTCTGATCGTGACCACACTCCACTAACAAATTGGGCTGTGCGTCAATGCCAGTCCCACCATTTAATTACCATCTAACTTATTTCTTCTCCAGTCATTTATAATTGTTTACATTATTTATACATCCCCTAAAGTTACTTACAAACATGTTACTGTGCTATGCTTATGTAGATACAATATGTACAAGTGTATATACCTTAAATGATGGGCAGCAGCGGATATCTGGAATGCAGTACTGAGTCGTCGCAACTTCAACTGGAGATTATCTGTAGGAGAAAATGAAAGGGGTGAGCACATCAAGCTCAATAAGGCAATCCTACGAACAAGTAGGTAACCATACTACCTACATGAACGTGGTGCCATGCATAAACCACCCTTTCTCCACACATTTTAAAACAGATGATATGAGTTATGATGTTATGTAAATCAAGTTTGCACGAAAAATTCAACATGCAATTATTTCAAATCATTTCTTTCTCGTTTAAAATTTCACAGTAAAGTCAGGACTCGACCCCTTCTTCGGGTGATCCTGACTCACACAAAACCATGAAAATCGGTATACATCACACATGAGTTTAAAAAGCATGGAAATAACCATCATGCACATTTAATTAAAAACCCAGTTTAAATCATCGAAATCGTCGACATACGAGACGAGGCAATATCTGTATAACGGCAATAACCAGGACTGGCCATATGTGTCCTCGTGAGTCCCTCTAGCTTCACGGATCCCAGTGTGCGAGGTCTCACCCTGATCGGAAACCGCCCGGGAGGTGGGTCAATCCAACCCGTCAGTCTTATCCGATCTCACGCATCCGAAGATGCCGTATCCGAAGATACCCCGTATCACAAAGATACCGTATCCGAAGATACCCCGTATCACAAAGATACCGTATCCGAAGATACCCGTATCACAAAGATACCGTATCCGAAGATACCCCACGGTACATCGTACTCCATGCTACTTGCACGGTACATCGTACTCCATGGACCCATATCACTCTAGGTACTCCAGCCCAAATGGCCTGCTTCCCACAGAGAGGTTTTGTTTCTCAATACTCGTGCCATGTCTCAAAACGCACGTGCGAGCCTATTAAATCGGTGACACGTAGTCTACCCGATGCTCCAAGCACGGCTCATCGCATGTTCTCATAAAATCAGTGCGAGCGATGCTCAGCACTCTCATCAAACCAAGTAAAACTGGCAGAGCCCGCTTTACATCCCCACAAGGCCGCCAACCTCATCCCTCACTCTCACCCTACTTAAGAGGTCTTTTGAGCCTGTTGGGCCTTTTGGCTGACTCCAAGGGCAGACAGCGCTACTCCACAAATCCAATAAAACTAGTGCGAGCTAGGCTCTAGCACTCTATATATGAATAACATGAAAATCTTATAAAATCTTGTGCGAGTTAAACTCCAGCACCCTGTCACGAAAATCATGTAAAAATCTGGTGTGAGTTAGACTCTAGCACCGTGTCACGAAAATCATGTAAAAATCTGGTGCGAGTTAGACTCTAGCACTGTGTCACGAACAAGCATGTGAAATCTGGTGCGAGTTATACTCTAGCACCTATGCATGTAAAACTCTAGTGCGAGCTCTCGCTCCAGCACTAATGCATGCATCACACAAATCAAACATCGTGCGAGCTGAGCTCTAGCACGTCACATGTAAATAAAAACACGTAGGCGGCTCTGTTTCTCAAAACAGTTTCCAAAACAGTTATATCGTTGAAAGTATGCAATGCTGTGCATTTTCTTTCAAGGTTAGCCAGCCTACTCATGCATGCATTAAAATACCTCCAGAACGAGCAGGAACCTCTTGTCCTTGCTCCTCCCAATTTTTCCTAAATTTATAAATTTTACCCTTAACAAGGGTATTTTGGTAATTTTGACCATTCGGGGCACTAAAATTATTCTTCGATCTCTAGACCCTTCAGATATTTTTTAAAGACTGCATATGAACTTGAAATTGCGTAAAGTTTACCTCTAGCAGTCCGTAGAATTCCCTTACCTTATTTTCCTGTCGAGTCTGACCTTTTCTTTTCCACTGTTGTCACGTCGCGCAGTCCGTTATGCTCCCAATCAAATGCCTGGAACTGCGTATCAATATTCCTCAGGTCAGATATCATACAATTTAATTGTATTTAATCTTTTTTGGGCTTAATTTAAATCGTTGGGCCCATTTACCCCTATTGGGCCCGATTGCACCTTAATGGGCCTTAATCGGCCTTAAGCCCGTTTCCCACTTAATTTTCACTTTATCGAGGCCTATTGGGCTCATTGGGCCCTCTAACAATTTATTGGACCTCGTTCTAGCTCTCGAATAGTTAAATTCATTATTTACGATAATTTATCTAAATTTCCATAATTTAATTCAATTTATGCGGAATTTAAATTCATATCACGCATAACGATGTAAATTGTCGTAAATAAGGGTCACTTACCCGAGATTCCATGCTAATCCGCAAATCGAGGCTATCTCGAGCTCTCGGTGGATGCCAATCGTCGAGCTACATAATTCCACAATTTTTCCGGGTAAGTTTTTAGCCCAAAATTAATTAAATTAAATACTCCGAAATTTAAATCGGGTCAATTTCGACCACTACTGACTTACCCGAAGCTCGATTGCATCACAGGAATTTTCTCCAATTTTTTTCTCTTTTTCTTTTTCCCTTTTTCTTCCTTTTTTCCTCCTCTTTTTGGCTGAACCGGTTCAGTCCGATTCGGACCGGTTCAGACCGCCGGTTCTCTCCGGTTCGACCGGTTCACCGCCGATTCACCACCTTGCCGGCCGGTTCTCTACCGGCTTCCACCGCCAGCAGCTTCGTGAGGTTGTCCGCAGCTCGAATCTGGTCTCGGCTTCGTCCAAGGCCGCCGGAAAGTCGCCGGTCCGGCTGTTCTCCTCTTCTCCGTCGGTGGTTCCCCCTTTTTTCGTCGATTCCGGTGCCGTCCGTCGGTTTCGCCAGCCGTGGCCACCACCGACCGCATCGTCTGGGCCTGGGGAGTCCTCGGCTGGGGGTGGGGTCGGCCAAATCGACGCCGTTCGCCGTCGATCGGAGCTCTTTCTCCCGCGGCTTCTCTCCCCCGATCCGCCGGATTCCGGCGTCGGTAGGCTGCACCGCTGGTACCATCTTGCTCGTCGGGCGTCGCTCTACGTTTTTCGACCTTCGCCTGGGCTCAACGATCGCCGGTGGCTCGCCGGTCTCCCTCCCCGTTTTCGGCTTCCGTTTTCGTTTTCTCTCTCCCCGATTTTCGTTTTCTGACCTTTTTTTTTTTTAATTCGTCTCCTCTTTTTTTTTTTCATTTATTTTATCAATTATTATTATTATTATTATAATTTATTTAATTATTATACTATTCATTAAAAAACTCTAAATACCCAAAATATCTACACTTATATTATTTTTATTTTAATTTAATTTATTTAATTTAAATTTAATTTATTAAATATATTTTTCTCCAAATTTTCGATATTATTCCTTCGCGCTTTTCGAGATATCGTTCCGGTAATTTTTTGATATTTTTAAAATTTTCGAATCTTGATCAATTGACCCAAATTGTATAATTTTCTCATTATCGATTAAGATATCTTACATCCTTATTTTAAATTAAAATTTTCTTATCGCCTTAATACCGGGTTTTCGTATTTTTACCATTTTACCCCTGCTCTTGTTTCGAAAATCAATTTTAACCTGACCTTCCTTCATACATCCCCCATCTTTTCTTATTTAATTTTCGTATTTTAATTAAATTCGGGTCTTACATATAAACTGCGTTTTGTATATTAACGAAATATTAAGAAATCGACACTGATAGGTATACAACTTAAGTAAAGGATATAAAAAAACAATAGCCCGTTTTTTCACGTTTCGGGGCGTCACAAACCTAACATCTTTACTCCAATCTCATCCTACTCTTGTTAATTGAGTAAATTATAAGGTTGAATTTCTAGAATCTTAATGTAATGAAAAATTTTGAAAACTTTTTTTAAGTAGAGTTTGATAATTACTTAAATATTATTTTTTTATCTCCAATGACATGATTATATATATTTACTAATAGTTTTAATAAACATCCAAATTTTTAAATTTTTGTTATTATTAGATCTAATAATTCATGTATGTAATTCGTATTCATTTTATATAAAATCATGTTAATATCATATAATACATAAAAAAATCATGTCAAATTCGTATTGACACGCCAAACGCAAATATTTATAAAATTTAATTAAATTTATGTGATTTTATCTTCTATTATATTTGTATATTTTATTTATACTATTTTCACTACAACAAATTTGGCAATTTGTGACGATTGTTCTATGTGACGCATTAAATTTCGTCACGTAAACTATATTATACGTGACGAATAATATAATTCGTCACAGTTTTTTATTATTTTAATATTTTCTATGACGATATAGAAAATCGTCACATAAAAGTGTCACTAAATATTTGGCGCCAAATTTTTTCACTAAACATAAATGAAGGGAAATTTTGTTTGTGACGTGTTTTTATTGTTGGTGATGATTTAATTTATTGTCATAAATAAATACTTTATATGTGACAAATTATATAGCGTCTCATTTCTGTAAAAGCGTCACTAAATATTTGACACCAAATTTTATAATGAAATATAATTTATGAGAAATTTTTTTATGACGTTATTTTATTTTTGGTGACGTTTGTGTTTTCATCATTAAAAAAACACATTTTATGTGACGAATTACTGTTCATGACGTTGTCGTAAAAACGTCACTAAAGATTTGGCGCCAAGTTTTATCCCCAAATATACATACTTTAATATTTTCGTGATGTTTTTTTTTTAAATTTCGATGACATTTTTGTTTTCATCATAAAATAAGAACTTCAAATGTGAAGAATTACTTAACGTTTCGTTTTTGAAAAAAACGTCACTAATTATTTGGCTTCAAATTTTATCACAAAACATACATGTTTGAAAATTTATCAACAAACCCATTAATTACACAAAAAATCGGCTATATATATTGATTTTGTAATGAATTGAATCATATCGTATAATACATATGATA
The DNA here is from genome assembly GCA_033439115.1 of Firmiana major. Lineage (NCBI taxonomy): Eukaryota > Viridiplantae > Streptophyta > Magnoliopsida > Malvales > Malvaceae > Firmiana > Firmiana major. Next base: position 78,672,036 of record CM065898.1, on the reverse strand, counting down.
TCGACAAATATGACTATTATAAACGCTAAAATAAAAAATATCTTGCAAATGCAACCTTAATTTATTAAATATAAATCTCATCGAGTTGCGTTTGTTTCCAAATGCAACCTTAATTGATTAAATATAATTAGATTAATTATTAAAATTTTGAATAATAATATTTATTTAATTTAAATTAAAATTTTAAATTATTTATTAAAAAACTAAATAAAACTATCTAACAAAAATTAAAATATCAAAATAATAATTAAAACCTACAATAATAATATTAATATACATATTTTTTCATATCTGTTAAAATTTAAATTTTTATTAATTGATATATATATATTAGTAAAATTAAAAAAAATTGTATTCAGTCAGCATGACCCCACTGATTTGTTTTCGATCGGCAAGTCTTGGTCTTTGGATCTTTGTTTTCAATCTGGCTGTTTTCCTCCCGCACAACCATGGATTCTTACCCATCGACTGGATCTTGATTTACGTGACTTAAGAGCATACATTTTAAGAGCATTGGATTCCATTGCCCTTTGTATTCTCATTGCTGATATTTCCCTTGTCCTTTTGAACATCCACATGGCCGATCAAACAACAAACCCAGGCTCCCCCTTTTGTTTCCTTTGAATTTTCAGACTACAAAGAGGCACATGGCCGATCATACTCCAATCCAGGCTCCCCCTTTGGCAGCTGCCCCGTCGCCCCCACCGTCGACGGTAACTAAGTCTGATTTACGAGCTGCTGTAGAAAAAGAAGACCTTTCTCTGGCATCTCCTGTAGCAGTTGTATCTGTTACGGAATCTGTTTCGACAGCTGTAGCAGAAAAAGAAGAGCCGATGCCTTCGCCTCTACCGCCACTGAAATCCGTAGAATTTGAACCTGATTATCGGATAAAGGAGAAAAGAAAATGCCACCTCCACTGTCACCATCGCAACCAGTGGAGTCTGAACCTGATTCATCGGAACATCCAAATGCCGCCTCCATCCTTTTCTTGGCCAGAATCTGATTCCCCAGCGCCGTGGAAGGCGAGCCTAGCTTGGATCTGGCGATGAGCTTGCACGTTCTAGCTGCGATATATTGCAGCCCGGGGAGGTTCGATGAGGCAGTTCTGGTGCTGGAGCGGGTCGGGGCCCCGATCACACGTTGGCTACTTTTTCAATAACTTCTGCATTTCTGCCGGAAAGAGGTGCTATATGCTTGGGAGGTAGAAACTTTATCAATAATTTTTTTAATAATTATTTTATTTATTTATTTGATTGAATTAAAGTAATAACACAATCATGGACTTTATTTTAAGAAATAAAATATTTTAACATTACCCTAATAAAATACTTTCCCTCCCTTTCCCTAATAAAATATTTTAGCATTGACTTGATTTATTTAGTGTTTTTTTTCCCTATTCCCTTTCCCTCCCAAAAAACCGTTTGCAGAAACTACGAAACTCTTCATCTTCTTACTCTCGGCTTAACCCTCTTTCGCAGTGTACCTTGGAGCTCCTGCTTATCCAACCTCTGAATTCCATTTTCTTAGTCAAGGTGCGTGTATATATTGTCCTGATTATTACTTTATTTGTAATCCTTTTATCTTTCATGGGTTTTCTCTTTGTTCGATTCTATAATTTGGTTGCTCTGTTTTTTTTTTCATGATGCTATCTAACCTATCATATAAAAAATCGTGTTGTTATAAAAGATTTCTATAAATAAGGTGAAACTATAAGTAAATATTTCAATAATATTTTATATGTAACCCTGCGACTACAAGATATTTTAATTCGAGCATCAAATCCAATACTTGATAATTACACCAAAGCAAGATGAAGTGTTTGATAATTGTATTGAAAAAGATGAAGTGGTTTGGAAGTATTAGATGGTAGTTACATTAGGATGCATGTACTGAAAACTGATAAAACAAGATAAAGGAAAATAAAGGGTGAGATAACTACCAGCGACTTAAGAATGTGTACACGTTATTTAAGATTTATATATATATATATGTATATATGACATACTAAATAGTTGTATAAAGGAATAATGGAATATACTATACCCTTTATTTATTACATAACTGTTAACTGGTGTGACAGGTAGGATTATATTATCTCTGTGGCTGGAAAAAGGGTTTTGTTTTTCAACCTTTTTTATATTTTTAATTGATAATGCATTTCACCAAGAATTAAAAAAAATGATTATTCAATAGTTAATTAGAATTACTGATACCCATAACAAAAAAATAAATAAATTATAAAACACTTAAAAAAAGAATGTGAAATTCTAAATGAAACAGTATTACAGTAACAAATCACGCTTAATTCCACACATAACAAACACTCGTAGATTTTTCTTAAGTGGGCTCCTGGTTCTCGGATTAAACAAATTCAAGGTTAAAGGCTTTATGGCCTGGTTAGAGCTTTTGAATTATAATTTTGCTTTGAATATCATTTCATTTAAACGTGTTGATAAGGGTTTTATGTTTGATGTCTAAATTATTTTAGGAACAGCCTATTAACATGGATAAAAGTTGGGATGATGGAGTCCAAATATTCTAACAAGTATGTTTTAGGAGTTTCAACTTTCATGAAATCTGTATGTCTCAATATGGGAGAACAATGTAAAATTCGTTGTCCTTGTCAAGATTGCTTAAATTATTTTACTAGAACTCAAGATGAGGTACAAGATCATTTGCTTTTAAAAGGTATATCAAAAAGTTACACCAATTGAATTTATCAGGGTGAGCAATCTGATTTCACAATGCCTACTTTTGGAAATGTAGCTAATGCTAATTCTTATGAAAGAACGATAGATAGTGATGAACTATTGGAGGACGGAGTGCATGATCTATTAGGAGATGTTTTATATCATATATTATGTAGTATTTAGGATTATCATCACTATTTACAATATAAATAGTTTTATTATATATATATATATATATATATATATATATATATATATTGCGTTATGTTTTTTTCCTCTTATGTGGCACACCAACTTTTTCATTTGTTTTTAAATCTTTTTATTCTTGTGATCCATGTGACACACTCAATGGCTGAGAGATGTAAGCAAATCAAACGTAAACAAACGTTATTATTTTCATATTTGTTGGGATTAATAAATTAATATAAACGAATAGAAGCTTAATTCATTCACGATTCACAAATTACTCGCCAAACATTCTATTCGTTTACACTCCTACCAATAGCATAATCATATCAATTTCGGTGGGGTTAATTAACCCTTCTTAAATTTTGAAAATGTATAATATATTGTTAATCGGTACAAAAATTTAATAATTTTTTTTATGTTGACATCATTAAAATTTGTAAAGAAATTAGTAAAATGTAAGTTTCATTTTTTACTTTTACATTAATTTTAAATTGAAATTTCTAAAATTCTCTTTTTTACCAATATAAGTTTTAAATCGATAATTTGAAAAAAATATATTTCTACTATTTTTTTACTAAACTAACTTTTAGGATTCTTTTTAATTTTGTTTTGTTTGTTATTTCTTATTGAAACATTTTTTTTAATTTGTTACCCTCACACTTTTTGTCTATAGTTTTTTTTCTTTAATTATCTATGTAATACATATTATATATGTTTTTAATTCAATTTATAAATGAACTATTTGTTGTACTTGATGCAATAATTATTTTATAAATAATTAGTTATTTGATAATACAAATGCAACCTCTACTTTCATTAGTTATATTATATTTGATAATATAAATAATTAGTTATACGTCACGACCCAAATTACCTAAAAATCAGAGTAAATTTTTCACTTTTTCATTTATTATTTAATTCTTACATTTCTCTCATCGTTACCATCCTACAAACAGTTGAGCTATGATTCGGTGTTAGTCACCTCTCACCTATTTACCATTCCATATCCATAATCACATTCGCATATCAGAGTTTATTATCCTTTGACTTTAACTATTTACATACATAAGGGTATTTATAACTCTACATCCTCGACATCATATCCGTTTACAGTACTGTGCATTACATATTTAGATACAAAACTATACAAATGTGTATACCGGTCTCTCGATGGGAAGCAACGAATACCAAGATGCAAATCCCCAACCGCTTACTAATTACTGTGAGTGCTCTGAAAAGATGAGAAAATAAGGGGGGTGAGCAAACCACACGCTCAGTAAGGTAATTATGCAAGTAAGTAGATAGCTCCACAATCTACATGCTCATAATGCCATGCCCTTAAAATCCATTTCTTTTCATTAAAATCTCAAGCACAAATTCATGTATTTCATCATGACTTAGTTTATAAAACTATTCGTGCATATATAAATCATACTACTTATGCATCAATAGCATTTTTTGTGACATCATTAAATCATACTTAGCATGAGATAAATCAAGATCATGCCATGTAAAACAAATCATGAGAAACAATTCTTTTCATGAATTTAGGATTAACGCATCAAAGACCCATCATGCTACTTCATGTAAATCATTTCATTAAAATGAAGAATAAAATATCCCCATTCGGGTCAAATATCTCATAAATAAATCTCAATTTCATAAAGCGATTCGTTATAAAATTCTGTTATAAAATCACCCTGCTTTTAGGGTCACATCTTATAAAATCCTCTGAAAATCTATCATCATATTATAAAATCATATCACAGTGAAAATCACAAAATCAAGGGGCCTAACCCCTCCCTCGGGTCTTGTCACGACCCAAACTACCCAAAAATCAGAGTTAATTTTTCGCGTTTTGTTTATTTACTTAAATTCTTACCTGTCCTCGAATCGTGACCACACTCCACTAACAAATTGGGCTGTGCGTCAATGCCAGTCCCACCATACATTTACCATATTACTTATTTCTTCTCCAGTCGTTTATAATTATTTACAATATTTATACATCCCCTAAAGTTACTTACAAACATGTTACTGTGTTATGCTTATGTAGATACAATATGTATAAGTGTATATACCTTATGCTGATGGGCAGCAACGGATATCCGGAATGCAGTACTGAGTCGTCGCAACTTCAACTGGAGATTATCTGTGGGAGAAAATGAAAGGGGTGAGCTGTGAGACCCCGTATATGTATAAGGGTATATATGTACATAGAAGTGTAAATAGAGTTGTACTATGAATTCATGAGTGAAGTATATGTGATGTAAGTCCACAAGTAATGTACACACTTGTAATGAGAGTGATAATCGTACATACAAGTTTCATTATGTATGAATGTGTAGAAATGGACTTAAACATGTGGAGAATGTGTGTAGAATGGATTTTGAATAGCTTGGTAAAATGGAAGTATAATTGCATAAGATGTGCACTTCCATTTTAGTTTATATTAAGTATCATTGGTCATACAAAGATCCTACACAAGTTTTAATGTGTATGAAGTGAGGATGGATGCCATTTTCAAGTCTCAAAGATGAATGAATGAGGAAATGATCATGGTAGCAAATTAAGGATGTCTGGTAAGTGTTGTTGCAGAGGAACTGCAGAAAATCTGGAAATTTTGAAGGGCAGATCGATCTCATGGGATGAGAGATCGATCTGGAAGAGCCAGAATGCTCTTATTTGGGTAAAAGAATAGAGCAGATCGATCTCCACTGGAGCCAGATCGATCTCCTAAGCATTTGGTAGTGAAAAGATCGATCCCCAAGCACCCAGATCGATCTCCTTAGCTCTCTGTTTGGGAGCAGATCGATCTCATGCTTCGACAGATCGATCTCCTGCCTTGACAGATCGATCTCATGCTTCAACAGATCGATCTCAGGCTTAAAAATGCCGTGAAAAAGAGGGATTTTAAGGGACCAGATCGATCTCCTCTTGGACCAGATCGATCTCCTCAAGCTATTTCTATATAAGGAGTGCTGGAAATCAGAAAATTTCGGGAAAAACACAAACTTTCCACTTTCAACCCAAAAACCTAACATTCTCTCTCTAAAATCAGCCATTTTCAGTGAGGTTTGAAGAGAGACCATTAGAGACAAAGTTGTTCCTATCAAAGAGAAGAACAACATAGTTGGAAAGCATTTTCCCATTGTTGGTATTGGAGGAGTTAAGGGCATTGCCATTGGAGCAAGAAGAGAAATTAAATTTGGTAAGATTCTAACACTCCAACTATGGTACATTGTTTATTTAATTGATTTTGGAGTTGTTTGGCATGAGAATGGATGGTTAGAAACTATCTAGAATGCATTGGAATGATTTTGACCTAGAAATGGTTTAGTGTGAGAAAGTGAAATTGATGGAGATTAATGATGAATGAGATATGTGGAAATCATTAATAGTGATTGTGGTATGATTTTAAGATGTGGTTAGTGGATAAATTGTGAGGTTTACCTAAAAGAGGTAAAATGAGGGTTAAGGCATTTGTAAAATGCATAAGTAAATAATGTTGACTAGTGAGGTCAATTATGGGTTAAATACGTTAACTCAATCGATTTAATGAATGAATCGCAGCTTCCGAGAATACGCCGAGGCGAGTTGAGCCATGAGCGTGAGAAGCTAAAAGGGAAGGAGTCACACCAAGTAAATCGAGGTAAGGGAATTGTGTGGACTCTTAGAGATATTGTGCGCAATTTGGGCGCATAAATGTTTTGCTAGAATGCATGAGATTAGGAAATGTTGTTGTTGGGTGATTGAAGGGTAAAAGTTGGGAGTTTGAGAAATGTGCATGAAAACAAAAGCATATTGCTTTGAAAATCATGTTTTATTGCTTTTTAGCAAATGATTGGTAGGTTGGCTAACATTGAAATGATTTGCAAAAGAAATGAGTATGTTTTGGTTTTGTTAACCATATTTTGCAAGTTTTGAGCCACCTACATGATTTCGTGAGTATGAAAGAGTGCAAGAGGCACTAGTTTTCACATGGATTTCATATTGTTTTGGCATTGTGCTTTGAGTTTGTCTCGCACTGGATGCCCACCTTGCATGTTGCCGTGTTTAGAGCTTCGAGTAGACTTGGTGTCACATCGATTAAATAGGCTCACACGTGCATTGTTTTGAGACATGGCATGTTAAAACAACCTGATGAGCCCGAACGAGGGATAAGGGTTGGAGATCCACCTGATGAGCCCGAACGAGGGATAAGGGTTGGAGGAACAGCTGATGAGCCCGAACGAGGGATAAGGCTGGGGGTCCACGGAGTACGTTGTACCGTGCATGTAGCATGGAGTACATTGTACCGTGTTGTGATGTGACGTGCCGTCTTCGGACGAGATCTGCTATGGACCGACGGGTAGGATTTGACCCACCTCCCGTGTGGAAGCAGATGGTGGTGATATCCCGCACACCTGATCCTTGTAGCCGGTATCACAGGTTATGTACATAGGCCTTGAGGTTATTACCTATTGTTAAACTGCCTATCTCACATGTCTACTGCTATTTGAGATTAAATCCATGTTTGAAATGATTGTGGGTCAGGAAAGCCCGAGGGATGGGCCGAGACCTGACCAATGTTGAAATTGATTTGTTAATGGTTTTTAAAGTGCACGGATGCATGATGTTTAATGCCATGCTTTATTGTGAAAATGCATGATGTTTAATGCCATGCTTTTATTGTGAATTATGCATGATGATATATACCATGCTTTGAGTTGAAATGTGCACTGAATTTTAATAGCATGAATGCTTTACATACCATTAACACAATCATACACTCATGTTTTGAGATAAACAATGAATTAAATGCTTTTGAGCATGGCATCACGACCACGTAGATAGTGCAGTATCTACCTGTTCGCATGATTACCTTACTGAGTGTGTGGTTTGCTCACCCCCCTTATTTTCCTCTCTCTACAGAGATTTGAGTATAGATTGGACGTGACTAGAGGCGTTCCCTAGTTGGTAATTCCGCTGCATCCCATCGCTAAGGGTATACACACCTTGATTATTTTGTATCTAAACTAGACATAGCACAGTAGCATTTTGTATGTAACCACTGGGGATGTAAAACAATGTAAACACATGTAACAACTCTGATATATATACATTTATACAAGTGTTTACTCATAAATAATGTTTCAAAATGAATTGGTATGGTGGAGTGAGTTAGACGTCGACACACAGCCCAACTGTTAAGCGTGTGGTTGTTCACGATCGAGGAAGGATGATTAAGGATTGATGCATGAAAATGCAAAAAATTTGTACGTATTTTGGTAAGTTGAGGGTCGTGACATGAGCACATCAAGCTCAGTAAGGCAACCCTACGAACAAGTAGGTAACCATACTACCTACATGAACGTAGTGCCATGCATAAACCACCCTTTCTCCACACATTTTAAAACAGATGATATGAGTTATGATGTTATGTAAATCAAGTTTGCACGAAAAATTCAACATGCAATTATATTCAAAATCATATCTTTCTCGTTTAAAATTTCACAGTAAAGTCAGGACTCGACCCCTCCTTCGGGTGATCTTGACTTACACAAAATCATGAAAATCCGTGTACATCACATATGGGTTTAAAAAGCATGGAATTAACCATCATGCACATTTAATTTAAAACCCGATTTGATCTCATCAAAATCGTCGACATGCGAGACTAGGCAACATCTGTATATCGACAATAACCAGGGCTGGCCAATATGTGTCCTCGTGAGTCCCTCTAGCTTCACGGATCCCAGTGTGCGAGGTCTCACCCTGATCGGGAACCGCCCGGGAGGTGGGTCAATCCAACCCGTCAGTCTTATCCGATCCCACGCATCCGAAGATGCCGTATCCGAAGATACCCCGTATCACAAAGATACCGTATCCGAAGATACCCGTATCACAAAGATACCGTATCCGAAGATACCCCACGGTACATCGTACTCCATGCTACTTGCACGGTACATCGTACTCCATGGACCCATATCACTCTAGGTACTTCAGCCCAAATGGCCTGCTTACCACAGAGAGGTTTTGTTTCTCAATACTCGTGCCATGTCTCAAAACGCACGTGCGAGCCTATTAAATCGGTGACACGCAGTCTACCAGATGCTCCAAGCACGGCTCATCGCATGTTCTCATAAAATCAGTGCGAGCGATGCTCAGCACTCTCATCAAATCAAGTAAAACTGGTAGAGCCCGCTTTACATCCCCACAAGGCCGCCAACCTCATCCCTCACTCTCACCCTACTTAAGAGGTCTTTTGAGCCTGTTGAGACTTTTGGCTGACTCCAAAGGCAGACAGCGCTACTCCACAAATCCAGTAAAACTAGTGCGAGCTAGGCTCTAGCACTCTATATATAAATCACCTGAAAATCTTATAAAATCTGGTGCGAGTTAAACTCCAGCACCCTGTCGCGAAAATCATGTAAAATCTGGTGCGAGTTAGACTCTAGCACCGTGTCACGAAACAAGCATGTGAAATCTGGTGCGAGTTATACTCTAGCACCCATGCATGTAAAACTCTAGTGCGAGCTCTCGCTCCAGCACTAATGCATGCATCACACAAATCAAACATCGTGCGAGCTGAGCTCTAGCACGTCACATGTAAATAAAAACACGTAGGCGGCTCGGTTATCTCCAAATAGTTTTCACAGAAATTACATCATTTAAGGTATGCAATGCTATGCATTTTTCTTTAAAAGTGAGCCAGCCTACTCATGTATGTGTTAAAATACCTCCAGAACGAGCAGGAACCTCTTGTCTTTGCTCCTCCCAATTTTTCCTAAAGTTGAAAACATTTACCCTTAACAAGGGTATTTCGATAATTTTGCCCATACGGGGTATTAAAATTATTCTTCGACCTCTAGACCCTCCAGAACATTTTTTTAAGGACTGCATATGAATTTAAAATTGCGTAAAGTTTACCTCTAGCAGTCCGTAGAATTCCCTTACCTTATTTTCCTGTCGAGTCTGACCTTTTCTTTTCCACTGTTGTCTTGTCGCGCAGTCCGTTATGCTCCCAATCAAATGTCAGGAACTGCGTATCAATATTCCTCAGGTCAAATATTATACAATTTAATTGTATTTCCTATTTTTTGGGCTTAATTTAAATCATTGGGCCCATTTACCCTTATTGGGCCCGATTGTACCTTAATGGACCTTAATCGGCCTTAAGCCCGTTTTCCACTTAATTTTCGCTTTATCGAGGCCTATTGGGCTCATTGGGCCCACTAATAATTTATTGGGTCTCATTCTAACTCTCGGATAGCTAAATTTATTATTTACGATAATTTATCCGACTTTCCATAATTTAATTCAATTTATACGGAATTTAAATTCATATCACGCATAACGATGTCAATTGTCGTAAATAAGGCTCACTTACCCGAGATTCCATGTTAATCCTCAAATCGAGGCTATCTCGAGCTCTCGGTGGATGCCAATCGTCGAGCTACATAATTTCATAATTTTCCGGGTAAATTTTCAGTCGAAAATTAATTAAATAAAATATTTCAAAATTTAAATCGGGTCAATTTCGACCACTACTGACTTACCCGTAGCTCGATTGCATCGCTAGAATTTTCCCCAATTTTTTCTCTTTTTCTTTTTCCCTTTTTTCTTCCTTTTTTCCTCCTCTTTTTGGCTGAACCGGTTCAGTCCGGTTCGGACCGATTCAGACCGCCGGTTCACCCCGGTTTGGCCGGTTCACCGCCGGTTCAAGGCCTTGCCGGCCGGTTCTCTGTCGGCTTCCACCGCCAACAACTCCGTGAGGTTGTCCGCATCTCAGATCTACCCTCGGTTTCACCCAAGTCCGCCGGAAGGTCGCCGGTCCGGCCGTTCTCCTTTCGGTCGTTGGAACCCATTTCTTTCCTCGCCGTTTTCGACGTTTTCCGGCAGCTTCGCCGGTCGTGGCTGCCACCAATCGGCTCACCGGTGCCTGGGGAACGTTCGGTGGTGGTCGATCGGGCCTGAATCGGCGCCGATCGCCGGAAATCTCTCTTCCCCTCTCGGTTTTGATTTTCGCCGTTTTGCTCCACTGTTCGCCGCCGTTCGCATCTCCGTTAGGCCGGTGGTGGTCAGGCCTCGTCGAGCTTCCTTTCCTCAGTCTCGCCTGGTCGCCCCGATCGCCGGCGAGAGGCTCCTCGGTCGGCTGCTTCCGTTTCCCTTTTCTTTCGCGTTTTTCGCGATTTCGTTTTCAGAGTTTTTTTTTTTTCATTTATTTTATTATTATTATTTATTTTAATTATTACACTATTCCTTAAAAATACCCAAATATCCCTTAAAATTATTATTTTATTCCAAATTAATTAATTTAATTTAATTTATTTATTATATTTTAATCCTTTTTCGGGTATAATTCCTCCGTATTTTCGAGATATTGTCCCGAATGACTTTTCGGTATATTTTTTGATTATTTTCTAGATTATTTTTCTGAACTAAAAATCCCGATTAATTTCGATTAATTCTCATAAATTAATATCTTGATTAATTTAACCCAATATAAATTTATTTCACCTTTATTGACCAAGATTTCTCAATCCGTTATTTTTAATTAAATTTTCTCATCGAAATTATACCGACTTTCGATCTTTTGACCATTTTGCCCTTACACATGTTCGGGATTAATTTAACCCGACTTCTCTTCACGAATGCTCCTTCATTTCATATTTTAATTAAATTCGGATCTTACAGGTCTACCCTGGTCTATTGAGACCACAAGTTATATCATGTGAGACATGTAGGTGACTATATCAGTAACAACGAGGACTATGGCCATAACCTAGTGATCCCTAGCAACACGGTACCTAGTGTGCGGGGTATCACACCTGAAACGGGAGGTGGGTCGATCCTACCCGCCAAAACAACATAACATCGGGATTGCGAGGGCAAGACTTGTTGCCTCGTGGCTAATGCCACTCCACTCCAATAATCCCCACGGTACAGCGTACTCCGCGTGACATACACGGTATAACGTACTCCATGAACCCAAGCTCAGTCAGGGGTGCCTGCAATAGGTCTTATCCACCCATACCATCTCTGTCTCAGTATGCACGTGTGAGTATATTATCTCACTGTGACACACAGTCTACAGGAGGCTCCAACACGACTATATGCATGTCATATAAATCCCTGTGCGAGCGAAGCTCTAGCACGGCTCCATGCATATTCATGATATCTAAAAATCTCGTACGAGCGAAGCTCTAGCACGGTTTCATAAAAATCAGTAAAATCTACGTACGAGTAAAACTCCAGTACGACTTTTAAATTAGTTATAAATTAATATAAAACTTCGTGCGAGTAACACTCCAGCACGAATGAATGCTCAAGTAAATCAAATCTCGTGCGAGTTACACTCCAACACAGTTTTATGCAATTAAATCGATTAAATCACGTACGAGCTAGGCTTCAGTACGACTTTATGCAATTAAATATCAAAACTGGATGCGAGTTAAGCTCCAGCACCTTCTTATGCATATCAAATTATAAAACTAGTACGAGCAATCGCTCCAGCACCTTTTTATGCATATATAGTCAAAACAGTCAAAACCGTCAAAACAGTCAAAACAAGGTGCAAGTTAGGCTCCAGCACCTCTCATGCATTTCACAATAATAAAAATCAGTGCTAGCAACCGCTCTAGTACGTTTCATGCATATGATGTTACACAAGTCGGTGTGAACAACCGTTCAAGCACATTTTATGCACATTCACAAACGCAGATATAGTGCGAGCTATGCGCCAGCACTACCTGTTTCCATATAAACATGATAGTTGATCTTTTTTTCAAAGAAATTTCATTTAAATATAAATAACACTTACGTAGTGTTATCTTGTGAGATTTATGCAATTATTGGCCAATATATTGATTTACTTTATTTAAAAACCCCTAAAATTTCTTAAATCAGAAAATTCCTTAAATCATGCATTTCGTTCATGTCATGCTTTCACCATCCTTAGGTGAACTTCCCTCAATAGGGGTAAAATAACATTTTTCTATTTCGAGTCCTTAAAATCATTAATTTATTTCTAGGACCTTTATGCATATTCAGTGTATACATACATATTCAGTGTATACAAAAACCATTAAAATACGCGTAGCTACCTCTAGCTACTCACACAATTCCCTTACCTCATTTTTCTGTATAGTTTGACATTTCTACTGATGTCTTGTCATGCAGTCCGATTTGTTCTCAATCAAATCTCTGAAACTGCGTATAAATATACATCAAGTCAAATACAATACAATTAATTGTATTTCATATTTTCTGGGCTTAATTTAAATCATTGGACCCGTTTACCCATTTTGAGCCCGATTGCACTCTAATGGGTCTTAATCGGCCTTAAGCCCGTTTTTTCACTTACTATTCACATTGTTGAGGCCTATTGGGCTCACTGGGCCCATTAGTATATATTGGATCTCGTTCTAAATTCTCGAATAGCTTATGAATTATTTACGACAATTTATCCCAATTTTCAGAATATAATTCATTTAATGCGGAATTTAAATCCGTAATTTATGCGGTAAATTCTAACACGCATAACGATGTAAATTATCGTAAATAAGGGTTACTTACCCGAGATTCCATGATAATACGCAAATCGAAGCTGTCTCGAGCTATCGTTTGACGTCAGTTGTCGAGCGACACAATTTAATATTTTTTCGGGTAAATTTCCAGTCGGATATTAATCAAATTAAATATTTTAAAATTTAAATCGATTAATTTTGACTGCTTACCGACTTACCCGTAACTCGATTGCATCACTGAAATTTTTTTCAATTTTTCCTCTTTTTCTTTTTCCCTTTTTTTCTTCTTTTCCTTTTCTTTTTGGTTGAACCGATTCAGTCCAGTTCAACCCGGTTCAGACTGGTTCGGTCTAGCCGGTTCAGTCCGGTTCTACCAGTTCAGGGCCTCGCCGACCGGTTCTTCATCGATTTTCACCACCAGCAGCTCCGCGGGGTAGTCCGATGCATGGATCTGGTCTCGGTTTCGCTCGAGGTGGTTGAAAAGTGGCCGATCCAGTTTTTCTCCCCTCCGCTGGCGGTGCCTTTTCTTCCCTTCGCCGTTTGCGGGTTTTCCGGTGGCTGAGGGCACATGTTCTGGTGGTTGGGGGTTCTCACAGGGTCGGGCTTCCCTCGGCTATCCGTGGCCGGGCTTGAATCGACGCCGGTCACCGGATTCTTCTCACGGTACTCTCTCTCGGTTTCTCTCTCCCTTTCCCCTTTCTCTCGTCGCTGTTCACCGCCTCCTTCGGGTTGCTGGTGGCTCGGCTACCTTCCCCCGTCGGCTTCTCGCCTAGTCCGCTGGTGGTTTCCGTCCGGTGAGGGAGGACCGACTCCCTCGGTCCCTGTTTCGTTTTCTTCTTCAGTTCGCGTTTTCGCGAATTCATTTTTTTATTTATTGTTTTATTTTTATTTATTATTTATTTTTATTATTATTTTAATTAATTAAATATTATTATTTTACAAAATATCTTAAAAAAATTTATATTTTATTCATTTAGTCAATAAATGAATTTCTCGATCTTACTTCGTCTTTTCGGTATATTTTTCAGTTATTTTCGGGATAATTTTTCGAGGTGAAAATTCTGATTTATTCCAATAAATTCGTATCTTGATCAATTTAACTTGAAATTTAATTATTTCTTCGTTATTGATCAAGATTTCTCAATCCTATATTTTTAATTAAATTTTCTTGTCACAATAAATACCGAATTTCGATCTTTTGACCGTTTTACCCTTCAACGTGTTCGGGAATTCCATTTCAATCCTTTTGCATTTTCATTTCGTATTTTAAATAAAATCGGGTCTTACAATCTCCCCCTCTTAAGAAATTTGGTCCTCCAAATAAGAACCAAGTCAAATGGGTCCATAAACAACTCCGGGTACGTCTATCGCATCATACTCTTTAATTCTAATGTGACTTTTTTCGGAGTGTAATACTACCAACAGACTTTGACTAGGGAGATCGTCTTAAACCTCAACACCTTCTCCTTTTGTCTAATACCCGAATCGATTTTTCAACATACGTTATACTTTCATTGAGCTAAGCTGTTGGAGCTCATATTTGATCACATATGCTGGGTCCGGATAGTATTTTCAAAGCATCAAAAGATGGGACACATAGTAGATGCCTGCTTATCCAAGTGGTAACGCTAACCTACAGACCTTATCTCCCACTTTGTCCAATCTCTTTCTGAATCTCGTTACGTCCTTATGCTATGTCCTAAGGGCATGTAACTTCCAACAATACTAATTCACCCTCGGTGAATTCCAATGGTTTTCTGTCTCTTATCAGCATAGCTTTTCTGTTTTCTCTGAGGTGTTCTAAATCTCTCACAAGTCAATTAAACATCCTCAGAGGTTTGTCTTACAAATTCGGGAGCAATTCTCTATCTGTCACCCACTTTTTCTTATCCAAGTCGGGGAATAACTCCCTAAAGCCATACCATGTCTTATAAAATGTTATCCTGATACTTAAGTGACAACTGTCATTTTTGGCGAATGCGATTAGTAACAACTGATCATCTCAGGAGCTTATAAAATCAATGGCACACACTCTCATCATATCCTCCAGAACCTGTACAGTCCTCTCTGACTGACCATCTGTCTGAGGACGGAAAGCTGTGCTAACACTCAATCGGGTTCCCATAGCTTCCTGAAAAATATTCTCAGAAATGGGAAGTGAAGCGGGAATCTCTATATGATATCAAGCTCCCTGGAACGCTATATAATGTTTCACAATTTTTCGTACACATAAATCCGTCTACGCACTTAGATTATCTAGGGATTTCAAAACTAGAAGGTGGGTAGACTTAATCAATCTATTGACTATCACCCAGATAGCCTCGTGATTCATTCGGGTCCTCTATAACTCATCACAAAATTGATGGTAACTTGTTTCCATTTTCATGTCAATATAGGTAGAGGCTGTAATAACCCTACAACTTCTTTTACTCTACCTTAATCTGTTGACATACGAGGCACTTTTTCACAATCTCTACAATGTCTTTTTTTATACCTGACCACCAATACCTTTTTCAGAGGTTTCAATATATTTATTACTTCCCGGATGCACTGTATATCCTGAAGAGTGAGCTTCTGACAATAACACTATCTCAGCAACTATGGTCCTGGGGAGCACTTATACTGTCTTTGAACCTCTGTAAGTCATCATCACTCACTGTGAATTCTGTCACTATACCCTTCTGAATCTGACCCACACTATCAACACCATGCCGATCATCATGCTAAGCCTGACAAATTCGGTCACTCAAATTCGGTTCTAACCTCAGGCTAGCTGTCACAAAATCATCGTCATCATCAGAAGGGATCACATCACTACTGAGGCTCACAACTGCTCTAACAGCTCACGCTCCTTGACCATCATATGTGATACCATCCCGAGGCTTTTTCTGTTTAAGGTATCAGCCATTACATTAGCCTTTCCTGGGTGGTATAATTTTCACAATCATAATCCCTTAAAAGCTCTAACCCTCGTAGTTATCATATTCTACTCTTTCTGTGAAAACAAATACTTGGGGCTTTTACGATCAGTGCATACCCAAAATTTCTTACCGTATAAGTGGTAGCGCCATACCTTAAGTGTAAACACTACGGTTGCCAACTCTAAATCATGGGTCGGATAGTTTCTCTCATGGTTCTTGAACTATCTGGATCCATAAACGACTATCTTCCAATTTTACATCAATGCACAGCCCAATCCTTATTTGGAGGTATCCATATACACTGAAACCTCTTGAGCTGTTGGGTATGGTGAGAATAATTACGGTGGTCAGTTTATTACTTCAATATACTAAAACTCACCGAAACCATTTTAATACTTATCATCCCATTTGTATGCAATCTTTTTCCAAACGAGACGTGTCAACTGAGCAGCCCATTTCGAGAAACTCTTAACAACTCATCTGTAAGACAGTTTCCTGTTGCTACTCATACTCTTCCTTGGACTTCGAATACATCAAAATATCATCGCTAAAGATGACAACCAATTGGTCCAGGTAAGGTTTAAATACCTCATCGTAGTTGAGTTTCACTAAATATTTCAATCACCCATATCCTTGACTTATGTACGCATAAACGTATAATGTTATTTCGAAATCGCTTTTGTTAAAGATACTAACCTACGTCATTTCTTTTTTCTTATATTAACGGCTTTTATAAATTTTTTAATTTTTTTTAAACCTTCATGATTAATCGAATTCTACCAGTAAAAGTACCCAAATTTTAAATGTATATATTACGACTGTCGATTTCAATTTATAGGTTATGTGTGCGCTTCTAGACGCTGTCAAGTCTTTAGGCATGGAAGTATTTGAAATACCTTTATTAACCCTCAGACTTAACCACATAGATTGGTTATGGATATATCATCCCCTTATCCTTGGCCGCAATTAATATTCACTACATATCGCTTAATCCAATTTACTTTGCATATCAAAGATATTCTTACCTTGCATACGCCTCTTATTCCAATGTATCTCGTATTCAGGATCTATCACATCTCAAAACTTATCTCTTTTCATATATCACTTATAACAAACTCTTTCATTACTTGTTAAAACTTACAGTATACTTTTTCGGGTTGAAATCATCACTATCTTAGGATAGCAATCTACACAACATAGTTTGCAGCCGAATCAATTTATTTTGAAATATTACTTCAAAATTATTCATATTCACTTGAATAAAATTGGCTGACGTATCGTTTTTCCCCCGTTTTCATCTTATAATCCCTATACCCATATTCAGTTAGTGATAATCAGCTAACTATCATCATCTTGCCTAAGGGTACAGGCTTCACATCTTTTCCTAGCTTATAAGCAACTGAAGGCAATATGAATAAATGCGTGGCACCAGGATCAATGAAAATAATTATTTCATTATTTACAACCAGTGTGGTATCTTTCACCACATCAGATGAAACATCAGTAGTGTCCTGGTCTAAGGCATACACTCGCCCTCGTCCAACATCTTATTTTTGTGGTATCTACCACACATCCTACACTGTTCACACTTGCTTACACTGTTTCGTAGCAGGTCGGGGTCCTCAAATCACAATACCCCTCAAAAGTGTTGAAATTGGATACACTGGAGGTTTTACCAATCATCTTACCCCGAGACTCATTAGCTCTAATCTTTTACCAAACTACCTTTTTTTCCCGTTCTGACATCTCTGTCATTCTCTATTATCTTCTATCTCTATTGCGGCCCTTACTACCTTTCCCAATCTCAGAGGCGTGTAACTCATGATCTTATTCACATGACTATAGTCTGCGCACTGCCTCGGCATAGGTAGTAATATCTAACGTGGCCAATCGGACTCTAATTGACAATCTGAGCCCTTCCATGAACTTTCAGACATCTCGACTCTTACTGTTCATAGTGTCGGAGTTATATCTGCCCAGGAATATAAACTGAGATTCATACTCGTTAATCAACCAGTTCCTCCGGGTTAGAGTAAAGAATTTTATCTGTAATTTCCTTTAAGCAGTGTCCGGGATATTCTGTCATCGGAATACATCTAGAATTATTTTTCATGTCCATTATGGATGTCTACCTCTTAAGATGGGTCGAGCGGACTTCCACCAATGCTCTGACACGCCCTCAAATCCCATGCATACCCTGAGCAAATAGCTCCATAATATTCTCCACACTCCGCTCCAACCTCGCGAAGCGTATCTCAATACTGTCCGATCTCTCTGTCGGACTCTGTTCGATCTCTCCGATCTCTCTGTCAGACTCTGTCCGATCTCTCTGTCGGACTCTGTGGGGTATACTCAATACCAGCCTCCACGTCAATCTCATCTTGAGTCTCATGTGGCGACTCAGTACGACTCTCAGGCCTACCTCTATGGCCTCGAGCTCGTGTACTCGCCCCTCTACCTTAACGGCTATCAGTTAAAGAGTCTATTCTTGCATTCAAAACCAAATTCTTAGCTGCACTTCCATATCGATATACACAATTGTATCTAAACAATGCACAGTACATGAGGATGTAAACTTCCTTAACCACTAACACCGACTCATATCAGGCCAACTTAGCTCTGATACTATTAAATTGTCACAACCCAAATTACCTAAAAATCAAAGTAAATTTTTCACTTTTTCATCGTGACCATCCTACAAACAGTTGGGCTATGATTCGATGTTAGTCACCTCTCACCTATTTACCATTCCATTTTCATAATCACATTCACATATCAGAGTTTACTATCCTTTGACTTTAACTATTTAAATACACAATGGTATTTATAACTCTACATCCCCGACATCATATCCGTTTACAGTACTGTGCATTACATATTTAGATACAAAACTATACAAATGTGTATACTTGTCTCTCAATGGGAAGCAGCGAATACCAAGATGCAAGTCCCGAGCCGCTTACTAATTACTGTGAGTGCTCTAAAAAGATGAGAAAATAAGGGGGGTGAGCAAACCACACGCTCAGTAAGGCAATTATGCAAGTAAGTAGATAACTCCACTATCTAAATACTCATAATGTCATGCCCTTAAAATCCATTTCTTTTCATTAAAATCTCAAGCACAAAATCATGTATTTCATCATGACTTAGAATATAAAACTGTTCGTGCATATATAAATCATACTACTTATGCATCAATAGCATTTTATGTGACAACATTAAATCATACTTAGCATGAGGTAAATTAAGATCATGCCATGTAAAAAAAATCATGAGAAACAATTCTTTTCATGAATTTATGATTAACACATGAAAAACCCATCATGCTACTGCATTTAAATCATTTCATTAAAATGCTGAATAAAATATCCCCATCCGAGTCAAATATCTCATAAATAAATCTCAATTTCATAAAGTGATTCGTTATAAAATTCTGTTATAAAATCACCCTACTTTTAGGGTCACATCTTATAAAATCCTCTGAAAATCTATCATCATATTATAAAATCATATCGTACTGAAAATCACAAAATCGGGGGGTCTAACCCCTCTCTCGGGTCTACCCTGGTCTATTGAGATCACAAGTTATATCATTTTAGACATGTAGATGACTATATCAGTAACAACGAGGACTATGACCATAACCTAGTGATCCCTGGCAATACGGTACCTAGTGTACGGGGTATCACACCTGAAACGGGAGGTGGGTCGGTCCTACTCGCCAGTATAGCATAACATCAGGATTGCGAGGGCAAGGCTTGCTGCCTTGTGGCTAATGTCACTCCACTCCAACAATCCCCACGGTACAGCGTACTCCGCATGACATACACGGTATAACATACTCCGTGAACCCAAGCTCAGTCAGGGTTGCCTGCAATAGGTCTTATCCACCCATATCATCTTTGTCTCAGTATGCACGTGTAAGCATATCATCTCAATGTGACACACAGTCTACAGGAGGCTCCAACACGGCTATATGCATGTCATATAAACCCTTGTGCGAGCGAAGCTCTAGCACGGCTCCATGCATATTCATGATATCTAAAAATCTTGTGCGAGCGAAGCTCTAACACGGTTTCATAAAAATCAGTAAAATCTGCGTACGAGTAACACTCTAGTACGACTTTTAAATGAGTTATAAATTAATATAAAACTTCATGCGAGCAACGCTCCAGCACGAATGAATTCTCAAGTAAATCAAATCTCGTGCGAGTTACACTCCAGCACGGTTTTATGCAATTAAATCGATTAAATCACATACGAGTAAGGCTCTAGTACGGCTTTATGCAATTAAATATCAAAACTGGATGCGAGTTGAGCTCCAGCACCTTTTTATCCATATCAAATCATAAAACTAGTGCGAGCAATCGCTCCAGCACCTTTTTATGCATATATAGTCAAAACAGTCAAAACCGTTAAAATAGTCAAAACATGTTACGAGCTAGGCTCCAGCACCTCTCATGCATTTCACAATAATAAAAATCAGTGCGAGTAACCACTCTAGCACGTTTCATGTATATGATATCACACAAGTCGGTGCGAGCAACCGCTCAAGCACATTTTATGCACATTCACAAATGCAGATATAGTGCGAGCTATGCGCCAGCACTATCTGTTTTCATATAAACTTGATAGTTGACCCTTTTCCAAAGAAATTTCATTTAAATATAAATAACACTTACGTAGTATTATCTTGTGAGATTTATGCAATTATTGGCCAATCTATCGATTTACTTTGTTTAAAACCCCGAAAATTCCTTAAATCAGAAAATTTCTTAAATCATACATTTCGTACATGTCATTCTTTCACCATCCTTAGGTGAACTTCCCTCAATAGGGGTAAAATAACATTTTTCTATTTCGAGTCCTTAAAATCATTAATTTATTTCTAGGACCTTTATACATATTCAGTGTATACATACATATTCAGTGTATAAAAAAACTATTAAAATACACGTAGCTACCTCTAGCTACTCACACAATTCCCTTACCTTATTTTTTGTACAGTCTGACCTTTCCACTGATGTCTTGTCATGCAGTCCGATTTGTTCTCAATCAAATCTCGGGAACTGCGTATAAATATACATCAGGTCAAATACAATACAATTAATTATATTTCATATTTTCTGGGCTTAATTTAAATCATTCGACCCGTTTACCCATATTGGGCCCGATTGCACCCTAATGAGCCTTAATCGGCCTTAAGCCCATTTTCTCACTTACTATTCACATTATCGAGGCCTATTGGGCTCACTTGACCCATCAGTATATATTGGACCTCGTTCTAAATTCTCGAACAGCTTATGAATTATTTACGACAATTTATCCCAATTTTCAGAATATAATTCATTTAATGTGAAATTTAAATCCGTAATTTATGCGGTAAATTCTAACACGCATAACGATGCAAATTGTCGTAAATAAGGGTTACTTACCGGAGATTTCATGATAATACGCAAATCGAAGCTGTCTCGAGCTCTCGTTTGACGTCAATTGTCAAGCTACACAATTTAATATTTTTTCGGGTAAATTTTCAGTCGGATATTAATCAAATTAAATATTTCAAAATTTAAATCGGTCAATTTCGACCACTTACTGACTTACCCGTAGCTCGATTGCATCACTGAAATTTTTCTCAATTTTTTTCTCTTTTTCTTTTTCCCTTTTTTTTTCTTCTTTTCCTTTTCTTTTTGGCTGATCCGGTTCAGTTCGGTTCAACCCGGTTCAGACCGGTTCGGTCTAGCCGATTCAGTTCTGTTCAACCGGTTCAAGGCCTCGCCGGCCAGTTCTCCTCCGGCTTCCACCGCCAGTAGCTCCGCGGGGTCGTCCGATGCACAGATCTGGTCTCGGTTTGGCCCGAGGTGGCCGAAAAGTGGTCGGTCCAGCTCTTCTCGCCTCCACCGACGGTGCCTTTTCTTCCCTTCGTCGTTTGCGGGTTTTCTGGTGGTTGGGGGCGCGTGTTCCAGTGGCTGGGGGTTCTCACGGGGTCGGGCTCCCCTCTGCTGTCGGTGGCCAGGCCTGAATCGACGCCGGTCACCGAATTCTTCTCACGGTTCTCTCTCTCGGTTTCTCTCTCCCTTTCCCCTTTCTCTCACCGCCGTTCACCGCCTCCTTCGGGTTGCTGGTGGCTCGGCTGCCTTCCCTCGTCGGCTTCTCGCCTGGTCTGCCGGTGGTTTCTGTCCGGTGAAGAAGGACCGACTCCCTTGGTCCCTACTTCGTTTTCTTCTTCAGTTCGCGTTTTCGCTAATTCATTTTTTTATTTATTATTTTATTTTTATTTTTATTTTTATTTATTTTTATTATTATTATAATCAATTAAATATTATTATTTTCCAAAATATCCTAAAAAAATTATATTTTATTCATTTATTTAATAAATGAATTTCTCGGTCTTACTTTGTCTTTTCAGTATATTTTTCGGTTATTTTCGGGATAATTTTTTGAGGAAAAAATTCTGATTTATTCCAATAAATTCGTATCTTAGTTAATTTAACCCGAAATTTAATTATTTCTTCGTTATTGATCAAGATTTCTTAATTTCATATTTTTAATTAAATTTTCTTGTCACGATAAATACTGAATTTCGATCTTTTGACCGTTTTACCCTTCAACGTGTTCGAAAATTTCATTTCAATCCTTTTGCATTTTTTATTTCGTATTTTAAATAAAATCGGGTCTTACATTATAAATAATTAGTTATTTGATAATACAAAGAAATAAAAAAAATACATCTCTCTACTTTCATTAATTTTTTAATATTTTTATTGGTGGAAGAGAAAAACAAAAAAAATTATGTAACACCGCTAATGTAACCTTTGAGATAAATTTTCATTATGAATAAATTGTAAAAACTGCATTTTCTTAAAAAATTATATTACATCATGGAATATTTTCTTCTATTTTTAATTTTGTTGATATGTGTGAAGTAACAAATGTTATATAAAAATATAATATTATACAGTAAAACTGTTAGAACCCAAATTTTTATATATTAGACATATATAAGACCCAATTGGACAGTTATGAGGCCAAGTGATTTGAAAGAAATCGTTAAATAGTAATTTTTCGAATTTTGGACAAAAAGAGTCACCTCGCGCACACAAAGGTTCATAGACTCCACGAGAGTGCGCACCCATCCAAAAATATTAGAATCATCATAAAATAATGATATATGACATCAGGTAAGCTATTTGGATCCATAAAATTACGAATATGACTTATCTCGAAAAAACATGCAACAAATGTGAAAATAACGATTTTGTCCATAAGTCAAATTTTCACATTAGCTAATGAACATTGCGGATTGATTTAAAGGTATTTATTGAGTAATGTCAAGTCATTAAATGTCATATTATATATCGTAATAAAATTTAAAGAGTTATAACCAAAAAGAACCACAATAGGTCAACAAGGGCAAAAATTTTATGTTTGAGAGATATGGTTGGCCACCATTCGTAATTTTCATCTAATAATACATTATTTGCTTAGGACATACATGAATAATCAATTTATAACCTACCAACAAATTAAGCAATGTAATCCTTACTAATGAAGAGTGAAGAAAAAAGAATTAATGATTAAAAAATAGAACAAATAAAAAGAATGCATATTTGAGTGGTATCTCAGTTGTCCCTAACGAAAAATATTAAAAAAAGAAAAATTTCATTTAAGTGTTTGAAATTTGAACTTAATTCAACTTTAATCTATTATATTAAAAATAGACACTCTGTCTCCATTCCAAATAATTTAACACCATTAGCAAAAGTTAATAGAATGTGAACAATTCTAAAATTATCCAACTTTAAACATCTCAATCTAAATAATTCTTCATTTTTCTATTTTTCCTCTATCTTCCATTATTCTTTATTCTTTTTCATATTTTATCACTCTTTTCAGCGAATATTGTTCAATTTGTGATTTTCGTCTCAAATGTATTATATTTAATCTTATTAATCTTTAAAAATAAAATTATACTTAAGTTAAATTTTAATCATTTCAATCCATGTTTCCAATTTTTAAATTTTTTTATTTTGAAAATATGAATCATTTTGTGTTATGTAATTTTAATTTAAGCTATTTACATTTAAATCAATTTATATGAACTTGAATGAATTTTTTGTACCCACATTTTGCGCTATTTACACTGACTTGTAACAAAAATAGCATAGTATAAAACAATTATAATTTGCTACTTACTAATATTGAATCCAACAAACAATTTTTTTTTTTATAAGTCTCATAAATTTCACATGACAAGTGATTATTAACATTATATTCTTTAAAAAAGTGCATATATATAATAAATAATAAACAAATAAATAAAAAATAAATTAAAAGTAAAAAGAAAACAAACTTTGCAAAGTTAGATGACTCATCAACATTTCCTTCTTCGATATTGCTTGATTTTGAGTATTTAGTGTATTCCAAATTATGCAAGGATAAAATGACTTCAAATTTAAATTTTTAACTGTTTACTTAATGGTTGACTAACAAAAAGACTTACTTGTCTTATGAAATAAAAAAGTTCGAGATGTAATGTCCATTTTGATGCTAATGGACTAAAACAGAATTAAGTTCAAACTTCAAAAATTTAGATAAAATTTACCCTAAAACTTAGAGAAACAAAGAGCATACAGAAAAAGAAAACAAAAAGAAATCAAAAAAATAAGTAAAATAAAATCGTATTACCTATTCTAAAATACCTTTAAAACGTAACACCCTCAGGAGTTAAGAATTTCGAACTAACTTTTTCCTTTTTTCTTATCACGTTTATTATTCATGCAGTGTAGATTTTTCTCAACAAGTGGGTTCCCACTCGTTTGAAAAGTTCAAGACTAATTGTCTAAGGTCTCGAACAACAACCTCATGATACGTGTCATTTCACCTAAATAAAGTTTCAATTTATCATACCTATTTTCCGACTTTCATCAATTGCAGGAGAATTATATCAGCTTACAAAATCAATAACACTCCTGTAGTCATTTCAAAATAATCACATGGCAATTTAAATATAAACCATACTTAATTACGTCACGAAGTAAAACATAGGTGACATTGCAATGTAGCTCCTATTACTTACATCCCATTCAGACTATACCCCGACAATTTAAATCGTAAGGCTCAGGAGCACGTGGGACGGGTACTCAAATCCACACTCTCATTCTGAGCTTACCAAAAGTAATTTCTAAAGAAAGAGGAGAATGAGCTAAAGTCTAATAAGAAATACACACAAAGAGATGCTAGGCTCATATCGTACTAATGCATGAAACCAAAGTTAAGAAGTATAAATCATGTCATGTGCATTTTGATGAGCCTACCTAGCTATCCTCAACTATCATAGTATTGTATTAGAACTTCAAAGGATATTTAGTTTGAAGGAAAGCTCCTTATTTCCCAAACCTTAACAACTACCTACCATGGTCCTCCCACACATGTAATCTCAACCAACGAAATGCATGTGCCATAAAATAAATACTTCAAAACTTGTGTTTTGAATGCAATTATCGAAAAACACTTGGAACTCACATATTACACATTTTCAAAGCATAAAACTGTTATACAATAAGTATTTAAAACTGATGTTTAGTGTTTTAAAAACAATTATCAAATCTGAGATCCAATGCCTCAATATATAAACCAAAATAATAATCATGAGACATGGTATAAATCCCTAGTAGGCAATATAACCACAATATATCCCTGGTAACTTGCCATGGTCCACATTCCCTTTACGTATGGCACTATCTATGATTATAAATCTTCCCAATACCACTGTACAGCTAGCTATTGGTGTAAATATGTCGACTGGTTTGTTGAACAATAATTATGCCATGAGGCAATTACTTCACCATCTCTGAATCACCACACATGTATATATATAGTGGTCTTGTCACACAAGCAGCCATCCAACTATATATATATATATATATATATCAACATGTCTATATGTCACAAAATCACCACACATGTATATGTAGCTGTCTTGCCATACAAGCAACGATCCAACTATATATATAAACATGCCTACAAAGTCGCACAGATGCAATATTACAATACCATAAATCTCAAAACAATTTTTTTTTAGACAACCTTTATGATAACAAATGATCAACACATTTAGTATTGTGAAATGATGATCAAAACCAATAACAAAATATGTACGTATTTGTAAATCCCATCAAAGTATATTAAATATAAGCATGGCTATCAACACATGATAAATCATCTCACTATACTGAGGATTTAATGCATTATTTTTAAAACAATGCTTTCTCTTATAAAACACATGGATCTCAATTTACTTTTTATCACATGCAGTGTATGATCAACAAAAGCATTACGCCTGCTTAGGCAGACACTATGAGGAGTGCCTAGTGTACTCTTACATTCTAAATTTCACTATTCACAATTTCTCAAGGTCTCAAAGTGCCTGTCCACAATTCAATATCATCTCACAAGATGGCCAAACCATTTAAATCACTTTTACATATCAATATCGATACTAAAACCCTCACCGTCATTATGAGTCTTCTTAATATCCCACAAATATTTAAATATTATTTTCTTAGTAACTCACGATATACTCATCACTTATTCAATTCTATCGTTACATAATCATTTTTTTCATCCACATTTCTATAATGGTTCATAACCACCTCATACCCAATCACAATATACCATTAAGCCACTTTCATCGATGATCACATTATTCACCATACAATATAACACATAATTCTAACTCTTTTATACTGAGCAATATAAACCAGCAGCATCTTTGAATATGATCTAAATTTAATATGTTTGAAAAGTGTGAGGATCTTTTTATAAATACTTGTTTATTTATAACATCAATTATAGGCAAAACACTTCAATACTATATATATATATATATAAAACAAGACATAGAAATTATTAAACAAAATTCATCTAAATTTAACAAAATTGAAGTTCACAGTCATAAACGATTTACACGAAAAATCAATAATCTCGTATTCTACTGCTAGCAAGACTACTAGCAAAATCATCTTCATTCTCTACTTCTTCGAGTAAGTAGTTATAATTAGGATCGTAAGCAACAACTAAGCGCAGAAACTTTAATGCTTCAGCCTTGCGCCCAGAGTCCAGTAAAGCACTGGAAAAAGCCCCATGTCAAGCATGAACCATATAAGCATTTGTACACAATAGAAATAAAAAGAGATTGTGACTTTCAGAAGTGAATATGAACTTAAAATTCAAACCTTGAGAGTAACAACAATCCATCAAAGTAATGAGCTTTGCTCTTGGGATCCTCGGGCTCTTTAAAATTTGCAATTCTTTCTAGGTGTGCAAGTCCTTCTGCCTTCTTCCCCTGTCAGATAAGAAAGGAATGGAAATAAAATGAAAAGCGCATAAATGGCTCTTTGAATGAACTACAGAAATTTGAGTTCACCAACCAAATTCACAAAATCTCCGGCAAGCCTAGACGAGGTCTTATGTATGGAGGATAATTTAGAATATATATATATATATATATATATATATAATGACATAATGGATGTTTTGAGAATGAATTCCAACGTATATTGCTTCACCTGTTTCATATAGACAACACCAGCCCATTGAGATGAAAGAATTAAAAGATCAACATCCTCAACCTCTGTTGGATGGCCAGCGAGTGACAACTGATGAGAAGTCCAAAGATCAGCTTGTGATTAGTTCGAACAAAAGGATGGAGCTCTTAACGCAAATTACTAGCAAATCATATCAATTGGTCCAATGGATTCATTTATCATTTAGTCATTTTAGATGCATGCATTAATTAAAAAATCAACAATGACATACCAAAGTAAACCATTCTGAACAAAATAAACTTCAAATATAAGGAACACGTGCTACAAATGGTTTAACCTTAACCCAATGGCTTACTATTCAACAAAACTTGCAAATTTTTTTTTAAATAAAAGAAAGAAAATCAAACCTTAGATATTGCACGTTCTAAATATTCATTAGATTCCTTCAGCAGTCCTTTCTGCATTAGAGTCTGCCCCATGACAACCATAGCTTTTACATATTCAGGATCTTTTTCAAGTGCCAATCTGTGAAGAAATGTTAATTGTACAAAGCACAAAACCAGCTGACTAGTAGAAGGAAAATGATAATTAAAGGAAAAAAAAAAAGACAACTAACTAACTTTAACAAGGAAACTGCTTGATCTTTTTCTCCCACTGACAAGTGTTTGATTGAAAGCTGAAAACAATTAAATTAAAATTAGAGATGTAAATGAACATAATGCTCGAAAAAACAATTCGTAAACATATTCGGTTTCTATTCTTTTATATTCATTTATTATGCTTAACAAACGATCACGAACAACATTTCAATATTCGTTATTAAATGAACCGAACATGAATAAAGATATGATTCGTTCGTTTATGTTCGCGAACAAACTCATTCAATATTTAGTTAAAACTCGTTTATTTACGGTTTGTTTAGTGTTCGTTTATTGTTCGTTAACATATAAATTATTGAAATTACATATTTAGGTTCTTAAGTCATATTACCTATTACCCAACCCTAGTTTCCTGTTTCCTAAACCACACCCATGCTGCCTTGTTTCCTCCCTTTTCACCCAATCCTTCCTCTTCTTCCAGTTTCCACCCAAGCCGTCATGTCCTCTCTTTTCACCCGATCCTTCCCCTTCTTCCAATTTCCACCCAACTCCCAATCTGCTACCTATATTTCTTCATATGCTGGGGTAAAGCTTTTCTCTTTCTCTTTTTGTTCTTGTACGCGTTGGTTTAGGTTTTATTTCTCTCGTGAATCTTGGGTTTTGCTTTCTGTTTTAATTGAATTTATATTTTTGTGGGTTTATACTATTTATCTTTCTGCATTTTCCTTTATCAATCTAATCCAAATACAGATATGCAGTCAGAGACAGACAGCAACATTGTTGTAAAAGCATGGACTTTTGTGTTTCCATGGCCTAAGCAAGGCAAGGCCTCCCTCACTCTTAAACTCTATAATACCTTATACCTCCAAATCAATCCTGTCCGTATCACCCACCTCTCTCTCTCTCTCTCTCTCTCTAATCATCCATTAAATCAGGTAATTTTAATTTAATAATCCTCATTTAATATCTAATTAATCTTCTTTTTTTTTTGTCGTTCTTTTTCTGCATGAACTGATCTGGGAAATAAATTATATTTGCAGAATTGAATATGAAATTGATTTTTTTTTTAATGTGTTAATTTTGGTCTAGGTATTTTTAAATATTTCAAAAGTTGTTAGATTTAGTATTAATAGTGGTGATCATTGGTGATTTTGAAAGCATTAGATGAGTTTTTGCTTTAAGTTATTGGATTAATTGTTAATTCCACCTGTGTTGAGTGTTACACAAAAAAAGCAGCCAATTCCAAGCCCGAATAAAAGAAAGGGGTTGGTGGTAGGTTTAGAAAACCAGCCACTCAGAACTCGTCCAATTTTTATGAGATAAACCGCTATTTGAACTTCACTTGGATGTCTCCTACACCGTGATGCGCTACTTTGCAACTCAAGTGTAGTGAAAAGTATGCGAGGGTTGCTAGGTTGTCGTTCAGAAGCTTTGCGCCACATCCATGCCTAGATATGTCAAATAGGCAAAGGTTCCCGCACTATATTGGACAGAAATGGGTAAAGAAGTTAATCCATAACCATAAGTCTAGATTAAGATCCTGAAATATAGAAACGCTTAATGGTAAGTTAGTAGTGGAGACTTGTGAGGTTATGGGTAAAAGAAGAGTTAACATCTTGTGTCTCCAAGAGGCCAAATGGATTGGGAAGAAGGCTAGGAATTAGCACCTTAGTAGTATAAGTTTTGGTACATAGGGGATATGATTGCAGAAAAAAAGTATCAAAACGTTGTCGTGCATGTTAGGAGACAAAGGGATATGATTATTTTGGTTAGGCTAGTTCTTGGAGGAGAGACTTTAAATGTTATTAGCACATATGCACCACTAGATAAGACTTGGTGAGGCTAGTAAATGACAATTTTGGAAGGATTTAAATAAGTTAGTACAAGAAGTGCCTATATGAGAATCGATGACCTTAATGGCCATGTAGGCTCCAATAGAGAATGTTTTGAGAACATACATGAGGGTCTTAGCTACAGTGTAAGAAACAAGGGTAGGGACGCTATCCTAGATTTTGTTTTTATCCTACATCCTAACCCTAGTGAACACATTGTTTAGGAAGAGAGAATCTCACCTTATAACCTTTAAAAGTGGATCAAACGCAAGTCAAATAGAATTCTTTTTGACTAAAAGGAGAGATAAACGCAGATATCTAGACTACAAGGTTACCATAGGTGTGAGTATTACCACGTAACATACACTATTAATCCTAGACATGAAACTTCATAAACAACATCAAAAGAACCAATAGAAAGGAGCTACAAAGATTCAATAGTGGGAGCTAAAAGAAGATTTTCATACAGTATGTAGAAAATAGTTGGATCCAGAAAAAAGAGTAAACAATAGTGGAGGACCCAAATATATTGTGCAATAAGATGGCAAAATGAATTCGGGAGGTGGGCAGGAGATACCAGGAGTATCAAACGGAAGAACACAAACTAAAAAAGATGCAACATGGTGGAATGAATTAGGTAAGGAAGATATAAATGCTAAGCAAGATTGTTACAAGGCTAATGAAGAACAAACGAAGAGAGCTTCACAAAATATAAGTTAGCTAAGGAGGAGGCAAAAGAAAGCAGTGGTAAAAGCTAAAGCTAAGGTTGTGAAAGAGATTCATAACAAATTAGACTCAAAATATTGAAAGAATCACGATCTATGAATCGAAAAATGTATAAAAGAAGAATACCAAAGAACTCTAATCAAAGACAATAACATTAAAGAAAAGTGGTGTGATTATTTGAACAAACTATTTAACAATGGACAAAACCAAATGTTACAGTCGTATATTACCATAATTAACAGATTCTATATAGCTTAATTATAGGCTGAAATATCTAGGTTTAATTAATAACCTTCCTAATTTAGGTTTTACAATTCTGTATATATACATATCTTGTATTCCTTTCTATTATATGGAAAATTAATATTTTCATCTCAACATGGTACCAAGAGCCTTGTGAGGAAAAGTTTGAAATTTTTCTGGTTTTTTCTTTTGCCCAGAGTGAGCAGATTTATTTTTTTAGGTCACCCCTGTGATTGGCTACTTGAGAGAGAAGGTTTTTTTTTTTTTTCCCTGCACGCTGCCCCTTTGTTACGCTTGGTTGCTGTTTGCTACGCCTGGAAGCTGCCTGCCTCACCTTGCCGCTGCCTTGTTACAAAGAAAAACTCTTTGTTGCTGTTAGCTTCTTCACTTTTGCATCCTTGGGCTACGAGGTTGGAGATTAATCTACTGCCAGAGAAAGGTTCTGCTGATTGGAGATCTCGGCTGTGTGATAGACAGCCTCGGTTCCATCATCCCCAAAGCTACTGACTTGCTTCACCTACCTCATCCTCTGATAAAATGGTTTCAATCTCTGCGGATGAATTTGCTAAGTTCACCCAGTACCAAGAGTCTTTAAAGAATTCATCTCAGTCTATCACTGCTCTTGCTGAAATAGGTAAATCAAATACGTGTCTTATGTCTTCTTCCACACAATGGGTAGTTGATTCTGGTGCCACAGATCATATGACAGGTAATCCTAGTCTATTTTCCACTTTTCAATCCCATGTCTCGCCGCTGATGGGTCTACTTCATCTGTTCTTGGTTATGGCACTGTTAGTCCGACTCCATTACTTACTTTGTCCTCAATTCTGAATCTACCAAAATTTTCTTTTAACCAGTCTGTGAGTAAAATTACTCGTACTCTAAATTGCTCTGTCTCATTTTTCCCTGGTTATTGTCTGTTTCAGGATCTTATGACGAAGAAGATTATTGGTAAAGGACATGAATCAGGAGGACTTTACATTTTGGATACTCAGGTGCCAGAGTCTATTGCCTGTTCTAGCATCTTGACACCGTTTGAAGCACATTGTCGGTTGGGTCATCCTTCCTTGTCTCTACTGAAGAAATTGTGTCCTCAATTTCAGTCAGTGTCTTCTTTAGCTTGTGAGTCTTGTCAATTTGCTAAACATCATCGTCTACCTTCTATTTCACGTGTCAATAAATGAGCTAGTTCTCATTTTGAGTTAGTTCACTCAGATGTTTGGGGTCCGAGTCCTGTTGTTTCTAAAACTGGTGTCAGATACTTTGTTACTTTTGTTGATGATTTTTCCCGTATGACTTGGATTTATTTTATGAAAAATCGTTCTGAATTATTCTCTCATTTTACTGCCTTCTGTGCTGAAATTAAAACTCAATTTAATATGTCTGAGAATTTTGAGGAGCGATAATGCTAAAGAATATTTTTCAGATACTTTTAAGAGTTATATGATTCAGAATGGTATGCTTCATGAGTCATCCTGTGTTGATACACCATCTCAAAATGGTGTGGCTGAAAGAAAGAATAGACATCTCTTAGAAAACGCCCGAGCACTCTTATTTCAAATGCATGTTCCCAAACCCTTTTGGGCTGATGCTGTTTCCACAGCTTGTTTCTTAATCAACCGCATGCCTTCCTCTGTCCTTAATGGTGCGCGATACCGTATAAAGTTCTTTTTCCTAGTAAATCATTATTTTCAATTACACCTCGCATCTTTGGGAGTACGTGTTTTGTTCGTGATGTTCGTCCTCAGGTAACCAAATTAGATCCAAAATCTGTGAAGTGTGTTTTTCTGGGGTATTCTCGTGTGCAAAAAGGGTATTGTTGTTATAGTACTAGTCTTAATAAGTACTTGGTGTCAGCCGATGTCACCTTCATTGAACATGATCCATTCTTTTCTTCTTCTTTTAATTCTTTCAGTAAGGGGGAGGATGATGATTTATTACTTTATCATGTCACGTACCAACCAGTCAAAATTCTACCACAAAACTCACCACCTCCTGTTATTCATACTTATAGTCGTCGTCGAGTTCCTTCTGATCCATGTCCAGCACAAGTTAATTCTTCGGCATCAAATTCGACTACAGATGATATTGATTTACCCATTGCCTTTCGAAAAGGTAAACGTCAGTGTACTTATCCTATTTCATCTTTCGTTTCTTATGACGATTTGTCTCCCTCATCTTGTTCTTTTGTTGCCTCGATTGATTCTGTTTGTGTTCCAAAATCTGTTATGAAAGTTTTGTCTCATCCTGGTTGGCGTGCAGCTATGATAGAAGAGATGAATGCTTTAGATTCTAACGGTACTTGGAATTTGGTTGATTTACCTGCTGGAAAGAAAGCTATTGGATGTAAATGGGTGTTTGCAGTTAAATTTAATCATAATGGGTCAGTTGCTCGTCTTAAAGCTCGTTTGGTGGCTAAAGGCTTTGCTCAGACATATGGGGAAGACTATTTTAATACATTTTCTCCTGTTGCTAAATTGACATCTGTTCGGTTACTTATCTCTATGGCAGCTACTCATGACTGGCCTTTGTATCAGTTAGACATTAAAAATGCATTTCTGCATGGTGATCTTCAGGAGGAAGTCTATATGGAGCAACCACCTGGGTTTGTTGCTCAGGGGGAGAGTGGGAAAGTTTGTCATCTTCGTAAATCACTATATGGTCTCAAACAGAGTCCACGTGCATGGTTTGAAAATTTTAGTCAAGCAGCAGAAAAGTTTGGCATGACAAAGAGTAAACTTGATCATTCAGTTTTTTATAAAAACTCTGTATCTGGTATTATTTTTCTGGTAGTATATGTGGATGATATTGTTATCACAGGAAGTGATGCTATGGGAATCTCAGAACTAAAGCATTTTCTTCACAGTCAGTTTCAGACGAAAGACTTGGGAGCATTAAAATATTTCTTGGGAGTTGAGGTGACAAGGAGCAAGAAAGGTATTTTTTTTGTCTTAGAGGAAATACGTACTTGACTTATTGAATGAAACTAAAAAATTAGGAGCTAAGCCATGTAGTGCCCCAATGCTTCCTAATTTACAGCTTACAAAATGTGAAGAATTATTCGAGGATCCTGAAAGATATAGGCCATTGGTTGGAAAACTGAATTATCTTACAGTAATTCGTCCTGATATCGCTTCTTCTGTTAGCATTGTCAGCCAGTTCATGTCTTCTCCAACAGTTCATCATTGGGCAGCTTTAGAACAAATTCTATGCTATTTAAAGGGAGCCCCAGGGCGAAAAATATTATACAAAAATCATGTACATAATCATATTGAATGTTTTTCTGATGCAGATTGGGCAGGTTCCAAAATTGATCGGAGATCTACCACGGGTTATTGTGTATTTGTTAGTGAAAATTTAGTCTCTTGGAAAAGTAAGAAACATAATGTTGTTTCCAGATCTAGTGCGGAAGCAGAGTACAGAGCCATGGCTCAATCTGCATGTGAGATATTGTGGATATATCAACTTTTTACTGAAGTTGGTCTTGAAGTTTCAAGACCAGCAAAATTATGGTGTGATAATCAAGCTGCTCTTCATATTGCTTGCAATCCTGTGTTCCATGAAAGAACTAAACACATTGAGATTGACTGTCACTTTATCCGTGAAAAAATACAACAAAAGTTGATCTCTACAGAATATGTGAAGACTGGAGAACAGCTAGGGGATATTTTTACAAAGGCACTCAATGGACCTCGAGTTGATTATATTTCTAACAAGCTGGGCATGATTAACATCTATGCTCCAGCTTGAGGGGGAGTGTTACAGTTGTATATTACCATAATTAACAGATTCTATATAGCTTAATTATAGGCTGAAATATCTAGGTTTAGTTAATAACCTTCCTAATTTAGGTTTTACAATTCTGTATATATACATATCTTGTACTCCTTTCTATTATATGGAAAATTAATCTTTTCATCTCAACACCAAATTTTGGATAATATCTCGATGCCTCTTGAGGATCTAAATGCTTTATGTGCAGAATCAAAGAGATATGGGTAAAATAGGCACTAAAGAGAATGAAGACAAGGAAAGCTATTGGGATCCATGACATAACTACTGAAGTTAGAAAATATCTAGGAGAGGTAGGAGTTAGGTGGTTGACAAATTTTTTTAATATGATTTGGTGCACAAACAAGATGCCGGAGGATTAGAGAAAAAGCGCTTTGGTACCTCCATATAAAACCAAAGGATATTTTAGAGTAGCTACAATTACCAGAGCATATAACTAATGAGACACAATGAAATTATGAGAATGAGTGATAGAACAAAGATTAAGAAAGAATGTACAGATTTCGAAGAATCTATTTGGTTTTATGCCTGACCCATCAGCTATAGAGGTAATACACTCGTTTATACAACTTGTGGAGCATTTCGAGCACGGTGTAAAGATCTTCATATGACCTTTATAGACTTGAAGAAATCATATAATAAAGTGTCTAGGAAGGTGTTATAGTGGTCTTTAATGAAGAAAAAAGTCCCCGTGAAATATACTGAAATAATTAAGGATATGTATGGAGATACAAGCGAATTTCCTGTCACAGTAGAACCACATCAAGGGTCAGCGTTAAGTCCCTTCTTGTTTGCTACAGTAATGGACGTGCTGACAAAATCCACCCTGGATAATCTGTCTTGTGGAGTATGATATTTGTAAATGATATTATCTTATATGTTGAGACTAAAGCGGAGGTTAACGCGAAATTAGAACTATGAAAATAGGAGCTAGAATCAAGAGGGTTTAGAGTAAGAAAAGTGAAGATTGAATACATGAAATGTAAATTTATTTCAAACAAAGAGGAAGATCGTAAAATAGTTATGCTAGATGGGGCAATGATCCTTAAGCGAGATGATTTCAGATTTTGATCGTACATATGGATTAAGAGATTGATGGCGATATGACCGATAGAATCCAAGTTGGTAGGAGCAAGTGGAGAAGCACTAGAGGTGTGTTGTGCGACAAAGGAATTCCTATATGGTTGAAAAACAAGTTTTACAGGACAATTTTTAGACCAACATTGCTCTTTGGTTTTGAATTTTGGGCAACTAAAAGACTGCATACACTAAATGAATGTGGCAAAAATGCGAATACTACGATGAATATATAGATATACAAGAAAAGATAGAATGAGAAATGAGGGTATTTGCAAGGTTGGAGTGGCACCTATTGAAGACAAGATAAGTGAGTCGTTTACATTGGTTTGGACACATACGATGTAGACCTGTGGACGCTCCAATTAGGAGTGAAGGATATGAGTGATGAAATAAAGGTCAAGGGTAGGGAAAGACCGAAAATGATTTGAAAGGAAGTTATTTGGAAAGATATGACAAAACGAGTTGGAACAATAAATTGCCTCGGATATTAATGAGTGGAAAAGGAGAATTCTTGCTAACAACTTAATGTGAGTTCACATATTGACTAATGTAGCCCACCTAGGTATTAGGATAAAGGCTCTAATGACGATAATGATTGTTGGATTAATTGTTATGTTATGATTCAGAGCTAAAGACTGTTTTTTATGGTGGTTATCACTTGAATGTTGTTGTGTATAGCTCTTTTTGTTTTGTTCTACAAGATATTTGATTGTTTCGATGTACCAAGAACGTGCAGCGATTGTGTTTGAATGTTTGTGATTTAGTGGAATTGTTGATTATATGATTGGTTGTGTTTGTTTGTACCAATCAACTAATAATGTTCAGTAATGTAGAAAAATGGAGAAAGAAAGGTAGAAACTTTATTGGGATAGTTTTTTCATGATTCTGCTTCTTAATGAATGTTCTGTAATGAGTTGCAATGTGGGTGATTGTTTTATCGTTTGTTTGTTAGTAGGTGTCTTATAATGTGTAAAATACAAAAAGGGGAGAACTTTTGTGAGAATTGGTAATAAGGGAGAACTTTGCTTCCATGTGAAGATTTTATTGAGGGGATTGTTGCATTGATCAATGTTTTCTTTCTTCTTGGAATGGAAAAGACAATATACTATGACTCAATTCATTCCAATCAGTGGAGGATATGATAAAGCCTTATCTTTGGGCATTTTTCCGGTTTCCACAAAGAACTCATTTGCTCCTTTCTCTTTGTGTTATATGTTTGTGAGCTATATTATCAAGATTTCTTTTTTGTGATATGTGTTTCAAGTTATGTTGTAGTTAAAAATTGAAGATTTCAGACTTCAGTTGGTTTTTATGTCGAATTTTTTAGTTTATATGCAGGATTTGTTTAAATTTGTTTAATGTTACTCAACTATTTGTTTAGTGTTCAAGAACATGTATTTACGAACATATTTGTTTAATGTTTACAAGTGCGTGTTTGAGAACATATTCGTTTATATGTTTATGAACACGTTTGTTTATATGTTCACAAACTTGTTCATTTAATCTTCATGATCGAGCTCGTTTAAGCCAAACGAACTTGTTCACAAAAATTAAACGAATAACTTAATAACTTAACGAACTAACTTCGAATACAAAAACAAAGTTTCTTATCGAACTGAACACGAACTTAAAAAATAAACGAGAACAAAGACATAATATTGTTCGTTCGTGTTTAGTTCGATTACACTCCTAACTTTACAATGATGTGAAAACTTATAGCAAACCTTTGCTAGTTAAACAATATGCCAAGATCCTAGTCTTAGAAACTTACCGCAAGCAGTTCTTTAGGACTTAAATTTTGAACAGGAATTCTACGTTGCACTGAGGGTGGCTCCACAGATGGTGCTCCTGCTTTAGGAGCTTCCTTATATGATAGGCCCAGAGTTGCACGAACAACGGGGTGTTTGAGGGTTAGTTGCTGCAACGTTGATTAAGTCCATAGAGAAGTGTTAATTTATTATATAATTTTGCATAAAGCAGGATAACGCCTAAAGTTATCAAATTTCATGATCTTTGAGAAGTCAATTTGAGGATCCATAACCGAAAAAGGATAGAAAATCCATAACTAAAATAAAGTAATATTCAAGTATATTGAAAACCAGTAATTTGAATTATAAATCAAAGGAAAAATGAATAATCAATCAAAAAGTGCAGACAGAGATGGTCAAATGCATACGTGTTACTTTTAGTGGGAGCTCAAGTTGGAAATACACTAGAAGCATAGAAGAGAAACCCTAGCTACCATGGTCTGTGCATCCCAGGAACAGCGATCCAACTCGCTTGCCCTGAATCCCAAACTGCAGTGTTACATGATCTAGTTCTTTTGCTAACCACAGTCCATTCATCAGACATCTCAGTAGATCTCATAAAAACAGGAAAAGTCAAACACTAGCCTCAAGCACTTCTCACTGCTGAGATACACTAAACACCAAAGGCATGGCTTATTTAAAGTCCACACAGCTTGAGCTTCTAAGAATTCTCTAGCAAGGGGTGGAAGTTACAACATGAGATTGAGTAATAGTTCATAGTTAAAGCAAGATAATACATGAATAGAACATCATTTCCAAATGTTGTTTCTTTTTTTTTTAAACAGAGAGAGAGAGAGAGAGAGAGAGAGAATGTAAAATTAGAAAGATATGGAAGAGTAATAACTAATGAAAATTCTTATATTGTTGTAAGCTAAGTCTTACTCATCTTTAACATATTTATTCTATCAATTAACCTACCCCAATATTGGGATAAAGGCTTTGATGATGATGATGATAATGGTGATTCTATCAATTAACTAAAATAATGTGTAAATAAAAAATTAGTTTCAAGGATATTTGGACATCTCAGAGGGAAAACTTGGAGCAATGGTAAAGGCTGCTCTTTCATAACCTGGAGGTTACAGGTTCAAGGGGAAACAATCTTTGTTAATGTAAAGGGAAGATTGCGTACATTGACCCTCCCCAGACCCCACAACGTGCCCCCCCCCCCCCCCCCTTTTTTTATATTTGGGCATCCCAAGACAATTTGGATTACAAAAGCAAATATTTACCAATGATACGAAACATCCCGAGTTGTTTAGGACTGTATAAGGGTTTTTGGTTTTTTTTTTTCACGTCTTTTGAAAACTACAACTGAAATGTGTTTGGTATCTGTTTTTGTTTCCAAAAATCAAAAACAAAAACAAAATTTTGGAAAGTGCGAAGCAGAAATTTGACGTTTCCAAAATTTTGGAAGTGTTTTCTGCATGTTACCTCATGGTTTAAATTTTTTTTTACTAAAATGTCAAATCTAAAGGAAAACTGTAAGAAAAGATTACTTCAATCAAGTTCCAAACACTTTGACTTAAGTACCAATAATCAAACATGATTTCTATTTCAAAAAAATAAAAAATAAAACAAAATATTCGAAACATAAAACATAAACCAAAAAAATGGCATCAATCCCAAACGATCCATAAATTGTTGGGCTCATTACCCTCTGAAAAGCATCTTTAAAAATTAAGTACATAATAACCAATAAATTGTACAATGCATAAGGCAAAACTTGCTTCTAGATAAAACACACACACGCGCGCTCACACACATACACATGCACACACACACATATTTATATATAAAGAGGAAACGCACAACTAACCTGAATAACATTTAATGAACTGTTAGTAACCCAATAGACTAGGCTTCCCTGCAAAATCAGGAAGAAAATAATAAATGAAGCTTAGATGCGGCCACAGGAGCCAAGATGGAAAGTATGAACTACGTCAACAAAAGCAGTCACAGTTCAGATGAATGGCAAAAATAAAGCAACCAAAAAAAAAAAATCACAAGCATAAGTAATTGCTTTTTAGCTTTTAACTGTATAGATGTGGAATGATGATAACTCTATTAAAATAGAGTTATTCTTGTGCTTAAATTGTAAAGTTTTGCTTAGTTTTCAATATTTTTATTTAATTTATCCCTCAATATAATTGATTTTACTTATGTTGACCTTGTAGGAAATATTGGAGAATTTGGGATGATTTTTGGTAGAAAAAAGACTACAAGTGGGCCACATCAATAAAGACACAAGCCTCATAGGACAAGGTGCACTGATCAAGGGCTAGTGATGATCTGGAATAAAAGGAAGACACTCAATTTAAACTGGAGGAACGGCAGCATTTAAGGAGCAATTTCAAGGGTTCCTTTAAAAACTTTGTTTTAAGGTTCTTCTGGGAGTTTTTGAAGAGGGCGACCGAGGAGATATTTTCTAGGTGGGTTTTTTTTTTTTAAGACTTCGGTTATATATTATTTGGGTATTCTTCAAGGGAGGCGTACCTTCTCTGCAAACTTGTAATTTTCATTTTCAATGCTTTTGAATTTTCTTTAGTTTGAAAATTAGAAACAACTTTGATTTATATTTTCATGGTTTAACAGATTTAGTCGATAGCTACCGTATAGTTGGGTTTCTTGAAAGTGATTCTTTAAATCTCCATCAAGGTTTATTTCATATCAATTTCAATTTCTACTTTCTTGATCTCAATTTGATTCTCTCCTTCTGCTTTATCCATTTATTTAAAATTTTTCGTTCTTCGTTTGCTGCCATTTTCATTTAATTTGGGTTTAAGCGGTAGCTGTTGAGAAGTAGTTTAGGAGTTTTGGAGATTGGATCTGTTGCTTGCTGTTGCAGAATCATGCTGCTGTGTTCTGAATTGAGTGGTTTCAGCACTGCTCTGTGTGCTTGTTGCGTTCATCTTGGTCTGCTGCCTGTCTCGGTTCTTTAGCTGCTGGTTTCCTGGTGGACCGTTGGCTGAGGTTTTTGTGCGTGGCCTTTGTGAAATCAAGAGCAACTGCTGTTGCCATGCTTTGTTTCTGCTGCATTCGTGTCTCTGCAACTTTGGGTTTGTTGGTCTTGGGTTGCTGCTAACACAGTGAAGCATGAGGTCATAAGGCTTTGAAGTAGTAACGTGGCTGTTGCTATATGCAACAGTGGGCTTGGTTGCAATTTTTCTTATTAATTAATTTAGCTTTATATGCTTTATATATTAATTTGCTTTAGTTTAGTAGAATAATTTAGGTTAGTAGATTAATATATTAAATTTAGTTAATAGTTTAATAGTTCTTTTTAATTTAATTAGACAGAACAAAATTTTTATTTTAGATAATTTAAATTTAGTTTTTATTTTATTTTGATATTTATTAGTTTGATTTGATTTTGCAGTGAATATTTTTCAGAATTGGGA
Source organism: Firmiana major (assembly GCA_033439115.1). Lineage (NCBI taxonomy): Eukaryota > Viridiplantae > Streptophyta > Magnoliopsida > Malvales > Malvaceae > Firmiana > Firmiana major. Next base: position 78,630,695 of record CM065898.1, on the reverse strand, counting down.
GTAAGTCTTCTTTGCCTACTCTTTTATAATTTTTAAATTAAATTAGTTTGTGAAGCATGTCAATTGTGAGTTTTGATAAATGTCAAGCTGAGATAATTTTGGTACTTAGTTAAAGTTTTTCATATACCAATCTCTGCGGGACGATACTTGATCTCATCATTATATTACTTGTCGATCATGTGCACTTGCATGTTAGCACTTAGAGAGTTTGTCAAACAAATGACAACTTTTTCACAAGTACAATGAATCGACGTGAATCAATAGCAGTAGCATCCAAGGGTTGACCTTTTACTAGTTGTTCCTAGCAATGAATTACTCATTACAATATAGGAACACCGCTAAGATTTCGCAACATCTCACTGTGGAGCAACCTATGAATTTATCACCACTTTATACCAGTAAAACTTGCTATAACTTTTGCTTTACTGTCATTGGCCACAGGTTATTGCTATGTGCCTTGAAAATAGACAAAAGCATCAATCTTTTTAATGCAATTTCTTGGAAGACACATGAAATAGATTCTCCAGAATTCCTTTCACAAGATTATTTGATGCCACAAAATTTGTAACAAATGAGAACATAAGAAAACTGCAAGGAAAAGTATGGAATTTGAACATGTCATTATAATTTCAGTTAACAATTTAATGCTGCATTTGTCAAAAGTGGCAGACCTGCAGTCTACACCAAAGTGGATGTTTTCCTCTTACGGGAAACAGAAAGAGAGGTTAAAAGTTTGCTTGACCTCAGGAGTAAATGTCAGAAATCAATATGTGCTAGACACAGATGTAAAATTTTTCCTGAGTTTTTGATGGAATATGGAAAGAAGGTATTTGAAAAATTAAATTATTCAATATTTCTTTTTTCTAATTTGATATATTTTATGGGTTGTAATTTGACAATGTTTGGGATATTTTAGAATATTTAGGGTATATTATATAAATTATTAGGGCTTTATGTTATCTACAGTATTTTGCATTTCTACGAAGGGTTTAGGGCTATTATAAATACCTATATTATTTATGTTTCTAAAAGGCTTCAATGATGAAATATTGAGAATGGTTTTGAGGCTTGAATGATTTTGAAATTTTTGGAGAATTTGGATTGAGATTTCACAATTATTTTGAGTCCAATTGTTTGAGACTACTTTTTCTAAATCAGTTTTTCATTAAACTTGGATGGTTATATCCACAGACCTGCATCTACTTTAAGGCATGCTGCATGTGATTCCAACTTGGGAACTGTAAGACACATGAAGAATTGGAGTAACATAAATTCAAAGAAGGCAAATGCTCACACTTGCATTCCAAAACAACTAGAAGGAAGCCAAGAAGCTTTCATAATTCACAAATACATAATGAGCACATTGTAAATAGTTTCCTTCAAACACCTATATACTGCTACTAGTGAGGAAAAAAATTCAACAACGACCAAATATATAGCTATCATAACAGATATTGGTTGTATCTATTAGATAGAGAACATATTTTGGCTTTCTTCGAATCTGAAATATTCTAACAAATTGAAAAAAGATCTATGTGCAGTTAGCCGGTCTTACAATCAATATGCTTTCATCCACAGCTAGAGCTAGCAGACCATTGACTGGGCAAAGAAATGCTCTCATTTGTTAGGATAAATTTAAAATCCCAGCACCCAAACATATAGCTCAATGGCTGATGCATGCTTGCCTGGTTCCCCAGCTAAAAGAGCTGGGTTCAAAACCCCCATCCCCAACACAACCCCCCTCCCACCCCACCCAAAAAAAATTAAAAAAAAAAAAATCCTACAAAAAATATTTCAATGTGTAGAGCTGGCTGAGGGTTAAACATTAACTATACCAAGGAATATACCACCCAAGGGAGAAGATATTTTAGACCCAAAGTCCAGGAATTTTTGTATTCTACCCTTCATTTAAACACCTAAGACAAAACAGGTACTAATTAATGAACTAATTACATATAAAAGCTTCTTCCAAACTTTTGTCTAATGTTCCCGAGGAAACAGACTTCTAAAGAAAGCAACTCAGTTCTACTAGTTACAAGTAATTTACCTTAACAACAGTGGAAGATCATTTTAGCTATTTTAGGTGAAAGCAGCAGGATGACTTTCATCAACTAAATCAGAGATAGTGAAAAGGCCAACTCAATGAAATTAATTTGACATACGACATAAAAAAGAAATGCGGGAAGGGTATATATATATTATATAGTTACCTGGGGAATCAACAGGCCAATAACAAAAAGAGGCAGTGTCAGAATATCCAAATAGAACTTGAAACCCTGTAAGATCAAGATGATTTCAAATTCTTGTTACTCTAAATTCCGAACAAGAAGAACAAAATGTTCTGCACAAGCAATTGAATGAGTTGGCATGAAAGTATGTTTTAGCCCTCCAAAGCATGAAAGACCAGCTGATACTAGCATGGTGCACCAATTCTGACTACTCACTTTTGCCAAGAATGAATCAACTTTCCCAACTGGAGATGTCGCAAAAGAAATCTGAAAAAATAATGAATTGTGTTAGTGAACATTACAGTGGCAATATTCCCACAGTGATTCATTTATTTATACTGCTCCATAGATACTGTAAGGTAACAGACAATAGTAGGTAGTGTTTGGATGTTATATTTTGAAGATAGTGTACATTTTTAATCCACATGTAAAAATGCCATATCTTCAAAAGAAAACATTATTTGGTTAAACTTCAGAATTTTGAAGTATTTATTGAAAGTATTGAACAGCCCATTTTATACATCAAATTGTCCGTCTTAATCCATGAGCCAACTACCATCTCACGATATTCTCCATCATGATTAAATCAACCACAGTACAAAGTTGAAAATTTAGTTTCAAGGTTTGGAGCATGAAATTATTAGAATATAAAATATTGATCAGTGATCTGGGTTTTCATCTAATCTAACTATACAGCATACATTGCTTCAGGTCATACCTCATCCATGAGGTAGCCAATCAGGATTTGGAGCCAATCCAAGAAGTTTTAAGTTTTAAAAAAGGGAAAAATATCTATGAGTTTACATCTTCAAGACTTAAAATGGAAAAGTATACGAATGCGTTTAGGGATTTGATATTTAATACCTATTCAGTTTTTTTTTTTTTTTAATTGGGGGTTGGGGCGTGAGGTTGCTTGGGTCTGAACCCAAATGGAAAAAGTATATGAAATGCATCTAGGGATTTGATTACTTAATACCTATTCAGTTTTTTTTCTCTTTTTCTCTTTTTTTTTTTCAATTGGGGGTTGGGGCGTGAGGTTGCTTGGGTTCAAACCCAAGCCTTACAACATGTCACAACTCTTCTTAACCACTCGGCCAAGAGGTTGTTAGCATGAATATTCGGTTCTTAAACCGAAACTGTAGAATAGGAAAGATTTTAGGAATAGTTGTTTTTTTCTATCATTCTTTCCTTACCGAAAATTCGTTGTAACTTAAATTATGACACGCCACAACTCTTTATTAACCATTCGGCCAAAAAATTGTTGGCATATATATTCAGTTTTTAAACCGAATCTGTAGAATAGGAAAGATTTTAGGAATATTTGTTGAGTTTTGTTTTGTATTGATTCTTTCCTTAGTGAAGAATTCGTTGTAACCTAGATTATATATGTATGGTTGTACGGATTTCCAATTGATCAATAACGAGGATTCATTTTTTCTCTGTCCTCTAAATATTGAAACATGGTATCCAAGCCGAACTAGGCTCCTCAGAAATCTTTTTAGCCTTCACTGCTGATACTCTTTTAATGCAGTTCCTCTGTTTTCTAAAACACAAAAAGAGCAGATATTTTTTTGGGTTGTTTTTGCAGTGTCCATTTTCCAGTTCAGCCAAACTTGCTTGTTTTTTTTCTGCCCCTTTTTTTTTCCTCCTCAGTGTGCTTAGAGAAAACTTTGAGCATACTGAAACTGTTGGACATTTGGATTTTTTTTTTTTTTTTTTTTTTGCTGATTAATTCTTGATGCTGTTTTTTACCATTTTCCCTTAGTCATGTCTGGTATTTCAGATAAAGCTATTTTGGGAGAAAATGTTCAACAGCCAGCCGCATTTTTACAAAACAACATAAGAAAATTTGAGGATAAACCAAGATTTTCTTGTGTTTTATGTCACAAAGCTGGCCTTACAAAAGATAGATGCTGGAAACTTTAGGGTAAACCAGCAAACTGGAAAGTAAATAAGAATGGAGAAAAAGGAGGAAGAGGTGGACATGCTGCACTGGCCGAATCTGAAGCAAGCCCATTTAATATGGAGCAACTTGTTCATCTTCACAATAGCTGAATAAAACTCAGTCCGCCTTTATTCCAACCAGCTCACTTGCACAAATAAGTAACACCTCCCGTGCATTTCTTAGTTTAATAGGGAGTGCATCATGGATAATTGATTCAGGTACTTATAATCATATGACAAGCCGATCTAACGTATTTCATTCTTACTCGAATTGTTCTAGGCATTTGAAAATTAGGCTTGCTAAAAGTAGTTTGTTCCCGCTACAGGAAAAGGATTCGTTGTTATATCTAATACACATGTTAAAATCGATACTCCATATCCCAAATTTGACTTGAAATTTACTATCTGTTAGCAAATTAGCTCAGTCACAAAGAGGTATTGCAGTTTCACAATGAAAGTATACACGATTTACTGAGACAAACTAGTATGCTTGGCTGTAAACCAGTGGACACATAGATCCAACCAGCAAAGTTCAGATGGAGGAAGAGGAGCCCTAGACCGGAAAAAGGTAGATATCAGAGATTGGTAGGCAAACTGATTTATCTATACAAGACCAGTTATTGGCTTTGTTGTTGGAATGGTTAGATACATGAACAGGCCAACAAAGATATATATATATATATATATATATATATATATCTAAAAGCTGTATTTCGAATTCTCCAATACTTGAAAAGAATCCAGGACCAGGAAGGGGACTGTTTTTTAAGAAGACAACCTAGAGGGATGTGGCATTGTTCACTGACGCAGATTGGGCTGGCTCTCTAACAGACCAAAGGTCAACCACTGTTACTGTACATTTTTTTTGGCTAAACTTGGTTACATGGCAAAGCAAAAACCTCCTGTGGTTGCTAGAAGCACTGCTGAAGCTGAGTTCAGGCAATGTGTCAAGGAGTACTTGAAGGTATTTGGCGGGAAGAATGCCAAAAGAATTGAGAATTTCCACCAATAGTCCTACGATACTACTATGTGGTGACAAGGCTGCTATTGAGATTGCAAAGAATCCTGTTCATCATGACAGAACCAAGGAAGTAGAGATTGATCGACATTTCATTAAGGAGAAAGTGGAAGAAGGTATATTGAAGCTGACTTGTGTTCCTAGCAATCACCATAAAGCAGACACTCTAACCAAGGAGGTGTCCAAAAATAGTTTTGAAAGCTTGAAATCCAAGCTGGGTATGATCGACACACATAACCCAACTTGAAGGGGGGTATAGAAAGAGTTGGACAGATAATCAAGTCCAGTTCTTTAGGGATTAGTTGAAGATTATATTTGGTATGGACTTTATCCCCTATTTCAAAGGAGATTTGTTTACTGATCTGCATGGAGATAATATCTTATTTTTATGGAAATTATCTCAGCAGTTTCTTTTTGTCCTTTTTATGGTTGAATAAACAGGTGTGGTGTACGCCTTACAGCTAGTATACAAACCCCATGGGGTCTGGTGTTTATTTTGTAGGGTTTTATGGAAATAATAATTTTTCATCACCATTAAAATCTTCAATTTCATTATGAGGTAAAAGGTTGATTTGGCTTCCTATATTAGAAATAGAAGTTACCAAGATGTCAACAGAGACAGTTAAGATTACAATACCTGAACATTGATGTAGTGCAAACTAGCAATCAGAAATGGAAAGATGAGGCCTAAAACACTGTGTGGGAGTTCAGTTAAATTCTGGAACCATAATGTACCACCCTGGAAATAATCATGTCAAACTTTCAACTTTCGAGCAACTCAATGCAGTTATTATGAAATAAAAGATCATAAAATGCAATAAGCAGTTTCTAAGTGCCACTATGGCCATGCGTTCAACACCCTAGCATACACTTTACATGTACAAAATAAACTAAAATCTCAGATTCAACTAAATTATCAATGCAGTAACATAAACAAAGGATTAAATTAAAGGTTCCTTCTTATATGTCTTTAGTCAATTTATAGAAAGATATTTCCAGAACTAGGCAGGTAAGAATAGGTTAAGTGCATGTTTGGCTTAGCTTATGAAAGACTTTATCACTGCAGTAGCAGAAGTTAGGTATTTGGCTCTTAAAATTTAAAATTTTTAACTATGCGGGAAACAAGTTTTAACTTTTTGATGAAGTTGTAAATTAAATCTTTTTCACGATGGACTAATTTTAATAATATGTATTTAGCGAAAATTTTTACATTTTCACTTTGATTTTCAATAATTCACAAAATTATAAAGAGTATTATATTACTTTACATTAATATATTTATTTTATGCAATTTTTATATTTATTTAATTTTTTATTTTAATTACCAAAGTATTTTTATTGTATTTATTTATTTCACTTAAAAACTGGTGATTTAATTTAATAAAGTTTATTATTTTATTTTTACATTAATTAAAAATATAAAAATTCCATTAAATAGTTTTCAACATTCTGCAGTACTTTATGTCAGAATATTCCACATTTACTATTAATTATAGGTTTATGATTTCCAGTTATTGTTTTATTCAGTTTCCATATTTAGTGGGTAGAATCCTTGATTTTTCTGTATATCCCTGATTTTATGTGTTTTTTAGTTAATAGGTTTCTATGTTTATGAAATTTGTATGCTACAAACAGCTGAGTCTCTCTGATTGTAAAATTACTCAAATGAAAAAGAATTTACTTTCATTCCCATGGTACCAGAGCCTTTGCTTTCTTTTTTATTGTTTTTGAATCAGTGTTCTTGTGATTAAAAAATTTCCTGTCACAAAAACCAGCCAAAATGTCTCATCAATCTATCACTACAAGTCCCGAAAACCCTATTCCCACGGAAGAAGCGATTTTTAATTCATCTTCTGGAGAGTTGAAAAATCTCCATTCCTCTTATAGGTTAAATGGGAAAAAACTATATGAAGTTGTCCCAATTGGTTCAAATGTTTCTTAAAGGAAAAGGGAAACTTAGTAACCTCCTTGGCACGGCACCAAAACCCCATGACCCTAAATTTGCAACATGGGATGAACAAGATTCAATGGTCATGGCGTGGCTTTGGAATGCAATGGAACCTGAAATTAGCAACACCTGTATGTTTTTGTCCATGGCAAAGGAGATTTGGGAAACAATTCAACAGAAATACTCCAAGATGAACGACTCAACCCAAATTTACGAGATCAGATTAAATTAATGGCCACCAATTAAGGTAATCATTCAGTTACTGAGTATACCACTTTGTTGAAAAATTTATGGCAAGAAAAGGAACACTATTGATGTATCTTGATGAAAAACGATGATCATGCTACTATCCTAAAAAAGTTTATCGAAAAAGATCGAATCTATGATTTTCTGGCTGGACTTCGACCAGAGTCTGATCAAGTCAGGGTTCAGATCTTTGGTAAGGAAGAATTACCATCGCTAAATGAAACCATTGCCATTATCCGGGCCAAGGAAAACAAAAGGGATGTGATGCTCACTGGTCAAGCAATGGAAGGATCGCTTTGGCTACAATGGTCTACAAAACTAATCCTCCAGATAAGCGAGGCACTTCAAATTCAAAGGGTAGGTAATACGAACCCAAACATAACAAGGAGTCCAATCTTTTGTGCAACTATTGCAAGAAAAAGGGTCATGTCAAGGATGAATTTTGAAACTTCATGGTAAACCACAAGTAGGGGAATGGCGAACAGAGGAAGGGACAAGCAAACCTATCCCAATCAAAAAAGGAGGATTCGGATCCACAGGAAACCTCCAACTCAATGGGATTCAATAAAGGGGACATAGAGAAGCTGAAAGCCTTTCTTGAAACTCTAGGTAAGTCCTCCACCAGCCTCAGAGGTTGCTCATTTGCACAATCAGGTATGTCCTTCGTTTCTTATGCTCTTAGTGCTTCGGATTACAGCTAACCCACTTCCTGGATAATAGCTTCTGGAGCAACCGATTACGACCTTTTCCTCAAAAAATTTCTCCACATATTCCATGTTCTAGCTTGGAAAATTACCAAAGCCGATAGGTCCTCCATAACCATAGCTGGAATAGGTCACATTCATTTGAGCCCCACTTTAACCTTAAGAAATGTCCTACATGTCCACACTTACCACCAATCTCGCATCTGTCTAACATCTCACCAATTACTCAAATTGCAATCTAACTTTTCTTCCAAATTATTGTGTTTTTCAGGACCAAGATTCAGGGAGGACAATTGAGCATGCTATAATGAAAACAATGTACTCTACCATCTTGAATTGACAGATAAAAATCGTGAGATCAATAAAGTGTCAACTTCTTTGTTGTCCAATACGACAGTGTCATTCCGTATTAGATTTGGTTTCAACACCACTGTTTAGGTCATCTTTCATCTAAGTTCTTCGTGTCATGTTTCCCTATTTGTTTAAAAATGTCGATGTCAATACAATTTATTATGATACTTGTTAGCTTGCCAAGCACAAACGGGTACATTTTCCAATCAATAATAAGAGATACTCAATTCCTTTCTTCTTAATACATAGATATTTGGGGACCATCCAATGTGCCAAATATTTCAGGGGCTACTCGGTTTGTAACCTTTATTGACGATTGCACCCGTGTAACCAGGGTTTTTCTTTTAAAGAAAAATCATGTGAGTTCCATTTTTCCAGTCTTCCATAATATGATTCAAAATCAATTTGGAGTAAAAATAAAAAAGATAAGGTCGAACAATGCAAGAGATTATTTCAATCAAACCTTATCTCCATATTTTCAAAAAGAAGGAATCATTAATGAATCCTCATGTGTGGATACCCCTCAACAAAATGGAGTGGCATAAAGGAAAAATGGCCATTTGTTGTCTACTACCCGAGCCTTGATGTTTGAAAATAAAGTTCCAAAATAACTATGGGGGAAGGTTGTTCTTACATCCGCTCATCTAATCAACCACACACCGTCCCAAACACTTGACTTTAAAAGTCCTTGGCAAGTTTCTGAAAATTCTATCCAAATTTTGCTTCTACTTTCTTGCCCACTCGGGCATTTGGATGTGTTGCATTTGTTCATGTCACTTACATAATCATACAAAACTCGATCCAAGAGCCATCTAGTGTGTCTTCATAGAGTATTCCTCCACTCAAAGAGGCTACAAATGTTACCACCTATAGTCTCGTAAAACCTTTGTCTCAACTGATGCTACTTTTGTTGAAAAAGAAAGTTTCCTTGCCAATCATAGTCTTCGAGGGGAAACAATACCTTCAAAACTTTCAGAAGACAATGATTGGGTTGACTTGTCCTTGTCTATCTCCGCCTCACAACAACTTGACTCACTAGTCATTCCAGAGTCTACTCCTGAGTATGATTCCAGTTCCCAATCACCAAAACCATTGGAGTTTGGACCAAAGCCACCGATTGAGTTTGTATATTCAAGAAAAAAGAGTACCATAGCTTCTCCGAAGCACACTCAGCAGTCAGAGTCAAATCTTGGAAATGATGTAAACACTGAGGTTAGCACTTCTTTTTCCCCTACCACTATTGGTACTAACCATGATTTGCCCCTCTCTAACTCAAATGGTAATGAGAGTGACCAAGACTTTCCCATTGCAGTAAGAAAAGGTAGCCAAGAATAAGCCATCCATTATCCCATTTTATGTCCTTTGACAAAATGTCACCTTCAGACAAAAGCTTTCTCACCCACCTTAACTCCATCAAGATACCACAAACCGTATCCGAGGCACTAGAAAGTGAGGAATGGAAACAAGCCATGAAAGTGGAGATAGATGCACTTGAAAAAAATAAAACATGGGAGGTGGTTGATTTACCCAGAGGGAAAAGACCAGTTAGATGCAAATGGGTGTTTTCTGTGAAGTACAAGGCAGATGGGTTTTTGGAGAGATACAAGGTCGGGCTGGTTGCAAAAGGTTACAATCAAACTTATGGCGTTGACTACCACGACACATTTGCACCAATGGCAAAAATGAATATGATAAGAGTTTTTCCATCATTAGCAGCAAATTTTAACTAGAGTTTACACCAGTTTGACGTGAAGAATGCTTTCCTACACAGGGATCTAGAAGAGGAAATTTACACAGTCTACCCCCCCGAATTTGATACCAACGCAAGTGGTAAGAAAGTATGTAGACTTAAAAAGGCAATATACGAATTAAAACAATCTCCCAGAGCTTGGTTTGGTAGGTTTACAAAAGCAATACTGTCAATGGGGTATAAACAAAGCCAAGGTGACCACACTTTGTTTGTGAAGCACACGACATCAAAGGGAGTCATTGCAAGTCTGGTTTATGTGGATGACATTATTGTCACTAGAAATGATGTAAAGGAGGAGGAAGTCCCGAGGCAATGCCTATCTAAGGAGTTTGAGAGTAAAAACTTATCGAGAAAGGGGGAATCTTTGTGTCACAGTAAAAATATGTACTTGATCTCCTCAATGAGACTGGGCAAATTGGATGCAAGCCTGTAGAGATGCCTATTGAAACTAATCACAAGCTAAGTGAAGCTACAGAAGATGAGCCTATGGATTGAGGAATGTACCAAAGGCTAGTTGGAAGATTGATTTATTTATCTCACACTCGACCGGACATAGCCTATGCGGTCAATGTTGTGAGTCAGTTCATGCAGAATCCAAAGAAGACGCATCTTCAAGTCGTATATCGCATTCTTCGATACTTAAAAGGCAAACATGGGTAAAGGACTTCTATTCAAAAAATGTACAAACTTGAGTCTTGAAGCTTATACAGATGCAGATTATGTAGGTTCTATAGTTGATAGAAGGTCAACGTCTGGTTTTTGCACATTTGTTGGTGGAAATTTAGTCACATGGAGGAGCAAGAAACAACCGATAGTAGCAATATCAAGTACGGAAGCCGAGTTCAGATCTATGGCTTTTGGGATCTGTGAGCCCCTTTGGCTTAAGATAATCCTAGATGATCTCAAGAATAAGTGGCAAGGACTTATGAAACTAAACTATGATAACAAGTTAGCCATAAGCATAGCTCATAATCCAGTTCAACATGATTGAACGAAGCATGTGGAAGTAGATCGGCATTTCATAAAAAATAAAAATAAAAAGCTTGATAGTGGACTGATTTGTACTCCATATTTCATCAGGTGACCAACTTGCTAATGTTCTCACTAAAGGGCTAGCCAGTCATACATTCCAAAAGATTATAGACAAGCTGGGAATGGAAAACCTATATTCTCCAACTTGTGGGGGAGGGTCAGAATATTCCAGATTTCCTATTAATTATAGGTTTATGATTTCCAATTATTGTTTTATTCAGTTTCCATATTTAGTGGGTAGAATCCCTAATTTTATGTACTTTTTAGTTAATAGGTTTCTATGTTTATGATTTGTTGTATGCTACAAATAACCTAGTCTCTCTAATTGTAAAATTACTCTTAAATGAAAAAGAATTTCCTTTCATTCACACTTTATATTAAGTTTTCCAAATGCTAATTTAACTTCTCTTAACAGCACTTTTAATAAAACTCTACTCTATAAAAGCTCTAGCTGGGCCAAACAAACCCTAAGTTTCCCATCCAAAACAAATCTAGATAGATACAAAGTCTATGTGAATGCCAATACAAAAGACAAGGAAAATCTACAATTGAAACACAAATATGTAATTGATGCACCATCTTGATAAAATTAAACATCATTAAAAAGAAATAACAGAGAACAACATGAGCTATGTTCGGTTCTGGTTGCAATGATTGGAAATACAATGAGCAACAATTTAAAAATACAACCATCTAAAATGCATGAGAATTAATATTTAGAATAAAAGGTCTACTTTTAGAGAAGCATGCCCAACTGCAAATAATTACAATTCAAGCAAAAATCAAAATCCTTTTAAAGCATAAATTCTTCTGATTTTTGTGAGCATAATTATATATGACCAACATAGAAAAACCGGCAAACTCTTCAACAAATAGTCAAATGACTAACGATAACTTTAAAATATAGCTTCTAAGTAGTTATTTGTCCAACTAAACTTAATTTTATATCCAAACAGTACAGCCATATTTATCAAAAACATGTTGATAAAAGAGAAGAAATACAAAGCTAAAAATATTTTATTCGTGTACAACCCTTCTTTTTCATCGTTAAGCATACTACTAGCAAAAGAGGAAAACTGAGTGGACACTGGTTTAGATTCTTAGCTTTGGCCTGTCTATTAACAACTAATCAACACGTTAGATACTATTTCAGGCATTGCTATTAAGTATGAATTTGGAAGTGCCATTGAATATTGTCAAGAATTGTATTTGAGGGAATATCCACTCAAAGTCCATTGTTTTAATCAATTTGTTATTTTAGGAAATTCTTAAATATTTGTGTCCCTAGAATTAAGGTTAGAGAATCACTCAATTATAAATTCTATTAATTATAATAATATCTAGGATTATAGGTGATATACTTTCCTATCTGGTTGAGTCCTTTGCATATAAATAGGACACCCACGTACAGTTTTATTAACAGTCTTTCAATACAACACTCTATTTTGTACATGTTATCAGAGCTCTAGGTTAGAAACTCAGATTTTTTTTATCGGCCTTCATCGCTGCATTTCTCAACCACGGCATTTATTGCCAATTGAACCCATTAGTGGCGTTCATAGCCATTCTTCACTATTATCCACTTTTTGTCCATCACCTAATATGTCTACCGCCACAACTGAAGCCAATTCCCACAACACAGAAGAAACGCTAGCTGTTCAATGGGTTATGCCAACGTTAGAGCTACAACAAATTGATGCTATCTACCCGATTGAATGGGAAAAATTATCTTAAATGGGCACAATTGGTCAAGACTATTCTAATATGGAAAGGAAAGATTAGCCACATCTTGGGGACCGAAGCGAAGGAGGGGAACCCAAACTATACAACATGGGACGAGCAAGATTCCATGATAATGGCTTGGCTTTGGAATTCTATGTCACCTTAAATCAGCGATACTTGTATGTTCTTATTGACAACAAGAGATGTTTAGGAGTCTATTCAACAGACCTACTCGAAAGTTAAAGATGCGACTCAAATATACGAGTTGAAGATCAAAATGACTTTGACCAAACAAGGGAATAAGATGGTAACAGAGTACGCCAATCTTCTGAAAGGATTGTGGCAAGAGATGGATCATTATTGGGTTATAGAGATGAAAAATAGTGATGATGTAGCAACATTGAAGGCTTTTATAGAGAAAGATCAAACTTACGACTTCTTAGTAGATCTCAACGTGGTGCATGATCAGGTGAGAGTTCAAATCTCAGGCAAAGATGATTTACCACCGCAGGTTGTTTCAATTATATTAGCTGAAAAGAGTGGGTGTGATGCTTGAGCCCAAACCAATTGAAGCTTCAGCAATGGTGGCTAATGAAGGAGGCGGTGGATCAAAAAAGGAGCAATCAACCGGAGAAAATGGTAAAACGATCTCTAAACGTATGAGTGGTGATAACCGTGATAATATATGGTGCACTTATTGCAAGAAACTGAGACATACTTGAGAGATGTGTTGGAGGTTGAACAGAAAACCACCAAACAAGGAATGGGGAAACAAAAGCTGATAGCAGCAAAAGGGCCAGGGACAACCCAATTTTGCAGCACCCCAAGGAAAGTAAAAAACTAAAAGAATCGAAGGAGTTTAACAAAGCAGAGATTGAGAAGCTAAGAAATCTCCCAAGTATCCTTGAAAATCCTTCAGGTATTGTTCATTGATACATTAAAGTAAACTTCCAATCTCTCATGCTTTAAATGCCTCAGGTAGATCCTTAAACATTCGTGAATTATTGATTTAGGAACCACGGATCATATGACACATTCCTCTCAATACTTCAATTCGTATTCACCCTTTTCTAGCAATAGGAAAATTACCACTGTCGATGACTCCTTGACCATGGTAGTTGGGGTAGGAAAAATAAAAATCATTCCAAACCTTACTTTGAAAAATGTCATGCATGTTCCCAAATTGTACACCAATCTTTTATCAATATCCAACCTTTCCCATGACATGAGTTGCCAAATAACCTTTTTTCCATATTGTTTATTTCAGGACCAAGGCTCGAGAGTGATGATTGGACGTGCTAAGGAGAAGGATGGATTATATTATCTTGAGGAATCTGAGAAACCGAAGGTTGGCAAGTGGAATTAGCCCCTAATCTACCTTTTTGGACAATACCTCACCAATAAAGACACAATTTGGTTTCATCATTATAGGCTCGGACATCCTTCTTATTCAACCCTAAAGATTAAGCTTCTTTCTTCGTTTAGAGGACTAATCAATGAGGAATTTCATTGTGGTGTATGGGAACTTTCAAAGCACAGACGTGCTACCTTTCCCCCCAATAACAAAAGAAGTCAATAAGGAATTTCATTGTGGTGTATGGGAACTTGCAAAGCACAAACGTGCTACCTTTCCCACCAATAACAAAAGAAGTCTTTTTTCCTTTTGAGTTGATTCATAGTGATACATGGGGTCCATCCACATTTCCAAATATTTCTATGGCACGTTGGTTTTTTCATTTATTGATAACTGTACAAGGGTTACCTAGATATTTTTACTCAAATCAAAATCTAATGTGAGTGACACCCTCCCAAACTTCTTTTCCATGAAAAAAAACAATTTGGGGTCCAAATCAAAAGGTTTGGGTCGGATAATGCAAAAGATTATTTTAACTAGACACTTTCCCCATATTTTCAACAACACGGGATTATTCATGAGTCATCTTGTGTCTCTACTCCACAACAAAATGGAGTTGCCACTACTGGGAGGGATTTACCTGAATACCACCCCCGCTTGAACAGGATTAGTTTCAATCTGTAAAACAGATAATAATACCTATGGTTACACAAAAAAATGTTGTTCCAAAAAGGAAAAATGGCCATCTCCTAAAAACTACCCAATATTATTTTGGAAAAATATGCCAAAATACTTTTAAGGGGAAGCTATTCTTACAGCCACACATCATAAACAAGTTATCATCCCGAGTGTTAAACTTCAAGAATCCCATGGAGCTATTGTCTCACTTTTATCTAAGTCTCAGTACAATAAACCATCTTGTCCACAGAGACTTTAGGTGTGTCATTTGTTCATGTCCACAGCCAAAATAGAGGAAAGTTGGAACCTAGAGCTACCAAGTGTGTCTTTGTGGGATACTCTTCAACATAGAAAGGGTACAACTTATCACCCACCTACTACAAAAACTCCTCATCTACACAGATGTTACCTTCATTGAAACAAAACCATATTTCATTCAACCTTAAGTTCAGAGGGAGACAACATTTGTGGGAGATAAGGCTCAAGACTTCTTTCTCCTTGACTTGCCGCCATCATCTTCTAAATTCCAACCTGAGACCAAGACCTCCCCTAAAGTTTAAAAAGAGCAACCCTAGCCTCCTGCTTCACAAACCCAAATTGAACCTCCTTACAACCTAGTTCACAAGCAGATTAAGGAAAGGCCCCAGAGAATTTAGGTGTGTCTCATTTGTTCATGTCCACAGCCAAAATAGAGGAAAGTTGGAACCTAGAGCTACCAAGTGTGTCTTTGTGGGATACTCTTCAACATAGAAAGGGTATAACTTATCACCCACCTACTACAAAAACTCCTCATCTACACAGATGTTACCTTCATTGAAACAAAACCATATTTCATTCAACCTTAAGTTCAGAGGGAGACAACATTTGTGGGAGATAAGGCTCAAGACTTCTTTCTCCTTGACTTGCCGCCATCATCTTCTAAATTCCAACCTGAGACCAAGACCTCCCCTAAAGTTTAAAAAGAGCAACCCTAGCCTCCTGCTTCACAAACCCAAATTGAACCTCCTTACAACCTAGTTCACAAGCAGATTAAGGAAAGGCCACTACTAATAATCAGTTCTCACGGGTTTACTCAAAAAAAAAAAAAATCTAGCGCCTGAACCAAGGCCTAAACAGTCATCAAACCAAATCCTAGAAATGAGGTAATATCTTTTAGCTCTCCTTCTCAAAGTGATTCCTCATCTAACATTGATTTGCCCATAGCCCTTAGGAAAGCAACTAGAGAGTGCATAAAACATCCATTATGCTCAATATCCCACTTTGTGTCTTTTGAAAAATGCTCTCCATCTCACATAAGTTTCCTTACAAACATAAACACGATATCCATTCCCAAGACATTATCAAAGGCTTTAAACAGTGAAAATCGGAAGAATGCTATGAATGTTGAAATGCAAGCCCTAGAGAAAAGCAATACTTGGGAGGTTGTGGAGTTGTCAAGTAGAAAGAAACCAATGGGATGTAAGTGGGTCTTTACAGTCAAGTATAGAGTAGATGGAACGCTTGAGAGGCACAAAGCTAGGCTGGTGGCTAAAGGACACACAAACATATGGAATAGATTACCAAGAAACCTTAGCGTTGGTTGCCAAAAAAAACACGGTGAGAATTCTTCTGTCTCTAGCAGTTAAATTTGACTGGCCTTTACAACAGTGTGATGTAAAGAAATGCATTCTTGCACGGAGACCTTGAGGAGGAAATCCACATGGAAATACCCCCTGGATTCAATAGAAGCATGGCCCTGAATAAGGTTTGCAAGCTCAAGTAGGCATATATGACCTCAAACAGTACCTAGAACCTAATTTGAGAGATTTGCTAAGGTAATGCATTCCATGGGGTACAAGCAGAGCCAAGGGGATCACACCTTATTCATGAAACACTCCAGATCAGAGGGAGTTACTGCTCTCATTGTTTACGTTGACAACATCATAGTGACTAAAAATAATGAAAAGGAAAGGCAAAACTTGGGAAGGTGTTTGGCAAAGGAGTTTAAGATTAAAGAACTAGTAAACTTGAAATATTTCCTTGGCATTGAAATGGCACGGTTGAGACAAGGTATCTTTATATCCCAATATAAGTATGTCCTCGATCTCTTGAGAGACACAACCACATAAGAAAATTGGCTTGCAAACCATCCAGCACACTAATTGATCCTAATCATAAACTTGGGGAAGTAGAGGGAGACAACGCCACAGACAAAGAATCACATTAGAGACTGGTTGGCAGACTAATCTATCTATCCAACACACAGCCCGATATCGTCTCTGCAGTTAGCGCGGTGAGCCAATTTATGCACACAGCCCCAAGGAACTCCATTTGCATGCAGTTCACAAAATATTGCACTATCTCAAGGGAACTACAGGAAGGGGGATTTTATTTTAAAAAGGTGATAAGAACACTCTGGAGGCCTACACCAATGCAGACTACACAAGCTCAATGATTGATAGAAGACACACCACAAGATATTGCACCTTTTTGGGAGGGAGTGTCAAGAATTGACAATGTCTATTCACCAGCTTGAGAGGGAGTGTCAAGAATTGTATTTGAGGGAATATTTACACGAAGTCAATTGTTTAATTAATTTGTTATTTTAGGAAATTTGTAAACATTTGAATCCCTAGAATTAAGGTTAGAGAATCACTCGATTATAAATTCTATTAACTAGAATAATATCTAGGATTATGGGTGATATACTATCCTATTTGGTTAAAACCCTTTGTATATAAATAGGACACCCATGTACAGTTTTATTAACAGTCTTACAAAACAATATTGTGATTCTCAACAAATATTTATCCAGCATGCAAAATTCGTCTACTGTGATGCAATGCATGTAAAAAGAGATTGTGTTTGCCATTTCTAGGGACAGAGCAATAAGAAGAATGATTGACAATTGCTAGACAAATATTTCTAGGAATTCAATTCTACTCCAAAAATGACATAGTAACAGTTAAATGATTAAAAAAAAAATCAAAAACTAGCAAATTCTGAAGAAAGTATAGCTCCTTTCATGTGTGAGGTTTTCACACAATTATATTAGTTATAACAAAACAATTAGTTTCAATATGAATAAGCACCCAAGACAACGACTTACACTATCAAACCCAGGATGATTATTCAATGACATTCTGCGAATGCTAGTCACCCATAAGAAAAGGCAAGGGGCCTGAAAATTAAAAGGCACAGCAAGTGAGCAAATTGGAATAAATTTTTATCAGAGCCATGCAAAACCTTCTTTTAGAGTTTCTCGATAGAGAGAGATTATTTCGTTAGAGTGCTATTAGTCTGGTTTTTTTTTTTATAGAACCATAGTTTGGATTGTTAAAAACTCATCAAGTTTTTTTTATTTTTTTTATTTCAACTTATCCAATTAAGGTATCTCATGTCATGAAACTATTTATTCTCAAAATACCTATAATTATCACTGTGCAATAGGTACTTGATTTTACACTATTCAATGTTGTTTGATAATTGAAGACTAGATGATTTTATATTCAATTTCAACCCCAAAGTATAGCTCAATATCATTAGGAAATACTCACTCTAATATATCAATCCCTTAGATCCTTACTTGACAAGCAAAATGACACAACCACATTGCAAGGGTTTTGTTTTTGGAACATGCATCTAAATTAATATTAATAGATGTAACATAATATGATTCAAGAACAGAATTGTTAGGTCAAATTACGATAATATTGAATAGCTCAATTTCCAGTAACATATTTTTAATCCATGTTTGTAACAGCTGACGCCAAAATTTTCCAGCAATCTATGAAGCTCCCGTCAGTTTGGGCCTTTATTCTGTGCATATTTGTCTTGCATTTCTGAATATGCAGAGTAACTCTACTTACAAAACAAGATGTTTTCCTTAAAATTTAAAATGTTAATATATTATACATGTCGAGCATTGCATAGGACAAACAACTTTAACCCAAAAAAAAATATTATTCTTGGGCTTCAAGGGAGAATTACCTGAGTCAAGAAGGGTGCAAGAAACCATAAAAACGAGGGACATCCAATTGCCTTTCTTTCCTTCCGAAAATGTATAATATGGTTTGTATAACTTCTTCCTGACATAGGTGGTGATGGAGAAGGCACTATGAGAAATACATCAAAAGCAATGGTGAGTTAAAAATTGAAACAAGAAGGAAAAGAAAAAGAATTTTCTTTGCATAAATTCCACCAAACAGATAAACATGAGTTTCCCTAGAATTCAGCATCAGAAAATTCAAATATGGAACATTTAAGCAAACTGAATAAGAATGCAAAATGGGTTAGTATAAGAATTTTTTTTGGAATATCAAAGCACAATAATGAGTTACAAAGAATTTGCAAAGATGATGGCCAGACAAAGCAGTCCCAACTGCTGCCCGATGTAAGAAAGATACTTATTACTTTCAATTGGTAGCACTAAGGTATTCATTTATTTTCAGCTTAACTGGTTGCAGGATTGCGCTCATTTTATTATCAGTAAAGGGTAGAAATAAAGCGCCATGGAAAAGGGTATATGCAAGACATAAAGCCAAAATATTTTAAGCCAAAGGTGGAAATTACACTCTAAAATCAGGAAAAAAATGAAACAGAACATAAAACTATAGTGAAAAATTCTTCTAGACAATCTCCCCAATTTCACAAATAGTTATTGAGCTAATCAAAACTTCCATCATAATATGATTATGATCCATGAACAAAAATATATCTTCATATATACACCCTATTTTCTGTTATTATTCTACAGAAATTTGTTTACATTAGTCAGACAAGATCATCATGTATCTATTGGTTAAAATGATAACATTAAGTTACTCAGTTGAGTTGTCAAAGGAAAAAATATAAAAATAAGGTGAAATAATGGAAGCAACTGCCTCAAAGCTAGGGGTTTAATCAAACTAAATTGTGCCAATATAGTACCAGACTCGAGGCCAACTTGATTAAGGAAAAAAAAAACCCTTGATGCTAATAATCGAGATACAGAACCTCAACTTGAATAGGCCTGATGATCAAGTCAAATGAAGAGCTCGAACCAGAGTTTCAACTCAAATCAAATTAAACTATAAAATATGAAAATAAATATTATATTTTATTATTAAAGATATTTAAATAAAAGTATAAACTTCATTTGACTCATAAGCCACTAAAGCCCAATACAAAAATACATGACCTCAGCTTGACAAGTTACTCGAGCAATTCGTGCTTGAGATCCATTACGCCGAAACCAAGCAGCTTGACTAATTATACCCTAAGGAATGCTACAAATTCAAGATAATGTTAAAAGAAACTTACATTTAGGAGCTAACTCTCCAATCCTGTTGAGCTTCTGAAGATGAACAACAACTGCTGGCAACAAAGCAAATCTCATCGCCACAGTGGAAGTTACAATAGTTATCCACCTGCAAAATAATTCACAATTTTTTTTTTTTAATGCAAAATTTCAAAATTATCATTTTCCTTCATATTCTCGGTAACAAACGCCTACTCCAATACTCTGATGATGATGAGGATGATGATGATGATTCTCAGTAACAAACAAGAGAGACAAAATTGAGAACTTACCAAGGGAAGCCAGTGAGATTATGGTAACCATCGAGCAATGAAATTATTGCACGAACCGGAAGGATATTTTCTTCAACGCTAGGGGGCGAACTGAAGAAGGACCGAGTGATCAAGGGGGCGATCGGGGAGACGCGCGGTTGAAGCTTGAAGTGAGACTGAGGTGCAGAGTAGGAAGGGTGGTGAGAGACACGCGCGAGATAAAGAGTGGAGAGAGGACCGTAACAACGGAGGCGGGAAAGTAAGAACCTGCCCATTCGCAGGAGAAGGAAAGGCCCGACTGCTCAGAGTTTTAGAACGGTCAGCGTAAACCCTCAAGTAGCCCCCGTTTTTTTCTTGTTAAGACTTTTTTCCAGTTTTTATCAATTAGCTCCACGGACGGTTTTCTTCCCATCAGATTATACAGTTAATTTTATGGATTACTAGATTTTGTTACTGTAATGAATTTAATTTATAATAATTTTCTTAAAAATAAATTTTAAAAAATTATTTTAAAATATACAATGAATAATTTGTATTAAAATATTTGATATATATAAAATAGAGATGTCAAAAAAAATAAATCGAAAACAAATACTAAGTAAAAAATCATAATAAAATATTAAATATAATAAATCTTAAATATTAAATAAAATTATATAGCTACAATCTTGTTAATAGATTATTAATTATTGTTTTATACTTAAAACTGATTTATTTTTAAAACTGGAATTTAAATGACACAAAATTAATTTTATAAAATTAATTAGAGTTGAAAACTCCAATTTTTTAAGGGTTTTAAAAAAACTTTATTTATAATAATCTCAAATATAAAGGTAACTAAAGTAAAATGTAATAAAAATAAATTATTACTTTGATTTTTTAAAATTTAAATTAATTTAAATAATTAAATACAATATTTAAGATACTAGACATTTCAAAAGAATAGATAATTCATGTGAATTGTTTTATGAAAGAAAATGATTGAACAAATAAATTTAAAAATGAAATGAAATGAAAATTAAAAAAAAAAGGTATGAAAGTTTAATTCAATACTATACTTAAATACCTAGTTTTATTTTTGCTTCCCTAAAAACCAAAAAACAAAGATTTAAAATTTTAGGATAATTCCAATTCAAATATATGGAAAATTATTTTAATTTAAAAATAACCTAATAAGAGATAAATTTTATCTGACTTAAATGAAGATAAGATAGTTAAAATCTTTTTTAAAAATTTTAAATATTTTAAAATTAAATAATTAATTAAATATGATTATTTTATAAAAAAATTAAATTCAATTTATAATTCTAAGTATCAAATAATTAAGCTTTTGCTTTTTTTTCTTTTTTTTTTTTTTTCTGAGATCAAATAGTTAGGCTAGTTACATAGAATATTTTCCTTTTAGCCAAAAGGTTGGGTTTTTATATATTTTTATAAGATATACTATCAAAGACTGAATCTTATTGAAATAGAATGATAAGGTGACTCTTGGTAGGCATTCAAATAAAATACATGTCTTTTTCTTTAAAAAAGTTTATCAAAGTAAAAAAATTTATACCAAAATTAATTATTTCTACAAATATATTTTTAATATATATATATATATATATAATGTTTAGGGAGTAACAGCATACATATGTCTATAAAAATGTATAAAGAAATTGATAAATGATAATTGATTTGTCTTTAATTTTAATAAATATTGATGTTTACTTTTTTGAAATTGAAATAGATAATTGGTTTTTAAAGATATCATCGATTTATTTTGTAATTTTAATGTATATAACTTCCCATTTTTTTAGAAAATTGAAAGAAAATTTTAATTTTTTTATTTTAAGATATTACACAAGTCAAACATCTGGATTACATAAGATGTTTTATTTGTAACCAAAAATTTTGGCTTTTATATATTTATTATGGGCTTAATAGTCAAATATACCGTTAACATTTTGTACAAAATGAAAATAAGTCATCAACCTTTAATTTTACTGTATAAATCCCTAACGTTTTAAAATAATACAATTAAATCCAAACCAGTTATAAATTTTTACAGTGAAATAAGAATGTTAAGGGCTTATAAGGCCTTAATTTTTTATTTATTTTACTTAATTACATTATTTTAAAAGGTTAAAGATTTATTTTATAGTCAAATAAAAGTTTATGAACTTTTACAATAAAATTAAAGGTTGACGACTTATATCTATTTCATTTATAAGGTTAAAGGTATATTTGGCTATTAAACCTTTATTCTATAAGATTATCAAATATATTGACACTAAAATTTTTAGATTTTACAATTAGATATGCCAATAAACTGGACCAGATCAAATTTAGACTGAATTATTCTAGTTTCAACACAACACTAATTCGAATCAGATTGTTCCAATTTCAATGACGACGAGACTCACACACAAGGATGTGAAGTTCGAAGGTCTAGGTTGTGTGTTGATACATCACGGAAAGGTTGTGGCATACGGTTCTCAACAACTAAAAGATCACCAGAAGAATGATCTTACTCATAATATAGAGTTAGCAACGATCGTCTTTGCATTGAAAATATGGAGGCATTATCTGTACAGTGAGAAGTTCCAAATATTCACGGACCATAAGAGCTTGAAATAACTGTTTTGCCAGAAGAAACTTAACATGAGACAAAGAAGTGGATGAAACTTCTTAAGGATTACGACTGCGAGATCTTGTACCATCTGAGTGAGGCAAATGTGATTGCCGATGTTATTAGCCGTAAAAGTATGGGCATGGTATCTAACATGATGGTTTTAAAGTGGAGTCTAATAGAACAATTTGCTAATCTAAATTTGAAAGTGAAACTTTTTTATAATTATTTATTAGCTAGCTTACGGATTGAGCATGATTGATCGAACAAGACAGACTCAAAAAGAAGATCTACATCTGCTTGAGATTGCTAGTTAGAGTAAACGAGGGTTGAGACCCGATTTTGAGGCTAGTGATGATGGCCTGCATAGATGCCAAGGTCATGTGTGTGGCCAATAATGATGCCCTTAAAGAATAAACACTTGATGAAGTTCATAGTTCTAAATACATTATGCATCTGGGTGGCACCAAAATGTGTTAGAATTTGTGTAGTGTTTACCGGTGAGCTGGTATGAAACGAGACATAGCAACATTTGTGTAGAAGTGTCTCGGTACCAATAGGTAAGGTAGAACATCAAGACCCATCGATCTACTCAGACCTTTGCCTATTCCGATATGAAAAAGAAAGCACATCACCATAGATTTCACTATGGGACTCTCAAGGACTCGAAGGGGTCACGACACCTTTTGGTAATTGTCAATAGTTGACTAAGTCAGTCCATATGATGCTTAGAATTTTCTAAGTTCAGAATTATCTCGTATGATGCTTCTTTGCATTCTAAAAGGGAACTACAAACCCGATATCTTGTTCACAATTTTTCCTTATCACTCTATAATTTATTGGTAAGTTATTCGATCCAATTATGTATGAAATCCTTAAGTATTTTCTAATTTTCACCTTTATAATTTGTTGGCTCTACCGAGAGGGGCGGTGAATCGGTTTTCTAAAGTTAATGGCTAATTTAAACTTAATTAGATCTAATTGCAAATAATGAATAATCAATCTAGTGTAATGCAATAAATTGAAAGAAGATAAGGGAAGGAAATAGCAAACTCAGTAGTTTATAGAGGTTCGGCCAATCTCTTGCCTACGTCCTCTCTTCTTGACCTCATTGTCAAGAGCTTTCTTTCACTCTATCAATGGATGTTACACACTCCCTTTTACAGGTTAAGGAATAACCTCTCTACCCTTTTTACACAGAGAAATATTCACCCTTTACAAAGTTAACTCACAGAGGAACTCTCATCTTCTCTCTTAATTTAAGGATGAATACAACGTGAGGCTTTCTTTTGAGGGTAGGATAAAAATAGCTTATACAAAGATTTTTACAACAATATCAATAAATGATGTTTGAAGACAAAGAGAATGTTGGAATGAAAATCTTGAGAATATACAGAATTTACAGTAATAGAGTCTTATTTTTCAGTGTCTTCAATGCTTGATTTTATACAGCAGGATTGGTAGTTGGAGCATTTAATGCTGCTTTTCCCGTTGAAAATTTTGCAGAAAGAGCCGTTGAGAACCTCCAGTAGAATGCCAAATCGATCTCCCATTATGACCAGATCGATCTCTTAGTTTAATTTCCTGCGATTACAAAACAACTTGAAGCATGGAGATCGATCTCATATTTGTAGAGATCGATCTTACAATTTGAAAATGTTAGTAAAGATCGATCTGTCGAACCAGCAGATCGATTCCAATCTCTCTATTTGAGGCAAGATTGATCTCCAGATCGATCTAGCAATTATTCTCGTAGAGAGAAGATCGATCTCTTAACACCCTAGATCGATCTCCTTAACTCTCTGACTTTGAGGAGATCGATCTTATAAACTCTCTATTTGAGCATAGATCGATCTACCGATCGATCTACTACATTTACCTTTTGGAGATCGATCTCTTCCTAGACCAGATCGATCTCACAGACATTCTATAATAATCATATCGATCTTATAACCCTTACAGATCGATCTCTGCTTCCTCATCATCCTATACAGTTTCTTTGAGATTTCAATCTTTTAGCAGATCGATCTCTTGTTCTCATGAGATCGATCTCTCATACTAGAAAACCCAGGAGATCGATCTCTCATCTCACCAGATCGATCTCTCATCCTTAAATACTTAGTTTCTGGTACTTATAACCTCTAAACATGTTTTAAATCATTTCTATGTTATTGAATTTACTTTTTTTGTCATTTCAAAATATATTAACTCAACATAATTAAATTCATTATTTATGAATTTAATTAACAGATTTTGGATTTCATACTCAAATTCATTATTTATGAATTTCATCAGTAGCTTATGCAATTTAATTACAGAATATGCTACCTGATATAGTAGTCAATTCTTCGTTTTCATATTTAAATTCACTAATTATAAATTTAATTGTAGCTCATGCAATTTAATTAAATAAACTACTATAGCAACCGTAGGAAGTAAAATTTACTTACCTCGTATGCTAATACAAGTTGTATCAAGTGAGGTTCACTTACTTGATTTATCGATTCTGTGCTTAGCATGCATGTACACTGGGCTAGGCCGAACTCGTGTTTATTGTCTATCATCGCGCTAAATGTTTACATATTTAAATCAGGTTAGTTTCGGTTGAATATAAATTCAATTAAATTTTTGAAAAATTAAAATAGCAAAATCCAGCCTCTTACCGATTTATCATTAAACCAAGGCACCCGAAATTTTCTCTTTTTCTTTTTCCTTTTCTTTTTCTTCTTTTTTCTCTTCTCTTCTCTTTTTTCTTCCTCTTGGTTGAACCAATTCTGACCGGTTCAACTCATTTTCGAACTGGTTCAGCTCTGTTCTCCTTTGACTAATCGATCCAAACTGATTCAACTTTTCCCTCAACAGTTCGAGCCTCGTCGAATCAGCTCTTGCCGCTGTTTTCCTCCAGCAACATCGAGCGATTGGGGTGAGCCTTCAGTGGTGGTGGCGGTGACAGATCAATGATAGGTCAACTTCGTTCTTCCTCTTCTTTCTTTCTGCCTCTTTCTCTCTCTTTGTTGTCGTTTCTCTTTTTTCCAGCACCAGCGGTGTTGATCTCACCTTCCCTTGGCTGAAGGCGACACCCTCTCCCTGGATCTAGTCTCGTTGTGGCTCCCCTTCCTCGACCGGCTTCTCTCATCAATTCTCTGTCTTTCTCCTCTATTTCAAGACAAAAGAAAAAGATAATAAATTTTTTTTAACTTTATATATATAAATATCTACATATATAATATATTTAATATATATTATATATAACTTTATATTTTTTTAATATATATATATTATATAGTTGTTTATATATACATCTATACTTATCTATTTAATATATACATATTTTCATTTCCTAAAAAAAAATCTCGTAAACTCGAGATAAATTCTCAAAGTGGAAAAATTTGGGTTATCACACTTAAAGAGGGTCAAAGACGTAGCATATAAACTAGTTTTACCATTAGAGTTGTCTAGTGTGCACAACGTCCTCCATGTCTCCATGTTGAAAAAACACAAACAGATCCTTCGTATATGATTCAATATGAGCTGTTAGTGATCAAGGAGAACATGAGCTATATTGAGAAACTGGTCCGGATTTTGGATAGAAAGGATAAGTTTTGAGATCCATTCCTCTAATAAAGGTTCTCTAGCTGGATCATTCTTCCAATGAAGCCCCTTGAAAATTAGAGAACCTAATGTAGGAAAAATACCCCCATCTTTTTAAATTAGATTGAAGAATCTAGAGGACCAAATTCTTACAAGTAGGGAGGATGTGAGAACCACAATTTTTATTTGTATTAAGTAAGCTAATTGTCCGTTTGATACATATTCTATATCCAAGTAATAATATTACTATTACTAGTCTAGGGACTCAAGCTTTCGTACGAACAAGTATGTGGGCCTTACAGGAGCACACACCCACCTAGGAATGTTGGAAACATCGTATATTGATAAGATGTAGCCTCAGGTAAGGCATTTAACTCATGTACTTTCGATTATAGCTCTTAATCAGAGAATCCAAATGATAAACCATAAATTTATTTAGAAAGCTAACTTAAATATCTTTCCAGCCATATAAGGTTCATTTTTCAATTCTTCACAAATCAATACCAAAACATTTCCAAAATTGCACTAAGTGCAGAGGTCTCTTTCTACCGACCAAGTTGTAAAGAGTCAAGCATATCTCTTGGCAGAAAACTCTGATTAAGGCAATTCAAAATTTATTTAAAAGGCAACTTGAAAAGCTTTTCAACCATATAAAGGTCATAGTTTAGTTCATTATGGATCAATAGCAGTGAGTTTTTAAAGTTTCATCATGTGCAGGAATTTCAGGTAGTGAACAATTGGTAAATAATCGAGCATAAGTTTTGATAGGGATTTTCAATTTAAATGATTCGAATTTCATTAGAATGCTAATTTAAATACCTTTTCGGTCATGTATGGCATTCCTTAAACTCCTTGTAGATTAATTCAGTTAATTGCTAAAAGTTCGACTTGAATTGAGTAATTATAAAGAATTAATTAAAGCGGAGAAGTTTAAGGGAATAGGGGATTAAATTATTAAATTAATTAATCAAGACAAGTGCTAGTATTCAATGTTAACTATGTGACTTAATGACTTTATTAAATGGGAAATTAAGCTATTAGTATAATAATTATCCTAGTATAATTATAAAACCCTTTTCACTTAATTATGATTTTATTAAATTAAGGGAATTAAGTCAATATTGGCTAAATTAGTGAACAACCCTTCTGCCCCTATTTTTTAGAGAGAAACATGAAACACCAAAGGAAGAAGAAGAATCTGTCATCCCTTCTCTTGAGAAAACCCAAAAACCAAAGGAAAAATAGGAAATTGATGCAAAAATTCAGCATTGTTAATAGAGGTGGCAAATGGGCGGGCTCGGGTGAGTTCGGTTCGGGTTCTTTTCGGGTTCGGACTTTTTCTGGTTTGGGTTTTTTCGGGTTTGGGCTTTTTCAAGTTCGGATTTTTTCGGGTTCAGGCTTTTTCGAGTTCGGGTTTTTTTGGGTTCAGGCTTTTTCGGTTTCGGGCTTCTTCGGGTTCGAGCTTTTTCGGGTTCGGACTTTTTCGGGTTTGGGCTTTTTCGGTTCTAGTTGGGCGGGTTTAACGGGCCGGCTTGAAATATTTTGAAAATTTATTAGTTATATTTTTTTAAAAAAAATTTTTGAATGTGATAATTAATTTCATTTTTATATGATTTTATATTTTAATAAATATTTATATAAAAACAAATTTCTATATTTTAATATTTATTATTTGACAAAAATAATTTACTCTTTTTTAATTTCCTACAATATTTACTATAAAATAGTAAATATAATTATATTCATTAAATGTAAAAGAAAATATTATATATAGATATTATAGGAAGAAAAGTACCAATTAATATTATCATTTATCAAAAAATGTTTAATATGAATAAATGGTCAATTAATTAGCTCTATTTTATTTCTAATTTGTTTTTTATTTGTACATAAATTATAATTAATATTATTGCATTAAATATAATCGTTTAGATTAATTAATCAAATGTCTCATTAAAAATTTAGAATATTAAATTAAAAAATTATATATTTTTAATATTTGATATAATTATATCATATACAATTATACGTTACCATATGAGTGATATTTTGTAGTTGATATAATACACTAAAAAAATATATTTATACAAAAAAACTTTGTGAGCTTAAAAAAAAACATAATATAAATAATTATGAAATTAAAGTAGATAATTATGATTATAATAATAAATTTTTAAATTTTAAATAGAAGTCACTAAAATTAGATTAATAAAAGTTTCATAATATTTTTTTTATTTCCTCTGTTAGTTTGTTTTTAGTTTTACAGATTTTCTCCAACTTCTAGATGTTATCTTCTTCGCTTCTTTTCTAAATGAATGTTTTGCTTATTTATTTGGCCTTGGCCAAAAAAAATTGAAGAGCATAAAAAATCTTACTGGACTACAAATATAATCTATTTATAGAATAATTGAAATTGTTGATAGACTTTCAAAGAATAAGAAAAGAAATAATATGATTTCGTGATAAATTATTAAATTATTGTATAAAATGGAATAAAATGAATATTGCACGTTAATGTATATATATAATTAATTTAATAATTTTCAAATAGAATTATCATATTATATAATAACATGGTTAAAAAATTAATTATTTATTATCAAAATAATTATTAAAATAAATATTTACTAATTAGTTATTATATATAAGTATAACAAATTATTAAGTTTTAATAAATTAGTTACATAATTTAAATAAAAAATTAACTTAAAATAATCATTTTTGCACAATCAAGTAATGATGCATGTTTGTCTTGATCGCCACGTTGCATAATACACAAGAAAAAAATATCTACTGATATTATTCTAGTGGACTGGTATAGATATGAACCGATAAGGTAGGCAAATAAATAAATAATCATATATGCTCAACAAAATTATATCTAATTAATTGTTATCAATTCGTTTAAATTATACCTAATTAAAATTATATAATTGTAGCTAAATTCTCAATTGATAGATGCAATTAGTTTAAGTTTGGGAAAATTATTAAATATAATATAGGAGTTTAAATAAAATAGGTAAACCAAAAGGCTGATATAATTTAATCATAGTGAGTATAAGACAAAATATAATTAAAAGGATGAAATATGAATTAAAGAGAAAAAAAATTATATAATTTAATAATAAAATTTATACAAAAGACAAGACATGACAAAAACTTAAATTTCCTAACTAGAAATAAAATCTGAAACATATAAATATTTATTGTTAATTTGATAACATATTTATATAAATTTTTTGTTCAAAAGTTTAGTATAAATTGCTTTAGTAACTTATTAAATTATTATTTTTTTATATTAAGTAATTCTTTTTTGAGTTTTAATTTACATTTGTTATTATAATTTCATATATGAACTTATTTTGTTATTGTAGGGATTTAGAAACTTCAATTCTGAATCTCTTTTATATAGATCAGAGTTAAATGTATATTTGAATGAACTAAGAGAAGATTATGAGATTCAAATTGAAGTTCTTGATTATTGGAAGAAAAATCAATTTCGATACCCTGTACTTTCACTTATGGCTAATGATATATTGAGTATTCCAATTACCACAGTTACATCTGAATCAGCATTTAGTATGGGTGGTAGAGTTATCAACAAATGACGAAATTGTCTCACAACACATAATGTAGAAATTTTGATTACCACTCGTAATTGGCTGTATGGATATGATATAGATAAAGATGATAAGATTTTAATGTCATTATTATTTTATTAATTTTTTTTATTTAAATTCTTATATGATTATTTTTATATATTTTATTATATGAAAAAGATGAAACAATGAGATTTGGAAGGAAAGTTGGATTAAATTGAACTAGTTGGTTTATGGAGGAGGATGAAGAGTTCTAATTGCAATGTATGTTGATATTTTATTTCTTACTATTTATATTGTTAAAAAATTAAATTTTTTTATTAAGAGTAATTATGATTGATCATTGCCTTATTAATCTTATTTGAATACAGTGTCGCTCTTGGAGAGTTTGGTTGCTTCCTACATTTATAATCTTTTCGAGTATGTTATTCATCAAGCCACTAGCATTGAATGGAATGATCGTATTTTCCTGTTTTGTTCATCATGCAATGTATGACTAGAGATTGATTTCTCCATGACTAGTGGCTGTGTATGAGAATGATTGTATGTTTTCTATTTTGTTGTTCTTGTAATGTTACATGTCATAACTTTAAGTGTTTGATGTTTTCTTTGTTGATTTGTTTTTTACTATATTGGACTAATTTTGAACATAACAATCATTGGCTTGTTAATGACATGAGAATTTGGATGCAAACATGTCATAGTTGAGTCTGAATCTTTTTTTGCAGTGAAAAAGTTATCACAACCTTTAAAAAGGTATGATCCCCTCTTTCAACTTTCAATTCTTATTTTTAGCATAATTACCATTTAAAAAACAAATTACTATTTTTTATTTACGAGTTATAGGAGTCAGAATTTAAATTCTAATTTTGTTAATAATGTATTCAATGTTTTATATGAAATATCAAATTTAAATAAATGTTACAATTAAATAATGATTTTTATATATATTTGATTTATTATTGTATTAAAATTAAAATTTTAATATGAAATAAATATAATAAAATAGTATAATAATTGTTTTTATAATAAAATCAAATGTTATATTTAATAATATATTTATTATTTATTATTACAAATATAATAAGCATAATATTGAAAATTATTTGATATTGAATATTATATTGTGTTTTAAAATAATTTTATTTAATAATTGAATGTAAATATTTAATATTTATTTTGTTGATAATAAATTATTGATATAATTATGTAATAAATAAATAATAATTGTTTTAAAATTTTATAAATTTTAATTAGAAAAAGTGTATTATTATTTATTTATTTATTTATTAATATAATAATTATATAATTATAATTCGGGTTTTTCGGGTTATAAATTCGGGCTTTCTAGGGTTTCGGATCGGGCCGATTTTGGGTTCGGGTCGTATCGGGCTCAGGTTATGTCGAGTTCGGGTTTTTTCGGGTTCGGGCTTTTTCGGGCTCGAGATTTATCGGGTTCGGGCTTTTTCAGGTCGGGCTTTTCTCGGGCTCGGGCCTTTAACTTTTTGGTCAATTTGGTCCGGTCTCGGGTTCGATCTCGGGTTCGGTCTCGGGCGGGCTCGGGCGGGTTTTCGGGCTCGGGTCAACTTTTGCCAGCTTTTGTTAAGCCCGATTTTACTCTACCTTAACAATAAACACCTTAATTTCTTTATTCCTAAAAGTTTTAAGGGTTTAATTTCATGGTGTATTGAGATGGGAGGGTTCACAAATTGAGATTTCAAGGGGTAAATGAAATTTTCTTCATTTCATTTTGATATATGTTAGTTAGTTCACAAATCTAAGATGGATTGTGGTTTCAATTTGAAGGAAATTTAAAGAGGCTACAAGTTAGGGTTTCGACATTTGGGGATTTTTAGGTAAGGTTTCAGTTTTCTGTAAAATTTGTAAACTAAAGCAATTAAGAGGTTCAAATGTTAATATGAGGTGTAATGGTATGAAAAACTACATGAAGTTCTCATGCATGGGTTCGCCCAATTGGAGTTAAGACTTAAATTTGTGGTAAATCTTCTAAATTGATGTAAAAAGGATGATTAATTGTCAATTTGTGGGTTAATTTCATGGAAATTTTGAGAAACTACGATTGGTATATTCAGCCATAAGGGGAATTATTAGGTAATATGTAAATTTAATAATTCATAAGGGCACTATAGGCATATACATGACATATGTATTGATTAAGAACAAACAGTGATATAGAAAGCAACAAGAAGCCTTGGGGAAGCTTTTAGCTATAATGAATTTCAGAGATGAATTAATCGAAATTATAGGGATTTCATTCAGCCAAAATCAAGAACAAGGTAAAGAATGAATGAATTAGCTTATATATAAAGTACGCTCAGTGTGTGTGATGAATGCTAACATGTTGCGATTATGCTTTGGAGAAATGTGCTTAATGCAACCATAAGCATTCGGCCTAGGCAAGGAATTACCTAATTGTGATAGCTTTTGGTAAGTTAATCTTACAAGTTGTAATTGGGTTTTGTATGGTGTAAATATGAATGATTATGTGATGAGATGGTGGATATATTTACTATATATTATGGTGAGTCAATAACGCATAATGAGGGCATAGTAGTTCATTATGGTGCTTGTGATAAATATATATATATATATATTTATATATATGATTGAAATATGCCTTATATATATATGTGAATTTAAAGATTGATATTAGTTAGGTCTTATGATGCATAAATGAGTTTTGAAGACCTTAGCATGATGCATTTGGCCTAACCTAATTATGTATGATTGGCTGACTTGCATATGGTATTTGTGGACATATTATGCATAACATGAAGTGGTGAATTTAAAAACTATGCATTGATTTTAAATGCACGCATGTGAATCTTTGAAAGCTATCAGAACATGTTTAGAGTTGCATAAACAATTTTTATGCATAAGCGTTTTTGAAGGAAAACATGACTTAATTTTCAAGAATTTCAAACATGCGAACTCTAACTTCAATAAATTATAGACACCTACACACGTGACCTACGTGCTATGCTATGTGAGCCACCTCTAAAATCCTATAGACCAACGTGCTACACGGCAGGCGCCGCCTTTATAATCTTGTTTGAACTTAGAAAATTATTCGATTTTCAAAAACTATATGATTTTACAACCTTTCTGAATATGGCTATTCTATATCAATATCGTACAATATACGCCATTGATGGATTATACCTTAGGCACATACAAGCTTGTCATGTATACAGGTTATTGACAAGTCCTAGTCACACCCGATCAATGGGGCTAGGGTTCATGACTCTAAGGCCATAGTTTACACCTTTTGTTTAGGTAATCAGGCTCATTGATAGCTCTAGTGACCATTGAGTACCAGATTATTGATACGTTTGGCTAGGATATGCCATACCTATTTGTCTATGTGATTTGAACACACAGCTACTTGTATGTGATTTGTTGGATCTTTTTAACTCCATTAAATATCAAACCCCATGCATATGATTTAATTTGTGAAATTATTAGCTATGATTTGATATCAAAATTTCTACATATGATTTGGTTTTCGAAAACTATGTGATATGATTTCATAACAACTATTTGTATATGTGATTGATTTCAGAAACTACTTGATCTAATTCGATTTTCAGACTATCCGATTTAAGTTTGAATGATGTGAAATTATGTTATCAAAACTGTTTTCGGTATTTGAGTTGGATCCTAACCATGCGACATTATTATTTATCATTCCTTACGTGATTAGTTTAGGGTATGATTTCAATACAGTTACCATCGAAAAGTTTTAATAACATGCATGACATGACATTGCATCATTCATACTGACTTAATATGATGTGACATGAGAAACTTTGTGATTGGTTTTGTGTTAGGACTGTTTGTATAGATGTCAGGTCAACGGGGAGATGAGGTACTTCAAAGTACTCTTTTGTTTGATACCCTTAAACGGCTTTGACTACTTTGTAGAGTCCTAGTGTTAAGTATAAGCTATGGTATGATTCTGTATCTGGATTGTAAAAAGCATTATCTATGAATCTATGCTCAAATCTAAATTGTAAACCTGCGTAAGTTAATTATGTGTGCATGACATTCAGAACATGTATTAGTACGATTTTGACTCTGCTCTTGTATGGTTAGCTTATTGAGTTTTAACTCGCTCCTCTAATACTTTTTCATTTCAAATTGAGCTTGAGTTAGATGTCGTTCATCAGTATCAGCTTTGTAGTTACTATTCTGCAAAGATCTCACAGCTTATCGATTTAGTTGGTATATATTTCGACGATGTATGTAATGTTTCTTTTAGACTGTTATTCGACAATTCCATATTTTAGGATGTAAATTGGCTTCATAAGCCTTTAAGTTGCATCATATACAATATATGGGATGTAAAGAAATTGTTTTGTTAAGGAATTCATCTTTACCAATAGATATTGTTATTTCTTAATATGTATATTTTTTTAATAGATAAATAACCTTATTTTAGGCAGTATTTTGACAGTTTGATAGGTTAAGATATCGTTGAGACTAATAGATATTTAGGATATGAAATATATTCCGTTTGGTTTGAAAATAAATATATTGTCTACATAGGTCATTACCGATAATCAAGTTGGCTCTATATGAAAGATGATGGATTGTGGATTGCTTAGGAACGGGATGATTATAGGACATGTTTTACAGGGACCTTAGGTAAATAGCCTTAAACCAGCATCCGATAGTAAGCTACATTTAGACCTAAGACTCCATTGACCTATAGGCAAACTGACTAAAGCTGCATTAGCCCATGTTTTCATGTTCTACACAAGTTAATCGCTTTGTCGCATCCTTCTGGGCGTGACAGACACACACACATATATGTATATAGTTAGTTAATTATTAGCTACATAATAATGTTTAATATTGATCGATTCCCATTTCTATATTTTCAACAATGATTTCATATTAAGCTTTTAATGTTACTATTAACACATAAATATGATCTCTAAAATATAATCTGCAATAAAATATATTATGATATCATGTTGGCTCAACCGAGAGAGAGGTGAATCAGTTTTTCTAAAAATATACTTAATTTAAATTTTCTTAGCTAAAATTACAATTAAACAAATAAATGATAGCAATTAGCAATAGAGTAAAAGTACAGTAAAACAGAGGAGATAAGGAAGAAGAGTAGCAAACTCAGTGATTTATAGATGTTCGGCCAAATCTCTTGCCTACGTCCTCTCTTCTTGACCTTCTTGTCAAGGAGTCTCTTTCATTAACAAAGTGATCAATACAACTTTCCTTTTCAAAGTTAAGGAATAACCTCTCTACCCCTTATCCAAGTATTTGCTATTCAACTCTTATACAATTCTCTCACAGAGGAACTCTCTCTTTTCTTTTAGATGAAGAGTGAATACAATGGAAAACTCTATTAATGGGTAGGTGATGAATAGCTTAAATAGAAGCTTTCAATAACAATTCAATGTACAAATCTGAAGACAAAAAGAATGTTCTCTTAAGAATATACAGAGTTTTTCTGCTGACTTTCTTCTTGTTGTCTCTAATGTCTTTATGACTTGTATTTATACACCCAATTGGTCGGTGAAGCATTTAATGTTTTTTCTCCCGTTGAGAACCTGCAGAATTAGCCGTTGAAATTCTGCAGAAGAGGTCCAAATTGATCTCATTTATCTAAGGAGATCGATCTCTTATTCCTGAACCTACAATACAAAGGAAATTTACAAATGGCAGATCGATCTCATTTATCGACATATCTATCTGCTTGTTAGCTTTATACAGGGGAGATCGATCTCTTGTTAAGGAGGAGATCGATCTCTGCTTTGAAAATATTGCTCCTGCTTATAGGAGATCGATCTCATAACCCCATGAGATCGATCTTACAATGTCTCAGCCTTGAGGAGATCGATCTCACATTTCTTGGGATTGATTTCGCAAAGTCTCTGACTTGAGGAGATCAATCTTACCAATCTATGAGATCGATATGGCTAAACCTCTGCCTTGAGAAGATCGATCTCACCTGTAACGACCCTTAACCCTTGAAAATCGGGAGAATTTTTTTTTTTGAACTTAGTTTACCCACTTATTCCCTTATTCACTTAGGCTGTATTCCTATTCAGTGTCAATCCTTAAAAATATTTCATTTCATTTATCCTTATACAAATTGCATCCCAACACATTATCTCAATAGATGTCTGTGCATACAAATAGTCTGGTAAAGAGATAAGAATGTATACCTCGTGCATATACAAAAGGTAGTCTGGGGAGACTTATATCCACCAGCCTACGTCGTTTACGCAGCATTTATTAACTGTAATTCACTGCAAAGATCTGAGAGGTAGATGGGTGAGCTTTTGGGGAAAAGCCCAGTAAGATAGTACCTTTAAATTAATCCTGATATATATATATATATATATATATATATATATATATATGAAAAGCATGTAAAAATCATTTGTAAGATCATACTTTAAGTAAAAGGAAAAACTTAAATCATCACTTCATGCAATTCATCGTAAAAGTCATAACGCATGCAAGTTCAAAACAAGAATCATGCTCAACCATGCTATAAATTCTTTCATAAGCTTTTCGCATGCATTGCATAATCATCTCGTTTTATTTTCGTAAACATGTCATAAACATTTTGTGAAGCTTTCATGAAACATTTCATAATTACTTTGTAAACATTACATAAACGTGTTGGTTCATAACCAATCATTGAAATTCATAAGGCACATATTCGTTGCCACATTTATCATTCATAACTAATTCATGGAGACCAGGCTATAACTAAGTCATGCGATACGTGTCATTCTCCGTAGAGAGCTAAACATGATACCTATGGCCATGGTAAGTGGCTGTAGACTGGATCAGGGTCGTACAGCTCTTTCGTAAAACATGGGTAGTATCCATCTTACATACTTTCACTAGCACATAGCTAGGACACGGGCACCAATGACACTCTCCGTGTGGGCAACATAATTGCGTGCTGCGCGGGCACGAGATACTACCAAAACATCATCATCATAAACCACAAGTAGCGTGACATCTACCACACAGGTAGAGTCAAGTGCTACAGGGGCCTACGTACCGGCACCTCAAGTGGTGGAGCCGGAACACCACGAGAAGTAGCCAAGCATGAAGCCTAAGTCTCAAAACATATTTTCTTCTTTTTCCCCTTTCTTTGAAATTGTCAAAAGTTATCTTTAGCGATATGGATATAAAAATCATGAGTAAATATAAAACATCCATATGCTTCATACCTTAGGAAAAATTTATTTCATATCATGTCAAGTATTCGGGGGACATTTAACATATTTAAAACGTGTTACATAATCATTGTACAGGTATAAAAGCATCTATAAATCATTTCGAAATCACATGCTCTTTTCATAAAGTCATTCATCGGTAAAAACTATATACATTATCAGGATATAGTTAAATAGTACCCCTTACCTCTATTTATCGGATATCCTGACTTCGAACGGTGACGTCTCCTAATAC
Organism: Firmiana major; assembly: GCA_033439115.1. Classification (NCBI taxonomy): domain Eukaryota; kingdom Viridiplantae; phylum Streptophyta; class Magnoliopsida; order Malvales; family Malvaceae; genus Firmiana; species Firmiana major. The sequence continues at coordinate 78,592,905 of CM065898.1, read as the reverse complement.
CTCCTTTAATTCTTCTACGATTCTCCTACACCGAAATTTGTATTTCTTAGTATCCTATTTATCGAATTAACTACGATGCGTCAAAATCGTAACCTTACTTACCTAAGAAAAATACACTCGAAATTATAAAATACGTACAATTATCTCTAAAAATTGTATAAATTTCTTACCTCAATATCTGTCTGTAACCTTTGATTGCTTCGACTTAAAGAGTCGGTGAGCCCGACCCTCCCGATTTATGTCACCGAAAATTTCAAATAAATATTTTCGATTGCTCCTTTTTTCCTCGGGTTTCCTCGAATTCTCGGTGTTTTCGTTGCATCCTCCAAATATACACATATATATAATTATACATATATGTATAAATAAATATAAAATATTACTCTCTCTTTTTTTTTTCGGATTACTATTCATCCTCTTCTCTTTTTTTTTTTTCTTTCCTTTGAATTTTTTTCCCGCCACTTTCTTCTTATTTCTTTTCTTATTTCTTCTTAGTTAAGCCCGACAACTGTTCATCGTCCCCGTTGTTTTCTTCTCCACTGGCTTCACTGTTTATCGCCTCCCAGTCTCGGCATCACCATCTTCTCCACCGTTTCCTGGTCTGTCATCGTCATCCTCATTCTCCTTTCAATTCTGCACCGACTACCATTCTCCTCTCTCTCGGTTCTCCCTACTCAACGCCTTTCTCCCTGTTTCCAAGTGCCCTCACCGTCTCTCCTGTCACACCATTTTCCTGCCAAACGCCTCGCCTCCAAGAAAAACAGAGAGAAGCGCCTGCATCCGGCTTCGGTTTCTTTCCATTTCTTTTCTCCTTCCACGTCATCTATTTCCGTTTGCTTTATTCTCCTAATCACTCCCCCATTCTCACGCCACTGCTATAGTTTTCTAGCCTGTGTTTCACTTATCTTCCTCCTCGACATAGTAGCAAGAGGAAGTTGTCACTCCACTTTTACATGTCCAGTCTGCCAACACTAGCGACTCAGCCGGTACAGCCACCTCCATCGCTAGTTGTGTCCCCTCTGTCTCGCCTCACTGCCCAGATTTCATCCCCTGTTCTGTTCGGTCTTCCTCACAGCTCCCTTCTCTACTCATCTTCTTCAGAAACCTCTCATTTTCGTACTCTTTAAAGTCTTCTCAACGTCTCTGTGACCGCTCCCAAATATTTTCCTCCTTAAATTCCTTTCCCAGTTTCCAGCAAGCGAAAGAAAGGATGGAGACATCCTAAGATAGGAACGGCTTCCTTTTCCACACTGCTTCTTTCCTCAATTTCTGGTTTCCTTATTTTCTTCGATTTTTTTCTCTCCTGTTTTCGGCCACACACCATGCGATCCAGCTGCCTCGTTCCCAGCTTTCTCTCTCGACGATTTTTCTCATTCAGAAAAGATCTCTCCTCTGTTTTGTTTCAGATAACAGTTTCATTTCTATTCTTTCCCTTTAATTTGAATTGTTGCAGTCGAGGGAGCAGTCCTATTTCCATCACTTTTCACTTCCTAGACTGCACGTCAATTTCCCATCGTTTCCATTTCTTCTTCTTTTTTTCTTTTCTTTTTTTATTAATATACATATATATATATATATATATATATATATTTTAATGTACCTACTCCACTGCTATTCTGCTCATCATCTACTTCTACACTTCATTTATCATTTCTTTCTACTGTAGTCTTCCTCCTCTTTTCATTTATGTTTATGGTATATATGCATATCTTCACCACCACTCACGTTTCCATCATCATCCTTTCACTTTCATTACTTTTCTTCCTTTTCATATTATTATTATTATTATTTATTTATTTAATTTATTTCATTAATAATTTTTTTTTTGTTATTTTATACCTCATCATGTACATATATATATATATATATATATATATATAAATATCTACATATATGTATATATTTACTTATTTAGTACGGAGGAATATACACATATTAAATCTAGATCATAGAATTTATTTTTACACCTCATAATTATTTATTTTTTTTAAATTAAAATATTTTAGTAATTTAGCCTCTTCCAAGTTTTTCTTATTATAATTTAAATTATTTAACCACCAATAAGCATATTCTCAATTATTATTTAAACCACGTACATGAAAATTCTTGGGGTTTACATCACCCATCCTTGAGATCGATCTGGCAGTACTTTAACTTAAAGGAGATCGATCCTGCAAGGATTTTAGACTTATTTGATTAATTCATTTTCTTAATTTCCCACCAAACTTTAGTTTTATAAAAATTTGAAGTTTGAAAATATTTCTAAGTGATCATTGATGCAATATGATTTTAAGATAAATACTTAGAAATAGTTTCTTACAAATGATTTGAAAATAAGTTCATTTGAGTTAATGTTTTGTCATTTCAAAATACATTATTCAAGGTCAACAATCTCCCCTTTTTTGATATGACAAAACTTAATTCAATCATTTAAGATTTTGATTCTAAAAGTATGTTCAATCATTTGTAAAATTTGCTCCCCCTTAATACATGCTCTCCCTTAAGATATGCTCTCTCTTTCTCCCCATTTTTGTCATATCAAGAAGGCAAGCATGAATCATTCAAGAACATGTATTAACTGATCAAACACAATTAAGCAATAAATAACATTCATTTAAATAAGTAAGCATAGCAAATGTCATTTCAAAATCAATGTATATCACAACCAAATGTTCAACCAAAAGGCTCAAGAAGGCAGAGGAAAACGATCGAAGAGCTCATCAACACGAGTACGGGTGGTCTGCACTTCATCGAACATTGCTTATTGTGTCTCTTGAAGGATTGCGACTTGAGACTCAAGACTTGCAAAGCGCTGATCCATGGTCTGTTGAGTATGCTAAATAGTTGTAAAGCGTTGATCCATGGTCTGATGAAGGTTTATAATCATGGTCGCAATGGAGTCCATGTTGATCGATGATGATGTAGCAGGTGCAGGTTCCGTAGCAGTAGGTGCTGAAGGCTCAGCTAGAGCATCTGTCTCCATTTCTGCATCTTGCATGGGAAGTCCAGTCTTCTTACGCCAAATTTCATTGTCATCGGTATAGTATCCCGCATGGTGAAGTGTGTTGATGTTGATGACACTCTTTTGTGATGGGAGCTCACCAGATTCAACCGTGCAGTCAAGACCAATGTGTTGAAGAAGATAGGCAAGTGGTTGGGGATAGACAATGATGTTGGCTTGCCCCTAAATGATCTTGAGCTAGTCTTCGAAAATAAAGTGGATCAGATTTGGCTTTCGACCGGAGGGTGAATGGATGTTATAGAGCCAAAACCGATCGAGTTTCCTAATGGTTGAGTGACGCGTACCAAAAAGACGGAGGTTCCATGAAATAATAAGATGAAGGAGGCGTGGGTGCATAGGTAACTCAGTAGCTTGGTCATTAGTGATGGGGAAATCTTGTGTGACCTCATCGTCTTCATTGGTAAGACCCGAATTGGGTATACCAAAGACTTGCGATAGGAGTTGTTTATCGATATAAAGGGATTTAGCCATGACAAACGTGTTAAAGCCTATAGTACGATAAGGATTATTAGGGGCTGTGACAATTTCGGCATTCGAAAAGAAGGCGCAGACGATGTTTGGAGGAACATGAGTTTTGATTTTAAGGAATGATAGCCACTGATATTCTTCGAATTTGGCGAGGTATGGAAAATCAATGCGATTTAGAAAAGAAAAGTAAATTGTGCGCCAATGTTTAATGGGTATGGTGGAAAATTGTTCATCAAATCGTTTTTGTTTGGTCGGGGTTTGAAAACATCGGCTAAACGTTGTGTTTACAGGATTTGGTCGTGGGACTCGAGCTGCTATAGTTTTAGTACGAGGCATGGTGAGTTAGGGAATATGGAAGTAGTGTTGGATTTATAATCAAGCACCAAGAGATCTAAACTAGACAGAGAATATCCTAAATCAAACTAGCCTACACATATTCTCTACCACCTAGTGGGTTCACTAAGACTATGAACAGTAACGTGACAGGAATGAGCAGATCGATCTATGGAACAGTAAAAACTTTAGAAAACCAAATGTTTGGTCGAAATAGATCAGAAATAAGATTAATGGAAGAAAACTTACCAAAGGAATGATTCCGGGGACGAGAGACAAAGAGGAATATGAGTGTTTTTCGTTAGGGTTTGGCAGATTGGGGATTGGTGTTTCTGAAATTTGGGAAATTTTAGCTCCGCATTATATAGCCCAGGGCAAGGAGATCGATCTGTCGAGGTAGGAGATCGATCTTTATTTCCCAAAAACTTAAGGAGATCGATCTACTAGAGGTAGAGATCGATCTCTATTTCTCCGAGACTTAAGGAGATCGATCTGTTAGATTTCGTAGATCGATCTCAATTACACAGAAGCTTAAGGAGATCGATCTCAAATGAATAGAAGATCGATCTTAGATATACAAAACCTTAAGGGGATCGATCTTAAAGATTAGAAAATCGATCTCCTAGTCATGACTCAATTTCTATAGGCTATTCAAAGTAAGCCAGATCGTTCTACAATGAATAAAGATCGATCTTCCTTACCAATTTGCCCAAAAATGTTTGAAAAACTTAGTGAAAAAGAATTTGATAAAGCAAACTTAAGTCAAACACATCAAGGAGCACTCATTAGTCCTAATTCACCTCTAAGAACAAAAAATCTTTCTTTGTCAAAGGGTTTGGTGAAAATATCAGCTACTTGATGCGTTGTATCAATATATTCTAGAACTATATCCCCTTTTTGTACATGATCTCTAAGGAAGTGGTGTCTAATTTCTATATGTTTAGTTCTAGAATGTTGAATTGGATTTTTGGAGAGATTAATTGCACTGGTATTATCAAATTTAATGGAAACTTATTTCATGTATATACCATAGTCCCTCATTTGTTGCTTAATCCGTAATACTTGAGCACTACAACTACCAGCTGCTATGTATTCTGCCTCAGTTGTGGATTGTGCTACACTATTTTGTTTATTTGAGAACCATGATATTAATCTATTCCCTAAAAATTGACAGGTTCCTGAAGTGTTTTTCCTATCTATTTTGTATCCTCCAAAATCTGCATTAGAATAAGCATGAAGGGCAAAGGTAGAATCTCTAGGGTACTATAATCCTGGTAAAGGTGTGTCTTTAAGATACCTAAAAATTCTTTTTGTAGCTAGTAAGTGAAATTCTCTAGGTGAGGATTGAAATCTAGCACATAAACACACACTAAACATAATATCAAGTCTACTTGCAGTAAGATAAAGTAGTGAGCCAATCATAGACCTATATAGTTTTGTGTCTACACACTTGTCATTTTCATCATTGTCAAGCTTTATGCAAGTGCCCATTGGAGTTGCTTGAGGTTTGCAATTATCCATTCCAAATCTTTTGAGCAGATCATTGGTGTACTTAGCTTGAATGATGAAAATCCATCTTTACTTTGCTTTCCTTGAAGCCCCAAGAAGTATGTGAGTTCTCCTATCATGCTCATTTCAAATTCACCTTGCATGATCTTAGCAAACTCTTAACATAAGGATTCATTAGTTGATCCAAAAATAATATCATCTACGTAAACTTGAACTACTAATAAATCTTTATCCTTGGTTTTGATAAATAGAGTTGTATCAACTTTCCCTCTTGAAAATCCTTTTTCAATTAAAAACTTTGAAAGTCTCTCATACCAAGCTCTAGGAGCTTGTTTCAAACCATATAGCGCCTTTGAGAGTTTGTAAACATGATTGGGATATTTAGGATTCTCAAAACCAAGAGGTTGTTCCACATAAACTTCTTCACTTATACAATCGTTTAAGAATGCATTTTTTATATCCATTTGATATAATTTGAAGTTCTTATAACATGCAAAAGCAAGCAACATTCTAATAGCTTCTAGTCCAACTACCGGAGCATAGGTTTCATCATAATCTATACCTTCCTCTTGTCTATAATCTTAAGCAACCAATCTAGCTTTGTTTCTAATAATAACATTGTTTTCATCTATCTTATTTTTAAATATCCATTTAGTTCCAATGATAGGGTAATCACTAGGTTTAGGAACTAAATTTCATACTTTGCTCATCTCAAATTGATTTAATTCTTCTTGCATAGCTAAAAATCAATTGTCATCATCTAAAGCTTCATTGACATTTCTTTGTTCAATTTGTGATACAAAAGCTATATATTGACATACATTTCTAAGTGAGGATCTTGTTTTAACTCCTAGATTTGGATCACCAACTATTTTACCATCTTTAACATACTTGAGTTCTCTTGAACATCTAGGTTCTCTCTCTACATTTTCTTGCCCAATTATCTCTTCCCTTTTGTCAATATCATGATCCTCTATACTATTGATATTATCTTTCATGCTTAAGGGTTCTTCTAAGAATTCATTAAATATTTCTACATCCTCATCATTGTTAAGGTTTCTAGTTGTTGCATTTGACTCATCAAATATTACATGAATTGACTCTTCCACCATTAATGTCCTTTTGTTGTAGACTCTATATACTTTAGAATTTAATGAATATCCTACGAAAATTCCTTTATCACTTTTAGCATCAAATTTTCCTAAATAATCTTTTCCATTATTTAAGACAAAACATTTGAAACCAAAAAGATGAAAATAATTAATATTTGGTTTCTTTCCTTTGTAAAGTTCATATGGAGTTTTCTTTAAGATTGGTTTAACCATTACTCTATTTATGATATAACATGAGGTATTTATAGCTTCAGCCCAAAAATACTTAGGTAAATTATTCTCACAAAGCATTGTTCTAGCCATTTCCTCTAAGGTTCTATTTCTCCTCTCAACAACCCCATTCTGTTGTGGTGTCCTAGGAGCTGAAAAATTATAGCTAATTCCTTGATCATTGCAATATTCATTAAAACCAAGATTTTTGAATTCTTTGTCATGATCACTTCTAATACTAGTTATGGTATACCCCTTTTCATTTTGAGTTATTTTTGAATAAGTAACAAATTTTTCTTAAGCTTCATTTTCCATATTCAAGAAAAATACTCATGTAAATCTAATGTAATCATCTACAATTACAAATCCATAGTGTTTACCCCCAAGACTTGTGGTTCTAGTTGGACCAAAAAGATCTAAGTGAAGTAGTTGAAGTGGTCTAAAGGTTGACACACAATTTTTAGGTTTAAATGATATTCTTTTATGTTTTCCCTTGACACAAGCTTCACAAATTTTGTCATTTTCATAGGACAACTTAGGTAAACCTACAACAAGATCTCTTCTAGCTAGCTTAGATAATACATGCATGCTAGCATGACCTAATCTCTTATGCCACAACCAAGGTTCATTTTCTTTACCAACCATAAAATATACATTTTCATTCCTAAGTTCATTCAAATATACAATATATATGTTACCTTGTCTATGTCTTAAGAAAAGAACTTTATTTGATTTAGCATCTATCACATGACAATTTATGCAATCAAAAATTACTTTGTAACCCTTGTCACAAAGTTGACTAATGCTAAGCAAATTGTGTTTTAGTCCTCTAACAAGTAACACATTTTCTATAGAGAAAGAATCATTACCAATAGAGCCACTTCCCTTAATTTGGCCTTTGAAGTTATCCTCAAAAGTGACTTCTCCACCAACCTTTGATTTTAAGAAATTGAAATGGCTTCTATCACCGGTCATGTGCCTTGAGCATCCACTGTCCAAGTACCAAGCTTCCTTTTTTTTGCCTTGTAACAATGCTCAAGTTCCTACAATTATCATTAAACTTTTGTTTTAGGTACCCAAATTTTCTTGGGTCCTTTGGAGTTAGTAAGCAAAAGTTTTGATCCTTTTGGGATCTATTTCATTAATAAATCAAAGTCTTTCGAATTTACAACATTCTTTGGCATCCAAACCTTTCTAACTACTTTTCCTTTAAGAGTAGTTTTTCTAACCTTGCATTCTTTTGATAGATGTCCTATTTTGTTACATAGTGAGCAAGTATGAGATAGATTATTTTTATTATGTTTACTGTCACGACCCAAACTACCCAAAAATCAGAGTTAATTTTTCGCATTTTATTATTTTCTTACTTAAATTTCTTACCTATCCTCGAATCGTGACCACACTCCATTAATAATTGGGCTGTGAGTCAATGCCAGTCCCATCATTCAATTACCATCTAACTTATTTCTTCTCCAGTCATTTATAATTGTTTACATTACTTATACATCCCCTAAGGTTACTTACAAACATGTTACTGTGCTATACTTATGTAGATACAATATGTACAAGTGTATATACCTTATGTTGATGGGCAGCAGCGGATATCCAGAATGCAGTACTGAGTCGCCTCAACTTCAACTGAAGATTATCTGTGGGAGAAAATGAAAGGGGTGAGCACATCAAGCTCAGTAAGGCAATCCTACGAACAAGTAGGTAACCATACTACCTACATGAACGTGGTGCCATGCATAAACCACCCTTTCTCCACATATTTAAAACAAATGATATGAAAGTTATGATGTTATGTAAATCGAGTTTGCACAGAAAATTCAACATGCAATTATTTCAAATCATTTCTTTCTCAATTAAAATTTTCACAATAAAGTCAGGACTCGACCCCTCCTTCGGGTGATCCTGACTCACACAAAACCATGAAAATCGGTATGCATCACACATGGGTTTAAAAAGCATGGAAATAACCATCATGCACATTTAATTAAAAACCCAGTTTAAATCATCGAAATCGTCGACATGCGAGACGAGGCAATATCTGTATAACGGCAATAACCAGGACTATGGCCATATCTGTCCTCGGGAGTTCCTCAGCTACACGGATCCTAGTGTGCGGGTTCTCACCATGATCGGGAATCGCCCGGGAGGTGGGTCACTCCATCTCGTCGGTCTTATCCGATCCCATGCATCCGAAGATGCTAACGTATCACAAAGATACCACACGGTACATCGTACTCCATGCTACTTGCACGGTACATCGTACTCCGTGGACCCATTGTAACCGCCAATCCCCCCACGGCCAACCCCCCAGACAGCCATGGCCACCCCTCTTGGGCCCACAACAATGCCTGTGGTCAACAACGTGTGGTCAACAACGCTACGAATGTGACGGCCGACCCCTGCCCGGCCAACCCCTGCCATCGGCCATGGCCACCCCTCTTGGGCCCACAACAACGATGGTGGTCTAACAACGGGTGGTGCAACATCGTCAACAATTCCACGTATTGTCCGCTTTGGGCCGAAGCCCGTACGGCTTTGTTTTATTCGGGGTCATCCTTGCTTAAGGGCCTTTTCCCCTGATGCCATGTCTCAAAACGCACGTGCGGGCCAATTTAATCGGTGACACACAGTCTACCCGATGCTCCAAGCACGGCTTATCGTATGATCTCTAAAAAGTAGTGCGAGCGGTGCTCTAACACTGTCGGTAAATCAAGTAAAACTAGTGCGAGCTAAGCTCTAGCACTCTGTATGTAAATCATGTGAACATCTGGTGCGAGTTAGACTCTAGCACCCTGTCACGAAAATCATGTAAAAATCTGGTGCGAGTTAGACTCTAGCACCGTGTCACGAAAAGCAATGTGAAACCTGGTGCGAGTTATACTCTAGCACCTATGCATGTAAACTCTAGTGCGAGCTCTCGCTCCAGCACTAATGCGTGCATCACACAAATCGAAAATATCGTGCGAGTTGAGCTCTAGCACGTCATATGTCAATAAAACACGTAGGCGGCTCTGTTTCCTCAAAACAGTTTTCAAAACAATTTCACGTTGAAAGTATGCAATGCTGTGCATTTTTTTTCAAGGTTAGCCAGCCTACTAATGCATGCATTAAAACACCTCCAGAATGAGCAAGAACCTCTTGTTCTTGCTCCTCCCAATTTTTTCCTAAAGTTGGAAACATTTACCCTTAACAAGGGTATTTCAGTAATTTTGCCCATACGGGGCACTAAAATTATTCTTCGACCTCTAGACCCTCCAAAATATTTTTAAAAGCCTGTATATGAATTCAAATTGCGTAAAGCTACCTCTAGTAGCCCGTAAAATTCCCTTACCTGGAATCGCGCGCAGACTACACCTGTCTCGATGATACCGAACCTCTCGGCCCAAGTGCGCGCCAACCAATGTACATAACTGCATATAACCACATAATCGAGGTTAATTCAATTATCCCGATCAGTATATTGCATTTACTGATCAACTTTAAGGTATTGGGCCTTATCTACCTTATTGGGCCTCGGCCCCCTTTTGGCCCTTTTTACATTTATTAATTCCCTTCTTCGGGTATACCGGGCTTATACAGTTTTCTAATAATTATCGGGCTTCATTCCAAATTCATTGGATAGCCCGTATACCATTTACGGCAATTATATTACGACTCAGAATAATATTCCTTCCTACGCGAAATTAATCCATAATTCCGTAAAATAATTAAAACTCGGTATTTAAAGAACTCTGATTGCCGAAATTAAATTGTACTTACCCGATACGACGCGGGGTACGAGAATCAGAGCTCGATCGGCTCTCGTTCGGTCTCTGTCGTGAAGCTGCACAGTTAGGTAAATCCGGATTATTTTCCATTAAAATAATATTAAATTAAATTTCTGGAATTTACCCGTAGGTCAATTTCGACCTTCGGTCAACTTACCCGAACCTCGAGTCGTCCTCGGTAAATTTCTTTCCTTTTCTCCCCCCTTTTCCTTTCCTTTCTTTCCTTTTCCTTCCTTTTCCTTTCTTTTCTTTTCCCCTTTCCTTCCTTTTCCCTCCTTTTCCTTCCCTTTCCTTTCGGCCAAACGGCACCGTTTACTGTCTATTGCCTTCGCCGGCGGTTTCGACGGTCTCACCGGCCGAGACCGGTCTCAAAAGAACCGGCTTCTTCCCCTGAGTGCGTCGGTGCCCTCCGTTTCAGCCTAGATGCGGCGGTTCGTCGGGAATCGGCTTGTTTCTCCGGCGGTTTTCCTCAGCTCCGATCGGCCTGCTCCGATCACCTGGCGGCGTGATACCGGTACCCACGTGCTCGCCGGACTCCCCTCTTCCTCCTGGTAGCTTCGTCGAAGCTCGTCGGTCGCCGGTGTGCGAGAATCGGCGGTGAAGAATCCGCGGGTCGTTTTCGATTTTGGTTTCTCGGGTTTTTCCCGAGTTTCTCTCTCCTCTCTTTTTTTTGTTTCAGTTACCTTTTTTTTTATTTCTATTTCTATTATTATTATTTATTTTAATTATTTTACTATTCATTAAAATACTCCATAAAATCCCAAAATATCTACACTTATATTATTTTTATTCTAATTTAATTTATTTAATTTAAATTTAATTTATTAAATATATTTTTCTCTAAATTTTTGATATTATTCCTTCGCGCTTTTCGAGATATCGTTCCGATAATTTTTCGGTATTTTTAAAATTTTCGAATCTTGATCAATTGACCCAAAATTTATAATTTCCTTATTATCAATCAAGATATCTTATATCCTTATATTTTTTATTTTTTTTAATTAAAATTTTCTTATCGCCCTAATACCGGGTTTTGATATTTTTACCATTTTACCCCTGCTCTTGTTTCGGAATCAATTTAACCTGACCTTCCTTCATACATCCCTCATCTTATCTTATTTAATTTTCGTATTTTAATTAAATTCGGGTCTTACAACTCTCCCCCACTTAAAGAATTTGGTCCTCCAAATTAGAACCAAGTCATATGAGTCCATATACAACTCCGGTACATCGATCATATCATACTCTTAAATTCCTATGTGACCTTCTCCGGAGTGTATTACTACCAAAGGACTTTAATTAGGGAGATCGTCTTAAACCTCAATACTTTCTCTTTCCTGTTTAATGCCCGAATCAACTTATCAATATACTTATATTTTCACTAAACTGAACTTTTGGAGTTCATATTCGATCACCTATGCTGGATCTGGATAGTATTGCCGAAGCATCAAAACCTGATACACATTGTGGGCGCCTGTTAATTCAGGTGATAACACCAACCTACAGGTCTTATCTCCCACTTGTCCAATCTCTCAAAATATTTCATCCAGCGTAACTCAATTTACCTTCTTCCAAAAGTTCGCTATGTCCTTATTCTCTTAGGACAATAAACATTTCAACCATACTAATTCACCAAGGGTGAATTCCAACACTTGTCTATCTGCTCTGAGGTGTTCTTAGTCTCTCATCCTTAACTAAACATCCTCAGAGACTTATTATCCAAAGTCGAAAATGATTCTATCTGTCACCCACTTTTTTTCTTATCCAATTTGGGGAATAACCCCTACATCCATACACTGCCTCATATCTTGTTATCCCGATACTCAAGTGACAACTGTCACTATTGGCTAATTCGATTGGAAATCAACTGATCATTCCAGGAGCTTATAAAATCAATGGCACACGCTTTCATCGGATCCTCCAGAACTTGTACAGTCCTCTCTGACTGACCATCTGTCTGAGGACGAAAAGCTGTGCTAATACTCAGTCGGGTTCCCATAGCTTCCTAAAATATCCTCAGAGGTGGGAAGTGAAGCGGGAATCCCTATATGATACCATGCTCACTGGAACGTTACTTAATGTTTCACAATCTCCCTTATACACAAATCCTCATATACACTTTGAGTATTTGGGGATTTCATAACCAGAAGGTGGGTAGACTTAGGCAATCTGTCGGCTATTATCCAAATAGCCTCGTAATTCACCTGGGTTCTCTGTAACCCATCATGACATTCATGGAGACTTGCTCTCATTTTGCGTGCCGTGTCGATATAGGTAGGTGCTGCAATAACTCTGCAGACTTTTAATACTCTACCTTACTCTGCTGACACACTAGGCACTTTTCTACAATTTCTACCATGTCTCTTTTCACATCTGACCACCAATACCCTTTTTCAGAGATTTCATATATATATTCATTACTTTCTGTATGCACTGTATATCCCGAAGAGTGAGCTTCTGACAATATTATTATCTCATCAACTGTGGTCCTGGGGAGCACTTATACCATCTTTGAACCTCTCTGTAAATCATTATCATATTCTGTGAACTCTATCACTGTACCCTTCTGAATCTAACCCAAACTATCGACATCCTGCCGATCATCACGCTAAGCCTGTCAAATCCGGGCACTCTCATCCGGTTCTAGTCTCAGGCTAGCTGTCACACAATCACTGTCTTCATCAGAAGGGATCACATCAATACTGAGGTTCACAATTGCTCTAGCAGCTCACGCTCCCTGACCATCATGTGTGGTACCATCCCGAGGCTCTTTCTACTCAAAGCATCAGCCTTTCCTGGGTGGTACAATTTTCACAATCAAAATTTCTCAGAAGCTTTAGCCCACTATGTAATCTCATATTTGCCTCTTTCTGTGAAAACAGATACTCGGGCTTTATGATCAGTGCATATCCACAATTTCTCACCATGTACATAATAGTACCATATCCTCGGTACAAGTACTACTGCTGTCAATTTTAAATCATGGGTATCTTCCCATTATACATCAATACACAGCTCCTTCATAATTTTGAGGTATCCATACTCACTGAAAACCTCTTGAGCTGTTGGGTATGGTGAAATTAATCACAGTGGTCAGTTCATACTTCACTTCACCAAAATTCATGTCACATCTATCATCTTATTTATCATCTCATTCAAAGACCACGTTTTCTTAATTAAACGTGTCAACCAAGTATATCCTTTTTGAACTCGCAGCAACCCATTTGTAAAAGCCATTTCTCAATTGTTGCTTATAATTTGCCCTAGACTTTAACTACACCCAATATATCATCGATAATGATGATTACAAATCGATATAATCCTTGACTCATTTACGCATAAGGGTATAAGATCCTTCTCAACCGCTTACGTTTTCAGGTACTAACCTGCGTCACTTCCTTTTCTTATATTGACGGCTCCTATTAAATTTTTTCCTATGATAACCTTTATAATTTGCCGAATTTTAATATTCTTATCGTCTTAGTAAAGGTATCCTAATGCTAAAGATATTTATTACGATGATCGATTTCACGTTATCGGTTATATATATATACTTTTAGACGCTGTCAAGTCTTCAGGCGGGGAGGTATTTTGAAATACCTTTATTAACCTTCAGACTTAACCACAACTACGTTATATCTCAGTCTATGTGGTCACAATTTATATTCGCTACTAATTGCTTTAATCCTAATGACTTCATATCGTAAAGATGTTCTTTCCTAGCATACGTCTCTTGCTCCAATACATCTTGTATCCAGAATCAAGCATATCTCCTTAGCGTATCAATCATGACAAAACTCTTGTCATTATTCATTCCGTGAGTACAATCTTTTACTCCTTTAATTTTCAACTGTTACACCCCTGTTTTTAACTTAAAATCTCAATATCCATATTCCGTTAATTAATCCTCCTCTATTGGGGTACTCATTTATCAGTATTGTGCCCAATGATATAGGCATTCATGCCTTTTACTCACTTATATGCGAATGAAGGCGGTATGAATAAATGTGTGGCACCAGGATCAATGAACATATGTACTTCATTATTCATAACAAGTGTGGTATCTTACACCACATCCATGAAACATCAATAGTGTCCTGGTCCAAGACATCCTCTCGCCTTCGTCCAACAGCCTACTTTCCTTTTTCTTTTCGGCTATGGCCTCCCTTTTCGTTGCAGCTATACCAACAAAGTTTTTCTCTGTCTCTTTACTTTTCTGTGGGGCGATCTCGCTCAAATCTGAGTAATCAAAATTAATGGTCTGTCTTACCACACTTAACGGCCATTTTCATCAATACCGTGTAGGTATAGACCCTCCTTCCATGGTATCCACCACACATCCCACACTGCTTACAGTACTTACACTGCTATTCTGCTTCGTAGCAGGTCGGGGTCCTCCAATCACAATGCCCCTCAAGAGTGCCAAAATTGGATGCACTGGGGTCTTACCAATTATCTTACTCCATGACTCGTCAAATTAAATCTTTTACCAATTACCATTTTCCCAATTTAACATCTCTATCATTTCTCGATTCTCTTTTCTGTCTCTATTTCAGCCCTCACTACCTTTCCCAATCTCAGAGGCGTGCAATTCATGTTCTTATTTACCCAACTGTGAATCTGCGCACTGCCTCGGTATATGTAATATCTCAAGGGCCAATCAGACTCTAACAGAAAAGTCAAGCCATTGCGTGAACTTTTAGACATCTCGATTGTCACTTGTTCATAGTGTCGAGGTAATATCTGCCAAAGAATATAACTGAGTTTCATACTCATAATCAATTTAGTATTCCTGGGCAGTGTAAGAAATTTTTCCTTGAAATTTCCTTTAAATCATGTCCGGGATATCCTATCACCGGAATACATCCAAAATATTTCTCATATCAACTCTTAAGATGGGTCGAGCGGACTTCTACCAATGCTCCGCTGCGCCCTCTGATCTTATGTATACTCTGAGCAATTTGCTCCTCAAAATAATCTCCACACTCCGCTCCAATCTCGCGAAGCGTCTCTCAATACTGTCCGATCTCTCTGTCGGACTCTGTGAGGCATTCTCAACATTCGCCTCTATTCCAATTTCATTCTGATTCTCACACGTCAACTCAGCACGACTTAGCAGACTCAGGTCTACCTCAACGACCTCTGCCTCGTGCACTATCTCATCTAACGCGACTCACATTAGGCATTCCTGCATTCTCGACCATTTCTTAGTCAAAACCCATCTCGATATACACTATTGTATCTAACTAAGCACAGTAACACGGGGATGTAATTTCCTAATTACTGACACTGACACACATCAGACCAATTGTTGCTCTGATACCACCTTTATATGTCACGACCCAAACTACCCAAAAATCAGAGTTAATTTTTCACATTTAATTATTTTCTTACTTAAATTTCTTACCTGTCCTCGAATCGTGACCACACTCCATTAATAATTGGGCTGTGCGTCAATGCCAGTCTCATCATTCAATTACCATCTAACTTATTTCTTCTCCAGTCATTTATAATTGTTTACATTACTTATACATCCCCTAAGGTTACTTACAAACATGTTACTGTGCTATACTTATGTAGATACAATATGTACAAGTGTATATACCTTATGTTGATGGGCAGCAGCGGATATCCAGAATGCAGTACTGAGTCGCCTCAACTTCAACTGGAGATTATCTGTGGGAGAAAATGAAAGGGGTGAGCACATCAAGCTCAGTAAGGCAATCCTACGAACAAGTAGGTAACCATACTACCTACATGAACGTGGTGCCATGCATAAACCACCCTTTCTCCACATATTTAAAACAAATGATATGAAAGTTATGATGTTATGTAAATCGAGTTTGCACAGAAAATTCAACATGCAATTATTTCAAATCATTTCTTTCTCAATTAAAATTTTCACAATAAAGTCAGGACTCGACCCCTCCTTCGGGTGATCCTGACTCACACAAAACCATGAAAATCGGTATGCATCACACATGGGTTTAAAAAGCATGGAAATAACCATCATGCACATTTAATTAAAAACCCAGTTTAAATCATCGAAATCGTCGACATGCGAGACGAGGCAATATCTGTATAACGGCAATAACCAGGACTATGGCCATATCTGTCCTCGGGAGTTCCTCAGCTACACGGATCCTAGTGTGCGGGTTCTTACCATGATCGGGAATCGCCCGGGAGGTGGGTCACTCCATCTCGTCGGTCTTATCCGATCCCATGCATCCGAAGATGCTAACGTATCACAAAGATACCACACGGTACATCGTACTCCGTGGACCCATTGTAACCGCCAATCCCCCCACGGCCAACCCCCCAGACAGCCATGGCCACCCCTCTTGGGCCCACAACAATGCCTGTGGTCAACAACGTGTGGTCAACAACGCTACGCATGTGACGGCCGACCCCTGCCCGGCCAACCCCTGCCATCGGCCATGGCCACCCCTCTTGGGCCCACAACAACGATGGTGGTCTAACAACGGGTGGTGCAACATCGTCAACAATTCCACGTATTGTCCGCTTTGGGCCGAAGCCCGTACGACTTTGTTTTATTCGGGGTCATCCTTGCTTAAGGGCCTTTTCCCCTGATGCCATGTCTCAAAACGCACGTGCGCGCCAATTTAATCGGTGACACACAGTCTACCCGATGCTCCAAGCACGGCTTATCGTATGATCTCTAAAAAGTAGTGCGAGCGGTGCTCTAACACTGTCGGTAAATCAAGTAAAACTAGTGCGAGCTAAGCTCTAGCACTCTGTATGTAAATCATGTGAAAATCTGGTGCGAGTTAGACTCTAGCACCCTGTCACGAAAATCATGTAAAAATCTGGTGCGAGTTAGACTCTAGCACCGTGTCACGAAAAGCAATGTGAAACCTGGTGCGAGTTATACTCTAGCACCTATGCATGTAAACTCTAGTGCGAGCTCTCGCTCCAGCACTAATGCGTGCATCACACAAATCGAAAATATCGTGCGAGCTGAGCTCTAGCACGTCATATGTCAATAAAACACGTAGGCGGCTCTGTTTCCTCAAAACAGTTTTCAAAACAATTTCACGTTGAAAGTATGCAATGTTGTGCATTTTTTTTCAAGGTTAGCCAGCCTACTAATGCATGCATCAAAACACCTCCAGAATGAGCAAGAACCTCTTGTTCTTGCTCCTCCCAATTTTTTCCTAAAGTTGGAAACATTTACCCTTAACAAGGGTATTTCAGTAATTTTACCCATACGGGGCACTAAAATTATTCTTCGACCTCTAGACCCTCCAAAATATTTTTAAAAGCCTGTATATGAATTCAAATTGCGTAAAGCTACCTCTAGTAGCCCGTAAAATTCCCTTACCTGGAATTGCGCGCAGACTACACCTGTCTCGATGATACCGAACCTCTCGGCCCAAGTGCGCGCCAACCAATGTACATAACTGCATATAACCACATAATCGAGGTTAATTCAATTATCCCGATCAGTATATTGCATTTACTGATCAACTTTAAGGTATTGGGCCTTATCTACCTTATTGGGCCTCGGCCCCCTTTTGGCCCTTTTTACATTTATTAATTCCCTTCTTCGGGTATACCGGGCTTATACAGCTTTCTAATAATTATCGGGCTTCATTCCAAATTCATTGGATAGCCCGTATACCATTTACGGCAATTATATTACGACTCAGAATAATATTCCTTCCTACGCGAAATTAATCCATAATTCCGTAAAATAATTAAAACTCGGTATTTAAAGAACTCTGATTGCCGAAATTAAATTGTACTTACCCGATACGACGCGGGGTACGAGAATCAGAGCTCGATCGGCTCTCGTTCGGTCTCTGTCGTGAAGCTGCACAGTTAGGTAAATCCGGATTATTTTTCATTAAAATAATATTAAATTAAATTTCCGAAATTTACCCGTAGGTCAATTTCGACCTTCAGTCAACTTACCCGAACCTCGAGTCGTCCCCGGTAAATTTCTTTCCTTTTCTCCCCCCTTTTCCTTTCCTTTCTTTCCTTTTCCTTCATTTTCCTTTCTTTTCTTTTCCCCTTTCCTTCCTTTTCCCTCCTTTTCCTTCCCTTTCCTTTCGGCCAAACGGCACCGTTTACTGTCTATTGCCTTCGCCGGCGGTTCCGACGGTCTCACCGGCCGAGACCGGTCTCAAAAGAATCGGCTTCTTCCCCTGAGTGCGTCGGTGCCCTCCGTTTCAGCCTAGATGCGGCGGTTCGTCGGGAATCGGCTTGTTTCTCCGGCGGTTTTCCTCAGCTCCGATCGGCCTGCTCCGGCCACCTGGCGGCGTGATACCGGTACCCACGTGCTCGCCGGACTCCCCTCTTCCTCCTGGTAGCTTCGTCGAAGCTCGTCGGTCGCCGGTGTGCGAGAATCGGCGGTGAAGAATCCGCGGGTCATTTTCGATTTTGGTTTCTCGGGTTTTTCCCGAGTTTCTCTCTCCTCTCTTTTTTTTGTTTCAGTTACCTTTTTTTTTATTATTTCTATTATTATTATTATTTATTTTAATTATTTTACTATTCATTAAAATACTCCATAAAATCTCAAAATATCTACACTTATATTATTTTTATTCTAATTTAATTTATTTAATTTAAATTTAATTTATTAAATATATTTTTTTCTAAATTTTCGATATTATTCCTTCGCGCTTTTCGAGATATCGTTCCGATAATTTTTCGGTATTTTTAAAATTTTCGAATCTTGATCAATTGACCCAAAATTTATAATTTCCTTATTATCGATCAAGATATCTTATATCCTTATATTTTTTATTTTTTTTAATTAAAATTTTCTTATCGCCCTAATACCGGGTTTTGGTATTTTTACCATTTTACCCCTGCTCTTGTTTCGGAATCAATTTAACCTGACCTTCCTTCATACATCCCTCATCTTTTCTTATTTAATTTTCGTATTTTAATTAAATTCGGGTCTTACATTTACTCACTAAGAAGTTCTTCAAGTGAGTTTCTTTAATCTTGTCATTATATCCTAAACCATTTTTATCAAAGAAGGCTCTTTGTGTTTCTAACATATTATCTAATTTTTGTTGTCCCATATAGAATCTAGAGAAGGAATTATGTAGGCTATTATTCTTTTCTTTTAAATCATTTATTTCTAGATTTGCACTTTCCAAATTCTTTTTCTATTCTATTTTGTCACTTATTAACTTCTCACTTTCTTTCTTTAGTTTATATTTCATCTTTTTATATTTCAAGTTCATGCATTCAAATTCCATAGCAAGATCATCAAAGGCATCTTGTAGCTCATCAAAAGAGTATTCATTAGATGTAGACAATACCTTATCATCTTCTAGAGCCATGAAGCAAAGATTAGCTACATCTTCTCCCCCATCATCATCGGAGTTGTCGCTATCACTCCATGTTGCCATCATTGGCTTCTTTTTAGATTTCCTATCATTCGATTTCTTTATCAAAGGACAATCAAATTTAATATGACCCGATTTTTTGTATTCATAACATACAATGGTGTCTTTCCTACTTGGCTCTCCTCTATTGTGTTCTCTCTTATAGGTTCTCCTAATACCACAATTTCCTCTCATTATCATAAATTTATTGAATCTTTTGGCAAATATTGTCATTTCAAAATCCTCTTCATCACCACTCTCATTTTTGTCCTCTTTTAATTCCTCTTGAGTGGTAGATTTTAGAGCTACTCCTACTTTTTTAGGTGGCTCTTCATTTCTTTTCCGCTTCATTTCATAGGTGAGTAATGACCCTATCAATTCATCTAATGATAGTGTGTGAGGGTCCTTAGATTCCTCAATAGCGATTACATTGGCTTCCCAAGATTTTGGTAAACTATTTAGGATTTTCTTCACCATCTCTATGTTTGAATAGGTTTTGCCTAAATATTTGAGTCCATTAATTATATCAGTAAATCTTGTAAACATGTCACTAATTGACTCATCTTGTTTCATTCTAAATAATTCATAGTCATGAGTAAGCATTCCTACTTTAGTCTCCTTGACTTGAGTTGTGCCTTCATGTGTGATTGTCAACTTATCCCAAATTTGTTTGGCATTTTCACAAGTGGAGACTCTATTGTACTCATTAGGTCCTAAAGCATAAAATAAGGTGTGCATGACCTTTGCATTCAATTGGGCACATTTCATGTCATTGAAATCTCACTCATCTTTTTCTTTTGTAATATATTTTCCTTCAACTTTCTTAGTAGGAATTTGTGGGCCTTTGACAATAATCATCCACACTTCATAGTCATTAGCTTGAATAAATAACATCATTCTAGTCTTCCAATAGGCATAGTTTTCACCATTAAACATGAGTGGTCTAACAGTAGAGTGTCCTTCTTTTACTAGGTTTGTTGCTACACTATTATGAGTCATAGAATCATTCTAAACTCTTAGGAATTTACTCCTTTTTAATCAAAGAGTCCAAACTCTGATACCAATTGTTGGTTCAACCGAGAGGGGGGTGAATCGATTTTTCTAACAATATGCTTAATTTAAACTTTCTTAGTTAAAATTGCAATTAAACAAATAAATGATAGCAATTAGCAATATAGTAAAAGTGCAATAAATCAAAGGAGATAAGGATGAAGAGTAGCAAACTCAGTGATTTATAGAGGTTCGGCTAAATCTCTTGCCTACGTCATCTCTTCTTGACCTTCTTGTCAAGGAGTCTCTTTCACTAACAAAGTGATCAATACAACTTTCCTTTTCAAGGTTAAGGAATAACCTCTCTACCCCTTATTCAAGTATTTGCTATTCAACTCTTATACAATTCTCTCACAGAGGAACTCTCCCTTTTCTTTTAGATGAAGAGTGAATACAATGGAAAACTCTATTAATTTGTAGGTGATGAATAGTTTAAACAGAAACTTTTAATAACAATTTAATGTACAAATCTGAAGACAAAAAGAATATTCTCTCAAGAATATACAGAACTTTTCTGCTGACTTTCTTCTTATTGTCTCCAATGTCTTTATGACTTGTATTTATATACATCCAATTGGTTAGTGAAGCATTTAATGTTTTTTCTCCCGTTGAGAACCTGCAGAAATAGCCGTTGAAATTCTGCAGAAGAAGTCCATATTGATCTCATTTATCTAAGGAGATCGATATCTTGTTCCTGAACCTGCAATACAAAGGAAATTTGCTAAGGGCAGATCGATCTCATTTATCGACAGATCGATCTGCTTGTTAGCTTTATACAGGGGAGATCGATCTCACATTTCTTGGGATTGATTTCGCAAAGTCTCTGACTTGAGGAGATCGATCCTACCAATCTATGAGGTCGATCTGGCTAAGCCTCTGCCTTGAGGAGATCGATCTCACCCATCCTTAAGATCAATCTGGCTAAGCCTCTGCCTTGAGGAGATCGATCTCACCCATCTTTGAGATCGATCTGCCAATACTTTAGCTTAAAGGAGATTGATCCTGCAAGGCTTTTAGACTTATTTGATTAATTCATTTTCTTAGTTTCCCACCAAACTTTAGTTTTATAAAGATTTAAAGTTTGACAATATTTCTAAGTGATCATTGATGCAATATGATTTTAAGATAAATACATAGAAATAGTTTCTTACAAATGATTTGAAAATAAGTTCATTTGAGATTAATGTTTTGTCATTTCAAAATACATTATTCGAGGTTAACATATCATATTTAAACTTACTTTATCGGGACACCTACTATTTATTTATCATTAATAATATAACGAACTAGTCTTATACTATACCCTTGGATAGAAGGAAATATCAAACCAAATGGAAAGCTTATATCCTATAGATCAACTTCTACTTCATACTTCATAAAGTAAAAAATGAATTTTATCAGAGGAATTGCTTGCGAGAAAAAAGCTATAAGTTAAATAGATTTAAATCAAATCACTTTTATCAATTTAAATATTAGTAAATGTTTTGTTTTTTGCATCCATTTGATTGCTCTAAAAGTAGTTGTTAGTAAATATTTTGTTTTTACCCATTAAAACACGTTGGATGTCTCAAATAAAGGAACAAGTGGGTTCATGTATCTTATCTGAATTAGATGTGATATGTACCTTTTTTTATGCTAGACCTCCTAATATTTGGAAGCCACTTTAAGCCTCCATTAAATTTGGGGTCAAGCCGTGTCAGACCCCATTTGAGAGTAACTTTACCAACACTATCTACTTCATCCATAAGGCTCGAACCCGAGACTTTACTTAAAGGGTACCGAGCTCCTTTCACTCAAACCAACAAACATTAGTACATGATGTGTACTTCAGACTTTAGCTATGTATGAACTAAAAGTAACAAAAGATTTAAGTTTTAAACTACCTCTTGCTGCTAAATTTTCTTGTTACAATGTTACTAGTCCACTTTGTATGGTTCCTTGCTAAACTTTAACTTGCAAAGACCTGTGCTTTCATTCTCTCTAAAATGTTCACTTAATTTTAATGAAATCTCAATCTATTTTGGCATGCATATAATGTCAGATTAATGATTAAGTGTTTTCCTATCAGTATGGTGCCTTTTTTGGGGGGTTTAAATTGCATTTGTTGACTATATAAATTTTTTTTTTGTAGTATTTGGTATAAGTTTTGATTTAAGCTATGTTGCTGATGTGTTAAAGTAGAGTTGTTAAAGTAAACCTTTTTTATCTCATTTGTAAGACTGTTAAACATTTTAGGGTGCAATGAGGTTTTTTGGGCTGTTAAACATTTTGAGGGTGCAATCGAGGGGTGTTAGTGCAGGGCAAATTTTTGTTCTAGTTAAAAATATGGTAGAAACCAAAGCAATCAAGAATTTGCTCCAACATGAAATGTTGAAAGCGTGATTCACTTTTCATTTTTAAAGGGATACTCGTATAATTGTAATTGTTTCTTTTAATACTCGTATAATTGTGATTCACTTTTCATTTTTGCTATTATTGAATGTACCAAGGTACGATTTCAAATGAAGAAAAATAAATAAAAAGTTTAATCTCATTTTTTAAGGATTATTATATTATTCACTGTCAGTGGAATTGAAAAACTCCAGAAGTGAAATTAAGATTATGACACATATCCACTTTATTTATTTTTTATTTTTTTAATATTTCAAATGTGATATGTGTTATTATTTTAATACCACTTATGAAGTTTTAAAACTACAATGACAGTGAATAAGATAATAATCGTTTTTTGAATTTGTCAAAAATTAATCCCATTGCATAGGGATGGGTTTCATAATAGAAATCTTAAATAATATTATTTTATATTATTTAATACTAATATTAAATATTTTCTTCTAATCATATTAAAATTTAAAATAAATTAAATAATATCATAATTTCAATATAATATTAAATAAAATAATTATTTCCAAATAATTCAATTAAAAATAATATTAAACAAAATTTTAATATTAATTTTTATTAGATAATGATTGAAATTAATAAATTAATAAATTATAAATTATAAATTATAAATTATATTTAATAATATTATTTAATTTAATAGTAATAATATTAAATTATTAGATAATATATATTCAGCTAATTAATTTATAGTAAATTATTTAATAGTAGTAGTGATATGTTTTAAATTTAATTAAATAAAATATAATACTATATAATAATAATAATATTTTTTAGTAAAATAATAATTAAATATATTATTATATAATAGTTTTTAGTAATAATATTAATTATAAACATATCAAAATTATAATAAATGATATTATTTAAAATTTATGATATACTCAATAAATTACTATACAAGTTTAAATTAAATCTAAAATTTATATATTAAAAGTAACTTCAAAAAATTATAAGAAAATATGGTTTTTCTTTGTTTGATAGTTATCAATTTTGAGTTCAACTGCTTTTTTATTTTATTAACCAACTTTGACGCCAATTATTTTTTAATTTTGTTGATCAATTTTATTTTTAATTGATTTGCAAAGTGTTCTGTGCAGCTCTATTATCGCATGGAAGACAAATGGGATATTAATGAAACTTGAAAACATAGCTAGTTAGTGTAGCTTCACACCTGTTGAGTTACCGAACACCCATCAATATGTGATATTACACGAATCACCATTGTTGAAGACTTAGTCTGTGCTTGGGAACAAACATGGTTTTTATGTGATGCCGTGAAAACTTTTACCACAATTTATTTCTTCGACTGCGATGGAGCCATTCTAGATACCGAACAGTTACACCGCCGAGTTAACAACGATGCTTTCTTTCACTTCAGTATTCGTTGCCATCGTCCTTCAAAGCCTCTTATCTGGGATCTTGATTTTATGATGTGCTCCTGAACCGAGTTGGTGGTGGTAAACCCAAGATGAGATGGTGCTTTTCTGCTTTTAATATTTTTGGGTTTCTTTTTTTTCCCCCTTAATTTTTAGTTGTTGATCGGTTTAAATGGAGATTTTTGGTGTTTTTTAAGGTACTTCAAGGGACATGGATGGCCATCTACCATATTGGAGACGCCGCCTGAGGGTGATGAGGATCGAGTTAAGTTAATTGACACTCTGCAGGTATTATTACGAAGGTTATATTTGTGATGCAATGACTATCAATGAATCACAGCTTGCATCTTATTATTTCTTTTTCTTGTAATTTTGTTTCACCGACATTGATTTTGATGAGATAATATGTTGCAGTTCATTGCTATATAGTAGCTAGTGCATCAAATACAGACCCTTATTATCTTTATTATTTCAATGTAATTCCGTGGAAATTAAATCTTTTTTTATTTTGAATTACGTGAATATATAAAGTTTGGGAAAACAGGAATAGAAGCCCAATTGGGCTTTAATATGATCTTTGTTGAGGAATTATCTTATTCTATTTTTTCTTTTGAATTATGTGACTATAAATTGTGTTATTTTCTATGAACCAAAAAAATTGTTTTTTCTTGTGGAATTCTATTTAGGGAAAAACTAACATATGTGATGTTGTTACATCTTTGTACGACTGGAAGACTAAAAGGTACGAAGAAATAATCAAATCTGGAACTGTAAGCAGACATTGTTGTTCATCGCATTGCAGCTTGTTTTTCCCCTCTTTTTCATTGATTCTGAAGTTGTCCATTATTATTCAATATGAAGCTGTTTAGAATATTATAGAGTTGTATTCTTTTGATCAGGTGGAAACAAGACCTGGAGTTTTAAGATTGATGAATAAGGCCAAGGCTGCTGTAAGGTACTACTTATTTATTATCTGAGGTTGATAATCAACTCCGTGTTCTTTCTTTTTTACAGTCAGGTCATAATGGATGTTAGTCATGTTTTAATGCCATGCACATTTGTGTAAGAAAATTTTATTAAAATATCTTTTAAATGTCCAAAAATTGCCATATTTCAAGGCCATGTACGTTTGTGTGTGGTGATAATAAATGAAGCCAGAGGTGAGTTTTTTTTATTTTTTTTTTTTGAGTTGCAATTCATGGATACTATTTAGAATTGTATAATAGGTCTGGAAATTAAATAAGAATTACATGCTTCTAGGGTAGTTATGATATTACTTTGTTTTTTTCTGTTTAACAGGATGTCATTACTTGCATAGCACATGCTGTTCTTTAGTGCATAAACTACTTTTCAAACTATTTTTTTTTTGGGGAGATTAACTTCATACCTGGCAATAAAATCCTATCTTTTCTGAGGGTTCTAAACATGTTTGCATACTTAGTGCTAGATAAACAAATAATTTCTTTTTCTTTATGCATGACATTAAATTGATTATGCTTTTGGTGGAACTTTTGTAAGTTTCCAGAGTTCCGTTCGAGAGATAGCTCATTAATTGTTAAGGAAATATTTGGACTAACATTTATTTCATTGTACATTTAGTTCCTGCAAAAATTATGGAAATGAGTTATGCCATTAGTCACTGTTAATGGTGTAAATTATTGGAGCATCAGGGCAGAACGTGTTATTTCAATTTATTCAATAGTTGGCATACGATGCTTAGTGTTTACGATTCTTGACTATTTTCTGCATGTGCATGTAATATAAAATATGGAAGCAGCAGGCAGAATCAATTGATGGTAATTTTTAGTGCAATAGAAGCATTCGGTACTTTGCCCGAAGAACAGATAAAAATGCTCTTCTATTTGGTAGGGTTTGATGAGAAATAAGGCAGTCTAACAAGGGAAGGAACCGGAGAGGTTCACACAGTTCAACAACTTCTTCAGAGCAAACTGTATCATCTGATACTTTTTTGAAAGATAATGTAATTGTTTCTGAGCCTGCGAAAGCTGACTCTAATGGAGTTCCAGACATGGCCGAATCATCTGGTCCCAATTCAGAGTTGACAGAGCATGAAACTTTGAAAACATCAAGTCAACCAAAGCAAGGTGAATTTGCATGTATCAGTCTAAATTATTATTTTTACTATTGATGACCACATCACCTCAAAAATCTTATGATAATTTCCTTTTTCAAGAAATTTATTAGCATAATGGTTTGGAGGAAGAGCTTCTATATTTTCCTCCATCTAAAAACCATAATTGCAAGAAATGCATTTCAATCATTTATCTATATGTATACAGGTGCATTTGTAAAAAATCTGAGGAATTGTTGATAACCGTGTTTCCTTAAACAATTTTAAATAGATGCGTCTTCATTGTCAGCATCTTTGTATGTTTTAAACATCTCCAGATTAGGTTAACAATGTAGTGTTGCTGTTGTTTGTATGGTACTTTAGTCTGTGTTGTTCTGATGAATGCTTCTTAGATTACTGTTGGACTCACCTTTTTCTTTTATTTCATGCTAATGCAGGTGACCTTCATCTTTATCCTGTCTTTGTTAAAACACAAAGTGAGGAAAAAGCTTGAGCTGCAAGTGAGCCAACTTGATTATGAAACTATATCTTCTCTCTCTCTCTCTCTCTCTCTCTCTCTCTCTATATATATATATATATATATATATATATATATATATATGGTTTGTAGTTGTGTGTTTTTATGGGTGGGCTTGCTTACACATTTGGGTGTGGGTTATGTCTCATTGGGTTTCAACTAAAAGTTGAATTGGTTATTCCTTTGGGCAGACCTTTCTCCTGCTGAGGAACACCGAGTTCTTGCATTTAAAAGAACAAAAGGAAACAAAAGGTAGACCAAATTATCTATTACTGCATGAATAAACTCGCTTTTGTCCATGGTACCCCGCTGATCTGTTTATAAATGTCATCCCTGTACAGTAACGTGACAGTTAGGGGACATTGTTTTAAGCTTTTTCAAGGATCCGTTGGATATCACCAGGAAAATTGAAAATCTAAATTTAAAAGAAATGATAGAGGCAGAGCAGAAAATTCTGCATTTTACTGCAATATCTGCCTTTACTGGTGCTTTGACTCTTTTTTCTTATAAAAATAATCCAAGTTTTATGAGATGGAATTATTGGATCTGGTGGCCTGGGTTTTCGGATCTGAGCAGCTGCTCGTTATGTAAACGTAAACTTAATCTATTCTCCAGTAGAAGCAACTTGTGAACTTTTTTGAGTCTTACCATGAGATATGGATCAGCTACATTGGATTTTACTTTCATCTTCGCATTGTGATGGCTTCTGCATTGAATATCATTCTTTTTTGCTTCGAATCAGTCATGGCTGCTATCATCTTTGTGGATAAGGATCAGGTCTCATTTGGTATGTTGATGAATAAATTGTTGAATATTTCGATGTATGGGGTCCTGTTCTTCCTTTTTGTCGTCACTTTGAATTTGTTTGTTGAAAGTGATGGTGGGTTTGATCCGTCACAAATAGTTTCTAAACTTCTAACCAAAAAAAAAAAAAAGATTAACATTGGTAGAAGTTAGTCATTGTTTGAATGGAAGCTGTGACTATGCATTGGATGTTGATTGATGTGTGTACTATTGCTAGCTTCAAATCCCTCTCGTTTCTCTTGGGGAGGTTTAGCTGACCTCCATTAAAAAAAAAAAAAAGATTTGGAAAATTCAAAGATTATGAAGCTGGGAACATATTTCAAGGCTTAAGCTTTCCAGGTATTTGAACTTCTAGGTTTAGGGAAAAGAACTGTAAATAATAAGATTTTTCTTTTGATAATTGGGAGTGAAGGATTAAAATTGTTTGTATTCGTATGTAAAACTTATAGTATGATTTAAATTTTCATTACCTTAAATAATTGACTTTAATGTACTTTTGCCGGACATTATTCAACTCCTAGTGCTACAAGTGCTGGTATAATTAGGATGATTCTGACCTTGAAAATGTCTTTATTTGTGATATGGAAAACATGAATGAAGATTTGGTTGTGGATTTTTTTTATAACTTCTCTCTATTAAGGCTTTGGATATTCATAGTTTTAACTTTTCAACTCTGTTTTTATTTATTTATTTGGATGTTTACTGAATTTGTGTTTTTTTTTTTTAAATTTATGTATATTTATTAGATATTTTTATTGTCTTTATCTTTTCAAAAAAAATAATATTCCAAAAAAATGCTCAACAGAGTATTTTAATTTTTTTAACTACGCTGTCAAATGCATGTAAAAAGTTATTTTTTTTTCCCTTGTAATTTTAGATACTTATTTCTTCGATCTAATTTTGTTGGGATAAGATAAAAGTGGTCCGACCATTCAACACTAAACAGGAAATAAAAATTGCAGCAAATATTGTTTGGATATAAAGCTAAATCTAATTCTTATGATGTTTTTATTTTATTTTATTTTATTTTTTGATTTTGTTATTTCCTCAAGTAGTGGATTGAATATACAGTTTGGAGTGTAGGCTGAGCTTGAGATCTGTATAAATGGTAATCTAAGTTAAAGATGGCAGTTCTTCAGTCTAGCTACTGTCAACAAGTCTTTCATGATAATTCATACAAGCAACAAGGGATTGCATCGAAACTACACAGAACATGCTTTTGTTAAGTGTAAACTCCTTGGTTGGTTTCATGGATAGTTGCAGACAACCACAGGAATAGAATCATGTGGGAGCCTATCTTCGAAAGTTGGAAAGAAAAACAGAAAAAACCTGTTGTTTGATTGTTTGTTTTCGTTATTATTTTCCTCTTTCCACCATTCTTATTTTCTTGGTGCTTTTGCTTTTGACAGAACACTGCCTTTCCCACCAAGCATTGCTTTTAATGGAATTTTTCATATGTAATTCAATTTCTTACAGTGCAGGAATGTCTCTGCTGTATAACAACTTATTGGCAAGTAAAACATCCTAATGAATTCAAAGCAATACTACATACATTATTACATAGTAATATTAAAAACTTCACTAGATAAGTTCATCAAACATTAAACACCAGTTGTTTTTTTTTAATATATAATATAGAATTAAACACACAATAAAGCAAACCTTAAGATATAAAGCACCTAAATATCACCATAACCAGCAATCCTGTCCATGATCTGGGACACAACACCTTTGGACTCCTTCAACAGTTTGATGCTCTTTTTCAGCCTCTCTCGCTTTCCAGAAATTGCAGGAGATTCCACCAACATCCTTTCAATTCCACGTCCATCAGGCTCCATCACCTCATTCACAATCTCCTCCATGTCATTATTCACAAGATCATGAATACTATACTGCAAATGCAATGCCATTGAATCAACCAACCTTTTGTGAACAATCTTCCAGTATGCAATCATTCTCATCTTCAGGTCGAAAGCTTGCTGCCAAACCTCGGGATGCTGCCTGAGATGTTCAACTTCAATATCTCCAAAATCTTTAAGACTCACCCTGGCCACGGAAAATGGCTTCAGTGCAGCATTTACATTCGTTACAAAATTTTCTTGTTGACTCATGAGCTCATTCCACTCCATCATGTAATCAGGATTACAAGTATAATCCGTCAGCTTCTCCATCTGCACAATCTCCTTCACCCTGTTGATGGACTGCTCTCTCATCTTTTCAACGAGATTATGAGCTGCTCTCTTTGTAGATGCCTTGAGCTGGTAATATATTTCCGAGTGGCGCATTAAAACAGAGGTCACCACTTTATCTATGTAGTCCCAAATCTTTTCAGCAAATTTAATCGGCATATTGGAAATCTGATCCACTTTTCTCTGCAAGATACGAAGGAACGCATTGCGAGGAAGGAAATTTGGCAGTCCAATTCCTTTGGCTTCTTCCAAAACCTTGATCTCCTCCATTAAAAAGTCTTTTGTTGGATCACTTTCCTGAAAGTTGTGAAGCTCAACAGCAAACTCGTTGAGCATTTCAACCAGTCGAGCAGTACCATGCATGGTATGATCATCAGGGCATTCATCAAATTCCCCTCTCAAAAGAAGTTTCCTGAGGGATTCTTTAGCGGCTCCAATGATCCTCATAAAGGCTGCCATGGCGTCTGTAGCAGAGGCCAAAGCTTTGGGCATTTTTTCCAGTTCTGAAAAATTTGCACTCAGCTTGTCACTGATGTTTTTCACTATCACAGGTAAGCACTTTGCAATAATTTTTTCTTGAATTTCAACCAGTTTTTGGGCCAACACTGGGATACCCACAATTGATTTATCAATCTTTGACAGATGGGGATCAGTTTGGAACAACCTAGCTTCTTCCCTCCTTGCTTCTTCATATGACTCATCACCTATTCGATTTCTAACACAAACATAACCAAGTCCTATATTCACATCATCAGCATTGACCTTCTCAAGAAGCTCCTGAGGGCCCCTATCAGCCTTGGTAACCACAGCAAGAGTTCTCTCCCCTGTCTTGTCTACCATCTGTGACATCCTAATGGATTCACAGGTAGAAAAATCAACGGTGGCAGACAAAACATTGAGGATAATGCTTTCTTCAGGCGTTATGTACTCCATGATAATATCTCGGATCTGCTCATATATATTTTCAGGCTGTCCGTGGACGGGAACTCTAGTAATTCCAGGAAGATCAACCATGGTGAGATCGGGAACACCATCTTTTTTCACCACTAAAGTTAGTGGGGTGTTAGATATGCCCTTACCGTGGCCTGCAACCTCATCGGTAGCAAGGTTAATGGCCGTTGCGATATGGGATTCCGCTACAGGAACTGTCTTGCCACTGTACTCCAAGTGAATCTCAGTCGTTGGACTTTGATGACTTTGCAGCCTCATTATGAGGGGTACTCTAGTACAAATTCCCTGGCTTCGAGGAAGACTGACACCAGCCAGTGATTCAAGAACACTGGACTTCCCAGATGATTGGTCTCCAACTACAACAATGGTGGGGAGTTGTATGCCTTCTTTCATGACGTTTAGTAGCCTGAGCCTGTCAATGGCATCAAGTAAGGGTCGAACTTGGTGATTGAAATGGGAAACAATTGGAGCTTGGTCTGCTACTTCTTCTTGCGCCGTAAAAGGATCTTGCCAGGTGAGAGTCAGTGATGCCAGTGGTCGAGGATCATCATAAATGACCATGTCACTGGCAACGATTATTCCGTTGCTCTCTGAAGCAGAATCATCATATCGACTCATTTTTTTTCCCTAAGGGAACAACGAGAGATAAGTTTGTGAGGATATGCTTGAGACTGGAGAAAAAAAAGTGAAACGAAGAGGAAGACAGCAATGAATTGAGAGTGATGAGGAGCTCGGTTGAAAGCGCAAGTCTTCCCAGTGCGAGGTTTGCCTTATAAAGAGAGAAGTTTTGCCTTTGGTCTTTCGTTGAAGCTTCTTTCGTAATTAAGCTCCAATCCATTGAAATTTTTATGTCATAATTATAATACCAATTGTTATTAATAATTAAATATATCTATTTTTTTATGGTAAACATCCATTGAAATTGAAAGTAGAAATATCAAAATTCTAGTGACTCTCAATGCATATATATAATATTATGAAAAGTGGAGAGAAAAACTTAATATTAATATATATTAATAATTATTTTTTTAATTTTTTAAAAGTTGAAAATCTATATACATTAAAATTATAAAATAAATCAATTATCTCTTTAAACTAATTATCTATTTTAATTTTAAAAAATAGACATCTACATCTATATATTTAATTATAGCTATATCAATTTTTTTACTTTTTTTTTGTAACAAAAAAAATTTGTTTACATATATTTTATAAATATCAATATATATATATATATATACTATTACTCTTTATATACATTAAAATATACATTAAAAAACAATTAATTTTGATATAATTTTTTACTTGGATGCATTTTTTTATTTATTCATATTTTTTTAATATTATTTAACATTTAGTTTAAAATAATTTTTTATATTTTTATCTGATTTTAAAAGATTATTATCACCATGCATTACATGACTTTAAATTTAATATTTTTTAAAACTTTAATATAATTTATTAAGAACATAAAGCATATGTTCAAACAAATAAAATTTTCATTCACTTTTATCATATAAATTTACTAAGAACATAAGGCATATGTTCAAACTTTAAGATAAAATATTTCTATTCTTTCCTCTTCTCTTAAAAAATCTATGTTGTTGAATGAAAAAAGAAGGAAACAAATTTATAAATCATAGATATAGAGGCAAACATTTTTCATTTCACCATATATTGGCCACTGGCCACGTATTTACATTTTATATTTATATTATATAAAATTATATTAATATTATGTAAAATATAAAAAATTATATTTAAATTTATGTCAATATAATAAATATAAAATTTTATTTTTAATTTTTATCATATTCATATATAATTTTTATTTAATTTTAATTTATATTATTTTTATATAAAATTTTAATATTGTAAAAAACAAAAAAGACAGAAGAGAGTGCAATTAAAAAGTGAAACAATAAAAAAAATGAAGTTTCATGTTCTCTGCTTTTCTTCTTTCTTCCTCATTTATAGAATCTATTTTTGTGGTCCCTCATTCATTCCGCATTGTTAAATTATTTGTGAACGTACTATCTTTATGGGATGGGATGGGATGGGATGGGATGGGATGCGAATTTTCTGATCTCGCGAAGTCACAAGCTATTTATTATGGATGGATTTTTATTGATAAGAAAATAGAAATTATTTACTAAAAATGTAATAAATAAAAAATAATCAACTAAATAAAAGTTAAAAATTTTAAAAAATCTATTCGATTTTATAAGATTTTTATATAAAAATAATACAAAATAAAAAATTTAATATTTATCGAATTAAATACTTTTAAATTAACCTCAACCTTGAAATATATAATATTGAAGCAAGGACGCTGGGGATGAAATTTGGGTTTCACGCCCTCACTGCTCCCTGACAGTAAGCAGGTATCCATCCAACCAAATGCCTTTTTCCACAACGACTTCCTGACGAAGAGTCAATGAATCAATGCTTGCTCGCCAAGGACTCCATAACACATTCACACTCTCTCTCGCTGCTCCTAATTTCTCCAACCATCGGAGAAGGGAGAGTGAAAAAACACAGCTTCTTCCGCCATCTTTGTTTTCAACGCGTTTAACATTGACCAAGACAGGCGTAGAATATGAAAGGAAATTCGTACTATATATACACTTAAATATTGTTTTAAAACAATTTTTTACCAGAAATTCAATAGTTTTAGATATTAAAAGAATTATATTTAATATAACATTATTATAATAAAATATTTTCTCTTGCAATTACATATATGACAATTGAAAATCATCTTTTAAATTTATAAATTAAGTGAAAATCGCTTGATTAGTGCTTTTATTTACTTTACAAAATATATCTTCAAATATATGGAGAAAAATATTTTTGAATAAATAAAAAATAAAATTAATATTTACATATAATAAAATGTATGATTTTACTTTTATATAGTATTTTTTTATAAATATAGCTACACGAGAAATTATATACATCATATTTTATATATTTAATACTTATTAGCATATAATTATATTTATACCCAAAATATAAAACATTTTTAAAATTTTTTAAAACCTAAATATTTATATTATCATCATAAGAGTGAATGAAAATTTTATTTGTTTGAACATATGCTTTATGTTCTTAGTAAATTTATTGCAGTCCATATAAAAAATTGTAAAAATGTTGGTATTGTTTATAGTTGTAAATATAACTTAATTAAAATTGACCAGAGTTAATTGATCCTATTTTATAAGATTATTCTGTTGGTCAAATTTTGTTATTTAATTATGTTCACCAGTAAAAAGTGCATTAAACTCAGATATTATTATATTTAATATAATAATTAATTAAAATATAAATAAATTATTCAATTTTATAATATATATGATACGACTAGAATGATTTTTGAAAATCGTAATTTCAAAATATCCTTCTCATCATTTAAATAAAAATATTTATTAAAAGGGTAAATTCTATCTAAATACTTAAAATTTGAATTTAATTCAATT
The DNA here is from genome assembly GCA_033439115.1 of Firmiana major. Taxonomy (NCBI): domain Eukaryota; kingdom Viridiplantae; phylum Streptophyta; class Magnoliopsida; order Malvales; family Malvaceae; genus Firmiana; species Firmiana major. Next base: position 78,558,246 of record CM065898.1, on the reverse strand, counting down.
TTAATTCATTAATATAAAAAATAATACTCTGCTCCAAATTTTTTCACACGATAAGTAAGTCCTTCGCTAGTCAACCGTTAAGTAAACAATTAAAAATTTAAATTTGAAACCATTTTATCTCTGAATTATTTAGAATATATTAAATACTCAAAATAAAATAATAATGAAGAAGGAAATGTTAAAAACTATCGGTTTTCAAAAAAATTGTTTTCTTTTCTACTTTTAATTTATTTTAATTTATTTATTATTTATTATATAAACATTTTTTTAAAAAATACATTATTAATTCTCACATGTCATATGAAATTTATGGGATTTATAAAAAATATAAATTTTTTGTTTGTTGGGTTCAATATTAAGTAAGTAGAACATTATAATTGATTTATACTTTACCATTTTTGTTATAAGTTAGGTAGTGTAGAGAGAGCAAAATGCGGGTTTAAAAAATTCATTCTAGTTTATCTAAATTGATTTAATAAATTAAAGAGCTTAAATTTAAATAATATTGATAATGGTCATACCCATGAAGTCCACGTATGCAAAATTAGACTAACAGAAGATAGCCACGTGTCATATACAACCACCGAGAGGCATAAGCCACGTGGCAGATAGAGTGGTTATGCGACAGAGTCCCTGGCGATAGAGTGGCTATGCGATAGAGTCTCTATGCAACAGAGTAGTTATGCGATAGAGCTTTTGGCGACAGAGTCGTGCGGCACCGTGTACACGCGGCAGACCTTTGCGCCTTGAGTCCAGCAGCAAGAGCGATAGACCTCTGCGGGAGAGTATGAATCCGACAGACGGTATGGCGACAGAGTCTCCGCGACAAAGTGTGTCGCGGTAGAACTCTTCCGCAAGAATTACGGCAGAGGTTTTCGAACGTCTACCGCATATTGAACTCATCCGCACACCGACCAACTCTGAGTCCGCAACAGAGTATCCAATAACTCTGTCGCAGCCCAGACACGCGCCTGGGCCTCAGATCCGAACCCTATAGTTATGAGCCTAAAATATTCTCAAGCCCTGAAAAAATATGAAGCCCAACTTAATTCTAAAAGATGTTTATAAATACATCAGGTATGGTAAAAAAAAAACCCTAATCTCTATTTTACATACAAAAGCTCTGCTTAAACAGTTTCTTGACTTGAGCATCGGAGTGCGCGTGCAGGGACAGATCCCTGCGCCTCTCTGACTTTCACTATTTTTGCAGAATATTCAAGACACGCGAAGAAGATCACATTAGCATCATTTCATTGTTGTTTAGAGCAACAACAATTGGCGTTGTCTGTGGGAATCAGAACGAAAAGTCAGATTCTCTATCAAAATGGTGAAAACACGCTCCACAGCAGCAGCAAATTTGGGAGAAGAGAATTCTGTGAGTCCTCCTGTCAGACCAGAGCGAGGACAAGAGCAGAATCAAGAGGGCGGCAGAGTTGCCTCTATTTCCATTGATGAATTTGAGGCTTTGAAGCGTCAGAATGAGGAGACCACGACAGCGTTGAGGGCTATGGTGAATTTCTTCAAAAATGCCCTGCCGCAATTTAGCTTACCTCTAGAAGTGCAACAGATGGTAGGGGAGAACATCCTGAGCCAGACTTACGAGAGAGGTCAACCCTCTACCATGATGAATGCTGGACAAGGAGATTGGGGACAGAACACTGCCGCTGGCCTGATTCTGAACTCTACTGCGGGTCTGGAGAACAACCCTGCCACAGGTCCGAGGAGGCACACAGCGACAGGTTTACGGGAGGTGAACCCTGCCGCAGGTCTGAGGTGAATGAACACTGTCGCGAACCCAACTGAGCAGAACTCTCCCGCATAGCATATGCAACAGAGCTCTCTCGCAGAGCACAGGCGACAGAGTTCACCAGCAGAGTACAGGCGACAGAGCTCACCCGCAGGACACAGGTGACAGAGCTCTCCCGCGGAGCGCAGGCGGCAGAACTCTCCCGCAGAACATAGGCAGAGTTCTCCCGCAGAGCATAGGCGGCAGAACTCTCTCGCATGGCACAGGACTTCTTTAGCAGAATTGGAGCATGAATTTGAAGATCACGGGTCTAGGGAGCGACGGAGACAGAATAGTCATGACCCCCGGCACTATTTCGAGGGTACCAGGTCGAATCATGAAATGGGAGGTGCTGGAAGAAAGGATACAGGGCAGACCCCTAGAGGCTGGGAAACCTTGAACGAGGAGAAGATATTTAGCCGGGGAGCTGATTATGTGTAAAGTCTCCGGAACAGAGGGGGAAGGAGTGCTTACCACTCAGACTCTTCTAGTCCAGAAGAAAGGAGAGCGTACTCGACTCGAGGGTCGAAAAATGTGGAGAAGGTTGTCTAAAGGATTTTAGAAAAGAAGAAGCTGGTGTCTCCTGATGATAGTCAAAGAAGGAGAGTTCTTTTCAGTCCAGAGATTATGGACAAACCCTTGTCGAAGAAGTTCAAGATGCCTTCTATGGCTACTTACGCAGGCAAAGCAAACCCATACGACCACATACAAAGTTATGAGTCCCTCATGTTGCTACATGGATGAGAAGATGAAATCATGTGCAGAGCCTTTTCGCTTACACTATCTGGGCATGCGCTGAAATGGTTTAATGGGTTAAGTGAAGGTTCTATCTCATCCTTCGACCAATTACGAAGTGAATTTTTAAGAGCCTTCATGATCAACAGCCAGAGGAAGAAGGACGCTACTTATCTGCTCACCCTTAAACAAGAGAACAAAGAATCATTGAAGAGCTATGTAGATCGTTTTCGAGATGCAACCTTAGAAGTGAAAGATCTATAAGTAGGAGTAGCCATGGCTGCAATGCTGCAAGGGATAAAATTCGAGAAGTTGCAAGAATCCCTCTCCCTCGATCAGCCGGTGACACTTTCTGATTTGTTTGCTAGAGCTAATAAATACGTAGCTCAAGAAGAGGTAATGAAGATGGTACAGTCCCGAGAGATGAGGGAAGGAAGAAAGAGAGAGAGAGATGTACCTGAAAGAAGCTCCCCAAGACCTGTCAGATTAAACAAGGCTCCTAGACTCAGGTATGAAGGTTATACCAGATTGAATAAGCCTCGCACTACGATACTTGCAGCTATTGAGGGGACGAGACTCTTGGAATTCCTAAGAAAGAAGATTGGAGATGTGGGGCGAAACCTCGATGCTATTGCGAATTTCATGCTGTTCACGATCACCCCACGGAAAGATGCAGAGATCTGATGGATCAGCTAGAGAGGTTAGCCAGAGAGGAGAAAATTAATCGCTTCCTGTGGAGAAATGAAAGGCCCCGTTATCCTCCGTGAGATCGAAGGAATGATCGTCTGCGGAATATACAAAATAATGATAACGGAAGAAATAGGCCAAGGAATGAAGCAGCTAGGCCTATCCCTCGAGGTAATCAGCCAAATAATGAGCCCACTGGTTCGACAATAAATGTTATCGTAGGAGGAGAATCGATGGCAGGAAGCTCCTCTACTTCCCGTAAAAGTTACGCAAGACAAGTATATCAGGTTCATGCTGTGATGGAGGAGAAGGTAGATGAAGAACCTATTGTGTTCACTCCGGCAGACAAGGGTGATATTGTCGTGCCTCATGATGATCCTATGGTAATATCCACGGTGGTAGCGAAACATCCGGTGAGTAGAATCCTAGTCGACAATGGAAGTTCAGTAAACTTAATCTATTGGAATTGCTTCGAGAAAATGAATGTATCTGAAGATAGATTAAGACCTGTTATGACACCATTGTACGAATTTACGGGTAAAAAAGTGAGGGTAGCCGGATCTATAGAGTTGCTTGTGACTCTAGGGGAAAGCTCACAGGATGTGACACGACAGGTATTGTTCATGGTTGTGAGGTCAACCTCAGCTGCTTACAACATGATCATAGGAAGGCCTGTATTGAATGATATGAGGGCGGTGATATCCTATTATTACTTATTAATGAAGTTTCCTACTCCCAACGGAGTTGGATAAGTACGAGGAGATCAAAGGAGGGCTCGTACTTGTTACATCGCGTCTACTACCAACAAAGGAGTACAGAGAAATGAGACTTTGTGCATAGATGACCCGCCCAACCTGTAGAGAAAATAGAAACCATTGAGCTAGTCAAAGAGGATGAAGAGAAGAAGGCATTCATAGGAACTCAGCTGAATGAACAAGCAAGAAGGGAGATAGCCGAATGCCTACAAAGAAACTCGGATGTTTTCACTTGGACCCCGATTGATATGCCCGGGATTAATCCTGAAGTGATTTGTTATGAGCTTAATGTCTCACCCGGGCATAGACCTGTCAAGCAGAAGAAGAGGAATTTTGCCCCGAAAAGACAGAAGACGATCACTGAAGAAATCAATAAACTTTTAGAAGCCGGGTTTATTAGAGAGGTCTACTACCCTGAGTGGCTGGCCAATGTTGTAATGGTGAAGAAATCCAATGGGAAGTGGCGAATGTGTGTGGATTTCACTGATTTGAATAAAGTCTGCCCTAAAGATTCGTACCCCTTGCCTTGAATAGATAGGCTTATGGATGAAACGTCCGGATATGAACTCCTCAGTTTTTTAGATGCTTTCTCCGGATATCATCAAATTATGCTCCACCCAGAAGATGAAGAGAAGACTTCTTTTATAACCGACGATGGAACATACTGCTATCGGGTAATGCCATTTGGTTTAAAGAACGTTGGAGCCACATATCAGCGAATGGTGAATAAAGTGTTCAAAGATCTTCTGAGAAATACTATGGAAGCCTATGTGGACGATATGATTATCAAGAGAAGAGCAGAGCAGGAGAGTCTCACGCTCATCAAAAGGTGTTCGATGTGCTGAGAAAATTCAATATGAAGCTAAATCCCAGCAAATGTTCATTCGGAGTGAGATCAGGGAAGTTCTTAGGCTTCATGATCACTGATAGGGGTATTGAGGCAAATCCTGAAAAGATACAAGCAATTATAGACATGAAGCCACTGATCACAGTGAGAGATATCCAAAGGTTGACCGGCAGAATAGCAGCTCTAAATTGCTTTTTGTCAAAATCTGCAGAAAAGAGCTTGCCATTCTTCAAAACTCTGCGGGGAGGAAAGAATTTTGAATGGACAAGTGATTGTCAAAAAGCTTTTGAAGACCTAAAGGAATACTTGAAGCAGTTACCGTTATTGATAAGACCTTTGGAAGGGGAACAGTTATATATGTACTTGGGAGTCGGTGAATTCGCCGTCAGTGCGGTACTACTGAAGAAAGATGAAATAGTGTACCGTCCCATCTACTATGTGAGTAAAGTACTACTGGACACAGAGACCCGTTATCCGTTGGTCGAAAAGCTAGCATTGGCCCTTGTGATGGCCTCTCGAAAGTTGCGCCCTTATTTTCAAGCTCACTCCGTCACTGTCTTGATAGATCAACCGTTAAGACAAATCCTTCAGAAGCCTGAATACTCAGGGAGACTAGTAAAATGGGCAGTGAAACTTGAAGAATATGATATCACATTTCAACCCAGGTAGGCTATCAAAGGTCAAGCTCTGGCAGACTTTATAGTAGAATGTACTAGCCCGAGCGATAATAGTGGGAAGGAAACTCAACCGTGGCTACTGTATGTCGACGGGGCATCAAGTGCGAATGGAAGTGGGGTAGGTTTAGTCTTAGTATCGTCGGAAGGGAAATCCTTAGAATACTCCCTGCGGTTTGGGTTCCCCAGTTCAAACAATATAGTAGAGTATGAGGTTTTGGTAGCTGGAATGAAGCTGGCAGAGAGGTTGCAAGTTCACCACCTGGTGGCACATAGTGATTCTCAATTAGTGGTAAACAAGTTCAGTGGACAGTATGAGATTCGAGAGCCGATGCTAGTCCCTTTATCTAAAGAAAGTCCAATCTCTGGCTCGGACTTTCGAAAACTTTCAGCTAATACAAATTAATCGGTCTGAAAACATACATGCAGACTCATAATCCAAATTGACCTCCTCCAATGTGACAGGAGGAAGAATAGTGAAGGTGGAGAAACTCGAGCGGCCTAGCATTGAAGAGGTCGAGGTGTGTGACATTGAAAGAGGAGACGATTGGAGATCCCCATTCAAACAGTATCTCACTGAAGGTACACTCCCGCAAGACAAGGACGAGGCTCGTCGCTTAAAGATACAAGGGGCGAAGTTCACACTAATAAACAGGAACTGTACAAAAGGGGGTATTCATCGCCTTTGTTAAAGTGCCTGGGGCCAGAGCAAGAAAACTATGTCCTAGCTGAGGTACACGAAGGAATTTGCGGTGAGCACTTGGGAGCTAGAGCTCTTGCTGCTAAGATATTGTGATCGAGATTCTATTGGCCGACATTGAAAAAAGATGCGATGGATAAAGCCCACAGGTGTGACAAGTGCCAAAGGTTTGCACCAATAAAAATGGCCCCAGTGACTCCCTCCCAGAGTACAGTACAACCAACTCCTTTTGCACAATGGGGATTGGACATTCTGGGGCCTTTCCCATTAGCTACGGGTCAAAGAAAGTTTATGTTGGTTGCCACCGATTACTTTACAAAGTGGATTGAGGCAGAGCCTTTAGCTACAATCACGGAGAAGAAAGTGGAAGCGATGGTGTGGAAAGATATTATCTGCCGGTTCGGAATCCCACGTATCTTAAATGCTGATCATCAGCTAAGGATTTTTTCTGTATCATATCCTCAAGCTAATAGACAGGCCGAAGTCAGTAATCGAACTATCCTTCATGGGTTGAACACCAGATTGGACAAAGCTAAGGGAGCATGAGTGGACGAGTTGCCTAGTGTCTTATGGGCGTATCGCACCACTAGTCGGGTATCGACTGGGGAAACACTGTTTAGCCTTGTATACGGCACTGAAGCATTGATTCCCGTGGAAATTGGAGCACTGTCACCCAGGATGGTGCCTTTAGTGGAAGAAAAGAATTCATAAGGGCTAAGGGAAAACCTAGATTTGCTTGATGAGCATAGAGAAACGGTAGCTATCAGGCTGACATCCTATCATTAGAGGGTGGTCAACTACTACAACAGTCGGGTGAAAGATAGACTAATGTTCGAGGGAGATTTGGTGCTTAGAAAGTCACATGTCACGAATGCCTTGAGGGAAGACGAAAAATTCAGAGCCAATTGGGAAGGTCCATACAGAATCAAACGAAAGATTGGGCCCAACACCTGCATCCTGGAAACTCTGCAAGGAAAGAAAATAGGAAAAACATGGAACTCAAACCATTTGAAATTGTATTTGAATTAATCTTTATATTCTTATATTCTCGTATTATTGTTATTCATTTACACTGTCACAAGATACCATTATCTAATCATTATGCATATTGTTTTTCTATTATATCTCCAGTTTTTATAAATCTAAATCTTGTGACAGGAGACAAAGAAGCCGTAAGAGCCTAAGACGCAATAGCGTCACTGTGGCCAGGCGTAAAAAATCAGACGAGCCGTAAGAGCCTGAGGCGCAATAGCGTCACTATGGCCAGGCGTAAGAAATCAGACGAGCCGTAAGAGCTTGAGGCGCAATAGCGTCACTGTGGCCAGGCATAAGAAATCAGACGAGCCGTAAGAGCTTGAGGCGCAATAGCGTCACTGTGGCCAGGCGTAAGTGTCATGCCCCGCTTTCGGGAACCCTTCTATCCATACATTCTCTACTACGGTTGGGCTGTGAGAAAATGCAATTACTAAAAATTTATTTATTTACAGCGGAATATTTAAAATTTTAATTCACACTCCCAGGTGTGTGTGTAAATACACAAAATTAATTGTATAAATACCAAGTGTTTACATATCATCCCCATAATACTGATTACAATTCCAAGATATAACTGTGCGATACGATAAATTAGATACAAAATACTCGTGTATACAATTCTTTACCTTCTTACCGAATCGTGGGAGCTGTTCGACACAAAAGTCTTAGAGATCACCGCTCTCTTACTTCTTAGTACCTGGAGGGGGAAAGTAGTGGGATGAGCAAACCACGGCTCAGTAAGGAAATGTATGCTAGCAGGTAGACATCGTACTACCTACATAGCCCATGCATGCATAAACCAAAACCATGTTTTCGTTATAAATGGAAATATCATACGAACAATGCATTTAAACACATATTTCTCAATAGCATTTTCGTGTAAATCAAATGTCAAACTTCCATTTAAAACATGCTCATAAATAGTGCCCTCATGGCACGAGTGTGAAATCGGAGATTTATTAAAACATGAAATATCTTTCACTTCTCAAATCATTCTTTCTCGCAAGTCTCTTTCTTTTCTGAGATTGTCTCTGTTTCTCGATTCTCTGAGACAGGCATGGAATTTTCGACAATCAAATATCCACGACTTATGGCCACAGTCAGTGATCCCAGGCCTCACTGATCGGGTGTGCACAGGGTATCACTTCGCCTGAAGGGGGATGGGTCAGTCCTACCCTCCGGCTCATCTCAATCCACCTCATCTCCTCGTATACTCACGGTGAAGATACGTCGTGTGTCATCTACGCGATACTCGTACTCACGTGCACCCAGCACGGTACATAGTATACCAACGGGTGACTACACTATTTTACGTACGACCGTGGACCCAAGTCCATACTCCAACTCCGATGGACTTTTTATCCTTAAACCATGTCTCATATACCAGGCGAGCAAGCAGCGCGACACACAGTCAACGCAAAGCTCCAGCGCGGTACGATCTATCGTTAAGGCCCAGCCCGTTCAATTGGCCGTCGGCTGGTATCCCCTTGGGTCCCAGACCCCCAGGTTTACCTCAACTCAACAAAACAGGTGCGAGCAAAGTTCTCGCACTTTCTCAAAACCCCCGTGCGAGTTAAAACTCCCGCACGGTACATCAAGGCTTTAAGCCGGGTGTGAGCTAACGCTTCAACACCAAATCTCATCTCAAAACTGATAGATGGCTATTTTCTCTTTTTAAAACTCAAAACACGTTTATTCATAAAGCATGCCTCTTCATGCTAAAACATGTAAAATTAGCCAACCTATCATCAACATTTCTCAATCATAAACAACAATGAAAAATTGAGAAAATCATTGAAAACATGCATATCATGCTATTTCCTTACCCTATCCCATTTCTCAATACATATATACATCATAGTACTTTTCATACTTCCACATCATCTCATAGGATTATAATATCGTACTAGTCCTAGCAATATATCTACGAAATTGCTATAATTACGTACGAACATCTCTATAGCTAACACACAGTCCCTTACATCGTTTTACTTGTGTGCAACTATCCGCCTTTATGCTTCTTGCGTTCTCATCTCGATTTGCTCCGGCGTATCATCCGAAACTGAAATTTCATCCATCAAACACTCGAGTTAATGTTCTCAACTCTTATTCAACTAATCACTTATCCAATACCTTAAATACACATTTTTTTACCCTTGTGGTAAATCTCATAATTTCATCCCAATATCAACATACCCAAATCATGCTCACCACATTATCATCCTCTCAAAATATCTCATTCATCATTAACACCTCTACATTCCCCTTTCTCACACTAGATCATTTCTAAGTTATATTCATTTCATACCATTCTAGGTAGTTCTATCCACAATATGCACACCCAAATATCTTTATAAACATTAACTAAACCAATGTACTTGGATTTGTGCATTTTAACTTACCTCATTGGATTTCCTCTTGCTCAAACTAGGATTGTCCTATATTTCTTCAATCCTTCAAATGGGAAAATGCCTCTAGACTATGTTGTTCTTCTCTTTGATGTGAACAACTTTGTCTCTAATAGCCTCTCCTTAAATCTCACTGAAAATGGCTGGATTTAGGAGTGAGAAACTAGATTTCTTTGAGTTGAAGTGAAATGGAAATGTTTTGTCCCGAATTTCTGATGATCCAACTGCTCCCATGTATAGTTTGACTTGATGAGATCGATCTTCCTTGGATGGAGATCGATCTGTTCCTCAAAAATCCCTCTTTTCTAAGATGTTTTAAAGGTAGGAGATCGATCTGTCGAGACTGGAGATCGATCTGTTGAGACTGGAGATCGATCTGTCGAGACTGGAGATCGATCTGCTTTCAAACAGAAGCTTAAGGAGATCGATCTGGTCTTAGGGGAGATCGATCTGCTTCCAACCCGAGAGCTAAGGAGATCGATCTGCTTCCCTTGGAGATCGATCTTCTCCCTCCCATTACTCACATAAGAGCATTCTGGCTCTCCCAGATCGATCTCTCATCCTATGAGATCGATCTGGCCTTCACAAATTCTAGATTTCTTGCAGTTTTTCTGCAACAACTCTTACCAGACACCCTTAATTTGCTACCATGATCATTTCCTCATTCATTCATCTTTGAGACTTGAAAATGGGATTCATCCTCACTACATACACATTAAAACTTGTGTAAAATCTTTGTATGACCAAATATATACGATATTACTCGAATGGAAATATACACTTATGTAAATCTTTCCTTCCATTTTACTATACTACTCATATTCCATTTCGATCACATTCTTCTCGTATTCAAGTTCATTTCTTCCTACTCACTCATAATGCAACTTGTACGTATAATCACAATTCTTACGACAAGTGCGTACATAATCTTATGAACTTACATTGCATACACTTCACATTACAATACATCATCTTACTTATGATTTTATTTACATTCCCATGTTCCTATATACATAGCTATACATGTACGGGGTCTCACAGTAAGAAATCAAACGAGCCGTAAGAGCTTGAGGCGCAATAGCGTCACTGTGGCCAGGCGTACAAAAATCAGACGAGCCGTAAGAGCCTGAGGCGCAATAGCGTCACTGTGGCCAGGCGTAAAAAATTAGATGAGCCGTAAGAGCCTGAGGTGCAATAGCGTCACTGTGGCCAAGCGTAAAAAATCAAACAAGCCGTAAGAGCCTGAGGCGCAATAGCGTCACTGTGGCCAGGCGTAAGAAATCAGACGATCCGTAAGAGCCTGAGGCGCAATAGCATCATTGTGGTCAGGCCTAAAAAATCAGACGAGCCATAAGAGCCTGAGGCACAATCGCGTCACTGTGGCCAGGCGTAAAAAAACAGACGAGCCGTAAGAGCCCGAGCCGCAATCGCGTCACTATGGCCAGGCGTAAAAAATCAGAAGAGCCGTAAGAGCCTGAGGTGCAATTGCATCACTGTGGCCAGGCAATGGAAACATAATGGCGGTAAGAACTGAAGACGCACTCGCGTCATGGTGGTCAGGCCTCAGAAAAAGGTATGTTTATATGTGAAATTCTTTCTGAAAATATATCTTTCTATCAAGAATTGGGGAGTATATACGAATAAATAAATATATGAGTAAAACAAATAAATAGATAAATGATAAATAGCAAAGCGATACGAAGCATGAACAGATAAGCTTTAACTTTATTCATTCAAAGAAAATCTTTACAAGCATGAATAAGTTCAACAACAAAACAACAAAATGTTCAAAAAGAAAAATGAAAAATAATTCAATCTGCATGGGATGGAGGCTGGGGATCAAGCGCCGACGGACCCTCGCATTCTAAAGACTGCTGGCCATCTTCTACATCCAAGTCGTCGAGGGTACCAATAGGTTCGGGAGCATTGTCCAGGCTCACAGGCTCCCAAGGACCGGTCAGGTTTGCGAGATCATCTTGCGCAGTCCTCTTAAAAAGCTCATCAGGGGGTTCAGCCCCCGATTCATACTTAGTCCAGTCAGGAGCCTCAAATAGCATCGCTTCGCGCGTATATTGAAGTTCAGGGAATTCTTCGCCTTCCCTATGCTTCTACGACCAGGATCTAGCAAGGTAAAAACCATATTTTACATATGGGTTTGAAAAATCCTCTTTTCGCCTCAAGCAATCCCTAGAAAGACGGTACTCCTTCACGGCTTCCGCCCTGATGCTATCAATCTCCACTTGATTTAGAGAGGGAGTGGCCCGACTTTCTAGTTCGACGACATATTGTTCTAGCTCCTGATTGCGATCCATTAAGTACCCATATTTAGACTGTATACTGTCCAGTTCGGCTTGGGCCTGTTGAAGATCTTCATTAAGTTTGTTAGACCTAGCTGTCTCAACAGTAAGATCCCCCTTGACCTAATTCAAATCTTGGCGCGCTTTCAAGAGTTGATCTTCTAAGTTTCGCACCACATTTGGAAGCCCGGATAAGTTGTTGACAGTATTCGACAACTCCATGACTTTGTCCTTCAACTCCCGGATCTCTTTGTCAGCTCGCTCCCGATAGGCCCGGTGTTGAGCATTGTTGGCCACGGTCCTCTGAGCAAGCTGAAAAGAAACACAAAAAGTCAAAACTCAAAGTATAGCAAAAAGAAATTAAACGAAAAAAGAATATGAAGATTACCCTCAGCGCTTCCACATCAGCTAAGTCTTCCCTCCTAGATAATTCCTAAATATTCGAGCTTCGTCCCTCGGGAGAATAGTGACCCAACTCAATCGAGATGCCACCCCGGGAGAATCTAAGGTATCGTTATCACGAACTCCCGGATATACCCGAAACTCAGATCCCCTCATGATGAAACCACTATCTACGGGGTAGGATCTCTCATCAACAGGACCTATCCTGGGAAGAATTGGCTTAGTCCCCATTGACGGCTCAATATACAAATGCCTCCGATTCTTTCGTTGGGACGTGATTATATTGCACTCAGCACGCTCTTTAGATCGAGACCGTCTAGAAGAATCGAAAGCCCTCCTTGAAGAGGAAGGAGCCTTCCCTCTATCCCGAGAAGGATCCTTTTATTCCGAAGGAGGAGGCATCTCTTGTCTAGGAGGAGGCGGGGTCCGAGCCCGAGGCAATTGAGGTGGAGCTGGTGCCTCACTGGGAACATCATCAGTCAAGCGAGGCCTCTTTTTGGTAGGGTTGCTAGACGAACCTCCCTCCAACCCTTGATGTGCCAAAGATCGTCTAAAATGGCTCATTTCTACAAGAAAAGAAAAAGAACAAATAAGTGGTCAAAAACGTGGTCAGAACTAACAAGCAATAAAAAAACGTGAAAAGTTACCATCAGGAGAATCAAAATGCTCCTGAAGGGACTCTATGTTTATCATATCATCATCAGGAAGAACCATAAAAGTTGAACCAAACCCTTCCCAGTCGCTCAGATCAGCTAAGGGTTCACTGTCAGAACTAGATCCTCTATTTGTGCTCCCTATATCCTCTTACGACCTTAAATGTTCAGGGTTCAACTCAGAAGGAATCGATGATGAATGATTCGAGGGAGGAACAGAAGGGCCGACAATAGAAACGGGACCCACACCCCAACCAACAGATATCAAATTTTCATTTGATAGAAGACTATCAAGACTAATGGGATTATCAACTAATATCCTATTAACATCTAAAGACAACTATTCCCTAAGTGTAGAAATCCAGGGGCCCTTAGGGATTTCACATCTAGTTTCCCAACGAGTAGGGAAATCCAAGCCCCCAGGCGTCTCCATAATAAGCCACTCCGATTCAAATCCATGAAGCTTATTTGCGGGTTTTTCGAATAACCTGTTTTCAAATCCGAGCTTATACACCTGTTGAAGGGAATAGGAAACTAAACTGGGGCTACCTCAGAACCTAAAAAAGGTATCAAGTAGAGGAAGAGACGAAGAAACACCCCTTAATTGGCAGTGCACGGTAAATCCTATTAATTGCATCCATGCGTGAGGATGCAGTTGTCCAGGGGCAATCCTATGCGTCCTAAGATAAGAAGCCCCAAAGTCAGATATTGGAAAACAGAGTCCTAACTCTAAGGATGCCTTGAAAATAACCACCCCGTCAGACACACTACGTATGTCATTTTCTTGAGAATTTGGAAGTCTATAAGAGTACCCATCGGGCAATGAAAATCTCGAAGTAAGATCCTGAATGTCAACTGCCTTCAAAGTCGATCTAACTCCTAGCTCTATATGATTCCCTACACCATGACCGGCCATTTTAGAACTCAAGAAAAGCAACAAAGAAAAAATTACCGGCGACAGAGTTTACCTAACAAAGATGCACTTGCAAAGGCGAAGGAAGACAGTGAACTATAACGTCAGAGTGTTTGCGACAGAGGTGTGGCAAACAATAAAGGAAAGGCACGACAGAGTTGCGAAACAGTGATGGATTGTGCGGCAGAGTATCAGTAAAATTGCGATAGAGTAGCGGTAGAGTCGCGACAGAGTTGCGGATGACTCATGAGAGAGTTGCGACAGACTACGAGGAGAATACGCGACAGAGTGATCCTAAGCGAGAGAAGTTAGCAGATACCGCGTTGCCTGAGAGCTTATATATAGGCACGGCTGTATCAGAACGTGCACGGTAATCCGCTCATGCAGATGAAGTAAATTGGCACATCTTCGGAACAGGCATACTCTTTCGCAGGAAATTTTCCTCCGAAAGAGTGGGGAGCAATTGATAATGGTCAGACCCATCGAAGTCCACGTATGCAAAATTGGACCAATAGAAGACAGCCACGTGTCAGATACAACCACCGAGAGGCATAAGCCACGTGGTATATACAGCGACTATGCGACAGAGTCCCTGGCGATAGAGTGGTCATGCGACAGAGTCCCTGACGATAGAGTGGCTATGCGATAGAGTCTCTATGCGACAGAGTAGTTATGCGATAGAGCTTTTGGCGACAGAGTCGTGCGGCACAGTGTACACGCGGCAGACCTCTGCGCCTTGAGTCCAGCACCAAGAGCGATAGACCTCTGCGGGTGAGTATGAATCCAACAGACGGTATGGCGACAGAGTCTCTGCGACAGAGTGTGTCGCGGTAGAACTCTTCCGCAAGAATTACGACAGAGGTCTCTGAACCTCTGCCGCATATTGAACTCATCCGCACACCGGCCAATTCTGAGTCCGCGACAGAGTATCCAATGACTCTGTCGCAGCCCAGACACGTGCTTGGGCCTCAGATCCGAATCCTATAGTTATGGGCCTAAAATATTCTCAAGCCCTGAAAAAATATGAAGCCTGACTTAATTCTAAAATATGTCTATAAATACATCAGGTATGGTAAAAAAAAAAACCCTAATCTCTATTTTACATACAAAAGCTCTGCTTAAATAGTTTCCTGACTTAAGCATCAGAGTGCGCGTGCAGGGACAGATCCCTGCGCCTCTCTGACTTTCACTGTTTTTGCAGAATATTCAAGACACGTGGAGAAGATCACATCAGCATCATTTCATTGTTGTTTAGAGCAACAACAAATATATCACAAAATGATTTATATTTAAAATTATTCAAAGTCAAAATAATTTAAAATTTGAAAATTTTGAAATATTGATTGAAATTATTAAAATTTAAATTAAGTATAATTTTATTTTTAAATATTAATAAAATTAAATACAATACATTTGAAAATAAAATCAATGCTTGAATAATACTCGTGAAAAATAGTGAAAAATTGTGAAAAAGAGTAAAAAATAATGAAAGATAGAGGAAAAATTAGATGAAAATTATTTAAATTGAAAAGTTTAGAATTAAGTAATTTTGTAATTGCTCATTTTCTATTAACTTTTGTTAATGATATTAAGTTTTTTAGGTGGAGTATCAATATTTAATATTAATGTATTAAAGTTGAATTAATTAAAGATTTAAATTGAATTTACCCTTATTAAAAACTTGTGATACTTGTGATAGTGGGGCTAACTTTGAACCTGAAATTGAAAAAAAAATCATTAATTCAGATAGGTGGTAACATTAATTTTAATGAAATTGAAAAAAAAAATCATTGAAGAAGGATAATTTGATTAATAAAAGAATTTGAAAAAAATGATTGAATGGTAATTTTACCCATCTACTAATTTTTTCTTATTACCTAAATCTCAACGCCAAAAGTGTAGTGAGATCTAAACAGTCTCTAAACCTTGCTTATTAGGAGCCTACATGTGTAGTCAAAATTATAATAGTTCATGTACCGGATTAGATCGGATTTGAGTTGAGTTTAGGTAGGTATTAAGAAATTAAAAGTGAGTCTAAATTTGATATTTTTTATTTAATTTTTTGTCCAAACTTTTTTTAATACAATAAATAAGCTCAAATTTGTTCAAGCTTACCTAAATACCATCATTTTTTTAAAAAAAAATTACAATAAAATATAAAAATATTAAAGCACATAATAATTAATAAATATAACACACAAGTTAAAATAATTTCTTACAAAAAAATTAAAAGAAATATGATAATTTAAATTAAAATCTAAAAAATCATCCTTTAATGAGTTTTATATTTTTACACAAATCTGATAAAAAAATTAGACAAATCTTCAAGATTGGGCGAATAACCCGACTTTTGAACATCTAATCATGATAAGATTTATTTTTTATAATTTCACAATAACTAGAGGGCATTAATGAAACACTTCAAACTATTAATCTATTTGGCCTTTAACGATCAGTTTTTCCAAATTGAGTAAATAACAAAAATAATCTTTGAATTATTTGCCATATTATATGTTGATCTTTTAAATTTTACAAAGTTATTTATTGGTTTCAAAACTTCAAATCTGACTTGTTTTATTCATTTCGTTAAGATTTTGTCATTTGAGATGTTAAGTGCCACTACAAATGGCATTAGATGATTTTTATTTCTTTTTTCTTCTTTCTTTCTATTTTATTTGTGCGTTCTCTTCCTTCTCTCTACACTAAGACCATCGACCTTTAAAATAATCTAGACCTAGAATTCGATCGACCACCACTGCGTTGATCATTTTGACCAGCCTTGTCGCCAATGGTCAATGCTGAAAAATTCACTGAAACTCACCAATTTTTTTCTACCAATATAGATTTTTCAAAATCCAAACCAAAATTACTAGATCTACGCCAAAAGCCATCAATTTTCAACCCTAAAAACCTTCTTTTGCCACTCTAATCCTTCTATCTTTAAGATGTGCTCTTCCTGATGGAGGTCCACTTGCTCGTGATGCTCATGATGATCGTGATGCCAAGGATCCACGGGTCATCCAAGGAGGTCCAATTACCCGAGCCCTCTATATTTTTTTGGAAGCCCAAACAACATGAGTCTTGGTTTAGTAATAAGTTGGGTTAAGTGTTTAAATAGCCCACATTTGAGTCTTATTGCGTTTTAGACCAATTATCATATTTAACTAGGTTTAGGCGTGAATTTAGGTTTTAGTCTTAGTTTCTGTTTGGTGTTAATTCCAGTCCACTTGTTTAAGGGCTTAAGTGCTAGATATTATTATAAATACCTTGTAAACACTCTTAAATAAAAGAGAGCAGATCAGATTGAATTTTCATAAATTTGAGTGTGCCTCTTTTTAGGGTTCCCTCTCAACTAGGCTTATCAAGGTCTTCTTCCTTGTGGCGCCTCCCTCTTCACCACCCACCACTGTTATACCTTAGGTTCTCAAATTTTATATTCGTAGGGTCGAGGTCCAATACCTTTGGTTCAAATATCTTTAGACTTCGGGTCTAGGTTGTTATTCCATTTTTCCATTCAAAGTTTATCATCATTATTTTCGCCCAGCTTGCATTTTTTTGTTGCTTCAATTCTCAATCCACACGTTTCTTTGATCATCCTAAATCATCCTCTTGCACGAGCATATCAGTTTGACATCAGAGCTAGGTTTCAATTTTCTGGTTGTGCGTCTTCCCCTTCATCTCTAACACTAAGTCAGTGTCAAAAAAAAGAAGGAGAAGAAGAGACAAAAAAAAGATATAAAAAGAAAAAAGAGAAGAAAGAAGAAAAGAAGAAGAAGGAAAAAAAAGGAAAAGAAAACCGTGTACTGTTCAAACACTGTTTATAAAAAAATTCTGTTGAGGTATGAGACACACGAGTACTCGATTTAAAGAAAACGACGAAATACAACAAACCCATAAATTTAATTTATGGGCCCTACCCTCTCTTGGCCAAATTTCATCGTTTTCCTATAGTTTTAGGCATTTTTTATTTTTTCTTGTGATTATTTCTTTCAGATTCTTGTTGTATTTGAGTTGGATTTCTAAATTTTTGTTTCAAGTCAATCTCTTAGTAACACTAAAACTCTTCCTCACCACCCTAGCCATAAATCAGATTAGTCTTTGTTAAAAAAAAGTAAAATAAAAAAATAAAAAAATCCTACATTTAGTTGTAGTGTGTGAGTTGGACTCTACACTTAGTCGTTGTGTTTGAGTTGGACCCTACACTTAGTTGTTGTGTTTGAGTTGGACTTCTGAATTTTTGTTTCAAGTCAGTCTCTTAGCCACACTAAAACTCTTCCTCACCACCCTAACCGCAAATCAGATTAGTCTTTGTTAAAAAAAAAGTTAAAAAAAAGAAAAAAACACTTGGTGAATTGGTTGATTCTTCGAGGTTGAATCTTTGACTGAGTCTCTAGTACGATTGTGAACTTATAGAGTTGAGGTAGAGTAAGGGAAAAAGGCATGAGCGTGTGAGAAATATTAGTAGAGAAAAATCGAATTACTTGAGTGAAACACGAGTGTGAGTGCCCCATCTTGAGTGAATTGAGTGTAAACACGTGAGGTTATCACTTGTGAGGTTCTTTATTTTCTGTTATCACTAACGTTTCTTGCAGGTTAAAGATGTCTTCTGAATGTGATAAATCAGACTTTAAAAAAATTGAGTTCATGCTCCAGGCAATGCAACAACAGTTCCAATGGATGGACGTGAAATTCAATGACATTCATGATAAGTTGGACCGACGTGAAGCTTAGTTTGCAAGGATCCAACAAGGTGATTCTTCCCGTTTAAAAAGTAAGATTGTCACCAATAAAGAGTATGATGATAATGTTGGGTATGATTTGGAAGAAGAGTCTAAGGCAGATAGACATCATAGAAGGCATCATGAGTATAGAGATAGAGATCGAGTTGATAGAGCCCGTGATAGAGGCAAAGAGAAGATGGATGGAAACCTTGGCAGCATAAAATTGAAGATTCCTCCTTTCTAAGGCAAGAATGATCCCAATGCATATTTAGAGTGGAAAAAGAAGATTGACCTGGTATTTGACTGCCATTACTACTCCGAGGTAAAGAAGATTAAACTTGCTACAATAGAGTTCACAAAATATGCTATGGTATGGTGGGATCAACTGGTCTCTAGTAGAAGAAGATGTGGTGATCCTCCAGTGTCTACATGGGATGAGATGAAGCGCATCATGAGGAAAAGATTTGTGCTTAACCATTATTACAGAGAGGTGTACCAGAAGCTCCAAGGTCTCACTCAGGGTTCAAAAAGTGTTGATGATTATTACAAGGAGATGGGAATAATCATGATCCGAACCAATATCCAGGAGGATGCAGAAGCTACTATGGCTCGTTTTCTCCAAGGCTTGAACCGTGAGATTTTCAATATTGTAGAGTTGCAGCATTAGATGGATTTAGAGGAGATGTTGCA
The DNA here is from genome assembly GCA_033439115.1 of Firmiana major. Lineage (NCBI taxonomy): Eukaryota > Viridiplantae > Streptophyta > Magnoliopsida > Malvales > Malvaceae > Firmiana > Firmiana major. The sequence continues at coordinate 78,538,943 of CM065898.1, read as the reverse complement.
TGTGGCCATCAAAGTGGAAAGGCAACTCAAAAGGAAAGGTACATCTTGTTTCACTCCTAGTTCAGTTCCTGTTTGAAAATCTAACACTTTTCGTAGGGATGATAAGCCTGTGTTTAAGCCTAAGTCAGAAAGTTTTGTTAAGCCAAAGTCTGAGGACCCTCCAAAGGCCAAGACTGAGCCTGCCCAAGCATCACAGAGCAAAACACATGACATAAAGTGTTTTCAGTGTTTGGGTCATGTACATGTTGCCTCTCAGTGTCCTAACCGTAGAGTGATGCTCATGCTTGAGAATGGAGATGTTGAGAGTAAGGGTTCTGATGTTGGTATTGAGGATGAGATGCCTGTGTTAGAAGATGTTGAAGAAGAAGAAGAAGAAATTGTTGAGTTTGTTATTTATGGTGAAGCACTTGTTGTCAGACGTGCTCTTAATACTCATGTGAAGTTTGAGGATGAGGTATAGCGTGAAAACGTCTTCCATACAAGATGCCATATTAGTGACAAGGTATGCTCTGTGATCATTGATGATGAGAGCTGTACTAATGTTGCTAGCACATACCTTGTTGATAAGCTAAAGTTGCCCACTACCAAGCATCACCGCCCATATAAGTTGCAGTGGATTAATGACTGTGGTGAAGTGAACATGGTGAAGCAAGTCTTGGTTCCTTTTGGTATTGGAAGGTATCAAGATAAAGTGTTGTGTGACGTGGTACCCATGTAAGCTAGCCACCTGTTGCTGGGTAGATCATGGCAGTATGATCGGATAATCATCCATGTCGGTTAACTAACCGTTACTCATTTTTTATGGATCGCAAGAAGATCACTCTTGCTCCCCTTAGCCCCAAGGAGATTTACGAGGATCAATTAAGGCTGAAGGAGCAACATGACGAGCAAAAGAAGCTAGCTAAAGAAAAGAATGGAAGCAAGGAAAGCAAAACAGTGAGCTACCATGCCAACCCCCGAGATGTGAAGACTGCATTTATTGCTAAGTCTCCTATCCTTTTGCTCTTATTTAGAGATTCTTGTTTTATTGATACTGAACTCTATGATACTTTACCTACTGATATTGTCTCATTATTGTAGGAGTTCGAGGATGTATTCCCTGAGGAGATCCCAAATGGACTAGCACCGATTTGTGTGATCGAGCATCAGATTGACCTTGTCCCCGGAGCTGCCATACCTAACCTCCCAGCCTACAGAAGTAATCCAGAGGAGACGAAGGAGCTTCAAAGGCAAGTTGAGGAGCTCATGAGGAAAGGTTACGTGAGAGAGAGCATGAGTCCATACGTTGTGCCCGTATTGCTTGTGCCTAAAAAGGATGGGACGTGGAGGATGTGCGTTGACTGCCGAGTCATCAACAAAATCACTGTAAAGTATCGTTATCCTATTCCTAGGCTAGATGACATGCTCGATGAGTTGCATGGTGCATGCATATTTTCTAAAATTGATTTAAAGAGTGGATATCACCAAATTCGTATGAAAGTAGGTGATGAATGAAAAACCGCATTTAAGACTAAACATGGTCTTTATGAGTGGTTAGTTATGCCTTTTGGCTTGACTAACGCACCCAATACTTTCATGCGCTTAATGAACTATGTTTTAAGTGCTTTCATTAGTAAGTATGTGGATGTCTATTTCGATGACATTCTAATTTACAGTAAGAGTCTGCATGAGTATGTTGAGCATCTTAGGAATGTTCTTACTGTTTTGAGGAATGAAAGTTTGTATGCCAATTCTAAGAAATGTACATTCTGCACTGATAAGGTTGTTTTCCTTGGGTATGTAGTTTCTTTACATGGCATTTCTGTTGATGATGAGAAGGAAAAGGTAATTAGAGATTGGCCTGTACCTAAGTTTGTTTTTGAGGTGCGTAGTTTCCATGGCTTAGCTAGTTTCTATCGTCGATTCGTTAGAGACTTTAGCACTATAGCCGCACCTTTGACCGAAGTTGTCAAAAAGAATATTGCATTTTATTGGGGTCCTGCACAAGAGCATGCTTTTAATTTGCTCAAGCATAAACTTTGTTCTGCTCCTTTGTTAACACTGCCTGACTGTACTAAAACTTTTGAGATTGAGTGTGATGCCTCAGGTGTAGGAATTGGAGCTGTGCTTATGCAGGAAAAACGCCCAATTGCCTTCTTCAGTGAGAAGTTAAGTGGGACAACACTTAACTATCCCACATATGACAAGGAGATGTACGCGTTAGTGAGGGCCTTGGAGACATGGCAACATTACCTGTGGCCCAAAGAATTCGTCATCCACACCGATCACAAGTCCTTGAAGCATCTGAAAGGACAGAGTAAGCTAAACAAGCATCATGCCAAGTGGATGGAGTTCATTGAGGAGTTCCCGTACATGATCAAGTACAAACAAGGTAAAGAGAACGCCGTAGCTGATGCGTTGTCTCATAGGTATACTCTTATCACAACTATTGAAGCTAAGCTTTTAGGATTTGAGTATATCAAAGATTAGTATGCTGACGATGCTGATTTTGGTAATGTTTATGATGCATGTGCTACATCTGGTTTTAGCAAGTTCTATAGGCATGATGGGTTCTTATTTAGAGAGAATAAGTTATGTGTGCCTAGGAGTTCTTTGCGTGAGTTGTTAGTTAGAGAAGCCCATAGTGGAGGGTTAATGGGTCACTTTGGAGTTAGAAAAACTCTAGATGTTTTGCATGAGGACTTCTTTTGGCCTAACATGAGAAGAGATGTAGAGAAGTTATGTGATAGATGTATTTCATGTAGGCAAGCTAAATCTAGAGTTCATAATCATGGCTTATATACTCCTTTACCTATTCCTACTACTTCGTGGACTGATATCTCTATGGATTTTGTTTTAGGCTTATCTAGAACAAAACATGGTAGAGATTCTATTTTTGTTGTGGTTGACAAGTTCTCCAAGATGGCTCATTTCATTGCTTGCCACAAGACGGATTACGCAAGCAACGTTGCTGACTTTTTTTTAAAGAGATAGTACGTCTACATGGTGTGCCGAGGAGTATTGTCTCCGATCATGATGTCAAGTTCCTCAGTTACTTTTGAAAGACGTTATGAGGAAAATTGAGAACTAAACTGTTATTCTCCACCACTTGTCACTCCCAATGTCACGACCCAAACTACCCAAAAATCAGAGTAAATTTTTCGCGTTTTTGTTTATTTATTTTCTTATATTATATTCTTACCTATCCTCGAATCGTGACCGACACTCCAAAATAATTGGGCTGTGCGTCAATGCCAGTCCCACCATACATTTTCCATTAACTTATTTCTTCTCCAATTATTTATAATTGTTTACACTATTTATACATCCCCTACAGTTACCTACAAACATGCTACTGTGCTATGCTTATGTAGATACAATATGTACAAGTATATATACCTTATGTTGATGGGCAGCAGCGGATATCCGGAATGCAGTACTGAGTCGCCTCAACTTCAACTGGAGATCTGTGGGAGAAAATGAAAGGGGTGAGCACATCAAGCTCAGTAAGGCAATCCTACGAACAAGTAGGTAACCATACTACCTACATGAACGTAGTGCCATGCATAAACCACCCTTTCTCCACACATTTTAAAACAATGCTATGCATTATGATGTCATGTAAAATACACTTGCACGGAAAATCATCATGCAATTATTTCAAATCATTTCTTTCTCAATTAAAATTTTCACAATAAAGTCAGGACTCGACCCCTCCATCGGGTGATCCTGACTCACACAAAATCTTGAAAACTGAGTTTCTCAAAAGCATAGATGTCCGAAAACAGATGTATATATATATACAAGATACGAGACTAGGCAATAACTGTATATCGGTAATAACCAGGACTGGCCAATATGTCCTCGTGAGTCCTCTAGCTTCACGGATCCCAGTGTGCGAGGTCTCACCCTGATCGGGAACTGCCCGGGAGGTGGGTCAATCCAACCCGTCAGTCTTATCCGATCTCACGCATCCGTCGATGCCGTATCCGAAGATACCCCGTATCACGAAGATACCGTATCACAAAGATACCCCGTATCACGAAGATACCGTATCCGAAGATACCCTGTATCACAAAGATACCGTATCCGAGGATACCCCACGGTACATCGTACTCCATGCTACTTGCACGGTACATCGTACTCCATGGACCCATATCACTCTAGGTACTCCAGCCCTCATGGCCTGCTTCCCACAGAGGTTTTCATAATTCAATACTCATTGCCATGTCTCAAACGCACGTGCGAGCCTATTTAATCGGTGACACACAGTCTACCCGATGCTCCAAGCACGGCTTATCGTATGATATCATATAATCTCTAAAAAGTAGTGCGAGCGGTGCTCCAGCACTGTCAGTAACATCAATTAAAGCTAGTGCGAGCTAAGCTCAAGCACTCATTCATGAAAATCATATATATAAAAATATGGTGCGAGTTAGACTCCAGCACCGTGTCATGAAAATCATGTAAAATCTGGTGCGAGTTAGACTCCAGCACCGTGTCATGAGAAAACATGGGAAATCTGGTGCGAGATTATACTCTAGCACCTATGCATGTAAAACTCTAGTGCGAGCTCTCGCTCCAGCACTAATGCATGCATCACACAAGTCAAACATCGTGCGAGCTGAGCTCTAGCACGTCACATGTAAATAAAAACACGTAGGCGGCTCGGTTATCTCCAAATAATTTTCACAGAAAAACACGTCGTTCAAGAAATGCAATGCTATGCATTTATCTTTAAAAGTGAGCCAGCCTACTTATGCATGTGTTAAAATACCTCCAGAATGAGCAAGAACCTCTTGTTCTTGCTCCTCCCAATTTTTCCTAAATTTTTTTTTAGATTTTACCCTTAACAAGGGTATTTTAGTAATTTTGCCCATTCGGGGCACTAAAATTATTAATAGACCTCTAGACCCTTCAAGTAACTTTAAAAGACTGCCAATGAATTTAAAATTGCGTACTGTTACCTCTAGCAGTCCGCAGAATTCCCTTACCTCGATTCTCGTCGAGTCTGACCTTTTTCTTTTCCATCGTCGTCTCGTCGCGCAGTCCGATATGCTTCCAATCCAATGCCCGGAACTGCGTATTAACATTCCTCAGGTCAGATAACATATGATTTAATTGTACTTAATCTTTTCTGGGCTTAATTTTAAATCATTGGGCCCGTTTACCCCTATTGGGCCCGATTGCACCTTAATGGGCCTTAATCGGCCTTAAGCCCGTTTTCTCTAAATTCCCACTTTATCGAGGCCTATTGGGCTCATTGGGCCCACCAATATTTTATTGGACCTCGTTTTAATTTTTGAATAGCTAAATTCGCTATTTACGACAATTAATTCTAATTTCCATAATTTAATTCAAATAATTGCGGGAATTAAATTAATATCACGCAATACGAGGTAATTGTCGTAAATAGGGGTCACTTACCCGAGATTCCATGCTAGTACGTACTTCGAGGCTGTCTCGAGCCCTTGGTGGATGCCAATCGTCGAGCTACACAATTAATTTTATTTTCGGGTAAACTTTCCGGTCGAAATTTAATTAAATAAAATAATCCAAATTTAAATCGGGTCAATTTGACCGCTTATCGACTTACCCGAAGCTCGATTGCATCGCTGAAATTTTTCCCCGATTTTTCCTCTTTCTTTTTCCCCTTTTTTCTTCCTTTTTCTCCTCTTTTTGGGCTGAACCGGTTCAGTCCGGTTCGGACCGGTTCAGCCGGCCGGTTTACCCCGGTTCAACCGGTTCACCGCCGGTCCGCCATCTTGCCGGCCGGTTCTCCGCCGGCTTCCATCGCCAGCAGCTCCGCTGGGTCGTCCGCTCCTCGGATCTGGGCTCGGCTTCGCCCAAGGCCGCCGGAAAATGGCCGGTCCGGCCGTTCTCCCTCTCGGTCGTCGGACCCACTTCTCCTCTTGGCCGTCGCCGCCGATTCCGACCGTCTCGTCGGCTGCCACCGGTCTCAAAATGACCGGCTCCTCCCCCTGAACTCATCGGTGGCCTCCGTTGATGCCCAGCCGTCGCAGATCGCCGGGACCGAGCCATTCTCTCCCCGGTGTTTTTCTTCCTCCGATCGGCTTCCCTCCGGCCACCGCACGGCGCGTCCCTGGTGCCATTATGCTCGCCGGGCGTCGGGCTTCCTTTCCCGGTAGGTGGCCTGGGACAGGGGCCGCCGGTGGTCGTCCGGCCTTGCTTCCGTTCCTTTCCGTTCTCTGTTTCTCTCTCCCCGACCCTCTCTCTCTCTCTCTTCTCTCTTTTTTTTTTTTGTTTCAATTTTTTTCTTTTCTTTTTTTTTTTTTGTTTTTATTAATTTTATTATTTTAATTTTTTTATTTATTTTAATTAATTCACTATTCAATATAATATATTAAAATACCCAAAAATATCTCCAAAATTATTATTTAATTCTAAATTCAATTTATTTAATTTATTTTAATTATTAAATATATTTTTCTCTAATTTTCGGCATTATTTCTGCGCGCTTTTCGAGATACCGTTCCGATAATTTTTCGGTATTTTTAAATTTTCCGAATCTTGATCAATTTAATCCAGAATAATTTTATTTCATCTTTATTGATCAAGATTTCTTAAATCCATATTTTTAATTAATTTTCCTTATCGAAATTATATCGGCTTTCGGTCTTTTGACCATTTTGCCCTTACACGTGTTCGGAATTATTTTAACTCGATCTTCCTTCATACTTCTCCCATCAAATACTCCTTTATTTTATATTTTCTTATTTAATTTCCGTATTTAGTTAAATTCGGGTCTTACACCCAAACTGATGGACAGACTGAGGTGGTCAACCGAACCCTATCTACATTATTGATGTTTGTCATATAGAAGAATTTGAAAAATTGGAAAGAATGCTTGCCACATGTTGAGTTTGCCTATAACCGCAATGCCGACTCCACTACGAGTTGCTCTCCCTTCAAAGTTGTTTATGGCTTCAATCCTCTTACTCCTTTGGATTTGTTGCCATTACCTAGTGCCGAGCAGAGTAACTTAGATGGAGAATAGAAGGCTAAGTTTGTGAAGCAACTCCATGAGAAAGTGCGTCAAGCTATTGAAAGGAAGACTGAGCAATATACCACCCAAGCTAATAAGCACCGCAAGAAAGTAGTCTTTGAACCTGGTAATTGGGTTTGGGTACATATGAGAAAGGAGAGGTTCCCTGATCAGCGACGAACTAAGTTGCATCCCCGAGGAGATGGACCATTCCAAGTCATTGAGAAGATCAACGATAATGCTTATCGATTGGATCTTCCTGGTGAGTATGGTGTATCTGCTACTTTTAATGTTTCTGATATTTCTCCCTTTTATTTTGATGAAGGTACATATGATTTGAGGACAAATCCTTTTGAGGAGAAGGGGAATGATGGAGGTCCACTTGCTCGTGATGCTCATGATGATCGTGATGCCAAGGATCCACAGGTCATCCAAGGAGGTCCAATTACCCGAGCCCTCTATATTTGTTTGGAAGCCCAAACAACATGAGTCTTGGTTTAGTAATAAGTTGGGTTAAGTGTTTAAATAACTCACATTTGAGTCTTATTGCGTTTTAGACCAATTATCCTATGTAACTAAGCTTAGGCGTGAATTTAGGTTTTAGTCTTAATTTCTGTTTGGTGTTAATTCCAGCCCACTTGTTTAAGAGCTTAAGTGCTAGATATTATTATAAATACCTTATAAACGCTCTTGAATAAAAGAGAACATATCAGATTGAATTTTCAAAAATTTGAGTGTGCCTCTTTCTAGGGTTCCCCCTCAACTAGGCTTATCAAGGTTTTCTTCCTTATGGCGCCTCCCTCTTCACCAACCACCATTGTTATACCTTAGATTCTCGAATTTTATACTCGTAGGGTCGAGATCCAATACCTTTGGTTCAAATCTCTTTAGACTTCGAGTCTAGGTTGTTATTCCATTTTTCCATTCAAAATCTATCATTATTATTTTCGCCCAACTTACGTTTTTTTGTTGCTTCAATTCTCAATCCACACGTTTCTTTGATCGTCCTAAATCATCCTCTTGTACACGCATATCACTTCCTTTTTTTTTTACTTTTTTAAACATAAAAAAAAAAACTAAATTTCTATGAGAACCGAAACTCAAAGAAAAAAAAGACTTTTCATTGATTTTTTTTATTATTTCTAGTGGTTGTTGATGATCATCATGTTGTTTCTATGACTAATATGTGAAGTCTTATGTGGCTTACATGTATGCGGTGGCTATTGTGGAATGATATTTGTAGAAAATAACTCAATTTAGGAAGGTGTGTAGGTTGGTGGTTAATGTTTGTGGAAGAGGGTTTTGAGTTTTGATCTTCTGGAGGCTACTTGTAGTGGTTGGTGCTTGTGAAAAAGGCTCAAGATGATTTATTTTCTTTTCTCTCTCTATTTTTTTCATTCCACTTTTTTGGTTGTTTCCTTGTTTAAATCTGACTTGTTTTGTTCATTTCGTGAAGATTTCGTCATTTGAGATGATAAGTGCCACTACAAATGGCATCAGATGATTTTTTCTTCTTTTTTCTTCCTTCTTTCTATCTTATTTGTGCTTTCTCTTCCTTCTCTCTACACCAAGACCATCAGCCTTTAAAATAATCTAGACCTAGAATTCGACCGATCACCACTGTGCTGACCATTGTGACCCGCCTTTGTCTCCAATGGTCAATGCTGAAAAATTCACTGAAACTCACCAAAATTTTTTTGTTCTACCAATATAGATTTTCCAAAATCCAATTTCTTTTTTCAAAAGTAGTCTTTTTGTGGTCCAATATTTTGTCTTTCTATGATTCAAATATATTGAAAATGATTTCAGTTTTAGATAAAGTTGCTGTAACATTATTTTTGAATGGATATTTTGCTATTTAAATAAATTAAATTACAGTATTTATTTGTTATATAGACTATGATTTAATTTTTTCAAATATTGTTTTTACGTATGATGCTTTGTCATCCAAGATTCACATATTTATAATCTTTTGAAAGTTCAATTTACAAATGTAACGTTTCAAGCAAGTATGCTGTAATACTTTTAAAATTCGAGAAAAAAATCCTTCATCCAATAAATTAATACAAAAAATTAAAAAAGAAAATAAATTAATACGATAAAATTTTTATTATATATATAAATAATTTTTATTTTATTATATAAAATAAATTAATACAATAAATTAGAAAATAAAATATTTTGGCTACAATGTTTTATTTAATTTAAAATTAAGAGAAAGCACAATATCTCTTAATTTATAAATTTGGATCCTGAACTTTTTAATGTTTTTTTTTACTTTTTTTTTTATTATGGTAGCTAATAATATTGAGGATCAACAATAACAATGGCATTCGTGATGACCATCTCTCATTCTTTTGCAGAAACCTCCTCTGCACTTTTCCTTGCAATACTTCCAGCATTTGCCATCTTTTGCAGGATCATCATCATGCCCTGGCAAACATCTCCCAACTTTGGGGTGGTTATTGCAACATCTTCCTTCTCCACTTACTTCCATAAAATCTAAAAATTTAACAACCCAAAAAAAATCTTAATTAAAATATAAAATAAATAAATAAATAAATAAATAAATAGAGAAATGTCACTTTATCTCATGGTGTGATTATTCAAAAATGTTAATTAATAAAACAAATTTATGATATATTCATATCTTTTCGACAATAAGTTGTCAAATTTTGTAATTTATTAGAAGTTATTGAACCATGCAATTTTATAAGATGTTTTAATATTTTCTTTTAAAGAAGAATTCAGAAAAATTTTCACAACATTCCCAAAGAACCAATTTTTTGTACAAATCTTCATCAACTTAACACTTTTAGATTACTTAAAATCATATTAATTTAATTTAATCAAATATATAGAACAATTAAAGTCAAAGTTAGAAAGAATAACTAAAAAACATTTATGAAATATAATAAGTACTTAATAACCTATATTTGATATAATTATTTCAATAAAAAATCAGTAAATAAATTAAATAAATTAAATAAATATACAAACAAAAAGTTAGATTTATAAAAATGAACAAAAAATATGATATTTGACTCGTAATTCTTCTTTTAGACTTTCCTATATGTTAAAAAAGGAGAAAATTTTATAAGGCAAAGTGACGAGAATATGCAAGGAAAATAACGTAGTAAATATAAATATTTATTCTTGAAATAATAATAATAATAATAATAATAATAATAATAATAATACACATATCTGAATATTGATATGTTCGAAGAGGATATGACGTACCGAAAGATAGGATGAGGATCATAAAGAATAAGAATGAGAAATGTTTGACTTGGGCCATAATTAATTTTTATTCTAAAAACACTCAAATTTTTACAAGAGAAAAAACTTTGGGACAATTGATTAATGTTACTGCATGGCACTTGTATTTATATCTTTGTTTACTTCTATTTTTGGCACAATAACAATCTAGGAATCAATCAATTAATTTTTCTATCTTTAGTATCACAGTCTGTCAATTGATTGAATCTGTAAACTAGTTTGTTATCTATACGGTTTCAAGAATTCATAACAAAGATAATTTTTTTTTTAATAAAAATACTGTTTATCTTTACACTTTTGTCTCAAATAATCATATTTCATGACATTATATATGATCAGTAGTTTAATTGTAATATCTTATTTATAAATTTGTTGACAAAAACATAAATGGATAAATCTTATTTTCATCTTTATCTATAATAATTATATGAAATATCAAGTGTTGTTGCCAAGCACAACGATGATGTATTGCTGACGTCTTCATTTCGATCTTTTTGTCACATGTTACCAAAAGCTCTGCAAGAGTAGGAATAATCAGAGGGATGCAGGGGTTGTTCCCTGCGTAAGTATTTTGATACTTAAGTCAGAATAAAATTTTGGTAGAGTTTCAGTAAAGTAAAAAATAGAGAATTAATTGGTTTCATAAATCATACCGGTCCCTATTTATAAGGATTAATTTCATCCTTAATTACATATTTGTCCACCTACATTAGTCAGAGATACTCAAGGGTAAAATCATCCAGATAAATTTTAATGCAGAATCTCCTCTCATATGTATTCAATTTTTATGTGCCACATGGCGTATTGCGATAGTGTCATGTGGCGTATTGTGATGATACCATGTGGCGTATATTTTTTTTTTTCTTATTTCATTTTACTTGTAGCAATTACTCTCCACTCTTTCGTTAGTCATACTTTGCGGAATAGTATATTGTTTTTCGCAATCCCCTGCCGGCATATATATACTGTGAAGACATTGGTTCAAACTTCATTTTCCTCTCACAGAGATCGCACTCTCATGGCAGACTCTCACGGAAGACACTCACGACATTCATTCTCGTGGCATTCACAACACTCACGACATTTCCTATTTGCGTGAGACCCTCGCGGTATAAACCAACTCTCGCTGCATTTCTTTTAGCGTGAGACCCTCGCAGCATTGACAGAGTCTCGCGACATTTATATTAGTGCAAGACCCTCGCGGCATCGACAGACTCTCGCGGCATTTTTAGCGTGAGACCCTCACAGCATCAACAGACTCTTGCGACATTCCTTTTAGCATGAAACCCTCGTGGCATAAACAGACTCTCACGACATTTTTAGCTCGAGACCCTCGCGGCATCAACAGTCTCTCGCGGCACTACCCTCACGACAATTCTGCTGCTGAAGGTAAACTTAGTCTCTTATTCTTTAAGCATCGATTGTATTGATCTGTTTCTAAATGGTTAGGCCAGGTAGTGGTAAACAAATAATTCTAGATCTTTATTCCAGACTTGGAGAGTCTGATCTCGAGTCTATTCGTAATACCTTTTGTAAGACCCCGTATATGTATAATGGTAATGTGTATAATTGGATCAAATAATATGAATGGACTTGTAATGTAAAGTATGATTGATGTAAGTCCATGGATTCAATGTATGTATGTGTAATATGAATTGTAACGTACATACAAGTTTCATTGAGTAGGAATATGAAGAAATGAGTTCCGGCAAGAGATGGATATGATTGGAACTCAAAATGAGTAGTGTGGTAAAATGGAATGGAGTTAAGCTTCCATTCGGTTCTATGTAGCATACCTTGGGACATACAATGAATGCACACAAGTTTCAATGTGCATAAGGCATGAATGGATGCCATTTTCAAGTTATAAAGGTGGATGGATGAGAAAATGGCCATGGCAATAGATTAAGGGTGTGTTGGTATGAGTTGCAGCAAGGAAACTGCAGGAAATCTGGAAAACACGAGGGCCAGATCGATCTCATAGGATGAGAGATCGATCTGGGAGAGCCAGAATGCTCTTATTTGGGCGAAAGAATAGAGCAGATCGATCTCCAATGGAGCCAGATCGATCTCCTTAGCTCTCTGTTTGGGACCAGATCGATCTTATGCTTCGACAGATCGATCTCATGCTTCAACAGATCGATCTGATTGCTTCGACAGATCGATCTCAGGCTTAAAAATGCCGTGAAAAAGAGGAATTTTAAGGGACCAGATCGATCTCCTCTTGGACCAGATCGATCTCCTCAAGTCATTTCTATATAAGGAAAGCTGAAAATCTGGAAATCTCGGAAAAACACTTAACCTTACAATCTCAACCCCAAAAACCTAATTTTCCCTCTAAAAAATCAGCCATTTTCAGTAAGATTTGGAGAGAGATCATTAGAGGCAAAGTTGTTCCTATCAAAGAGAAGAACAACACGGTGAGAGGGCATTTTCCCATTCTTGGAATTGAAGGAGTTAAGGGCATTACCAATTGGAGCAAGAAGAGAAATCATATTGGTAAGATTCTAACACTCCAATCCAAATGCATTAGCTATTTAATTGATTTTGGAGTTGATTGATATGAGTATTGATGTATAAACTACCTAGGAATGTAGTGGAATTGGTGTGACCTAGAAATCTAAAATGGGTATAATGTGAGGATATGTGGGATTGAATGAGCTTATGGGTCATGGCATGCTAAAGTTGTTATTGGGGTAATGTTATGATTTTAGAAGGTTAGATGGAATTACTTGGTGAGTTGGAGGAATTGTGAAAATGGGTATGTATATGATTGATAAATGCCATAGTGAGGGAATTCATGGAATATGAACACTATGAGCTTAAGGTCGATTTAACATCGATTTTGAATAAGATAATAGGCCTAAGAAGATCCATAGACTCGAGCTATGGGTAAAGTGATGAAACGAGGCCATATAAACGTTAATAGAGGCTATAGGTTAAATTGACTATAGCAAGCACAAGGGTTGCATTGTATGGATCGAATATAATGCGGGATACGATTTTGTACAGTCCCGAAGAGTTCGTTGAAGACGAATCGAACCGTACGAGTAAGCAGCTTAAGGAAGTGGAATCACGCATCGTGATTCCAGGTAAGGGAATTTTGTGAGTATATAAAGGTAGCTGCTCGTACTTTGAACTTGTGGGTGAATATTGGGTGTTGTATGAAATGCATGAATTGCTCAAATAAATGATTGATGGTATTCGTGAATGATGATGAGTATATGCGTGGTTTTGGATTTGAAGTGGATTTTATGAAATGGGATAGTAAGGCTAATAATTGCATAAATCTAATGTTTTGATGTTTTCCCAAAACGAATTGCTTGGTTTTAAGCAAGCTTGTAGATAGGTCGGCTAGTATTGTATTGTTGTTGTGGAAAAGCATTTGTGAGTGCTAAACCTGAATTGCCGGGATTGATAAATTGTATATGAGCCGCCTATCACATTTGTATGACATAAATCGCGCTAGAGCCTTGCTCGCGCTGGATTTCTATGTTTTCATTTGTATGAAACGTGCTGGAGCCTAGCTCGCACCTTGATTTAGAAACTATAATGATAGTTATAAACCGTACTGGAGCTTCTGCTCGTACGTGGATTTTGAGTGGTTGTCTTATGAGTATAACCGTACTAGAGCTATGCTCGTACGCGCCTCTTTATGAGAAGATGCATGATGCATGAGTCGTGCTAGAGCTTTGCTCGCACAAGTTTGCACAATGGGATACGTATAAGGTTGTGAAAGTGGGTAAGATCCTTAAGCCTTACATCCTTAAGCTAACATCCTTAAGCCCAAAGAGGCGGGGAGGCCCTGTTAGGCGGGGAGGCTCTGTTCGGTGGGGAGGCTCTCTTGCGGTGGGATCCTTAAGCCAACATCCTTAAGCCCAAAGAGGCGGGGAGGCTCTGTTAGGCGGGGAGGCTCTCCTACATGGTTATAGTAAGATCCTTAAGCCTTACATCCTTAAGCCAACATCCTTAAGCCCAAAGAGGCGGGGAGGCTCTGTTAGGCGGGGAGGCTCTGTTCGGTGGGGAGGCTCTCTTACGGTGGGATCCTTAAGCCAACATCCTTAAGCCCAAAGAGGCGAGGAGGCTCTGTTAGGCGGGGAGGCTCTCCTACATGGTTATAGTAAGATCCTTAAGCCTTACATCCTTAAGCCCAAAGAGGCGGGGAGGCTCTGTTAGGCGGGGAGGCTCTGTTCGGTGGGGAGGCTCTCTTACGGTGGGATCCTTAAGCCAACATCCTTAAGCCCAAAGAGGCGGGGAGGCTCTGTTAGGCGGGGAGGCTCCCCTACATGGTTATAGTAAGATCCTTAAGCCTTACATCCTTAAGCCAACATCCTTAAGCCCAAAGAGGCGGGGAGGCTCTGTTAGGCGGGGAGGCTCTGTTCGGTGGGGAGGCTCTCTTACGGTGGGATCCTTAAGCCAACATCCTTAAGTCCTGGAGGGGCGGGGAGGCTCTGTTAGGCAGGGAGGCTCTCCTACATGGGTACGGTAAGATCCTTAAGCCCTACATCCTTAAGCCGACATCCTTAAGCCCAAAGAGGCGGGGAGGCTCTGTTAGGCGGGGAGGCTCTGTTCGGTGGGGAGGCTCCCTTACGGAAGGATCCTTAAGCCCTACATCCTTAAGCTAACATCCTTAAGCCCGAGGAGGCAGGGAGGCTCTGTTAGGCGGGGAGGCTCTGTTCGGCAGGGAGGCTCTCCTTCACGGAATATGGAAAACTCTTGGTATGGGGTAGATAAGGCCTAGGAATGGCACCCCCAATCACGATATGAGTTTGCGGAGTACGCTGTACCGTGTATATCACATGGAGTACGATGTACCACACGATGGTTATGTGATGAGAAAGTCTGGCGAGGGATAATCCATCTTCGTGCCAGCGTGATACCCCGCACACCTGGATGCGTGTGGTCTGGGATGATTTATGATGTAATGGTTCACATAGGCACTTTTGATATAGTGACCTAGATTTATACACATGCGTGAATTGTGGAATGTAAATGTGGTTGTGACTTGTGAGTTGATTTGGTGGTGTTATGGTGTTGGTTTAAAAAGGAAGTTTCTTAAAGAATTGTCCTTTTATGAATTTAAATGAGATTGAGCATGAGATGATTTATACATGATGTTTCTACCATGTTTTATATGCCAATGCACATGATTTGGATACATGATATATATGTATATTCACATGGCATAGTTTTATTCCTCATGCTCCTACCATAAATGATTTATGCATAACACTATCAGCATGTAGATAGAGTAGTTATCTACCATGCTTGCATTACTGCCTTACTGAGCGTGTGGTTGCTCATCCCACTCTATTTTCCCCCTACAGAGCGTGCATAGTAGCCCAGTGAGGACTGAGGCGTATTATTTTGGACTCCGCTGCATCTCCATTGCTAAGAGGTATATACACAGTGATTCTTTTTGTATCTAAACAATGTAGAAGCACAGTATTCTTTTGAGTTGTACTTGTGGGGGATGTAGATGTCAGTAAAACATGTATTCGTATAAGTACACGATTAAATGCACATGTATGACATCGTTTTAATTAATTGAGAACGAATGAGATGTGGTATTTATTATTGACTCACAGCCCAACAGTGTGTGGTGAGTTTAGTTCACGACCGGGTAAGGTAACAGTAAAACGCGAAAAATTTTCAGTGATTTTCGGTTAAAGAGAATGGAATTGGGTCGTGACACCTTTCCTCTTCCTAAGGTTTATTATTATAGGCTCCCAACCACTGCAGAACGCGCTCCTCAATCTGTCAGTAGCGACGTTCCTATTCACCGGGCCTCATTGGAATTTGGGTTCCGTTTTCCCTTACCTGACTTCAGAGTTATTTTTCTTCAACATTATGACATAGTCCTTGCCCAACTTCACCCTAATGGATGGGCATAAGTGGTAGGGTTTACAATTATATGTCATAGACTTAATGTTAGACTCATTATTCCTCTGTTCAACTCCTTCTTTAGGGTCCGTAGTGTCCGTAACTCGAGTCATTTTTGTATACAAAAAGTATTTGGGAGGGGATAGAGTAATAAACTTTTTGGGAGGCCTCCATCCAAATTACATAATTATGCTTCAGACTGGCTCGTTGTTGAGGTTCCTTCGTCTTTAAATATCAATACCCTATGGAGTTGTCACTATGACACCTTGAAATTTTATTATGGAAATATTTAAGAAACTATTATTATATATATATATATATATATATATATATATATATATTCAAGAGACATGAAAACGTGGGGTCTTATCTTGGCAAAGAAAGAAAAATATATATATATAATACATAATGTGGCTTTCTTTTTACCAACACAGTTCACGTGTGGTCCACAATTAAAGTTTGGCTTCCTTCCTTTCGTGATAGAAATAGCCATAGATGCATGACTGAAGTTCTGCCAGTTTGCTTTCGGTTAGGAGAAAGAGGAAAACCCAAGCAAACTTTGAAGAAAGCTCACGGTATAGGTGCAGGCTTATAAAATAGTCAATTGCATGTCTCGATTTTGGCTTCCTTAATGAAACCGAGAGCCAAAAAAAATTTAAGGGAAATAAGGGAAGGCTTCGATAGAGGAGAAGATCTTACAAGTTCATCAAATTGTTAAAGAAACCCCTCGACAATGGCTTGGGCAAAATGAAATCCACCTTGCATGTAGCTGTCGTGGTTTGTTGTGTGCAAACCGAGAGCTGAATTCAAAGAAACTTTGATTTTGGTTGGATGTGTTGAGAGAAACAGAAACAGAGGAGTAAAATGCAGTGCACTAGGCCATTGTATTTTGATTTCTTTGAAGCCTTAGGTAATGCAGTAAAGAGGAGGGAGGTAACCGAAATATAACTTGGAAAAGAGATGTGAATTTCTGTTTTCAATGACAAGTTATTAGATGACTAATGTGTTTTAAAGTTGCATGTAGATGAGATTGGGATCTTACGGATCCGAGAGGATCAGTTTGCAAATGGGAATTCGGCAAGAAAATTCTAGGTAAGAATTTGCAGAACATTCTGAAAAAATTTGTCACTGTTCCAATTTAGTTCCTCTCATCTACTAAGGTTGCATGAATAAGGTATTAAGAGGAGGAAGTTACATCAAGATTCGGTTTAAACCTTTCCAAAGAAATCGAAAAAAATGTGAGAGACAGAGAACTCTTAATTTCAAGTTTAAGGTAAAAATATATAATACATAGAAAATAAATAAATAAATAAATAAATAAATTTTGAAGTTTTAAGTTTAGCAAAATTGATGAATCCATTGTGTTTAATATAGTTGAGTTTGCTGTTTGGAAGAAATCGAGAGAAGTAAGCTAGCTATCGTTGTTGGTGTCAAGTACACGTGAGAAATTTAAATTGTGTTTAAGCTTAATTCTAGCTACAATTGAAGCCTTATCTAAGTGTTGTATACTAGGAGCTCCAAGGTGATGAGATGTGTATAATTTTCCACACGCCGATGACCTCGGTTTTTATTTAAGATGGCGTGAGCTAATTTATTTAACACGGATCCTTGCGAGGGTAAGTAAATATGCAGTTACAAATTTCTTATTCGATTTTCTGAATTTATTTCTGTGGCATGAGGCTGACTCTGTGACATAATTTTGATGTTTATCTGCCCCATTCGTGTTTTATTTTAAAATGTACACTATGCTTTGATGTGACTAAATAGTTTATATGATTGTATTTATTATAGTAAAATTTATTCTATTTTATCTTATTAGTTTATTTGGCAAATTTGATATCATGAAGTTTATTTTAACGAAGTTAAAAAAAATAAACTCTCCTACTAAGGAAATTTATTTTTGATTTTAAACTTCATGCCTAAATTTATCATATAAGAGAAGTAAATTATGATTTAACTTTAATTAGTGATACGGGCACAAGTGGACCTTCGCGGTACACCCAAGTATGTAGTTCCCTTGATAATGAAATCGGGAACAGTCTGGCCTATCCCGAAGTGATAGGTGCCGGTTTCACCTGGCTCGTAAGACTGGCTCAAGTCTATGATCATAGATAGCTCCCTAGAAATAGGGAGTCTGTCGCACTGATAGCTACAGTGCGTTCTGTTAGGGTGGTACCCAGCGTTTCGACGCTTTTGTATCCGATATTCGTTTTGCATCCGTTATCCGATTTTTGATTTGTTTGACTGTTTCCCTGATTGATTTTCATGTCTGATTTGATATATATATATATATATCGTTTTAGCATGAGTTACCAACACTATATGTTGTATCCGTTTTCAGATTTGTTTCCTATTAAGGCATGTAAATTATCAAATTCGTTTTACGTTTTGAGTAGATGTATATTTGCTTACTGGGTTTCCCACAAAAACTCACCCCCTCTACACTCTTTCAGATTCCAGCTGAGTAGACTTTTGAGACGTGTGCTATTTCTTTTTGAGGTTTTATCGGGGCTTCCACTAAGGTATATCCGTACGGTGATTTGTAAGTATATTATGTATATGCTGACTTAGTATGAACTACATGGTGTACATAGGAGTATATTTCAGGATTATAAATATTTAGTAAGATGAATTATTTCGATGATGTTATTGATGGATGGTATGATACTGCATTTTGTTTTGGGTATGTTAGTAGTCTTGGTGGGTAATGACAATTGGTAAGTGGCATAAGAGAAATTTACCCCGATAGAACTCTCTACCAAATCATATAACTTGAATTAGAATTGTTTAAAGATATGGATTTCCACTCACAAGTATCCACCACTATTAGGGACCTGAATTAACTATCTTAGGAAATTTATATCAAAAATAATAAACCATGGATAATATCAGTTAAGTTTATACAAACATACACAAATGATAAGATAAATAAAATGCGTCAAATCAGCCCGTAATTTTGTAGCTTTCGTGACTTTACGTAAGATGGGGTGTGATAGTTTGGTATCAGAGCCAGAGTTTGTTTGTGTTTGTGTAGACTGATTTCATTAGTTTACGTCCTGGTACACCATGAAAGTGTCAGCGTATATATAAAGTTTGAATTTTGATTGTCAGTACTAATCTGTGCATTCTTGTATAGGATTTTGATCAGATTATGGAGGGTAGAGGCAGCGACCTCGAGAGAGACCAAGACGAGCTGCGCCGCCACCTCTACAGCCACCTAGCCCAAACACCCTGATAGGGCAGGTAGAGCACAGTCTCGGGGAATTGCAGCAAACAGTCCAACAATTTGCTGCACTTCTAAATCAACAATATGTAGGGGCTCAGGCTCAAGCCCCTAATGTACAACCATCTCCATCCGAAGTTCCTCCACCACCGCAGGCTGTTCGACCTCCCCCACAACGGCCAGTTAATCCACCGATAGCTCCACCTCAACAGCCAATTGCCTCACAACCACAACCTGGGGATCTGATAAATCGTAATATGGTGAGGTTTCGACAGTTTCAGAAGATGAACCCACCTATTTTTAAGGGTGAAAAGGATCCTGATGGGACAGAGGCATGAGTGAAATAGCTAGAGAAGCTATTTAGATACCTGGGTTGCAGCTCCACTGGGAGAGTCGCTCTGGCAGCCTTCATGTTTAGAGATAAGGTTGAGATTTGGTGGGAGTCGACAGAGAAGCTTCTGAGAGCTAAGCATCCAGAGATTATGTGGAAGGCTTTTCTTGAGGTCTTCTTTAAACAGTATATGCCAGACCCAGCCAGGAGAAAGAGGCATGCAGAATTCCTCCACTTGACCCAGGGTTCTATGACAGTAGATGAATATGAGTCTAAATTCTCAGCTCCGTGCCGATATGATCCTTTTATTTCTAAGGATGAGATGAGTAAAACGGTAAAATTTATAGATGGCCTCAGGCAGAGTATTCGGGGTCGGCTCTCTGCTTTTGACATTGATAATTATCTAGAGGCTTTTTGTCGGGCTCAGATGGTTGAGCTAGAGATTGATATGACTCATAAAGCGTCCGGGAGGAAATTTAGAGGAAGGGACAGAGATGCTAGACCCATTGAGAAGAGGTTTGACAGGGGTAAGCAACAATATAGCAAGAAGCCGAGGACATGAGGTCCTCAAATACAGACCTCTAAATCTAAGTTTGGTCCCACCTGCTCTTCTTGCTACAAGCATCATGGTTCCAAGCCATACTGTAAGGAGACTGGAGCCTGTTATCAGTGTGGTAAGCTTGGCCACTTGATCCGAGACTGCTCGAATCGTAAGAAGTCATTCAGAAGTGTCGAGCAGTCTACAATGGAAAAGGGAAAGGTAGCAGATAAGGGTAAGCATCCAGTGACTCAGGGACGGGTGTTTGCTTTGGATGAGTCTACTGCCCAGGCCATTGATTTCGTCATTTGGGGTAAGCTCTTTATTAATGGTTTTGAAGCTTATGTTTTGATAGATACAGGTTCTACTCACTCTTTCACTGCTCCCTATTTTGCTAGTAAGATTGGCATTGAACCTGCATCTCTGAAATTTTTACTGCATGTTAGTACCCCATTTAAGTCTGTCCAAGTTACGATATTGCGTATAAGGCATACAAAGTAAGGGTAGAGGATAAGGATCTGCTAGCTGACTTAATCCTTTTGCATATGTTTGATTTCGATGTAATACTGGGGATGAATTGGTTAGCTCAGCATCATGCATTAGTTGACTATCATAATAAGACTGTAACTTTTTCTCTACCTAAGAAAATTGTAATTGCACTTGTCAGTCATAAATATTTTATCAACTGATCTTGGTGTATCTACGGATTATTGATATTGATGTGATATGTTTGATGTGGTTCTTTTGGTCGAAGGGTATATGGCTTTGGTTGAGAATGTAGATAAAGCACAGCTCGATATTCAAGATATTCTGGTAGTCAGGGAGTATCAAGATGTGTTTCCAAAGGATTTGTCGGGCTTACCTCTACAACGAGAGGTTGAGTTCACCATAGATTTGATTCCCCATCTCGAAGCCTCCATATAGAATGACACCTGTAGAATTGGAAGAATTAAAGACACAGTTGCAAAAGCTGTTAGATAAGGGATTTATACACCTAAGTGTATCTCCTTGGGGTGCTCCGTACTCTTTGTAAGAAAGAAGGATGGAAGTTTGAGGCTCTGCATAGACTACCGACAATTAAATAAGGTGACAGTAAAGAATAAGTACCCTTTGCCCCGTATAGATGACTTGTTTGATCAGTTGAAGGGGGCACAAGTATTTTCCAAGATAGATTTGAGATCTGGCTATCATCAATTGAGGATCCGAGGGGAAGACATTCCTAAGAAAGCTTTTAGAACCAGGTACAGGCATTTGAGTACTTGGTAATGCCATTTGGGCTGACAAATGCACCAGCGGCCTTCATGAGTTTGATGAATGGAGTTTTCAGGTCGTATTTAGATAAGTTCGTGATTGTCTTCATAGATGATATCTTGGTGTATTCCCCATCTTATCAAGAGCATGAGTACCATTTGCGTATAGTTCTTCAGACTCTTTGAGAGAGACGGCTGTATGCAAAATTCAACAAATGTGATTTTTAGTTAGACAGAATTTCTTTCTTAGGACATCTGGTGTCCAGGGACAGGGTGTCTGTTGATCCATCCAAAATAGAGGCAATTTTGAATTGGGAGAGACCGAAAACTCCTACTGAAATTCGCAGCTTTCTGGGCCTGGCTGGTTATTACAGAAGATTTATGGAAGGGTTTTTTAAGTTCGCTGCACCGTTGACCCGACTCACTCGGAAGGGAGTGAACTTTGTTTGGAGTGAAGCTTGTGAAAACAGTTTTCAAGAATTGAAGAGACGGTTGACCACGACACCTATCCTTACCATTCCCAGTGATTCCAGAGGTTTTACTGTCTACAGTGATGCTTCACATCAGGGTCTGGGGTGTGTTTTGATGCAACATGAGAAAGTTGTGGCTTATGGTTCGAGGTAGTTGAAGAACCATGAGAAGAATTACCCTACACATGACCTAGAGTTAGCTGCGGTTGTTTTTGCCCTAAAAATCTGGCGACATTATCTTATGGAAAGACATTTCAGATTTTCACGGATCATAAAAGTCTGAAATATCTCTTCTCTCAAAAGGAATTGAACATGAGGCAGCATCATTGGATCAAGTTGTTGAAGGATTATGGTTGTGAGATTCTCTACCACCCCGAGAAAGCTAACGTGGTAGCGGATGCTCTCAGTCGGAAGAATACAGCTATGGTCTCCTATTTCATGGTTAAACAGTGGGATCTGAGGATTTCAGTGGATCAGGATCAGTCAGTAGACGATTGTTTAGTTTCCAGTATAAGAGTTGAACCAGAGTTACTTGAACATATTAGAAAGGTGCAGAAGAATGATCCTCGTATTGTAAAGATTGTCTATGAAAATGAAGGGGATGACAATAGACATTTTGATTTCTCAATGGGCAATGATGGTATATTGAGGTTTCAGGGTCGGATGTGTATTCTGGATAATGACGACCTAAAGAGATTGATCTTAGAAGAGGCTCACAGCTCAAGATACACCATGAACCCTGACAGCACAAAGATGTATCATGATTTGCGTGGGTTGTATCATTGGGCTGGTATGAAGAAAAACATTGGTGAATTTGTTGCAAGATGTCTGATTTGTCAACAGGTAAAGGTGAAACATAAAAAACCTGCAGGGTTACTCCAACCTTTACCTATTCCAACTTGGAAATGGGAACATATTGCTATGAATTTTGTTATGGGACTTCTAAAAACCTATAAAAAGCATGATGCAATATGGGTGATTGTTGATCGGCTCATGAAGTTAGCCCATTTCTTAGCCATCAGGGCTACAGATTCTCTGGATTCGCTGGCAAAATTGTTTGTTCGATAAATAGTCAGATTACATGGTGCCCTAGTGAGCATAGTTTCGGTAGAGATTCCCGCTTCACCTCTCATTTCTGAGAGCAATTTCAGGAAGCTATAGGGTCTCGTCTGAGTTACAGTACCACTTTTCACCCTCAGACTGATGGAAAGTCTGAGAGAACCATCCAAACTCTCGAGGATATGTTGAGGGCTTGTGCACTTGAGTATAAAGGCTCATGGGAAGACCGTTTGCCACTAGCAGAGTTTGCTTACAATAACAGTTACCATTCAAGCATTAGCATGGCTCCGTACGAAGCTCTGTATGGTAGGAAGTAAAGGTTGCCAGTTGCCAGTTGCCAGTTGCATAGGAGGAAGTTGGTGATAAGCTGATCTATGCCCCCGAATTAGTTAAGAAAGCCTCTGAAAGTGTTAAGGTAATTTGTGATAAGTTAAAGACTGCCAGGGATAGACAGAAATCATATGCTGATAACCGTCAGGGATTATTGGAGTTTGAGGTTGGTGATTCGATATTTCTGAAGGTATCTCCATCCAAGGGCATCATGAAGTTTGGCAAGAAAGTAAGCTGAGTCCGAAGTATATTGGACCCTTCGAGATCTTAGAAAGTATCGGAACAGTGGCATATCGATTAGCATTACCTCCTCAGCTAGTTGGTGTGTACGACGTGTTTCATGTTTCAATGCTTCAAAAATATAATCCTGACCCTTCTCATGTGATTGGTTATGACATATTGGAGTTGCAAGAAGATATGTCATATGTGGAGAAACCTGTTAAGATCCTGGACAGACGGGAAAGAGTTCTAAGGTCTAAAACTATTTTGATGGTAAAGGTTCAGTGGCAGCAACATTCGGAGGATGAAGCCACTTGGGAACTGGAAGATGTGATGCGGGAGAAGCACCCGCATCTCTTCACCTAACTATACAAAATTTGTAGGACCAAATTTTTTAAGGTGGGGAGGATATGACACCTTGAAATTTTATTATGGAAATTTAAGAAACTATTATATATATATATATATATATATATATATATTTTCAAGAGACATGAAAACATGGGGACATGAAAACGTGGGGTCTTATCTTAGCAAAGAAACAAATATATATATATAATACATAATGTGGCTTTCTCTTTACCAACACAGTTCACGTGTGGTCCACAATTAAAGTTTGGCTTCCTTCCTTTCTTGATAGAAACAACCATGGATACATGACTGAAGTTCTACCAGTTTGCTTTCGGTTAGGAGAAAGAGGAAAACCCAAGCAAACTTTGAAGGAAGCTCACGGTATAGGTGTAGGCTTGTAAAAGAGTCAATTGCATGTCTCGGTTTTGGCTTCCTTAACGAAATTGAGAGCCAAAAAAAAATTAAGGGAAATAAGCGAAGTTTTCGATGGAGGAGAAGATCTGACAAGTTCATCAAATTGTTGAAGAAACCCCTCGACAATGGCTTGGGCAAGCTGAAATCCACCTTGCATGTAGTTTTCCTAGTTTGTTGTGTGCAAACCGAGAGCTGAATTCAAAGAAACTTTATGTTAAGTTAATATATTTTGAAATGACAAAATATTAATTCAAAAAGTGCTAATGATAAATCAAGGAATGTTTAAAACATGTTAAGTATTGAATTAGAACTTATTCAGATAAATTCTTTACCAAAAACTAGGTTTTAAAGGATGAGAGATCGATCTCCTAGGATGAGAGATCGATCTGCTTAAAGGTTAAAGGACTCAAGATAGATTACTGAGTTTTAAGGAAATAGAGATCGATCTCCAAGGATTATGAGATCGATCTGGTTAAAAGGAGATCTATCTGGTCAGGTTAGAGATCGATCTCCCCTAAGACAAGGCTAGGTCTTAGATCGATCTACAAATCAATCTTTATTAGATAGAAAGTTTATAAGATCGATCTCCTAGGGATAGAAATCGATCTTCTCAAGACAGTAAGTTTATGAGAGTGATCTGGTGTAATTAGAGATCGATCTCCTTCATATGAGAACACTTGCAAGATCAATCTTCTTTAAACAGAGAGTTTCTAAGATCGATCTGCTTGTTCGACAGATTGATCTGCACTAACATTTTATGAATTATGAGATCGATCTCTCCAAGAATGAGATCGATCTCCATGCTTTAGATTACTTTGATATTACAGGAATTTGAATTAAGAGATCGATCCTGTCAAGATGAAGATCGATCTAGCACTCTACTAGAGATTCCCAACAGCTCTTTTTGCAAAATCTTCAACAGGAAAAACTGCATTTAATGCTTCACCAACTTGCTGAGCCTATAAATTGAAGTCATTAAAACATTCAGAAATGAGAAAGAAAACCTGAGAAGTTCTTTAAGCATATTCTTTGTGTCTTCAATTAAAGAGTGCATTAAATCCACATTCAAAGTTTACAACAAGTTTTTTTCTTATTTTTACCTAGCTTTGATAAATTCACTGTTGTATTCATTCTCATCCATAAGAAAAAGGAGAGAGAGTTCCTTTGTATTTAAGCTTCTGTAAAAGAGAGTGAATAGCTTCATTTGTGAAGAGGTAGAGAGGTTATTCCTTAACCTTGAAAAGGAAGTTGTATTGATCACATTGATAGTGAAAGAGAATCCTTGACAAGAAGGTCAAGATGAGAGGATGTAGGCAAGCGATTTGGTCGAACCTCTATAAATTCTTGAGTTTGCTATTCTTCTCCCTTATCTCTTTTGTTTTACTGCATTTTATTCAATTGCTTATTATTATAATTTGTTTGTTTAATTGCAATTCTATCTAAAAGAGTTTAAACTTAGCATATAGATTAGAAAAATCGATTCACCCCCCTCTCGGTTGAGCCAACAATTGGTATCAGAGCTTAGACTCTTGATTATATTGGAGTGAAATCCTAAGAGTTTAGAAAGATCATATGGCTCAAACTAGTGTAGCAACTCATATGGTAAGGGAAGGGCATTCTACGGTTAGACCACCTATGTTCAATGATGAAAATTATGCCTATTGAAAGACTAGGATGATGTTATTTATTCAAACCAATGATTACGAAGTATGAAGAATTATAGTTAAAGGACCACAAATCCGAACTAAGAAAGTAGAAGGAAAAGTTATTCCTAAGGAGGAAGATGAGTGGGACAATTATGACATAAAAATTATTCAATTAAATGCTAAGGTAATGCACACATTGTTTTGTGCCTTAGGACCAAATGAGTACAATAGAGTTTCTATATGCGAAAATGCAAAACAAGTATGGGATAAACTATCAATAACTCATGAAGGAACTACTCAGGTCAAGGAAACCAATGTAGGAATGTTTACTCATGACTATGAGTTGTTTAGAATGAAAGAATGAGAGTCCATTAGTGAAATGTTCACTAGATTTACAGGCATTATAAATGGGCTTAAATCCTTGGGAAAGATTTACACTAATATAGAAATGTTTAAGAAAATTTTAAATAGCTTACCAAAAACTTGGGAAGCCAAAGTAATGGCCATTGAGGAATCAAAGGACCTTCATACATTATCTCTAGATGAACTAATTGGGTCACTCTTCACTTACGAGATAAAACTCAAAAGAAATGAAGAAATTTCCAAAAAGGTAGGAGTAGCACTAAAATCTACTACTCATGAAGAACTGAGGGATGATTGTAATGAGGAAGATATAGAAATGACAATGTTTGCTAAAAGGTTCAAGAAATTTATGAAAATAAGGGAAAATGGTAGTTCTAGAAAAATCCATAGGAAAGAACAAGACAAAGGAGAGTTTAGTAGAAAAGATAGAGATTCTATTGTTTACTATGAATGCAAAAAGCCTAGTCACATTAAATTTAATTGTCCTTTACTAAAGAAATCAAGTGATAGGAAACATAAAAAGAAGGCGATGATGGCAACCTGGAGCGATAGTGACAGCTCTGATGATAATACATGTGAAGAAATTGCCAATCTATACTTCATGACACTTGAAGATGAAAAGGTAACTTCTAATCCTAATGATTATTCTTTTGATGAGTTACAAGATGCATTTGATGATCTTGCCATGGAATTTGAATGCATGAATTTAAAATATAAGAAGATGATTTCAAAACTAAAGAAAGAAAATATAGAACTCTTAAATGTTAAAATAGAATGTGAAAAGAAATTAGAAAATGCAAATTTAGAAATTCATGACTTAAAATAAAAGAATAGTAATTTGCATAATTCTTTTACTAGATTCTATATGAGACAACAAAAGCTAGGTCACATGTTAAAGACAGAAAGGGCATTCTTTGATAGAAATGGGTTAGGATATGATGGCAAAAATAAAGAAACTCATCTCAAAAATTTCTTGGCTAGAAAGAATATGCATAAGTCTTCTACTACTTGCTCACATTGTAATAAAAGAGGACATACATCATATAAATGCAATATGAAAATGACCACATTTAGAGGAAAAATAGTTAGAATGGTTTGGGTGCCTAAGAATGTTTTAAATTCTAAAGACATTGATTTGATACTGAAATGGATCCCAAAAGGATCAAAACCTTTATCTACTAACTCTACAGGACCCAAGAAATTTTGGGTACTTAAAACAAGGGTTTAATGACATTTGTAGAATCTTGAGCATTACTTGAAGGCTAAATCAAAAGAAGCATGGTATCTTGATAGTATATGCTTAAGACATATGACGGGAGACAAAAACCTCTTCAACTCATTCAAATCAAAGGTTGGTGGAGAAGTCACTTTTGGGGACAACTTCTAAGGCCAAATTGAAGGAAGTGGTGCTATTGGTAACGATTCCTTCTCCATAGATAATGTTTTGTATGTTGAGGCCTAAAACATAATCTACTTAGTATTAGCCAACTTTGTGACAAAGGTTACAAAGTAATTTTTGATTCTTTAAAGTGTCATTTTATATATTCTAAAACTAATAAAGTAGCATTCTTAGGACATAGAGAAGGAAATATTTATATAGTACAATTGAATGAACTAAGTAGTGAAAATATTTGTTTAATGGTAGCTAAGGAAAAAGAACATTGGTTGTGGCATAGAAGACTAGGACATGCAAGCATGCACACATTATCTAAGCTAGCAAAAAGAGATCTTGTAGTTGGTCTACCTAGGGTTTCATATGAAAATGACAAGATATATGAAGCATGTGTTAAGAGAAAAAAAATAAAAGAATAACATTTAAACCTAAAAATTGTGTGTCAGCTTCTAGCCCACTTCAATTACTACACCTAGATCTTTTTGGCCCAACTAGAACTACAAGTCTTGGTGGTAAACATTATAGGTTTGTTATTGTAGATGATTATACTAGATTTATATGGGTATTTTTCCTAAGAGTTAAGAATGAAGCTTTAGAAAAATTTGTTATCTATTCAAAATTGGCCCAAAATGAAAAAGGATATACTATAACTAGTATTAGAAGTGATCATGACAAGGAATTTGAAAATATTGGTTTTGATGAATATTGCAATGATCAAGAGATTAGTCATAACTTTGCAGCTCGTAGGACACCATAACAAAATGGGGTAGTTGAGAGAAGAAATAGAATATTAGAAGAAATGGCTAGAACAATGTTATGTGAAAATAATCTACCTAAGTATTTTTGGGCTGAAGCCATTAACACCTCATGCTACATTATAAATAGAGCAATGATTAGACCTATTTTAAAGAAAACTCCTTATGAGCTTTACAAGGTAAAGAAACCAAATATTAGTTATTTTCATCCTTTTGGTTGCAAATGTTTTGTCTTAAATAATGAAAAAGACAACTTGGGAAAATTTGATGCTAAAAGCGATGAAGGAGTCTTTTTAGGCTATTCTTTAAATTCAAAAGCATATAGAGTGTAGAACAAAAGAACATTGATGGTAGAAGAGTCAATTCATGTAATATTTGATGATTCAAATGATGCATCTAAAGTTCCTAACAATGATGAGGATATAGAAATATTTGATGAGATTTTGAAGGAATCCTCAAGGATAAAAGATAACATACAAGAAAATCTTGACATTAACGAAAAGGAAGAAGATGGAGAAGAACTAGAAATGCTAGAAAAAGAACCTAGAGCACCAAGAGAACTAGGTTATGTCAAAGATTGTGAAATTATAAGTGATCCAAATCTAGGAGTTAGAACAAGGTCTTCACTCAGAAATGTATGCTAATATATTGCATTTGTCTCACAAATTGAACAAAAAAAATGTAAATGAGGCCTTAGAAGACAATAATTGGATTCTAGCTATGCAAAAGGAACTAAATCAATTTGAGAGGAGTAAAGTATGGAATTGGTTCCTAGACCTAGTGATCATCCTATAATTGGAACAAAATGGATCTTCAAGAACAAGATGGATGAAAATAGTATGATCATAAGAAACAAGGCTAGGTTGGTAGCTCAAGGCTATAGACAAGAAGAAGGAATAGATTCTGATGAAACCTATGCTCCGGTAGCTAGACTAGAAGCCATTAGAATGTTACTTGCCTTTGCATGTTATAAGAATTTTAAATTATATTAAATGGATGTGAAAAGTGCCTTCTTAAATGGCTTTATAAGTGAAGAAGTTTATATTAAACAATCTCCTGGTTTTAAGGATCCTAAATATCCTGATCATGTTTACAAACTCTCAAAGGTACTTTATGGTTTGAAACAAGCTCCTAGAGCTTGGTATGAGAGACTTTCAAAGTTCTTAATAGAAAAAGGGATTTTCTAGAGGTAAAGTTGATACAACATTATTTATCAAAACTAAAAATAAAGACTTATTAGTTGTTCAAGTTTATGTAGATGATATTATATTTGGATCAACTAATGAATCTTTGTGCCAAGAGTTTACTAAAACTATGCAAGGTAAATTTGAAATGAGTATGATGGGAGAGCTCACCTATTTCTTGGGACTTCAAGTAAAGCAAACTAAGGATGGGATCTTCATCAATCAAGCTAAGTACACCAATGCCTTGCTCAAAAGATTTGAAATGGATAATTGCAAACCTCAAGCAACTCCAATGGGTACTAGCATAAAGCTTGATAAGGATGAAAGTGGTAAGTGTATAGACACTAAGCTCTATAGGTCTATGATTGACTCATTGCTTTATCTTACTGCAAGTAGACCTGATATTATGTTTAGTGTGTGTTTATGTACTAGATTTCAATCCTCACATAGAGAATCATACTTACTGGCTACAAAAAAGATTTTTAGGTATCTAAAAGACACAACCTCATTAGGCTTATGGTATCCTAGAGACTCAACATTTACACTACATGCTGACTTAGATGCTGACTTTGGTGGATGTAAGATAGATATGAAAAACACATCAGGAACCTGCCAATTTTTAGGAAATAGATTAATATCATGGTTCTCTAAGAAACAAAATAGTGTAGCACAATCCACAACTGAGGCAGAATACATAGCAACTGGTAGTTGTAGTGCTTAAGTGTTGTGGATTAAATAACAAATGAAAGATTATGGTATAGACATGAAACAAGTTTCCATTAAATGTGATAATACCAGTGCAATTAATCTCTCCAAAAATCTAATTCAACACTTTAGAACTAAGCATATTGAAATTAGGCATCATTTCCTTAGGGATCATGTGCAAAAAGGGGATATAATTCTAGAATATATTGATACATTGCATCAAGTAGCTGATAATTTCACCAAACCCCTTGATAGAGATAGATTTTGTGTTCTTAGAGGTGAATTAGGACTTATGAATGCTCCATAAGGTTTGTAGATTCCAAAACTAAATTTTTAAAATCATTTTTAACTTGTTTTTCAATCAGTTTTCTGGGCAAATGGTATGAGAGATCGATCTCTTCATGTTATAGATCGATCTAACATGCTCAAATTGGCCTAAAGCAGTAAGGTTATGCCAGGCAGATCAATCTTCAATCCCATAAGATCGATCTCCTTGTGATTCTGTATTCCTCAGATCGATCCTTGCATTTGGCAAATTGATCTTCTTAAGTTTCTGTATTTTGTATATTTATCCTTGCATTAGGCAGATCGATTTTCTAAAGTCTCTATATTTTTAGATCGATCTCATAATTCAACAGATCGATCTCCTTGAGTTTCTGAGAAAGACAGATCGATCTGGTATCTCGACAGATCAATCTCATTAGCCTTGGGCTATATAAACCATATGAAAAATCCTCAAATCTCATAAACCAAAATACCCAAACTCTTCAAAATCCCTAACCCTGTCGTTGCCCCTCTTCTTTTTCTGCTCTCACTCTGGGATAAATCTTTGGTAAGATTTTTGTCAAATCTATTCACTTGTTCTTCATTCTAGCAACCTACATTGTTGATTTTGATTCAAACTTTCTTGTTTTCATATATTGATCTTCATTAGGGTTCCTATTTTTCTTTGAACTGTTCTATTGCTTAGAAATATGTTAGAGAACTCTTTAGAGCACTCTTAGGTTATCCTTGGCTGATTTCATAGTAAACATAATGCCTTGTCTTAAAAGAGTCGAAAATAAAGAATCTAGACCATCCTCTTCACCGCCCTCAAATGTCCATCCAACATCTATCACAACCTTTAGTAGATGTTTTCAAACTTTCGCAAAATGAAAAAGGTTTGAAGAGTATTTTTCAACCATGGCAATCAAACATTGGAGGACAATAGACTTCTTTTTTCTTGAACTAATCGAATTTTCATACCTCATAAAATTTCAAGAGTCTGGTTAGCTTCCCTTTCTTAAAGTCAACACCTCCTAATATTATTAGAGTTGTCTTCTCCAATGCCGAACTTGTCCATGATCCCGAAGACTCTTGTAAAATTCTCAGTTTTAAAACCTTCGTCATGACCAAAACTATCACAGTCAATATCAACCTTTTAGCCAAAGTCTTCGAGATTGAAAATGAAGGATTAACTAATGAGGAAGAAGAGGTACCTCTAGAATTTAATCTTTCAGGTGATAAAGCTAGTGACCTGCCCATGCACCCTAGGTTACTTCACCTCTTCATCTCTTGGAACCTCCGTCCCTTCGGAGCCCGACACTCCACTAGCCGAAAACTTGATCGTTTTTTGCTTCATCAACTTCATTATCCTCATGGCCAAAAACCAAATCTAGACATTTTATTTATGAGGATTAGCTGAAGATAGTACGGGGTCAAGCGTCAACCATCGTTTTCCCTCAACCGCTTGCATTTCTACTTTTAAAACTCGGGGTTAACTGCTCCTGTGAGACTGGTGAGGTACCCTCTGCAAAAAATGTCCTTAACATTAGTACACTTCATCACGCGGGGTACTACAAAGGCCTCCAAGGACAGTGGCAAAAGAAGAACGAATTATCTCAAGAGGCAGCTTTGGATGAAGAAGCTCTAGCTGAGCCTTTCGCACCTCCAGCTGCGGACACTGCACTTGCTGCTTCATCCTCCATCACCATGGAATCTCTTGCAGCAATGGTTATGAAGCTAAATCAGAAGATGGATGAGGGCTTTGCAACTCTTCAAGCCACCCAACAAGTGATGTTTGATGAATTACAAGTAACTCGTACTCGTGTTGATGAACTTTTGAAGTGCTTTCCTCCTCTGTCTTAGGATTTCCTTGTTTTGCCTGATTCTCCAAATTGTACTTAAATTGATATTTTGAAATGCCTATTCTGAACTGATTTGTGTTCTCTTATGATTATGTTCCCTTATGTTTACAATTGCTTAAAATTGCTTGCCTTCTTGTTTAAATTGCTTGCCTTATTGATATGACAAAAAATGGGAGAAAGAGGTGCATATTGAGGGGAAGCAAAATTAAGGAGCATAAACTAATGGGGAGCTTGGAACTTGTTAAGGGCTATGCATTGTTTAAGGGGGAGATAAAACATGTTTTAAACTTAGTTTATTGAATTAGGTTTTGTCATATCAAAAAGGGGGATATTGTTAAGTTAATATATTTTGAAATGAAAAAACAGTAATTCAAAAAGTGCTATGATAAATCAAGGAATGTTTAAAACATGTTAAATATTGAATTAGAACTTATTCAAATAAATTCTTTACCAAAAACTAGGTTTTAAAGGATGAGAGATCGATCTACTTAAAGGTTAAAGGACTCAAGATAGATTACTGAGTTTTAAGGAAGTAGAGATCGATCTCCAAGGGTTATGAGATCAATCTAGTCAAAAAGGAGATCTATCTGGTCAGGTTAGAGATCGATCTCCTCTAAGACAAGGCTGGGTCTTAGTTCGATCTACAAATCGACCTCTGTTAGACAGAAAGTTTATAAGATCGATCTCTTAGGGATAGAGATCGATCTTCTCAAGACAGTAAGTTTATGAGATCGATCTAGTGTAATTAGAGATCGATCTCCTTCATATGAGAACACTTGCAAGATCGATCTGAAGATCGATCTTCTTTAAACAAAGAGTTTCTAAGATTGATCTGCTGGTTCGACAGATCGATCTGCACTAACATTTTATGAATTATGATATCGATCTCCTTGCTTTAGATTGCTTTGATATTGCAGGAATTTGAATTAGGAGATCGATCCTGTCAAGATGAAAATCGATCTGGCACTTTACTGGAGGTTCCCAATGGCTCTTTCTGCAAAATCTTCAATGAAAAAAACTGCATTTAATGCTTCACCAACTTGCTGAGCCTATAAATTGAAGTCATTAAAACATTCAAAAATGAGAAAGAAAACCTGAGAAGTTCTTTAAGCATATTCTTTGTGCCTTCAATTAAAAAGTGCATTAAATCCACATTCAAAGCTTACAACAAGTTATTTTCTTGTTTTTACCTAGCTTTGATAAATTCACTGTTGTATTCATTCTCATCCATAAGAAAAAGGAGAGAGAGTTCCTTTGTATTTAAGCTTCTGTAAAAGAGAGTGAATAGCTTCATTTGTGAAGAGGTAGAGAGGTTATTCCTTAATCTTGAAAAGAAAGTTGTATTGATCACATTGATAGTGAAAGAGAATCCTTGACAAGAAGGTCAAGATGAGAGGACGTAGGCAAGTGATTTGGCTGAACCTCTATAAATTCTTGAGTTTGCTATTCTTCTCCCTTATCACTTTTGTTTTACTACATTTTATTCAATTGCTTATTACTGTCATTTGTTTATTTAATTGCAATTCTATCTAAAAGAGTTTAAACTTAGCATATAGATTAGAAAGACCGATTCACCCCCCTCTCAGTTGAGCCAGCACTTTGATTTTGGTCGGATGTGTTGAGAGAAACAGAAACAGAGGAGTAAAGAGCAGTGCACTACGCCATTTTATTTTGATTTCTTTGAAGCTTTTTGTAATGCAGTAAAGAGGAGTAGAGGTAACCAAAAAATAACTTAGTAAAGAGATGTGAATTTCTGTTTTGAATGACAAGTTATTAGATGACTAATGTGTTTTAAAGTTGCATGTAAATGAGATTGGGATCTTGCGGAGCCGAGAGGATTGGTTTGCAATTGGGAATTCGGCAAGAAAGTTCTAGGTAAGAATTTACAAACAATTTTGAAAAAAATTATCATTATTCCAATTTAGTTCCTCTCATCTACTAAGGTTGCATGAATAAGGTATTAAGAGGAGGAAATTATAGCAAGATTCAGTTTAAGCCTTTCCAAAGAAATCAAAAAAATGGTGAGAGACAGAGAACTCTTAATTTCAAGTTTAAGGTAAAAATATATAATATATATAGAAAA
Organism: Firmiana major; assembly: GCA_033439115.1. NCBI lineage: Eukaryota > Viridiplantae > Streptophyta > Magnoliopsida > Malvales > Malvaceae > Firmiana > Firmiana major. Next base: position 78,504,353 of record CM065898.1, on the reverse strand, counting down.
TAAATAAATAAATAAATTTTGAAGTTTTAAGTTCAGCAAAATTGATGAACCCATTGTGTTTAATTTAGTTGAGTTTGGAACCGTTTGGAAGAAATCGAGAGAAGTAAGCTAACTATCATTGTTGGTGTCAAGTACAGGTGAGAAATTTAAATTGTATTTAAGCTTAATTCTAGCTACAATTGAAGCCTTATCTAAGTGTTGTATACTAGGAGTTCCAAGGTGATGAGCTGTGTATAATTTGCCACAGGTCGATGACCTCGATTTTTATTTCAGTTGGCGTGAGCTAATTTATTTAACACGGATCCTTGCGAGGGTAAGTAAATATGCAGTTACAAATTTCTTATTCGATTTTCTGAATTTATTTTCTGTGGCATGAGGCTGACTTTGTGACATTATTTTGATGTTTATCTGCCTCATTGGTGTTTTGTTTTAAAATGTACACTATGCTTTGATGTGACTAAATATTTTATATGATTGTATTTATTTTAGTAAAATTTATTCTATTTTATCTTATTAGTTTATTTGTCAAATTTGATATCATGAAGTTTATTTTAATGAAGTTAAAAAAATAAACTCTCCTACTAAGGAAATTTATTTTTGATTTTAAACCTCATGCCTAAATTTATCAAATAAGAGAAGTAAATTATGATTTAACTTTAACTAGTGATACGGGCACAAGTGGACCCTCGCGGTACACCCAAGTATGTAGTTCCCTTGATAATGAAATCGGGAACAGTCTGACCTATCCCGAAGTGATAGGTGCTGATTTCACCTGGCCTGTGAGACTGGCTCAGGTCTATGATCATAGATAGCGTCCTAGAAATAGGAATTCTGTTACATTGATAGCTACATTGCGTTCTGTTGGGGTGGTACCCAGCGTTCTGACACTTCTGTATCCGATATTCGTTTTGCATCCGTTATCCGATTTTTGATTTGTTTGAATGTTTCCCTGATTGATTTTCATGCCTGATTTTATATATATACATATATATATATATGTATATATATATATATATCGTTTTAGCATGTGTTACCAACACTATCTGTTGTATCCGTTTTCAGATTTGTTTCCTATTAAGGCATGTAAATTATCAAATCTGTATTACATTTTAAGTAGCTATATATTTGCTTACTGGGTTTCCCAAAAAACTCACCACCTCTCCACTCTTTCAGATTCCAGCTGAGTAGACTTTTGAGACATGTGCTATTTCTTTTTGAGGTTTTACCAGGGCTTCCACTAAGGTATATCGGTACGGTGGTTTATAAGTATATTATGTATATGCTGACTTAGTATGAACTACATGGTGTACATAGGAGTGTATTTCAGGATTATAAATATTCAGTAAGATGAATTATTTCGATGATGTTATTGATGGATGGTATGATACTGCATTTTGTTTTGGGTATGTAGTAGTCTTGGTGGGTAATGACAATTGGTAAGTGGCATAAGGGAAATTTACCCTGATAGAACTCTCTACCAAATCATATAACTTGAATTAGAATTGTTTAAAGGTATGGATTTCCACTCACAAGTATCCACCACTATTAGGGACCTGAATTAACTATCTTAGGAAATTATATCATAAATATTAAACCGTTGGGAATATCAGTTAAGTTTATACAAACACACACAAACGATAAAATAAAGAAAACGCGCGAAATCAGCCCGTAATTTTGTAGCTTTCGTGACTTTACGTAAGATGGGGTGTGACAATCACGGACCCTTCAACCTTAGCCCTCTATCTAATTTAAGGGATGTATACAGTTCTCTTATCTCTCAGCTGCAAGTAGATGATGAGGACGCTTTATTATCCTTACTAACTTCGGAGAATATAATTAGTGCTGGCTGGGGTTGCGTTCCTATTGTTCCGATTTTCGCACCCAAACCCATCTCACCCTCTAGTTTCCCCAAAGGAAGTCAAGGTGTGGTAAATCCCACCGATCCCTCAGAGGAAGACTTCGAGGAGAACTTGGATTGGGGCCGAGGTGAGGCTTTTGGGAGCCATTTTCTAGACTTTCCTTCGGATGAGAGCTTAGCTAACATCCATTCTCTTGATGATTACTTGAATCCGGGTGATTTCATATTGCATCTTTTCACGTAAATAATTGTTTACTTTCCTCGTGTTTGTTATGACTTTTGTTTTTCTGTTTTTTCTAGGAATAAACTCACTTAGAAGAGCTTTCGTTCAACGGAAAAGCGACGAGGATGCTACATGAATTGCTCATCCTCATAAACGTAGACCCCAGAGGGACCGTGCTCGAGAGTCTCGAAGTCATGCTCGTACTTCTGCTCCAGCCACTCGAGATGAAAGATCAGGGTCTCCTCAAGCTCCTCTTCCGTCTCATCATGAGGAGTCTAGCTCTCGAAGTCAGGATAGAGGGAAACAGCCCGGCGTGGAGCCCCAACTTTCAGCTTCCGAACTGGAAGAGTATCATCAGGCTAATCCAGCGGAGTGCAACACTGTTCACCCATCTCGCATTGGGAAGCGATGTTTGTATATCGAGTCGATCATGAGGGATAAGCTTGCATTCCCTCGAGTCGTCGAGTTTAACACTTCCAGATACCCAGTAAACAGTGGCGAGACGGTCCATGGACATAATTTTGTAGTATATTTGGCGTTAACGATAATGATTCAATCCATGATCCTGGAGTGGCGTCTCACTTAGGTTGGTCGACCATACTCCCACGAGACGAGGCAGAGTTATTTTAAGGGTTTCCCTCAGCTTGAAGATCGAGCAGATTATTTAGCAGTTATGGTATCTTCTATGTCTTTCCCACTTTTTTTTTTCATTTTGACATTTTAATTTCTATGCATTTTCAAACGGCTCAGCAAGTAATTGCTTGCAACGCGCGGTATCGGGCATATAAGACTCAGGCTGATGCTAAGCTCCACCAATTCAAGGCTGAAAAATTAGAGTGGCTCACTAAAAGGAACTAGTACAAGAGGCTTCCTGAGCAACTCGATCGGTTGAAGAAAGAGAATGAGGATCTGAACCTCAACTATTTTCGCCTTCAAGAGGATTTTTTCAAGGAGTAAGAAAAGTCTAAACAATATAAAGAGTCTTATACCGCGACTCAAAAGGAGCTAAATTCTTTCAAGTTTAACTACGATTCAGTTTTGTCAAAGCTACAAGACCTCCAAACTAACTATGATGAGCTGAAGTCTGACCACAGGAGGTTAGAAGAGGAAATTTCTAGCCCACATAGAGAACCTTTGTCTTCATCAGTTAGCCAAGATATGCGTAACGAGATTCGTTTCGAAGCTGTTAAAGAGTATCGTTTATCCCAAGATTGTCACGACATGAAACTTTTATTCTCTACCAGTTTCGTGAAATATGGTTTTTACATGGCACGTTCTTAGCTAGAAAAGGAGAGATCAGGAGAAACTTTTCCTAAGCTACAGTGGTCAAGACAATTAGAGGACCATACCAGCAAATTTCGAGGTTGGACAAGTTATGAGCCCAATAATGAGGATTTTGAGACCTATCTGGAGAAAGAGGCCTATGACGATCTTTCAAACCTTTCGGGCCCTTGGGAACCTCGTCAACAACCGAGAGTGATTGACGCTTTAAGCAATTTGGATTGCGACGAGTCAAATTCTTCAGGCAAGGGAGCTTCTCCACCAGCTAAGGAATAGTTTTAGTTTTGTCTTCTTAATGTTTTCTTGTTGCCAGTATTCTTTTATCTTTACTAAGAATTTGAATTTATCATATATATATGCATAGGAAGTTTTGCTTTTTCTCTGAAGTACCAATTATTTCATGTACTTTCTCATATTATTAAGACGACTTATTTTGCATATTCCCGTTTTAAGTTTCTTTTATGGCTTGTCTTGCATATTCTTTGCTCTAAGCCTTTTATTTTTTATTTATGGCTTATCTCGTACACTTTTCGTTTTAAACCCCTTAATTGTTTGAGTGTGTGGCTTACCTCACACATTTTTCATTTCAAGCCCCTTAATTGTTTGGGTGCGTGGCTTACCTCACGTATTTTTCACTTTAAGCCATTGCACAATTCTTCTATGGCTTACCTCGCGCATTTTTCACTTCAAGCCCTTTATTTGCTTGGGGGTGTGGCTTACCTCACACTTTTTTCACTTCAAGCCCATGCGCAATTCTTTTGTGGCTTACCTTGAGCATTTTTCGCTTCAAGCCCTTGCACAATTCTTTTGTGGTGTACCTCGTGCATTTTTCGCTTCAAGCCCTTTAATTGCTTCGGTACATAGCTTACCTCGCGCATTTTTCGCTTCAAGCCCTTGCACAATTCTTTTATGGCTTACCTCGCACATTTTTTGCTTTAAGCCCTTTAATTACTTAGGTGCGTAGCTCACCTCAGGCATTTTTCGCTTCAAACCCTTGCACATTTCTTTATGGCTTACCTCGGACTTTTCGCTTCAAGCCCTTTTTATTTAGGTGTGTGGCTTACCTCATGCATTTTTCGCTTCAAACCCATGCACATTTCTTTACGGCTTACCTCGCGCACTTTTTGCTTCAAACCCTTTTTCTTTAGGTGCGTGGCTTACCTCGCACATTTTTTGCTTAAAGCCCTTGCACATTTCTTTACGGCTTATCTCGTGCACTTTTCGCTTCAAGCCCTTTTTATTTGGGTGCGTGGCTTACCTCGCGCATTTTTCACTTCAAGCCTTTACACTTCAGATAAGTATGGCTGAAAACCTCAATAGGCAATACAATATTAATAAATCATAATTCAATAAATAAAATTTTTATCCATAGTTCAATAATGACATTAAATAAATAAAAGTTTTACTGCCAATATGGTTTCAAATGAGTGGTATTCCACGTCTTTGCTATCTTATTGCCTTGTAAATTTTCCAGGGCGCATGTGTCAGGCCCAATCATTCTCCTAATTCTGTAAGGTCCTTCCTAATTTGCTCTGAACTTCCCATCTTCTTTCAAGGCATTGATGATGGTTGACTTCCGCAACACTAGATCTCCTTCTCGCAAGGGTCTGTCTTTTACGCGGGAGTTGTAATAACGAGCGACTCTTTGCTGGTAGGCAACTAACCGTATAGCAGCAAGATCTCGTTGCTCATCAAGTAAATCTAAGTTCTCTCGTATGCCCTGTGAATTCACTTCTTGTCACGCCCCGAAATTTGCGGAAAATAGGGCCAATTTAAAACTTTTTACTCATTAATTCACAATTAAAGGTGCATTCCTGTGCAGTGTCATACATCATCATAATTAACATGCCTCAGGATCTCATCACGATATAATAAATATTGTATTATACCCATTACTCGATTACAAGTTAATTAATCCTAATACATCCCATACAATGACATACATCAAGTGTCTGTAATTACAATAATAGTCTGGGTACATGAAAAGATAAAAGGTACCTCAAAGTACAATATATATGGCCTGGAGCTCGAATCCTCCACTAGCCACTACTCCGTACGCCGCAGGGAGATCCTTCTTCACTTGAAGAACTCTGGGGGGGGAGAAAAATAGGGTGAGCTTCTAAATCGCTCAGTAAGGGGGGTAAAGGGACTCAGTTATATAAACCATTTCACACATCACAAATATGTATTTGTTTATAAAGCTCATTTGAAATCGTAGCATGAAAGCTCTCAAAACATCATCTCATAACTCGTTAAATCATGTGAAAACATGAAGATAAAAGGCTCAACACTGAGCACTCACAAGCATGTGTAAAGATATGCAATAATGGCTGTTCTCAAATACGTGATAAAAATCACCTCAGTAAATCACACGTGACCAGGTCACAAAACACAACTCATGTGTAAAACGAGACTAGGTAATAAAACTCAATTAAAACTCGTCATGGCACATCAAATATGTATCTCCTCTGGGTGCGCATCCCAGGCATCCTCGTATAGAGGGAACGTCGACAATATGGTCGTGTGCAAAGTATATTGGACTTATATGTTACCAGAACAAGGCCCGGCCTTACTTGCTATCAGAGCAATGCCTCGCCTAATGCACACTGACCTGTGGTCCCTAGGTCGGTTCCCAGGCGGCCCACTCTCTCGGTCTTACATGCTACCAGAGCAATGCCTCCCAACGCTACCAGAGCGGAGGAATAATCGGACTTATATGTTACCAGAACAATGCCTGTGGTCCCTGGGTCGGTTCCCAGGCGGCCCACTCTCTCGGTCTTACATGCTACCAGAGCAATGCCCGTGGTCCCTGGGTCGGTTCCCAGGCGTCCCACTATATCGGTCTTATATGCTACCAGAGCAATGCCCGATGTGTATTCGACATGACACGCCTAAGTCTCAATTATTAGCCATTATCTTATAAAACGTTATGCCTTCACGTAGAACTCATAATGGTTTTCTCTTAAAAACTCATTTAAAACATTTGTGTACTCAACACAAAACATATTAAAACCGAGTTCCAACCGGCAAAACACGCACACATTTTCTCAAATCTCAATATCGCCTTAACGTAGAGCCCAATTTGCTTTTCACGCAACTCAAAGGTTTATAAAGCAATTTCACACTTAGCTTATAAACTCATAAAATAGGGGGCTCCAACCGGCTATAAAAACCGTGTGCAATTAAATCTCAACACAACACAAAACATGCTTGTATTCTCAAATCATGGTTCATGCTAACAATTCATCAAATACATACACAAAATGGTTTAGTTTTCCCTTACCTCTTTGCACCTCGTATAGTGCAATTGTTCTCCCGTATCATGGACTAGCCTCGCATTCCACTCTGGAACTCCCGAGCTGTCCAAACGATGTTAAAACATCAATACTCCACATCACATAAGCCTCAATTCTCAAAATCGAGCATAATTGCTCATAACACCTCAATTCTCTTGGTTTCTCGCAACTCAACCCTAAACTACAACATTATTCACAATATCCCAATATCCTACGTTCCTCATGCCAATTATCTAGGCTAATTCTCCACATTGTCCAATTTTCCATTTATAGCTCACAATTTCCTAAATTCACCAAAATTCTCAAATATACCTATCACTCCTACCACATTGAAATTTAATCAATCCCTAGTCATCTTTCAACCATTTCAACACAAATTCAACCACCAATAACATCAAAATCAACTCAAATATCAAGATCGAGGTTTAGAAATTACCCAAAGCTTGTGAGACGCACAACTCACGCCTCGATCCGATTCGTCCTTCGATTTCCTAGTATGTTGTTCTCCCTTTGATGAGGAACAATTTTCCTTCTTACCACAATAGCTGATTCGGCCGAAAATGGGTGATTTTGAGGAGTGAGAAACTAGGTTTTCGAAAAAATGGAGGTTTTGGAAGAGAGAGAAAGTGAATTTCAGGAGAAAACACGGGTTCCTTATATAGACTGGAGGTAGGAGATCGATCTGCCTCTTGCTGAGATCGATCTGTGTTTGAAATTTGGGGACGATCTGGGCAATTTTATGCCTAGGAGATCGATCTGTCGAAGGGTGAGATCGATCTCTTTATGGCTTTATGAGATCGATCTGCTCCTAAAGAGATCGATCTTCTCCCCAAACAGAAGCATTTGGAGATCGATCTCCTCCTCATGAGATCGATCTTCTCTCTAACAGATTCATTTGGAGATCGATCTCTTCCTCATGAGATCGATCCCTTCTCAAACAGATTCATAAGGAGATCGATCTCTTCCATTGGAGATCGATCTGCTTCTCAAATTTCTCCTTCCTCGTGAATTATAACTCACCAGATCGATCTCTCATCCTCCCAGATCGATCTGCTCCTCATAGTTCATGCTTATTTTACACACTTAACATATAAATCTCCAATTATAATTCTCACAATTCACATAGCTCAATAAATTACACTTCAATTTATTAATACATCACTAAATATGTCTGAAATTCTCAGATCTCACACTTCTTGCACATAAGGAATTATTTTTGGTGATATGGCTCCAACCTTTATTAGTATTAAAGTTTCGGTTCTGTATACTAAGTTGAACGGTGTTTCCCCTATCGGTACTCGACTTGTGGTCCTATACGCCCATAAAATACTAGGCAACTTATCCACTCAAGCTTCTTTTGCCTTGTCCAGACGAGTGTTAAGACCGCGATGTATTATCTTGTTACTGATTTCAGCTTGGCCGTTAGCTTGTGGGTACGATATCGAAGATATCCTGAGCTGGATCCTTAGTCTTTCATAAAAATTTCGAAATGCATCACAATCAAATTGTTTCCCATGATCCGCATTCAAAATTCTTGAAATTCCAAATCGACAGATTATCTCTTTCCAAACCATTGCTTCAACATTTTTCTCTGTAATCGTGGCTAATGGCTATGCTTGTATCCATTTAGTAAAATAATATGTCGCTACTAACAAATACTTCCTTTGACCCATGCTACCGAGAATGACCATAGTATATCCAAACCCCGTTGGGCGAACGATATAAGTTAGAATGTGTTTTGAAGGGTCGATATTGGGGCAGTCATCAAGGGACCAAATCTTTAACACTTATCACACCTTCGCACTTTATCGAGCGCATCTTGCTTAAGTAGGGGCCAACAGAATCCTGCTCTGAGTATTTTTGTTTCTAAGGCTCGGGCTCCTAAATGCTATCCACATATTCCCTCATGAACATCGGCCAATGCGTAGTTATCTTGTTCTAGGCCTAAACATTTCAACAGTGGCATAGTATATCCCATTTTATAGAGCTCCTCATTCACTAGAGTGAATTTTGCACTTTGAATTCTCATTCTCCGAGCTATTTCTTTATCATTAGGAAGTGTTCCCTTCATTAAATACTGTTTAATAAGCATCCTCCAGTCAGTACCGACTTCAATTTCTAGCACCCCTTCTTCTTCTATGCTCAGCTTCACCAACCTTTCTACTTTCACGGACCTCCCAATGGCTTCTTTAAAGGATGCTAACTTAGATAGGGCATAGGCATGACTATTTTCAGATCGATCAATTTGAGTTAGCTGAAAATTATCAAATGATCGAGCTAACTACTAGACTTTTTTCAAGTATGGAATGATAGTAGATTCCTAAACTTCATATTGCCCATTGAACTGGTTAACAACAAGTTGGGAGTCATTATGAGCTAACAAGTTTCAAACTTAGAGCTCCCTTGCAAGTTTCATGCCACCAATTAAAGGTTCATATTTGGCCACATTGTTGGAACTAAGGAAATTAAAGCGTAGAGAATACTCCAACATTTCTCCTTCTGGCGATACTAATACAATGCTAGCTCCGCTTCTTTTGATGCTTGATGCTCCATCAACAAACAATTTTCACCATTCCAACTCTTTCACCTTGGGATCTTTTCGACATATGCACTCAATAATAAAATCTGTCAGTGCATGTGCATTGATAGCTTGTCGAGGCTGAAAAGAGATATCATACTCTCCGAGTTTAACAGCCCACTTCAGTAACCTCTCGAAATGCTTAGGCTTTTAGAGTATCTGTCTCAAAGGTTGATCTATTAATACTGTTATCGAATGTGCTTGAAAATAAGGGTGTCATTTTCGTGCAACCAGGACAAGTGCTAGAGTTATTTTCTCAGCTTGCAGATACCTTGTGTCTGCCTCTAAAAGCACTTTGCTCACATAGTAAACTGGCCTATCTCCTTCTACAGTATGCTTTCGACTCCTCAAAAGTTGTTTGACATTCTTCAGTCCATTCGAAGCTTTTCCTGCCTCGGAGTGTTTTTGAAGAACGGTATGCTTCTTTCAGTAGATTTTGACAAGAAACGGTTTAATGCAGCTATTCTCCCTGTCAACCTTTGCACCTCTTTAAAAGTAACTGAAGGCCTCATGTCCAAAATGGCTTAGACCTTCTTGGGGTTGCCCTCAATCCCACGATTGATTATCATGAATCCCAAAAATTTCTCGGATTGGACTCCGAACAAACACTTGTTGGGATTTAGCTTCTTGTTATACTTCCTTACAACTTCAAAGACTTTAGATAATTGCAAAGCATGAGATTCCCCTTCTTTACTTTTTACGATCATATCATCCAAGTAAGCTTCCATTGTGTTGCCAAGCAGATCCTTAAAAATTTTATTCACTGTACGATGATACGTAGTACCCGCATTTTTTAAGCCAAACGGCATCACTCTGTAGCAGTAAGTGTCTTTATCAGTAATGAGAGACATATTTTCTTCGTTTTCGAGGTGTATTAAGATTTGATGATAACCAGAGAATGCGTCTAAGAAACTAAGGAACTCGTATCCTGAAGTTTCATCTACTAGCTTATCTATTCGAAATAATGGGTACGAGTCTTTTGGACATGCTTTATTCAAGTCGGTAAAGTCCAAACACATTCACCACTATTCGATGTCTTTCTTTACCATCACCACATTCGCTAGCCATTTCGGATACAGAACCTCCCGGATGAATCCAGCCTCAAGCAACTTATCTATCTCTTCTTCAATGACTTGCTGTCGTTTAGGGGCGAAGTTCCTTTTTTTTCTGTTTGACAGGTTTTTCCCCGAGCAACACGTTAAGCTCATGACAGATAACTTTTGGATCAACTCCAAGCGTGTCAGCAGGGGTCCATGCGAAGGCATCGGCGTTATCTCTTAAGCATTTTATCATCTCCCTCTTCACTTCGGGCCTCAACTGACCCCCGATGTACACTTTCTTCTCTTCATTGCCAATTTTCAATGTTATTTCTTCCATTTCTTCGATAGGTTTCGGCTTAGGTGGTTCAATAATAGTAAGGGTTTCTTTCCTCTGAATCTCCTTACATGTAGTTGATGCAACATTACAAGTTCTCGCTCTCCTTTGATCTCCTCTTACCTGCCCCACACCTCTAGGAGTTGGGAATTTCATTAGTAGATAACACTAGGAGAGTACGACTCTGATGTCACTCAACAATGGTCGTCCAAGAATAACATTGTAGGCCAGAGATGTTGATTTGACCACCATAAATAAGACTTGTCTCGTAACACTCTTAGGGTCTTCTCCCAAAGTAACTGGTAGTTCAATCGACCCTGCCACCCTTACTTTCTCTCCTGTGAAACTAAACAGAGGGGTAGTCACAGGCTTCAATCTGTCTTCACTTAGATTCATTTTTTTGAAACAATTCTAGTAGATAAGGTTCACCGAGCTTCTATTATCCACTAGAATTCGGTCTATCGGATGTTTAGCCACGACTGTCGATATAACCATATGATCATCATGCAGGACAATAATATCTCCTTGATCAGCAGGCATAAAGGTAATCGTCTCTCCGTCTTCGGGCGTTTTCATCACAGAATGGACCTGGTATGCTTGTCTAGCGTAAGCCTTCCATGAAGCAGACGAACTACCAGCTATGTATTCTCCACCATAAATGACATGAATTGTGACTCTTGTAGGTTCATTATCTATCTGCTCATTCCTACGTTCTTCTTGCCTTGGCCCATTTCCTCTCTCTTCGTTTCTTCTCATATTTCCTTTGTTATCATTGCGTCTATCTCGCAGTTTGTTGTCTCCTCGACCGCACACAGGATATGGATTCCTTTCAGTTCTCTGTACGAAACAGTCTAACAACCCTTCTCTAGCTAATTTCTCAAGCTGATTTGTTAGATCCCGACACTTCTCAGTTGAATGACCAAAGGCGGAGTGGAAGCTACAATAGGATCTGAGGTCTCGTCTTAGATTTCCCTCACCTCTTCTAGGGAATTGAAGCATCCCAGTTCTTTTGTTTGTAGCTAATATCAAAGCACGCGGTTCGGTAAACTGCGTGTAATTAGCATACTTCAGCTTTGAGGCTTTGCCTGATTTGTCTGATCTTCCTATGTTCTTCTCATCAGGCTCTCTATCTTGCTTCCTTTCTTCTTTAAGGTCCCGCATTGGTATCATTTTCATCACCTTCTCTTGAGTGATATACTTGTTTACTCTAGAGAACAAGTCTGAAATTATCGTTGGCTGATCCAAAGATAACGATTCTTGTAGCTTTTCGGACCTTGTCCCCTGTAGCATAGCTGTCACCGCTACCCCAACTTGTAGATCACGTACCTTAAGAGTAGCATCACGGAATCGATTTACATAGCTTTTCAATGATTCTTTGTTCCCTTGTCTTAGGGTGAGTAGATAGGTGGTCTCCTTCCTCTTGTGACTATTTATCACAAAGGCCTTCAAAAATTCACTTCTCAATTGATTGAAAGACGAAATAGACCCTTCTGGAAAGTTGTTGAACCACTTCAGTGCATGACCAGTTAAGGTTAGGAGAATACCCTACACATAATCTCATCCTCTCATCCATGTAGTAGTATTAACGACTCATAATTTTCAACATGGTCATAAGGGTCGGTCTTTCCGGCATATGCATCTTGAATTTTGGGGGCAGGGGTTTTCCCATGATCGTTGTACTAAATGGGATTCTTCTTATCTGGTTCTCTTCAGTCGGAACCAACTTTTTCCACTCTAAGATTCGTTCAACCATTCTCTTCATGTCTGTGGCATCTTGTGCCATAGGTGCAGGTCGATCTTGGACCTTTTCAGTGTTACATGAATTAGCTTGGTCGCCATCAACAACCTCTTTCCCCTTACTATGTAGGTTATGAGTTCGGTTATGATGAGTCCGAGATTAAAAGTTTACCATTTCAGTTCCAAAGTTCCACGCTAGATCTATTTCTGAGTTTCTCCTCCCCGTATGGGATCTCGTCATTCCAGCACCTCCTATACCATTCATATATCCATCATTCATCCTAGTTGGACTTTCAAAACTTCTGACATTCGGGTGTCGAAAGCCCTTAACAATCTCTTGTGCAGAGTCTCTCATACCTTGATTCCTCAAGCCTTCCGCAGACTCGCGCGAGGGGTCTTCCGCACCCGGGCGCCTCAGATATTTTGTACTCTCGCTCAGGGGGTCTTGTGCACCCTGGCACCCCAGGTCTCACGCACTCTCACACATAGGGTCTCGCGCATCAATTCTTTCACAGGGTTTTGCGCACCCTGACGTCCTAAGTCTATTACACCCTCGCGCATGGGGTCTCGCGCACCCTGGCGCATTAGGTCTTATGCAGGGTCTCGCGCACCCTGGCACCTCAAGTCTCTTACACCCTCGCGTACCCTGGTGCATCAGGTCTTCCGCTATGTCTCGCGCACCCTAGCGTCCTAGGTCTCTTGCACTCTCGCGCATGGGCTCTCGCACACCCTGGTGCAGAAGGTCTTTCGCAGGGTCTCACGAATCCTGGCGCATCAGGTCTTCCGCAGTGTCTCCACACCTTGGCCCACCAAGTCTCTCGCACCCTCGCACATGGGATCTCGCGCTTCCTGGCGTATCAGGTCTTTCATACTCTTATGTAGGAGGTCCCGTGCACCCTGGCACATCTGGTCTTCCGCACTCTCGCGCGGAGGGTCTTGTGCACCCATGTGCCTCAGACCTTCTGCAGCCTCACGCATGAGGTCTTTCGCAGCCTCACGTAACAGGTCTTCTGCAGCTAGACGTAGAGTGTTTCCAGCACCCTGACGCCTTAAGCCTTCCCCAGTCTCACGCCCAAGCTCTTCAACTTCCAAAGTACTCCTTCTTTGTGTTCTATCTCCCACCAAGTTTTGAACGGCCGATGGTAGATTTACTTGCGGGAAGGCACCCTTGAACAAATCAACCGTAGCACGTAATGCATGGGTGGTTTCTTCTCCCTATTTCCTCATAGCTTCAATTCTGCTACAAGGATTGTCATCATATTTGACTCTCTCTCCCTTTAAGCTTCATCCCCAAAGTCGCCCAATGGAGAGCTCGCCATGTCCTTATTCTCATCACTCCTCCTTGTTGTTGAACGTGTCCGCATCATTGTTGTAGAGCAAAGAGTTTTTCTTTCGTTTCCCACAAACGGCGTCAATTGTTGTTGCCAAGCACAACGATGATGTATTGTTGACGTCTTCACTTCGATCTTTTTGCCATGTGTTACCAAAAGCTCTGCAAGAGTAGGAATAATCAGAGGGACACATGGGTTATTCCCTACGTAAGCACTTCGATACTTAAGTCAGAATAAAATTTTGGCAAACCTCCAATAAAGTAAAAATTAGAGAATTAATTAGTTTCATAAATCATACTTGGTCCCTGTTTATAGAAATTAATTTCATCTTTAATTACGTATTTGTCCACCTATATTAGTCAGAGATACTCAAGGGTAAAATCGTCCAGATAAATTTTAACGTAAAATCTTCTCTCATTTGTATTCAATTTTTATGTGTCATGTGACACATTATGATGATATCACGTGGCGTATTGTGATGATACCACATAGCATTTTTTTTTCTTTTTTTTATTTTTTTTCTTATTTCATTTTACTCGTAACATCAAGAAAGACAAATATTTCCTAAATGATCAACAGCTGAAATTCATTTTCTCTGGTGCTATTGTATGTTGTATTAGTATATATTATCTAAATGTGGAACTAGGATAGATTCTATTTTGTTTAATGGCACAAGATGTTGCATTCTTCCTTTCCAATTTCTCTTCTTTTTTTTAAAGAAAATAACATTTTAAACATCTATATTATATTCTATTCCTTTCCTATTTTTATTTTCTAAATTAATAATCTTGTTTCCAAAATTTTGGTACTTTTTCATACATATGATTGTCTGAGGTCAATATAGCTGTGTTCCAACCCTTCAACTATGTTTGATTAATCTTTCCATCATTTCCCTCCCATTGGATAATAAATTAATATTTTTATTTTTTAGATATAACATATTTTGTATTTATTTGTTTTCATATTATCAATATTTTTTTTGGTGTTTTATAGGTTGGTTTTAGATCTTCGTTGTGTTGGTAAATTTTGTATCCCTACTTGTTATTAGAATTTTTAGGTTTTCTATTCTTTTAACTTTATTACCATTAATTAATTAATATATATATATAGATTATTATTTAATATGTTTTCAATAGAGTTTTCAATTTCATAGGCAAGTTAAGATGGTGATACAAATTTCACTTTATTTTTTATAATTTTTTTAATATTTCATTATAAATATGTCTTGTCATTTTAACTTATTTGTGAAATTTAAAAACTTTACTAATAATTTATTGGATAACGATCCTATATATATTCACTAAATTAGATGAGATTTCTTTTTAGTTGTATGCATAAAATAAATTCATTATTGGGATAAAAATTTGGAGTTCTATTTTTTTCATCAAGGTAAACTTCAATGCTTTTGTTTTTTTGTTAGCCACAGAGTGTATTAAAGTTGAATTTAAATTTTAAGTATGTGCTTGGTAAAGTAAAAAGGAGTAATAACGGATAAAAATATGTGAAAATAATGAAAATAAATGTCCTTTTGTTAATGTTTGATAAGAAAAAGAAAAGCGAGGAAAGAAAATAAAAAACATTGTAATTTTTTATTAACAAAATGAAATCATTTCAAATTTAAAAGATTAATAAAGAGAAAATAAAAAAAATATGAGTCAAATATATATTTATAAAATTATCTTAATTTCTTAATTTTATTTTATTATCTAAATTAATTAATGATATAATGGTAAATAAATATAATTTTATTTTTTAATTTTTAATTTTATTAAGTAATGAAAAGAAAGAAATTAATTATATTTTGTTTCCAATTTATATTATATGTATATATATAATTAAATTAAATTTACTGGCATGTTTTATACTCCTTCCGTCCCAATAAAATCATGTTTCATGACATATTATATAAAACCACATGATTCTATTCCTTTGTCTCAAATAATCATATATATTTCATGACATTATATATGGATCAGTAGTTTAATTGTAATATCTTATTTATAAATTTGTTGACAAAAACATAAATGGATAAATCTTATTTTTATCTTTATCTATAATAATTATATGATATATCAAGAAATACAAATATTTCCTAAATGATCAACAGCTGAAATTCATTTACTCTGGTGCGATTGTATGTTGTATTAGTATATATTATCTAAATGTGGAACTAGGACAGATTCTACTTTGTTTAATAGCACAAGATGTTGCATTTTCCTTTCCAATTTCGCCGGGAATGTTTGATTAATCTTTCCATCATTTCCCTCCCATTGGATAATAAATTAATATTTTTATTTTTTAGATATAACATATTTTATATTTATTTGTTTTCGTATTATTAATATTCTTTTGGTGTTTTATAGGTTGGTTTTAGATCTTCATTGTATTGGCAAATTTTGTATCCCTGTTTCTTATCAGAATCTTTAGATTTTTTTATTATTTTAATTTTATTACCATTAATTAATTAATATATATAAATTATTATTTAATACATTTTTAATAGAATTTTTAAATTTCATAAGTAGATTAAGATGGTGATACAAATTTCATTTTATTTTTTATAATTTTTTTATTAGTTCATTATAGGTATGTCTTATCATTTTAATTTCGTTTATGAAATTTAAAATTTTTATTATAACTTATTGAATAATAATTTTATATATATTTACTAAATTAGATGAGATTTATTTTCAGTTGTATACATAAAATAAATTTATTATTGGGATAAAAATTTTAATGATATTTTTTTTGATGATGATATTAAAATAAAATCAATGATTATAGTTCCGATATAGAGTTTACCATTTTATTTTTTATATTGATTCTAATGAAGTTTTGTTGTCCACTAAATTTGGAATTCTATTTTTTTCATCAAGGTAAACTTTAATGCTTTTTTTTGTTTTTGTTAGCGACAGAGTGTAAAAATGTTCTACTGTTAAGTAAACGCTTAACAGTGTAATGATAGATAAGAATATGTGAAAATATAGAAAAAAATGTTCTACTGTTAGTGTTTGATAAAAAAGAACAATGTAAAAAATATATATATTGTAATTTTTTATTAACAAAATAAAATTATTTTAAATTTAAAAAAATAATAAAAAAATGAGAGAGATATGAATTAAATATATATTTATAAAATTATTTTTAATTTTTTAATTTTATTTTGTTATCTAAATTAATTAATAATATAGTGTTAAATTAATATATTTTTAATTTTTAATTTTATTAAATAATAGAAAGAGAAAAAAATATATTTTGTTTCAAATTTATATTATATATATATAATTAAATTAAATTTACTAACATGTTTTATATAAAATTACCTATTAATATCTGTTCAGGCTTGACATGACCCCTGGACTACACACTTTACTGATAATTGGAAGGATGAAAATTCTAGGAAATAGTGTTTCGGTTCCTGCAACTTTTCTCTGGTTTGAGACTTAAAGGGTGCTAGGACCCTACCTGAATCAGTACTACAGAAGTCAAAAGTACTAGACATAATCATTCATTGCATTTATACCTTTTGCCTCGTCTCTTAAGAAATCTATATTGTCGCAATGGAAAGAAATGAAAGTCTGTTTATATAGTTGTGGTACTACCAATGTCAAAGAAAAAGAGGCAAACATTTCTCTTTTCGCTACAGGTATATTGTTGAATAAGAAAGAAAAAAAAAATCTGTTTATATATGTTTTTGTTTATTTATTTGGATGTTTACTGAATTTGCGTTTTTTTTAATTTATGTATATTTATTTGATATTTTTATTGTCTTTATCTTTTTTAAAAAAATATTAGAAAAAAATGCGTAACAAAGTATTTTAATTTCTTTAACTACGTTATCGAATGCACTAAAAACGTTATTTATTTTCCCTTGTAATTTTAGATATTTATTTTTTCGATCTAATTTTGTTGAGATAAAATAAAAGTGGTCCAACTTGTTAAAAAAATTATAATTACATAATATTTATATTCAAGATCTCATATTCAATTATCAAGAAAATTAGAATACAGAAATATACATGGATTCATTGAAATTGATTTATTGAGATTAGCAATCTTTTAATCTAAATTTTTACTTTTGAGATAAAACTCTGACTCACTCACTGATGGGATATAAGAATGAAAAAATTGCGTTTAAACTGTGGACCATAACTTATTTATAACTGAAGTATATTTTATCCTATTTTGACCCATCATTAAAATAGAATAAAATATCAAGTCTCTACACATGGTAAAACTCATACTAATTGAGGTGCACTGAAGTTCAATAACTTTATTTGATCACTTTTAAGTTGATTAAAACAAATTAGATAGTCTGTAATGTACAATAAATTGATATATGTAGGTCTACACAAATAATTTTTCAACAATCTCCCACTTGGGCCACATATGTCGCTTGACTATTGTAGATTTAAAAATAACTTTATGAGCTCAATATTTGCTATCTTACAAAGAAAATCTCTAAACAATCTGGTATATCAATTATATCAATTATATCAATATAGGATCAAAGCGATCTTTGTTACGTATATTCCAAACTAGACCCATCAATGGTTACGAATATTAATATAATCAATGACATAGATCAAGTATGAATGTGTAGCATGAAAATTACATGAAACGTGATCCCTTAACATGCCTATTTTCAACTGGTCCTTCTTTATCATTCTTTCAAGATTTTATGCATATTGCTACTGAAAGAATATTACTTTATTTCAGCATTTTCAATAATAACAAAAATTACTTTATTCTGATCAG
Organism: Firmiana major; assembly: GCA_033439115.1. Taxonomy (NCBI): domain Eukaryota; kingdom Viridiplantae; phylum Streptophyta; class Magnoliopsida; order Malvales; family Malvaceae; genus Firmiana; species Firmiana major. The sequence goes on along the minus strand of CM065898.1, from coordinate 78,485,917 downwards.
AAAAATCTCAATAACAAAAGAACATCAAGAAACAAGCTCCCATTATACAAGTATATCATCAGGATGAACCACACTCATACGAGCTACATGCTCATGAAACACCTTAGGTGGTACTCCCTTTGTAAGCGGATCCACAATCATGGAGTTTGTATTTATATGTTCAATAGTAATATGAAGACTCTGAACTCTCTACTTAACAACAAGAAACTTAATGTCAATATGTTTTGACTTCGATGAGCTTCTGTTGTTCTTAGAGTATAACTCAGCGGCTTTATTATCACAATTAATTTTCAATGGCCTCTCAATACCATCGACAATGCACAGTCCGGTGATAAAATTCCTCAACTATATTGCTTGGTTCGATGCCTCATAACAGACTATAAATTCTGCCTCCATGGTGGAAGAAGCTATGAGTGACTGCTTTATACTCTTTCATGAGACAGCTCCTCCAGCTAATATGAAAATATAGCCAGAAGTAGATTTTCTGCAATTAAGACAACTAGTAAAATCGGAGTCTGAATAACCAACGATCTCTAAATGATCTAACCTTTGATATGTGAACATGTAATCTTTAGTTCTTTGTAGATACTGCATAACCCTCTTTACTGCTTTCCAATGATCCTTACTAGGGTTACTTAAATATCTGTCGAGCATTCCAACTGTGTATGTAATATCTGGACGCGTACAGACTTGAGCATACATAAGACTCCCTACTGCTAAGGCATAAAGAATCTTTTGCATCTCTTTCTTTTCAATCTCATTTCTTGGGCATTGAAGCAAACTAAATTTATCACCTTTAGCAATGGGTGTATCTCCTAATATACAATTCTTCATGTCAAATTTGCTAAGCACCTTATCGATATATGCCTTTTGTGATACGCCAAGTATTCCACGAGAACGATCTCGATGGATCTGTATGCCCAACACAAAAGATGCATCCCCAAGATCTTTCATTTTAAATTTACTTGATAGAAATCTCTTGGTTTCATGCAACAAACCTATATCATTGCTTGCTAGCAGAATATCATCAACATAAAGCACCAGAAGAATAAACTTACTCTCATTGATTTTGTGATAAATACATTGATCAACAATGTTCTCTTTAAAACCAAATGAGGTAATCACTTGATCAAATTTTCGGTACCATTGACGAGATGCTTGCTTTAAACCATAGATGGATTTCTTTAATTTGCATACCGAATGTTTCAAATTATCCGACACGAAATTTTTTAGTTGTACCATATAAATTGTTTCTTCAATGTCTCCATTAAGAAACGCTGTCTTTACATCCATTTGATGTAACTCTAAATTATAATGAGCTACAAGTGTCATAATAATTCTAAAAGAGTTTTTCGATGAAACTGGAGAGAAAGTCTATTTATAATCAATGCCTTCCTTTTGAGTGAAACCTTTGGCGACTAGACGTGCTTTATATCATTTAATATTACCTTTCGAATTTCGTTCTTTTTTGAAAATCCATTTACAATCAATCGGTTTCGCTCCTTTAAATAATTTAACAAGATCCCAAACGCCATTGTCCTCCATTGATTTCATCTCATCTTTCATGGCCTTTATCCAAAGTTGGGAGTGAACACTTTGTTTGGCTTCAGTGAAAGATGTTGGATCATCTTCCATTCATATATCAAGCTCATGTTCTTGGAGATAAACGATGTAATCATCTGGAATCGTTGATCTCCTCTACCTAGAGGATCTCTTTAATGACACTTCCAATTGAGGTTGTTGTTGCTCCTCTAATTGAATAGGAGTTGGCTCTTCAATACAAGCAAGAGGTAACCCAGGAGTATCTTGATAATCTGTATTTACATCTTGAACAACGTCAGACCTAATTGCCAGATCATTTTCAATTGCAACTAAAGAAATGGTGACATGTTCTTCTTCAAAGATAATATTTTTGGGTTTGACACTCTCACTATATTCAACATCCTCAATGAACTTAGCATTTCTCGTCTCGAAAAAATATATACACTGCAGTCTTTAAGGCTTCTCCCCCAAAGTGATTCTGGTAAAGAATAATGATATATCATACTTCTTATCATATCATTTAGGGTCCGATTTCGTCTCTCAGCTACACTATTTTGACTTGGAGTCCCCGGCATGGTGTATTGAGGAACAATCCCACATTTTGCTAAATACCTTACAAAGGTCCTGGACGTTGTTCACCTGAACCGTCATATCTACCATAGTATTCGCCACCACAGTCAGAGTTAACGACTTTAATTTTTCTACCAAGTTGATTTTCAACTTCAGCTTTATAGTCCTTGAAAACGTCCAACGACTGAGACTTCTCATGAATTAAGTATAGGTACCCATAACGAGAATAGTCATCTACGAAAGTAATAAAATACTGTTGACCATTCCAAGAAGCCGCACGGAATGGACCACATATATCAATATGAATTAATTCCAAGTCGTTTGAACTCTTTTTGGCACATATTTTCTTGATATTTGTTTGTTTTCCCTTAATACACTTAATACAGATTTTGAAATCTAAAAAATCAAGGGAATCGAGAATTCCTTCCAACACAAATCTCTGTATTCTTTGTTCAGAAATATGCACTAAACGTTTGTGTCATAACATAGAAGAATTCTCATTAATTAATTTGCGTTTTGTACCATAATTATTTATATGCAAGCATTTATTAACATATGAGGCATGTAGGTCCAATTTATATAAATTGTCAACTAAAGAACCAGTACCAATAAGATTTGAATACTGAAAGAGACTAAATTTTTCATTTCCAAATGAATAAGAATAACCTAATTTGTCCAAATTAGAAACAAAAATCAAATTTCGTCTAAATGACGGTACATAAAAAGTCTCGTCCAAATCTAAATAATAACCAGATTCTAACTTTAATCTGAATAGACCAATAGCCTCAACGGGAGCTTTCTCACCATTTCTCACATAGATAAAACTTTTTATCATCAGTTGGCTTTTTGCTCCTTAGACAGCCCTGCATTGTCACACTTATGTGATAGTTGCACCTGTATCTATCCACCAAGTGTGATTGGGTAGTAAAGCCAAATTAACTTCAGAACAAGCAAGGTTGAGAAGTTTACCCCTTTTGGCAAGCCATTTTTTGTACTTGGAACAATCCTTCTTCACATGTTCATCCTCACGACATAAGAAACAAGTGATCACCTTATCCTGTTTCTACTTAGGGTTGTGAAGTTTCAATGTTTGCAGTGCCTTTTTCTGTATTGTTCTTTTTCCTTTTCTTGTTGGCAACATTACCATTGGAAGAAAATGCTAATTGAGCACTTTTATCTTATCTTATTTCAGTCTCTCTTCCTCTTACACACACTGAGCAATGAGCTCGTTAAGAGTCTATTTCTCCTTTTGAGTATTGTAACTTATCTTAAAGGGATTAAATTGTGGAGGAAGAGATATCAAGACCAGGTGCACGAGTATGTCTCCAAACAACTCTAACTTTAGTGCCCTTAATCTTGTAACAAGATTATACATTTTCATAATGTATTCCCTTATGTTTCGTTTGTCGTTATACTGCATTGGAACAAGTTTAGTTAGAATAATACTTGTTTCGACCTTTTCATAAGCAGCAAATCTGTCTGCAATCTGTTTAAGGAAACTTTTAGCGTTTTCTTCCCCAGGTATTGCGCCCCTAATGGCATCCGGAATTGAGTACTTCATGATCATCAAACCATGCGATTTGAACGCTCCAATTTTTCATAAAGTGCCCTTTCCATAGCTGAACTATTATCAGTAGAGGCCGGAGGTCGTTCTAACCTGATCGCATAGTCCAAATCCATACACCCAAGCACAATGGTTACGTGCTCCTTCCATTTCTCAAAGTTAGTGTCATTAAGCACTGGAATGTTATTCAAATTGACAGATATGAAAGAAACATTTACTATAAGTAGAAAAACAATAATCAGCTCACAACCAAATAATTTTGGGCCATATAAGATACCAAGTACAATATTGACATTTAGTCTTTAGACAAAAATATCAATTTGTAAGCAGTACTCTTAAACTTTATTAGTAAATATTGATAACCAAATCCTACCAATAATATGTCTTTCTTTGGACCGACATATTACATGCATGAAAAAAAAATTATCACATATTTACTACCTTATGTGTTAATAATTCAGCAAAAAAAAATCTTTCTTGGATCGATTATTTCCCGCATGAATTAAAAAAAAAATATTGTCATATAAATTCTTTAAAGACAACCTTATTTTTCAAAATAAATAAATTAATATAAAAGAGGTAACTTTGGTGGCATTTTATATCAATTTAATTTATTTTGAAACTTTATTTTTCATATGTTTGTAGGTGAGAGTACATAAATATATTGACAATTTCAAGGAGAGTACATATTACCAATCAACTCAGAACATCATAAAACATATCACCATGAAGCAAAACAAGAACAATCATGTGCATAACATACAACTTTAATTCAAATAATGCATTATTTGAATTAAAGTTGTATGTTATGCACATGATTGTTCTTGTTTTGCTTCATGGTGATATGTTTTATGTGATACGCCAAGTATTCCACGAGAACGATCTCGATGGATCTGTATGCCCAACACAAAAGATGCATCCCCAAGATCTTTCATTTTAAATTTACTTGATAGAAATCTCTTGGTTTCATGCAACAAACCTATATCATTGCTTGCTAGCAGAATATCATCAACATAAAGCACCAGAAGAATAAACTTACTCTCATTGATTTTGTGATAAATACATTGATCAACAATGTTCTCTTTAAAACCAAATGAGGTAATCACTTGATCAAATTTTCGGTACCATTGACGAGATGCTTGCTTTAAACCATAGATGGATTTCTTTAATTTGCATACCGAATGTTTCAAATTATCCGACACGAAATTTTTTAGTTGTACCATATAAATTGTTTCTTCAATGTCTCCATTAAGAAACGCTGTCTTTACATCCATTTGATGTAACTCTAAATTATAATGAGCTACAAGTGTCATAATAATTCTAAAAGAGTTTTTCGATGAAACTGGAGAGAAAGTCTATTTATAATCAATGCCTTCCTTTTGAGTGAAACCTTTGGCGACTAGACGTGCTTTATATCATTTAATATTACCTTTCGAATTTCGTTCTTTTTTGAAAATCCATTTACAATCAATCGGTTTCGCTCCTTTAAATAATTTAACAAGATCCCAAACGCCATTGTCCTCCATTGATTTCATCTCATCTTTCATGGCCTTTATCCAAAGTTGGGAGTGAACACTTTGTTTGGCTTCAGTGAAAGATGTTGGATCATCTTCCATTCATATATCAAGCTCATGTTCTTGGAGATAAACGATGTAATCATCTGGAATCGTTGATCTCCTCTACCTAGAGGATCTCTTTAATGACACTTCCAATTGAGGTTGTTGTTGCTCCTCTAATTGAATAGGAGTTGGCTCTTCAATACAAGCAAGAGGTAACCCAGAAGTATCTTGATAATCTGTATTTACATCTTGAACAACGTCAGACCTAATTGCCAGATCATTTTCAATTGCAACTAAAGAAATGGTGACATGTTCTTCTTCAAAGATAATATTTTTGGGTTTGACACTCTCACTATATTCAACATCCTCAATGAACTTAGCATTTCTCGTCTCGAAAAAATATATACACTGCAGTCTTTAAGGCTTCTCCCCCAAAGTGATTCTGGTAAAGAATAATGATATATCATACTTCTTATCATATCATTTAGGGTCCGATTTCGTCTCTCAGCTACACTATTTTGACTTGGAGTCCCCGGCATGGTGTATTGAGGAACAATCCCACATTTTACTAAATACCTTACAAAGGTCCTGGACGTTGTTCACCTGAACCGTCATATCTACCATAGTATTCGCCACCACAGTCAGAGTTAACGACTTTAATTTTTCTACCAAGTTGATTTTCAACTTCAGCTTTATAGTCCTTGAAAACGTCCAACGACTGAGACTTCTCATGAATTAAGTATAGGTACCCATAACGAGAATAGTCATCTACGAAAGTAATAAAATACTGTTGACCATTCCAAGAAGCCGCACGGAATGAACCACATATATCAATATGAATTAATTCCAAGTCGTTTGAACTCTTTTTGGCACATATTTTCTTGATATTTGTTTGTTTTCCCTTAATACACTTAATACAGATTTTGAAATCTAAAAAATCAAGGGAATCGAGAATTCCTTCCAACACAAATCTCTGTATTCTTTGTTCAGAAATATGCACTAAACGTTTGTGTCATAACATAGAAGAATTCTCATTAATTAATTTGCGTTTTGTACCATAATTATTTATATGCAAGCATTTATTAACATATGAGGCATGTAGGTCCAATTTATATAAATTGTCAACTAAAGAACCAGTACCAATAAGATTTGAATACTGAAAGAGACTAAATTTTTCATTTCCAAATGAATAAGAATAACCTAATTTGTCCAAATTAGAAACAAAAATCAAATTTCGTCTAAATGACGGTACATAAAAAGTCTCGTCCAAATCTAAATAATAACCAGATTCTAACTTTAATCTGAATAGACCAATAGCCTCAACGGGAGCTTTCTCACCATTTCTCACATAGATAAAACTTTTTATCATCAGTTGGCTTTTTGCTCCTTAGACAGCCCTGCATTGTCACACTTATGTGATAGTTGCACCTGTATCTATCCACCAAGTGTGATTGGGTAGTAAAGCCAAATTAACTTCAGAACAAGCAAGGTTGAGAAGTTTACCCCTTTTGGCAAGCCATTTTTTGTACTTGGAACAATCCTTCTTCACATGTTCATCCTCACGACATAAGAAACAAGTGATCACCTTATCCTGTTTCTACTTAGGGTTGTGAAGTTTCAATGTTTGCAGTGCCTTTTTCTGTATTGTTCTTTTTCCTTTTCTTGTTGGCAACATTACCATTGGAAGAAAATGCTAATTGAGCACTTTTATCTTATCTTATTTCAGTCTCTCTTCCTCTTACACACACTGAGCAATGAGCTCGTTAAGAGTCTATTTCTCCTTTTGAGTATTGTAACTTATCTTAAAGGGATTAAATTGTGGAGGAAGAGATATCAAGACCAGGTGCACGAGTATGTCTTCAAACAACTCTAACTTTAGTGCCCTTAATCTTGTAACAAGATTATACATTTTCATAATGTATTCCCTTATGTTTCGTTTGTCGTTATACTGCATTGGAACAAGTTTAGTTAGAATAATACTTGTTTCGACCTTTTCATAAGCAGCAAATCTGTCTGCAATCTGTTTAAGGAAACTTTTAGCGTTTTCTTCCCCAGGTATTGCGCCCCTAATGGCATCCGGAATTGAGTACTTCATGATCATCAAACCATGCGATTTGAACGCTCCAATTTTTCATAAAGTGCCCTTTCCATAGCTGAACTATTATCAGTAGAGGCCGGAGGTCGTTCTAACCTGATCGCATAGTCCAAATCCATACACCCAAGCACAATGGTTACGTGCTCCTTCCATTTCTCAAAGTTAGTGTCATTAAGCACTGGAATGTTATTCAAATTGACAGATATGAAAGAAACATTTACTATAAGTAGAAAAACAATAATCAGCTCACAACCAAATAATTTTGGGCCATATAAGATACCAAGTACAATATTGACATTTAGTCTTTAGACAAAAATATCAATTTGTAAGCAGTACTCTTAAACTTTATTAGTAAATATTGATAACCAAATCCTACCAATAATATGTCTTTCTTTGGACCGACATATTACATGCATGAAAAAAAAATTATCACATATTTACTACCTTATGTGTTAATAATTCAGCAAAAAAAAATCTTTCTTGGATCGATTATTTCCCGCATGAATTAAAAAAAAATATTGTCATATAAATTCTTTAAAGACAACCTTATTTTTCAAAATAAATAAATTAATATAAAAGAGGTAACTTTGGTGGCATTTTATATCAATTTAATTTATTTTGAAACTTTATTTTTCATATGTTTGTAGGTGAGAGTACATAAATATATTGACAATTTCAAGGAGAGTACATATTACCAATCAACTCAGAACATCATAAAACATATCACCATGAAGCAAAACAAGAACAATCATGTGCATAACATACAACTTTAATTCAAATAATGCAAAATATTAAATAATAAATATTTAACGATTTGAAAAAATTTCAGAAAAATCACCAAAAATTTTAAAATTAAATTCCATTCAAGACTGGAGAAAACGGCGGTCGCCCGGCCACCGGATGGTGGCGTGTGTACCACACTCGCCACCCTCGGCTCGTGGGAGAGATCCCTTTTGGGATCTCCCTACTTCTTCTTCATCCAACCAGGTCGGGTTGACTCAACTGGACCCAGAACAGACCCGTTCGGGTTTGTTCTGTAATTTTCTTTATTTTTTAATTTTTTTGAACTTATTTTTATCCAATTAACTGTACATAATTGAAATTAAACGTGTATTCTACAACGCCCATGCAAAAATCGGACAAAAATCAAGCCAATAAGGATCAAATTGGGACAAATCAAGCCAATAAAGATCAAACAATCACACAATTAAAATTCAATCTTTATATTCTTAGTTTTCTTTCAACCAAAATAAAAAATTTTAATTCTTAACAATTAAACATGAATCGGCTCTTGATACCACTTGTTAGGAAAACTATAATTACATAATATTTATATCCAAGATCTCATGTTCAATCATTAAGAAAATTAGAATACAAAAACGTACCCGGATCCATTGAAATTGATTGATTGATGTTAGCAGTCTTCAAGTCTAAACTTTTACTTTTGAGAAAAAACCCTATCTCACTCACTGATGAGATATAAGAATGAGAAAAATTACGTTTAAACTGGAGATCATAACCTATTTATAACTGAAGTATATTTTATCATATTTTGATCCATCATTAAAATAGAATAAAATATCAGGTCTCTACATATTGTAAAACTCGTACTAATTAAGATGCACTGAAATCCAATAACTTTATTTAATAAGTGGATTAAAACAAATTAGATACTTTACAACATACAATAAATTGATATATATAAACTCAAACAAATTATTTTCTAACACAACACGACTATCCATGGTTCTAAATAGGAAATAAAAATTGCAGCAAATATCGTTTAGATATAAATCTAATTCTTATGGTGTTTTTATTTTATTTTATTTTATTGATTTTGTTATTTCCTGGATTGAATATACAGTTTGGAGTGTAGGCTGAGCTTGAGATCTGTATAAATGGTAATCTAAGTTAAGGATGCCAGTTCTTCGGTCTATAGCTACTGTCAACAATTCTTTCATGATAATTCATACAAACAACAAGAGATTGCATCGAAACAACACAGAACATGCTTTTGTACTGCCTCCAATAATTGGAGCAGATGTTAAAGTGTAAACTCCTTGGTTGGTTTCATGGATAGTTGCAGACAACCAAAGGAATAGAATCATGTGGAAGCTATCTTCGAAATTTGGAAAGAAAAATTGAAAAAACCTGTTGTTTGATTGTTTGTTTTTGTTATTATTTTCCTCTCTCCACCATTCTTATTTTCTTGGTGCTTTTGCTTTTGACAGAACACTGCCTTTCTCGCCAAGCATATTGCTTTTAATGGAATTTTTCATACGTAATTCAATTTCTTACAGTGCATGCAGGAATGTCCCTGCTGTATAAACAACTCATTGGCCAGTAAAACATCTTGATGAAATTCAAAGCAATACTACATTATTACATAGTAATATTAAAAACTTCACTGGATAAGTTAATCAAACATTAAACTACATTATTACATAGTACTATTAAAAACTTCACTAGATAAGTTAATCAAACGTTAAACTACATTATTACATAGTAATATTAAAAACTTCTCTAGATAAGTTCATCAAACATTAAACACCAGTTAGTTTTTTTTTTTTAATATACAATATAGAATTAAACACATAATAAAGCAAACCTTAAGATATAAAGCACCTAAATATCACCATAACCAGCAATCCTGTCCATGTTCTGGAACACAACACCTTTGGACTCCTTCAACAGATTGATGCTCTTTTTCAGCCTCTCTCGCTTACCAGAAATTGCAGGAGATTCCACCAACATCCTTTCGATTCCACATCCATCAGGCTCCATCACCTCATTCACAATCTCCTCGATGTCATTATTCACAAGATTATGAATACTATACTGCAAATGCATTGCCATTGAATCGACCAACCTTTTGTGAACAATCTTCCAGTATGCAATCATCCTCATCTTCAGGTCGAAAGCTTGCTGCCAAACCTCGGGATGCTGCCTGAGATGTTCAACTTCAATATCTCCGAAATCTTTAAGACTCACCCTGGCCACGGAAAATGGCTTCAGTGCAGCATTTACATTCGTTACAAAATTTTCTTGTTGACTCATGAGCTTATTCCACTCCATCATGTAATCAGGATTACAAGTATAATCCGTCAGCTTCTCCATCTGCACAATCTCCTTCACCCTGTTGATGGACTGCTCTCTCATCTTTTCAACGAGATTATGAGCTGCTCTCTTTGTAGATGCCTTGAGCTGGTAATATATTTCCGAGTGGTACATTAAAACAGAGGTCACCACTTTATCTATGTAGTCCCAAATCTTTTCAGCAAATTTAATTGGCATATTGGAAATCTGATCCACTTTTCTCTGCAAGATACGAAGGAACGCATTGCGAGGAAGGAAATTTGGCAGTCCAATTCCTTTAGCTTCTTCCAAAACCTTGATCTCCTCCATTAAAAAGTCTTTTGTTGGATCACTTTCCTGAAAGTTGTGAAGCACAACAGCAAACTCGTTGAGCATTTCAACCAGTCGAGCAGTACCATGCATGGTATGATCATCAGGGCATTCATCAAATTCCCCTCTCAAAAGAAGTTTCCTGAGGGATTCTTTAGCGGCTCCAATGATCCTCATAAAGGCTGCCATGGCGTCTGTAACAGAGGCCAAAGCTTTGGGCATTTTTTCCAGTTCTGAAAAATTAGCACTCAGCTTGTCACTGATGTTTTTCACCATCACCGGTAAGCACTTTGCGATAATTCTTTCTTGAATTTCAACCAGTTTTTGCGCCAACACTGGGATACCCACAATTGATTTATCAATCTTTGACAGATGGGGATCAGTTTGGAACAACCTAGCTTCTTCCCTCCTTGCTTCTTCATATGACTCATCACCAATTCGATTTCTAACACAAACATAACCAAGTCCTATATTCACATCATCAGCATTGACCTTCTCAAGAAGCTCCTGAGGGCCCCTATCAGCCTTGGTAACCACAGCAAGAGTTCTCTCCCCTGTCTTGTCTACCATCTGTGACATCCTAATGGATTCACAGGTAGAAAAATCAACAGTAGCAGACAAAACATTGAGGAGAATGCTTTCTTCAGGCGTTATGTACTCCATGATAATATCTCGGATCTGCTCATATATATTTTCAGGCTGTCCGTGGACGGGAACTCTAGTAATTCCAGGAAGATCAACCATGGTGAGATCGGGAACACCATCTTTTTTCACCACTAAAGTTAGTGGGGTGTTAGATATGCCCTTGTCGTGGCCTGCAACCTCATCGGTAGCAAGGTTAATGGCCGTTGCGATATGGGATTCCGCTACAGGAACTGTCTTGCCACTGTACTCCAAGTGAATCTGAGGCGTTGGACTTTGATGACTTTGCAGCCTCATTATGAGGGGTACTCTAGTACAAATTCCCTGGCTTCGAGGAAGACTGACACCAGCCAGCGTTTCAAGAACACTGGACTTCCCAGATGATTGGTCTCCAACTACAACAATGGTGGGGAGTTGTATGCCTTCTTTCATGACGTTTAGTAGCCTGAGCCTGTCAATGGCATCAAGTAAAGGTCGAACTTGGTGATTGAAATGGGAAACAATTGGAGCTTGGCCTGCTACTCCTTCTTGCGCCATAAAAGGATCTTGCCTGGTGAGAGGCAGTGATGCCAGTGGTCGAGGATCATCATAAACGACCATGTCACTGGCAACGATTACACCGTTGCTCTCTGAGGAAGAATCATCATTTCGAATCATTTTTTTTCCTAAGGGAACAACGAGAGCCCTAAAGTTTGTGGGGATATGGCTGAGACTTGAGAAAGAACAGTTAACCGCAGAGGAAGACAGCAATGATTTGAGAGTGTGAGGAGCTCGGTTGAAAGCGCGAGCATTCCCAGTCCGGGGTTTGCCTTATAAAGAGAGAATTTTTGCCTTTGGTCTTTAGTTGTAGGTTCTTTCGTAATTAAGCTCCAATCCGAAGGACCTTTTGTGTCAAAAGTGGGGTTTATTAATTCATAAATCTTATGTCATAATTAAAATACCAATTGTTATTAATAATTAAATATATCTATTTTTTATGGTAAACATCGATTGAAAGTGAAAGTAGAAATATAAAAATTCTAGTGACTCTCAATTATATATAACGAAAAGTGGAGAGAAAACTTAATATTAATATATATTAATAATTATTTTTTTGAAAGTTGAGAATCTATATACATTAAAATTATAAAATAAATTAATTATATCTTTAAATTAATTATTTATGTTAATTTTAAAAAATAAACATTTATATCTATATCTTTATTTATTTCTCTATATATATATATAAAAAAAATTACAATTTATTTATCAATTTTTTTACATATTTTTTATAATAAAAAAAATTATTTACATATATTTTATAAATATCAATATGTATGTACTATTACTTTTTATTTTGGGTTTCACGCCCTCACTGCTCCCTGACTGTAAGCAGGTATCCATCCAACCAAATGCCTTTTTCCACGATAAACTCCATCACACTTTCACAGTCACTCTCGCTGCTCCATGAATATGAAAAGAAATTTAGTGACATCATGTTCATTTATTAATTCGTACTATATATACACTTAAATATTGTTTTAAAACATTTTTTTACCAGAAATTATATTTAATATAACATTATTATAATAAAATATTTTCTCTTGCAATTACATATATGACAATTGAAAATCATCTTTTAAATTTATAAATTAAGTGAAAATCGCTTGATTAGTGCTTTTATTTACTTTACAAAATATATCTTCAAATATATGGAGAAAAATATTTTTGAATAAATAAAAAATAAAATTAATATTTATATATAATAAAATGTATGATTTTACTTTTATATAGTATTTTTTATAAATGTATCTACACGAGAAATTATATACATCATATTTTATATATTTAATACTTATTAACATATAATTATATTTATACCCAAAATATAAAACATTTTTAACATTTTTTTAAAACCTAAATATTTATATTATCATTATAAGAGTGAATGAAAATTTTATTTGTTTGAACATATGCTTTATGTTCTTAGTAAATTTATTGCAGTCGATAACAAAAATTGTAAAAATGTTGGTGATAGTGGTTGTGTCACCAGAATCCACGTATATAACCATCCGTCAATCATTGACTGTCACGTGTCAGAACAAGAATAAACCACGTGGCTGATATTGCGACAGAGTTGCCACGCGATACAGTTACCTGTTAAACGACAGAGCGTTCGGGGCGATAGGCACTCTGTCGCCCGGCATATGTGCCGCACAGTAGGCGCGACAGACTCCATCGCCTCTATTGCGACATAGGTCTCCCGCATTGCCCTCGCGGCAAAGGTCTCCTGCACAGCCCGCGGTAGAGGTCTCCCGCACAGCCTGAAACATAGGTCTCCTGCACAGCCCGCGGTAGAGGTCTCCCGCACAGCCTGCGGCATAGTCTCCCGCACAGACTGCGGTAGAGGTCTCCCGCACAGCCTGCGGTAGAGGTCTCCCGCACAGTCCGCGGTAGAGGTCTCCCGCAAGCTGCTTGACCCGAAGCGCGACAGAGTGCTCTATGACTCTGTCGCGGCCCAGACACGCGTCTGGGCCTCAGCTCGAACCGACTTGAAGAAACCTATAAATATGCCGAGGAGCTCTCAAAAAAAGGATCGGAGAAAAAAGAACCAAAAAGAAGGGAAAAGCCTCAAACTCTCTAATTTAAGCAATACATTCTCTTCTTCATACATTCACAAGTCCGATTACTTACTTAATCATCGGAGTGCGAGTGCAGGGACAAATCCCTGCCCCCTCTGATTCCTGTTGTTTTTGCAGGATATACGAAGAACACGTGGAACAAATTGCATCGACGTCACCCTTTTGTGGTTAGTGTAATCAGACTACGTGAAAGGTAAATTCTTGTTGCTGTCAAATAGGCAACATCAATTGGCGCCGTCTGTGGGAATTCTGGCAAAAAGCCAGATTCTCTATCAAAATGGTGAGGACACGCTCTACAGCGGAGGTGACAGGAGGGCAGAATTCTGTGAGTCCCCCTGTCAGATCAGAACAAAGACGAAGACATAGTGAAAGGGGTCAGAGAGAAGCCGTGGTTTCTCTAGAAGAATTTGAGACCCTGAAGCGCAAAAATGAGGAGACTACAACTGCATTGAAAGCTATGGTGAGCTTCTTCAGAGACGCTCTCCCCCAATTGAGCTTACCTCGTGAAGTGCAGCAGTTAGTAGGGGAAAGCACACCCCGGCGGACCTACGAGAGAGGTCAGCCCTCTACTCTGATAAACGCTGGACAAGAGGCAGGAACGCAAAATAATGCTACTGCAAGTCCAGCAAGACAGAGCTCACCCGCAGCATATAGGCGGCAGAGTTCGCCAGCAGCTAACGCGCGACAGAGCTCACCCGCGACTCAACAGCAGCATACTTCCCCTCAGGCCGCTAGGCGGCAGAGTCCCCCTCTGTCCGATTGGCGGCAGAGTTCGCCAAATGTACGGCAGAGTCCCCCCGCGACTCAACGGTGACAGAACTCTCCCGCGGACTACATGCCGCAGAGGTATCCCGCATCACGTACGCGACGGTACTCTCCCACCGCTAATAGGTGGCAGAGTTCACCTCTGCCCGATGTGCGGCAGACTTCTCCTCTAGCCGATAGGAGGCAGAGTTCCCCCACATGCCGCAGCTCATCTCCCGTGGAGTTGGAACATGGTTTAAGAGAATATAGGGCTGGGGAGCGACGGAGACAGAGAGGCCAAGATCCACGAGAAGGTCTCGAAATCTCAAGTCCCGGAATGGGAGGCGCTAGAAGGGGTGCTTACCAGTCAGACTCTTCTAAACCCGAAAAGAGGGGAGCATACTCAGTCCAAAGGTCGAAAAACGTGGAGAAAGTCGTCGAAAGGATTTTGGAAAAAAGGAAACTGGTGTCTCCGGATGATCGTCAAAAAAGGAGGATTCCGTTCAGTCCGGAGATCATGAACAAACCTTTTGCCGAAGAAGTTCAAGATGCCTTCTATGGCCACTTACACCGGCAAAGCAGACCCATACGACCACATACAGAAATACGAGTCCCTCATGTTGCTGCATGGATGGGAGGACGAGACTATGTGTCGGGCTTTTTCACTCACATTGTCCGGGCACGCTTTGAAGTGGTTCAATGGGTTGCGCCAAGTTTCCATCTCATCCTTCGACCAATTGCGAAACGAATTTCTGGAAGTCTTCATGATCCACAGCCACAGAAAAAAGGACGCTACTTACCTCCTCACTCTTAAACAAGGAAATAAAGAATCCTTGAGGAGCTACGTAGATCGGTTCAGAGATGCAACCTTGGAGGTGGATGATCCACCAACAGGGGTAGCCACGGTTGCAATGTTGCAAGGGACGAGGTCTGAAAAGTTGCAAGAATCCCTCTCCCTCGACCAGCCGGCGACACTTTCTGACCTGTTTACTAGAGCCAATAAATATGTGGCTCAAGAAGAAGTAATGAAGAGGGTACAGCCCCGAGAGGCAAGGATGGTGCATTGATTCCCATGGAAATTGGAGCACTGTCACCCAAGATAGTGCCCTTAGTAGAAGAAAAGGATTCACAAGCACTAAGGAAAAGCTTAAATCCGTCAGAAGGGGACGCATACGAAAACCGTGAGGGCTGCCCTCGGTTCGGGCCCTGCGAACGCAGGCTGCCAACGGGCCAGACCCAAAGCGGACAATACGAAAATCGTGAGGGCTGCCCTCGGTTCGGGCCCTGCGAACGCAGGCTGCCAACGGGCCAGACTCAAAGCGGACAATACGGTTGAGTGGCTCTACCAGCTGAGCTAGGCGTACATTCAGAAGAGCCGTAAGAGCCTGAGGCGCTATGCGTCACTGTGGCCAGGCGTACATTCAGCCGAGCCGTAAGAGCCTGAGGCGCTATGCGTCACTGTGGCCAGGAGTACATTCAGCCGAGCCGTAAGAGCCTGAGACGCTATGCGTCACTGTGGCCAGGCGTACATTCAGAAGAGCCGTAAGAGCCTGAGGCGCTATGCGTCACTGTGGCCAGGCGTACATTCAGCCGAGCCGTAAGAGCCTGAGGCGTTATGCGTCACTGTGGCCAGGCGTACATTCAGAAGAGCCGTAAGAGCCTGAGGCGCTATGCGTCACTGTGGCCAGGCGTACATTCAGACGAGCCGTAAGAGCCTGAGGCGCTATGCGTCACTGTGGCCAGGCGTACATTCAGACGAGCCGTAAGAGCCTGAGGCGCTATGCGTCACTGTGGCCAGGCGTGAAAGATCCGACTAGCCATAAGAGCCTGAGGCGCTATGCGTCACTGTGGCCAGGCAATGGAAACATAAAGGCCGTAAGAACTAAAGACGCGCTCGCGTCGTGATAGTCAGGCCTTAGAAAGGTATGTAAAATTCTTTCCAAAAATATATCTTTCTATTAAGAATCCTCTTTCGCAGGAAAAATTCCTACCAAAGAGTGGGGAGCAATTGATGGTGGTTGTGTCACCAGAATCCACGTATACAACCATCCGCCAATCATTGACTGCCACGTGTCAGAACAAGAATAAACCACGTGGCTGATATTGCGACAGAGTTGCCACGCGACACAGTTGCCTGTTAAACGACAGAGCGTTCGGGGCGATAGGCACTCTGTCGCCCGGCATGTGTGCCGCACAGTAGGCGCAACAGACTCCATCGCCTCTATTGCGACATAGGTCTCCCGCATTGCCCTCGCGGCAAAGGTCTCCCGCACAGCCCGCGGTAGAGGTCTCCCGCACAGGCTGCGGCATAGGTCTCCTGCACAGCCCGCGGTAGAGGTCTCCCGCACAGCCTGCGGCATAGTCTCCCGCACAGACTGCGGTAGAGGTCTCCCGCACAGCCTGCGGTAGAGGTCTCCCGCACAGTCCGCGGTAGAGGTCTCCCGCAAGCTGCTTGACCCGAAGCGCGACAGAGTGCTCTATGACTCTGTCGCGGCCCAGACACGCGTCTGGGCCTCAGCTCGAATCGACTTGAAGAAACCTATAAATATGCCGAGGAGCTCTCAAAAAAAGGATCGGAGAAAAAAGAACCAAAAAGAAGGGAAAAGCCTCAAACTCTCTAATTTAAGCAATACATTCTCTTCTTCATACATTCACAAGTCCGATTACTTACTTAATCATCGGAGTGCGAGTGCAGGGACAAATCCCTGCCCCCTCTGATTCCTATTGTTTTTGCAGGATATACGAAGAACACGTGGAACAAATTGCATCGACGTCACCCTTTTGTGGTTAGTGTAATCAGACTACGTGAAAGGTAAATTCTTGTTGCTGTCAAATAGGCAACATCAATTGGCGCCGTCTGTGGGAATTCTGGCAAAAAGCCAGATTCTCTATCAAAATGGTGAGGACACGCTCTACAGCGGAGGTGACAGGAGGGCAGAATTCTGTGAGTCCCCCTGTCAGATCAGAACAAAGACGAAGACATAGTGAAAGGGGTCAGAGAGAAGCCGTGGTTTCTCTAGAAGAATTTGAGACCCTGAAGCGCAAAAATGAGGAGACTACAACTGCATTGAAAGCTATGGTGAGCTTCTTCAGAGACGCTCTCCCCCAATTGAGCTTACCTCGTGAAGTGCAGCAGTTAGTAGGGGAAAGCACACCCCGGCGGACCTACGAGAGAGGTCAGCCCTCTACTCTGATAAACGCTGGACAAGAGGCAGGAACGCAAAATAATGCTACTGCAAGTCCAGCAAGACAGAGCTCACCCGCAGCATATAGGCGGCAGAGTTCGCCAGCAGCTAACGCGCGACAGAGCTCACCCGCGACTCAACAGCAGCATCTTCCCCTCAGGCCGCTAGGCGGCAGAGTCCCCCTCTGTCCGATTGGCGGCAGAGTTCGCCAAATGTACGGCAGAGTCCCCCCGCGACTCAACGGTGACAGAACTCTCCCGCGGACTACATGCCGCAGAGGTATCCCGCATCACGTACGCGACGGTACTCTCCCACCGCTAATAGGTGGCAGAGTTCACCTCTGCCCGATGTGCGGCAGACTTCTCCTCTAGCCGATAGGAGGCAGAGTTCCCCCACATGCCGCAGCTCATCTCCCGTGGAGTTGGAACATGGTTTAAGAGAATATAGGGCTGGGGAGCGATGGAGACAGAGAGGCCAAGATCCACGAGAAGGTCTCGAAATCTCAAGTCCCGGAATGGGAGGCGCTAGAAGGGGTGCTTACCAGTCAGACTCTTCTAAACCCGAAAAGAGGGGAGCATACTCAGTCCAAAGGTCGAAAAACGTGGAGAAAGTCGTCGAAAGGATTTTGGAAAAAAGGAAACTGGTGTCTCCGGATGATCGTCAAAAAAGGAGGATTCCGTTCAGTCCGGAGATCATGAACAAACCTTTTGCCGAAGAAGTTCAAGATGCCTTCTATGGCCACTTACACCGGCAAAGCAGACCCATACGACCACATACAGAAATACGAGTCCCTCATGTTGCTGCATGGATGGGAGGACGAGACTATGTGTCGGGCTTTTTCACTCACATTGTCCGGGCACGCTCTGAAGTGGTTCAATGGGTTGCGCCAAGTTTCCATCTCATCCTTCGACCAATTGCGAAACGAATTTCTGGAAGTCTTCATGATCCACAGCCACAGAAAAAAGGACGCTACTTACCTCCTCACTCTTAAACAAGGAAATAAAGAATCCTTGAGGAGCTACGTAGATCGGTTCAGAGATGCAACCTTGGAGGTGGATGATCCACCAACAGGGGTAGCCACGGTTGCAATGTTGCAAGGGACGAGGTCTGAAAAGTTGCAAGAATCCCTCTCCCTCGACCAGCCGGCGACACTTTCTGACCTGTTTACTAGAGCCAATAAATATGTGGCTCAAGAAGAAGTAATGAAGAGGGTACAGCCCCGAGAGGCAAGGATGGTGCATTGATTCCCATGGAAATTGGAGCACTGTCACCCAAGATAGTGCCCTTAGTAGAAGAAAAGGATTCACAAGCACTAAGGAAAAGCTTAAATCCGTCAGAAGGGGACGCATACGAAAACCGTGAGGGCTGCCCTCGGTTCGGGCCCTGCGAACGCAGGCTGCCAACGGGCCAGACCCAAAGCGGACAATACGAAAACCGTGAGGGCTGCCCTCGGTTCGGGCCCTGCGAACGCAGGCTGCCAACGGGCCAGACTCAAAGCGGACAATACGGTTGAGTGGCTCTACCAGCTGAGCTAGGCGTACATTCAGAAGAGCCGTAAGAGCCTGAGGCGCTATGCGTCACTGTGGCCAGGCGTACATTCAGCCGAGCCGTAAGAGCCTGAGGCGCTATGCGTCACTGTGGCCAGGAGTACATTCAGCCGAGCCGTAAGAGCCTGAGACGCTATGCGTCACTGTGGCCAGGCGTACATTCAGAAGAGCCGTAAGAGCCTGAGGCGCTATGCGTCACTGTGGCCAGGCGTACATTCAGCCGAGCCGTAAGAGCCTGAGGCGTTATGCGTCACTGTGGCCAGGCGTACATTCAGAAGAGCCGTAAGAGCCTGAGGCGCTATGCGTCACTGTGGCCAGGCGTACATTCAGACGAGCCGTAAGAGCCTGAGGCGCTATGCGTCACTGTGGCCAGGCGTACATTCAGACGAGCCGTAAGAGCCTGAGGCGCTATGCGTCACTGTGGCCAGGCGTGAAAGATCCGACTAGCCATAAGAGCCTGAGGCGCTATGCGTCACTGTGGCCAGGCAATGGAAACATAAAGGCCGTAAGAACTAAAGACGCGCTCGCGTCGTGATAGTCAGGCCTTAGAAAGGTATGTAAAATTCTTTCCAAAAATATATCTTTCTATTAAGAATCCTCTTTCGCAGGAAAAATTCCTACCAAAGAGTGGGGAGCAATTGATGGTGGTTGTGTCACCAGAATCCACGTATACAACCATCCGCCAATCATTGACTGCCACGTGTCAGAACAAGAATAAACCACGTGGCTGATATTGCGACAGAGTTGCCACGCGACACAGTTGCCTGTTAAACGACAGAGCGTTCGGGGCGATAGGCACTCTGTCGCCCGGCATGTGTGCCGCACAGTAGGCGCAACAGACTCCATCGCCTCTATTGCGACATAGGTCTCCCGCATTGCCCTCGCGGCAAAGGTCTCCCGCACAGCCCGCGGTAGAGGTCTCCCGCACAGGCTGCGGCATAGGTCTCCTGCACAGCCCGCGGTAGAGGTCTCCCGCACAGCCTGCGGCATAGTCTCCCGCACAGACTGCAGTAGAGGTCTCCCGCACAGCCTGCGGTAGAGGTCTCCCGCACAGTCCGCGGTAGAAGTCTCCTGCAAGCTGCTTGACCCGAAGCGCGACAGAGTGCTCTATGACTCTGTCGCGACCCAGACACGCGCCTGGGCCTCAGCTCGAACCGACTTGAAGAAACCTATAAATATGCCGAGGAGCTCTCAGAAAAAGGATCGGAGAAAAAAGAACCAAAAAGAAGAGAAAAGCCTCAAACTCTCTAATTTAAGCAATACATTCTCTTCTTCATACATTCACAAGTCTGATTACTTACTTAATCATCGGAGTGCGCGTGCAGGGACAAATCCCTGCCCCCTCTGATTCCTGTTGTTTTTGCAGGATATACGAAGAACACGTGGAACAAATTGCATCGACGTCACCCTTTTGTGGTTAGTGTAATCAGACTACATGAAAGGTAAATTCTTGTTGCTGTCAAATAGGCAACATCAGTTGGTATTTTTTATACGCGTAAATATAACTTAATTAAAATTAACAGTTAATTGATCCTATTTTATAAGAATATTCTGTTGGTCAAATTTTATTATTTAATTATGTTCACAAGTTAAAAGTGCATTAAACTCAAATATTATTATATTTAATATAATAATTAATTAAAATATAAATAAATTATCCAATATTATAATATATATGATAAGACTAGAATGATTTTTGAAAATCGTAATTTTAAAATTTTCTTCTCATCATCTAAATAAAAATATTTATTAAAAGGTAAATTTTATTTAAGTACTTGAAATTTGAATTTAATTCAATTTTAATTTATTAATATAAAAAATAACACTTTGTTCAAAATATTTTCACATGATAAGTAAATTTTTCCGTTAATCAACCGTTAAGTTAACAATTAAAAATTTAAATTTGAAACCATTTTACATCTGAATTATTTAGAATATATTAAATACTCAAAATCAAATAATAATGAAGAAAGTAATGTTAAAAACTGTCGGGTTTCGAAAAAAAAAATTCTACTTCTAATTTATTTATTTATTATTTATTATATAAACATTTTTTAAAGAATACATTATTAATTCTCACATATCATATGAAATTTATGGGATTTATAAAAAAAAAATATAATTTTTTTGTTTATTGGGTTCAATATTAAGCAAGTAGAACATAATAATTGTTTTATACTTTACCATTTTTGTTATAAGTTAGATAGGGTAGAGAGAGCAAAATGCGGGTTTAAAAAATTCATTTGAATTTATTTAAATTGATTTAATAAATTAAATAGTTTAAATTAAAATAATATATTACAAAATTATTTATATTTAAAATTATTTAAAGTTAAAATAATTTAAAATTTTAAATTATTGATTGAAATTATTAAAATTTAAATTAAGTATAATATAATAGTAACTAAATATGATTTTATTTTTTATTTTTTAATTTTATTAAGTAATAAAAAGAAAGAAATTGTATTTTGTTTCAAATTTATATTATATGTATATATATATATATAATTAAATTAAATTTACTGGCATGTTTTATATAAAATTACCAATTAATATCCGTTCAGGTTTGACATGACCCCTAGACTACAAGCTTCACTGATAATTGGAGGGATGAAAATTCTAGGAAAGAGTGTTTCGGTTCCTGCAACTTTTCTCTTGTTCGAGACTTAAAGGGTGCTAGGACCCTACCTGAATCAGTACTACAGAAGTCCAAAGTACTAGACATAATCATGCTTTGCATTTATACCTTTTGCCTCGTCTCTTAAGAAATCTATATTGCTGAATAGGAAAGAAATGAAAATCTGTTTATTATATAGTTTGGGTACTACCAATATCAAAGAAGAAGAGGCAAACATTTCTCTTTTCGCTACAGGTTTGTCACTCTTTTGCAACCTTGGTCGTTTCCTTGTTTAAATCTGACTTGTTTTGTTCATTTCGTCAAAATTTCGTCATTTGAGATGTTAAGTGCCACTACAAATGGCATCAGATGATTTTTATTTCTTTTTTCTTCCTTCTTTCTAATCTTATTTGTGCTTTCTCTTCCTTCTCTCTACACCAAGACCATCAATAATCTAGACCTATAATTCGACCGATCACCACAGCGCTGACCATTGTGACCCGCCTTTGTCGCCAATGGTCAATGCTGAAAAATTCACTGAAACTCACCAAAATTTTTTTGTTCGACCAATATAGATTTTCCAAAATCCAAACCAAAATTCCTAGATCTAGGCCAAAAGCCATCAATTTTCAACCCTAAAAACCTTCTTTTGCCACTCTAATCCTTCTATCTTTAAGATGTGCTCTTCCCATTGTTCTTGTTCTTTATATCATGGAAAACCCATATAAGTTGGGTTTAAAAGTTCGAAGAGCAATCACAATGTAAAAAATTTAGGCTATAGTCACTTAAAAAATAGACTACGATTAATGAAAATCGAATGTAGTTTAATATACTTAATTATAGTTTTTAAAATTATAATTATGTTTTTAGATTTTAGACATTATGTCTCAAATTATGTTTATATAAATAATATGGTCTAAAATAATAAAAGATCACATTTTACTTAAATATGATTAAGCAAAAACTATGGTTTTCAACGAACCATAGTTATTAGAAATTAAAAATATGAAAATTTACATTTTGATAAAAGTTATTATAGCAAAAGATTAAGATTTTATCGGTAATCATAATAAATATAATTAATTGTACAAATACAATTTAATTGAAAAAAATTATTTCTTACCGAATATGAAAATACTTATTTTTCTTATTAAACGTTATAGTATTATATGTAAATAAAATACAATTTTTTGTTTCAAAGGTAATCTTTTTGTGGCCTAATATTTTGTCTTTCTATGATTCAAATATACTGAAAATGATTTCAATTTTAAATAAAATTGCTGTAACATTATTTTTGAATAGACATTTTGCTATTTATATAAATTAAATTACAGTTTTTATTTGTTAATAGATTATGATTTAATTTTTTTCCAATATTGTTTTTACGTCTGATGCTTCGTCATCCAAGATTCACATATTTATAATCTTTTGAAAGTTCAATTTACAAATGTAGTGTTTCAAGCAAGTATGTTGTAATACTTTTAAAATTCGAAAAAAAAATCCTTCATCCAATAAATTAAAGCAAAAAATTAAAAAAGAAAATAAGTTAATATGATAAAATTTTAATTATATATATAAATAATTTTTTATTTTATTATATCAAATAAATTAATACAATAAATTAGAAAATAAAATATTTAGGTTACAATGTTTTATTTAATTTAAAATTAAGAGAAAGCATAATATCTCTTAATTTAATCGTGTACTTCATTATTATTATTATTATTATTATTATTATTATTATTATTATTATTATGGTAGCTAACAATATTGAGGATCAACAATAACAATGGCATTCGTGATGACCATCTCTCATTCTTTTGCAGAAACCTCCTCTGCACTTTTCCTTGCAATACTTCCAGCATTTGCCATCTTTTGCAGGATCATCATCATGCCCTGGTAAACATCTCCCAACCTTGGGGTGGTTATTGCAACATCTTCCTTCTCCACTTACTTCCATAAAATCTAAAAATTTAACAACCCAAAAAAAAATCTTAATTAAAATATAATAAAAATAAATATATAGAAAAATGTCACTTTATCTCATGGTGTGATTATTCAAAAATGTTAATTAATAAAACAAATTTATGATATATTTATATCTTTTCGAAAATAAGTCTTGTAATTTATAATAAGTTATTGAACCATGCAATTATAAGATGTTTTAATATTTTTTTTTTAACGAAGAATTCAGAAAAAATTTCACAACATTCCCGAAGAACCAATTTTTTGTACAAATCTTCATCAACTTAACACTTTTAGATTACTTAAAATCATATTAATTTAATTTAATCAAATATTTAGAACAATTAAAGTCAAAGTTAGAAAGAATAACTAAAAAACATTTATGAAAAATAATAAGTACTTAATAACGTATATTTGATATAATTACTTCAATAAAAAATCAACAAATAAATTAAATAAATATACAAACATAAAGTTAGATTTATACAAATGAATAAAAATATGATAATTGAATCGTAATTCTTCTTTTAGACTTTCCTATATGTTAAGAAAGGAGAAAATTTTAGAAGGCAATGTAACAAGAGATATGCAAGGAAAAGAACGTAGTAAATATAAATATTTATTCTTGAAATAATAATAATAATAATAATAATAATAATACACATATATCAATATTGATATGTTCGAAGAGGATATGACATACCGAAAGATAGGATGAGGATCATACAGAGTAAGAGTGAGAAATGTTTGACTTGGGCCATAATTAATTTTTATTCTAATAACACTCAAATTTCTACAAGAGAAAAAACTTTGGGACAATTGATTAATGTTAATGCATGGCACTTGTATTTATATCTTTGTTTACTTCTATGTTTGGAACACATGGTTTTAGAAAACAATAACAATCTAGGAATCAATCAATTAATTTTTCTATCTTTAGTATCACAGTCTGTCAATTGATTGAATCTGTAAGGGGTCGTTTGTTTTTGTTTTTGTTTTCTGTTTTTTGTTTTTGTTTTCAGTTTTTTGGAAAACAAAAACAGAAAATATGTTTGGTATTGATTTCTGTTTTAAAAAAACGAAAATGAAAATGAAAATTTTCAAAATTGTTGGAAACAAGAATTTGATGTTTTCATTGTTTTCGGAAACATGTTTTCATTTTTGTTACTGTTCATAAATAAGTGAACAATATTTATATATTAATATAATATTAATATATTTTCATAATAAAATTATAAAATAAAATTAATTATTTTTTTAAAATAAAAATAACATTAATGTTTAATATAAAATATTATTTAATTAAAAAATAGTTTAATTTTAATATATTTATTTTAAATTAGAAAAATTGAAAAATGTAAAAAATAACAAGAAATAGCATAAACTATAATATCATAATATTTTTAATTTAAACTTGTATAATAATTGATTGAATATATTATAAATTTAAATAATATAATTTATTATAATTTAGATATGTTAATAATTAATATTATTGCTAATTGCTATTATATAATATATTTAATAAATATTTTATTAAATGATATTATTATTTAATATTATATATTTTTAATTAAATTTAAAACATATCACTCTTAACATAAAATAATTTAATATTATTAAAAAGTGAATAGTTGACATTAAATAAAATTATTTATATTAAATATAACATGTTTTAATAATATATATTTTTTATAAATTACTTAGTTAAATATATTTTTTTAGTAATTTAATATTATTTCAATTAAAGTAAATAATATTATTAAATATAGGTAATAATTTATTAATTCATATTATTATTTAATATATAAAATTTAAAATGTTTATTAATCTCCATTATTATCTAATAAAATTAATATTAAAAATTTAGTTATTATTATTTTAATTGAATTATTTTTTAAGTAATTATTTTATTTAATATTATATTTAATTATAATAAAATTTAAATAATATTAAATTTTAATATGATTAAAAGTAGATATTTCATATTACAATTAAATATTATAAATAATATAATTTAATAATATGTACATAATATTATATAATAAATATATTATTATTTTTGTTCAATTTTTAAATTTTATTTTGTAATTAAATTATTGTATCTAAATCAGTTTAAAAATTTGTTCTGAATACGTAACAATTTTAACCAAACATGTTTTTTGTTTTTAGAAATCGAAAACAAAACAAACTAAAACAAAAACAAAAATTTCAGAAACAAGAAACACAAAACAGAAAACAAGAAACGATACCAAACGACCCCTAAACTAGTTTGTTATTTATACGGTTTCAAGAATTCGTAACAAAGATAATATTTTTTTTAATAAAAATACTGTTTATCTCTACACTTTTGTCTCAAATAATCATATATATTTCATGACATTATATATGGATCAGTACGTAGTTTAATTGTAATATCTTATTTATAAATTTGTTGACGAAAACATAAATGGATAAATCTTATTTTTATCTTTATCTATAATAATTATGTGATATATCAAGAAATACAAATATTTCCTAAATGATCAACAGCTGAAATTCATTTTCTCTGCTGCTATTGTATACATTATCTAAATGTGGAACTGGGATAGATTCTATTTTGTTTAATCGCACAAGATGTTGCATTCTTCCTTTCCAATTTCTCTCTTTTTCAAGAAAATAACATTTTAAACATATATATATTCTTTGCTATTCCTTTCCTATTTTTATTTTCTAAATTAATAATCTTGTTTCCAAAATTTTGCTACTTTTTCATATATATGATTGTCTGAGATCAATATAGCTGTGTTCCAACTCTTCAACTATGTCTGATAAGCGTTTCATGCTATTTCGTCGGGAATGTTTGATTAATCTTTCCATCATTTCCCTGACATTGGATCATAAATTAATATTTTTATTTTTTTACATATAACATATTTTATATTTATTTGTTTTCGTATTATTACTATTCTTTTGGTGTTTTATAGGTTGGTTTTAGATCTTCGTTGTATTGGCAAATTTTGTATCCCTGCTTGTTATTAGATTGTTTATTATTTTAACTTTATTACCATTAATTAATTAATTAATATATATAGATTATTATTTAATATATTTTCAGTAAAATTTTTAAATTTTATAAGTAGATTAAGATTGTGACATAAATCTCACTTTATTTTTTATAATTATTTTAATATTTCATTATAAGTATATTTTATCATTTTAATTTTATTTGTAAAATTTAAAAACTTTACTAATAACTTATTGAATAATAATCTTATATATATTCACTAAATTAGATGAGATTTTTTTTCAATTGTATACATTAAATAAATTTATTATTAAGATAAAAATTTTGATGATTATAATATCAAAATAAAATCAATGATTATAAGTCAGATATAGAGTTTGCTATTTTATTCTTTAGATTGATTCTAATGAAGTTTTGTTGTCCACTAAATTTGGAGTTTTATTTTTTTTATCAAGGTAAACTTTAATGCTTTTGTTTTTTGTTTTTTTTTTTTGGTTAGCGACAGAGCGTATTAAAGTTGAATATAAAGTTTAAGAACATGCTTGGTAAAGTAAAAAAAGTGTAAAAATGGATAAGAATATGTGAAAATATAGAAAATATATATTTTTGTTAGTATTTGATAAGAAAAAAAAGTGAAGAAAGAAAATAAAAAATATTGTAATTTTTTATTAACAAAATGATATTATTTTAAATTTAAAAAATTATTAAAAAAAGAGAAAAATATAAATTAAATATATATTTTTAAAATTATCTTTAATTTTTTAATTTTATCTTGTTATCAAAATTAATATAATTTATTTTTTATTTTTTTATTTTATTAAGTAATGAAAGGAATAAAAAAAATTTTTTGTTTTAAATTTATATTATATGTATATATATATATAATTAAATTAAATTTACTGGCATGTTTTATATAAAATTACCTATTAATATCCTTTCAGGCTTGACATGACCCCTAGACTACACACTTTACTCATAATTGCAGGGATAAAAATTTTTTTTGTTTTAAATTTATATTATATATATAATTAAATTAAATTTACTGGCATGTTTTATATAAAATTACCTATTAATATCCTTTCAGGCTTGACATGACCCCTAGACTACACACTTTACTCATAATTGCAGGGATGAAAATTCTAGGAAATGGTGTTTTGCTTCCTGGACCTTTTCTCTGGTTTGAGACGTAAAGGATGCAAAGTACTAGACAGAATCATTCATTGCATTTATACCCTTTGCCTCGTCTCTTAAGAAATCTATATCCTTGCATAGGAAAGAAATGAAAATATGTTTATATAGTTTGGGTACTACCAATATCAAAGAAAAATGGGCAAACATCTCTTTTCGCTACAGGTTTGTCACTCTTTTGCAACCTTGATCTTTTCCTTTTTTTTCCTTCCATTTGATAAGTGGAAATAAAGATTAAATAAATGAATGTGATAATTAAACGTTGGATTATTTAGATTGAATTTTAATGCTGCAAGTAAGGGAAAGACAATTAATTATATATCCCTTTTTTATTGTTGGGTGGATATATTATACTCCCAAATAAAATACAGAAGGAGAATTAAAAAGTGAAACAATAAAATAAATAAAGTTATATATTCTCTTTTTTTTTTTCTTTCACATTTACAGAATCATTTTTGTGGTCCCAGTTAAACTACAGCAAACGTAGCTATAACCATTAGACTACACACTCAAAATCAGGGATTTAAATTACGGTTACGGTTGTGGTCACATTTTCGATTGCGTTGCGGTTATTACGATTTCGGACATAACGAAGATTATTGCGGTCATAACAGTCATCACGATCGTGAATTTTTTTTAATATCGCATAACTTTTTTAACGGATGATAGTAACAATAACGGTCGATTGCGGTAATAATGACCATCGATAACGGTAATAACAGTCGATAACGATAATAACGATCCTCGATAACGGTAATAACGGATCAATTAGGTCATTGCCGATATGACATCCGCTATTTCACGTATAGCGATAGCGACCGCTATCTCGGATAGCGACCGCTATTTAAAACTATGCTCATGACCTTGAAGGCAATCTCACTGTGCTAAAAAATACATGAAGCAAAACAATTTAACTTAAAACTAGAACAAGATCAGAACAGGCAAATAGACTAGAAAGGTTATGGACGAAAGTAATTTTTTTGGCTTCGATTCTTTAAAAGGATGGAGTACATCAATATTTAAAAGCATTACAGAGCAATTAATTGAACAACTAATCAACAACAGACAATCATGTAACAACAGTAAATATAAAATACAAAGCATAATATATGAGAAAGTCAAAAAGTAACAGCCAACAATTAGCACAACTTCGACACTCCCCCGTTGTGCTAACTTGGGAGACTAAGCCTAAACTTGCTCTAAATTCTTCAAACTTCATCTTGGACAGAGCCTTCGTAAAGATGTCTACAACTTACTCATTAATGTCTACTTTGACAAAATCAATTTCTTCTGCAAGCATCTTCTCTCTGATAAAGTGATAATGGACTTCTATGTGCTTAGTTCTACATGAAACATTGGATTAGAAGCCAAGCGTATGGTGTTTAAGTTGTCACAACAAACCTGAGTTGGTTTCTCAAATGAGTGACAAATTTCTGCAATCAACCTCCTAAGCCAAGTGCATTCTTGTGCTACTAGTGTAGCAGCATTATATTCAGCTTCTGTACTTGACAATGCAACTGTGGCTTGCTTCTTGCTACACCATGATATAGCTACTAACCCTAAAGAGAAAACATAACCTGTAGTAGAACGCCTAGAAAGAAAATCTCCTGCCCAATCCGAATCAGTGTAGCCACTGAGAGAAAAATCAGCATCCTTCTTGTACAGCAACCCATAACTTCTGTATATTTTAGATATCGAAGTATTCTTCTTGCAGTATCAAGATGTGGTTTTCTAGGTCTTTGCATAAACTAACTAATCACTCCTACTGAAAAAAGAAATGTCAGGCCTAGAGATGGTAAGATATAACAAACTTCCAACCAACATACGATACAGAGAAGCATCCTTCAACTCCTTGCCTTCATTTGCTCTCAATTTGATATTTTGTTCCATTGAAGTAGCCATTGGTTTGCAATCTGTCATATCAAACTTCTCAAGAAGTTTCCTGACGTAACTTCTTTGAGAAAGAAATAAGCCTTCCTTGTTTCCGGAAATCTCAAGTCCAAGGAAGTGCTTGAGCTCTCAATGATTCTTCATTTCAAAGCAGACTGCTAGTTCTTCCCTGAGCCTAAAAACTTCTTGTTCATCGTCACTTGTAATTATCATATCATCAACGTACAATAGCACTAAAACAAAAGACTTAGAATTCCTTTTAACAAATAAGCTTGCATTAGCATTTGAAGCAACATATCCACAAAAGATCAGATATTCGGCAATTTTTCCATACCAAGCTCGAGGTGCCTGTTTTATACCATAAATTGCCTTTTTAAGTCGAATAACATAATCTAGAAATGTCTTGAATTTGAACCCAGGGGGTTGCTCCATAAAATGTCACGATCAAGCTCTCCAAGTAAGAAAGCATTTTTGACATTAAGTTGCCAAAGCTTCCATCCTTTTGTTGTTGCTCTCAACAACAATGAAATGATGCTGGCGTAATCTTCTGTGTTGTCTTATCCACGTGTATTGAAGATTCTGCAAAAACAATCAAGATCAGAGAGGTGCAGTGATTTATTCCTTCGCGTGCACTCCGATGCTTAAGTCAAAAAAATATTTAAGCAAAGTCTCTGTTAACCAAATAAAGCTTAGGGTTATAGATGTCCCTGTGTGGCTTCAATAAGCTCAAAACTCATTTGTTTGGGCCCCTAAATTTTATTGTTTTGGGCCTTTCGTATTTTGAGACTCAGGCGCGCGACTGGGCTTGAGGTAAATCACCTATATCAATTGCTCCCCACTCTTTCATAGGGAAATTCCCTATGAAAGAGTATAATGAGAGGATTATGTTCTTCTGGGGTGGTTATTAAGGATGCAACGTTTTATTCGCGAGAGACATTTAAGCTCCTGTAAGAACACGACGTTTCAGCCATCTCAGCTGCGACTATATAAAAGTAAGCCGCCAGATAGTTTAGGAGAACTGCTTGAACTTCTGCCGCAACTCCTCCGCATATTCTCTCAACTCTGCCGCAACTCTCTCGCGAACTCTGTTGCACCCCATTGCAAAACTCTGTCGCCACTTCCCCACTTTGTCGCTATATACCTCTGTCGCCACCTCTTACTCTGCCGCACACCCCCTGTCGCCGTATACTTCCTCACTCTGTCGCTACTCTTACTTTGTTGCCATACACCTCTGTCGCCATATACTTCCTTACTCTATCGCCAGACACCTCTGTCACCATACATCTCTGTCGCATTCCCTTACTCTGTCGTCATTCCACTCTGTCGCATTCCTTACTCTATCGCCAGACACCTCTGTCGCCATTCCACTCTATCGCCAGACACCTTTGTCGCCATACACCTCTATCGCATTCCCTTACTCTGTCGCCATTCCACTCTGTTGCATTCCTTACTGTATCGTCAGACACCTCTGTCGCCATTCCACTCTGTCGTATTCCTTACTCTATCGCCAGACACCTCTATCGCCATACACCTCTGTCGTTGTCGTATACTCTGTCGCAGGCCTGGATCTGAACCCTTTTGCATTCCCTGAACTCTGCCGCTAAACCTTCGAGTTTCATCCTGTCGCATTTAGGATTGTTTCACTCTCTTTTCTAGGTTTAGAAGGCAGGTCATGGTGTAGGAAAGCATCTGGAGTTGGGGCCTAAATCGACTTTGACTGAGGTTGACCTTCAAGATGCTAGACATAGGTTCCCATTACCCGAAGGGTATTTTTATAGGCTCCCAAGTCCGGAAGAAAGGAGTGTATGTAGCGTGTCAAGCGGAGTGGCTATTTTTAGGATATCTTTAGAGTTAGGTTTTCGTTTCCCAATCTTTGATTTCGGGATTTCTTTTTTGGGGGAACGAGGGATTACCCCTAGCCAGCTACACCCTCATAGTTGGATGCAATTAATCAGTTTTATCGTGCATTGCCAAATGAGGGGTGTAGCTCATTCCCTCCCTTTGTTTTATACTTTTTTTAGGTTTCGGGGTAGTTCTGGCCTAATCCCGTATTCTATTCAGAGGGTGTTCGAACCTGGGTTTGAAAATAGATTATTCGAAAAACTTCCCAACAAACTTCATGGGTTCGAGTCAGAATGGCTTGTTGTAGAGGTACCTAAGGGTCTTAACTTCCCTACTCGATGGGAAGCCGAGCATAGTGTCCTTAAAGATCCCTGTATTACTACTCTTAGGAGACAACTGTTTTCAACTATTGACCAGCTATTAGTTGATAGGCCAATTGACCTCTATAACCTCCTGTCGCCTGAGAATTTGGCGTCTGCTGGTTGGGGCGTGGGAAGTGTTCATGCTCCTAATCCTTCTGTTTTTTCGTCATTCGTTTCTTTAGAACCAAATCCTAGAAATAGGGAATCCAGCCCCGAAAGTGACCCCTTAGATGATGTGGGCCGCTGGGAAGGGTTTGGTTCTACTTTTATGGTTCTCCCAGACGATGAAACATTAGACATAGATTTCCTTCAGGAGTTTCTTAACTCTCATGAAGGTAACCCTTTATGCTTTGTAATTCATTATTGCTTGTTTATGTAACGATCTTAACAATTTTGTGGGTTCTTGTTTTGCAGAAATGAGCAGTGTTAGGCATTCTTTGATCCGTCAAAGGGGACAAGAAGGCTCATCCAGTGAACCTACTGAGAAGAGACCCCGCTCCACAGCTGCTGTTTCTGGAGAGATGTCTCGGGCCCGAACTCCTCCTTCTAGACAAGCAACGCCTCCTCCAGCTTTGACTCAACCTCATGATAGAGTATCAAGAAACCTTTCTCGAGGTAAAAGGAAGGCTTCCTCACATTCTAGGAGATCTTCAAGCTCCTCGGATCGACCTCAGTCGGAGCATCGAGCTGAATGCAATGTGACCTTGCCTTATCGAAGGAATCGAAGGCATTTATATGTGGAGTCTACTATGGCGAACAGGCCTATTCTTCCAAAGATAAGTCCTGTTGATATGGGGCCATACCAGGTGGATGGTGGTTATTCAATGAAGGAAGCAGAATTTTGAGTCTACCCATGAGTGCTAGACAATGACACTTTTGAAACGCCCGGAGTAACTTCTCGGTTATGCTGGGCCACCATTCTCCCTAGGGACTAGCATCAATTGTTTCAAAATTTTTTGGAGGGAGATGAATTAGCTGACATGAAAGCTATGAGGGTAATTTTCAGATTCTCTTTTGTTTTATTTCTCTTTGCTTTATTTTGAGTCTGAATTTTCATGTTTCTTTTCAGCTTGCTTAAAGGACAATCCTCAATAACGCTCAACATCGAGCCTACCGTGATCAGACTGAAAAAGAGATTCAGGTACTAAGGGATAGAAATATGGAGTTGGCGAATGCCAATAATCAATTATCTGGGCTGCCAGGGGTGGTGCGAGATCTGAAAGAGCGGCTTTTAAAGGCTCTTCAAGACTTGACTCTCGCAAAAGGGGATCTTACTGTTGAGACTGCTAGGTCTAGTAAACTTAATGACGATCTTCAACAGAAGCAAACTGAGCTAGACAATTTGTAGTCTAAATATGATTCCCTTTTCTCCAATTCCAACGGGTTAACTGAGCGCAATCAGGAGTTAGAGCAACATATCACGGATTTGGAGAGTCGACCTTCTGCTTCTTTTGGCCAAACAGAGATTGATTGTATCATGGCAGAAGCCGTGAGGGAGTATCGACTTTCTAAAGATTGCTTTAGGCGGAAAGAGGACTACTCCGCGGGGTTTGTGAAGTATGGTTTCTATCTCGCCCGATCTTAGCTAGAGAAGCACAGGGAGGGCGAAGAGTTCCCCGAGCTCCTATATACGCTGGAAGTTATGTTGTTCGAGGCTCTTGATTAGACTAAATATGAGCCCGATGCTGAGCCAGCAGATGAGTTTTTGAAGAAAGTTGCTCAGGATGACTTGGCTAACCTGACTGGACCTTGGCAGTCTCTGAGCCCAGATAATGCTCTTGAACCGATTGGTGCCCTTGATGGAATAGATGGTGAGGAGCCACCGGTGCTAGAAGTCTGATCATGGAGGTTGATTTCGTTTTCTTTTTTAATTTTTTATTGTAACAAATCATTCTATTGTTACGAATTTTTAGATTTGAATAAAACTTGTTTATTCTTTTTAATAATAAATATTGTTTATTCTCTTTTTTCTTAATGCATGTATTCGTTTGACTCTTGCTATCATCATCTATCTGTATACGTTGTATATATATATGCTCCCCAAATTCTTAATAAAATGTGTAAACATTTAGAAAGAATTACGCATGTAAACATACCTTTTTCTGATGCCTGGCCACTGTGACGAGAGTGCGTCTCTGGTTCTTACAGCTGATATGTTTCTATGGCCTAGCCACAGTGACGCTATAGCGCCTCAGGCTCTTATGGCTTATCTATCTTCAACGCCTGGCCACAGTGACGTTATCGCGCCTCAGGCTCTTGCGGCTTATACGTTTCCAACGCCTGGCTACAGTGACGCTATCACGCCTCAGGCTCTTACGGCTTATCTGTCTTCAACGCCTGGCCATAGTGACGCTATCGCACCTCAGGCTCTTACGGCCTATCTGTCTTCAACGTCTGGCCACAGTGACCCTATCGCGTCTCAGGCTCTTACGGCTTATCTATCCTCAAAGCCGAGCCACAGAGACGCTATCGCACCTCAGGCTCTTACGGCTTATCTGTCTTCAACGCCTGACCACAGTGACGCTATCGCGTCTGAGGCTCTTACGGCTTATACGTTTCCAACGCCTGGCCACAGTGACGCTATCGCGCCTCAGGCTCTTACGGCTTACCTGTCTTCAACGCCTGGCCACAGTGACGTTATTGCGCCTCAGGCTCTTACGGCTTATATGTTTTCAACGCTTGGCCACAGTGACGTTATCGCGCCTTAAGCTCTTACGGCTTATCCGTCTTCAATACCTGGCCACAGTGATGCTATTGCGCCTCAGGCTCTTACAGCTTATATGTTTTCTGTCACAAAATTCATATTAAAAAATGTTGAAGATATAATAGAAAAATAGAGAAGCAATTTGCATAATGATCAGATAATAGTATCTTGTGACAATGCATTTAAAATAAACAAATAATAATGCGAGAATATAAAAATTAGGAAAGAAAACATAATAGTTAACTCCAATACAATTTCAAGTGATTTGGTTCCATGTCTTCCCTATTTTCTTCCCTTGCAGAGTTTTCAGGATGTAGGTGTTGGGCCCAATCCTCCGTCTGATTAGATATGGG
This sequence comes from Firmiana major, assembly GCA_033439115.1. Classification (NCBI taxonomy): domain Eukaryota; kingdom Viridiplantae; phylum Streptophyta; class Magnoliopsida; order Malvales; family Malvaceae; genus Firmiana; species Firmiana major. Next base: position 78,450,515 of record CM065898.1, on the reverse strand, counting down.
CCCTCCCAGTTGGCTCTGAACTTTTCATTTTCCCTCAAGGCATTGGTGATGTGTGACTTCCTCAGCACCAAATCTCCATTGGACATCGGTCTATCTTTAACCTGACTGTTGTAGCAGTTGGCTACCCTTTGATGGTAGGATGCCAGTCGGATAGTTGCAGCCTCTCTATGTTCATCAAGCAGATCTAGGTTTTCCCTTAACCCTTGTGAATTCTCTTTTGCCACTAAAGGTACTACCCTGGGTGACAATGCTCCAATTTCCACGGGAATCAATGCTTTAGTGCCATAGACTAGACTAAACGGCGTTTCTCCAGTTGATACTCGACTAGTAGTGCGATATGCCCATAAGACACTAGGCAATTCATCCACCCATGCTCCTTTAGCTTTATCCAGTCTGGTCTTTAACCCATGAAAGATGGTTCTGTTGCTAACTTCGGCTTGTCTGTTAGCTTGAGGATATGAAATAGAAGAAATCCTTAGCTGAATGCTAAGGCGCCTGCAGAACTCATGAAAGGCGTCACAGTCAAACTACTTTCCTTGGTCAGCATTTAAGACACGTGGGATTCCGAACCGGCAGATAATATCTTTCCATACCATTGCTTAAACTTTCTTTTCTGTGATTGTAGCTAAAGGTTCTGCCTCAATCCATTTTGTAAAGTAATCCGTAGCTACCAACAGAAACTTTCTTTGACCCGTAGCTAATGGAAATGGTCCTAGAATGTCTAACCCCCATTGTGCAAAGGGTGTTGGTTGTACCGTACTCTGGAGCGGAGTCATTGTGGCCGTTGTTATTGGTGCAAACCTTTCGCACTTGTCACACTTGCAGGCTTTATCCATCGCGTCTTTCTTTAACATCGGCCAATAGAATCCCGACCATAATATCTTGGAGGCAAGGGCTCTAGCTCCTAGGTGCTCACCACAAATTCCTTCATGTACCTCAGCTAAGACATAGTTTGCTTGTTCTGGCCCCAGACACTTTAACAAAGGTGATGAATACCCCCTCTTATACAGCTCCTCGTTTATTAGTGTGAATTCCACCCCTTGTATCATTAAGCAATGAGCTTCTTCCTTATCTTGCGAGAGCGTACCTTCAGTGAGATACTATTTGAATGAGGTTCTCCAATTGTCCCCCACTTCAATGCTACACACTTTGACTTCTTCAATGCTAGGCCGCTCAAGTCTTTCTTCCTTCACCATTCTTCTTTCGGTCTCATTAGAGGAAGCTAGTTTGGACAATGAATCTGCATGTGTGTTTTCAGACCGGTTAATTTGTATCAACTAAAAATTTTCGAAAGTTTGAGCTAGTGATTGGACTTTCTTTAGATAAGGGACCAGTATTGGCTCTCGAATTTCATACTGTCCATGAAACTGGTTTACTACCAATTGAGAATCACTATGGGCCACTAGGTGGCGAACTTACAACCTCTTTGCCAACTTCATTCTAGCAACAAGAGCCTCGTACTCTGCTATATTATTTAAACTGGGGAACCCAAAGTGTAAAGAATATTCTAAAGATCTCCCTTCTGGGGACACCAAGACTATATTGGCCCCATTACCATTTGCACTCGACGCTCCATCAATATACAGTAGCCACAGTTGAGTTTCTTTTTCAATGTTGCCCCTCGGGCTAGTACATTCTACTATGAAATCTACTAGAGCTTGGCCGTTAATGGCTTGCCTGGGCTGAAACGTGATATCATACTCTCCGAGTTCTACTGCCCATTTCACCAATCTCCCTGAGTGTTCAGGCTTCTGAAGAATTTACCTTAACGGTTAATCTGTTAGGACAGAAATGGGGTGTGCCTGAAAATAAGGACGCAATTTGAGAGAGGCCATCACAAGGGCCAGCGCTAGCTTTTCGGCTAGCGGATAATGGGTCTCCAGGTCTAGCAGTACCTTACTTACATAATATATGGAACAATCCACTATTTCATCTTTCTTCAGCAGTACCGAACTTATAGCAAATTCATCGACTCCCAAGTACATATACAAATGTTCTCCTTCCAAAGGCCTTGTCAATAAAGTTAACTGCTTAAAATTTTCCTTCAAGTCTTCGAAAGCTCTTTGGCAATCATTTGTCCACTTGAAATTCCTTCCACCCGTAGAGTTTTGAAGAACGACAACTCCTTTTTGCAGATTTTGAAAAAAAAAAGGTTCAGAGCTGCTATTCTGCCTGTCAATCTTTGAACTTCTCTCATTGTGGTTAGTGGCTTCATATCTATAATTGCTTGCACCTTTTCAGGGTTTGCCTCAACCCTCTGTTGGTGATCATGAACCCTAAGAACTTTTCAGACCTAACTCCGAATGAGCATTTGTTGGGATTTAGCTCCATATTGAATTTTCTCAACACATCAAACTCCTTAGACATCTTATGAGCGTGAAACTCTCCTGCTCTACTTTTGATAATCATATCGTCCACATAAGCTTCCATAGAGTTTTCGAGGAGATCTTTGAAGACTTTGTTCACCATTCGCTGATATGTGGCACCAGCATTCTTTAAACCGAATGACATTACCCGATAATAGTATGTTCCATCGTCAGTTATAAAGGAAGTCTTCTCTTCATCTTCTGGAAGAAGCATAATTTGATGATACCCGGAGAAAGCATATAGAAAACTGAGGAGTTCATACCCTGATGTTTCATCCACAAGCTTATCAATTCGGGGCAGAGGATACGAATCTTTGGGGCAAGCTTTATTTAAATCGGTGAAATCCACACACATTCGCCATTTTCCATTAGATTTCTTCACCATTACTACATTAGCCAACCACTCTGGGTAGTAAACTTCTCTAATAAACCCGACTTCTAAAAGTTTATTAAATTCCTCAGTGATCGTCTTTTGTCTTTCCGAGGTAAAATTTCTCTTCTTTTGTTTGACAAGTTTATGCACGGGTGAAACATTAAGCCTATGGCAAATCACTTTTGGATTAATCTTGGGCATATCAGCCAGGGTCCAAGAAAAAACATCTAAGTTTCTCTGTAGGCATTCTGCTATATCTCTTCTTGTTTGTTCATCCAATTGAGTCTCTATGAACGCCTTCTTCTCTTCATCCCCTTTGATTAGCTCAATGGCTTTCGTTTCCTCAATAGGCTGAGGCTTAAAAGGGTCATCTATATACAACGTCTCCTTTCTTTATACTCCTTTGCCAATGGTAGAGGTGATATAACATGTGTGAGCCCTCTTTTGATCTCCTTGTACTTGCCCGACTTCGTTGGGAGTATGGAACTTCATTAACAGGTAACAAGAAGATATTACCGCCCTCATATCATTTAATAGAGGCCTTCCCAAGATCATGTTGTAAGTAGAACAATATTTGTCGAGTCACATCCTTTGGGCTTTTCTCAATAGTCACAGGCAACTCTATAGACCCTATGACCTTCACTTTCTTGCCCGTAAATCCATACAGTGGCGTCATAATGGGTCTTAATCTATTTTTGGATACTTTCATTTTCTCAAAACAATTCCAAAAGATTAAGTTCACCTAACTTCCATTGTCTACTAAGATTCTGCTCACTGGATGTTTTGCCACCACCGTTGATATCACCATGGGATCGTCATGAGGTATGACGATATCACCCATGTCTACCGGAGTGAACACAATGGGTTCTTCACTCGCCTTCTCCTCCATCACAGCATGAATCTGATATGCTTGTCTGCGTAACTTTTGTGAGAAGCGGAGGAACTTCCTGCCATCGATTCTCCCCCTGCAATAATTTATAGTCGGGCCAGTGGGTTCATTATCCAGCCGATTGCCTCGGGTGTCTGGCTTAACTTCTTCTTCAGTTCTTGGCCTGTTTCTGTTACACCCCGTTTCCACATTTAAATCATTATTATTCCTTCATACACTCACATAACGGAGCAGACAACATAAGGATGGTTGGGCACACGAGCCGATACTGACTTTACACAATTAAATATAAATTGTACATGATAATTGAATTTCTTTATTCATATATGTATTTACATACGTACGTTTACATCCCAGTAATTCTTTATATTCTTAACTGTGCCTTACAAGTTTAGATACAAAAGCGAAATAAGTGTATACCTTTGCGCTCTACAAAAAGTGAGCTATTGCTTCAGGAATAACCGCAGCTCTCCCTACTTGGGTAACTATGTGGAGTGGAGTGAAAAAAAGGAGTGAGCTCACGCGCTCAGTAAGAAATCACGCAAGCAGGTAGATAACTATACTACCTACATGCATGTCATGCAGAAAATTCTTACTTTTTTCAATCCCAACCGAATTCACAAAACCACACACGTATGCTTTCTCAAAGCCATGTCATATCACAAACGAATTTCTCAAAACACATGTTCTCATAAAGCTGATTTAAATCAAATAGGAGATAAATCAAAAATCTCGAAATTTAAATCAGAAATCATATAAGTATGGAGACAAAGCAGAGCATATGAAAACGAATAGACATATGGCCATAGTCATGGACTCCATGCAATCACGGATCAGGTGTGCATGAATGCCCCCGGATGGCTGAGGATATGGGGTCAGTCTACCCATCAGACACAAACAAACGACACAGTACGTCGTACTCCATGTGCGTCCACACGGTACATTATACTCCGTGGACCCTAATATCTGAAATCAGAGAGATTAGGAGTGCCCGTCCAACGGGTCTTAACATCCCATCTCCAGCTATATCAATACCGAGTCTCCAAAAATGCACGTGCGAGCATATTAATCAGTGTGACACACAGTCTACACGAGGCTCTAGCACGGCCTTATCAAATCATGTGCGAGGATCAGTGCAAGCTCACAAAGCCTACACGACGTCTCCAAACACGGTTTTATGCATATAACAAAATCACAAACTAGTGCGAGCAAAGCTCTAGCACGTAGTCATGTACAAATCATGCAAAGTCTAGTGCGAGCAACGCACTAGCACGACTTTAATCTCAAAACTGATAGATGACTTGATGCACATAAGGGGCGTACAAACCAACCTCAACCACGGAAAGTAGTACCCACTTGAGTGAGAGAAAACATTTTATATCAAATCACTCATCAAACACTTTTTATTCTGAAAACATGCAATTTAATGCAGATAATCAAATTCAGAGTCATTCTATCACCACTTATTCACAAAACATGCTTATTCATGCAAAACACATCAAAATAGGCCATTTCGACCAGTTTCATAGTTTTCTTACCTAGGAGCATTTTCATAATTTTTTCATATTTGGGTACTATCTAGAAATTTCATATTCATACTCTATACGAAAATTTAGGTGTACGTAAACGACGATAAAATACGTACAGCTATCTCTAAGAGCTTATGAAATCCCTTACCTCGAAATGTATCGACTGCGAATTTTAATTCTTGATCTCTCCGGATCACGCAGTCTAATTGGTTCCGGATATATTCTCTGAAGCTAAATCTTTCCTTGGTGGCACGTAAGTTGAGATCCGCTCGAACTTGTACACGTCGCCTACCGTTTTTTCGCTACACAACAATATATATTTAAACCGGTTAATTTCGGTCTAATATAAATTCAAATTAATTATCTGAAAAATAATTCGACTGATTTTCGACCACTTACCAATCTACTGCTGTGCCGGGATAACACTGAATTTTTTTTCAAATTTTTTTCTCTCTCCTTTTTCTCTCTCCTACTGAACCAGTTCGGACCGGTTCAGCCTATTTCACACTAAATTGGTCCGAACCAGTTCAGGTGAGATTTGGTCATTCGGGGTGATTCCGGTTGGTTCTCAGGCTACCACTGGTGCCGTTCGGCGCGACTCGGCTTGGGGAACCTTCGGCTGGCAGGGCTCGGCCCAAATCGGCGCCGGTGGCCGCCGTTCCTCCTTCTCCCCTTTCGGTCTTCTCCCTCTCCGATATCTCCATCGCCGGCGGTGCAGCGCGCGTCGTGGCTGTCCGACGCTTCCTTTGGGCTGGTCGTCCTTTCTTCGACCGTCTCGCACTCTCCGTCGCCGTCGTTGCTCGCCGGAGGAAGGAGGCATAGTGGATCGATTTGGAGGGGGCTTCGCGCGAGCTTCAGTTCCTTTTTTTTTTTTATCCGATTTCTTTTTTTTCTTTTTTTTTTCTAATTTCTTTATATATATTATATTATATCCTAATATAATATGATATATATATATACACAAATATCTTCAAAATATACATATAATATTACAAAAAAAATCTTAAAAATTAAAATATTATTATAATAATAATAAAAATACTAAAAATAAAGTATTAATATTATTATAATAATATTTTATCCTCATAGTGTATTTTATACACTAAAATTTACACACCCTTGTATATATATTTTATTTAATTTATTTCTACAAAAATATAAGTACGTTCTATTTTATTTTCTTGCATTTACTTATTCCTCCGAAAATATATTTTTCTATATTTTCGGGATAAATTACCAAAATAGGAAAATTTTTCGGTTTATCGTTTTTGGATTAACTTCTCTTCTTGGACTCCCTATATTTTTGCGTCCTGAATCTATATTTTCAGTCGGTTTAACTTAATTTTATTCGGTTTATCCCGAATCTATCCGAACTCTTATTTCGGTACTTTAAAGCACTTAGATTTATTTCTTGATTAAATTGAACTTGTAATTGCATCATTCATTCTTCATTGATTAATATATCATATTTACACGATTTCAATGATATATTCGTAAGGAAAAATACCAAGTTTGGGTCTTACATTTTCTCTCCCACTTAAAAATTTGGTCCTCCAAATTGACCAAAACTCGGCTCTCGAATAGGTGCAGATACTTCTCACGCATCAGGCTCTCTAATTCCCACATAACTTTCTTAGAGGGATGGTATTGCAAGAGAACCTTAACTAGAGGAATCATCTTAAACCGTAGTACTTTCTCCTTCCTATCTAATATCCAAATCGACTTCTCACAAACATCATATTTTCCTTAAGCTTCAATGGCTCTTACTGAATTACATGTGCCGGATCCGAATGATATTTTCGAAGCATGGAGATGTGGAAGACATTATGGATGCCTGCTAGCTCAGGGGGTCATGCTAGCCTGTAGGCCTTATCTCCCATTCGGTCTTAAGATCTCAAATGGTCCGATATAGCGAGGACTCAATTTACCTCTCTTTTCGAACCTTATAATACCTTTGGAGGAAGAAACTTTCAAAATACAGATTCACCCACAGTGAATTCTAGAGGTTTATGCCTCGTGTCAGCATAACTTTTTTGTCTGCTCCGAGTTGTCCTCAATCTATCACATATCAACTGGACATCCTCAGAGGCTTGTTTCACCAGATCGGAGCAAATATCTTTCGATCACCTACCTCTTCTCATCCAATGGGAGGACGACACCTACTACTATACAACGCTTCATAAGGTGTCATTCTAATACTCAAGTGATAACTATTGTTGCAGGCGAATTCGGCTAATGGCAAATGATCATCCCAGGAGCCTTTAAAGTCTATCACACCAGCTCTCAACATATCCTCCAGAGTCTGAATGGTCCTATCTGACTGACCATTTGTCTGAGGATGGAAAGCTGTACTGAAACTCAATTGGGTTCCTATAGCTTCCTAAAAATGTCCCTAAAAGTGGAAAGTGAAGCGAGAATCCCTATCAGAGACTATGCTCACTGGAACACCATATAGCCTCACAACCTCTCGTCCGTACAAATCAGCCAATGCACTCAGAGTATCCGTAGCTTTCATAGCTATGAAGTGGGCTAACTTCGTTAATCGATCAATGATCATCCAAATAGTATCATGGTTCCTTCTAGTCCTTGGTAAACCTTTGATGAAATCCATGGTGAGACACTCTAATTTTCATGTCGATATAGGTAAAGGCTGCAATAACTCTGCAGGTTTCTGTTGCTCTACCGTAACCTACTGGCATACCAAACATCTAGCAACATACACAGTGATATCCCTCTTCATACCTGACCACCAATACAACTTTTCAAAGGTTTTTTGATATATTTTACTGCTACCCAGATGCAAGGTATAACACGAAGAGTGAGCTTCTAATAAAATCAGTTTCCTCAACTGCAGATCATCGGGAACACACACTCTGCCTCTGAACCTCAGTAAACCATCGGTGCTCAACTCCCAGTCGGCACCGGTACCCATCTGTATCTGACTAGCCATATCAATACATAAGCGGTCCACTCGCTGAGCTTGTCTGATCTGGTCAACCAACTCTAGTTCTAACCTCAGACTAGCTATCACACAATAGGCCTCAGTATCAGAAGGGGTCACATATAAGCTAAGGCTCGCAAACTCTGCTAGCAACTCGTCTTCCCTGATCATTATATCAGATACCATCCCAAGGCTATTTCTGTTCAATGCATCAGCAGCCAAATTAGCCTTACCCGGGTGGCATAATATCTCACAGTCGTAATCCCTCAGAAGTTCTAACCATCTTCGTTGCCTCATATTCAATTCCTTATGTGAAAACAGGTACTTGAGGCTCTTATGAGCGGTATACACCTGAAATTTCTCACCGTATAAATAGTGGCGCCATATCTTCAGTGTAATTACTACGGCAGCCAACTCTAGATCATGGTTAGGGTAGTTCCTCTCGTGGTCCTTCAACTGATGGGATCCATAGGCAACTACCTTCCTATCTTGTATCAATACACAGCCCAGTCTCTGGTGTTAAGCATCAGTGTACACAGAGAAACCTCCTGAACTGGTCGGAATGGTGAGAATAGATGCGGTGGTCAGTTGAAGTTTCAACTCCTGAAAGCTTCTTTCACAAGCATCATCCCACTCAAATGCCATATTCTTTCGAGTGAGACGAGTTCAGAGAAGCAACCCATTTCGAAAAGAAGACTCTCTACAAACCTCTTGTAATACTCAGTTAAACACAGAAAACTCTAGATCTCAGAAACTATCTTGGGCCTCTCCCACTGGACTACAATTTCTATCTTGGACGGATCCACTGATACCTCGTCCTTCGATACCACATGGCCCAGAACTTATATTTGTTCTAACCAGAAGTCATACTTATTGAGTTTAGCATATAATTCCTTCTCTCGGAGGGTTTGTAAGACAATCCTTAAGTGCTGCTCATTATCTTTCCTGGACTTCGAATACACCAAAATGTCATCGAAAAAAAATGATAACAAATCTATCCAGGTACGGCTTGAACACATCGTTCATTAGAGCTATAAACGCTGCAAACGCATTAGTCAACCCGAAAGGCATCACCCGAAATTCATAATCGCCAAAACGGGTACGAAAAGCCGTCATGGGTACATCCTTTCTCTGGATTCTTAACTGATGGTACCCAGACCTCAAATCGATCTTGAAAAAGATCTTTGCTTCCCGGAACTGATCCAATAGATTATCTATATGTGGCAATGGGTATTTATTCTTGATGGTAGCCTTATTCAACAACCGAAAATTAATGCACAGTCGAAGGCTTCCATCCTTCTTCTTCACAAATAGAACCGGAGCTCCCCAATGCGATACGCTCGTCTAATAAACCCCAACTGCTTCTTTAGCTCTTCTAACTCTACTGGTGATATTCTATACGGTGGTCTCGATATAGGCTCAGTACCAGGTGTCAGATTAATACAAAACTCCATCTTCTTGTCTGGTGGCAATCCTAGCAGATCATTCGGAAAGACATCAGTAAATTCCTTGACTATTGGAATATCAGTCAACTCCGGACGTGCCTTATCCATATTGATAACGTACGCAATAAAACCTTCAAATTATTAATCATTTGGTTAGCACCAATATTAATCCGTTCTAATCATAACCACTACTTCTTTCATTTCTTCCTATAAAATTTTACAAAATGTTTCTCAGTTTTCTCTACCTGAGAAAACATTATTTCCTTAGAATAACAATCTAAGATAGCATGATTTACAGCCAACCAAATCCATTCCCAATATTACATCAAAATCGAACATATTTAATAGGATGAGATTGAATGTCATGCTCTCATCACCTATTTTCAACTCACAATCCTTACACACCATTTCAGTCACTTGACTATCTCTTAAAGGTGTGATGATTGACAACCTCCTACCTAATGGTATAAGCTTTACAAAACTTAACAATTTAATTGCAAATGCTTCAAGATTAAATACCAAGATAGTACATTTAACCACATCAGACGAAACATTTACCGTGTCCTGATCCAATGCATGCACATGTCCCTGGCCAACAGTCTGCTTCCTCATTCTCTTCAGCTGTGGCCTTCCTTCTCTGGGGTAGGGGTATAATAGGAGCTTTCTGTGGCTCCTCTCGCCTCTGTGAAATAGGGACTGTAGATTCTGGACAGTCTCTCATCAAGTGGCTCGTCTTTCCGTATCTAAAACATGCTCCAGATACTTGGAATCATCACCTACCTCCATGAGGTTTCCCACATACTCTACATGGCTCAATAGTATGTCAGGGTTCACCATTTCTATACCTCTAGACGAAGCTGAAATTGGCGAAATAGAGGGCTTCACTGTCTTACCCCGAAATTCCTCAACTTTGGTCATTTCTTAAACGATCTCTTTCCTTCTCTTAAACTTTTGTACTCTACAGTTCTCTTTCTGTCCTTACTGAACTTACCAAATTCAGGGGCATGCTGCTTAGAATCCTGTTCACACAACTGAGTTTTGCGCATTGCCTCATCGTAAGTCAGAATATCCAAAGGAGCTAATCTAGCTCTAGTGGACGGTATCAACCCATCCGTAAACTTCCTGACTTTTCTTTCTTCACTACTCATGGTGTCAGAATCGTACCTTCCCAGAGACGTAATCTAGGACTCATACTCATCCACTGATTGGCTCTAATGAGTCAGACTAATAAACTCTCTCTGTAGCCGTCTCCGAGAAGTATCCAGAACATATTGCCTCCATAAGGCATCGAGAAAAATCTCTCAAGTCACTATTTGGTTTTCGGGTCCTCAATATAGGCTGGGCGAATTTTCATAATGTTTCGCTTCGCCTTCCAACACAAATGCAACAAAGGCCACCTTCTCGGTTTGGGAACACTCAAAGTACCAATACAACTTCTCTAATATGTTTACCCAATTCTCTGTTGCTACCCCATCTTTGACCCCACTAACCAATTCTGTCATGCTACGGGGTGTAACGGCCCAGCCCAATCAGACCAGCCTAGCCAGCCATGTCCACCCCTCTTGGGCCTATAACATCGACTGCTGTGATATTAACTGCTGTTGACATCGTTACTCATTCGTACTATCCTCTTTGAGGCCCACTGGTCCTCAAGGTTTTCTTTCGCGTTCAATTGTACAGGTGGGGCGGTACAGGACGACTAGAATCAGAAGGTCTAGCGGTCTATGGTACAGGCGTGGCAGGGGTTACTGTGGGTGCACTCATACCCTGCAGACTCTCAAATCCAGCTATCGCCCGTCCAAACAACTGTGTTATACTCTCCACAGTCCGCTCTAACCTCAACATGCTTATCTCAGTAGTCTCTACTGGATCTTGAGAGGCATGGCCAGAAGATAATTCAGTACTTCTCTCGGGCCTGTCTCTCTACCCTCGAGATCGAGAACTTTCCCCTCGTCTGCGGTGTCTATTAGTCATACTGATGATTTTCCATTCACACAATCAATTCATATTACACTAACAGCTCGGTATACACATTTGTATCTAAACAAGGCACAGTACCTAAGGGATGTAAACTTTCCTAACGACTTATAGCAACTCGTATTCAGACCAACCCTGCTCTGATACCAACTTCTGTCACACCCCGTTTCCACATTTAAATCATTATTATTCCTTCATACACTCACATAACGGAGCAGACAACATACTGATGGTTGGGCACACGAGTCGATACTAACTTTACACAATTAAATATAAACTGTACATGATAATTGAATTTCTTTATTCATATATGTATTTACATACGTACGTTTACATCCTAGTAATTCTTTATATACTTAACTGTGCCTTACAAGTTTAGATACAAAAGTGAAATAAGTGTATACCTTTGCGCTCTACAAAAAGTGAGCTATCGCTTCAGGAATAACCGCAGCTCTCCCTACTTAGGTAACTCTATGGAGTGGAGTGAAAAAAAGGGGTGAGCTAACACGCTCAGTAAGAAATCACACAAGTAGGTAGATAACTATACTACCTACATGCATGTCATGCAGAAAATTCTTACTTTTTTCAATCCCAACCGAATTCACAAAACCACACACGTATGCTTTTTTAAAGCCATGTCATATCACAAATGAATTTATCAAAATACATGTTCTCATGAAGCTGATTTAAATCAAATAGGAGATAAATCAAAAATCTCAAAATTTAAATCAGAAATCATATAAGTATGGAGACAAAGCAGAGCATAGGGAAACGAATAGACATATGGCCATAGTCATGGACTCCATGCAATCACGGATCAGGTGTGCATGAATGTCTCCGGATGGCTGAAGATAGGGGGTCAGTCTACCCATCACACACAAACAAACAACACGGTACGTCGTACTCCATATGCGTCCACACGGTACATTGTACTCCGTGGACCTCAATATCTTAAATCAACGAGATTAGGAGTGCCCGTCTAATGGGTCTTATCATCTCATCTCCAGCTATATCAATACCGAGTCTCCAAAAATGCACGTACGAGCATATTAATCAGTGTGACACACAGTCTACACGAGGCTCTAGCACGGCCTTATCAAATAACGTGCGAGGATCAGTGCAAGCTCATAAAGCCTACACGACGCCTCCAAACACGGTTTTATGCATATCACAAAATCACAAACTAGTGCGAGCAAAGCTCTAGCACGTAGTCATATACAAATATTGCAAAGTCTAGTGCAAGCAACGCTCTAGCACGACTTTAATCTCAAAACTGATAGATGGCTCGATGCACATAAGGGGCGTACAAACCAACCTCAACCACGGAATGTAGTACCCAGTTGAGTGAGAGAAAACATTTTCTATCAAATCACTCATCAAACACTTTTTATTCTGAAAACATGCAATTTAATGCAGATAATCAAATTCAGAGTCATTCTATCACCACTTATTCACAAAACATGTTTATTCATGTAAAACACATTAAAATAGGCCATTTCGGCCAGTTTCATAATTTTTGTACCTAGGGGCATTTTCGTAATTTTTTCATATTTGGGTACTATCCAGAAATTTCATATTCATACTCTATACGAAAATTTAGGTGTATGTAAACGACGATAAAATATGTACAGCTATCTCTAAGAGCTTACGAAATCCCTTACCTCGAAATGTGTCAACTGCGAATTTTAATTCTTGATCTCTCCGGATCACGCAGTCTAATTGACTCCGGACATATTCTCGGAAGCTAAATCTTTCCTTGGTGGCACGTAAGTCGAGATCCGCTCGAACGCGTACACGTCGCCTATCGTTTTTTCGCTACACAACAATATATATTTAAACCGGTTAATTTCGGTCTAATATAAATTCAAATTAATTATCCGAAAAATAATTCGACTGATTTTCGACCACTTACCAGTCTACTGCTGTGCCGGGATAACACTGAATTTTTTTCCAAATTTTTTTTCTCTCTCCTTTTTCTCTCTCCTGTTGAACCGGTTCAGACCGGTTCAGACCTCTTTCAAACTGAACTGATCCGAACCGGTTCAGGTGAGATTTGGTCGTCCGGGGCGATTCCGATTGGTTCTCAGGCTGCCACTGGTGCCGTTCGGCACGGTTCTACCTGGGGAACCTTCGACTGGCAGGGCTTGGCCCAAATCGGTGCCCGTGGCCGCCATTCCTCCTTCTCCCCTTTCGGTTTTCTCCCTCTCCGATCTCTCCATCGCCGGCGGTGCAACGCACATCCTGGCTGTCCGACGCTTCCTCTAGGCCGGTCGTCCTTTCGCCGACCGTCTCGCGCTCTCCGTCGCCGTCGTTGCTCGTCGAAGGAAGGAGGCACGATGGATCGGTTTAGGGGGGGCTTCGCGCGAGCTTCAGTTCCTTTTTTTTATCCGATTTCTTTTTTTTTTTCTTTTTTTCTAATGCTTTATATATATATTATATTATATCCTAATATAATATAATATATTATAATATAATATAATATAATGTATATACACAAATATCTTCAAAATATACATATAATATTACAAAAAAAATCTTAAAAATTAAAATATTATTATAATAATAATAAAATACTAAAAATAAAGTATTAATATTATTATAATAATATTTTATCCTCATAGTGTATTTTATACACTAAAATTTACACACCCTTGTACATATATTTTATTTAATTTATTTTTACAAAAATATATGTACGTTCTATTTTATTTTCTTGCATTTACTTATTCCTCCGAAAATATATTTTTCTATATTTTCGGGATAAATTACCAAAATAGGGAAATTTTTCGGTTTATCGTTTTCGGATTAACTTCTCTTCTTGGACTCCCTATACTTTCGCGTCCTGAATCCATATTTTCAGTCGGTTTAACTTAATTTTATTCGGTTTGTCCCGAATCTATCCGAACTCTTATTTCGGTACTTTAAAGCACTTAGCTTTATTTCTTGATTAAATTGAACTTGTAATTGCATCATTCCTTCGTCATTGATTAATATATCATATTTACACGATTTCAATGATATATTTGTAAGGAAAAATGCCAAGTTCGGGTCTTACAGTTTCTCCCTCTATCATTATTTTGTCTATTCCGCGGACGATCATCCCTTCGATCTCGCGGAGGGTAACGGGGCCTTTCGCTTCTCCACAGGAAGCGGTTAATTTTTCCATCTCGAGCCAGTTTTTCTAACTGATCCATCAGATCTCTGCATCTTTCAGTAGGATGACCATGAGTGAAATGAAAGTCACAATAAGCATCAACATTTCGACCCAAATCTTCAATCTTCTTTTTAGGGAACTCCAACTGTCCAGTTCCTTCGATAGCGGCAAGAATAGCGGCACGAGGCTTATGTAGCCTGGTATAATTTTCATACATGAGCCTAGGAGTCTTATCTAATCTATCAAGTCTTGAAGAACTTCTTTTAGGTATATCTCTCTCTCTCTCTCTTTTTCTTCCTTCCCTTACCTCTCGGGACTGTACCATCCTCATCACTTTCTCTTGAGCCACGTATTTATTTACTATAGCAAATAGATTGGAAAGAGTCGCTGGCTGATCAAGGGACAAGGATTCTTGTAACTTCTCGAATTTTATCCTCTGCAGCATTGCTGCCATGGCTACTCCTACTGGTAGATGTTTCACCTCTAAGGTTGCATCTCAGAAACGATCTACATAGTTCTTCAGCGATTCTTTGTTCCCTTGTTTAAGGGTAAGTAAATAAGTGGCATCCTTCTTTCGCTGGCTGTTGATCATGAAGGCTCTCAGAAATTCACTTCGTAATTGGTCAAAAGACGAGATAGAATACTCGTTTAACCAATTAAACCATTTTAAAGCATGTCCCGACAGTGTGAGTGAGAAGGCACTACTCATGATTTTGTCTTCCCATCCATGAAGCAACATAAGGGACTCATAACTCTGTATATGGTCGTATGGGTCAGTTTTGCCGACATAAGTAGCCATAGAAGGCATCTTGAACTTTTTCGAAAATGGTTTATCTATAATCTAGGGACTGAAAGGAACTCTCCTTCTCTGATTGTTCTCGGGAGACACTAACTTCTTCCTCTCTAGAATCCTTTCCACGACTTTCTTAACGTTTTCTGACCCTCGGGTCGAGTGTGCTCCCATTTATTCGGCACTAGAAGAGTCTGAGTAGTAAGAATCTCTTCTTCCTCTGTTTCGGGGATTTCGCATATAGTTTGCTCCCCGGCTAGGGATCTCCTCATCGTCTACAGTTTCCCTCCCTTTAGGAGCCTGCATTGTATCCCTTCTTCCTGCACCTCCCATTCCGTAATTCGGCATTGGATCTTCCAAAAAGTCCTGGGAGTCAAGACTATTCTGTCCACTACTCTGTCTCTGCCGCTCCCTAGATTCGTGAGCATCGAAGTCATGTCGTTCAAATTCTACGGTAAAGGTCTGCCTCCTGTACTCTGTGGCAGAGTACCGCTCCTAAAACCGTGTGGCAGTGTTGAACTCTCTCAGACCTGCGGCAGGGTCTTGACTCCTGACCCTTGCGGCAGTGTTCATCCGCCTCAGACCTGCAGCAGGGTTCACCTTTCACATTCCCGCGGCAGGGCGCTTCCTCAGAGCTGTGGCAGGGTGGTCCTCCAGACTTGCGACAGGGTTCTCCCTCAGACCTGCTATAGGGTTCACCCTCAGAACTGCGACAGGGTTCACCCTCAGATCTGCGACAGGGTTGTCCTCCAGACTTGCGACAGGGTTCACCCTCAGACCTATGGCAGGGTTCACCCTCATATCTGCAGTAGGGTTGTCCTTCAGACTTGCGACAGGGTTCACCCTCAGACCTGCGACAGGGTTGTCCTCCAAACTTGCGACAGGGTTCTCCCTCAAACCTGCGACAAGGTTCACCTCCAGACCTGCGGCAGGGTTCACCCTCAGACTTGGGGCAAGGTTCACCTCCAGACCTGCGATAGGGTTCACCCTTAAACCTGCGACATGGTTCATCTCTCGCATCCCCGCGGCAAGGTGCTTCCTTAGAGCTGCGGTAGGGTTGAACTCTCTCAAACCTGCGACAGGGGTCATCTCCGTCGCCCCTGCGGTAAGGTACTCCCTTAGAGATACGGCAGGGTTGTCCTCCAGACCTGCGGCAGGGTTCTCCCTCAGACCTGCGACAGGCTCTTGCATCAGCCCAACAGCAATATTCTGCCCCCGTTCTCATTGTCTCGCATTCGTCACCGTAGAGGGTTAGCCTCTCTCGTAAGTCTGTCTCGAGACATTCTCTTCTACCATCTGCTACACTTCTAGAGGCAAACTAAACTACGACAGTGCATTTTTTAAGAAATCAACCATTGCCCTCAACGTCGTAGTATTCTACTCATTTTGGCGCTTCAAAGCCTCAAATTCGTCGAGGGAAATTGTGACAACCATGTCTCCTTCTCCATTTTGCTCTTGTCTTCTCCCAAGTCTGCCAGGAGGACTCACAGAATTCTCTTCCCCAAAATTTACTGCTATTGTCGAACGCGTTCTCACCATTTTAATGAAGAATCTGACTTTTTGTCTTGTTTCCCACAGACGGCGCCAATTGTTATTGCTCTCAACAACAATGAAATGATGCTGAGGTAATCTTCTGTGTTGTCTTCTCCACGTGTATTGAAGATTCTGCAAAAACAATCAAGATCAGAGGGGTGCAGGGATTTGTCCTTGCGCGCACACTCTAATGCTTAAATCAGAAAAATGTTTAAGCAGAGTTTCAGTTAACCAAATAGAGCTTAGGGTTTTTTAATCATACATGAGGTATTTATAGATGTCCTTGTGTGGCTTCAATAAGCTCAAGATTCATATTTATTTGGGTCCAAAATTTTATTGTTTTAGACCTTTCGTATTTTGCAATCCAGGCGCGTGACTGAGCTTGAAGTAAATCACCTCTATCACCTTTAAAAGCTGCCAGGGATAAGATAACACAAACTGAAGTCATCTTCGCAACAGGACTAAAAGTTTCTTCATAATCCAAGCCACTCCTTTATGAGAAACCGCGTGCAACCAACCTAACCTTGTATCTATCAACATCTCCATTTGACTTGCGCTTAATCTTATATACCCATTTACAAGAAACATGTTCAACATTTTCTGGTTTTGGAACTAACTCTCATGTTTCATTCTTTTGCAGTGCCACAATTTTTTCCTTCATAGCAAGCTCTCATTCTTTGCTTCCTGCGGCTTCCTCATAAGATGAGTGCTCATTTTCATTAATTGGCCCAGCAAAGAAACATTCACAAACATGACTGCCCATATAAAAATCTTTCGACTTTTTTGGTTTTTTACGGTGCCTTTGAGATCTACGAAGAGGCTGCTCCTCTTCTTGACATGATCTTTCACCATTTTCTTGATTAACAGAAGTGTCACAGTATTATACGTAAATAATACTATTTCAAGGCTTAAGCTGTCCAGGTATTTGAACTTCTAGGTTTAGGAAAAAGAACGGTAAATAATAAGAATTTTCTTTCGATAATTGGAAGTCGAGGATTAAAATTGTTTGGATTCATATTTGAAACTTATAGTATGATTTAAATTTTCATTACCTTAAATAATTGACTTTAATGTACTTTTACCGGACATTATTCAACTCCTATTGCTACAAATGCTGGTACAATTAGGATGATACTGACATTGAAAATGTCTTTCTTTGTGATATGGAAAACATGAATGAAGATTTGGTTGTGGATTTTTTTATAACTTCTCTCTTAAGGCTTTGGATATTCATAGTTTTAACTTTTCAACTCTGTTTTTATTTATTTATTTGGATGTTTACTGAATTGGTGTTTTTTTTTTTTATTTATGTATATTCATTTGATATTTTTATTGTCTTTATCTTTTCAAAAAAAAATAATATTAAAAAAAAACTGCGCAACAGAGTATTTTAATTTCTTTAACTACGCTATCAAATGCATGTAAAAAGTTATTTTTTTTTCCCTTTTTAGTTACTTATTTTGATTTTTCATAAAGGATTTAAAGTAAATCTGATATTTCTTTGATCTAATTTTGTTGGGATAAGATAAAAGTGGTACGACCATCCATGGTTATTCATACTAAACAGGAAATAAAAATCTAATTCTTATGGTGTTTTTTTTTTTGGAATTTTAGACATTGATTTTGTTATTTCCTCAAGTAGTGGATTGAATATACAGTTTGGAGTGTAAACTGAGCTTGAGATCTGTGTAAATGGTAATCTAAGTTACAGATGCCAGTTCTTCAGTCTAGCTACTGTCAACAATTCTTTCATGATAAGTCATACAAACAACAAGAGATTGCATCGAAACAACACAGAACATGTTTTGTACTATCTCCAATAATTGGAGCTGAAGTTAAGTGTAAACTCCTTGGTTGCAGACAACCAAAGGAATAGAATCATGTGGGAGCCTATCTTCGAAAGTTGGAAAGATAAACAGAAAAAACCTGTTCTTATTTTCTTGGTGCTTTTGCTCTTGACAGAACACTGCCTTTCCCACCAAGCATTGCTTTTAATGGAATTTTTCGTATGTAATTCAATTTCTCACAGTGCAGGAATGTCTCTGCTGTATAACAACTTATTGGCAAGTAAAACATCCTAATGAATTCAAAGCAATACTACATACATTATTACATAGTAATATCAAGAACTTCACTAGATAAGTTCATCAAACATTAAACACCAGTTGGTTTTTTTTTTAAATATATAATATAGAATTAAACACATAATAAAGCAAACCTTAAGATATAAAGCACCTAAATATCACCATAACCAGCAATCCTGTCCATGATCTGGGACACAACACCTTTGGACTCCTTCAACAGTTTGATGCTCTTTTTCAGCCTCTCTCGCTTTCCAGAAATTGCAGGAGATTCCACCAACATCCTTTCAATTCCACGTCCATCAGGCTCCATCACCTCATTCACAATCTCCTCCATGTCATTATTCACAAGATTATGAATACTATACTGCAAATGCAATGCCATTGAATCGACCAACCTTTTGTGAACAATCTTCCAGTAAGCAATCATTCTCATCTTCAGGTCGAAAGCTTGCTGCCAAACCTCGGGATGCTGCCTGAGATGTTCAACTTCAATATCTCCAAAATCTTTAAGACTCACCCTGGGCACGGAAAATGGCTTCAGTGCAGCATTTACATTCGTTACAAAATTTTCTTGTTGACTCATGAGCTTATTCCACTCCATCATGTAATCAGGATTACAAGTATAATCCGTCAGCTTCTCCATCTGCACAATCTCCTTCACCCTGTTGATGGACTGCTCTCTCATCTTTTCAACGAGATTATGAGCTGCTCTCTTTGTAGATGCCTTGAGCTGGTAATATATTTCCGAGTGGCGCATTAAAACAGAGGTCACCACTTTATCTATGTAGTCCCAAATCTTTTCAGCAAATTTAATTGGCATATTGGATATCTGATCAACTTTTCTCTGCAAGATACGAAGGAACGCATTGCGAGGAAGAAAATTTGGCAGTCCAATTCCTTTACCTTCTTCCAAAACCATGATCTCCTCCATTAAAAAGTCTTTTGTTGGATCACTTTCCTGACAGTTGTGAAGCTCAACAGCAAACTCGTTGAGCATTTCAACCAGTCGAGCAGTACCATGCATGGTATGATCATCAGGGCATTCATCAAATTCCCCTCTCAAAAGAAGTTTCCTGAGGGATTCTTTAGCGGCTCCAATGATCCTCATAAAGGCTGCCATGGCGTCTGTAACAGAGGCCAAAGCTTTGGGCATTTTTTCCAGTTCTGAAAAATTTGCACTCAGCTTGTCACTGATGTTTTTCACTATCACCGGTAAGCACTTTGCAATAATTCTTTCTTGAATTTCAACCAGTTTTTGGGCCAACACTGGGATACCCACAATTGATTTATCAATCTTTGACAGATGGGGATCAGTTTGGAACAACCTAGCTTCTTCCCTCCTTGCTTCTTCATATGACTCATCACCAATTCGATTTCTAACACAAACATAACCAAGTCCTATATTCACATCATCAGCATTGACCTTCTCAAGAAGCTCCTGAGGGCCCCTATCAGCCTTGGTAACCACAGCAAGAGTTCTCTCCCCTGTCTTGTCTACCATCTGTGACATCCTAATGGATTCACAGGTAGAAAAATCAACAGTGGCAGACAAAACATTGAGGATAATGCTTTCTTCAGGCGTTATGTACTCCATGATAATATCTCGGATCTGCTCATATATATTTTCAGGCTGTCCGTGGACGGGAACTCTAGTAATTCCAGGAAGATCAACCATGGTGAGATCAGGAACACCATCTTTTTTCACCACTAAAGTTAGTGGGGTGTTAGATATGCCCTTACCGTGGCCTGCAACCTCATCGGTAGCAAGGTTAATGGCCGTTGCGATATGGGATTCCGCTACAGGAACTGTCTTGCCACTGTACTCCAAGTGAATCTCAGGCGTTGGACTTTGATGACTTTGCAGCCTCATTATGAGGGGTACTCTAGTACAAATTCCCTGGCTTCGAGGAAGACTGACACCAGCCAGTGATTCAAGAACACTGGACTTCCCAGATGATTGGTCTCCAACTACAACAATGGTGGGGAGTTGTATGCCTTCTTTCATGACGTTTAGTAGCCTGAGCCTGTCAATGACATCAAGTAAAGGTCGAACTTGGTGATTGAAATGGGAAACAATTGGAGCTTGGTCTGCTACTTCTTCTTGCGCCATAAAAGGATCTTGCCTGGTGAGAGTCAGTGATGCCAGTGGTCGAGGATCATCATAAACGACCATGTCACTGGCAACGATTACACCGTTGCTCTCTGAGGAAGAATCATCATTTCGAATCATTTTTTTTCCTAAGGGAACAACGAGAGCCCTAAAGTTTGTGGGGATATGGTTGAGACTTGAGAAAGAAAAGTGAAACGAAGAGGAAGACAGCAATGAATTGAGAGTGATGAGGAGGTCGGTTGAAACCCAGTCCGAGGTTTGCCTTATAAAGAGAGAATTTTTGCCTTTGGTCTTTCGTTGAAGGTTCTTTCGTAATTAAGCTCCAATCCGAAGGACCTTTTGTGCCAAAAGTGGGGCTTATCAATTCATAAATCTTATGTCATAATTAAAATACCAATTGTTATTAATAATTAAATATAATTAAACATCGATTGAAATTGAAAGTAGAAATATAAAAATTCGAGTGACTCTCAATGCATATATATATATAATATTACGAAAAGTGGAGAGAAAACTTAATAGTAATATATATTAATAATTATTTTTTTAATTTTTTAAAAGTTGAGGATCTATATACATTAAAATTATAAAATAAATCAATTATCACTTTAAATTAATTATCTATTTTAATTTTAAAAAATAAATATATATATATATCTTTATTTATATCTATATCTATTTTTAAAAAAAAAGAATCACAGTTTATTCATCAATTTTTTTTTACGTATCTTTTGTAACTAAAAAAATTTGTTTACATATATTTTATAAATATCAATATATATATAAATATATATATATATACACTATTACTCTTTATGTACATTAAAATATACATTTAAAAACAATTAATTTTGATATAATTTTTTATTTTGATTCAATTTTTTATATATCCATAAATTTTCTTAATATATTATTTAACATGTATTTCAAAATAATCTTTTATATTTTTATCTTATTTTACAAAATTATTATCACCATGCGTTACATGACTTTAAATTTAATAATTTTTAAAACTTTAATATAATTTATTAAGAACATAAAGCATATGTTCAAACAAATAAAATTTTCATTCACTTTTATCATATAAATTTACTAAGAACATAAGGCATATGTTCAAACTTTAAGATAAAACATTTGTACTCTTTCCTCTTCTCTTAAAAAATCTATGTTGTTGAATGAGAAAAGAAGAAGAAAAAATCATAGACCTTTAGGCAAATATTTTTCATTTCACTGTATATTGGTTACATATTTACATTTTATATTTATATTATATAAAATTATATTCATATTATTTAAATATAAAAAATTTTGTGTTTAAATTTGTGTCAACATGATAAATATAAAATTTTATTTTTAATATTTATCTTATTATGTATAATTTTAATTTAATTTTAATTTGTATCATTTTCATATAAAATTTTTATATTGTAAAAAACAGAAAAAGACAGGAGAGTGCAATTAAAAAGTGAAACGATAAAATAAATAAAGTTTTATGTTGTCTACTTTTCTTCTTTCTTTCCCATTTATAGAATCTATTTTTGTGGTCCCTCATTCATTCCGCATTGTTAAATTATTTGTGAACATAGTATATTTATGGGATGGGATGCGACTTTTCTGATCTTGCAAAGTCACAAGCTATTTATTATGGATGGATTTTTATTGATAAAAAAATAAAAATTATTTACTAAAAATGAAATAAATAATAAAAATTTTAAAAATCAATTCAATTGCATAAAAATTTTATAAAATTTTTATATGAAAAAGATACCTAATAAAAAATTTAATATTTAAATATTTATCGAATTAAATTTTTTTAAATTAATCTCAACCATGAAATGAAAAATATAATATTGAGGCGAGGACGATGGGGATGAATTTTGTGTTTCACGCCCTCACTGTCACTGCTCCCGGACAGTGAGCAGGTATCCATCCAACCAAATGCCTTTTTCCACAACAACTTCCTGACGAAGAGTCAATGAATCAATGCTTGCTCGCCAAGGACTCCATCACACATTCACACTCACTCTCGCTGCTCCTAATTTCTCCAACCATCGGAGAAGGGAGAGTGAAAAAACACAGCTTCTTCCGCCATCTTTGTTTTCAACGCGTTTGACATTGACCAACAGAGGCGTAGAATATGAAAGGAAATTTAGTCACATCATGTTCATTTATTAATTCGTATTATATATACGCATAAATATTTTTCATATTGTATTGTTAAAACAATTTTTTGCATATTAAAAGAATTATATTTAACATAACATTATTATAATTAAATATTTTATCTTGCAATTACATATATGATAATTGAAAATCATCTTTAAATTTATAAATCAAGTTGAAAATCGCTTGATTAGTGCTTTTATTACTTTACAAAATATATCTTCGAATATATAGAAAAAAATATTTTTGAATAAATAAGAAATAAAATTAATATTTATACATAATAAGATATATGATTTTACTTTTATATAGTATTTTTTAAAAATATATCTACCCGAGAAATTATATACATCATATTTTATATATTTAATAATTATTAACATATAATTATATTTATGCCCAAAATATAAAACATTTTTAACATTTTTTTAAAACCTAAATATTTATATTATCATTATAAGAGTGAATGGAATTTTTATTTGTTTGAACATATGCTTTATGTTCTTAGTAAATTTATTGCAGGCAATATAAAAAATTGTAAAAATGTTGGTATTTTTTATACGCGTAAATATAACTTAATTAAAATTGACTAGAGTTAATTGATCCTATTTTATAAGAATACTCTGTTGGTCAAATTTTGTTATTTAATTATGTTCTCAAGTAAAAAGTGCATTAAACTCAGATATTATTATATTTAATATAATAATTAATTAAAATATAAATAAATTGTCCAATTTTATAATATATATATATATATATATATATATATATATATATATATAAAACGACAAGAATGAGTTTTGAACATCATAATTTCAAAATATCCTTCTCATCATCTAAATAAAAATATTTATTAATAGGGTAAATTCTATTTAAGTACTTGAAACTTGAATCTAATTCAATTTTGATTCATTAATATAAAAATAATATTTTGCTTCAAACTTTTTACAGGATAAGTAAGCTTTTTCGTTAGTCAATCGTTAAATTAACAGTTAAAAATTTAAATTTGAAACTATTTTACCTATGAATCATTTATAATACATTAAATATTCAAAATCAAATAATAATGAAGAAGGAAATGTTAAAAAGTTATCAAGTTTCGAAAAGTTTATTTTTTTCTACTTCTAATTTTTTTTATTTGTTTATTATTTATTATATAAACACTTTTTTAAAGAATACAATATTAATTCTCACATGTCATATGAAATTTATGAGATTTATAAAAATAATATATTTTTTATTGGATTCAATATTAAGTAAGTAGAACATTATAATTGTTTTAAACTTTACTCTATTTGTTATAAGTTAGGTAGTGTAGAGAGAGCAAAATGTGGGCTCAAAAAATTCGAGTTCATTTAAATTGATTTAATAAATGTAAATAAACTAAATTAAATTAATATAATAAAAATGATTTATATTTAAAATTATTCAATGTCAAAATAATTTAAAATTTGACAATTTTGAAACATTGATTGGAATTATTAAAATTTAAATTAAGTATAATTTTATTTTTAAAAATTAATAAAATTAAATATAATAAATTTGAAAATAAAATCAATGATTGAATAATACTCGACGAAAATAGTGAAATAATTGTGAAAAGGAGTAAAAAATAATGAGAGATAGAGGAAAACTATATGAGAATTATTTAAATTGAAAAGCTTAGAATTAAGTAATTTAATAATTGCTCATTTTCTATTAATTTTTGTTAATGATGTTAAGTTATTTAGGGTACAGTGTCTATATACTAATATTAATGTATTAAAGTTGAATTAAGTTCATACTTTAAGGATTTAAATGAAATTTATTTTTATTAAAAACTTGTGAAAAAAAATCATTAAAGAAGAATAATTTTAATAAAATAATAAATTTTTTTTGAAAAGATGGTTGAATGGTAATTTTACCTTTCTACAGATTTGTCTTATTACCTAGATCTCAATACCAAAAATGTAGTTAGATTCAAACGGTCTCTAAGCCTTGCCTACTACAATTTCAAGGAACCTACATGTGTAGTCATAATTGTATATGTTCATGGATAGAATTAGATTAGGTTTGAATTGAGTTTAGATAGGTATTAAGAACTTATAATTGAGTCTAAATTTGATCAATTTTTTTGGTTTAATTTTTTACCCAAACATTTTTTAGATACAATAAATAAGCCCAAACTTGTTCAAGTACATCTAAATACCATTATTTTTTAAAAAATTATAATAAATATAAAAATATTAAAGCACATAATAATTAATAAGTATAACACCAAAGTTCAAATAAATTCTTACAAAAAGACTAGAAGAAATATGAAAATTTAAATTATAATCTAAAAAAATAATACAAGTTCATATTAAATTACACAAAAAACAATTAAACTATGCATTAGTATAAAAATTTGTAGAAAAATTATAATTAGCAGGCCAGATTTAAATTTGAAATTGTGAATTCAAACTCGATTTGATTTTTTTATTGAATTCGATTTCCTAGCCCAATTCATTTAATAAATTTAATATTTTTACACAAGTCTGATAAAAAATTAAGTAGGTTTTCAAGTTTAGACGAATCACTTAACTTTTGAACATATATAAGATTTTTTTTTTAATTATTTCACAATAACTAGAGGGCATTAATGAAACACTCCAAACTATTCATCTATTTGGCCTTTAATGATCAGTTTTTCCAAATTGAGCAAACAATAAAAATAATCTTTGAATTATTTGCCATATTATATATTGAACTTTTAAATTTTTCATAGTTATTTATTGGTTTCAAATTTTAAATCTGACTTATTTTGGTTATTTCGTCAAAATCTCGTAATTTGAGATGTTAAGTGCCACTACAAATGACATCAGATGATTTTTATTTCTTTTCTCTCTTTTCTTGTTCTTTTTTCTTCCTCCTTCTCTCTTATTTGTCCTTTCTCTTCCTTCTCTCTACACCAAGATCATTAGCCTTCAAAATAATCTAAAACCAGAATTCGACCAACCACCACTACGCTGACCATTATCACCAAACCTTTGTCCCCAATGCTCGGTGCTGAAAAATTCATTGAAATTCACCAAAATTTTTTTTGTTCTACCAATATTGATTTTCCAAAATCCAACCCAAAATTCCTAGATTTACGCCAAAAGCCATCGATTTTCAACCCTAAAAACCTTCATTTGCCACTTTAATCCTTTTATCTTAAAGATATGCTCGTCCTCTCTTTTTTGCTTTTTAAACTTAAAAAACCTAAATTTCCATGAGGGTCGAAGCTCAAAGAAAAAAAAAAAAAATCTTTTCATTGATTTTTTATTATTATTTCTAGTGGTTGTTGATGATCATTTCTATGACTTATTGTGTAAGTTCTTATGTGACTTACATGTGATTATTGTATGCGGTGGATATTGTGGAATGATGTTTGTAGAAAATAACTCAATTAAGGAAGGTGTGTAGGTTGGTGGTTAATGTTTGTGGAAGAGGGTTTTGAGTTTTGATCTTCTGGAGGCTACTTGTAGTGGTTGGTGCTTGTGAAAAAGGCTCAAGATGATTTATTTTCTTTTCTCTCTCTATTTTTTTCATTCCACTTTTTTGGTTTTTCCCTATTTTCTACCCATTGTTCTTGTTCTTGTTCTTTATATCAATTAAAAAAAAAAAGGGATTTTCATAAATTTTGAGGATCAATCCATATTCTTTCATTGTTTGTAAGATGTGGATTATTTATTTATTTTTCGTGACTTATTTTGAAAAATTTTGTTGATTTTTTATTTATTTTTCTTTTTTATGTTGTCTATTTTTTATCTTGTTTAACTTTTTAATAAAAGAAATAAAAACAAAAGAAAGAAGATAAAATAATTTTTAATTAAAATTACATGTCATCGTATCATTAGACACCAAATGTTTGAAAGTGTCAACTAGCACTTAACTTCTAAAATTAAAAAAAATTTGATGGAAAGATCAAATAAGTAGGGTTTAAAAGTTTGAGGAGCAATCACTATGGAAAAAATTTATAGACTATAGTTACTTAAAAAATAGACCATGATTAATGAAATTGAACGTAATTTAATAGGTTTAACTATAGTTTTTAAAATCATAACTATATTTTTAAATTTTAAACATTATATTTCAAACTGTATTTATATAAATAATATAATCTAAATAAAAGATTATATTTTATTTAAATATAATTAAACAAAAACGACTGTTTGTTTTAATGATTACATGCGTGCTAGAAGTTCTTCAAAACGTAGTAATATTAATTGGTCAAACTATATTGTCAGGCTATCAATCATCGTCATCTTTTTCAATTTATGAATGTTATTGTCAAACTTCAATGCAATGTTTGGATTCCCACCGCACGTTGCGGTGGAAAATAAGAGATATTGTAATTTTTTATTACCAAAACCAAAATATTTCAAATTCAAAAAAATTAGTATAGAGAAATGAAAGGATACGAGTAAGATATATATTTATAAAATTATTATTAATTTTTTAATTTTATTTTGTTATTTTAATTAATTAATAATATCATGATAAATTAATATAATTTATTTTTATTTTTCAATTTCACTAAGTAATAAAAGAGATAAAATTATATTTTGTCTCAAATTTATATTAAATGTGTATATATATATATATATATATATATATAATTAAATTAAATTTACTAGCATGTTTTATATAAAATTACCTATTCAGGCTTGACTTGACTCCTAGACTAAACACTTTACTGATAATTGGAGGGATGAAAATTCTAGGAAAGAGTGTTTTGGTTCCTCCACCATTCCTCTGGTTTGAAACTTAAAGGGTGCTAGGACTAGACATAATCACGCTTTGCATTTTTACCTTTTGCCTCGTCTCTTAAGAAATCTATATTGTTGACTTGGAAAAAAAAAAAAAACTGTTTATATAGTTATGGTACTGCCAATATTAAAGAAAAAGAGGGAAACAGTTCTCTTTTCACTACAGGTTTGTCACTCTTTGGCAACCTTGGTCATTTTCCATTTGATTAGTGGAAATAAGGATTAAATAAATGGATGTGATAATTTAACGTTGGATAAAATTAGTATAAGAATTTTAAAAATAAAAATTTACTATTAATTTTGTTTTGGATTATTTAGATTGAATTTTAATGCTGCAAAAAAAGGAAAGACAATTAATTATATATCCCTTTTTTATTGTTGGGTGGATATATTATACTCCCAAAAAAAATAGAGAAGGAAAATTAAAAAGTGAAACAATAAAATAAATAAAGTTATATACTCTCTGCTTTTTCTCTTGCTTTTCACATTTATAGAATCATTTTTGTGGTCCCTCGTTCAATTCGCATTATTATATTATCCTTATGGCATGGGATGCGATTTTTCTGATTTCGTGATGTCGCAAGCTATTTATTATGGATGGATTTTTATTTATAAAAAAATAAAAAATATTTATTAAAAATGTGATAAATTAAAAATAATCAACTAAATAAAACGTAAGAAAAATCTGGTATGGAATGATGACATCATGCAATATGCCTTCCGTCGCAGGAAAAGGACGGTTGGGATGAATTTTGTAGTTGTGGGATCCAGTGATACCGTTCAGGTTCCAACCAAATGATGCCTTTTTCGACAACTCCTTACCAAGAGTCAATGAGTCGATGCTTGCTCCCTATAAATTAGGGGCGTAAATGATATGATCGTGTTTATAAATTATTTAGGTTTTATTCTAATAAAATTTAAATTTAATTTGATTTTAATTTAGTCGAGATTGAATTCGAATTATTTAAATTATCGAGCGAGTCGAATTTGAACACTTAGATATTCGAGTCGCGAGTCTAATCAAATTTCGAGTTTTTATATATTTTAATAATATATATTATTATATAATAATATTTTTCGAACTCGAGTAGCTCAAACTCGATCTCAAATTGAGTTCGAGTTTGAAAAATAAAATTCGACCGAACTCGAGTTGAGTATCGAGTATCGAATTTTTGAATTGAATTCGAGTTCAAACACGAACACCTCACCGTATCGACTCAATTTTGCTCGATTACATATCTACTAGAGACTCCATCCATCGCACTCACTGTTACTGTCAATTTATATTAAAAAAATATTTAATAAACATTATTATAATAAAATATTTTCTCATACAATTACATATACGGTAACTGATAATCAACTGTAAATTTATAAATTAAGTTGAAAATATCATTGATTAGTGCTTTTACTTACTTGACAAAATATATCTTTAAATATGTAGAGAAAAATATTTTGAATAAATAAGAAATAAAAATTTATATTTATATTTATATTATAAAATGTATAGTTTTACTTTAATATAGAACATTTTTATATAAATGTATCTATACAGGAAATTATATATATATATATATATATATCACAGTTTATATTTTTAATACTTATTAAAAAATAATTATAATTATACCCAAAATATAAAACATTTTTAATAATTTTTTTGAAACCTAAATATTTCTATTATCATTATAAAAATGGATGAAAATTTATTCGTTTGATTATATGCTTTATGTTCTTATTAAAGTTATTGGAGTCGATATAAGAAATTGTAAAAATGTTAATATTTTCTATGCGTGCAAATATAACTTAATTAAAATTGAATGGAGTTAATTGATCCTATTTTATAACGAATATTAAGTCGGCCAAAATTTGTTATTTAAATATATTATTATATTCACAATTTAAAATTGCATTAAGCTCACATATTATTATATTTAATATAATAATAAATTAAAATATAAATAAACTATCCAATTTTATAATATATATAATACGAGTAGAAAAAACTTTTAAAATTCATGATTTCAAACTATCCTTTTCATCATTTAAATAAAAATATTTATTAAGATCTTGTGATGGTGGGTTGACCTTGTGGCACCAAGGAGACAAACGGTCACTCATTGTCACGTCCAAAAGTCAAAGCAAAACTATATTATAATGTATTACGAGTTAATTTGAAGGATCTTGAAATTGATTATAATAAAATTAAGAAAGCGATATTTTTAAAAAAATAATTTTTACAAAATAATAAAAAATATTTGAAAATAATAGAACTATAATTTTACAATTTCACCAATTTTTTCTTATTACCTAGATAGTGAGGTATAAAATACCTCGTCTTGCCTATTACAATTTCAAAGAACCTGCATGTGTAGCTATGATTATATCTGTTAATGGATCGGATCTAATCGGATTTGGTTTTGGTTTAGATAAGTATTGAGAAATTAAAGTGAATTTGAATCTAATCATTTTATTGGGTTTAATATTTTTATCTAATTTTTTTTACATAAAATAAGTAAGTCCAAATTCATCTAAATCCACTAAATACTATTTAAAAAATTACTATAAAATATAAAATATTAAAACACATAATACTAAATAAGTATAATACAAAGTTCAAATAAATTCTTTAAAAAATGACCAGGAATATAAAAATTTAAATTAAAATCTAAAAAAATAATACAAGTTCAAATTAAAATGAACAAAAAAATAATTAAAAAAGCATTAGTATAAAAAATAATAAAAAAATTATAATTATCAAACCTTACTTAAACTTGAATAATCCAACCTTGGACAGATTTAGTCATTATAACATATATTTTTTTTTTATTTCAAAATAACCAAAGGCCTTAATAAAACACTCCAAATTATTCATAACTTGAATATATGATGCATTAACAATGTATAGTTTCTATACACTATCAATGCATCTATAAGCAAACTAGAATAGTACCAAACCCATAAAAATAAATACGAATAAACTCTTAATAAAACACTCAAAATTATCATCTGTCTGGCCTTCAACAATCAGTTTTTCCAAAATTGAGTAAATAGCAGAAATAGTCTTTGAATTATTTGCCATGTTAGATATTAGTCTTTTGTAGAGGTTGCTTACTCTCCTAATAGCGAAGGAAAAGGGCAGGGCTTTTTTCGTAGTAATAGTGGACTGAGCGGGTCTCATGAGATTTATGCCGGCCGTCGGAATCAAATGAAGGTCGAAGGACCATTCGATTCATTAAGGGGCATTGATCTAGGCCTATTTGTTTGGTCAATCACCGAAGGCGGAAATAATTTTTGTATTTTATTGTATATAAAATAAATTTGTACGATAAATTAGAAAATAAAATATTTAGGTTACAATGTTTTATTTAATTTAAAATTAAAGAAAGCATAACATCTCTTAATTTATAATTTCGGATCGTGTACTTTATTATTATTATTATTATTATTATTATGGCAGCTAGCAATATCGAGGATCAACAATAACAATGGCATTCGTGATGACCATCTCTCATTCTTTTGCAGAAACCTCCTCTGCACTTTTCCTTGCAATACTTTCCAGCATTTGCCATCTTTTGCAGGATCATCATCATGCCCTGGTAAACATCTCCCAACCTTGGGGTGGTTATTGCAACATCTTCCTTCTCCACTCACTTCCATAAAATCTAAAAATTTAACAACCCAATAAAATATATAAATCTTAATTGATAAATAAATAAATAAATAAATAAATAAATAAATAGAGAAATGCTACTTTATCTAAGAGTGTGATTATTCGCAAATTTTATAAAAGTAATTAATAAAACAAACTCCTGATATATTTATAATTTTCGACAATAAGTTTTCAAATCTATAATAAGTTGTTGAAGCATGCAATCCTATAAGATGCTTTTTATATTTTCTTTCATAGACGAATTCGGAAAAATTATTCACAACATTCTCGAGGAACCAATTTTTTGATACAAATCTTCGTCACCTTAACACTTCTAGATTAATTAAAATCATATTAATTTAATTTAATCAAATACATAGAACAATTGAAGTCAAAGTTTAAAAAAAAAATTGATTAAAATATTTATGAAATATAATAAGAACTTAATTACCTATATTACCTATATTATTTCGATAAATAATTTAAATAAATATACAAACTTAAAGTTAGATTTATAGCAATGAAAAAAGAATATGATATATGAATCATAATTCTTCTTTTAGACTTTCCTATATGTTAAAAAAAAAAGGCGAAAATTTTAGAAGGCAAAGTAACAAGGGATATAAAAGGAAAAAAATGTAATAAATATAAACATTTATTCTTGGAGAGAAATAATGTAGATAGCCTAAATCTAATAATAATAATAATAATAATAATAATAATAATAATAATAATAATGAAAATGATGATGATAATGATAATGATAAACAGAGAGTAAGAATGAAAAAAGTTTGACTTGGGCCATAATTATTTTTTATTCTAAAAACAGTCAAATTTTTACAAGAGAAATAACTTTGGGACAATGGACTAACGTCGATGCATGGTATTTATATCTTTGCTTGCTTCTACTTATGGAACCCAAGGATTTAGAAAACTATAACGATCGCTTTCCTATCTTTACTATCACAATCTGTCAATTGATTGATATTTTTTATAAGCTAGTTTGTTATCGACAGGGTTTCATACATTCATGACGAATCTAATATACGGTTTGATGCATTCATAACAAAGGTAATTCTTTGATTAAAAAAAAAACTATTTATCTTATCATTGTTTCTCAAATAATCATATTCTTTGACATTATATGTACATTTATTTATTTATTTATTGAAAAGCCAATTATTATGGAATGGACGGCATGCAAAGTCCAACCAAAAGAGAAAGTAAGACATACAAGAAATGCCTACCACAACAAACTCAACTAATACAAGTGGACATAAAACATATTTCTATGGGGCACTACATCAAACACTTAAAATGTACTATAGATCTGATAATTGAAAATTTTCTAACATTAATTAAGTTATTTAATACTCAATATAAATTTCTTAATTTGATAATATCAATTTTAAATAATCGTATAGAGGCACATAAGTATGTAGACCTCTAGACATATCACATTCGTTTTAAAATTGAAGATTTCGTCTACTCAATACTTGGGTGAGACAACCTAAGCTCATGCATTAATTTTTAAAGAAAATTAATTTAAATTCATTAACTAAATCCATACAAGTGAACTTAATTTTTATAATTGAATCTCTTAAAATTATATATATATATATATATATATATATATATATATATATATATATATATATTCAGACACTTGGTATTCTTTGTCTTTTCCAAACTTCTCATTTCTTAATTCATGAAAAAACAAAGAATGCATAAAAAGAGATTGAAAGATTTAAAAAAAAAACGAACATATGAATATAGGAAAACTATAATTACATAATATTATATCCAGTATCTCATGTTCAATCATTAAGAAAATTAGAATACAAAAGCGTACTTGGATCCATTGAAATTGATTAATTGAGGTTAGCAGTCTTACAGTCTAAACTTTTACCTTTTGAAAGAAAACCCTAATTCATTCACTGATGAGATATGAGAATGAGAAAAAGTTACGTTCGGAGACCATTACCTATTTATAACTGAAGTATATTTTATCCTATTTTGGCCCATCATTAAAATAGAATAAAATATCAGGTCTTTACACATTGTAAAACTCATACTAATTGAGATGCATTGAAGTCCAATAACTTTATTTGATCACTTTTAAGTGGATTAAAACAAATTAGATAACTTGTAATGTATAATAAATTGATATATGTAGGCCCACACAAATAATTTCTCAGCAATCTCCTACTTGGGCCACATATGTCGCTTGACTATTGTACATTTACAAATAACTTTATGAGCTCAATACTTGCTATCTTTACAAAAAATATCTCTAAACAATCTAGTTCATCAATTATATCAACATAGGATCAAAGCGATTTTCGTTACATATATTCCGTAACTAGATCCATCAACGGTTACATATATTAATATAATCAACAACATAAATCAAGTATGAATGTGCAGCATGGAAATTGCATGAAACGTGATCCCTTAACATGCCTATTTCCAACTAGTCCTACTTTATCATTTTTTCAAAACTTTATGCATACTGCAACTGAAAGAATATTACTTTATTTCAGATTTTTCAATAATAACAAAAAAATACTTTATTCTGATTAAAAAAATCTCAATACCAAATGAACATAAAAAAACAATGACCCACTATACAAATATATCATCCAGACAGCAATGAATTGAGAGTGATGAGGAGGTCGGTTGAAACCCAGTCCGAGGTTTGCCTTATAAAGAGAGAATTTTTGCCTTTGGTCTTTCGTTGAAGGTTCTTTCGTAATTAAGCTCCAATCCGAAGGACCTTTTGTGCCAAAAGTGGGGCTTATCAATTCATAAATCTTATGTCATAATTAAAATACCAATTGTTATTAATAATTAAATATATCTATTTTTTTATGGTAAACATCCATTGAAATTGAAAGTAGAAATATCAAAATTCTAGTGACTCTCAATGCATATATATAATATTATGAAAAGTGGAGAGAAAAACTTAATATTAATATATATTAATAATTATTTTTTAAATTTTTTAAAAGTTAAAAATCTATATACATTAAAATTATAAAATAAATCAATTATCTCTTTAAACTAATTATCTATTTTAATTTTAAAAAATAAACATCTATATCTATATATCTAATTATATCTATATCAATTTTTTTACTTATCTTTTGTAACAAAAAAAATTTGTTTACATATATTTTATAAATATCAATATATATGTACTATTACTCTTTATATACATTAAAATATACATTAAAAAACAATTAATTTTGATATAATTTTTTACTTGGATGCACTTTTTTATATATTCATAATTTTTTTAATATATTATTTAACATGTATTTCAAAATAATTTTTTATATTTTTATCTTATTTTAAAAAATTATTATCACCATGCATAACATGACTTTAAATTTAATATTTTTTAAAACTTTAATATAATTTATTAAGAACATAAAGCATATGTTCAAACAAATAAAATTTTCATTCACTTTTATCATATAAATTTACTAAGAACATAACGCATATGTTAAAACTTTAAGATAAAATATTTCTATTCTTTCCTCCTCTCTTAAAAAATCTATGTTGTTGAATGAGAAAAGAAGGAAACAAATTTATAAATCATAGATATAGAGGCAAACATTTTTCATTTCACCATATATTGGCCACTGGCCACGTATTTACATTTTATATTTATATTATATAAAATTATATTAATATTATGTAAAATATAAAAAAAATTATATTTAAATTTATGTCAATATAATAAATATAAAATTTTATTTTTAATTTTTATTATATTTATATATAATTTTTATTTAATTTTAATTTATATTATTTTTATATAAAATTTTAATATTGTAAAAAACAAAAAAGACAGAAGAGAGTGCAATTAAAAAGTGAAACAATAAAATAAATGAACTTTCATGTTCTCTGCTTTTCTTCTTTCTTCCTCATTTATAGAATCTATTTTTGTGGTCCCTCATTCATTCGGCATTGTTAAATTATTTGTGAACGTACTATCTTTATGGGATGGGATGGGATGGGATGCGACTTTTCTGATCTCGCGAAGTCACAAGCTATTTATTATGGATGGATTTTTATTGATAAGAAAATAGAAATTATTTACTAAAAATGTGATAAATAAAAAATAATCAACTAAATAAAAGTTAAAAATTTTAAAAAATCTATTCGATTTTATAAGATTTTTATATAAAAATAATACAGAATAAAAAATTTAATTTTTATCGAATTAAATACTTTTAAATTAACCTCAACCTTGAAATATATAATATTGAAGCAAGGACGCTGGGGATGAAATTTGGGTTTCACGCCCTCACTGCTCCCTGACAGTAAGCAGGTATCCATCCAACCAAATGCCTTTTTCCACGATAAATTCCCGACGAAGAGTCAATGAATCAATGCTTGCTCGCTAAGGACTCCACACATTCACACTCACTCTCGCTGCTCCTAATTTCTCCAACCATCGGAGAAGGGAGAGTGAAAAAACACAGCTTCTTCCGCCATCTTTGTTTTCAACGCGTTTAACATTGACCAAGACAGGCGTAGAACATGAAAGGAAATTTAGTCACATCATGTTCATTTATTAATTCGTACTATATATACACTTAAATATTGTTTTAAAACAATTTTTTACCAGAAATTCAATAATTTTAGATATTAAAAGAATTATATTTAATATATCATTATTATAATAAAATATTTTCTCTTGCAATTACATATATGACAATTGAAAATCATCTTTAAATTTATAAATTAAGTGAAAATCGCTTGATTAGTGCTTTTATTTACTTTACAAAATATACTTCAAATATATGGAGAAAAATATTTTTGAATAAATAAGAAATAAAATTAATATTTACATATAATAAAATGAATGATTTTACTTTTATATAGTATTTTTTTATAAATATATCTACACGAGAAATTATATACATCATATTTTATATATTTAATACTTATTAACATATAATTATATTTATACCCAAAATATAAAACATTTTTAAATTTTTTTTAAAAACTAAATATTTATATTATCATTATAAGAGTGAATGAAAATTTTATTTGTTTGAACATATGCTTTATGTTCTTAGTAAATTTATTGCAGTCGATAACAAAAATTGTAAAAATGTTGGTATTTTTTATACGCGTAAATATAATTTAATTAAAATTGACAGTTAATTGATCCTATTTATAAGAATATTCTGTTGGTCAAATTTTATTATTTAATTATGTTCACAAGTTAAAAGTGCATTAAACTCAGATATTATTATATTTAATATAATAATTAATTAAAATATAAATAAATTATCCAATATTATAATATATATGATAATGATTTTTGAAAATCGTAATTTCAAAATATCCTTCTCATCATCTAAATAAAAATATTTATTAAAAGGGTAAATTCTATCTAAATAATTGAAATTTGAATTTAATTTCATTTTAATTCATTAATATAAAAAATAATACTCTGTTCCAAATTTTTTCACACGACAATTAAATCCTTCCGCTAGTCAACCACTAAGTCAACAATTAAAAATTTAAATTTGAAATTATTTTACCTCTAAATTATTTAGAATACATTAAATACTCAAAATCAAACAATAATGAAGAAGAAAATGTTAAAAACTATCGGTTTTCAAAAAAATTGTTTTCTTTTCTACTTCTAATTTATTTTTATCTATTATTTATTATTTATTATCTAAACACTTTTTTACAGAATACAATATTAATTCTCACATGTCATATGTAAGTTATGAGATTTATAAAAAATATAATTTTTTTGTTTATTGGAATCAATATTAAGTAAGTAGAACATTATAATTGTTTTATACTTTACCATTTTTGTTATAAGTTAGGTAGTGTAGAGAGAGCAAAACGCATATTCAAAAAATTTATTCGAGTTCATCTAAATTGATTTAATAAATTAAATAACTAAAATTAAAATAATATAACATAAAATGATTAATATTTAAAATTATTCAATGTCAAAATAATTTAAAATTTGAAAAATTTGAAATATTGATTGAAATTATTAAAATTTAAATTAAGTGTAATTTTATTTTTAAAGATTTAATAAAATTAAATACAATACATTTGAAAAGAAAATCAATGATTGAATAATACTCGCGAAAAATAGTGAAAAATTGTGAAAAAGAGTAAAAAATAATGAAAGATAGAGGAAAAGTTAGATGAAAATTATTTAAATTGAAAAGTTTAGAATTAAGTAATTTTGTAATTGCTCATTTTCTATTAACTTTTGTTAATGATATTAAGTTTTTTAGGTGAAGTATCAATATTTAATATTAATGTATTAAAGTTGAATTAATTAAAAATTTAAATTGAATTTACCCTTATTAAAAACTTGTGATAGTGGGGCTAACTTTGAACTTGAAATTGAAAAAAAAATCATTAATTTAGATAGGTGGTAACATTAATTTCAATGAAATTGAAAAAAAAAATCATTGAAGAAGGATAATTTGATTAATAAAAGAATTTGAAAAAATGATTGAATGGTGATTTTACCCTTCTACTAATTTTTTCTTATTACCTAAATCTCAACGCCAAAAGTGTAAACTCACTTTTTATTACTTGTTGATGCAATTTCTTATGATTCATGTGATGTACACTTTCACATATTGATTGAATCATAAGAAAAGTTTTGACTGAATTAAATTTGCAAATAAAATAAAACGAAATATCGATGAATGTATGAAGTAGCCAAATACGTACCGAGATGACCATAGGTCAAACGAAAGGGATCGAAATTAAGTTGACGAAAAATACGAATTTAAAATAAGAAAAGATAGTGAATGTATGAAGGAAAATCGGGTTAAATTGGTTCCGAGAAAAGTGTAGGGGTAAAACGGTCAAAAGATCGAAATCCGGTATAAATTCGATAAGAGAATTTTAATTAAAAATAAGGATTTAGGATATCTTGATCAATAATGAGAAAATTATACAATTTCGAGTCCAATTAATCAAGATCAGAAATTTTTAAAAATATCGAAAAGTCACTGGGGACAATATCCCGAAAATACGGAGAAATTATACCGAAAAAGGGTTAAAAATATAATAAATAAATTAAATAAAATTAAATAAATTAATTTGGAATAAAATAATAGATTTTGTAGATATTTTTAGAATATGTTTGAATATTTTAATGATTATTTTAATCATAAAATAATTTATAATAATAATAATAATAATAAAAAGAACGAAAATCTGAAAATCGGGAAAACCCGAAAACGAAACCGAAAAGAAATCGAGGAAGACCCGAGGAAAACCAAGACCACTGAGGACCCACCGGTAACCGACGACCCTTGACGAAGAGCTGAGAAGGAAGAGGAGAGGTCGACGAAGCTGTTGGCACCGGAGACGCGCCGTCTAGAGGTCGAAAACCGACGATCGGAGGAAAAGAAAAACCGAGAAGAAACGGCCCGATTCCCGATGAACCACGGCAGCTGGGCGTGAACGGAGGCCATTGGCGTGATCGGGAGGAGGAGCCGGTCCTTTTGAGACCGGTAGCGGCCGACGAAACCGTCAGGAAACGGCACCGTTTGGCCAAAAGGAAAAGGAGAGAAAAGGAGGGAAAAGGAAGGAAAAAGGGAAGGAAAGGAAAAGAAAAGAAAAAAGAAAAAAAAAGGAAAGAAAAATTACCGGGGACGATTCAAGATTCAGGTAAGTTGATCGAGGGTCAAGATTGACCTACGGGTAAATTTTAAAAATTTAATTAATATTATATTTAATAGAAAATAACTCGAATTTACCTAATTGTGCAGTTTTCCGACAGAGCCCAAACGAGAGCCGATTGAGCTCCGATTTTTGTACCCCGCATCATATTGGGTAAGTATATTTTAATTACGACAATATGAGTCATTTTATACAGAATTTCGATTATTTTACGAAATTTACGGATTAATTCTGTATAAAAAGGAATATTATTCGGAATTATAACGTAATTACCGTAAATAGTATACGGGCTATCCAATGAGTTTGGAACGAAACCCGATGATTATTGATAAGCCGAATGAGCCCAGTAAACCTGAAGAAGGGATTTAATAACTAGAAACGGGCTGAAAATGGGTCGAGGCCTATTAAGGTGCAATTGGGCCCAATAAAGTAAAACGGGCTCAGTACTTTAGATTGATCAGTGAATGTGACATACTGATAAAGATAAGTGAATTGACCCAAATATGTGGTTATATGTAGTTCCGTAGACTTGGTTGGCGCGCAATTGGACTGAGAGATCGGGTATTATCGAGACGGGATAAGTTTACGCGTGATTCCAGGTAAAGAAATTTTGTAGGTGCATATAGATATCTATACGTATTTTTGAGGAGATTTACAGGGCCTAGAATTTCTTAAAGTATCTAAAAACGAAATAATAATTTTTATGAAAACCGGGGGCATGGGTGAATAAAGAAAAAGACGATATTGCCCCTGAGAGTAAAATTTAAAAAAGGGTAGTAAGACAAATAAATTGCATGATTATCATGTTTTGATGTTTTATATGAATGTATTGCTTTGGTTTAAGCAAATTTACACATAGGTTGGCTGTTGATTTTATGAATTATACGAAAGGGTACAGGTTTGTACTGGTTATGATTTTATAGATGTTTTATCAAGATTGAGCCACCTATCATATTTATACGAGTAAAAAGAGTGTTAGAGTCTTACTCGCACTAAATTTTACTGATTTATTACTCATAAAAAGTCGTACTGGAGCATTTCTCGTACAAGAAATTTTGTGTGTGTACAAAAATCATGCTAGAGCTTCGCTCGCACGAGATTTTAGATATCATGATATGCATAGCGTCGTGCTGGGGCTTCGCTCGCACTAGACGTGAGTTGACATGCATATAGTCGTGCAGAAGCCTCATGTAGACTGTGTGTCGTAGAGAATTGATATGCTCGCACGTATACTTTGAGACATGGGTTGGTTATCGATATAGTATTGGGGTGGATAAGACCTACGGCAGGCACCGCTAGACTATGATATGGGTCCACGGAGTACGTTGTACCGTGTATGTCACACGAAGTACGCTGTACCGTGCAATCATGATGACTCGATGATGTTACTTGATATTCTGGCGTGTAGGATTTGATCCCACCTCCCGTTACAATTGTGATGCCCCGCACACTGGGATCCGTGTAGCCTGGGATCACAAGGACATAATATGGCCATAGTCCTCGATTTTTCATACAGTAACCTACATACCTCACATGATATCATACGGTCTGAATAGACCAGGACAGACTCGAAGGTGGGTAATGTCCCGATTTATGTTTTTAAATGAGATGCGATTTAATGAATCAAGGTATTCCCGAGGGATGGGTTTAGCCTTGACGTGGTTGTTTTATGATGAAACAAATAAGTTTTAACGTGATGAGTTTATGATGAAACAAATAAGTTTTAACGTGATGAGCATGAGATGTCATACATGATGATTTTTTCATGGTTGTTTTATATGACGATTTCATGATTTCTCTTATATGATATATATACATGTGGCATCGTTTTAATCTTACCTCATGCTCCAAATATAAACAATTTTATATCATGACATTATCAGCACGTAGATAGTATAGTTATCTACCTGTTTACATTATTGCCTTACTGAGCTAGTTATGCTCACCCTTTCATTTTCCACCCTCCACAGAGCATCTGCAATAGTTTAGAGCAGGTAGAGACTGCATTCCTGGTTGTCCACTGCTCCCATCGCGAATTAGGTATACAATCGTACAGTTTTGTATCTAAACAAATAATAGCACAGTTTTGTAACGAATATAATTATGAGGGATGTAAATATATAAAAACATATGTACATACAGTTTTATAATATATGTACTTATTATTACACTGTCTGAAATTCTAACATGATTACCATGGTAAGAATGATATGATCAAATGGGATAAGAGTTGAGATTATTACTGACTCATATCCCAACTCGTTAAAAATGAAATTGTCACTAGGAGGTGAGAAGTATAGAAAAAGTGTAAAATTTGTAGTAATATTGGTAGAACGGGTCGTGACAAAAAGTGTAGTGAGATCCAAACGGTCTCTAAACCTTGCCTATTAGGAACCTACATGTGTAGTCAAAATTATAACAGTTCATGGACCGGATTAGATCAGATTTAGGTTGAGTTTAGGTAGGTATTAAGAAATTAAAAGTGAGTTTAAATTTGATCATTTTTTATTTAATTTTTTGCCCAAACATTTTTTAATACAATAAATATGCTCAAGTTTGTTCAAGCTTGCCTAAATACCATCATTTTTTAAAAAAAATTACAATAAAATATAAAAATATTAAAGCACATAATAATTAATAAATATAACACAAAAGTTAAAATAATTTCTTACAAAAAAATTAAAAGAAATATGACAATTTAAATTAAAATCTAAAAAATCATCCTTTAATGAGTTTAATATTTTTACACAAATCTGATAAAAAATTAGACAAATCTTCAAGATTGGGCGAATAACTCGACTTTTGAACATATCTAATCATGATAAGATTTATTTTTTTTATAATTTCACAATAATTAGAGGGCATTGATGAAACACTCCAAACTATTAATCTATTTGGGCTTTAACGATCAATTTTTCCAAATTGAGTAAATAACAAAAATAATCTTTGAATTATTTGCCATATTATATGTTGATCTTTTAAATTTTACAAAGTTATTTATTGGTTTCAAAATTTTAAATCTGACTTGTTTTGTTCATTTCGTTAAGATTTCGTCATTTGAGATGTTAAGTGCCAATACAAATGGCATCAGATGATTTTTATTTCTTTTTTCTTCTTTCTTTCTATTTTATTTGTGCGTTCTCTTCCTTCTCTCTACACCAAGACCACCGGCCTTTAAAATAATCTAGACCTAGAATTCGACCGATCACCACTGCGTTGATCATTTTGACCAGCCTTGTCGCCAATGGTCAATGCTGAAAAATTCACTGAAACTCACCAAAATTTTTTTCTACCAATATAGATTTTTCAAAATC
Source organism: Firmiana major (assembly GCA_033439115.1). Classification (NCBI taxonomy): domain Eukaryota; kingdom Viridiplantae; phylum Streptophyta; class Magnoliopsida; order Malvales; family Malvaceae; genus Firmiana; species Firmiana major. The sequence goes on along the minus strand of CM065898.1, from coordinate 78,407,728 downwards.
CAAACCAAAATTACTAGATCTACTCCAAAAGCCATCAATTTTCAACCCTATAAACCTTCTTTTGCCACTCTAATCCTTCTATCTTTAAGATGTGCTCTTCCTGATGGAGGTCTACTTGCTCGTGATGCTCATGATGATCGTGATGCCAAGGATCCACGGGTCATCCAAGGAGGTCCAATTACCCGAGCCCTCTATATTTGTTTGGAAGCCTAAACAACATGAGTCTTGGTTTAGTAATAAGTTGGGTTAAGTGTTTAAATAGCCCACATTTGAGTCTTATTGCGTTTTAGACCAATTATCATATTTAACTAGGCTTAGGCGTGAATTTAAGTTTTAGTCTTAGTTTCTGTTTGGTGTTAATTTAAGTCCACTTGTTTAAGGGCTTAAGTGCTAGATATTATTATAAATACCTTGTAAACGCTCTTGAATAAAAGAGAACAGATCAGATTGAATTTTCAAAAATTTGAATGTCCCTCTTTCTATGGTTCCCTCTCAAATAGGCTTATCAAGGTCTTCTTCTTTGTGGTGCCTCCCTCTTCACCAACCACCACTGTTATACCTTAGGTTCTCAAATTTTATATTTGTAGGGTCGAGGTCCAATACCTTTGGTTTAATTATCTTTAGACTTCGGGTCTAGGTTGTTATTCCATTTTTCCATTCAAAGTCTATCATCATTATTTTCGCCCAGCTTGCGTTTTTTTCATGCTTCAATTCTCAATCCACACGTTTCTTTGATCGTCTTAAATCATCCTCTTGTACGCGCATATCAGTTTGACATCAGAGCAAGGTTTCAATTTTCTGGTTGTGCGTCTTCCCCTTCATCTCTAACATTAAGTCAGTGTCAAAAGAAGAAGAAGAAGAAGAAGAAGAAGAGACAAAAAAAGATATAAAAAGAAAAAAGAGAAGAAAGAAGAAAAGAAGAAGAAGGAAAAAAAGGAAAAGAAAATCGTGTACTGGTCAAACACTATTCATAAAAAAAATGCTGTTGAGGTACGAGACGCACGAGTACTCGTTTTAAAGAAAACGACGAAATACAACGAACTCGTGAAATTTATTTACGGGCCCCACCCTCTCTTGGCCAAATTCCATCGTTTTCCTATAGTTTTATGCATTTTTTTTGTTTTTTCTTGTGATTATTTCTTTCAGATTCTTGTTGTGTTTGAGTTGGACTTATGAATTTTTGTTTCAAGTCAATCTCTTAGCCACACTAACACTCTTCCTCACCACCCTAGCCGCAAATCAGATTAGTCTTTATTAAAAAAAAAGCAAAAAAGAGCAAAATAAAAAAATAAAAAAATCCTACACTTAGTTGTAGTGTTTGAGTTGGACTCTACACTTAGTTGTTGTGTTTGAGTTGGACTCTACACTTAGTTGTTGTGTTTGAGTTGGACTTCTAAATTTTTGTTTCAAGTCAGTATCTTAGCCACACTAAAACTCTTCCTCACCACCCTAGCTGCAAATCAGATTAGTCTTTGTTAAAAAAAAAGTAAAAAAAAAAAGGAAAAAAAAGAAAAAAAATACTTGGTGAATAGGTTGATCCTTTGAAGTTGAATCTTTGACTGAGTTTCTAGTACGATTGTGAACCTATAGAGTTGAGGTAGAGTAAGGGAAAAAGGCATGAGCGTCTAAGAAACATTAGTAGAGAAAAGCCGAATTACTTGAGTGAAACACGAGTGTGAGTGCCCCATCTTGAGTGAATTGAGTGTAAACACGTGAGGTTATCACTTGTGAGGTTCTTTGTTTTCTGTTATTACTAACGTTTCTTACAAGTTAAAGATGTCTTCTGAAGGTGATAAGTCAGACTTTAAAAAAATTGAGTTCATGCTCCAGGCAATGCAACAACAGTTCCAATGGATGGACGTGAAATTCAATGACATTCATGATAAGTTGGACCGACATGAAACTCAGTTTGCAAGGATCCAACAAGGTGATTCTTCCCGTATGAAAAGTAAGATTGTCACCAATAAAGAGTATGATGATAATGCTGGGTATGATTTGGAAGAAGAGTCTAAGGCAGATAGACATCATAGAAGGCATTATGAGTATAGAGATAGAGATCGAGTTGATAAAGCCCGTGATAGAGGCAAAGAGAAGATGGATGGAAACCTTGGCAGCATAAAATTGAAGATTCCTCCTTTCCAAGGCAAGAATGATCCCGATGCATATTTAGAGTGGGAAAGGAAGATTGTCATGGTATTTGACTGCCATCACTACTTCGAGGTAAAGAAGGTTAAACTTGCTGTAGTAGAGTTCACAGAATATGCTATGGTATGGTGGGATCAGCTGGTCTCTAGTAGAAGAAGATGTGGTGATCCTCCAGTGTCTACATGGGATGAGATGAAACGCATCATGAGGAAAAGATTTATGCTTAACCATTATTACAGAGAGGTGTACCAGAAGCTCCAAGGTCTCACCCAGGGTTCAAAAAGTGTTGACGATTATTACAAGGAGATGGAGATAATCATGATCCGAGCCAATATCCAGGAGGATGTAGAAGCTACTATGACTCATTTTCTCCAAGGCTTGAACCGTGAGATTGCCAATGTTGTAGAGTTGCAGCATTACATGGATTCAGAGGAGATGCTGCATGTGGCCATCAAAGTGGAAAGGCAACTCAAAAGGAAAGGTACATCTTGTTTCACTCCTAGTTCAGTTCCTGTTTGGAAATCTAACACCTTTCGTAGGGATGATAAACCTGTGTTTAAGCCTAAGTCAGAAAGTTTTGTTAAGCCAAAGTATGAGGACCCTCCAAAGGCCAAGACTGAGTCTGCCCAAGCATCACAGAGTAGAACACGTGACATAAAGTGTTTTAAGTGTTTGGGTTGTGGACATGTTGCCTCTCAGTGTCCTAACCGTAGATTGATGCTCATGCTTGAGAATGGAGATGTTGAGAGTGAGGGTTCTGATGTTGGTATTGAGGATGAGATGCCTATTTTAGAATATGCTGAAGAAGAAGAAGAAATTGTTGAGTTTGCTGCTTATGATGAAGCACTTGTTGTCAGACGTGCTCTTAATACTCATGTGAAGTTTGAGGATGAGGTATAACGTGAAAACGTCTTCCATACAAGATGCCATATTAGTGACAAGGTATGCTCTGTGATCATTGATGATGAGAGCTGTACTAATGTTGCTAGCACATACCTTGTTGATAAGCTAAAGTTGCCCACTACCAAGCATCACCGCCCATATAAGTTGCAGTGGATTAATGACTATGGTGAAGTGAACATGGTGAAGCAAGTCTTGGTTCCTTTTGGTATTGAAAGGTATCGGGATAAAGTGTTGTGTGACGTGGTACCCATGCAAGCTAGCCACCTGTTGCTGGGTAGACCGTGGGAGTATGATCGGAGAATCATCCATGACGGTTACACTAACCGTTACTCCTTTTTTATGGATGGCAAAAAGATCACTCTTGCTCCCTTTAGCCCCAAGGAGATTTACGAGGATCAATTAAGGTTAAAGGAGCAACATGACGAGCAAATGAAGCTAGCTAAAGAAAAGAAGGGAAGCAAGGAAAGCGAAACAGTGAGCTACCATGCCAAGCCCTGAGATGTGAAGACTGCATTTATTGCTAAGTCTCCTATCCTTTTGCTCTTATTTAAAGATTCTTGTTTATTGATACTGAACTCCATGATACTTTGCCTACTGATGTTGTCTCATTATTGCAGGAGTTCGAGGATGTATTCCCTGAGGAGATCCCAAATGTACTACCACCGATTTATGTGATCGAGCATCAGATTGACCTTGTCCCCAAAGCTGTCATACCTAACCGCCCAGCCTACAGAAGTAATCCAGAGGAGACGAAGGAGCTTCAAAGGCAAGTTGAGGAGCTCATGAGGAAAGGTTACGTGAGAGAGTGCATGAGTCCATGCGCTGTGCCCGTATTGCTTGTGCCTAAAAAGGATGGGACGTGGAGGATGTGCGTTGACTGCCGAGCCATCAATAAAATCACTGTAAAGTATCTCTATCCTATTCCTAGGCTAGATGACATACTCGATAAGTTGCATGGTGCATGATATTTTCTAAAGTTGATTTAAAGAGTGGATATCACCAAATTCGTATGAAAGAAGGTGATCAATGGAAAATGGCATTTAAGACTAAACATGGTCTTTATGAGTGGTTAGTTATGCCTTTTGGCTTGACTAATGCACCCAGTACTTTCATGCGCTTAATGAACTATGTTTTACGTGCTTTCATTGGTAAGTATGTGGATGTCTATTTCGATGACATTCTAATTTACAGTAAGAGTCTGCATGAGCATGTTGAGCATCTTAGGAATGTTTTTACTGTTTTGAGGAATGAAAGCTTGTATGCCAATTCTAAGAAATGTACATTCTGCACTGATAAGGTTATTTTCCTTGGGTATGTAGTTTCTTCACATGGCATTTTTGTTGATGATGAGAAGGTAAAGGCAATTAGAGATTGGCCTATACCTAGGTTTATTTTTTAGGTACGTAGTTTCCATGGCTTAGCTAGTTTCTATCGTCGATTCGTTAGAGACTTTAGCACTATAGCCGTACCTTTGATCGAAGTTGTCAAAAAGAATGTTGCATTTCATTGGGGTCTTGCACAAGAGCATGCTTTTAATTTGCTCAAGGATAAACTTTGTTCTACTCCTTTGTTAACTTTGCCTGACTTTACTAAAACTTTTGAGATTGAGTGTGATGCCTCAGGTGTAGGAATTGGAGCTGTGCTTATGCAGGAAAAACGCCCAATTGCCTTCTTTAGTGAGATGTTAAATGGGACAACACTTAACTATCCCATATATGACAAGGAGATGTACGCGTTAGTGAGGGCCTTGGAGACATGGCAACATTACCTGTGGCCCAAAGAATTCGTCATCCACACCGATCACGAGTCCTTGAAGCATCTGAAAGGACAGAGTAACCTAAACAAGCGTCATGCCAAATGGATGGAGTTCATTGAGGAGTTCCCCTACGTGATCAAGTACAACCAAGGTAAAGAGAACGTCGTAGCTGATGCGTTGTCTCATAGGTATACTCTTATCACAACTATTGATGCTAAGCCTTTAGGATTTGAGTATATCAAAGATCAGTATGCTGACGATGTTGATTTTGGTAATGTTTATAGTGAGATCTAAGAATTTTAGGTATATTTTAATGATGTAATAAGAACTTGAAGTGTAATTTATTGAGCTAAGTGAATTGTGGAAATTATAATTGGAGATTTACATGTTAAGTGTTTAACCTAAGTGTGAAACTAAGAGGTCAGATTGATCTTAGAGAAGGAGAGATCGATCTGGTGAGTTAAAAATGACAAGGAAGGAGGAATTTAAGGAGCAGATCGATCTCCAATGGAAGATGATCGATCTCCTTATGATTCTGTTTGAGAGAAGATCGATCTCATGAGGAAGGGATCGATCTCTAAATGTTTCTGTTTGGGAGAAGATCGATCTCCTCAAGGAGCAGATCGATCTCATAAAGCCATAAAGAGATCGATCTCACCTCTCGATAGATCGATCTCCTAGGCATAAAATTACCCCAAATCATCCCCAAATTCAAATGCAGATCGATCTCATCAAGAGCCAGATCATTCTCCTACCCTTCGTCTATATAAGGAACCCCTGCTTTCTCCTGCAATTTCATTTTCTCTCTCTTCCAAACCCCATTTTCATCGATCCCTAGCTTTCTCACTCATCCAAAGCACCCATTTCCGTCCAAATCAGAGGTTGTGGCAAGAAGGAAAGTTGTTCCTCATCCAAGGGAGAACAACATACTTGAAAATCGAAAGACGGATCGAATCGAGGAAAGAGATAAGCTCTCCACAAGTTTTGGGTAATTTCTAAACATCGATCTTGATATTTGAGATGATTTTAGTGATAATGGTTGTTGGCATTGTGTTGAAATAGCCGAAAATGATTAGGGATTGATGAAATTACAATGTAGTGGGAGTGATGATGATATTTAACAACTTTGGTAAATTTGGGAAATTTTGAGTTATAAATAGAGATTTAGACAATGTGGTGTATTAGCATAGATATTGTGGCATAGGAAATATAGAATGTTGAGGTGTTGTGAGCGAGATTGTGGTATGTGATGAAGTTATGAGAATTGAGAAATTTAAGGTGTTATGAGCAATTATGCTCGATTTTGAGAATTGAGGTTAATGTGATAATGAGTATTGATGTTTTAACATCGTTTGGACAGCTCGGGAGTTCCAGAGTGGAATGCGAGGCTAGTCCGTGATACGGGAGAAACGATTGCACTATACGAGGTGCAAAGAGGTAAGGGAAAACTAAACCATTTGTGTATGTGTTTTGATGAATTGTTGTAGCATGAACCATGATTTAAGAATACAAGCATGTTTAGTGTTGTGTTGTGATATACTTGCACACAGTTTTTATAGCCGGTTGGAGCCCATTATTCTATGAGTTTATAAGCTGAGTGTGAAACTGCTTTATAAACCGTTGAGTTTGTGAGAAAAGTAAATTGGGCTCTACGTTAAGGCAATATTGAGATTTGAGAAAATGTGTGAGTGTTTTACCGGTTGGAACTCGGTTTTAATATGTTTTGTGTTGGGTACACAAATGTTTTAAATGAGTTTTATGAGAGAAAACCATTATGAGTTCTACGTGAAGGCATAACGTTTTATAAGATAATGGCTAATGATTGAGACTTAGGCGTGTCATGTTGAATACACATCGGGCCTTGCTTTGGTAGCATGTAAGATCGATATAGTGGGACGCCTGGGAACCGATCTAGGGACCACAGGCCTTGTTCTAGTAACATGTAAGTCCGATTATTCCTCCGCTTTGGTAGCGTTGCGAGGCCTTGCTCTGGTAGCATGTAAGTCCGATATTCCTCCGTTTTGGTAACGAGAGATGCCTCCGTTTTGGTAACGTGAGATGACCCTCGTTCTGGTAAAGCTGTGTGGCCTTGCTTTGGTAGCATGTAAGACCGAGAGAGTGGGCCGCCTGGGAACCGACCTAGGGACCACGTGATAGTGTGCATGAGGTGAGGCATTGCTCTGGTAGCATGTAAGGCCGGGCCTTGTTCTGGTAACATATAAGTCCAATATACCATGCATACGACCATATTGTCGATGTTCCCTTTATACGAGGATGCCTGGGATGCGCACCCAGAGGAGATTATATATTTGATGTGCCATGAGGAGTTTTATATGAGTTTTATTGCCTAGTCTCGTTTTACACATGAGTTGTGTTTTGTGACCTTGTCACGTGCTATTTGCTGAGATAATTTTTATCACGTATTTTGAGAAAAGCCATTGTCGCATATATTTACACATGCTTGTGAATGCTCTATATTGAGCCTTTTTAACTTCATGTTTTCACATGATTTGAGAGTTATGAGATGATGATGTTTTGAGAACTTTCATGCTACAATTTCAAATGAGCTTCATAAACAAATACATAATTGTGATGTGTGATATGGTTTATATAACTGAGTTCCCTTACCCCTTTACTGAGCGATTTGGAAGCTTACCCTATTTTCTCTTCCCCCAGATTGCTTCAAGTGAAGTGAGTTCTCTGCGACGTACGGGTTAGAGGCTAGTGGAGGACTTGAGCTCCAAGCCGTATTTTGTGTATTGAGGTAGATATTTAATATTCATGTACCCACCAGACTAGAGTTATATTTACAGACACTTATTGTACAATGACGTACGGGATGTATTAGGATAAATTAACTTGGAATTGAGTAATGTATATGATATAATATGTACTATCTTATGTTGAGATCTTGAGGCATGATAAGTATGATGATGTATGACACTGCACAGGAATGCACCCTTAATTATAAATTGATGAGTAAAAAGTTTTAAATTAGCCATATTTTTCGCACTTCCGGGGCTTCACAGAGTTTTCTTGGTATCAGAGCTTAGGGTGTTTAGTACTGTCAGTGTCGGTTAAGTGAAATAGAACACATCCCAAGTGTCTGTAATAGTCTAGTCATGAATTGAATCTGAGGGTTGAGATTTCAATCGATTTTGATATGTACGCGCAAGAGACGAGTTGAGATAGAGAATGAGTAAACGACGAGGTCGTTCGAGGAGGCAGGCAGAGTCCCCTCCGCCACTTGCCCCACAGCCAGAGAGTCCTAACTCTCGATTTAATCGGATTGAGATCGATGTGAGGCAAGGTTTTAAGCAGATGGCAGCGTTATTCGAGCAACACTTTGGAGTTAATGCCTCGGGCACTATTCCTACACCACCATAAGGACCTCCCATACCCCTAGTGCCTCCCGTCACTCAGCCTGATGATAGAAGTATGGTCCGACTGAAGGATTTTTTGAAAATGAATCCACCCGCATTTAAGGAAAAGAAGGATCCTACAAAGGCTGAGGAGTGGTTGACGGAGTTGAGAGTGATATTCGATTATCTGGAATGCACAGATGCTGAGAGGGTCAGTATGAGTGCCTATATGTTGAAAGGGAGAGCTCGAGATTGGTAGGGTACTACCCAGGGTATTCTGATGTCCCACCAGGATGTGATTGGTTAGGAAGAGTTCTAGACAGCCTTTAGAGCCCAATATGTACCACAAGCTGCCCAGAGAAGGAGTCAAGTAGAGTTTTTGAGTTTGGTACAGGGTGATATGTCTGTAGATGATTATGAGAGCCGATTTACTGCTTTGCTAAGGTATGATCCAGAAAGCTTCAAGAATGAAGAACTCCGTACCGAGAGATTTGTGTATGGATTGAAACCCATCGTCAGAGATCGATTGATTGGGTTATGTATTACTGAGTTTGGAGATGCTCTGAGACGAGCACAAGAGATTGAGAGGGGAATTGAAATTGTACAGTCCCAGAATGAGTTCGGAGCAGTGATTAGGGACAAGGGCAAGAGGCCAGCGATGTCTCAAGCAGATGTTCGGAGAGGTTCCTTCAGAAGAGGAAGGATTGAGGTACAGAAGGGCAGATTGGAGAGACCCAGAGCTTATCCTATTATCAAGGAGAACCCTCGATATGGCAGGCCAAAGATAAGGGTTTGTAGAGACTGTGGCCGATCGCATGAGGGAAGTTGTACTAGGTTAATCCGTGGATGTTTTAGCTGTGGTGACATGGGTCACAGAGTGAAGGACTGTCCTCAACCTCAGATACCACATGCTCCGGAGCCTACTAGACAGTAGCCTCAGAGAGTGAATCCCCAGAGATGGGCCACTGCTGCAGAGAAAGGGAAGAAGCTTGTGGCACAGGGACGTGTGTTTACCCTGGATAAGGAAACTGCGGATACTTCAGCAGAAACTATAAGAGGTACACTCTCTGTCTGTAATCATAAGGCTCATGTGTTGATAGATCCATGATCCACGCATTCGTTTATTTCAGAGCATTTTGCATGTAGTTTAAATTTGAAGTTTGAACCTCTAGAGTATGTACTACATGTAAATACCCTTATGCGTGAATCCCAGAGAACTGAGTTAATCTGTAGAGGATGTGAAATAAAGGTGGGAGATAGAGTGATGTTAGCAGATCTAATCATGTTAAATATGCATGGGTTTGATGTAATTTTGGGAATGGATTGGTTGGCAACCAATCGAGTGAGTTTAGACTGCTACACTAAGATTGTAACTTTCTTCCTACCTGAACCTTACAGTGTACGGTTGAGATATTGAGGAAATGAATATGTGGAATTCTAGTAAGTAATTTGAGAATTTTAATATTATTTGGAGAATATTAAATATGATTGTTCATGTGAAGGTTACGAAATACTCATCTCAGACGATGAGCGGGAACATCCGAGGATTGAGGATATACATGTGGTGTGTGAATTTTCGGATGTTTTCCCAGATGAGTTGCCAGATTTGCCACCAGAGAGAGAGCTGGAGTTTACCATTGATTTGGTACCAGATACTCAGCCGATCTCTAAACATCCCTACAGGATGGCATTAGTGGAACTTGAGGAATTGAAGAAACAACTACAAGAGTTATTGGATCAAGGGTTCATTAGGCCCAGTGTTTCACCATGGGGAGCACCGGTTTTATTTGTTAAGAAGAAGGATGGTAGTCTCAGATTATACGTAGACTACCGGCTGTTGAATAAAGCCACGGTGAATAATAAATACCCACTGCCCAGGATTGATGATCTACTTGATCAACTAAGAGGGGCCTCAGTCTTTTCTAAGATTGATTTAAGATCGGGCTATCACCAATTGAGGATCAAGGAAGAAGATATTCCCAAGACGGCCTTCAGGACAAGGTATGGCCATTATGAATTTCTAGTGATGTCCTTTGGATTGACGAACACCCCTGCAACATTCATGAGATTGATGAACGAGGTGTTTAGAGATTATCTAGACAAATTTGTGATAGTCTTTATTGATGATATCCTGGTATACTCTCGGTCATATGAGGAGTATGCACAGCATTTATGGTTAGTACTTCAGATACTCCGAGATAAGCAATTATATGGAAAGCTTAGTAAGTGTGAATTTTGGCTGAATCGGATAGCTTTCCTAAGTCATATAGTCTCAGAGGAAGGAGTATCAGTGGATCCAAGTAAAGTAGCAGCTGTGCTTAATTGGGAGAGACCGAGGACAGTTATTGAGGTACGAAGTTTCCTTGGTTTGGCAGGGTATTACAGAAGATTTGTGAAAGGATTTTCAAGGATTGCCGCTCCTTTGACTAAACTCACGCGCAAAGAGACTCCGTTTATATAGACTGATCAATGTGAGCTCAGTTTTTGGGAGTTAAAAATGAGATTAACAATGGCACCTGTGTTAACTATTCCTGAGGGATCAGGAGAATTTTTGGTGTATAGTGATGCATCTCATCAAGGATTGGGGTGTGTGCTTATGCAGCACGGAAGAGTGGTCGCATATGGATCGCGACAGTTGAAAGACCATGAGCGAAATTACCCCATGCATTATTTGGAGTTAGCCGCTGTGGTATTTGCCTTGAAGATCTGGCGACACTACTTATATGGGGAAAGATTCCAGATCTTCACTGATCACAAGAGTTTAAGATATCTCTTTGATCAGAAAGAGTTAAATATGAGACAAAGGAGATGGATGGAACTCCTTAAGGATTATGACTGCGAGATTCTATATCATCTGGGTAAGGCAAATGTAGTTGCTGATGCCTTGAGCAAGAAGAGTATGATATCTGCTATGATGATCAGGGAATGAGATTTGTTAGAGCAGTTCGCTGAACTTCGGATCAGAGTTAAAGAGGTAGAGACTGGATTTTTGGCTAGCTTGCGGATAGAGCCCAGGATCATGGATCATATTAGAACTGGGCAGCGCAGTGATCAGAGGTTTATAGATATGGTCAGCCAAGCTGAACAGAGTTCGCAGTCGAATCTCACAGTCAGTGAGGATGGATTGTTGAGATTCAGAGGATGGATTTGTGTACCGGACGATAATACCCTAAAGAGACAGATACTGAGAGAATCTCACTGCTCGCGATACACCATGCACCCAGGGAGTACTAAGATGTACCGAGACTTGAGAAAGGTGTACTGGTGGAGTGGTATGAAGCGAGACGTGGCAGAGTATGTGGCGAGGTGTTTAATATGCCAGCAAGTGAAAGCTGAGTATCGGAAGCCTGGAGGACTGCTACAGCCCTTACCTGTACCTACATGGAAATGAGAGCATGTCACCATGGATTTTATTATGGGTTTACCGAGGACCCGAATAGGTTGTGATGCGATATAGGTCATTGTGGATAGATTGGCCAAGAGTGCCCATTTCCTTACCATCAAGAGCACAGATACTGTGGATGCCTTAGCTGAGCTGTATGTCAGCGAGATAGCTAGATTACATGGGGCTCCAGTGAGTATTACTTCTGATAGAGATTCCCAATTTACTTTCAGATTTTAGACCCAGTTTCAAGAGTCCATGGGATCTCGATTGAGTTTTAGTACTGCCTATCATCCTCAGACAGATGGTCAGTAAGAGAGGACTATTCAGACCCTGGAGGATATGTTGAGGGCGTGTACGATAGATTTTAAGGGATCATGGGATGATCACCTGCCCCTAGCAGAGTTTACGTACAATAACAGCTATCATGCAAGTATTGGAATGACACCCTTTGAGGCTCTATATGGTAAGAGATGTAGATCCCCTGTAGCTTGGGAAGAAGTCGGTGACAGAAAGATAAATGCTCCCGAGCTTGTTGAGCAAGCTGTACAGAGTGTGAAACTCATATGTGAGAGGTTACGGGCTGCACAGAGTAGACAGAAAAGGTACGCGGATATGCGTAGACGACCACTTAAGTTTGATGTTGGTGATGCAGTATTTCTAAAAATATCACCGAGTAAGGGTATCGTGCGATTTGGAAAGAAAGGAAAATTGAGTCCTCGATACATAGGACCATTCGAGATTCTTGAGAGAGTGGGAGAGGTAGCCTACAGATTGGCATTACCCCCACAGATGTCCGGAATACACAACGTCTTTCATGTGTCTATGTTGAGGAAGTACCACCCGGACCCTTCTCATGTTATAGAGTATGACGAGATGGACATACAAGAGGACATGAGTTACACTGAGGAACCCGTCCGGATTCTTGATAGAAAGGAGAAGGTACTTAGAACTAAAAGCATCCCATTAGTGAAAGTTTTATGGAAACATCACTCGATGGAAGAGGCAACGTGGGAACTGGAGAACCTCATGAAGGAGAAATACCCCCATCTATTTGACTAGTTGAGTTGAATTTGGAGGACCAAATTCTTTTAAGGTGGGGAGGATGTGAGATCTAAGAATTTTAGGTATATTTTAATGATGTAATAAGAACTTGAAGTGTAATTTATTGAGCTAAGTGAATTGTGGAAATTATAATTGAAGATTTACATGTTAAGTGTTTAACCTAAGTGTGAAACTAAGAGGTCAGATCGATCTTAGAGAAGGAGAGATCGATCTGGTGAGTTAAAAATGACAAGGAAGGAGGAATTTAAGGAGCAGATCGATCTCCAATGGAAGAGGATCGATCTCCTTATGATTCTGTTTGAGAGAAGATCGATCTCATGAGGAAGGGATCGATCTCCAAATGTTTCTGTTTGGGAGAAGATCGATCTCCTCAAGGAGCAGATCGATCTCATAAAGCCATAAAGAGATCGATCTCACCCCTCGACAGATCGATCTCCTAGGCATAAAATTACCCCAAATCATCCCCAAATTCAAATGCAGATCGATCTCATCAAGAGCCAGATCGATCTCCTACCCTCCGTCTATATAAGGAACCCCTACTTTCTTCTGCAATTTTATTTTCTCTCTCTTTCAAACCCCATTTTCATCGAGCCCTAGCTTTCTCACTCATCCAAAGCACCCATTTTCGTCCAAATCAGAGATTGTGGCAAGAAGGAAAGTTGTTCCTCATCCAAGGGAGAACAACATACTTGGAAATCGGAAGACGGATCGAATCGAGGAAAGAGATAAGCTCTCCACAAGTTTTGGGTAATTTTTAAACCTCGATCTTGATATTTGAGATGATTTTGGTGATAATGGTTGTTGGCATTGTGTTGAAATAGCCGAAAAATGATTAGGGATTGATGAAATTACAATGTAATTGGAGTGATGATGATATTTAACAACTTTGGTAAATTTGGGAATTTTTGAGTTATAAATGGAGACTTAGACAATGTGGTGTATTAGCATAGATATTGTGGCATAGGAAATATAGAATGTTGAGGTGTTGTGAGCGAGATTATGGTATGTGATGGAGTTAGAGAATTAAGAAATTTGAGGTGTTATGAGCAATTATGCTCGATTTTGAGAATTGAGGTTAATGTGATAATGAGTATTGATGTTTTAACATCGTTTGGACAGCTCGGGAGTTCCAGAGTGGAATGCAAGGCTAGTCCGTGATACGGGGGAAACGATTGCACTATACGAGGTGCAAAGAGGTAAGGGAAAACTAAACCATTTGTGTATGTGTTTTGATGAATTGTTGTAGCATGAACCATGATTTGAGAATACAAGCATGTTTAGTGTTGTGTTGTGATATACTTGCACACAATTTTTATAACTGGTTGGAGCCCATTATTTTATGAGTTTATAAGCTGAGTGTGAAACTGCTTTATAAACCGTTGAGTTTGTGTGAAAAGTAAATTGGGCTCTACGTTAAGGCAATATTGAGATTTGAGAAAATGTATGCGTGTTTTACCGGTTGGAACTCGGTTTTAATATGTTTTGTGTTGGGTACACAAATGTTTTAAATGAGTTTTATGAGAGAAAACCATTATGAGTTCTACGTGAAGGCATAACGTTTTATAAGATAATGGCTAATGATTGAGACTTAGGCGTGTCATGTTGAATACATATCGGGCCTTGCTTTGGTAGCATGTAAGACCGATATAGTGGGACGCCTGGGAACCGACCCAGGGACCACAGGCCTTGTTCTAGTAACATGTAAGTCCGATTATTCCTCCGCTTTGGTAGCGTTGGGAGGCCTTGCTCTGGTAGCATGTAAGTCCGATATTCCTTCGTTTTGGTAACGAGAGATGCCTCCGTTTTGGTAATGTGAGATGACCCTCGTTCTGGTAACGCTGGATAGCCTTGCTTTGGTAGCATGTAAGACCGAGAGAGTGGGCCGCCTGGGAACCGACCTAGGGACCACGTGATAGTGTGCATAAGGCGAGGCATTGCTCTGGTAGCATGTAAGGCCGGGCCTTATTCTGGTAACATATAAGTCCAATATACCATGCATACGACCATATTGTCGACGTTCTCTCTATACGAGGATGCCTGGGATGCGCACCCAGAGGAGATTATATATTTGATGTGCCATGAGGAGTTTTATATGAGTTTTATTGCCTAGTCTCGTTTTACACATGAGTTGTGTTTTGTGACTTTGTCACGTGCTATTTGCTGAGGTGATTTTTATCACGTATTTTGAGAAAAGCCATTGTCGCATATATTTACACATGCTTGTGAATGCTCTATATTGAGCCTTTTTAACTTCATGTTTTCACATGATTTGAGAGTTATGAGATGATGATGTTTTGAGAACTGTCATGCTACAATTTCAAATGAGCTTCATAAACAAATACATAATTGTGATGTGTGATATGGTTTATATAACTGAGTTCCCTTACCCCCTTACTGAGCGATTTGGAAGCTCACCCTATTTTCTCTTCCCCCAGATTGCTTCAAGTGAAGTGAATTCTCTGCGACGTACGGGTTAGAGGCTAGTGGAGGACTTGAGCTCCAGGCCGTATTTTGTGTATTGAGGTAGATATTTAATATTCATATACCCAGACTAGAGTTATATTTACAGACACTTATTGTACAATGACGTACGAGATGTATTAGGATAAATTAACTTGGAATTGAGTAATGTATATGATACAATATGTACTATCTTATGTTGAGATCCTGAGGCATGATAAGTATGATGATGTATGACACTGCACAGGAATGCACCTTTAATTGTGAATAGATGAGTAAAAAGTTTTAAATTAGCCATATTTTTCGCGCTTCTGGGGCGTCACATTTATGATGCATGTGCTACATCTAGTTTTGGCAAGTTCTATAGGCATGTTGGGTTCTTATTTAGAGAGAATAAGTTATGTGTGCCTAGGAGTTTTTTGCGTGAGTTGTTAGTTAGAGAAGCCCATAGTGGAGTGTTAATGGGTCACTTTGGAGTTAGAAAAACTCTAGATATTTTGCATGAGCACTTCTTTTGGCCTAACATGAGAAGAGATGTAGAGAAGTTATGTGATAGATGCATTTCATGTAGGCAAGCTAAATCTAGAGTTCATAATCATGGCTTATATACTCATTTACCTATTCCTACTACTTCGTGGACTGATATCTCTATGGATTTTGTTTTGGGCATGCTTAGAACAAAACATGGTAGAGATTCTATTTTTGTTGTGGTTGACAGGTTCTTCAAGATGGCTCATTTCATTGCTTGCCACAAGACGGATGATGCAAGCAATGTTGCTAACATTTTTTTTAAAGAGATAGTACGTCTACATGGTGTGCCGAGGACTATTGTCTCCGATCATGATGTCAAGTTCCTTAGTTACTTTTGGAAGACGTTATGAGGAAAATTGGGAACTAAATTGTTATTCTCCACCACTTGTCACCCCCAAACTGATGGACAGACTGAGGTGGTCAACCGAACCTATCTACATTATTGAGTTCTGTCATACAGAAGAATTTGAAAAATTGGAAAGATGCTTGCCACATGTTGAGTTTGCCTATAACTGCAGTGTCCACTCCATTACGAGTTGCTCTCCATTCAAAGTTGTTTATGGCTTCAATCCTCTTACTCCTTTGGATTTGTTGCCATTACCTAGTGCCGAGCAGAGTAACTTAGATGGAGAATAGAAGGCTAAGTTTGTGAAGCAACTCCATGAGAAAGTGTGTCAAGTTATTGAAAGGAAGACTGAGCAGTATACCAACCAAGCCAATAAGCACCGCAAGAAAGTAGTCTTTGAACCTGGTGATTGGGTTTGGGTACATATGAGAAAGGAGAGGTTCCCTAATCAGCGACGAACTAAGTTGCATCCCCGAGGAGATGGACCATTCTAATTCATTGAGAAGATCAACGATAATGCTTACCAATTGGATCTTCCTAGTGAGTATGGTGTATATGTTACTTTTAATGTTTCTGATCTTTCTCCCTTTTCTTTTGATGAAGGTACATACGATTTGAGGACAAATCCTTTTGAGGATAGGGAGAATGATGGAGGTCCACTTGCTCGTGATGCTCATGATGATCGTGATGCCAAGGATCCACGGGTCATCCAAGGAGGTCCAATTACCTGAGCCTTCTATATTTGTTTGGAAGCCTAAACAATATGAGTCTTGGTTTAGTAATAAGTTGTGTTAAGTGTTTAAATAGCCCACATTTGAGTCTTATTGCATTTTAGATCAATTATCCTATGTAACTAGGCTTAGGCGTGAATTTAGGTTTTAGTCTTAGTTTCTGTTTGGTGTTAATTCCAGCCCACTTGTTTAAGGGCTTAAGTGCTATATATTATTATAAATACCTTATAAACGCTCTTGAATAAAAGAGAACAGATCATATTGAATTTTCAAAAATTTGAGTGTGCCTCTTTCTAGGGTTCCCTCTCAACTAGGCTTATCAAGGTCTTCTTCCTTGTGGCGCCTCCCTCTTCACCAACCACCATTGTTATACCTTAGGTTCTCGAATTTTATATTCGTAGGGTCGAGGTCCAATACCTTTGGTATGTCTCTTTAGACTTCGGGTCTAGGTTGTTATTCCATTTTTCCATTCAAAGTCTATCATCATTATTTTCGCCCAGCTTGCGTTTTTTTGTTGCTTCAATTCCCAATCCACACGTTTCTTTGATCATCCTAAATCATCCTCTTGTACGCGCATATCACTTCCTCTCTTTTTTACTTTTTTAAACATAAAAAAAAAAACTAAATTTCAATGAGAACTGAAACTCAAAGAAAAAAAAAAGACTTTTCATTGATTTTTTTTATTATTTCTAGTGGTTGTTGATGATCATCATGTTGTTTCTATGACTAATTATGTGAAGTCTTATGTGGCTTACATGTATGCGGTGGCTACTGTGGAATGATATTTGTAGAAAATAACTCAATTTAGGAAGGTGTGTAGGTTGGTGGTTAATGTTTGTGGAAGAGGGTTTTGAGTTTTGATCTTCTGGAGGCTACTTGTAGTGGTTGGTGCTTGTGAAAAAGGTTCAAGATGATTTATTTTCTTTTCTCTCTCTATTTTTTTTATTCCACTTTTTTGGTTTTTCCCTATTTTCTACCTATTGTTCTTGTTCTTTATATCATGGAAAACATATAAGTTGGGTTTAAAAGTTCGAAGAGCAATCACAATGTAAAAAATTTAGACTATAGTTACTTAAAAAATAGACTACGATTAATGAAAATTGAACGTAGTTTAATATATTTAACTATAGTTTTTAAAATTATAATTATGTTTTTAGATTTTAGACATTATGTCTCAAATTATGTTTATATAAACAATATGGTCTAAGATAATAAAAGATCACATTTTACTTAAACATGATTAAGCAAAAACAATGGTTTTCAACTAACCATAGTCACTAGAAATTAAAAATATGTAATTTTACGTTTTGATAAAAGTTATTATAGCAAAAGATTAAGATTTTATTGGTAACCATAATAAATATAATTAATTGTACAAATACAATTTAATTGGAAAAAAGTTATTTCTTATCGAATATGGAAATACTTATTTTTCTTATTAAACGTTATAGTATTATATGTAAATAGAATACAATTTTTTGTTTCAAAAGTAGTCTTTTTGTGGCCCAATATTTTGTCTTTCTATAATTCAAATATATTGAAAATGATTTCAGTAACATTATTTTTGAATGGACATTTTGCTATTTGTATAAATTAAATTATAGTTTTTATTTGTTAATGGATTATGATTTAAAATTTTTCAAATATTGTTTTTACGTCTGATGCTTCGTCATCCAAGATTCACATATTTATAATCTTTTGAAAGTTCAATTTACAAATGTAGTGTTTCAAGCAAGTATGCTGTAATACTTTTAAAATTCGAAAAAAAAAATCCTTCGTCCAATAAATTAAAGCAAAAAATTAAAAAAGAAATTAAATTAATATGATAAAATTTTTATTATATATATAAATAATTTTTTATTTTATTATATCAACTAAATTAATACAATAAATTAGAAAATAAAATATTTAGGTTACAATGTTTTATTTAATTTAAAATTAAGAGAAAGCATAATATCTCTTAATTTAATCGTGTACTTCATTATTATTATTATTATTTTATTATGGTAGCTAACAATATTGAGGATCAACAATAACAATGGCATTCGTGATGACCATCTCTCATTCTTTTGCAGAAACCTCCTCTGCACTTTTCCTTGCAATACTTCCAGCATTTGCCATCTTTTGCAGGATCATCATCATGCCCTGGTAAACATCTCCCAACCTTGGGGTGGTTATTGCAACATCTTCCTTCTCCACTTACTTCCATAAAATCTAAAAATTTAACAACCCAAAAAAAAATCTTAATTAAAATATAATAAAAATAAATATATAGAAAAATGTCACTTTATCTCATGGTGTGATTATTCAAAAATGTTAATTAATAAAACAAATTTATGATATATTTATATCTTTTCGAAAATAAGTCTTGTAATTTATAATAAGTTATTGAACCATGCAATTATAAGATGTTTTAATATTTTTTTTTTAACGAAGAATTCAGAAAAAATTTCACAACATTCCCGAAGAACCAATTTTTTGTACAAATCTTCATCAACTTAACACTTTTAGATTACTTAAAATCATATTAATTTAATTTAATCAAATATTTAGAACAATTAAAGTCAAAGTTAGAAAGAATAACTAAAAAACATTTATGAAATATAATAAGTACTTAATAACCTATATTTGATATAATTACTTCAATAAAAAATCAACAAATAAATTAAATAAATATACAAACATAAAGTTAGATTTATACAAATGAATAAAAATATGATAATTGAATCGTAATTCTTCTTTTAGACTTTCCTATATGTTAAGAAAGGAGAAAATTTTAGAAGGCAATGTAACAAGAGATATGCAAGGAAAAGAACGTAGTAAATATAAATATTTATTCTTGAAATAATAATAATAATAATACACATATATCAATATTGATATGTTCGAAGAGGATATGACATACCGAAAGATAGGATGAGGATCATACAGAGTAAGAGTGAGAAATGTTTGACTGGCCATAATTAATTTTTATTCTAAAAACACTCAAATTTCTACAAGAGAAAAAACTTTGGGACAATTGATTAATGTTAATGCATGGCACTTGTATTTATATCTTTGTTTACTTCTATTTTTACACATGGATTTAGAAAACAATAACAATCTAGGAATCAATCAATTAATTTTTCTATCTTTAGTATCACAGGCTGTCAATTGATTGAATCTGTAAACTAGTTTGTTATCTATACGGTTTCAAGGATTCATAACAAAGATAATTTTTTTTTATAAAAATACTGTTCATCTTTACACTTTTGTCTCAAATAACCATATCATGACATTATATATGATCAGTAGTTTAATTGTAATATCTTATTTATAAATTTGTTGACAAAAACATAAATGGATAAATCTTATTTTCATCTTTATCTATAATAATTATATGAAATATCAAGTGTTGTTACCAAGCACAACGATGATGTATTGTTGACGTCTTCACTTCGATCTTTTTGCCACGTGTTACCAAAAGCTCTGCAAGAGTAAGAATGATCAGAGGGACGCAGGGGTTGTTCCCTGCGTAAACACTTTGATACTTAAGTCAGAATAAAATTTTGGTAGAGTTTCAGTAAAGTAAAAAATAGAGAATTAATTGGTTTCATAAATCATATCAGGTCCCTATTTATAGGGATTAATTTCATCCTTAATTACATATTTGTCCGCCTACATTAGTTAAAGATACTCAAGGGTAAAATCGTCCAGATAAATTTTTATGCAAAATCTCCTCTCATCTATATTCAATTTTTATGTGCCATGTGGCGTATTACGATAGTGCCATGTGGCGTATATTTTTTTTCTTATTTTATTTTACTTGTAACAATTGCTCTCAACTCTTTCGTTAGTCATACTTTGCGGAAGAGTATATTGTTTTTCGCGATCCCCTCCCGGCATATATATACTGTGAAGACATTAGTTCAAACTTCATTTTCCTCTTGCAGAGATCGCACTCTCATGGCAGACTCTCACGAAAGGCACTCACGACATTCATTCTCGCGGCATTCACAACACTCACGACATTTCCTGTTTGCGTGAGACCCTCGCGGCATAAACCAACTCTCGCTGCATTTCTTTTAGCGTGAGACCCTTGCGGCATTGACAGAGTCGCGCGACATTTATATTAGTGACCCTCGCGGCATCGACAGACTCTCGCAGCATTTTTAGCCTGAGACCCTTGCAGCATCAACAAACTCTTGCGACATTCCTTTTAGTGCGAAACCCTCGTGGCATAAAAAGACTCTCACGACATTTTTAGCTTGAGACCCTCGCGACACTACTCTCACGACAATTCTGCTGCTGAAGGTAGGCTTAATCTCTTATTCTTTAAGCATCGATTGTATTGATCCGTTTCTAAATGGCTGGGCAAGGTAGTGGTAAACAAATAATTCTAGATCCTTATTCCAGACTTAGAGAGTCTGATCTCGAGTCTATTCGTAATACATTTCCTCTTCCCAAGGGTTATTATTATAAGCTCCCAACCACTGCAGAACGCGCTCCTCAATATGTAAGTAGCGACGTTCCTATTCACCGGGCCTTATTAAAATTTGGGTTCCGTTTTCCCTTACCTGACTTTGGAGTTATTTTTCTTCAATATTTTGGCATAGTCCCTGCCCAACTTCACCCGAATGGATGGGCACAAGTGGTAGGGTTTACAATTATAAGTCATAGACTTAATGTCAGACTCATTATTCCTCTGTTCAACTCCTTCTTTAGGGTTCGTAGTGTCCATAACTCGAGTCATTTTTGTATACAAAAAGTATTTGGGAGGGGATAGAGTAATAAACTTTTTGGGAGGCCTCCATCCAAATTACATAATTATGCTTCAGACTGGCTCGTTGTTGAGGTTCCTTCGTCTTTAAATATCTCTACCCGATGGAGTTGTCACTGTGACACCTTGAAATTTTATTATGGAAATATTTAAGAAACTATTATTATTATTATATATATATTCAAGAGACATAAAAACGTGTGCACATGAAAACGTGGAGTCTTATCTTAGCAAAGAAAGAAAAAAAAAAAATATATATATATATATATATAATACATAACGTGGCTTTCTTTTTACCAACACAGTTTACGTGTGGTCCACAATTAAAGTTTGGCTTCCTTCCTTTCATGATAGAAACAGCCATGGATACATTACTGAAGTTCTGCCAGTTTGCTTTCGGTTAGGAGAAAGAGGAAAACCCAAGCAAACTTTGAAGAAAGCTCACGGTATAGGTGTAGACTTGTAAAATAGTCAATTGCATGTCTTGGTTTTGGCTTCCTTAACGAAACCGAGAGCCAAAAAAAATTAGGGGAAATAAGGGAAGGATTCAATAGAGGAGAAGATCTGACAAGTTCATCAAATTGTTGAAGAAACCCCTCGACAATGGCTTGGGCAAGCTGAAATCCACCTTGCATGTAGCTGTCCTGGTTTGTTGTGTGCAAACCGAGAGCTGAATTCAAAGAAACTTTGATTTTGGTCGGATGTGTTGAGAGAAACAGAAACAGAGGAGTAAAGAGCAGTGCACTACGCCATTGTATTTTGATTTCTTTGAAGCTTTTGGTAATGCAGTAGAGGAGGAGAGGTAACCGAAAAATAACTTGGTAAAGAGATGTGAATTTCTGTTTTGAATGACAAGTTATGAGATGGCTAATGTGTTTTAAAGTTGCATGTAGATGATATTAGGATTTTGCGGAGCCGAGAGGATCAGTTTGCAAATGGGAATTCGACAAGAAAATTCTAGGTAAGAATTTACAAAAAATTCTGAAAAAATTTGTCACTGTTCCAATTTAGTTCCTCTCTTCTACTAAGGTTGCATGAATAAGGAATTAAGAGGAGGAAGTTACAGCAAGATTCGGTTTAAGCCTTTCCAAAGAAATAAAAAAAAAGGTGAGAGACAGAGAGAACTCTTAATTTCAAGTTTAAGGTAAAAATATATAATATATATAGAAAATAAATAAATAAATAAATTTTGAAGTTTTAAGTTTAGCAAAATTGATGAACCCATTGTGTTTAATATAGTTGAGTTTGTTGTTTGGAAGAAATCGAGAGAAGTAAGCTAGCTATCGTTGTTGGTGTCAAGTACACGTGAGAAATTTAAATTGTGTTTAAGCTTAATTCTAGCTACAATTGAAGCCTTATCTAAGTGTTATATACTAGGAGCTCCAAGGTGATGAGCTGTGTATAATTTGCCACACGCCGATAACCTCAGTTTTTATTTTAGTTGACGTGAGCTAATTTATTTAACACGGATCCTTGCGAGGGTAAGTAAATATGCAGTTACAAATTTCTTATTCGATTTTTTTAATTTATTTCTATGGCGTGAGGCCGACTTTGTGACATAATTTTGATGTTTATCTGCCCCATTCGTGTTTTGTTTTAAAATGTACACTATGCTTTGATGTGACTAAATAGTTTATATGATTGTATTTATTTTAGTAAAATTTATTCTATTTTATCTTATTAGTTTATTTGGCAAATTTGATATCATGAAGTTTATTTTAACGAAGTTAAGAAAAATAAACTCTCCTACTAAGGAAATTTATATTTGATTTTAAACCTCATGCCTAAATTTATTATATAAGAGACATAAATTATGATTTAACTTTAATTAGTGATACGGGCACAAGTGGACCTTCGCGGTACACCCAAGTATATAGTTTCCTTGATAATGAAATCGAGAACAGTCTGGCCTATCCCGAAGTGATAGGTGCCGATTTCTCCTGGCCCATGAGACTGGCTCAGGTCTATGATCATAGATAGCACCCTAGAAATAGGGAGTCTGTTGCACTGATAGCTACAATGCGTTCTGTTAGGGTGGTACCCAGCGTTCCGACGCTTCTGTATCCGATATCCGTTTTGCATCCGTTATTCGATTTTTGATTTGTTTGACTGTTTCCCTGATTGATTTTCATGTCTGATTTGTGTATATATATATATATATATATATATATATATATATATATATATATATATCGTTTTAGCATGTGTTACCAACACTATATGTTGTATCCGTTTTCAGATTTGTTTCCTATTAAGGTATGTAAATTATCAAATCCGTTTTACGTTTTGAGTAGTTGTATATTTGCTTACTGGGTTTCCCACAAAAACTCACCCCTTCTCCACTCTTTCAGATTCCAGCTGAGTAGACTTTTGAGACGTGTGCCATTTCTTTTTGAGGTTTTACCGGGCTTCCACTAAGGTATATCCGTACGGTGATTTGTAAGTATATTATGTATATGCTGACTTAGTATGAACTACATGGTGTACATAGGAGTGTATTTCAGGATTATAAATATTCAGTAAGATGAATTATTTCGATGATGTTATTGATGGATGGTATGATACTGCATTTTGTTTTGGGTATGTAGTAGTCTTGGTGGGTAATGACAATTGGTAAGTGGCATAAGGGAAATTTACCTCGATAGAACTCTCTACCAAATCATATAACTTGAATTAGAATTGTTTTAAGGTATGGATTTCCACTCACAAGTATCGATCACTATTAGGGATTTGAATTAACTATCTTAGGAAATTTATATCGAAAATATTAAACAGTGGGGAATATTAGTTAAGTTTATACAAACACACACAAACGATAAGATAAAGAAAACGCGTGAAATCAGCCCGTAATTTTGTAGCTTTCGTGACTTTACGTAAGATGGGGTGTGATAGTTTGGTATCAGAGCCAGAGTTTGTTTGTTTTTGTGTAGACTGATTTCGTTAGTTTACGTCCTGGTACACCATGAAAGTGTCAGCGTATATATAAAGTTTGAATTTTGATTGTCAGTACTAATCTGTGCATTCCTGAATAGGCAGGCGACCTCGAGAGAGATCGAGACGAGCTCCTGAGCCGCCACCTCCACATCCACCTAGCCCAAACACCTTGATAGGGCAGGTAGAGCACAGTCTCGGGGAATTGCAGCAAACAGTCCAACAATTTGCTGCACTTCTAACTCAGCAATATGCAGGGGCTTAGGCTCAAGCCCCTAATGTACAACTATCTCCATCCAAAGTTCCTCCACCACCGCAGGCTGTTCCACCTCCCCCACAACAGCCAGTTAATTCACCGGTAGCTCCACCTCAGCAGCTAGTTGCCTCACAACCACAACCTGGGGATCCAATAGATCATAATATGGTTAGGTTTTGACAGTTCCAAAAGATAAACCCACCTATTTTAAGGGTAAAAAGGATCCTGATGGGGCAGAGGCATGGGTGAAACAGCTAGAGAAGCTATTTAGATACCTGGGTTGCCGCTCCACTGAGAGAATCGCTCTGGCAGCCTTCATGTTTAGAGATAAGGCTGAGATTTAGTGGGAGTCAGTAGAGAAGCTTTTGAGAGCTAAGCATCTAGAGATTATGTGAGAGGCTTTTCTTGAGGTCTTCTTTAAACAGTATATGCCAGACCCAGCCAAGAGAAAGAGGCATGCATAATTCTTTCACTTGACCCAGGGTTCTATGACAGTAGATGAATATGAGTCTAAATTCTCAGCTCCGTGCTGATATGATCCTTTGATTTCTAAGGATGAGATGAGTAAAATGGTAAAATTTATAGATGCCCTCAAGCATAGTATTCAGGGTCGACTCTCTGCTTTTAACATTGATAATTATCCCGAGGCTCTCCGTCGGGCTCAGATGGTTGAGCTAGAGATTGATATGACTTAGAAAGAATCCGAGAGGAAATTTAGAGGAAGGGACAGAGATACTAGACCCAGTGAGAAGAGGTTGACAGGGGTAAGCAACAGTATAGCAAGAAGCCGAGGACATGTGGTCTTCAAATACAGACCTCTAAATCTAAGTTTGGCCCCACCTGCTCTTCTTGCGACAAGCATCATAGTTCCAAGCCACACTATAAGGATACTGGAGCCTGTTATCAGTGTGGTAAGCTAGGCCACTTGATCCGAGACTGCCCAAATCGTAAGGAGTCAGTCAGAAGTGCCGAGCAGTCTACAGTGGAAAAGGGAAAGGTAGCAGATAAGGGTAAGCGTCCAGTGAGTCAGGGACGAGTGTTTGCTTTGGATGAGTCTACTACGCAGGCCACTGATTTCGTCATTCGGGGTAAGCTCTTTATCAATGGTTTTGAAGCTTAAGTTTTGATAGATCCAGGTTCTACTTACTCTTTCATTGCTCTCTATTTTGCTAGTAAGATTGGCATTGAACCTACATCTCTGGAATTGTTGCTGCATGTTAGTACCCCATTTAAGTCTGTCCAAGTTACTGATATTATGTATAAGGCATATAAAGTAAGGGTTGAGGATAAGGATCTGCTAGCTAACTTAGTCCTTTTGCATATGTTTGATTTCGATGTAATACTGGGGATTGATTGGTTATCTCAGCATCATGCATTAGTTGACTGTCATAATAAGACTGTAACTTTTGCTCTACCTGAGAAATTGTAATTACACTTGTCAGTCATAAATAAATTAAATATTTTATCAACTGATCTTGATGTATCTATGGATTGTTGATATTAATGTGATATGTTTGATATGGTTCTTTTGGTCGAAGGGTATATAGCTTTGGTTAAGAATGTAGATAAAGCACAGCCCGATATTCAAGATATTTTGGTAGTCAGGGAGTATCAAGATGTGTTTCCAAAGGATTTTTTGGGCTTACCTCCACAATGAGAGGTTCAGTTCACCATAGATTTGATTCCTGAAGATCAGCCCATCTCGAAGCCTCCATATAGAATGACACCCGTAGAATTGAAAGAATTAAAGACACAGTTGCAAAAGCTATTAGATAAGGGATTTATACGCCCAAGTGTATCTCCTTGGGGTGCTCCGTACTCTTTGTAAGAAAGAAAGACGGAAGTTTGAGGCTCTGCATAGACTACCGACAATTAAATAAGGTGACGGTAAAGAATAAGTACCCTTTACCCCGTATAGATTACTTGTTTGATCAGTTGAAGGGGCACAAGTCTTTTCCAAGATAGATTTGAGATTTGGCTATCATCAATTGAGGATCCGAGGGGAAGACATTCCTAAGACAGCTTTCAGAACCAGATACAGGCATTTTGAGTTCTTGGGAATGCCATTTGGGCTGGCAAATGCACCAGCGGCCTTCATGAGTTTGAAGAATGGAGTTTTCAGGTCGTATTTAGATAAGTTCGTGATTGCCTTCATAGACGATATCTTGGTGTATTCCCCATCTTATCAAGAGCATGAGTACCATTTGCGTATAGTTCTTCAGACTCTTCGAGAGAGACAACTGTATGCAAAATTCAACAAATGTGATTTTTGGTTAGACAGAATTTCTTTCTTAGGACATGTGGTGTCCAGGGACGAGGTGTCTGTTGATTCGTCCAAAATAGAGGCAATTTTAAATTAGGAGAGATCGAAAACTCCTACTGAAATTCGTAGCTTTCTGAGCCTGACTGGTTATTACAGAAGATTTGTGAAAGGGTTTTCTAAGTTCGCTCCACGTTGACCCGACTCACTTGGAAGGGAGTGAACTTTGTTTGGAGTGAAGCATGTGAAAACAATTTTCAGGAATTGAAGAGACAGTTGACCACGACACATATCCTTACCATTCCCAGTGGTTCCGGAGGTTTTACTATCTACAGCGATGCTTCACATCAGGGTCTGAGGTGTGTTTTGATGCATCATGAGAAAGTTGTAGCTTATGGTTCGAGGCAGTTGAAGAACCATGAGAAGAATTACCCTACACATGACCTAGAGTTAGTGCAGTTGTTTTTGCCCTAAAAATCTGGCGACATTATCTTTATGGAAAGACATTTCAGATTTTCATTGATCATAAAAGTCTGAAATATCTCTTCTCTCAAAAGGAATTGAACATGAGGCAGCGTCATTAGATTAAGTTGTTGAAAGATTATGATTGTGAGATTCTTTACCACCCCGGGAAAGCTAACGTGGTAGCGGATGCTCTCAGTCGAAAGAATACAGCTATGGTCTCCTATTTCATGGTTAAACAGTGGGATCTGTTGGAACAATTTAGGGATCTGAGGATTTCAGTAGATCAGGATCAGTCAGTAGACGGTTGTTTAGTTGCCAGTATAAGAGTTGAACCGGAGTTACTTGAACATATTAGAAAGGTGCAGAAGAATGATCCTCGAATTGTAAAGATTGTCTATAAAAATGAAGGGGATGACAATAGACATTCTGATTTCTCAGTGGGCAGTGATGGTATATTGAGGTTTCAGGGTCGGATGTGTATTCCGGATAATGACGACCTAAAGAGATTGATCTTAGAAGAGGTTCACAGCTCAAGATACACCATGCACCCTGGCAGCACAAAGATGTATCATGATTTAAGTGGGTTGTATCATTGGGCTGGTATGAAGAAGGACATTACTGAATTTCTTGCAACATGTCTGATTTGTCAACAAGTAAAGGTGGAACATCAGAAACCTGCAGGTTTGCTCCAACCTTTACCTATTCCAACTTGGAAGTGGGAACATATTGCGATGAATTTTGTTATGGGACTTCTAAAAACCTGTAAAAAGCATGATACAATATGGGTGATTGTTGATCGGCTCACGAAGTTAGCCCATTTCTTAGCCATCAGGGCTACAGATTCTCTGGATTCGTTGGCGAAATTGTTTGTTAGAGAAATAGTCAGATTACATAGTGCCCCGGTGAGCATAGTTTCAGATAGAGATTCTCGCTTCACCTCTCATTTTTAGGAGCGATTTCAGGAAGCTATATGGTCTCGTCTGAGTTACAATACCACTTTTCACCCTCAGATTGATGGATAGTCCGAGAGAACCATCCAAACTCTTGAGGATATGTTGAGGGCTTATGCACTTGAGTATAAAGGCTCATGGGAAGACCATTTACCACTAGCGGAGTTTGCTTACAATAACAGTTGCATTCGAGCATTGGCATGGCTCCGTACGAAGCTCTGTATGGTAGGAAGTACAGGTCGCCAATTGCATGGGAGGAAGTTGGTGATAAGCTAATCTATGCCCCCGAATTAGTTAAGAAAGCCTCTGAAAGTGCTAAGGTAATTTGTGATAAGTTAAAGACTGCCAGGGATAGACAGAAATCATATGCTGATAACCGTCGGGGATCATTGGAGTTTGAGGTTAGTGATTCGATATTTCTGAAGGTATCTCCATCCAAGGGCATCATGAGGTTTGGCACGAAGGGTAAGCTAAGTCCGAAGTATATTGGACCCTTCGAGATCTTAGAAAATGTCGAAACAATGGCATATTGGTTAGCGTTACCTCCTCAGCTAGTTGGTGTGCACGATGTGTTTCATGTTTCAATGCTTCGGAAATATAATCCTGACCCTTCTCATGTGATTGGTTTTGACATATTGGAGTTGCAAGAAGATATGTCATATGTGGAGAAACCTGTTAAGATCCTGGACAGACGGGAAAGAGTTCTAAGGTCTAAAACTATTCTGATGGTAAAGGTTCAACGGCAGCAGCATTCAGAGGATGAAGCCAATTGGGAACTGGAAGATAGTGATGCGAGAGAAGCACCCGCATCTCTTCACCTAACTATAAAAAATTTGGAGGACCAAATTTCTTAAGATAGGGAGGATGTGACACCTTGAAATTTTATTATGAAAATGTAAGAAACTATTATATATATATATATATATATATTCAAGAGACATGAAAATGTGGGGACATGAAAACGTGCGGTCTTATCTTAGCAAAGAAAAAAAAATATATATATATAATACATAATGTGGCTTTCTCTTTACCAACACAGTTCACGTGTGGTCCACAATTAAAGTTTGGCTTCCTTCCTTTCATGATAGAAACAACCATGGATACATGACTGAAGTTTTGCCAGTTTGCTTTCAGTAAGGAGAAAGAGGAAAACCCAAGCAAACTTTGAAGAAAGCTCACGGTATAGGTGCAGGCTTGTAAAAGAGTCAATTGCATGTCTCGATTTTGGCTTCCTTAACAAAACTGGGAGCCAAAAAAAATTTAAGGGAAATAAAGGAAGGTTTTGATGGAGGAGAAGATCTGACAAGTTCGTCAAATTGTTGAAGAAACCCCTCGACAATGGCTTGGGCAATATGAAATCCACCTTGTATGTAGTTGTCCTGGTTTGTTGTGTGCAAACCGAGAGCTAAATTCAAAGAAACTTTGTGTTAAGTTAATATATTTTGAAATGACAAAACATTAATTCAAAAAGTGCTAATGATAAATCGAGGAATGTTTAAAACATGTTAAGTATTGAATTAGAACTTATTTAGATAAATTCTTTACCAAAAACTGGGTTTTAAAGGATGAGAGATCGATCTCCTAGGATGAGAGATCGATCTGCTTAAAGGTTAAAGGACTCAAGATAAATTACTGAGTTTTAAGGAAGTAGAGATCGATCTCCAAGGGTTATGAGATCGGTCTGGTCAAAATGAGATCTATCTGGTCAGGTTAGAGATCGATCTCCTCTAAGACAAGGCTGGGTTTTTGATCGATCTACAAATTGATCTCTGTTAGACAGAAAGTTTATGAGATCGATCTCCTAAGGATAGAAATCGATCTTCTCAAGACAGTAAGTTTATGAGATCGATCTGGTGTAATTAGAGATCGATCTCCTTCACATGAGAACACTTGCAAGATCGATCTGAAGATCGATCTTCTTTAAACAGGGAGTTTCTAAGATCGATCTGCAGTAACATTTTATGAATTATGAGATCGATCTCTCCAAAAATGAGATCGATCTCCTTGCTTTAGATCACTTTGATATTGCAGGAATTTGAATTAGGAGATCGATCCTGTCAAGATGAAGATCGATCTGGCACTCTACTGGAGGTTCCCAACGGCTCTTTCTGTAAAATCTTTAACGTGAAAAATTGCATTTAATGCTTCACCAACTTGCTGAGCCTATAAATTGAAATCATTAAAACATTCAAAAATGAGAAAGAAAACTTGAGAAGTTCTCCAAGCATATTCTTTGTGTCTTCAATTAAAGAGTGCATTAAATCCACATTCAAAGATTACAACAAGTTGTTTTCTTATTTTTACCTAGCTTTGATAAATTCACTGTTGTATTCATTCTCATCCATAAGAAAAAGGAGAGAGAGTTCCTTTGTATTTAAGCTTCTGTAAAAGAGAGTGAATAGCTTCATTTGTGAAGAGGTAGAGAGGTTATTTCTTAACCTTGAAAAGGAAGTTGTATTGATCACATTGATAGTGAAAGAGAATCCTTGACAAGAAGGTCAAGAAGAGAGGACGTAGGCAAGCGATTTGGCCGAACCTCTATAAATTCTTGAGTTTGTTATTCTTCTCCCTTATCACTTTTGTTTTACTGCATTTTATTCAATTGCTTATTACTGTCATTTGTTTGTTTAATTGCAATTCTATCTAAAAGAGTTTAAACTTAGCATATAGATTAGAAAAACCGATTCACTTCCCTCTCGGTTGAGCCAACAATTGGTATCAAAGCTTGGACTCTTGATTATATTGGAGTGAAATCCTAAGAGTTTAGAAAGATCATATGGCTCAAACTAGTGTAGCAACCCATATGGTAAGGGAAGGGCATTCTACGGTTAGACCACCTATGTTCAATGGTGAATATTATGCCTATTGGAAGACTAGGATGATGTTATTTATTCAAGCCAATGATTACGAAGTATGGAGAATTATAGTTAAAGGACCTCATATCCGAACTAAGAAAGTAGAAGGAAAAGATGTTCCAAATGAGGAAGATGAGTGGGACAATTATGACATAAAAACTATTCAATTAAATGCTAAGGCAATGCACACATTGTTTTGTGCCTTAGGACCAAATGAGTACAATAGAGTTTCTACATTCGAAAATGCAAAACAAGTATGGGATAAACTATCAATAATTCATGAAGGAACTACTCAGGTCAAGGAAACCAAAGTAGGAATGTTTACTCATGACTATGAGTTGTTTAGAATGAAAGAATGAGAGTCCATTAGTGAAATATTTACTAGATTTACAGACATTATAAATGGGCTTAAATCCTTGGGAAAGATTTACACTAATATAGAAATGATTAAGAAAATTTCAAATAGCTTACCAAAAACTTGGGAAGCCAAAGTAACGGCCATTGAGGAATCAAAGGACCCTCATACATTATCTCTAGATGAACTAATTAGGTCACTCCTCACTTACGAGATAAAACTCAAAAGAAATGAATAAATTCCAAAAAAGGTAGGAGTAGCACTAAAATCTACTACTCATGAAGAACTAAGGGATGATTGTAATGAGGAAGATATAGAAATGACAATGTTTGCCAAAAGGTTCAAGAAATTTATGAAAATAAGGGAAAATGGTAGTTCTAGAAAAATCCATAGGAAAGAACAAGACAAATGAGAGTTTAGTAGAAAAGATAGAGATTATATTATTTGCTATGAATGCAAGAAGCCTAGTCACATTAAATTTAATTATCCTTTACTAAAGAAATCAAGTGATAGGAAACATAAAAAGAAGACGATGATGGCAACCTTGAACGATAGTGACAGCTCCGATGATGATACAAGTGAAGAAATTGCCAATCTATGCTTCATGGCACTTAAAGATAAGAAGGTAACTTCCAATCCTAATGATTATTCTTTTGATGAGTTACAAGATGCATTTGATGATCTTGCCATGGAATTTGAATGCATGAATTTAAAATACAAGAAGATGATTTCAAAACTAAAGAAAGAAAATGTAGAACTCTTAAATGTTAAAATAGAATGTGAAAAGAATTTAGAAAATGCAAATTTAGAAATTCATGACTTAAAAGAAAAGAATAGTAATTTGTATAATTTTTTTACTAGATTATATATGGGACAACAAAAGCTAGATCACATGTTAGAGACATAAAGGGCATTCTTTGATAGAAATGGGTTAGGATATGATGGCAAAAATAAAGAAACTCATCTAAAAAATTTCTTGGCTAGAAAGAATATGCATAAGTCTTCTACTACTTGCTCACATTGTAATAAAAGAGGACATACATCATATAAATGCAATATGAAAATGACCACATTTAGAGGAAAAATAGTTAGAAAGGTTTGGGTGCCTAAGAATGTTTTAAATTCCAAAGACATTGATTTGATATTGAAATGGATCCCAAAAGGATCAAAACCTTTATCTACTAACTCTAAAGGACCCAAGAAAATTTGGGTACCTAAAACAAGGGTTTAATGACATTTGTAGAATCTTGAGCATTGCTTGAAGGCTAAATCAAAAGAAGCATGGTATCTTGATAGTGGATGCTTAAGACATATTACGGGAGACAAAAGCCACTTCAACTCATTCAAATCAGAGGTTGGTGGAGAAGTCACTTTTGGAGATAACTTCAAAGGCCAAATTGAAGGAAGTGGTGCTATTGGTAACGATTCCTTCTCCATAGATAATGTTTTGTATGTTGAGGCCTAAAACATAATCTACTTAGTATTAGCTAACTTTGTGACAAAGGTTACAAAGTAATTTTTGATTCTTTAAAGTGTCATGTTATAGATTCTAAAACTAATAAAGTAGCATTCTTAGGACATAGAGAAGGAAATATTTATATAGTACAATTGAATGAACTAAGTAGTGGAAATATTTGTTTAATGGTAGCTAAAGAACCTTGGTTGTGGCATAGAAGACTAGGACATGCAAGCATGCACACATTATCTATGTAGCAAAAAGAGATCTTGTAGTTGGTCTACCTAGGGTTTCATATGAAAATGACAAGATATACGAAGCATGTGTTAAGGGAAAAAACAAAAGAATAATATTTAAACCTAAAAATTGTGTGTCAACTTCTAGACCACTTCAATTACTACACCTAGATCTTTTTGGCCCAACTAGAACTACAAGTCTTGGTGATAAACATTATGGGTTTGTTATTGTAGATGATTATACTAGATTTACATGGGTATTTTTCCTAAGAGTTAAGAATGAAGCTTTAGAAAAATTTGTTACCTATTCAAAATTAGCCTAAGATGAAAAAAGATATACTATAACTAGTATTAGAAGTGATCATGGTAAGAAATTTGAAAATATTGGTTTTGATGAATATTGCAATGATCATGGGATTAGTCATAACTTTTCAGCTCGTAGGACGCCACAACAAAATGGGGTAGTTGAGAGAAGAAATAGAACATTAGAAGAAATTGCTAGAACAATGTTATGTGAAAATAATCTACCGAAGTATTTTTGGGCTGAAGCCATTAACACCTCATGCTACATTATAAATAGAGCAATGATTAGACCTATTTTGAAGAAAACTCCTTATGAGCTTTACAAGGGAAAGAAATCAAATATTAGTTATTTTCATCCTTTTGGTTGCAAATGTTTTGTCTTAAATAATGGAAAAGACAACTTGGGAAAATTTGATGCTAAAAGCGATGAAGGAGTCTTTTTAGGCTATTCTTTAAATTCAAAAGCATATAGAGTGTACAACAAAAGAACATTGATGGTAAAAGAGTCAATTCATGTAATATTTGATGAATCAAATGATGCATCTAAAGTTCCTAACAATGATCAGGATATAGAAATATTTGATGAGATTTTGAAGGAATCCTCAAGGATAAAAGATAACATATAAGAAAATCTTGACATTAATGAAAAGGAAGAAGATAGAGAAGAACTAGAAATGCTAGAAAAAGAACCTAGAGGACCAAGAGAACTAGGTTATGTCAAAGATTGTGAAATTGTAGGTGATCCAAATCTAGGAGTTAGAACAAGGTCTTCACTTAGAAATGTATGCCGATATATTGCATTTGTCTCACAAATTGAACCCAAAAATGTAAATGAGGTCTTAGAAGACAATAATTGGATTCAAGTTATGCAAGAGGAACTAAATCAATTTGAGAGGAGTAAAGTGTGGACTTTGGTTCCTAGACCTAGTGATCATCCTATAATTGGAACAAAATAGATTTTCAAGAACAAAATGGATGAAAATAGTATGATCATAAGAAACGAGGCTAGGTTGGTAGCTCAAGGTTATAGACAAGAAGAAGGAATAGATTTTGATGAAACCTATGCTCCGGTAGCTAGACTAGAAGCCATTAGAATGTTACTTGCCTTTGCATGTTATAAGAATTTTAAATTATATCAAATGGATGTGAAAAGTGCCTTATTAAATGGCTTTATAAGTGAAGAAGTTTATGTTGAACAACCTCATGGTTTTGAGGATCCTAAATATCCTAATCATGTTTACAAACTCTCAAAAGTACTTTATGGTTTGAAACAAGCTCCTAGAGCTTGGTATGAGAGACTTTCAAAGTTCTTAATAGAAAAAGGAATTTTCTAGAGGTAAAGTTGATACAACATTGTTTATCAAAACTAAAAATAAAGACTTATTAGTTGTTCAAGTTTATGTAAATGATATTATATTTGGATCAACTAATTAATCTTTGTGCCAAAAGTTTTCTAAAACTATACAAGGTGAATTTGAAATGAGTATGATGGGAGAGCTCACCTATTTCTTGGGACTTCAAGTAAAGCAAACTAAGGATGGGATCTTCATCAATCAAGCTAAGTACACCAATGACTTGCTCAAAAGATTTAAAATGGATAATTGCAAACCTTAAGCAACTCCAACGGGCACTAGCATAAAGTTTGATAAGGATGAAAGTGGTAAGTGTATAGACACTAAGCTATATAGGTCTATGATTGGTTCATTGCTTTATCTTACTGCAAGTAGACCTGATATTATGTTTAGTGTGTGTTTATGTGCTAGATTTCAATCATCACATAGAGAATCACACTTACTAGCTACAAAAAGGATTTTTAGGTATCTAAATGACACACCCTCATTAGGCTTATGGTATCCTAGAGACTCAACATTTACACTACATGCTTACTCAGATGCTGACTTTGGTGGATGTAAGATAGATAGGAAAAACACATCAGGAACCTGCTGATTTTTAGGAAATAAATTAATATCATGGTTCTCTAATAAACAAAATAGTGTAGCACAATCCACAACAGAGATAGAAAACATAGCAACTGATAGTTGTAGTGCTTAAGTTTTGTGGATTAAACAACAAATGAAAGATTATGGTATAGACATGAAACAAGTTTTTATTAAATGTGATAATACCAGTGTAATTAACCTCTCCAAAAACCCAATTCAACACTCTAGAAGTAAGCATATTGAAATTAGGCATCATTTCCTTAGGGATCATGTGCAAAAAAGGGATATAATTCTAGAATATATTGATACATTGCATCAAGTAGCTGATATTTTCACCAAACCCCTTGACAGAGATAGATTTTGTGTTCTTAGAGGTGAATTAGGACTTATGAATGCTCCATAAGGTTTGTAGATTCCAAAACTAAACTTTCAAAATCATTTTTAACTTGTTTTTCAATCAGTTTTCTGGGCAAATGGTATGAGAGATCGATCTCTTCATATTATAGATCGATCTAACATGCTCAAATTGGCCTAAAGTAGTAAGGTTGTGCCAGGCAGATCGATCTTCAATCCCATAAGATCGATCTCCTTGTGATTCTGTATTCCTCAGATTGATCCTTGCATTTGGCAAATCGATCTTTTTAAGTTTCTGTATTTTGTAGATCGATCCTTGCATTAGGCAAATCGATTTTCTAAAGCCTCTGTATTCTATAGATCGATCTCATAATTCAACAGATCGATCTCCTTGAGTTTCTGGGAAAGACAGATCGATCTGGTATCTCGACAGATCGATCTCATTAGCCATAGGCTATATAAACCGTCTGAAAAATCCCTAAATCTCATAAACCAAAATCCCCAAACTCTTCAAAATCCCTAACCCTGTCGTCGCACCTCTTCTTCTACTCTCACTCTGGGATCGATCTTTGGTAAGATTTTTGTCAAATCTATTCACTTATTCTTCATTCTAGTAATCTACATTGTTGATTTTGATTCAAACTTTCTTGTTTTCATAGATTGATCTTCATTAGGGTTCCTATTTTTCTTTGAACTGTTCTATTGCTTAGGAATCTATTACAGAACTCTTTAGAGAACTCTCAGGTTGTCCTTGGCTGATTTCATAGTAAACATAATGCCTCGTCTTAAAAGAGTCGCAAATAAAGAATCTAGACCATCCTCTTCACATCTCTTAAATGTCCCTCCAACATCTGTCACAACCTTTAGTAGATATTTTCAAACTCCCGCAAAATGAAAAAGGTTTGAAGAGTATTTTTCAACCAAGGCTATCAAACATTGGAGTACAATAGACTTCTTTTTTCTTGAACTAATCGAATTTCCATACCTCATAAAATTGCAAGAGTATGGTTGGCTTCCCATTCTTAAAATCAACACCCATGTTCCTCCTAATATTATTAGAGTTTTCTTCTCCAATGCCAAACTTGTCCATGATCCCAAAGACTCTTGTAAGATTCTCAGTTTTAAAACCTTCGTCATGGCCAAAACTATCATAGTCAATACCAACCTTTTAGCCAAAGTCTTCGAGATTGCAAATGAAGGATTAACTAATGAGGAAGAAGAGGTACCTCTAGAATTTAATCTTTCAGGCGATAAAGCTAGTGACCTGCCCATGCACCCTAAGTTACTTCTCCTCTTCATCTCCTGGAACCTCTATCCCTTCGGTACCCGACACTCCAATATCTGAAAACTTGATCATTTTTAGCTTCATCAACTTCATTCTCCTCATGGCCAAAAACCAAATCTAGACATTTTATTTATGAGGATTGGCTGAAGATAGTACTGGGTCAAGCGTCAACCATCGTTTTCCCTCAACCGCTTGCATTTCTACTTCTAAAACTTGGGGTTAACTACTCCTGTGAGATTGGTGAGGTACCCTCTGCAAAAAGTGTCCTTAACATTAGTACACTTCATCACGTGGGGTACTACAAAAACCTCCAAGGACAGTGGTAAAAGAAGAGCGAATTATCTCAAGAGGCAGCTCTGGATGAAGAAGCTCCAGCTGAGCCTTCCGCACCTCCAGCTGCGGACACTGCACCTGCTGCTTCATCCTCCATCACCATGGAATCTCTTGCAGTAATGGTTACGAAGCTAAATTAAAAAATGGATGAGGGATTTGCAACTCTTCAAGCCACCCAACAAGCGATGTTTGATGAGTTACAAGTAACTCGTACTCGTGTTGATGAACTTTTGGAGCGCTTTTCTCCTCCGTCTTAGGATTTCCTTGTTTTCCCTGATTCTCCAAATTGTACTTAAATTGATATTTTGAAATGCCTATTCTGAACTGATTTGTGTTCTCTTATGATTATGTTCCCTTATGTTTACAATTGCTTAAAATTGCTTGCCTTCTTGTTTAAATTGCTTGCCTTCTTGATATGACAAAAAAGGGGAGAAAGAGGTGCATATTGAGGGGGAGCAAAATTAAGGAGCATAAACTAATGGGGAGCTTGGAACTTGTTAAGGGCTATGCATTATTTAAGGGGGAGATAAAACATGTTTTAAACTTAGTTTATTGAATTAGGTTTTGTCATATCAAAAAGGGGGAGATTGTTAAGTTAATATATTTTGAAATGACAAAACAGTAATTCAAAAAGTGTTAATGATAAATCAATGAATGTTTAAAACATATTAAGTATTGAATTAGAACTTATTCAGATAAATTCTTTATCAAAAACTGGGTTTTAAAGGATGAGAGATCGATCTACTTAAAGGTTAAAGGACTCAAGATAGATTACTGGGTTTGAAGGAAATAGAGATCGATCTCCAAGGGTTATGAGATCGATCTAGTCAAAAGGAGATCTATTTGGTCAGGTTAGAGATCGATTTCCTCTAAACAAGGCTGGGTCTTAGATCGATCTACAAATCGACCTCTGTTAGACAGAAAGTTTATGAGATCGATCTCCTAGGGATAGAGATCGATCTTCTCAAGACAGTAAGTTTATGAGATCAATCTGGTGTAATTAGAGATTGATCTCCTTCATATGAGAACACTTGCAAGATCGATCTGATTTAAACAGAGAGTTTCTAAGATCAATCTGCTGGTTCGACAGATTAATCTGCACTAACATTTTATGAATTATGAGATCGATCTCCTTGCTTTAGATTGCATTGATATTGTAGGAATTTGAATTAGGAGATCGATCCTGTCAAGATGAAGATCGATCTGGCACTCTACTGGAGGTTCCCAACGACTCTTTCTGTAAAATATTCAACGAGAAAAACTGCATTTAATGCTTCACCAACTTGCTAAGCCTATAAATTGAAGTCAATAAAACATTCAGAAATGAGAAAGAAAACCTGAGAAGTTCTTCAAGCATATTCTTTGTGCCTTCAATTAAAGAGTGCATTAAATCCACATTCAAAGTTTACAACAAGTTATTTTCTTGTTTTTACCTAGCTTTGATAAATTCACTGTTGTATTAATTCTCATCCATAAGAAAAAGGAGAGAGAGTTCCTTTGTATTTAAGCTTCTGTAAAAGAGAGTGAATAACTTCATTTATGAAGAGGTAGAGAGGTTATTCCTTAACCTTGAAAAGGAAGTTGTATTGATCACATTGATAGTGAAAGAGAATCCTTGACAAGAAGGTCAAGAAGAGAGGACGTAGGTAAGCGATTTGGCCGAACCTTTATAAATTCTTTAGTTTGCTATTTTTCTCCTTTATCACTTTTGTTTTACTGCATTCTATTCAATTGCTTATTACTGTCATTTGTTTGTTTGATTGCAATTATATCTAAAAGAGTTTAAACTTAGCATATAGATTAGAAAAACTGATTCACCCCTCCTCTCGGTTGAGCCAACACTTTGATTTTGGTTGGATGTGTTGAGAGAAACATAAACAAAGGAGTAAAGAGCAGTGCACTACGCCATTTTATTTTGATTTCTTTGAAGCTTTTTGTAATGCAGTAAAGAGGAGCAGAGGTAACCGAAAAATAACTTGGTAAAGAGATGTGAATTTTTGTTTTGAATGACAAGTTATTAGATGACTAATCTGTTTTAAAGTTACATGTAGATGAGATTGGGATCTTGTGGAGCCGAGAGGATAGGTTTGCAAATGGGAATTCGACAAGAAAGTTCTAGGTAAGAATTTACAAAAAATTCTGAAAAAATTTATCATTGTTCCAATTTAGTTACTCTCATCTACTAAGGTTGTATGAATAAGGTATTATGAGGAGGAAGCATGTTCTGTGTTGTTTCGATGCAATCTCTTATTGCTTGTCTGAATTATCATGAAAGAATTGTTGACAGTAGCTATAGACTGAAGAACTGGCATCTTTAACTTAGATTACCATTTATACAGATCTCAAGCTCAGCCTACACTCCAAACTGTATATTCAAGCTAGGAAATAACAAAATAAAAAAAAAAAAACACCATAAGAATTAGATTTATATCCAAACAATATTGCTGCAATTTTTATTTCCTATTTAGAACCATGGATGGTCGTGTTGAAAAATTATTTGTGTCGTGTTGAAAAACTATTTGTGTGAGTTTACGTATATCAATTTATTATACATTGTAAATTATTTAATATGTTTTAATCCACTTAAAAGTGATCAAATAAAGTTATTGGATTTCAGTGCATCTCAATTATTATGAGATTTAGAATGTGTCGAGATCTGATATTTTATTCTATTTTAATGATGAATCAAAATAGAAAAAAATATATTTCAGTTATAAATAGGTTATGGTCTCCAGTCTAAACGTAATTTTTCTCATTCTCATATCTCATCAGTGAGTGAGTTGGGGTTTTCTCTCAAAAGTAAAAGTTTAGATTGGAAGACTGCTAACTTCAATCAATTAATTTCAATGGATCCAGGTACGTTTCTGTATTTTAATTTTCTTGATGATTGAACATGAGATCTTTGATGTAAATATTATGTAATTATAGTTTTCCTAACAAGTGGTATCAAGAGCCGATTCATGTTTAATTATTAAGAATTAAAATTTTTTGTTTTGGTTGAAGAAAACCAAGAATATAAAGATTGAGTTTTAATTGTGGGATTGTTTGATCTTTATTGGCTTGATTTTCATCCGATTTTTGCATGAGCATTGTAGAATACACATTTAATTTCAATTATGTACAGTTAATTGGATGGAAATAAGTTCGAAAAAAAATTAAAAAATAAAAAAATTACAGAACGGACCCGAACGGGTATGTTCTGGGTCTAGTCGAGTCAACCCGACCCGGTTGGATGAAGAAGAAGCAGGGAGATCCCGAAAGGGATCTCTCCCATGCGTCGAGGGTGGCGAGTGTGGTCCATACGCCACCATCCGGTGGTCGGGCGGCCGCCGTTTTCTTCAGTCTAAAATGAAATTTAATTTTAAAATTTTTGGTGATTTTTTTAAAATTTTTTGGAATCGTTAAATATTTATTATTTAATATTTTGCATTATTTGAATTAAAGTTGTATGTTATGCACATGATTATTCTTGTTTTGTTTCATGGTGATATGTTTTATGATGTTCTGAGTTGATTGGTAATATGTACTCTCCTTGAAATTGTCAATATATTTATGTACTCTCACCTACAAACATATGAAAAATAAAATTTCAAAATAAATTAAATTGATATAAAATGCCACCAAAGTGACATCTTTTATATTAATTTATTTATTTTGGAAAATAAGATTGTCATTAAAGAATTTATATGAAAATGTTTTTTAATTAATGCGGGAAATAATCGGTCCAAAGAAAAATTTTTTTGCTGAATTATTAACACATAAGGTAGTAAATATGTGATAAATTTTTTTTCCATGCATGTAATATGTCGGTCCAAAGAAAGACATATTATTGGTAAGATTTGATTATCAATATTTACTAATAAAGTTTAAGAGTACCGCTTACAAATTGATATTTCTATCCAAAAACTAAATGTCAATATTGTACTTAGCATCTTATATGGCCAAAAATTATTTGGTTGTGAGCTGATTATTGTTTTTCTACTTATAGTAAATGTTTCTTTCATATCTGCCAAATTGAATAACATTTCAGTGCTTAATGACACTAACTTTGAGAAATGGAAGGAGCACGTAACCATTGTGCTTGGGTGTATGGATCTGAACTATGCGATCAGGTCAGAACGACCTCCCGCCTCTACTAATAATAGTTCAGTTACGGAAAGGGCACTTTATGAAAAATTGGGGCGTTCAAATCACATGATTTGATGATCATGAAGTACTCAATTCCGGATGCCATCAGGGGCGTAATATCTGGGGAAGAAAATGCTAAAAGTTTCCTTAAACAGATTGCAGACAGATTTGCTGCAAATGAAAAGGTCGAAACAAATATTATTCTGACTAAACTTGTTTCGATGCAGTATATGTGACGCCCCGGAAACGCGAAAAAATGGGCTATTTTTTTTTTATATCCTTTACTTAAGTTGTATTCCTATCAGTGCCAATTTCTTAATCTTTCGTTAATGTACCGAGACGCAGTTTATAATCGTAACCAGTCGAATTCAATATCTTTTCCTCTACTTGTCAGTACGTCTATTCTCATTCCCACACTTTATATATCTAGAATATACAGTAAGGTTTAAACTGCGTTACTACTACTTTAGTTACATTTATATTTCTTACTTTACATCCCAAAACATTATTACAACATTGTCTATGCTTTACAGGAAGTCTGGTAGGTAAAGTAAAATATACCTTACTAGTACTGAGGATAGCCTGGAAGGGCTGATTCCGCCTATCCACGACTATTGTACGGCAGGTAAGGATGACAATTTACTTAAGCAAATCTGTGAGGTAAAAATAAAGGGGTGAGCTCTTCAAGCCCAATAAAACATGCATTTAAGGCAATCTTAGCATTAAAACATGTAAATGTAAAATATTGTGATATAAGCTTTATAAAATATCATGCACGTGAATATTAACCGAAACATATTTAGTTTCGAAAGACAAGTCAAAGTACTTGTGATATCATAACTGGTAGCATGTAATTTATAAATCATGCATCTTATAAAATACGTAGCATGTAAATCATGTAACAAATATCCCGTAGGAAATCATTCACATAACATATATCACGTAGCTCGTTTAAAGAGCAAATCAAGTCAGAGTACATAATATTTAAATCATAAAATTTAGTACTCTTTTCTTTCAAATAATACTGATTCTTTTGATGGAGACTAGGCAGCATTTTCATTACGACAAGATTCGTATTCATGTATGCATTTCACATAGGAAATTTGCATAGATGCTTCACTTATACTTAATACCGATGGTCATGGTAAGGGACTGTAGACTGGATCAGGGTCTTACAGAGCCCCTCGCCACTATACATATATTTCCTTTAACGGAGAGTGGTATAAACATCGCACCGAGTGGTACAAATACCTGACGCAGTTCAACATGCACCACAAGGGACTAAACGTACACCAAGTGGTATGAGGCATGTTCCACGACGGTCCAGACCCCACACGGCAATTTAAGATAGCTCTCATAGCTTACATATAG
Source organism: Firmiana major (assembly GCA_033439115.1). Classification (NCBI taxonomy): domain Eukaryota; kingdom Viridiplantae; phylum Streptophyta; class Magnoliopsida; order Malvales; family Malvaceae; genus Firmiana; species Firmiana major. The sequence goes on along the minus strand of CM065898.1, from coordinate 78,364,810 downwards.
CCTTAGTCTCAAAACATTTCTTTGAAATTATTTCTCGGGTCCGTTCACCCGTAAACTTTTAAATCATTTCTCGGGTCCGTACACCCGTAGACTTTTAAATCATTTCTCGGGTCCGTACACCCGTAAATTCATAGAAATAATGATTTAATCATATTTCGGGTCCGTTCACCCGTAAACTCGTAGAAATCATATTTTTGATCATATTTCGGGTCCTTTCACCCGTAACTTGTAGAAATAATGAATTTTCATTTTTGCATAACAAATTTCATTTAAAAACATTTCACAGATATCAAAAGTATATTTTGAAGAGCTCGAAAAATAGGGCTTTCTTTCGGTTTTCTCGATTTTTGAGTGTAAAGTAACTTTTCTAAGTTTGGAGTTATTATTCGTAAAAACTAACATGCTCAATACATTTTTAAGCTGAAGTAAGGTATTTGAATACCAATACTACTTTAAATCACATCCCTTACCTCGTAGATCGTAGGGCAGCGCAAACTTGTCGGGTCTCGAGATTGCCTCGATTTGTGTGTCAAATTCTTGAACTGCCCAAAACGATATTCATTCATCATATATTGATCAATTTCATCTTAACATACTCAATTTTAATTTATCTTCTCGAAGTTTGATCAATTTTGACTTTTCGATCAACTTTTTCGGTTTTATCGGTTTTACCGATTTAGTGCCATTTTTCGCAAATTTCGTTATTCTAATTTCTCATTTCATTACTTCATTAACCTTATGACTCATTCAAGTTCATAAATCAAGCTAGTCATTTTGTAAAATTTTCAATTCTTTCATTTTTCGGTTTTACAATGAGTCAAACTATAAATCGGGTTTTCTCGGTATAAATTTAACCGTTAATAACCTTAGATCCATCAAATTTTTCACATAAACCCATCAACACCTTGCTTTCCAGATCTCAAATCATTCTTAGAAGTTAAATCATCCAAGTCCACTTAACTAAAAATCTTTCAACAACACCAAATAACAACATATATGAACTTTATCATCATCCATCAACTTTACCTCGAGTTTGACCAAGGTTGACCACGTTTTTGATTCTTCAAATTGATCCTCAACTGTTATTTAACATGTGTAGATCTTAGAATCATCAAAAACTAGAAGAAAACTCAGCCAAAGAATCCAAAAATTCCAAGTTCTTCACTTACCAAAAACAGGGCAGATCCGTCGACCGTTTTTGTTTTGCGTTTTTCACCTAGTAAATGAACTTATTTGTGGCTGAATTTTTTATATGTTATATAGGACTGGATGTGGAATATTTTATCCTTCTTGGACAAAACCTGAATCTGACCGGAAGGTGGCCGGAAAAATAACACACCGAGGGCAAAGGGAGGACGCCTGCGGGAAGAAAGGTAGGGGGATATCTCTCGGCCTAGGAGTCCTTTGGGGTTGACTTTTATGCCCACTGAAAGCTCCTTAAGTCTAATTTCAGGCTTGAAAAATTTGGCTCGAATTGAATACGTTAAGGTCTTCAAATTTGACAAAAATGAGGTCTGGGTCGGCAGGCTGAAGGGGACAGATTTCTGTCCTCTTCTAGAAGAATTCAAGAAAAATTATTCTAGTCCAATTTTCTCCAAATTTCCACTTCTCAAGTGTTATACTATGTTTCTAGTATGTTTCATAAAAATTTTAGGGTCACTTGTTTAAGAAAAATTACCCGATTGAACCCATTGTGCACGATTTGGTCAATACCGAGCAAAATGACTTAAAGTTTTCAATTTACCTTAAAAATTAATTCGATCTCCGAAACCTCCATATTTTCACTTGATTTTGATTTTCTCAAGTAAATTTCATCTTATATTAATTTTCTATGGCCTCGGAATAATTTTTGAGAATTTTTAGAATTTATTCCGGATTTATTCTCTTTTTCGAGCCCATTTGCTCGATTTAGTGCAAAACCCGAACCTTACTAACTTTTTTCACTTTTAATTCCTTAATTTTCATTTCTAAACATCAATTCATACTCAAACATGTAATTCTTAAGAAATTCTCGGGCTTAAAGCTTTACCTCAGTTTAACTGCCAGTGGGCCCCACATCACTAACCCGAGTGTTTTGGTGGTTTCAGGCCTGCATAATATTATTCCGAGTTCTCAACTACTTCTTAGTTTACCAAATAAGAAATAAAGTGAGAAATAATTGGGTTTCACAGTATAATGGCAAACGAAACATAAGGGAATACATTATGAAAATGTATAATCTTGTTACAAGATTAAGGGTACTAAAGTTAGAGTTGTCTGAAGACATACTCGTGCACCTGATCTTGATATCTCTTTCTCCACAATTTAATCCCTTTAAGATAAGTTACAATACTCAAAAGGAGAAATAGACTCTTAACGAACTCATTACTCAGTGTGTGTAAGAGGAAGAGAGACTGAAATAAGATAAGATAAAAAGTGCTCAATTAGCATTTTCTTCCAATGGTAATATTGCCAACAAGAAAAGGAAAATGAACAATATAGGAAAAGACACTGCAAACATTGGAACTTCACAGCCTAAGGGGCAGCAGAAACATGATAAGGTGATCACTTGTTTCTTATGTCGTAAGGATGGACATGTGAAGAATGATTTTTTCAAGTATGAAAAATGACTTGCCAAAATGGGTAAACTTCTCAACCTTGTTTGTTCTTAAGTTAATTTGACTTTACTACCTAATCACACTTGGTGGATAGATACAAGTGAAACTACTCACATAAGTGTGACAATACAGGGCTGTCTAAGGAGCAGAAAGCCAACTGATGATAAAAAGTTTCATCTGTGTGAGAAATGGCGAGAAAGCTCCCGTTGAGGCTATTGGTCTATTCAGATTAAAGTTAGAATCTGGTTATTATTTAGATTTGGATGAGACTTTTTATGTACCGTCATTTAGACGGAATTTGATTTCTGTTTCTAATTTGGACAAATTGGGTTATTCTTGTTCATTTGAAAATGAAAAATTTAGTCTCTTTCAGTATTCAAATCTTATTGGTACTGATTCTTTAGTTGACAATTTATATAAATTGGACCTACATGCCTCATATGTTAATGAATGCTTGCATATAAATAATTATGGTACAAAGCGCAAATTAATTAATGAGAATTCTTCTATGTTATGGCACAAACGTTTAATGCATATTTCTGAACAAAGAATATGGAGACTTATGTCAGAAGGAATTCTCGATTCCATTTATTTTTAGATTTCAAAATCTGTATTAAGTGTATTAAGGGAAAACAAACAAATATAAAGAAAATAGGTGCCAAAAGGAGTTCAAACGTCTTGGAATTAATTCATATTGATATATGTGGTCCATTCCATACGGCTTCTTGGAATGGTCAACAGTATTTTATTACTTTCGTAGATGACTATTCTCGTTATAGGTACTTATACTTAATTCATGAGAAGTTTCAGTCGTTAGACGTTTTTAAAGACTATAAAGCTGAAGTTGAAAATCAACCTGGTAGAAAAATTAAAGTTGTTAAATCTGACTGTGGTGGTGAATACTATGGTAGATATGACGGATCAGGTGAACAACGTCCAGGACCTTTGCAAGGTATTTAGCAAAATGTGGGATCATTCCTCAATACACCATGCCGGGGACTCCAAGTCAAAATGGCGTAGCTGAGAGATGAAATCGGACCCTAAAGGATATGGTAAGAAGTATGATATATCATTATTCTTTACCAGAATTACTTTGGGGGAAAAGCCTTAAAGACAGCAGTGTATATTTTTTTTCGAGACGAGAAATGCTAAGTTCATTGAGGATGTTGAATATAGTGGGAGTGTCAAACTCATAAATCTTGTCTTTGAAGAAGAACATGTCACCATTTCTGTAGATGCAATTGAAAATGATCAGGCAGTTATGTCTGACGTTGTTCAAGATGCAAATACAGATTATCAAGATACTCCTAGGTTACCTCCTGCTTATATTGAAGAGCCAGCTCCTATTCAATTAGAGGAGCAACAACAACCTCAATTGGAAGTGTCATTAAGGAGATCCTCTAGGTAGAGGAGATCAACGATTCTAGATGATTACATTGTTTATCTCCAAGAACATGATCTTGATATAGGAATGGAAGATGATCTAACATCTTTCACTGAAGTCAAACAAAGTGTTCACTCCCAACTTTGGATAAAGGTTGATCATCATCTGAATCAGACCCAAACTATCGACATCCGGTCGATCATCACGCTAAGCCTGGCAAATCCGGGCACTCTCATCCGGTTCTAATCATCAGGCTAGCTGTCACACAATCACTGTCATCATCAGAAGGGATCACATCAATACTGAGGTCCACAACTGCTCTAGCAGCTCACGCTCCCTGACCATCATATGCAATACCATCCCGAGGCTCTTTCTACTAAAAGCATCAGCCTTTCCTGGGTGGTACAATTTCCACAATCAAAATCTCTCAGAAGCTCTAACCCAATATGTATATTCTCATGTTCGCCTCTTTCTGTAAAAACAGATACTCGGGCTTTATGATCAGTGCATATCTACAATTTCTCACCGTGTACATAATAGTACCATATCCTCGGTACAAATACTGTTGTCAACTTTAAATCATGGGTATCTTCCCATTATACATCAATACACAGCTCCTTCATGATTTTGAGGTATTCATACTCACTGAGAACCTCTTGAGCTGTTGGGTATGGTGAAATTAATCACGGTGGTCAGTTCATACTTCATCATGCCAAATTCACGTCACATCAATCATCTTATTTATCATCTCATTCCAAGACCACGTTTCTTAGTTAAACGTGTCAACCAAGTATATCCATTTTGAACTCGCAGCAACCCATTTGTAAAAGCCATTTCTAATTGTTGCTTATAATTCGCCCTAGACTTTAACTACACCCAATATATCATCGATAATGATGATTACAACTCGATCTAATCCTTGACTTATTTACGCATAAGCGTATAAGATCCTTTAAAATCGCTTACGTTTTCAGGTACTAACCTGCGCCATTTCCTTTTCTTATCTTAACGGCTCTTATTAAATTTTACTATATTAACCTTATGATTTGTCGAATTTTAATATTCTTTTCGTCTTAGTAAAGGTATCCTAATGCTAAGGGTATCTATTACGACGCTCGATTTCACGTTATAGGTTATACATATATATACTTTTAGACGCTGTCAAGTCTTCAGGCGGGAGGTATTTTGAAATACCTTTATTAGCCCTCAGACTTAACCACAACTACTGGTTATGGTTATACCCATCTTTATCCTTGGTTATAATTTATATTCCTTACTAATTGCTTAATCCCAATTACTTCGCATATTAAGGGTATTTCTTCCCTAGCATATATCTCTTACTCCAATACATCTTATATTTAAGATCTATCTTATCTTAAAGATTATCTCCTTAGTGTATCAATTATAATGAAACTCTCGTCATTATTCATTTCGTAAGTACATCCTTTACTCCTTTGATTTTCAACTGTTGCACCCCTGTTTTCAACTTAAAATCTCCATAGCCATATTCCGTTAATTAATCCTCCTCTATTGGGGTACTCATTTATCGGTATTGTGCCCAATGATGTAGGCATTCATGCCTTTTACTAACTTATATGCGAATGAAGGCGGTATGAATAAATATGTGGCACCAGGATCAATAAACATATGTACTTTATTATTCATAACCAGTGTGGTATCTTACACCACATCCATGAAACATCAATAGTGTCCTGGTCCAAGACTTCCTCTCGGCTTCGTCCAACAGCCTATTTTCCTTTTTCTTTTCGACTATAGCCTCCCTTTTCGTTGCAACTATACCAATGGAATTTTTCTCTGTCTCTTTACCTTTCTGTGGGACGATCTCGCTCAACTCTGAGCAATCAAAATCAATGGTCTGTCTTACCACACTTGACGACCATTTTCACCAATACCGTATAGGTATAGACCCTCCTTTCATGGTATCCACCACACATCTCACACTGCTTACAGTGCTCACACTGCTACACTGCTTCGTAGCAGGTCGGGGTCCGCCAATCACAATGCCCCTCAACAGTGCCAAAATTGGATGCACTAGAGTCTTATCAATTATCTCAGCACATAACTCATCAAATCTAATCTTTAACCAATTACCATTTTCTCATTCAACATCTTTGTCATTTCTCGATTCTCTTTTCTGTCTCTATTTCAGCCCTCACTACCTTTCCGAATCTCAGAGGCGTGCAATTCATATTTTTATTTATCCAACTGTAAATCTGCGCACTGCCTCAGTATAGGTAATATCTCGCGGGCCAATTAGACTCAAATTGAAAAGTTGAGTCGTTTCATGATCTTTAGACATCTCGACTGTCACTTTTCATAGTGTCGAGGTAATATCTGCCCAAAATTATAACTGAGTTTTCATACTCATAATCAATTTAGTATTCCTGGGCAATGTAAGAAATTTTTCCTTTAAATCATGTCCGGGATATCCTGTCACCGGAATACATCCATAATCATTTCTCATCTCAGCTCTGGATGTTTAACACTTAAGATGGGTCGAGCGGGTTTCCACCAATGCTCCGTTGCGCCCTCTGATCTCATACATAATCTGAGCAATTTGCTCCTCAAAATAATACCCATGCTCCGCTTCAATCTCGCGAAGCGTCTCTCAATACTGTCCGATCACTTTGTCGGACTCTGTGGGGCATACTCAACATTAGCCTCCATTTCAATTTCATCATGATTCTCATAGTCAAACTCAGCACGACTTAGCAGATTCAGGTCTACCTCTACGACCTCTGCCTCGTGCACTATCTCATCTAACGCGACTCATATTAAGCATTCCTGCATTCTCAACCATTTCTTAGTCAAGCCCATCTCGATATACACTATTGTATCTAACTAAGCACAGTAACATGGGGATGTAATTTCCTAATTACTGACACTGACACACATCAGACCAATTGTGCTCTGATACCACCTTAATATGTCACGACCCAAACTACCCAAAAATCAGAGTTAATTTTTTTCGCGTTTTTATTATTTTCTTACTTAAATTCTCACCTGTCCTCGAATCGTGACCAACACTCCACTTAATAATTGGGCTGTGCGTCAATGCCAGTCCCACCATACATCTACCCTAGTACTTATTTCTTCTCCAGTCATTTATAATTGTTATATTATTTATACATCCCCTAAAGTTACTTACAAACATGTTACTGTGCTATGCTTATGTAGATACAATATGTACAAGTGTATATATATACCTTATGTTGATGGGCAGCAACGGATATCCAGAATGCAGTACTGAGTCGTCGCAACTTCAACTGGAGATCATCTGTGGGAGAAAATGAAAGGGGTGAGCACATCAAGCTCAGTAAGGCAATCCTACGAACAAGTAGGTAACCATACTACCTACATGAACGTAGTGCCATGCATAAACCACCCTTTCTCCACACATTTTAAAAACAATGCTATGCATTATGATGATATGTAAAACACATTTGCACGGAAAATCAACATGCAATTATTATAAATTATTTCTTTCTCAATTAAGATTTTCACAATAAAGTCAGGACTCGACCCCTCCTGCGGGTGATCCTGACTCACACAAAATCATGAAAAGGTTTACATCACACGTGGATTTTGAAAAGCATGGAAATACCATCATGCAATTTAGTTTTAAAACCCAGTTTAAATCATCATAAAAGTCATCAACATGCGAGACTAGGCAACGTCTGTATATAGGTAAATAACTAGGACTATGGCCACATCTGTCCTCGGGAGTTCCACAGCTACACGGATCCTAGTGTGCGGGTTCTCACCATGATCGGGAACCGCCCGGGAGGTGGGTCAGTCCATCCCGTCAGTCTTATCCGATCCCCGGCATCCGAAGATGCTGCATCCGGAGATGCCGTATCCGAAGATACCACACGGTACATCGTACTCCATGCTACTTGCACGGTACATCGTACTCCGTGAACCCATATAATATCTCTAGGTACTCCAGCCCAATTGGCCTGCTTCCCACAGAGGTTTTGTTTCTCAATACTCATGCCATGTCTCAAAACGCACGTGCGAGCCTATTTAATCGGTGACACACAGTCTACCCGATGCTCCAAGCACGGCTCATCGCATGTTCTCATAAAAATCAGTGCGAGCAATGCTCAGCACTCTCATCAAATCAAGTAAATCTAGTGCGAGCTACGCTCTAGCACTCTGTATGCAAATCGTATAAAAATCTGGTGCGAGCGAAGCTCTAACACCCTGTCTCAAAATCATATAAAAATATGGTGCGAGTTAGACTCTAGCACCCTGTCACGAAAATCATATATATATAAGAATCTGGTGCGAGTTGGACTCCAGCACCTATGCATGTAAAACTCTAGTGCGAGCTCTCGCTCCAGCACTAATGCGTGCATCACACAAATCGACAACATCGTGCGAGCTGAGCTCTAGCACGTCACATGTCAATAAGAACACGTAGGCGGCTCTGTTTCCTCAAAACAGTTTTCAAAACAATATCACGTTGAAAGTATGCAATGCTGTGCATTTTCTTTCAAGGTGAGCCAGCCTACTCATGCATGCCTCAAAACACCTCCAGAATGAGCAGAAACCTTTTGTTCTTGCTCCTCCCAAGTTTTCCTAAATTTTTAGATTTTACCCTTAACAAGGGTATTTTAGTAATTTGCCCATTCGGGGCACTAAAATTATTATTCGACCTCTAGACCCTTCAGATAAATTTTAAAGGACTGCATATGAATTTAAAATTGTGTAAAGTTACCTCTAGCAGTCCGCAGAATTCCCTTACCTCGATTCTCGTCGAGTCTGACCTTTTCTTTTCCAATGTTGTCTCGTCGCGCAGTCCGATATGCTTCCAATCCAATGCCCGGAACTGCGTATTAACATTCCTCAGGTCAGATAACATATAATTTAATTGTATTTTATCTTTCTGGGCTTAATTTAAATCGTTGGGCCCATTTACCCCTATTGGGCCCGATTGAACCTTAATGGGCCTTAATCGGCCTTAAGCCCGTTTTCCACTTAATTCTCACTTTATCGAGGCCTATTGGGCTCACTGGGCCCACCAATAATTTATCGGGCCTCGTTCTAATTCTCGAATAGCTAAATTTAATATTTACGACAATTAATCTAAATTTCCATAATTTAATTCAATTTATGCGGAAATTAAATCAATATCACGCATAACGAGAAAATTGTCGTAAATAGGGTTCACTTACCCAAGATTCCATGCTAGTCCGCAAATCGAGACTGTCTCGAGCCCTCGGTGGATGCCAATCGTCGAGCTACACAATTAATTACATTTTCGGGTAAACTTTTCGGTCGAAATTAATTAAATAAAATATTCTAAATTTAAATCGGGTCAATTTGACCGCTTATCGACTTACCCGAAGCTCGATTGCATCACCGGAATTTTTCCCAATTTTTTTCTCTTTTTCCTTTTCCCTTTTTCTCCCTTTTTTCCCCTCTTTTTGGCTGAACCGGTTCAGTCCGGTTCGGACCGATTTAGACCACCGATTTTCTCCGGTTCGGCCGGTTCTCCGCCGGTTTCCACCGCCAGCAGCTCCGCTGGGTCGTCCGCACCTCAAATCTGGCCTCGGTTCGCCTCAACGTCGCCGGAATGCCGCTGGTCCGGCTGTTCTCCCTCGGCCGTCGGACCCATTTCCTTTCCTCCGCCGTTTCCGGCGTTTTTCGGCCGTTCTGATGGCCGTGGTTACCCCGATCTAGCTCGCCAGCGTCTGGGCTTCAGAAATCTGGCCGCCGTTCAGCCCGAATCGACGCCGATGACCGCCGACGGCCACTTCTCTTCCGCGATTTTTTTTCTCCCGCCGTTTCACCGCTCTCCGGCGTTCCCCGTGGCGCGTCGTCGCCGCTGTGAGGTCGTCCGGGGCGGGCTGGCCTTCGCCGACCCTTGCCTGGTCGCCTGGCCGCCGGCAGGGGCTCGGCCTCTGCTTCCGTTTTCTTCGTCTCTGCTTCTCTCTCCCCGACCCGTTTTCCCCCTTCTTTTTTTTTCATTAATTTGTTTTTATTAATTTTATTATTAATTTTATTTATTTTAATTATTTTACTATTCCTTAAAATACATTAAAATTACCCAACTATCTCTTAAAATTATTATTAAATTCTAAATTTATCAATTTAATTTTATTTAATTTATTTATTATATTTTAACCTCTTTTTCGGGTATAATTTTCCCGTATTTTTGGGATGTTGTCTCGGGTGACTTTTCGATATATTTTTCGATTATTTTCGGGATTATTTTTCCGAACTAAAAATTTCGATTAATCCCGATTAATTCCAATAAATTAATATCTCAATCAATTTAATCCGAATTAAATTTATTTCACTTTTATTGACCAAGATTTCTTAAGTCCATATTTTAATTAAATTTTTCTTATCGAAATTATACCGACCTTTGGTCTTTTGACCATTTTACCCTTACACGTGTTTGGGATTAATTTAACCCGACTTCCTTCATACTTTCCCCATCTTTTCTTATTTTAATTAAATTCGGGTCTTACAAGTTTCATCGAAAGACTCTTTTAAAATTATTATGACACTTGTAGCTCATTATAATTTAGAGTTACATCAAATGGATGTAAAGACAGCGTTTCTTAATGGAGACATTGAAAAAATAATTTATATCGTGCAACCAGAAAATTTCGTGTCGGATAATTCAAAACATTCGATATGCAAATTAAAGAAATCCATCTATGGTTTAAAGCAAGCATCACGTCAATAGTACCAAAAATTTGATCAAGTGATTACCTCATTTGGTTTTAAAGAGAACATTGTTGATCAATGTATTTATCACAAAATCAGTGGGAGTAAGTTTATTCTTCTGGTGCTTCATGTTGACGATATTCTGCTAGCAAGCAATGATATAGGCTTGTTGCATGAAACTAAGAGATTTCTGTCGAGTAATTTTAAAATGAAAGATATTGGGAATGCATATTTTGTATTGGGCATACAGATCCATCGAGATCATTCTCCTGGAATACTTGGCTTATCACAAAAGGCATATATCGATAAGGTGCTTAGCAAAGAATTGTGTATCAGGAGATACACCAATCGCTAAAGGTGTTAAATTTAGTTTGTTTCAATGCCCAAGAAATGAGATTGAAAAGAAAGAGATGCAAAAGATTCTTTATGCCTCAGCAGTAAGAAGTCTTATATATGCTCAAGTCTGTATGCGTCTAGATATTACATACACAATTGGAATGCTCGACAGATATTTAAGTAACCCTAGTAAGGATCATTAGAAAGCAGTAAAGAGGGTTATGTAGTATCTACAAAGAACTAAAGATTACATGCTCACATATCGGAGGTCAGATCATTTAGAGATCGTTGGTTATTCAGACTCCGATTTTGCTAGTTGCGTTGATAGCAGAAAATCTATTTCTGGCTATATTTTCATGTTAGCTGGAGGAGCTGTCTCATGGAAGAGTATAAAGCAGTCACTCATAGCTTCTTCCACCATGGAGGCAGAATTTATAGTCTGTTATGAGGCATCGAACTAAGCAATATAGTTGTGGAATTTTATCATCGGACTGTGCATTGTCGATGGTATTGAGAGGCCATTGAAAATTAATTGTGATAATAAAGCCGCTGAGTTATACTCTAAGAACAATAAAAGCTCGTCGAAGTCAAAGCATATTGACATTAAGTTTCTTGTTGTTAAGTAGAGAGTTCAGAGTCTTCATATTACTATTGAACATATAAATACAAACTCCATGATTGCAGATCCGCTTACAAAGGGAGTACCACCTAAGGTGTTTCATGAGCATGTAGCTCGTATGGGTGTGGTTCATTTTGATGATATACTTGTACAGTGAGAGTTTGTTTCTTGATGTTCATTTGTTATTGAGATTTTTCTGATCAGAATAAAGTAATTTTTGTTATTATTGAAAACTCTGAAATAAAGTAATATTCTTTCAGTAGTAATATATATAAAGTCTTGAAAGAATGATAAAGAAGGACCCGTTGGAAATAAGCATGTTAAGGGATCACGTTTCATGTAATTTTCATGCTACACATCCATACTTGATCTAAGTCGTTGATTATATTAATATACGTAACTATTGATGGATCTAGTTACAGAATATATGTAACAAAGATCGCTTTGATCTTATATTGATATAATTGATAGACTAGATTGTTTAGAGGTTTTCTTTGTAAAGATAGCAAGTATTGAGCTCATAAAGTTATTTTTAAATCTACAATAGTCAAGCGACATATGTGGCCCAAGTGAGAGATTGTTGAAAAATTATTTGTGTAGACCTACATAAATCAATTTATGGTACATTACAGACTATCTAATTTGTTTTAGTCAACTTAAAAGTGACAAATAAAGTTATTGAATTTCAGTGTATCTCAATTAGTATGAGTTTTACAATGTGTAGAGACTTGATATTTTATTCTATTTAAATGATGGATCAAAATAGGATAAAATATACTTCAATTATAAATAAGTTATGATCCCCAGTCTAAATATAATTTTTCTCATTCTTATATCTCATCAGTGAGTGAATTAGAGTTTTATCTCAAAAGTAAAAGTTTAGACTAGAAGACTACTAATCCCAATCAATCAATTTCAATGAATCTATGTATATTTCTATATTCTAATTTTCTTAATAATTGAACATGAGATTTTGAATATAAATATTTTGTAATTATAATTTTTTTAATAGGTTGGACCACTTTTATCTTATTCCAACAAAATTAGTTCGAGGAAGTAAGTATCTAAAATTACAAGGGAAAACAAAATTAGTTCGAGGAAGTAAGTATCTAAAATTACAAGGGAAAATAAATAACGTTTTTAGTGCATTCGATAGCGTAGTTAAAGAAATTAAAATACTCTGTTGCACATTTTTTTCTAATATTGTTTTTTTTGAAAAGATAAAGACAATAAAAATATCAAATAAATATACATAAATTAAAAAAAAACACAAATTCAGTAAACATCTAAATAAATAAATAAAAACATATATAAACAGATTTTTTTTTTCTTTCCTATTCAACAATATACCTGTAGCGAAAAGAGAAATGTTTGCCTCGTTTTCTTTGACATTGGTAGTACCACAACTATATAAACAGATTTTCATTTCTTTCCATTGCAACAATATAGATTTCTTAAGAGAGGAGGCAAAAGGTATAAATGCAATGAATGATTATGTCTAGTACTTTTGACTTCTGTAGTACTGATTCAGGTAGGGTCCTAGCATCCTTTAAGTCTCAAACCAGAGAAAAGTTTCAGGAACCGAAACACTCTTTCCTAGAATTTTCATCCTTCCAATTATCAGTAAAGTGTGTAGTACAGGGGTCATGCAAGCTTGAACAGATATTAATAGGTAATTTTATATAAAACATGCCAGTAAATTTAATTTAATTATATATATGATAGAAATTTGAAACAAAATATATTTTTTTCTCTTTCTATTACTTAATAAAATTAAAAATTAAAAAATAAAATTATATTAATTTATCACTATATTATTAATTAATTTAGATAACAAAATAAAATTAAAAAATTAAAAAAAATTTATAAATATATATTTAATTCATATCTCTCTTTTTTTTATTTTTTAAATTTAAAATAATTTTATTTTGTTAATAAAAAAATTACAATATATATTTTTTTACATTGTTCTTTTTTATCAAACACTAACAGTAGAACATTTTTTTCTATATTTTCACGTATTCTTATATATCATTTCACTTTTTTACCTTACCAAGCGTTTACTTAAATTTTAAATTCAACTTTAATACACTCTGTCACTAACAAAAACAAAAAAAAGCATTAAAGTTTACCTTGATGAAAAAAATAGAATTCCAAATTTAGTGGACATCAAAACTTCATTAGAGTCGATATACAAAATAAAATGGTAAACTCTATATCTGAACTATAATAATTGATTTTATTTTGATATCATCATCAAAATTTTTATCTTAATAATAAATTTATTGGATGTATACAACTGAAAAAAAAATCTCATCTAATTTAGTAAATATATATTAAATTATTATCCAATAAATTATTAATAAAATTTTTAAATTTCATAAATAAAATTAAAATGGTAAGACATACCTATAATAAGATATTAAAAAAATTATAAAAAATAAAATGAAATTTGTATCACCATCTTAACTTGTTTATGAAATTTAAAAACTCTACTTAAAACGTATTAAATAATAATTTATATATATTAATTAATTAATGATAATAAAGTTAAAATAATAAAAAATCTAAGGATTCTAATAACAAGCAGGGATGCAAAATTTGCCAATACAACGAAGATCTAAAACCAACCTATAAAACACCAAAAGAATATTAATAATATGAAAACAAATAAATATAAAATATGTTATATCTAAAAAATAAAAATATTAATTTATTATCCAATGGGAGGGAAATGATGGAAAGATTAATCAAACATTCCCGGCGAAATTGGAAAGGAAAATGCAACATCTTGTGCTATTAAACAAAGTAGAATCTATCCTAGTTCCACATTTAGATAATATATACTAATACAACATACAATAGCACCAGAGAAAATGAATTTCAGCTATTGATCATTTAGGAAATATTTGTATTTCTTGATGTTATGAGTAAAATGAAAAAAGAAAAAAGAAATAAAAAAAGAAAAAAATACTGTTGACTTTATCAAGGGGGTGAATCGGTTTTCTAAAGTTAATGTGAAATTTAAACTTAATTAGATCTAACTGCAAGTAAAAAATAATTAATATAATGTAATGCAATAAATCGAAAGAAGATAAGGGAGTGAAATAGCAAACTTAGTAGTTTATAGAGATTCGGCCAATCTCTTGCCTACGTCCTCTCTTCTTGACCTCTTTGTCAAGAGTTTTCTTTCACTCTATCAATGGATGTTACAATCTCCCTTTTACAGGTTAAGAAATAACCTCTCTACCATTTTTACACAAAAAAATATTCACTCTTTACAAAGTTAACTCACAGAAGAACTCTCATCTTTTCTCTTAATTTAAGGATGAATACAAAGTGAAACTTTCTTTTGAGGGTATGATAAAAATAGCTTTTACATAGAGATTTTTACAACAATATCAATAAATGATGTTTGAAGACAAAGAGAATGTTGGAAAAGAATTCTTGAGAATATACAGAGTTTACAGCAATAATGTCTTCTTTTCCAATGTCTTCAATGCTTGATTTTATACAGCAGGATTGGTAGTTGGAGCATTTAATGCTGTTTTTCCTGTTGAAGATTTTGCAGAAAGAGCTGTTGGGAACTTCCAGTAGAGTGCCAGATCGATCTCCCATTATGACCAGATCGATCTCTTAGTTTAATTTCCTGCGATTGCAAGGCAACTTGAAGCATGGAGATCGATCTCTTATTTATAGAGATCGATCTTACAATTTGAAAATGTTAGTGAAGATTGATCTGTCGAATCAGCAGATCGATCTTCCAATCTCTCTGTTTGAGGCAAGATCGATCTCCAGATCGATCTAACTAGTATTCTCGTAGAGAGGAGATCGATCTCCTTAACTCTCTGACTTTGAGGAGATCGATCTCTATCCTCAGGAGATCGATTTCATAAACTCTCTGTTTGAGCATAGATCGATCTATAGATCGATCTACTACCTTTACCCTTTGATTTAGAGGAGATCGATCTCTTCCTAGACTAGATCGATCTCACAGACATTCTGTAATAAACAGATCAATCTTATAACCCTTACAGATCGATCTCTGCTTCCTCAACATCCTATACAGTTTCTTTGAGATTTCAATCTTTTAGCAGATTGATCTCATATTCTCATGAGATCGGTCTCTCATACTAGAAAACCCAGGAGATCGATCTCTCATCCTTAAATACTTAGTTTCTAGTACTGATAACCTCTAAACATGTTTTAAATCATTTTTATATTATTGAATTTACTTGTTTTGTCATTTCAAAATATATTAACTCAACAATCTCCCCCTTTTTGATATGACAAAACTTATTCAATAAACATGTTTAGTTACCCCATTTGCATCATGCACAAAATTTATTTTACTTTCACAAACTCCCCCTTAATGTAAGCTCCCCTTAACTCCCCCTTAAATTAAGTTTTCCTTTAAAACATTAAACATGATTTCTTATCGTAGTATTCTTCTCTCCCTTTTTGTCATATCAATGGCAACAAAGGCATAAAGACAATTAACTTCCAAAAGATATGTCATTTCAAAATGATAACTTATTATAACACATTTCAAAATGAACCATCATGTCATCTCACAAAATAAGCATTCAAGCAAATGATGTTTCAAACAACAAACAGTAAACATGAATAAATATCTAAAACATTCCTAACAATCATGTCCTAAGACTGAGGAGGAAAGCGCTCCATGAGTTCTTCGACTCGAGTGCGAGTAACCTGCAGCTCATCGGACATAGCCTGTTGTGTGGCATGAAGGTTTGCAAATCCTTCATCCATCTTTCGGTTAAGCTCCATAATCATCCTCACAATCGATTCCAGCCCGTCGGATGATGATGTAGGTGCAGTGGGTGGAGCAGTCGACGAAGACAGAACCTCAATAGGTTCAGCTGGTGGGGCAGTAGGCTCTGCTGATGGGTCTTCTTCCATGGCTGCCTCAGACTGTTGTTCTCGCTTCTTCCTCCATTGCCCTTGAAATTCCTTATAGTACCCCATGTGGTGAAGTGTGCCAATGTTTAATATGCTCTTTGGGGAAGGCACTTCACCAGTCTCACATGAACAATCGACCCCGAGTCATTGAAGCAAGTACGCCAGTGGTTGTGGAAAGACTATCGTGGAGGCTTGACCACGTACGATCTTAAGCCAGTCTTCATAAATGAAGTAGACCAGATTTGGTTTTTGATTTTATGAAGAGTGAAGGTGGTGGAGCCAAAATCGATATAGTCTCCTAACCGTGGAGTGACGGGTACCAAAGGGTCTAAGATTCCACGAGATGATAAGGTGGAGCAACCTCGGGTGCATTGGTAGATCACTCGCCTTATCCCCGGGGAGGTTAAATTCTAGAGGTACCTCATCCTCTTCATCGGTCAGCCCCTCATCTTTTATGTCGAACACTCGGGCTAGTATGGATTTGTCTATAGATATTGTTTAAGACATAACAAACGTTTTAAACCCTAGTATTTTGTAGGTATCATCATGGTCGTAGATGAGTTCAGCATTAGAAAAGAAGGCTCCGATGATGTTTGGAGGTACCGGGGTATTAATTTTAAGAAATGGAAGCCAACCAAATTCTTCCATTTTTGATAGATAAGGAAAGTCAATACGGTTTAAAAAAGAGAAGTCAATTGTTCGCCAATGTTTAATGGCATAGTGGAGAAATACTTTTCATATCATTTCTTTTTTGCAGGTGTTTGAAAACACTTATTAAAGGTAGTGACAGAAGAGGCAGAGGGTGGTTGTGAGGAAGAGGGTCTAGGCTCTCTGTTGGCCGCTCTCTTAAGACAAGGCATAATTGAATACTAAGAGATGACCTAGACACACACAAGGATTGCTTTAAACACACCTAAGCACTAGTTTGAAGAGTTCTCTAAAACCTAGCCAATGAAACAGTGCTAGAATTGCCCTAATGTAAATTTCAGTAAAATATATTCACAATTTAAAATTGCATTAAGCTCACATATTATTATATTTAATATAATAATAAATTAAAATATAAATAAACTATCCAATTTTATATAATATATATATATATATATATATATATATATAATACGAGTAGAAACAACTATTAAAAATCATGATTTCAAAATATCCTTTTCATCATTTAAATAAAAATATTAATTAAGATCTTACGATGGTGGGCTGACCTTGTGGCTCCAAAGAGACAAACGGTCACTCATTGTCACTAGAGGTGTAATCGAGTCGAGTCGAGTCGATACAGTGAGGTGCTCGAGCTCGAGCTCGACTCGAAACTCGGTGCTCGATACTCGGCTCGAGCTCGATCGAGTCTTATTTTTTAAGCTCGAGCTCGGCTCGAGATCGAATTCGAGCTACTCGAGCTCGCTCGATTAGGCTCGATTAGACTCGATTATATAAGCTCGATATTTTACTCGAACTCGATTAGGCTCGATTAGGCTCGATTAAGCTCGAATCATTATATAAATATTATTATATTATTAAAATATATAAAAACTCGATACTCGATTAGGCTCGCGAGCTACTCGAGTAGGGTATTTAAGTGCTCGAATTCGACTCGCTCGATAGCTCGAGTAGCTCGAGCTCGAGCTCGACTCGACTAAAATCGAGCCGAATTCGAGTTTTGTTCGAGTCGAACCCGAGTAGCTTGCGAGCACCACTGTATCGTTTACACCCCTAATTGTCACGTCCAAAAGTCAAAGCAAAACTATATTATAATGTATTACGAGTTAATTTGAAGGATCTTGAGATTGATTATAATAAAATTAAGAAAGTGATATTATTAAAAAAATAATTTTTACAAAATAATAAAAAATATTTGAAAATAATAGAACTATAATTTTACACTTCCATCAATTTTTTCTTCGTACCTAGATAGTGAGGTATAAAATACCTCGTCTTGCCCATTACAATTTCAAATAACCTGCATGTCTAGCTATGATTATATCTGTTAATGGATCGGATCTAATCGGATTTGGTTTTGGTTTAGATAAGTATTGAGAAATTAAAGTGAATTTGAATCTAATCATTTTATTGGGTTTAATATTTTTATCTAAATTTTTTTACATAAAATAAATTCATCTAAATCCACTAAATACTATTTAAAAATTTCTATAAAATATAAAATATTAAAACACATAATACTAAATAAGTATAATACAAAGTTCAAATAAATTCTTTAAAAAATTATCAAGAATATAAAATTTTAAATTAAAATCTAAAAAAAATAATACAAGTTCAAATTAAAATGAACAAAAAAATAATTAAAAAATGCATTAGTATAAAAAATAGTAAAAAAATTATAATTATCAAGCCTGACTTAAACTTGAAATTGTGAATCCAAACCCGATCCATGTTTTTATCGAACTTCGATTTTCAAGCGCAATGAGCTTAATATTTTTTTACAAGTCTGTCTAAAAATTAAGTCTTTAGGTTTGGGCAAATAACCCAACCTTGGACAGATTTAGTCATTATAACATATATTTTATTATTTCAAAATAACCAAAGGCATTAATAAAACACTCCAAATTATTCATAATTTGAATATATGATACATTAACGGTGTATAGTTTTTATACACTATCAATGCATCTATAAACAAACTAAAATAGTATCAAACCTTTAAAAATAAATACGAATAAACTCTTAATAAAACACTCAAAATTATCATCTGTCTGGCCTTCAACAATCAGTTTTTCCAAAATTGAGTAAATAGCAGAAATAGTCTTTGAATTATTTGCCATGTTAGATATTAGTCTTTTGATATTAGTCTTTTGTAGAGGTTGCATACTCTCCTAATAGCGAAGGAAAAGGGCAGGGCTTTTTTCGTAGTAATAGTGGACTGAGCGGGTCTCATGAGATTTATGCCGGCCGTCGGAATCAAATGAAGGTCGAAGGACCATTCGATTCATTAAGCGGCATAGATCTAGGCCTATTTGTTTGGTCAATCACCGAAGGCGGAAATAATTTTTGTATTTTATTGTATATAAAATAAATTAGTACGATAAATTAGAAAATAAAATATTTAGGTTACAATGTTTTATTTAATTTAAAATTAAAGAAAGCATAACATCTCTTAATTTATAATTTCGGATCGTGTACTTTATTATTATTATTATTATTATTATTATTATGGCAGCTAGCAATATCGAGGATCAACAATAACAATGGCATTCGTGATGACCACCTCTCATTCTTTTGCAGAAACCTCCTCTGCACTTTTCCTTGCAATACTTCCAGCATTTGCCATCTTTTGCAGGATTATCATCATGCCCTGGTAAGCATCTCCCAACCTTGGGGTGGTTATTGCAACATCTTCCTTCTCCACTCACTTCCATAAAATCTAAAAATTTAACAACCCAATAAAATATATAAATCTTAATTGATAAATAAATAAATAAATAAATAAATAAATAAATAGAGAAATGCTACGTTATCTAAGAGTGTGATTATCCGCAAATTTTATAAAAGTAATTAATAAAACAAACTCCTGATATATTTATAATTTTCGACAATAAGTTTTCAAATCTATAATAAGTTGTTGAAGCATGCAATCCTATAAGATGCTTTTTATATTTTCTTTCATAGACGAATTCGGAAAAATTATTCACAACATTCTCGAGGAACCAATTTTTTGATACAAATCTTCGTCACCTTAACACTTCTAGATTAATTAAAATCATATTAATTTAATTTAATCAAATACATAGAACAATTGAAGTCAAAGTTAAAAAAAAAATTGATTAAAAATATTTATGAAATATAATAAGTACTTAATTACCTATATTACCTATATTATTTCGATAAATAATTTAAATAAATATACAAACTTAAAGTTAGATTTATAGCAATGAAAAAAGAATATGATATATGAATCATAATTCTTCTTTTAGACTTTCCTATATGTTAAAAAAAAAGGTGAAAATTTTAGAAGGCAAAGTAACCAGGGATATAAAAGGAAAAAAATGTAATAAATATAAACATTTATTCTTGGAGAGAAATAATGTAGATAGCCTAAATCTAATAATAATAATAATAATAATAATAATAATAATAATAATAATAATAATAATAATAATGAAAATGATGATGATAATGATAATGATAAACAGAGAGTAAGAATGAAAAAAGTTTGACTTGGGCCATAATTATTTTTTATTCTAAAAACAGTCAAATTTTTACAAGAGAAATAACTTTGGGACAATGGACTAACGTCGATGCATGGTATTTATATCTTTGCTTGCTTCTACTTATGGAACCCAAGGATTTAGAAAACTATAACGATCGCTTTCCTATCTTTAGTATCACAATCTGTCAATTGATTGATATTATTTATAAGCTAGTTTGTTATCGACAGGGTTTCATACATTCATGACGAATCTAATATACGGTTTGATGCATTCATAACAAAGGTAATTCTTTGATTAAAAAAAAAAAACTATTTATCTTATCATTGTTTCTCAAATAATCATATTCTTTGACATTATATGTACATTTATTTATTTATTTATTGAAAAGCCAATTATCATGGAATGGACGGCATGCAAAGTCCAACCCAAAGAGAAAGTAAGACAGACACGAAATGCCTACCACAACAAACTCAACTAATACAAGTGGACATAAAACATATTTCTATGGGGCACTACATCAAACACTTAAAATGTACTATAGATGTGATAATTGAAAATTTTCTAACATTAATTAAGTTATTTAATACTCAATATAAATTTCTTAATTTGATAATATCAATTTTAAATAATCGTATAGAGGCACATAAGTATGTAGACCTCTAGACATATCACTTTCGTTTTAAAATTGAAGATTTCATCTACTCAATACTTGGGTGAGACAACCTAAGCTCATGCATTAATTTTTAAAGAAAATTAATTTAAATTCATTAACTAAATCCATACAAGTGAACTTAATTTTTATAATTGAATCTCTTTAAATTATATATATATATATATATATATATATATATATATATATATATTCAGACACTTGGTATTCCTTATCTTTTCCAAACTTCTCATTTCTTAATTCATGAAAAAAAAAAGAATGCATAAAAAGAGATTGAAAGATTAAAAAAAAAAAAACGAACATATGAATGTAGGAAAACTATAATTACATAATATTTATATCCAGGATCTCATGTTCAATTATTAAGAAAATTAGAATACAAAAACGTACCTGGATCCATTGAAATTGATTGATTGAGGTTAGCAGTCTTCCAGTCTAAACTTTTACCTTTTGAAAGAAAAACCTAACTCACTCACTGATGGGATATGAAAATGAGAAAAAGTTACGTTCGGAGACCATAACCTATTTATAACTGAAGTATATTTTATCCTATTTTGGCCCATCATTAAAATAGAATAAAATATCAGGTCTTTACACATTGTAAAACTCATATTAATTGAGATGCACTGAAATCCAATAACTTTATTTGATCACTTTTAAGTGGACTAAAATAAATTAGATAACCTGTAATGTACAATAAATTGATATATGTAGGCCCACACAAATAATTTCTCAACAATCTCCTACTTGGGCCACACATGTCCATCCTTACAGCAGAAGAAACAAGTGATCACCTTATCCTATTTCTGTTGCCCCTTAGGCTGTGAAGTTTCAATGTTTGCAGTGTCTTTTCCTATATTGTTCATTTTCCTTTTCTTGTTGGCAACATTACCATTGGAAGAAAATGTTAATTAAGCACTTTCTATCTTATCTTGTTTCAGTCTCTCTTCATCTTGCACGCACTGAGTAATGAGCTCGTTAAGAGTTCATTTCTCCTTTTGAGTATTGTAACTTATCTTAAAAGGATTAAATTGTGGAGGAAGAGATATCAAGACCAGGTGCACGAGTATGTCTTTAGACAACTCTAACTTTAGTGCCCTTAATCTTGTAACAAGATTAAACATTTTCATAATGTATTCCCTTATGTTTCCTTTGCCATTATACCGCATTGAAATAAATTTAGTCAGAATAGAACATGTTTCGACCTTTTCATTTGCAGCAAATCTGTCTGCAATCTACTTAAGGAAACTTTTAGCATTTTCTTCCTCAGGTATTGCGTCCCTGATGGTATCTGGAATTGAGAACTTTATGATCATCAAACTCATGCAATTTAAACGCTCCCATTTTTCATAAAGTGCCCTTTCCGTACCTGAACTATTATCAGTAGAGACGGGAGGTCGTTCTAACCTGATCGTATAGTCCAGATCCATACACCTAAGCACAATGGTTACATGTTCCTTCCATTTCCCAAATTTAGTGTCATTAAACACTGAAATGTTATTCAAATTGACAAATATGGAAGAAACATTCACTGTAAGCAAAAAAACAATAATCAGTTCACAACCAAATAATTTTGGGCCATATAAGATACCAAGCACAACATTAACATTTAGTTTTTGGACAGAAATATCAATTTGTAAGCAGAACTCTTAAACTTTATTAGTAAATATTGATAACCAAATCTTGCCAATAATATGCCTTTCTTTGGATTGACATATTACATGCATGAAAAAAAATTATCACATATTTACTACATTTTGTATCAATAATTCGGTAAAAAAATAATTTTCACTTGAGCCGATTATTTTTCGCATGAATTAAAAACACTGTCATATAAATTTCTTAATTACAATCTTATTTTTCAAAATAAATAAATTAATACAAAAGATGTCACTTTGGTGGCATTTTATATCAATTTAATTTATTTTGAAACTTTATTTTTTATAAAATATGCACATATTTGTAGGTGAGAGTACATAAATTTATTGACAATTTCAAGGAGAGTACATATTGTCAATAAACTCAAAACATCATATAACATATCACCATGAAGCAAAACAAGAATAATCATGTGCATAACATACAACTTTTATTTAAATAATACAAAATATTAAATAATAAATATTTAACAATTCCAAAAAATTCTAGAAAAATCACAAAAAATTTTAAAATTAAATTTCATTCAAGACTGGAGAAAACGGTGGCCGCCCGACCACCGGATGGTGGCGCGTGTGGTATAAGCGTCACTCTCAGTGCGTGGGGGAGATCCCTGTAACGACCCTTGAACCTTGAAAATCGGGGGAATTTTTTTTTGAATTTAATTTACCCACTTATTCCCTTATTCACTTAGGTTGTATTTCCGTGCAGTGTCAAAACACTTTTCCTAATTCTTTACTCGTAATTATAATTAATTTTCATACTTTAACTTATATGGCCGATAGAAATTTCGGCAGCATAACGACTTATATATGAGCCTACCCACTTGCAATTTAGTTGTTTTCGACAATCCTGGATATCCACAACTACCAAGCATGCTTTCCAACAATCCTAGATATCTACAACTACCAAGCATACTTTTCCAATCCACTTTTACAACTCAATATATCGATTTCGATTTAACACTAGCCATCTCAAAATAAAATTCCAAAATAATGTTGTTTACATCATTTTCCTTACAAATTATATCCCAACAAAATATTCCCGATATGCGTGTCTATGCGTACAGGTATGTCTGGTACAGGAATGTAAATGTATACCTTTCTGCATGTACAAAAAGTAACCTAGGGTAGCTCTTCCCACCAGCCTATGTCGTGTACGCGGCAGGTAGCGCCTATAGATTCACTGCAAATTATCTGAAGGTAGAGGGATGAGCTTTTGGGAAAAAGTCCAGTAAGATAATACTCTTAAAGCAGTTCTGATATATAAAAATATTTGAAGTTGTTCATAGAATGAAACTTAATGCAATACATAAATTTTCATTTCATGCATAATCGTCATAAAGCATGCGTGTCTTTAAAATAAGTAACATGCTTAACCATTTTACAACTTTTCATAAACTTTTCATGAACATTTCATAAATAATTTCGTAAACATTTCATGAACATTTCATAGTCATTTCGTAAACATTTCATGCATATTTCATAATCATTTCATAAACATTTCATGAATATTTCATAATCATTTCATGAAGTATATCAATCGTAACCAATTATCGTATATATCATGAAAACACATATTCATTCATCATAGTCGATTTTCATAATCAAATCGAGGAGACTATGCTATAACTAAGTCATGCGATACGTGTCATTCTTCGTAGAGAGTCATCATACCTATGGCCATGGTAAGAGGGGGCTGTAGACTGGATCAGGTTCGTACAACAATAATAATTATAAACATGAGTAGTATCTTCTTATTTCTTATCCTATACTAGCACATAGTTAGGGTACGGGCACCTGTGGCACTCACCGTGTGAGGAACATTAATGCGTGCTGCGCGAGCACGAGATACTACCAAAACATCATCATAAACCACCAGTAGCATGACATCTTCCACACAGGTTGAGTCAAGTGCTAAAGGGGCCATACGTACCGGCACCTAAGTGATGTAGCCGGAACACCACAAGAAGTAACCATGCATGAAGCCTATAGTCTCAAAACAAAGCTTTCAAAATCTTTCTTGGGTTTTATAACTCATAAATTCATATCGAGTAATAAAATCAAATTTCTTGAAATCAGAAAACTCTTTCATAAAACAGAAAGACTATATGACACTTTGTTCCTGTAGGACTCAAGAGGTGGCCCCCCACAATCCCCTTTCGAAAACAAATTTATTTTCTTAAATACTTTTGAAATTGTCGAAAGTTTCTTTAATAATATGGACATAAAAACATAAGTAAATGTAAAACATCCATACACTTCATACCTTAGGAAATTCATTTCACAACATGGAAAGTACTCGGGGAACATTTTGACAAATTAAAACATGCTTCGCAAGTATGAAAGTATTGATAAATTATTTCAAATCATATGCTCTTTCATAAAATCATTTATCGGTGAAACAAAAATGCATTATCAGAACTAAGTTAAATAATACCTCATACCTCGATTTAGCGGATATCCCGAATTTGAACGGTGACGCCTCCTAGTACTTTCTTTAATTCCTTCTACAATCACCTACACCGAAATTGTATACTTAGCACCCTATTCATGCGAATTGTCCGAATTGCGTTAAAATCGTAACCTATCGTTACTACTGCGTGTGTACGTATTATTGTATATACCTAGGCCAACACGCACGTTTATATATTTTCTCTTACCACATATTATTTTGTACGTACAAATATTGGCATACACCTTAATATATACATCTACATGTATATACTCATGAATATATATATATATATATATATATATATATATATATATATATACTCATATATATATATATATTATTATTTCTCTTTATTTTTCCCTATCTCATATATACATTCTATGTATGTACATATACTAGCATACATTCATCTTATATACACCCATATGTATATGACCTATATATATATATATATATATATATATATATATATATATATATACACTATCATTGTTTTCCATTTTTCCTTATCGCATATGCATACATATCTTTTTTTATGTACATATACTAGCATATCCATTCATTATATACACCTATATGTATATGCACCTAAATAAATAAATAAATAAATATATATATATATATATATATATATATATATATATACACACACTCCTATATATATATATTATTATTGTTTTCCATTTTTCCTTATTACATATACATACATATTTGCCTACTCCTCATCATTCCATTTTTTTGTCTAATTAAATGTACACTAACATGCTTGTATCTACAACCTATACATACATGTAATTAAATATACATATATACATAAATATACATTTTACCTTTTTTTTTCTTTTCTTTTTCTTCTTTTCTTTTTTTTTTCTTTTCCTTTCTCCTTTTCCTTTCTTCCCTCTCGGTCAGCTTCTCCCTCACTCTCCCCTGCCTCTCGGTTCCAGCCCTTTCTTCAGCTCTAGGTTCCAGCTGCTGTTTTCTACCTTCGTTTTCTTCTTCGGTTGCTTCTCGATTTTCAGCTGCTGTTTTTTGCCTTCAATTTCCAGCCTTCCATCATCATCATTTTCCTTCACTCATTCTCCTCTTCAGCCCCATTTCCTGCTTTGGTTCTGTTTTCAGCCCCTGTTACTCTTTATCCCTCTCGGTTCCAAGGTTTCGTCCTCTATTTTTGTTTCCTAATGTCTTCCACTATCGCTTCCCTGATCACACCGCTGCTTCTGCCTTCATTCTTCTCTTGCTACCATTCACGTTCCTGGCTGCTCCTGCTTCAATTTATTCTGTTATGCTTCTTCTTCCCGTCGGTCTCCCCTCTTCTTTTCTTCTTTCTCTATTGCATTGTCGATACCTCCCCTGATTCCCTCACGTTCTGCTTCAGTTTTCTTTTCCAGAAAATGCCGACCTCCCACCTTTCTCAGCTGAACACTTTTTCTCCCTCATGGTTTCTCTTGTTTACTCTCGGTTTCAGCCTCCATTTCCAGCCCTCTCCTATTCTTCTTCTCCTCCATTCCTTTCTTTTTTTTTCTTCTCCTCTCTTCCTCGGCCAGCAACCCCTTTCTTTCCTTCTCTTTTCTTTTCTTCCTTCTTCTCCAGCCGAGCAATTCCCCTCTTCTTCCCTGGTTTTCCCCCAGCTGATGCCTCTGTTTCGAATTGCTCTTTCTAATTTCTTTGGTTTTCCAAGTGTGCAGGATTTGGCTTATTTTTGAAGCCAATTTCGTACACCTTATAGGTATATATATTAGTATTATACTATGTACATATTTATTATATTTTATTGATATATATATATATATATATATATTATATTGATATATATATATATATATGTATTTGTTGATTTGTTGGTGTATTATTTGTTTTGTTATTATTTGTGTTTTTATTTCCATTTCTTTTTATTTCCTTTTATCATTTTTATTTTTATTTGTCTCATGTTTTATTTATTTATTAACACATACTGGAGCTATGAGATCGATATGTCTTTCCTTGGAGATCGATCTGGCCTTCATGATTTCCACTACTGCTGCATTCATTTGCTGGAAATTCAATGTACAGCTTATCTTAATCTACCCCATAGGTCATATTTCAATCTACACACATTCAAGACTTCAAAACTTCATCCCCTTATACTTCATTAGATTTAAAACTTGTGTGTACATCACATATCATAATTACATTCACAAAATTACAATTCTCACATTGGAAATCTCATAAAATTTACAGTTCTCACAAAAACCAAGAATATAAAGATTAGGTTTTAATTGTGGGATTGTTTGATCCTTATTGGCTTGAATTGTCCCAATTTTTTTTTTATATTTTCATCTGATTTTTGCATGGGCATTGTAGAGTACACATTTAATTTCAATTATGTACAATTAATTGGTGAAAATAAGTTCAAAAACAAGTCAAAAATCAAGAAATTTGAAGAATAGACCTGAAACGGGTCTGTTCTGGGTCCAGCCGGGTCGGGTTGACCCGACTTGCTAAGGAAGAAGGTGGGTGTAAACCCCACAAATTTCCTACATTTAATTAGATTATATAAAAATGGAAATAATATGTTTTAATGGAAGTGCGAATATTCATTGTAGGGCTCGAGGACTATAGAAACCGAGAAGCCCATGAACGATCGAGAACTTGAAGATACAATAAGTGATAAAGCAAATGCAAGCATGGAGGGACTTCGAAAATTTTAATTTATTAGTTGAAAATTGTTGATGTAAACACTTGTATCGAGAATTTGTGAAGAATGATGGAATCTCGATACTATTTCATTTTAGGAATAATGAAAATTTCATGGAAGGCATGGATATGATGTCTTTGGATAAATTATACAAGAAAATGTATATATGTAGATATATACATAGGTGAATATGTATATATATGTATATATATACATATATACTAGACATTTAAATAAAAGAATAATAATATATATAGCATATATATATTATTTAGTGTATAGTATTGTGATGGTTGTTGAAACCAACAATATTAAATAACTTGCTCAAACAAATAATTAGTAGTATAGGGAGCAAGGTCGTGTCCCAAGAGAGATTGATTAATTTCGATTTACTTTTCTGCAAATAAAAGAAAAATAAAACAAGAGGGGTTTGAAAGATTGATTAACTAAAATAACAAAACTTAATAGAAAGAAAACAAAATTGAGTAGAAGAATTCAATAATTTGAGAAATCCAACCTAAGGAGTAATTTTCAGATTTGGTTCGGTAAGTTGATCATTGACGCAAGATAATTTTTCTTAATCCCAACTAAACTGGTTATGGTTGTTGGTACGACCTAACAATCTGTCTCTTCTTACCGCTTCGACAATCAGGAAACGTTCTCTAATTACTGCTCTTACCAATAAACAACCATAAATACGATCTTAAGATTTAATTTACCAATAGCATTAAACACTAAAGAGACTACCAATTCTAATCAACAAACACACATGTAGGTTTATTTAAATCAGATCTTATAATCACATAACAAAGACTAAAAACCAGAAGTGCAATTAATTTTGTTACTTACCACTTGTTATTGAAACAACCAAACAATTACGGATTTAGATATTTCAATTGGATGTATATTACCTTGTGAATGAATCAATAGGCCTTTTTGAAGCAACAACAAAACAATAATAATAATGAAGTACAAAAATTATAAGAGTAGAAAAGATTAAAGAAAATAAATAAGAACAATTAGATCTCACAACTTATAAACCAAATCTTCAATTATCCTTAGATTGGAAAGAGAGTTTAGCAACCCATGGATATCGGGTAAAAACAGTGAAATATTTGTATCAGAAAATCTAATCAAAAGTCTCTTTAACCTAGATCTTCAAGAGCCTATTTATAACTAAAAAATATAGAGATAAAAGCCCTACTCTTAGTTGGACTTAAAGGCCTTACATTTAATTAAAATAATAATCCGATAAAAAGTCTTTCAAGTAATTGAAAAAGTCAAATCTATAGAAGAGAGAGAAAATCGTCGTATTGGATGCTTAGGCGAGAGTCTTGCCTAAGCCTTGACCCTTCTCTGTCCAACATATTAAAGTCAGCTCGTCAAGAAGACCCTTAGGCGAGAGTCTCGCCTAAGGCTGCATCTAGCTCTGCCCTGAGTTGAAAACTGCGCAGTGAAGGGATCCTTAGGCGAGAGTCTCACCTAAGGCTGCACCCAGCACTGACCTGGATTGAGAACTGCGCAGTAAAGGGATCCTTAAGCGAGAGTCTCACCTAAGGTTGCACCCAGCACTAACGTGGCTCACATTCATCATTTCTCACTTCTTCCACATGATTTCCCTTGTTCCAAAATCCGTCTAAATCATCCTTTAATTCATCAATTCCATGAATTCCTACAATTATTCAAGAATGATCAATTATCCATAGATTAAGTAAAAAATTCATACAAAACCATAGGAAAACAAGGTAAATGATGTACATAAATAATGACTTATCATATACCCCCACACTTAAACTTTGATTGTCCTCAAGCAAACATTAGTTCAAACTTATACCCTTCCATTCATTTATGCTCAACTTTAACTCATCCAAAACATTTTAGCATGCATAAAAATATTAAGTTCATGTGAATTCTCACCAATAACACATAATGATAATCAAATCAAACTTAAAACACATAGATCTTAGCACCCTCACAAAGGTTTCACTAGTTACGTTCAAAGTGTTTCGATTTATCATTTGATCACTCAAGTCAATGCATAGAAAGTTCTTACCATAAGCTTGCTATTAAATCACATCTCTTCCTCCTTCAATGAACAAGATACATAAATCAAGAGCGTAAAAAGGTGTAATGGGGATTGGGTAAGGTATGTCAAGGCTATTTCGGTTTAAGGGAATTGGAATAATCAATTCAAACATAAACATAGGAGACTTACTTGAAATTCAATCATTCTTCTTGCTTTTCTTCCTCCTTTTTTTTTGAATTTTCCTTTCTTTTTTTATTTATTTTTTTATTTTTTTTATTTTTTATAAGGTTCAATTCTTCTTTCTTTTCATCAAGGAAGAATCGATCATTAATGAACATGGGTCATACAAAACAATCTTTTTCCTAATGAATTCAAGTCTCCTATATCTAAGTTAAAATAATTTCCAATTTAAAGTTCAAAAATACATTTGGATAAAAACAAGAAAAGAGATTTCATTGGCTTGTAATGTGGTTTAAAAACAAAGAAAAGGCTTAAAGCTCAAAGGGGGTTCACTAAGGGTCTAATAAAGGGTAGGTTAACAAGAAAAAAAAAGGGGTAAAATTCAAATGGTTTAATCGTAATGCTCTTATTTTTTATTAATGCACCATATTCATCAAAGTGGTTGATAGAGACATGTATAACATGAAAAGTTCTAGAATTACTAACTATGCATTTCAATCACACATAAAGGAATAAAGAGCATGATGTAATGAATGCTCATTAGGTTCAAATCTCACGAGGGTGTAATGTGCTAATCTATGCATTTGTTCATTCGATTCAATAATCATAAGCATTAAGATGAAAATTCAAAACAATTTCGCATACAAAAAGATCATAAATTCAGTTCGAGGATGAGTATAAGAAGATCATAAATTTTATAGATGGCAATTAAGAAAGAACACATGCTCACTAGTGAACTAAGATCATCTTGAATAAGGTTTTGCAGAAATTTGATCAAATCAAACGAATAAGAAATAAAATCAACTTCCTAAACACCCCCCCACACTTAGATGGGACATTGTCCCCAATGTCACAAATGCTCAATATTTAAAAATTGAAAAGACAAAGGAAAAAGAATACTCCCCTGAAGTTATTGAGCATCGGAAGCCATGGTGGCGGTAGTGGGAAAGGTGGGTTGAAGCCCATGTGTGCATAAAATGACAATTGATTTTACTCCATCCAAAATTGGTCTTGTTGCAATTGCCTTATCATCTGAGTGTGGTTTTGCTGCATTTGGTGTTGATCAAAAGCCAATTGTGAAACTTGGTTCCGTAGATCGGTGAGTAGTTTGGAGGCTTGATGTGATTGCCCCACATCGTCATCTTCTTGTTTATGAACAAGTGGAAGTATTCTTCTGGCCCTCTTCTTATAAGGTCTTGGACCTTGGAAACTGTATATTCCATCGTCATTCTGCCTTACAATATTCTGGTGAATTAATGACCGGATGTCTAGTGGTTGCATCTGCCCTGCCACTTGAAGTAACGTATCATTTGGATCTAACAAACCTGCATGAACAACTAAAGCAGTAATCATAGAACCAAGAATCAAAGGTTTTTTAGAATATCCTACGCTTTTAAATTGGGAAGCCAACCAATATCCTAAGTTAACTTTAAGACCCTTTGACATACACCAAAGAAAGTAACTCTCGGCCTTAGTTAAAATAGCCGCATTTGCTACTCTACCAGAAAAAGTATAGGCTAAAAGCCTATGCATGTATTGTTGAGCAAGCTCTTGAAATTCACTATCAGTGGTGTGACTGGGGTCATAGTACTTGTGAGGTTTCCCTGTCAATTCATTTCTATAAAATTACATGGCATTAAAATCAAGATCATAATCACAAAGGCTGCTAAGGTATTCCTCACTTTCAGCAAATTCATTGGTAATAAGCCCCAAAGTAATATTAAATTGAGTTATAGATAACTCAAATCTCCTGCCCATGATACTAAACTTCACTACTTTGGGAGTATTGAGGTTGTACTCCGCCGGAGGAGCGTACTTATAAGTTACGTAAAACTCCCTGCATAGTTCGGTATAAGCATGACAGGTAATTTCAAAGAATGGTCTCTAACCTATGTTGTCAATATAAGTATGAATTGTTTCTCGAATCCCTAAGATTTCCAAGGTTGGGTCATCGTACCGCTTACCCGATACAATTGTTTTACCACATAAATTGTCATACCTTTTCTTTTCGATTTTTGTAGTGAAGTCTAAGTTACCATGTAGATTGGCCTTAGGTAATACCACATTTGTCTTTGATATTCTTGCCCTTTGTTGACGGGATGGTGATGGTTGGCTTCCTCTCATTTTCCTACAAAATATTGATCAATAAATACATATCTCTCTTGCTTAGCATAAATCAATCCAATTTCATCACCCTAATTCGCACATTACCCTTCATCATTCATCTTAGTACATACTATAAAATTTTCTAAAATCATACCAAGAACATATATTCATGAACAAGCCAAAAAAAAATGAAAATTTAAAGCATTATTCATAAATTCAAAATCAAAAGCAAAATATGAAAAGAATAATTACTCATCATACTTGTTTTTATCCTCTGCGTATTCATGGTAGATGAGAGAAAATGAGTATGAAATGCTTACCTTAGATAATGAGAGATCTTACAATATGAAAATAGGAATGGGTTTTGTGTTTTTGGGTTGAAATATGGAGAAATTTTGTGCTTTTGGTAGAGGATTTGTATGGGATTGAGTTTTGGCTGAAATAGGAAAATGGGGGAAAATGATGAAGAGGAAAATAGGAGAAAGAGAGAGAAAGGGTCGGACTTTTGAAAATTTTTTTTTTTGGTCGAGGGTCACCTTAGGCGAGAGTCTCGCCTAAGGTGCGACTCGTCTCTGTTTTCACCTTTTTTTTTTCAGGGGGTCACCTTAGGCGAGAGTCTCGCCTAAGGTGCGACCCGTCTCTGTTTTCACCTTTTTTTTTTATAAACCTAAGACTGACACATATGCTAAAAATGCATGAAAATAAGTAAATAAATAAATAAAATAATAATAAAAATTGGGTTGCCTCCCAACAAGCGCATTTCTTTAACGTCTTTGGCTAGATGTTGTTACCTCTCATTCGTACTTAGGATACTCTAAATCAATTAGATCAACCTCATGCACTTGAAACCTTTCATAAAAAGGCTTCAAAAGATGACCATTAACCTTAAAAATCTTACCCGTATCCATACTTTGTATTTCAACTGCACCATGAGGAAAGATGTTAATAACAACAAAGGGCCCTAGTCATCTAGAGCGTAATTTTCCAACAAATAACTTAAGTTTAGAAATAAAAAGAATAACTTTCTGACCAACAAAGAATTGTTTCCTGGAGATCATTTGATCATGGAAGGCCTTTGTCTTATCCTTGTAAATCTTAGAATTTTCATATGTATCATTTCGGATCTCTTCCAGTTCTTGCAATTGAAGCTTTCTCATTTCACCGGCTTCATTCAAGTTCATATTGCACTGCTTGATTGCCCAATAGGTCTTGTGCTCCAATTCTAAGGGAAGTTGACATGATTTTTCGTAAACAATGCGATAAGGAGACATACCTATAGGAGTTTTGTAAGCCGTTCTATATGCCCAAAGTGCATCTTCAAGTCTTGTGCTCCAATTCTTTCTATTTGGGTTCACTGTCTTTTCAAGGATGGACTTGATTTCTATGTTTGATACCTCGGCTTGACCATTTGTTTGAGGATGATAGGCGATGGATACTCTATAAGTTACATGATATTTTTTCATTAGTGCTTCCACCACCTTGTTGCAAAAATGGGCTCCTCTATCGCTTATTATTGCTCTCGGTGTCCCGAACCTAAAAAAGATGTTAGATTTGACAAAATTGACAACAACCTTAGCATCGTCAGTTCGGGTTGCCTTAGCTTTAACCCATTTCGAAACATAGTCCACAGCAAGCAAGATATATACATGATTATTAGAAACAGGAAAATGACCCATAAAGTCAATACCCCATACATAAAAAATTTCACAGATTAGAATAGGTGTTAAAGGTAATTGATCTCTATGTCCTAGACTTCCTGTTTTTTAGCACTTCTCACAAGTTTTACAAAACATATAAGAATTTTGAAATAAATTTGGCCAAAATAATCCACATTCAAGTACCTTACGTGTTGTCCTCTTTGGACCGAAATGTCCACCACATGTATATGAATGGCAAAAATTTAAGATAGAAGAGATTTCATGGTCAGGCACGCATCTTCTAATGACTTGATCGGCACAATATTTCCATAAGGTTCATCCTAAGCGTAATACTTAGCATCTCTTTTTATCTTATCTTTTTGAGACCTAGACAATTCATTATGCAAAATTCCTGTAGCTAAAAAGTTAGCAATATCAGCATACCATGGTCTTATTTCATGATTAGAAAAAAGATACTCATCTGGAAATTCATCTCTAAGGGGTGAAGGTTCTTCACTTGTGATGAGTCTACTAAGGTGATCAGCCACCAGGTTTTCAGCCCCCTTCTTATCCTTGATTTCTATATTGAACTCTTGTAGCAACAATATCCACCTGATGAGTCTTGGTTTTGCTTCTTTCTTTGAGAGTAAATACTTGAGAGCTGCATGATCAGAATAAATAATCACTTTAGCTCCTAATAAATAAGAACGAAATTTTTCTAATGTAAAAACAATGGCTAGAAGTTCTTTTTTCGTTGTGGAATAGTTGCATTGTGCATTATCAAGGGTTCGTGAGGCATAGTAGATGACATGTGGAACTCTCTCATCTTTTTATCCAAGTACAGCTCCTATTGCGTAGCTACTTGCATCGCACATGATTTCGAATAGTAGATTTCAATTTGGGGGTTGGATGATCGGCGTGGTGGTCAACATGTCTTTGAGTTTGTCAAATGCCTTCTTGCATGTCTCATCAAATTCGAATGCTACGTTCTTTTGTAGTAGTCGACATAGGGGTTGGGTGATCTTGGAGAAGTTCTTAATAAATCGCCTATAAAATCTTGCATGTCCAAGAAAAGAGCGAACTTCCCACACAGATTCGAGGTAAGGCAAAGATTTTATCACTTCTATTTTTGACTTATCCCCTTAGAAGATGCTATATGCCCTAGAATAATACCTTGATCAACCATAAAATGATATTTTTCATAATTTAAAATAAGGTTACTTTCTATGCATCTATTGAGGATTTTAGAGAGATTAGCTAAGCATTCATCAAAGGTATTTTCATGAACAGTAAAATCATCCATGAACACTTCTATTATATCTTATACATAATCAGAAAATATACTAACCATACATCTATGGAATGTGGTTGGAGCATTGCATAGACCAAAGGGCATGCGCTTGTAGGCAAAGGTTCCAAACAGACATGTAAAGGTAGTCTTTTCCTGATCTTCGGGTGCTACCAAAATTTGATGAAAACCTGAGTATCCATCAAGACAATAATAATAAGTTTTACCTGCCAATCTTTCAACCATTTGATCAATAAAAGGAAGAGGGAAGTGGTCTTTTCTTGTAGATGCATTCAACTTCCTATAATCAATGCATACTCGCCACCTGTTTTAAATTCAGGTAGATACCAACTCACCATCCTGGTTTTGTATAATCGTTATACCCATTTTCTTCGAAACCACTTGGACTGGACTTACCCATTTGCTATCCGAATTGGATAGATCATACCTGCATCAAGTAGTTTCAAAATCTCCTTTTTAACTACTTCCATCATTAGTGGGTTGAGTCTTCTTTGTACTTGCCTAGTAGGCTTACATTCCTCTTCCATAAGGATCTTGTGCATGCAAGTTGTTGGGCTTATTCCCTTGATGTCCGCTATTATCCATCCGATAGCTTCCTTGTATTCCTTGAGCACTCTAAGCAACTTCTCTTCTTCTAAATTGGATAGTTTATTGGAGATGATCACCAGAAGTGTTTCCCTATCACCTAAGAAAACATATTTGTGGTGTTCTAGAAGAGTCTTCAATTCTAAATCTGGTGCCTGCACAATAGAAGGAAGAAGTTTTGTATGAGATAATGGCAATTGAATGTGAGAAACATCAAACCTCATCGCGCGCAGTGATCCTCGCTCTTGGACCATTTCCAATAATTTCGGTTCCCACGCAAACTTCTTCTCCAATCTCTTTGAATCCTCAAGTGTGAGGTGCCTACTTAAAACAACTTTCAATATATCCTCATCACAAATGTTCAAATACATGTCAATTAAAGGATCAATAATATCTAAAACAAAAACAAAAGACATATCTCTAAGGTATTTCATGGCATTATATATATTGAATTTTATAACTTTACCATCAAATTCCATAGTAAGAGTGCCATCGTAAACATCTATTTTTGTTCTAGAGGTTTTGAGAAAAGGTCTGCCCAATAAAATGAAAGATGTATCATCTTCCTCCATGTTTAAGACATAAAAATCTGCTGGGAAGATTAAATCATTAACCTGCACCAAAACATCTTCTAACACCCCTTCGGGATAGACATTAGATTTATTAACCAATTGAATTATCACACCAGTATTTTTCAATGTGCCTGTAGTCATAGACTTGTAAATAGATAGTGGCATGACATTAATTGAAGCTCATAAATCTAACATGGCTTTTTCGATCATTAAATTGCCTATTTTACATGGGATAGTGAACATACCTGGATCCTTGCATTTGGGTGGTAACATTTTCTGGAAGATTGCAGAAACATTCTCTCCCATGTTCACATACTCATTTCCCTTAAGCTTCCTCTTATTGTTGCACAATTCCTTGAGAAACTTAACATACTTTGGAACCTGTTTGATAGCATCTAATAAGGGAATATTTACCTCGACTTTTCTGAAGGTATCTAGAATTGCCTTCTCTTCCTCTTCTTTTTTGGACTTTGACTTTGGAGGAAAAAGGAGGTATTACCTTTGGTATCTTCATGCTCCCTTCAGTGGTCGTTTCAGATTTAAGTTGAGGTGGTTCAACTCCTTTTTTCGTTTCTTCACCTCTTGTGCTATGGGTATCTGCATTTACGTTTTACTTAGGGTTGACTATGGTTTGCGATGACAATCTTCCTTAGGATTCTAACTTGCTTACTGATGCGGCTAGTTGGTTCACTTGATCTTTTAATTCCTTGAGGTTGGACCTTGTTTCCTGTTGAAATTGTTGAGTACTATCAGCAAAGGATTTAACAACCTCTTCAAGAGACGTACCTGAATGTGATGATTGCTGCATTTGTTAAGGAGGTTGCCTAGGTTGGTAGTTTTGGTATTGCGGCCTTTGTCCATAACTGAAGTTTGGATGATCCCTCCATCCTGGATTGTAAGTATTGGAATAGGGATCATATTTTCTTTGGGAAGGCCCTTGGTATCCTTCAACCGCATTAGCACGCTGTTGTGAATCTTCTTAAAGTGTAGGACACATATCAGTTGGATGTCCACTAGCATAAATTCCACAGACCTTGGCTTGTTGCATGTTTTCCACTCCTAAAGTAAGTTGCTGCATAATAGAGGTTAGATTAGCAATTTAATTGTCAACTAAAGATGTATTCACCTCATTCACTCTTCTAGGCACATCCTGTCTAGTCTAGAATTGTTGAGAATTTATAGCCATGGTGGAAATTAAATTTCTAGCTTCGGTGGGGGTTTTATTGACTATTGCTCCTCCACTAGCGGTATCCATCATTCTTCTTTCCATTGGCAAGAGTCTTTCATAGAAGTATTGGATGAGTAGTTGTTTAGAAATCCCATGTTGTGGACAGCTAGCATAAAGTTGTTTGAATCTTTCTCAATACTTATGAAGATTTTTGGTATCTCTTTACTTGATTCCACATATCTCCCTTCTTATGTTTGCGGCCCTAGAAGTTGGAAAAAATTTTTCAAGAAAGCATCTTACTATGTCAGTCCATGTTGTAATCGAACCTGGAGGAAGGTAGAATAACCAATCCTTAGCTCTATCTGCGAGTGAGAATGGAAAGGCCCTAAGCTTGATTTGATCTTTCGTAACAGCTTGTGGCTTCATGCTGTAGCAAACCACATGAAATTCCTTGAGATGTTTATGAGGATTTTCGTTTTCCAACCTATGGAACTTTGGAAGAAGGTGGATCAGTCCAGATTTCAGTTCGAACTCTGTTTGCAAAGCAAGATATTGAATACATAATGGTTGTTGATCTAAAGCTGGAGCGATGAGTTGTCTAAGAGTTCTCTCTTGATTATTAGCCATCTCTTGCTCGGATTCGGAGTCACTTGATGAGTTTTCAAGGTCTAATGCAAGATTCAATCCTGGTGATGATGTAGAGTTTTCTTCGTGCTTGCGATTTCTAGCTTCTTTCCTAAGTCTTCTCTCAGTCTTCTTGATGTCAGGATCGCATGGAATTAATTCACCTGTACGAGAAGAACGAAGCATCAAAATAAATCCAAATTAAATTTAATCTCCCCAGCAGCGGTGCCAAAAATTGATGGTTACCGAAACCAACAATATTAAATAACTTGCTCAAACAAATAATTAATAGTATAGGGAGAAAGGTCGTGTCCCAAGAGAGATTGATTAATTTCGATTTACCTTTCTGTAAATAAAAGAAAAATAAAACAAGAGGGGTTTGAAAGATTGATTAACTAAAATAACAAAACTTAATAAAAAGAAAACAAAATTGAGTAGAAGAATTCAATAATTTGAGAAATCCAACCTAAGGAGTAGTTTTCAGATTTGGTTCGGTAAGTTGATTATTGACGCAAGAGAATTTTTCTTAATCCTAACTAAACTGGTTATGGTTGTTGATACGACCTAACAACCTGTCTCTTCTTACCGCTTCGACAATCAGGAAACGTTCTCTAATTGCTGCTCTTACTAATAAACAACCCTAGATACGATCTTAGGATTTAATTTACCAATAGCATTGAACACTAAAGAGATTACCAATTCTAATCAACAAACACACATGTAGGTTTATTTAAATCAGATCTTATAATCACATAACAAAGACTAAAAATCAGAAGTGCAATTAATCTTGTTACTTACCACTTGTTATTGAAACAACCAAATAATTACAGATTCAGATATTTCAATTAGATGTATATTACCTTGTGAATGAATCAATAGGCCTTTTTGAAGCAACCACAAAACAATAATAATAATGAAGTGCAGAAATTATAAGAATAGAAAATATTAAAGAAAATAAATAAGAACAATTAGATCTCACAACTTATAAGCCAAATCTTCAATTATCCTTAGATTGGAAAGAGAGTTTAGCAACCCATGAATATCGGGTAAAAGCAGTGAAATATTTGTATCAGAAAATCTAATCAAAAGTCTCTTTAACCTAGATCTTCAAGAGCCTATTTATAACTAAAAAATATAGAGACAAAAGCCCTACTCTTAATTGGACTTAAAGTCCTTACATTTAATTAAAATAATAATCCGATAAAAAGTTTTCTAAGTAATTGAAAAAGTCAAATTTATAGAAGAGAGAGAAAATTGTCGTATTGGATGCTTAGGCGAGAGTCTCGCCTAAGCTACTCTCGCCTAAGCCTTGACCCTTCTCTGTCCAACAAATTGAAGTCAGCTCGTCAAGAAGACCCTTAGGCAAGAGTCTCGCCTAAGGCTGCCTGAGTTGAAAACTGCGCAGTAAAGGGATCCTTAGGTGAGAGTCTCGCCTAAGGCTGTACCCAGCATTGACCTAGATTGAGAACTGCGCAGTGAAGGGATCCTTAGGCGACCCAGCACTGACTTGGCTCGCATTCATCATTTCTCACTTCTTCCACATGATTTTCCTTGTTCCAAAATTCGTCTAAATCATCCTTTAATTCATCAATTCCATGAATTCCTACAATTATTCAAGAATGATCAATTATCCATAGATTAAGTATAAAATTCATACAAAACCATAAGAAAATAAGGTAAATAATGTGCATAAA
Organism: Firmiana major; assembly: GCA_033439115.1. Classification (NCBI taxonomy): domain Eukaryota; kingdom Viridiplantae; phylum Streptophyta; class Magnoliopsida; order Malvales; family Malvaceae; genus Firmiana; species Firmiana major. Next base: position 78,324,713 of record CM065898.1, on the reverse strand, counting down.
TAATGACTTATCAAAATGTGCAAAAACAAGCAGGCATATCGATCTTATGAAGAAGCAGATCGATCTCCTAATGCCTCTGCCTAGCACAGATCGATCTTGTCACAAGGGCAGATCGATCTCCTTAAGTCTCAGCCTGGAAGAGATAGATCTCTACCTTCTAGCAGATCGATCTCCACTTAGTTTAATAAAGATCAGATCGATCCCTACCCAATGCCAAATCGATCTCCCCTTAGTTGAACAGATCAATCTCCTCCTTCGACCAAATCGATCGTGTAGTTGTTATGGGGCAGTTGGAGCAGTTGAATCACGTAGAGATCGATCTCCTTCAATGTCGAATCGATCTCCTACGCTCTGCCTATATAAGAAACACGAAATTTTTGCCTGGAAATTGAATCTTTCTCACTCCAAACCTCAACCATCACCATTTTCACCCAGACCAAGCTTTCTGTCTCCAAGATTCACCCTATTCTAGATAGAATTAGACAAAGGGGTAAGAGACAAAGTTGTTCCCCTTGGTGAAGAGAACAACATACTAGAAAAATCAAAGGTTGGCTTGAACAAAGGGAAGAGACAAGCATTCTACAAGCTTGGTCAAGAGAGGACAAGTTAGGTAAGCTCACGAGACCTTTGTTCTTGAGCATTATCATTTTATATATGGGTGGATAAACATATATGTTTATACATTTGGTTATAAATGTTTAAGGCATGATGGAACCAATAAATGGGTTTAGTTAGAAGATTGAATGTGGATGTCTTGTGATGGTTATGAGTTAACTAAAGTGTTGATAAAGATGTAGAAAGAGTTTTGAGATAATGTTGAGTTAGAAATGACAACGATGTATATTGATGATTTAATGATGTGTGGACAGCTCGAGAATTCGACACGAGAAACGAGGCTAGTCTGAGAGGATATTGTACCACTCAAGTGCAAGAGGTAAGGAAAAATAAACCATTTATGCTTGTGAGTTTTCAAATGATTGAAAACGTTTTAATAGCATGAAAAAGGTTTAAATAAAATAATCATGTTTATGAGAAATGAGATGATGTGATGTGTTGATGAATATATGAGTGTTTTGCCGGTTTGAGCTCGATTTTGATGAGTTTTGTATAATTGTGAACACAAATGGTTTATAACCGAAATGAGTTTGTGATAACTACTATGAGCTCTACGTGTAAGGAAAAATGATTTTTAAATAACAATGACATAATTTTGACTGAGACTATGGCATGTCCTGAGATGCACATCGAGCTTTACTCTGGTAGCATGTAATGCCAGGCCGTGCGCTAGTAGCATGTAAGATCGACGCCTCCGTTCTGGTAACGTGAGATGACCCTGCTCTGGTAGCGATGGGTGGCCTTACTTTGATAGCATGTAAGATCGGGCTGTGCTTTGATAGTATGTAAGACCAACTACTGTACGACTCTGATCAAGTCTACAGCGAATCATGCCCATGTGTATAAATGTAGACGAAATCCCTCGATTGGGGATGTCCTCCTGGGGATGAATTTAATTGATGTGATGTGCCTATGACGTTGAATTTTATTTGAGTTTTTATAAATGCCTAGTCTCAATTTGTTTGATGATGATGTGATTTTACAACTGTGATTTATATCACGTATTGAGATTTGTTGTACAGTGATTTGTGATTTTTATCACGTGAGTTATGTTGATGCCATTGTTTCTACTGTTATTTCTATAACAATTGCATGCTCAAATATTTCCATCATATTGTGCTTGTGATGATGATTTTTACAAATTTCCTTATCCTCTTTACTGAGCGTTTTGAGAGCTCACTATTTTTCATCCCCCTTCAGATTACTTGAAGTAAGCGAGACAGAGCTTGCCGCGTAAGTGTAATAGGCTGGTGGACAAGATCTCCCCAGGCTATCGCTTGTACACGCATAAGGTATAATCTAATTAATTTCGTATCCAGACAATGATGTAATACAGACATTTGTGATAAGTGTTTTGGGATGTAATTAGGATGATATGAAAGAAATGAGATTCAGACTTATGGGTCGATTCTTTTTGGGATATTATGTATATGATTTTCATTAAGTATGAATTGTGTGATCTTGAGTACAATGATTAGTTTTAAACGTAAGTGATTAAATGACACTGCACAGGAATGCACCTGTAGTTATTAGTTTTAATTTAAATTTTTTTTAAATTTGTCCTATTTTTCGCGCTTTCGGGCTGTCACAGTTTTCTTTCAACCAAAATAAAAAATTTTAATTCTTAATGATTAAACATGAATTGGCTCTTGATACTACTTGTAGGAAAGCTATAATTACATAATATTTATATACAAGATCTCATGTTCAATCATTAAGAAAATTAGAATATAGAAGCGTACCTGGATCCATTGAAATTGATTGATTGAGGTTAGCAGTCTTCCAGTCTAAACTTTTACCTTTTGAGAGAAAACCCTAACTCACTCACTGATGAGATATGAGAATGAGAAAAAAATCACGTTTAGACTGGGGACCATAACCTATTTATAACTGAAGTATATTTTATCCTATTTTGGCACATCATTAAAATAGAATAAAATACCAGGTCTCTACATATTGTAAAGACAATACTAATTGAGATGCATTGAAATCCAATAACTTTATTTGATCACTTTTAAGTGGACTAAAACAAATTAGATAGCCTGTAATGTACAATAAATTGATATATATAGGCTCACACAAATAATTTCCCAACAATGAATACAAATTTTCATACATGATCTTTAAATTATAACAATCTTATTGCAAAGATTAAATATAAATAACAAAAAATAATACTTATCTTTTATGCAATGGACCTTTAAATTTTATGAGTGTGATTAGAGTTAAAAAATAATAAATTATTTACCAAACCATCTCTTATTGGTTTAGATAACAAATTTTTTATTTTTAAATAATCTCTATTTATGATTTATCATATATAGATGTATATACTATAAAATAGTATTAAATTTCTAGGCTGGATATATTACTTTTAGTGGATCAATTTATGGGCAGCAGTAATTATAACGCGGCAACGCACATGACTCATGCAGCGTAACTTCTGGATGAAGAAGATACAAACAAAAAACTAGACCTGGTTTCATTCTCTTTTAAGTGTTCACTTAAATTTTGATGAAATCTCAATCTATTTTAGCATGCATATAATGTCAGATTCATGATTAAGTGTTTTCTTGATTAACATTATATTTGGATTGAAGGTAGGGAATGGAGAGCTAAGTAAATCAAGGGAAGAATAAAAACTTTTCTTTTGTTTGGGAAAAATTTTTAGTTAAGAAAAGAAAGAGAGGAGTGAACACTCTATGCTTTCCCTTGATTTATTCAGTTTTTTAATACCATAATTTGGGGTAAACAGGAAAGAAAGGAAACTTGAAAAAAAATTTAACAGATAAAATATCAAATTTAACCTTATTGAATTATAACATTAAAAAAAATGTTATAATTAAAAAAAACATTATAATGAGTCATTTCCTTTACTTTTCACTACTTAACCAAACAAAGGTGATTAAAATTACTTTTTTTTCCTTTATTACTTTGAACTATCCAAATAAGGGCTAAATGTACCCTTTCCGTTCCCTTCTTTTTCTTTATTTTACATTCTTTTCATTTTCTTTCCTTTCTTTTACTAATATCTATTTAAACATAGGATAAAGGTTGTCTTTGTGTTTTCCTTTATTCTTTTTCTTTTTAAGTTAATTTTTCTGTTAGTTTTTAGTTTTTATTTTGATGATTAAGGTTTCTTTTGGTCGGATTGTAATTAATTTGAAGTTGGCCTAATATCGACTTCATTGGCTAAACTTGGACTATCGAGGCAAGTCTCTCTCCTCTGTTACTCTGTTTATTTTTCGTATTTTTTCATTGTTACTTTTTTTTTGGGTTTATTTGTGGCTGCTTGGCTCATTTACTTTGCTGATTTTGTCCCTATCTTGAGTAAAATGTTTTCTGGCACCATGATATCCAGTCAACTTTCTGTTGTTTGATTGTTTTGTTGAGGTTGCTGTAGAACGATTAATTGCTAGAAATCTTATTGGTATGGCGCCTTTTTTTTATTTAAATTGCATTTGCTGATTATATTAAAAAATTAGGTAGTATTTGTAAATTTAATTGAATATGAATTTGTCACTCACACATACATCAAAAGATCTTCATAAATTTGATATCTCATGCTTTTAACATAATTTAAAAAAGTTTGATGTGTGAGTTGATGAAGAAGGAGAAGAAGTCATTAATGAAGTTCTTGTGAAAGCAAACAATTTTTTTTTGTGAACAGATTTCTTTCTCTTGCTCTGAGTTTTTCTTTCATATATGGAGCAAATAAAGTACTGTATATTGTGAGAGATAGGACCCGTTTGTTTTATATTATATAACTGCCACTCCAACCATGTCCATTTTGTGTGTGGATGTGGCTCCTCAAATTTAGGGATAGTGTCATAGTGGCTTAATAAAATTAACTTGTGTTAGATTTTAACTGAGCTACATACTAAGATAATCATGGGTTTATCTTACATTTTTCCACTTGACTCGATTAAGATCTTAATAATGGAAGTTAATTTCTCATTCCCATCATAATACCATGATATAAAAATTATTTGGCATGAGTTATGACAATCATGTTTTAATTTGTAAAACACTCTCTTCCATAATTACAACACCTTCAATTTATTATTTTAGGTCCTTAAATGAATCATTATATTATAGTTTCATTAGGGTCCACAATAATGATTTGTTAAGTCTTTTCTTGTCAATATGAAATAATAATGTATGCATAACATCATAGAATAGGAAAACATAAGTGTCAGAAACATATTATTGAACTCAAAGTGTCACTATAAAACATCATTACAATATAGACTCATCCTAAGAACATGTTCCTTAAATAACTTGGGTTTTAAACCCTTCGTTAATGGGTCAACAATCATGAGATCAACACTAATGTGTTGAATGGACATTGTTTATTTCTGAACCTCCTTCTTAACGACAAAATACTTTAATTCCATATGTTTGACACCTCTAGAGTATTTGTCGTTCTTGAAGAAGAACACTGTCGCAGAGTTATCAGATTAAATTTTCACTGGCTTGGTAATGGTGTCGCCAAGGCCAAGTCTTGAAATAAAGTTTTGCATCCATAATGCATGAATTCTAGCTTCAAAACAAGCCACAAATTCTGCTTCTATTATGGATAAAGTGGTGACGGTCTGTTTTGCACTTTTCTATGAAACTATTCCTTCTGCTAATAGAAACAGATTTCCAAAAGTGGACTTTTTTTGTTGTCAAAACATCTAGCATAGTTTGAATCTGTGTATTTGACTACCTCCAATTGATCGGATCTCTTACATGTAAGCATGTAATTCTTCGTTCTTTGTTGGTACTTTAAAACATTCTTTGTACCTTTCCCGTGATCAATTCTAGGATTGTAAACTCCATAAATTTCTTGTACTCAATCTTATATGAACAAATTTCAAGATTGAAAATATAAATCCTAAGTGGATGATTAAATTAAATCATATTTTTGGCTTGAGAGAATTAGGTAAATTTAAGCAAATAAGATATTTTACCATAAAGAGTAAAGAGTAAAAAAAAAATAACATGACAATAACTGGAGAGTAATGCTAATTCATATTAAGAGTCTATTAGATTACATTGAGGTATTATTATTGGATTTTTAATGAATTGTGAAGAGTAAGGATTGGCTTAATTTTATGCCAACCCGAACTGTCATGCCTATATTAGTTTAATTTCGTACTGAAGATGATGAATTCTGAGCAGTGAGGAGCGGTGATGATGGTGAACCAGCACGAGAAAACAAAGGAAAAATATAATGGATTGGCTTCCTATGAAGCCAAGCCCAAGAAGTGTAAGGCAAGCTGCATTTCAACGTGGTTTGGCTTCAAATGAAGCCAAACCCCAAAGCTTGCAATTGCTGCAGTAAAACATGGGAAGAGGGATTTTTTGTAGGAAAGGTAATGGGGCTGGCGGAGTATGATAGTGCTGATCAGTATAGGAAATGGGGAAAAGACAAAATTCAGAAAAAAATTAAATGGCTGATCGAAAGGATGGATGATCAGTAGGAATAGTGAGTAGAATCGAAACATGTTAAGGGGAAGGAACGCCTGCTGCACACGGCAGCAATCAGTCATAATATATATATATATATATACATTCTACGCTACTCGTGTACATGTGAACTACCGCCGAGAGCTACACGCAAAAAAACTCGAGAGCAATCAGCAAAAAACAGGATGGCAGTGATAAGTTTGAATCAACCAAACAGAGAGAAGGAAAACTTAGAGTTTGGTGAAGAGCTAGCCTTGGCAATGGGGAATGATATATATATATATATATATATATATATATATATATATATTTATACACACACACACAAATATAGGTGTACTAGGAAGATGAAAGTCATGGTAGGAAGGATGGGAAGGTGTACTGAATGGTGGAGTGGCCTGAAAACTGAACCAAATGTAACAAAGAGTAGGTGGCGAGACTGAAGGGTGATGATAGAAGAGTCAATAAGGACTGAATTTTGTTGAGGAAGCAGACCAATCCAGTGCCGAGGAGTAAGTGAACTGCAAACAAGGAAAGCCAGATCAGGACAGAAATTGTGAAGGGAACGCTAAAGCTTCGGCAATTCAGTAGCCCACTTACTGCATCAATAGTGTTTAATTAAATCAGAGGAAGTCAGACTAGAGTAATAGTTGGGGCAGGCTTGTACCCGAGGAAGAAGGAAAAGAAATAAAATGATAGAAGGTCTAGGAAACCGAGAGAGGAGAGAGCTGGTTAAAGGCGGTGAAGAGAGAAATGATGAAGAATGGTGAAGACCGTGAACAGAAGCTGGAGGCAGTAGCCGAGATCAAGAAGGGCGAAAGAGACAACGAAACAGTGGGAGTTGAGGCTGTTGTGGGTATCGGTAGGAGGAAATGCCGAAGGGATGAAAACTGATGGAGGCAGAACCTGGAAACAGGGGACACGAGGTCCACAGCAAACCAAAAGTGGAAGAAGAAGTGTGATGATGATGATGATGATAGTGGTGGCGGTAGAGACGGAGGTAATGAAAGAGTGGTAAAACCGAGAGGCAACGGCAGAAATAGAGGCTGTATGAGGAAGCTGCACACAGGGGAGCTAAGTGACCGAAAACCAGAGGCTGGAAATAGAGAACGTGGCGATAGAAACGATAGCCAGAAAGGTAAGAATTGGGAGGATGAAGAAGACGACGTTCGAGATGGGTGAACGAGGAAACGACAGCAACCAAAGGATAGCGATGGTGATGAACAGAGAACCAAGAAAGATGAAACGATGAGTGATAAACGATGAACAGTGGCCAGAACTGAGACCGAAGAAGAAAAGAGAAAGAAGAAAAAATGGCGGGAAAACAAAAATAATTCAAAAAAAAGGAAATAAGGAAATATTTATATATATTTTTATATATGAGATTTTATATATATATATATATATATATATATATATATATATATATATATATATATTAGAAAATAGAAGAAAATCGAGAAAAGAAGACAAGTGTACTGAGAATTCTGACAACCCCGGGAAAAATGGGCTCCGACAGAAATAACTTGAGTGGAACGGGCACGTCGACTCGTTATGTTGAGACAATCGAGGACTACGGACAAACATTGAGCTAAATAATTTATGCATCTTTTTAGAGATAACTGTACGTATTTTATGACATCCGGTAGCTAAATAGATACTGTAGAGAATATAGAAAATGAAAAAAGTCTAGGTAAACACCTAGAGATGGAAAACTTGATATTACCCTTACGTATAGACTGAATTGAAAAGTGTTGAAGAATTCATAATTGCATAAATTGCATATTTCAGTGTTTTCATCGTTGAAATACTGTTTTCAACGGTATATGGATAGGTTGGCTATTATTTTTTCTGTCTGCATAAAGTAGCACATTTTACGAAGTTAAATGTGCTTGAGTGGGAGAAATTCCATGATGGGTGACCTCCCGGGAAGTCTCCACTCACATATCGTTTATGCACTGTTTTTGTACTGAACATTGGTTTTTATATCATTTTTGAAAGAATTGAACTACCTATCCAATTTTCGATACGAACCAATGCTATAGCCTTTTGTGTAGACTGTGTGTCACATTGAATTGCTCGTACTGGATTTTTATATGATTTATGAGAAAAACCATGCTAGAGCTGTCGTGTATTGTTGTGTGATCTTGCACTGATTTGCTCACATTGGATTTTGAGACTAAGGTGATGGTTGTTATTGATGTTGGGGGTAAATCCTTGAGACTGCTCGGTACCCTCAGTCATATTATACTGTATTGGGGTCCACGGAGTACGCTGTACCGTATGGACGCACATGGAGTACGTTGCACATTGTATTGAGTCTTCGGACTACTAATTGAATTGTATTGTATCGATTGGCCGACGAGCTAAACTGACCCATCCCCCTTGAGGCGTATGACACTCGCGCACACCTGGCTCGTGAGGCGCGGGGTCATTGACTATGACCATATGTCAACTGTACAGTTATTGATTGAATCTCAACCTAGTCTCAGCGAACTGAATTGTTTATTGATAGAAAGAAAAGTGAATTGAATTGTTTACTGATTGAATGAAATGTTTTAAAGAAAGGAATTTAAGTGTTTTACTGCATTGATTGAACAGTAAATGGTTTCATCATACCGACCATATTGAATGCATATGTTTTACATATGGTAAAGTATTGTATTGGAAATGGAGTGTGATTGAAAATGTTTATCTAAGAAAGCGCATCGATTGTGAATCGTTTTCAGTATTAATGAGTTGAATTATATGCAAATATTTTACAGTGTTTTATAATTGATCATGGCATATATTATAACCATGTAGATATTATGGTTGTCTACTGCTTACATAAGTTTTCTTACTGAGCGCGTTAAGCTCACTCCCTACTTTCCTCCACAGAGTCCCAACAGTAACTTGGACGCTTCCATTAGTAAGGCATGTCGCATAGCTATGGTTCCGCGAAGTATCTTTCTGCGTTGAAGGTTTACTCAGTTGTAAGAAAATCCTTTGTATCTAAAATTTTTATAAGTACAATAATGCAAACGAGATGTGTATAGGGAATGTAAACATATTTCGTTTAAAATTTGTTACTAAGTAAGAAAATTAATTAGATTGAGTATTGTTCTGATCTAATATCGACTTATAACCCAACCAAAATGTGTGAAAATTTAGGTCGTTATAAGGATTACTTTGATACCTGCCAAACATCTCGACCACAAAACTTATATATGGTCTAGTACAAGTTTACAGGTACATCAAACTTCCAACAATAAAGGCATAAAGAATTGATTCCATTTCCATTCTTTCGAATTCATTCTTTGGACACAGCATGAGACTAAATTTGTCACCTTTCTGAATGAAAACGATCTCATGTGAATATTTACTCATATTAAACTTTTTGAGAATTTTATTGATATATGCTTTTTGAGATAGGCTTATTATTCCTTCTTCTTCTTTTTTTTTTTTCTATTTCGATCACATAAGAAACCTCTCCCATATCTTCATCTCAAAATTTTAAGATAAAAAATCTTTAGTTTTACGTAGTATACTTAAATCATTTGCTGCAAGTAACATATCATCAACATATAAGACTAAAAATATAAACTTCCTCCTACTGATCTTTTGGCATATACAACGATTTACAATATTTTTCTTAAAATCAAAAGACGTAATAATGGTATTGAACTTAATGTACCATTGTCGAGAAACTTGTTTTAGTCTATATATTAACTCTTAAGTTTACACACCATTTAGCCTCTGTTTCCTATGGAAAAACCTCCAGGTTGATCTATATAAACTTCTTCTAGATCTTCATTCAGAAAGGTAGTTTTCGCATCCATTTAGTGTAACTCCAAATCATATTCAGCTATTAATGTCATAATTATTCTTAATGATTTTTTTTAAACACTGGAGAGAATGTCTCTATATAATCAACGTCATCCTTTTGTGTATAACCCTTGGCAACATGTCTGGCTTTATAACGTTCTACCTTGCCTTTTTAGTCGCATTTGGTCTTAAAGACCTATTTACAACCGACTCTTTTACATCCTTCAAGCAATTCAACGAGATCTCAAACTTTATTTTGTTCCATGGATCTTAACTTTTCCTTCGTAGCATCAATCCATTTAGTAGATTTTGAACTTTCTATGGCTTGCGAAAAGGTAACTGGATCCTTATCAATGCAAAGATCACAATTTGATTCCTGTAAATAAATCACATAATCTTTTGGAATATCTTATCTCTTTTCCCTTTAAGATCTTCTTAATGTTATTCAATGTGATTCATTTGTATTCAACTTTTCTTCATTAGGTGGAATATCAGATCCTTGATCGTCATAAGGTCTAACATCAGATTATAAAGGTATATTATCATTTAATTGTTGACCAACATTGTTGTCATGTTCCACAAGTGTTGGGACAACATTAATATTCAATTATGGATTTTGGATCAATAATGGATAAAGAAGCATTTACCCTTATATATTTTATTTCCACAACTTGACGTTCTACACTCCCACAGACTTCAGCATTCTTAAGGAATTTAGTATTACCATTTTCACTTATTCTTAGATTATGGTTTAGACAGTAAAACTTATATCTCTTGGATTTCTCAAGATAATCAATAAAATATCCACTTACAATTCGAGAATCCAACTTTTTCTCTTATGGGTTATACACTCTTGCTTCCGTTGGGTAACCCATATGATGTAAATGGGTCTTCAAGAAGAAAACTGATATGGATGGTAACGTGCATACTTATAAGGGCCGATTGGTCGCCAAAAGTTTCAAACAAAGGTCTGGTATAAACTATGATGAGACCTTTTCACCAGTTGCAATGCTCAAGTCTATTTAGATTTTTTTTACTATAGCTGCATACCATGATTATGAGATAAGATAGATGGATGTTAAGACTACGTTCGTAAATGTGAACTTATATGAGGATGTGTATATGACACAACCTGATGGTTTTATCACTCTTGAAAATGCTAACAATGTATGTAACCTTCATAAATCCAATTATGGATTAAAGCAAGCTTCTTGGAGTTGAAACATTGGTTTTAATGTGACAGTCAAAGAGTTTGGCTTTATAAAAAACGAAGATGAACTTTGTGTTTACAAGAAGGTTAATGGGAATATTGTCATTTTCCTAGTGTTATATGTGGATGACGTACTACTTAAGGAAATGACATTCTTGCCCTACAATTTGTCAAAACTTGGCTATCTCCATGAAAAACTTAGGAGAAACAACCTACATCCTCGGGATAAACATCTATAGAGATATATCGAGTAGGCTGCTTGGTTTAAGTCAAAAAATATATATTAACAAAGTGTTGAAAAGGTTCAGCATGAAAGAATCCAAGAAAGGATTTTTACCTATGTCATATGGCATTTATCTCTCTAAGGACATGTGTCCTAAAACACAGGATAAGAAAGCTAAAATGGCTAAGATTCTATGTGCTTCAGCTATTGAATCTATCATGTATGCCATGTTATGTACTAGGCTTGATGTCTCGTATGCTTTAAGCATGGCGAACAAGTATCAAACTGATTCAGGTGAGCATCATTAGGTAGTAGTTTAAAACATCCTTAAGTACTTGAGAAGGACTAAGACTTTCTTAATCTATGCAGGAGAGAATGAGCTCATTATAAATGGTTACATCGATGCTAGTTTTCAGTCAGATAAGGATGACTTTAATTCACAATCTAGCTATGTGTTTTGTTTGAATGGTGGCTCTATGAGTTGGAAGAGTTCAAAACAAGAAACAATGGTCGATTCTACGATCAAGGCTGAGTATATAGCGGTTTTAGATGCAGTTAAGGAAACTGTTTGGATCAAGAATTTTATTACAGAGCTTGAAGTAGTCCTTAGCATTGCTAATCCAATGACACTCTATTGTGACAACAATGGAGCCATAGCACAAGCTAAGGAACCCCAATCTCACCAGCGATCCAAACATATACTCAAGCGCTTTCATTTGATCAGGGAGATCATACAGAGAGGCGAGGTGAAATATGTAGAGTAAGCACTGATGATAATATTGTTAACATGCTTACGAAGGAACTTTCACAGCAGAAACATGATGCCTATGTTAGGTCATTTGGTATTAGATACATGGCCGATTGGCTGTAGCGTGAGTGAGAAATTATTAGTATACATGCTACGAGCCAAACAGATTTAGACTTATATTACACTTATGACATTGTGATTGTTTATGTTTCTTAATAATACATGACATTTATTTATCATTATTGACTATATTTAATTTGCTCAAGTCAAAATCAAATGATAAAGTCCCTAGAATAGCGGATCCGTATCAAGGGAATCAAAGTGATGACTTTGATGATAAGATCCTTATGATATAAAGAATACTATTCTTAAATATCTTTAATCGTAGTATCATTGAGAAGGGACATCAGTGATACAGTAAAACTAACATGTGTTAGATTCCTTCGGGTGGCTAATCTCATAAGTAATGGATATAGTGACATCCAGATCAATACATGGGTGATCATTGTTAATGAATACACTGGATTGACCTGTCTTGAGAATTCTATGTGGATTGGTAAATTGAATGTCATTAGATGTTCTCAAATGGCAATGGTATATGTGATCCTTAGACTTGAGATCACTATGGCATCTTATAAGTGGATTAGTGTACTTTGATGCTGGTAAACGTAGCTCAATGAGGGTTGCAAGTAAGACAGTAATTGGGTACATCATGAATCATATGAGGGTTGTGAGTGATCAAGATATGATACGTCCTCTCAGTAGAGATGAATGATTGAAAATCTATGGCCATAGTACAAATGAGATTTAAGATGAGATCTTGAATTCATTTGATTGAGTCATTGATCTTAAGATTGAGAAATAATGTAGTTGAACTTTAATAGAGATGGCACATTTCATACTCTATGTTCAATTGAGATAGTAGGTGATGAAAAGATTGAATTTTACGGTAATTGCTCATGGAAAGGTTGTCATCAACTCACCGACATTTTCATTACTTAGGTAGTTATGATGCATTGCTAAATGTCAATCTTGGCTTATGATTTATGAATAAGATTATGAATCACTACCAACGTAATGGAAACCTAAAAGGTCACACACAATAAGAGTATGATCAAAACAAAGTAGTTGGAGTTGGATTCATGTAATGAATCCTAGTACGAGTAAGATTCCTAGTGAGACTAGAATCCTGTTCTAACTGGACTTCGGGATTTAATTAATGGTAATTTTACCTCGATATGAATAAAAGGTAGTTTAATCTTTTTCAATTATAATGAGATTATAATTATGAATTATTAATTTAATAATTCATGACTGGTCTAAATTATTAATTCAAATACATTATTGATTGGTTGTAGTGCCAGTGGGAGATTGTTAGAGTATACCCTACAAGCTAATTGCATTTGGGTTAAGTACTTTTAGAAAAGGCCCAAATGGACCCAACCTTATTGGACTAAGGCTAAGGCCTTTTTAGGGTTTTGTTAAGAGGTATTATATAAGAAACATTAAGTTAGAAAAGTTTTTGACGGAACGTTCTTGGTAGCTACTTTGTTCTTAGAGCTAGCACTTACAAAACAATTCCCTTTCTCCTCCCTTTGTCGTCGTGGTAAAGGTCTCTTGTCCTACTTGTGTGGATACCGTTAGAGGGCTTCTCTCAGTTAGGAGTCTCGAGTTAACGATAAACCTAGGATTATTTGTGGTCTGTCAAATTCCAATGTTGAATCTCCTTACATGAGCAACACCAAAAGGTATAATTCTATGCCGAAAGCAATTTTGTTGTATGATCTTGGTGGTTTTGCTTTTGTTGTTTTTCTAATCCATTGCGTTTTTCGTATATAACATAATAAACCGAGACAATAAAACCTAACACATAGATGATTCATGAACACTAAAAAAAGGGGAAAGCAATTTACATGTTTGGTGGGGTTCATAGACAACACTTTAAAAGTGGTCCGAATCTTGGTAAATCTTCACATTATCACTCTAAAAAAAGCTTTAATCATATTTACAAATCTATGAAGTATAGGATAACATAAACATTTCTACATGTTGGGTTATTGCTGTAAATTAGCTTCCCATTGAATCATGTAGTAGCAAATCTTTTGATCAAGTTGTTAAGTTCTGCCTAGCTGATGCTCGAAATTTTACAAGAAATATTGTTTTCGAGGTTAGATTATTATGTGAACTTGACAGTAGTTTGAACAGGAATTTATCATTCATGTTAACTTTTGGGTGTTTTATCATTAGTTTGGATGTTTAGTAAACCCTTTTTATGTCATTTTTAAGACTGATAAACATGTTTAGGTGCAAGCGAGGGGTGTTGGTGCATATCAAATTTCTGTTCTGGATAAAAATATGGTAGAAACCAAAGGAAGCACGAATCTAAATTAAAAATAATTCAATTAAAAATAATATGAAATGTAATATTAATTTTTATTAGATAATACTTGAGATTAATAAAATTTTAAATTTTATATATTAAATAATAATATGAATTAATAAATTATAAATTTTATTTAATAATATTATTTAATTTAATTGTAATAATATTAAATTATTAAATAATATATATTCAACTAATTAATTTATAATAAATATTATACTTAATATAAATAATACTATTTAATAATATTAAATTATTTAATGGTAGTAGTGATATGTTTTAAATTTAATTGAAATATATAATATTAAATAATAATATTTTTTGGTAAAATAATAAATAAATATATTATATAATTAATTATTATATCAAAATTATAATAAATGATATTATTTAAAATTTATAATATATTCAATAAATTATTATACAAGCTTAAATTAAATAATACTATGATATTTTGGTTTATATTATTTATATTTAATTACTTTTTACATTTCAATTTTTCTTTTTTAAAATAAATATATTAATTTTAAAATATTCTTAATTAAATAATATTTTATATTAAATATTTTTATTTTATTTTTTAAAAATAATTAAATTTATTTTATATTTTTTATTATGAAAATATATTAATATTAGATTAATATATAGATACTGTTCATTTATAAATAGTAAAAATGAAAACATGCTTATGAAAATAATGGAAACATGAAATTCTTGTTTCCAATAATTTTGAAAATTTTTGTGTTCGTTTTTCGGTTTTTGAAAAGAGAAACGGATTACCAAACATACTTTCTATTGCTTTAAAAAAAAAAAACTGAAAACAAAAACAAAAAGCAAAAACGAAAACGATATCAATTGATCCCTTAGTATCGACAGTATCAAATGCAAACAAAAAACAATTCCTTTTTCCTTTTTTTTCCTTGTAATTTCAGATACTTATTTTGATATTTCATAAAGTATTCAAAGTATGATATTTCTTCAGTCTAATTTTATTGGGATAAAATCAAAGTGGTACAACCATCCATGATTATTCATGCTAAATAAAAAATCAAGATTGCAGCAAATTTTGTTCGGATAAATCTAATTCTTATGGTGTTTTTGTTTTCCTTCAAATTTTTGACATTGATTTTGTTATCTCCTCAAGTAAGTGATTGAATATATCTTTTGGAACGTAAGCTGAGCTTGAGATCTTTATATATGGTAATCTAGGTGAAAGCTGCCAGTTCTTCCTAAAATTAAGTGATGAAGCAGTCAACAATACATTCATAATAATTAATACAAGCAACAAGAGATTGCGCAGAAACAACACACAACATGCTACTGTTCCAACTAATTGCAGCTGATGTTAAGTGTAAACTCCTTGGTTTCAAGAAAAGTTGCGGACAACCAAAGGAATAGAAGCATGTTGTGAGCCTATTTTTGAAAAAATAGAAAAAACCTGCTGTTTGATTGTTTGTTTTTGCTATTATTTTCCTCTCTCCACCTTTCCTATTTCTTGGTGATTTTGCTTTTGACAGAACAATGCCTTTCTCACCAAGCATTACTTTTAATGGAATTTTTCTTATTTAATTCAATTTCTTACAGTGCAGTAATGTCTTTGTAGGAATGCTCTGCTAAAGGATGCTTTTAGTTGTGTAACAACCCTTTGGCAAGTAAACATCTTGATGAATTCAAAACAGTACTACATTATTACATAGTAATATTATGAACTTCACTCGATAAGTTCATCAAACATTAAACACCAATTTTTTTGAGGGAATTACAAACATAATAAAGCAAACCTTACCTTAAGGCTTAAGATATAAAGCACCTAAATGTCATCATAACCAGAAATCCTGTCCATGATCTTGGACACAACATCTTTGGACTCCTTCAACAGCTTGATGCTCCTTTTCAGCTTCTCTCGCTTCCCAGAAATTGCAGGAGATTCCACCAACATCCTTTCAATTCCATGTCCATCTGGCTCCATCATCTCATTCACAATCTCCTCAATTTCATTATTCACAAGATTATGAACAGTATACTGCAAATGCAATGCCATGGAATCAACCAACCTTCCCAGAACAATCTTCCAGTATGCAGTCATCCTCATCTTCAGATCGAAAGCTTGCTGCACAACTTTGGGATACTGCCTGAGATGTTCAACTTCAATATTTCCAAAACCTTCAAGACTCACCCTGGGACTGGAACCCTGTTTCTTTAGTATTGCGTTTACATTCGCTACAAAATTTTCTTGTTGACTCATGAGCTTATTCCACTCCATCATGTAATCAGGATTACAAGTATAATCCGTCAGCTTCTCCATCTGCACAATCTCCTTCACCCTGTTGATGGACTGCTCTCTCATCTTTTCAACGAGATTATGAGCTGCTCTCTTTGTAGATGCCTTGAGCTGGTAATATATTTCCGAGTGGCGCATTAAAACAGAGGTCACCACTTTATCTATGTAGTCCCAAATCTTTTCAGCAAATTTAATTGGCATATTGGAAATCTGATCCACTTGTCTCTGCAAGATACGAAGGAACGCATTGCGAGGAAGGAAATTTGGCAGTCCAATTCCTTTGGCTTCTTCCAAAACCTTGATCTCCTCCATTAAAAAGTCTTTTGTTGGATCACTTTCCTGACAGTTGTGAAGCTCAACAGCAAACTCGTTGAGCATTTCAACCAGTCGAGCAGTACCATGCATGGTTTGATCATCAGGGCATTCATCAAATTCCCCTCTCAAAAGAAGTTTCCTGAGGGATTCTTTAGCGGCTCCAATGATCCTCATAAAGGCTGTCATGGCGTCTGTAACAGAGGTCAAAGCTTTGGGCATTTTTTCCAGTTCTGAAAAATTTGCACTCAGCTTGTCACTGATGTTTTTCACTATCACCGGCAAGCACTTTGCAATAATTCTTTCTTGAATTTCAACCAGTTTTTGGGCCAACACTGGAATACCCACAATTGATTTATCAATCTTTGACAGATGGGGATCAGTTTGGAACAACCTAGCTTCTTCCCTCCTTGCTTCTTCATATGACTCATCACCTATTCGATTTCTAACACAAACATAACCAAGTCCTATATTCACATCATCAGCATTGACCTTCTCAAGAAGCTCCTGAGGGCCCCTATCAGCCTTGGTAACCACAGCAAGGGTTCTCTCCCCTGTCTTGTCTACCATCTGTGACATCCTAATGGATTCACAGGTAGAAAAATCAACAGTGGCAGACAAAACATTGAGGAGAATGCTTTCTTCAGGCGTTATGTACTCCATGATAATATCTCGGATCTGCTCATATATATTTTCAGGCTGTCCGTGGACGGGAACTCTAGTAATTCCAGGAAGATCAACCATGGTGAGATCGGGAACACCATCTTTTTTCACCACTAAAGTTAGTGGGGTGTTAGATATGCCCTTACCGTGGCCTGCAACCTCATCGGTAGCAAGGTTAATGGCCGTTGCGATATGGGATTCCGCTACCGGAACTGTCTTGCCACTGTACTCCAAGTGAATCTGAGGCGTTGGACTTTGATGACTTTGCAGCCTCATTATGAGGGGTAATCTAGTACAAATTCCCTGGCTTCGAGGAAGACTGACACCAGCCAGTGATTCAAGAACACTGGACTTCCCAGATGATTGGTCTCCAACTACAACAATGGTGGGGAGTTGTATGCCTTCTTTCATGACGTTTAGTAGCCTGAGCCTGTCAATGGCATCAAGTAAAGGTCGAACTTGGTGATTGAAATGGGAAACAATTGGAGCTTGGTCTGCTACTTCTTCTTGCGCCATAAAAGGATCTTGCCTGGTGAGAGGCAGTGATGCCAGTGGTCGAGGATCATGATAAACGACCATGTCACTGGCAACGATTACACCGTTGCTGTCTGAGGAAGAATCATCATTTCGAATCATTTTTTTTTCTGAGGAACAACGAGAGCCCAAAAGTTTGTGGGGATATGGTTGAGACTTGAGAAGGAAAAGTGAAAGTAAAACGAAGAGGAAGATGGCAATGTATCAGAACTTAGAAACAGACTTCTAAGAGCAACAATAAGCTTTCACTGAGAGTGATGAGGAGTTGAGTTGAAAGCGCAAGTCTTCCAGTCCGAAGTTGGTCTTATAAAGAGATTTTTTCCTTTCGTCGAAGGTTGTTTCATAATAAGGCTCCAATCCGAAGAACCTTTTGTGCCAAAAGTGGGGTCTATTAATTCATGAGTCCTATGTCATATATAAGATACCAACTATTATTAATATTTAAATATTTCTACTTTATGGTACACACACGTATCTATTATATAAAATATTATGAAAAGATGGAGAAAGAACTTAATATATATATATATATATATATATCTTATATGAATATATAAAAGTTAAAGTTTTCTACTAAAAGTAACACATCTTATATGGATAAGTTAAATATTTGATATAAAATTAAGAAAATAATTAATTTTTAAATTTTTTAGTAGAAAAGAATCTATATACATTAAAATTACAAAATAAATTAATTTTCTCTTTAAATCAATTATCGATTTTAATTTAAAAATATAGATATCTATATATCTAAATCTATATCTATACCTATATTTATTTTAAAAAAATCACATATTATTTATCAATTTATTTACATATCTTTTGTAAAAAAAAAAAAATTTATATATCTTTTATCAATATATATATGTACTATTATTTTTTATATATTAAAAGTATATTTATAAAAATAATTAATTTTGACACTTGGATATATTTTTTTATATATCCATCAAATTTTTTAATATATTATTTAACACGTATATCAAAATAATTTTTTTATACTTTGATTCTATTTTTAAAAACTTATATAAAATAAAATTATTACTCTACATCACACTATATAAATCTAATATTTACTAAAACTTTAATGGCTCCCTTATAAAAGGCTTTCAAAGTTTTAAAATTTACAATATCACCATGTAATATTGACTCAATAAAATACGCGTAACTCATACATGTGAAATTACTTGCATATTTTATATTATTAATTTATTTTATTAAATCATAATAAAATTTTCTAACACATGACGTGACTGCTAAACTGCACGCTATACTAATAACTGAAGGGATGGAAATACTAGGAAAGAGTGACTTGGTTCCAGCGCCTTTTTCCAAATAGGTTTGTTAGGACCTGAATGCCTGAATCAGAACTACAGAAGCCTTATACTATTGGACATATTCATGACTTTGCTTTTTGTACCTTTTTCCTCGTCTCTTAAGAAATCTACAGTTTTGAATAAGAAAAAGAAAAAAAGAATCTATAAATCAAAAGTAAAAGGGGCAAACAATTTTAATTTCCGGTAGCTTTCTTAACAAGGTCAATAATTGGTGTTTATAATTTATATTTATATTATATAAAATTATATTTATATAATATAAAATAAAAAATATAAAAAATTTATATCAACATAAAAATATAAAATTTTATTATAATTTTTATCATATTTATATATAATTTTTATTTAATTTTAATTAATATTAATTTTGTTTCATGTTATTGTATCGTATTTAAAATTATTAAAAAAAAAATTTTGACTTTTAATTGATAAGTCGGATAAAAATTAAAGAAATGGATGTGATAATTAAACAATGAAGAAAATTAATGGGAGTACGTGAATAATAAGAATTTCAAAAATAAATATTTACTTTTAATTTTGTTCAGATTATTAAGGTTAAATTTTAATAATGTAAAAAATAAAAAGAGTGCAAATTAAAAGTGAAACAGTAAAATAAAAGTTACATGCTCTCCGCTTTTCCCTTTTCTTTCGCATTTATAGAATCTTTTTTTTTTTTTGGTGCGCCCTCGTGCATCCGCATTATTATATTATTTGTGAACGTAGTATCTTTATGGGATGGTTTTTTATTCAAAAAAATAAAAATTATTTATTATGGATAGTTTTTTATTTTATAAAAAAATTAAAAATGTGATAAATAAAAAATAATCAACTAAATAAAACGTGAGAAAAATCTGGTGGCATCACGCAATTTACCTTCAATTGCAAGAAAAGGTATAATATTGGAGGAAGGACTTGGGATGAATTTGTGTTTGTGGGATCCAGCAATTGCATCAGCTTCAAACCAAATGCCTTTTTCCGCAACAACTTCCTCACGAAGAGTCGATGCTTGCTCACTAAGGACACCATCACACATACACACTCACTGTCACTGCTCCCAATTTCTCCAATCATCGGCGAAAGGAAAGCGAAAAACACAGCTTTTCCACCATCTTTGTTTTTGGACCTTAAAAGTTGAGCTAAGCTAACCCATTCGAGCTAATAATTCCTGTTTTATAGCAGAAAATTATATTTATATAGTATAAAATATAAAAAATTTATATTAAAATTAAGATAGATATAAAAAATTTAAAATTTTATTTTTAATTTTTAATTTTTATCATATTTATATATAATTTTATTTAATTATAACTTTTATTTTACTTTCATAATTTTTATTGGTAACTTTTTCGCATTATATCTGCAATTGCTTATCCTACTTAAAGCTGCAACGATCTTTTCAACGTATATGGTTTAGGTTTATGATATTCAGAACTTTTCGACGCGTTTAACATTGACCAAAAGAGGCGTAGCATGAAAAGAAATTTAGTGAGATTATGTTCATTTATTAATTCGTATTATATATACGTATAAATATTTCTTATATTGTATTGTTAAAACAATTTTGTTACCAGAAATTTAATAGTTTTAGATATTAAAAAAAAAGTATATTTAATATAACTTATTATAATAAAATATTTTCTCATGCAATTACATATATGATAATTGATGATCACCCTTAAATTTATAAATTAAGTCAAAAATCGGTTGATTAATGCTTTTATTTACCTTACAAAATATATCTTTAATTATATAGAGAAAAATATTTTTGAATAAATAAGAAATAAAAATTTATATTTATATTTATATTTATATATAATAAAATGTATGATTTTACTTTTATATAGAACATTTTTATATAAATATATATATATACACGAGAATACATCATATTTTATATTTTTAATACTTATTAACATATAATTATATTTATACCCAACATATAAAACATTTTTAACATTTTTTTGAAAGCTAAATATTTATATTATCATTATAAAAGTGGATGAATTTTTTTTTTTTTGCTTGATCGTATGCTTTATTTCTTATTAAATTTATTCGAGTCAATATAAAAAATTGTAAAATTTTTGGTATTTCTATAAGTGTAAATATAACTTAATTAAAATTGGCTGGCATTAATTGATACTATTTTATAAGAATATTCTGTTGTCAAACTTTGTTATTTAATTATATTCACAAGTTAAAAGTGCATTAAACAAGATATTATTATATTTAATATAATAATTAATTAAAATATAAATAAATCGTCCAATTTTATAATATATCTAATATAAAAATCATAATTTCAAAATCATTCTCATCATTTATATAAAAATATTTATTAAAAGACTAAATTTTATCTAAGTTTTTGAAATTTGAACTTAATTCCATTTTAGTCCATTAATATAAAAAATGAATAATTTGTCCCAAATTTTTTTATTTTACATGAGAAGTAAGTTTTTTCGTTAGTCAACAGTTAAATCAATAATTAAAAGCTTAAATCTGAGACTATTTTACTTCTGAATCAATCGGAATATATTAAATACTCAAAATTAGACAATAATGAAGAGGTATCAGGTTTTGAAAAGTTTTTTTTTTTTTTTTACTTCTAATTTATTTTCTTATTCATTTTGTTGTTATTTATTATATAAACACTTTTTTAAAAAATACACTATTAATACTAGGGATGACAATGCGTACCATATAAATGGTTATTTGGCACTATCTGTTCCGATTAAGTAGGATTATGGTATTATATAATCAGGTACAGGTAATAAAATTACTACTTGTCACGAGTTCAGATAGTTATCTTAAGGTATTCACTATCCGAACTTGATTATAAATAATAAATTTTTATATGATATTTATATTTTTTTTTATCTATAAGTCTTTTATTATTAATGTAATATTTAAATAAACAAGTTCATTAAATATTATAATTATGATTTTTAACTTTAATTTTTTTTAGTTAAATTAAATTTATTAATTTAATTTTTTAATAATTTGTTCTAAAATTGATTTTAAATTTAAATTTAAAAGTTAAATTTTGACTTAATAAACAAGTAATTTAGCGGATTTGAGTAGTTAACGAATATTTTCAATATTATACGGCTAGGGTTCGGGTAACATAAATCAGAATAATTGGGTAGTTAATCGGGTTCGAATATTATGAAAAATGATCGGATTCAGGTATCCCAAATTTAGCCGGTTTCTAACCCGTTTGCATTCCTTATTAATACTCACCTGTCATATAAAATTTATGGGATTTACAAAAACTATATATTTTGTTTTTTGGGTTCAATATTAAGCAAGTAGCACGTTATACTTATTTTTTACTTTGATATTTTTGTTACAAGTCAAGTAGTATAGAGAGTGCAAAATGTAAACTCAAAAAATTTATTTGAATTCATCTAAATTGGTTTAATAAAATGTAAATAACTTAAATTAAAATAATAACACAAAATGATTTATATTTAAAATTATTTAAAGTCAAAATAATTTAAAATATGAAAAAATTGAAATGTTGGTTGAAATTATTAAAATTTAAATCGAGTATAATTTTATTTTTAAAGATTAATAAAATTAAATATAATATGTTTGAGAAGAAAATCACAGATTGAATAATACTTGTGGAAAAGAGTGAAAAAATGTGAAAAGGAGTAAAAAATAGTGAAAGATGGAGGAAAAATAGAAGAGTGAAGAATTATTTAAATTGAAAAATCTAATTTTGTAATTACTCATTAGCTACTAACTTTTGTTAATGTTGTTAAGTTATTTGGAGTAGAGTGTCTATTTTTTATACTAATGGATTAAAGTTGAATTAGGTTCAAACTTTAGGAACTTAAAAAGAATTTACATTTTATTAACAACTTATGATAGTGGGGCTAACCTTATCTCCAAAAGAGACAAACAGTCTCCTGTTACCACATCCAAAAGTTAAGCAAAACTACTTTACAATACATTATGGGTAGATAGGTGGTAAGATTAATTCTAGTAAAATTGAAAAAAGAATGATCAATAAAAAACAGAAAAATATTTGAAGGTTGGAATGGTAATTTTACCCGTTCCTCAATTTTGTCTTATAACCTAGATCTCAACGCCAAAGGTACATTGAGATCCAAACAATATTTAAGCCTTACCTACTATAATTTCAAGGAACCTACATGTGTAGTCATGATTATAGCTATTCATGGACTGCATTAGATCGAATTTAGGTTGAGTATAAGTACACATTAAGAAATTAAAAGTGAGTTTAAATCTGATCATTTTTTCGGGTTTAATTTTTTGTCCAAACATTCTTTTACTTACAATTTCAATAAGCCTAAACTCATCCAAACTCGCCTAAATTGTATTATTTTTATAAAAATTACAATAAAATATAAAAATATTAAAAATGCATAATAATTAATATGTACCGGAGCTCCCTCAACCATCTTACTTTGGAAGAGCGCCTTAGACACCTCATAATGTTCGTGTTGTGCTTACTCTTAGAACATTTCCTTGAGATGTTTGATCATATCAAATGATTTCATTATTTCGTGTTGCTTATAGAGTTCAGAACTCATGGAAGCTAACATTAGGCACTATACATCAATGGCATCGTCCAAATGCTTTTTGTTGGCTCTACCGAGAGGGGGGTGAATCGGTTTTCTAACGTTAATGGGAAATTTTAAATTATTCCTAATTTAATCAGCAAATGATAGTGAGCAATACAATGAAATTAAACAATTTAATGCAAGATAGGGAAGAGAGAAACAAACACAATCGTTTATAGAGGTTCGACTAAACTCTTGCCTACATCCTCTCTCCTTGACCTTCTTGTCAAGTGCTTTCTTTCTCTCCTTCAACTTGAAGTTACAATGTTCCTTTTTCAGGTTAAGGAATAACTTCTCTACCCTTTGCAATACAAAGATGTATTCACCCTTTTACAATTTTATCTCACTGAGGAACAATCCTCTTCTTTCTTAAGGTAAGGATGAATACAAAATCAAGCTTTTAATGTGGGTAGGACAATTACAGCTTTTGCACTTAAGCTTATACAACAAACTCAATAAATGAGGAATGAAGACACAAGGAATGAAAGTATTAAACTCTTGAGAATGTAAGAAATGTGCAGCAATAGTGTCTCTATTCTCATTGTCTTCAATGCTTGGTTAAATACTGAAGGATTGGTGGTTGGAGCATTAAATGTTGTTTTTCCCGTTGAGATTTTTGCAGAACTAGCCGTTGGGTACTTCCAGTAGAATGCCAGATCGATCTGCCATCTTGGCCAGATCGATCTCTTAGTTATAAATCCTGCAAGATCAAAGCAAAATAACACAAGGAGATTGATCTCATATATGAGCAGATCGATCTCTTATTTGAAAATGTTAGGGGAGATCGATCTGTCGAATAGGCAGATCGATCTTCCAATCTCTCTGTTTGAGGCAAGATCGATCTACAGATCGATCTACGATGCAATCTCGTAGTGGGGAGATCGATCTCTCAATAACCCAGATCGATCTCTTTAGCTCTCTGACTTTGAGAAGATCGATTTCTTCCTTACCAGATCGATCTTATAAGCTCTCTGTTTGAGTGTAGATCGATCTTGAAGATCGATCTACTATCTTTGCTTTAAGGGAGATCGATCTCTTCCTAGATCAGATCGATCTCCTCAACTCCAGTATTAGGCAGATCGATCTCATAACCCTTATAGATCGATCTCACTCTTCCTCAATACCTTTGTATAGGTTCAAGGCTTGGCAGATCGATCTCATGTCTTCCTGAGATCGATCTCTCATCCAAGACAAACCCAGGAGATCGATCTCTCATAACCCAGATCGATCTCTCATCAACAGAACTTTAAGTTCTGGTACTGATAACCTCTAAACATGTTTTTATATCATCTTTGCATTATTGAATTCACTTGTTTTTGAATTCACTTGTTTTGTCATTTCAAAATACATTAACTCAACAATCTCCCCTTTTTTGATATGACAAAACCTATTCAATCAACATGTTTAGTTCCCTATTTTCATTTTGCACAAACTCCCCCTTTTTGTAAACTCCCCCTTACTTTTGGCTTTTGATCTCTAAACTTTCTTAACTCCCCCTCATTTTAATCATTCCTTTTAAACCATTAGATATGATTCTTAAAGTCATTTAAACATGTTTTAACACACGCATGTGTTCTTAGCATTATTACTTCTCCCCCTTTTTGTCATATCAATGGCAAGAAAGAAATCTAAACAGTACTCCTGTCATTTCAAATTAACATTTCTTTAAAAACTCATTCAATAACACAGAGGGCAGCTCATTCAAGCAAATTTAGTTCAAACAACAACGAGTAATGAACACATATAACATAACTAGCTCTAGCAAATAAGTCCTATGGTGGAGGAGGAAATCGATCCATGAGATCCTCAACGTGAGTGCGAGTGTCTTGAATCTCATCAAACATCACCTCCTGAGCCTCATGAAGATTTGCAAAGCCTTCATCCACTTTGCGGTTCAGCTCCTCGAACATCCGCTGCTGGGTTGCATGAAGGTTTGCAAAGCCTTCATCGATCTTCCTGTTCAGTGCACTCAACATTGTCACAATGGACTCCATGTCAGTGGTTGAGGTAGCAGGTGCAGTGGGCTGAGGAGTCGAGGACGATGGACTCATCGGAGGGATCTTCCTCCATAGCTGCAGCAGACTGCTGTTCCCTCTTCTTCTTCCAGTCGCCCCGGAAGTCCTTGTAGTAGCCTATGTGGTGGAGTGTCCCAATGTTGAGGACGCTCTTTGGAGAGGGCATTTCACACATTTCACAACTGCTGTCCACTCTGAGTCGTTGGAGAAAGTACTCCAATGGTTGCGGAAACACTATCGTTGTGGCTTGGCCGCGTACGATCTTCAACCAGTCTTGATAGATAAAGTGGATGAGGTTGGGTTTTTGACTGGTGGAGTGAATGTGGTGAATCCAGAACCTATCTAATCGCCTAACGGTGGAGTGATGGGTACCGAATGGACGAAGGTTCCATGATATGATGAGGTGGAGTAGCCGGGGGTGCATTGGGAGGTCACTCGCCTTATCCCCGGGAATATCAAACTCCAAAGGGACTTCCTCATCTTCGTTTGTCAACCCTTCATCGCGTATGTTGAAAGCGTTGGCTAGGATTTCAGTGTCTACGGCAATGGATTTTCCCATGACATACGTTGTAAACCCGAGAATATTACAGGTGTCGTTAGGATCATAGGTGAGTTCGGCATTGGAAAAGAATGCTCGAACGATATTTGGAGGTACGGGAGTATTGATTTTTAGGAACGACATCCAACCAAATTCTTTAAATTTGGATAGATAGGGAAAATCGATGCGGTTT
This sequence comes from Firmiana major, assembly GCA_033439115.1. Lineage (NCBI taxonomy): Eukaryota > Viridiplantae > Streptophyta > Magnoliopsida > Malvales > Malvaceae > Firmiana > Firmiana major. The sequence continues at coordinate 78,297,811 of CM065898.1, read as the reverse complement.
AGGAAGGAGAAATCGATTGTTCGCTACTGTTTAATTGGCATGGTAGAAAAATATTCTTCATATCGCTTCCTTTTAACAGGTGTTTTAAAACACCTGTTAAAGGTAGTGATTGAAGGGGGTGGATTGGTTTGGGAAGAAGACCCTTGATCGACACTAGGTCGAGGAGGTTTTTGGCCTACTCTCTTAAGTCTAGGCATGATTCTAGACACGGGAATTACTCTAAGACAGGTTCACAACAAAAACTCAATGGAACAGTGACTACATTTGCCCTAGAGTGAAATTTAACACAAATCTGAAGAAATTTTTGAGAAAACAATGAAGAATGTGGGTTACTATACCAGTAAACGAAGAAGAGATGCGACGACGGCCGTACCGAGATCGATCTGAGGAGGAATCGAGAGAGGAGGTGTGAGGGAAGTTAGGGATTTGAAAGTTTGAGGATTTGAAATTTGGGGATTTTTCGTCAGATTTTATAGTCCAGGGCATAGGAGATCGATCTGTCGAGACGACAGATCGATCTGTCATTTTCAGAAGCTCGAAGAGATCGATCTGTGGTTCCAAAAGATCGATCTACAGAATACAGAAGCAAAAGGAGATCGATCTATCGTATGCACAGATCGATCTGCTATTTGACAGAGGCTTAGGGAGATCGATTTGCCAAATGCATAGATCGATCTTTAGAATACAGAGTCTTGAAGAGATCGATCTGTCGTATGCACAGATCGATCTGCTATTTAACAGAGGCTTAAGGAGATCGATCTTATGGATAGAAGATCGATCTGCTTAGCTTAACCTTAATGCTTTAGGCTTATTGGAAGTATGAAGATCGATCTTATTGATAGGAGATCGATCTCTCATACTTGTTGTCCAGAAAAATCTTTGTAAAACTCTTTTAAAAACAACTTAAAACCAAGATTTTGAAGCATAAATATCTTAAGGGATATTCATGAGTCCTAATTCACCTCTAAGGATACAAAACCTATCTCTATCAAGGGGTTTGATGAATATATCAGCTATTTGATGTAAAGTGTCAATATACTCTAGAATTATATCCCTCTTTTGCACATGGTCTCTAAGGAAATGACGCCTAATCTCAATGTGCTTGGTTCTAGAGTGTTGAATAGGATTTTTAGATAGGTTGATAGCACTGGTATTGTCACATTTAATAGAAACTTGTTTCATGTCAATACCATAATCTTTCATTTGTTGTTTAATCCACAACACTTGAGCACTACAACTACTTGCTGCTATGTATTCAGCTTCAGTTGTGGATTGAGCCACACTGTTTTATTTCTTAGAGAACCAAGAGATTAATCTATTTCCTAAGAATTGGCAAGTACCTGAAGTACTTTTCCTATCTATTTTGCATCCCCCAAAATCTGCATCTAAGAATGCATGAAGTGTAAAGGTAGAGTCCTTGGGGTACCAAAGTCCTAGAGAGGGAGTGTCCTTAAGGTATCTAAAGATCGTTTTAGTTGCTAATAAATGTGATTCCCTAGGAGAGGATTGAAATCTAGCACAAAGGCATACACTAAACAAAATATCTGGTCTACTTGCAGTTAAATAGAGCAATGAACCGATCATAGACCTATAGAGTTTAGTGTCTACACACTTACCACTTTCATCTTTATCAAGCTTGATGTTGGTGCCCATTGGAGTTGCTTGAGGTTTGCAATTGTCCATTCCAAATCGCTTGAGCAAATCCTTAGTATACTTTGCTTGATTGATGAAGGTTCCATCTTTTGTTTGCTTTACTTGAAGTCCCAAGAAGAAAGTGAGTTCTCCCATCATGCTCATTTCAAATTCTCTTTGCATGATCTTAGCAAATTCTTGACATAAAGAATCATTAGTTGAACCAAAAATAATATCATCCACATATACTTGTACAACTAGTAAATCTTTATTTTTATTTTTGATGAATAAGGTGGTATCCACTTTTCCTCTTGAAAATCCCTTTTCTATTAAGAATTTTGACAACCTTTCATACTAAGCTCTAGGAGCTTGTTTCAAGCCATAGAGTGCCTTAGATAATTTGAAAACATGTTCAGAAAATTCATGATTTTCAAAGCCGGGAGGTTGTTCAACATAGACTTCTTCATTAATGAAACCATTTAAGAATGCACTCTTTACATCCATTTGATATAACTTGAAGTTTTTATAGCATGCAAAGGCAAGTAACATTCTTATTGCCTCTAGTCTAGCTACCGGTGCATAGGTTTCATCATAGTCTATACCTTCCTCTTGTCTATAGCCTTGTGCAACTAATCTAGCCTTGTTCCTTATGATCACACTATTTTCATCCATCTTGTTCTTGAATATCCATTTAGTTCCAATTATAGAGTGATCACTAGGCCTAGGAACTAGTTTCCATACTTTTCTTCTCTCAAATTTATTTAATTCTTCTTGCATTGCTAGGAACCAATTATTGTCATCTAAGGCTTCATTGACATTCCTAGGCTCTATTTGAGATACAAAGGCTATATATTGACACATATTTCTTAAAGATGATCTAGTTCTAACTCCAAGAGTTGGATCTCCTACTATTTTACAATCTATTACATATCCTAACTCTCTTGGTGCTCTAGACTCTCTCTCTAATATCTCTATTTCTTCTTCATCTTCTTTATTCAAGTCAAGTTTTTCTAATAAATCATCTTCTAAGTTTGGAATTTCCTCCAAGTTTTCATCAAATATTCCAACATCCTCATCATTAGTTGAATCTTTAGATACATCATTTGACTCATCAAATATAACATGAATAGATTCTTCAACCATTAATGTTCTTTTGTTATATACTCTATAAGTATTTGAATTCAATGAGTACCCTAGAAAGATTCCTTCATCACTTTTGGCATCAAATTTTCCTAAATTATCTTTACCATTATTTAAGACAAAACATTTGCAACCAAAAGGATGGAAGTAACTAATATTAGGCTTCTTACCCTTGTAAAGCTCATAAGGAGTTTTCTTTAGCATGGGTCTAATCATAGCTCTATTAATTATATAGCAAGATGTGTTTATAGCTTCAGCACAAAAATACTTTGGTAAATTATTCTCACACAACATGGTTCTAGCCATTTCTTCCAAGGTTCTATTTCTTCTCTCAACTACTCCATTTTGTTGTGGTGTCCTAGGGGCTGAAAAATTATGACTAATTCCTTGATCATTGCAATACTCATCAAATCCTATGTTTTCGAATTCCTTGCCATGATCACTTCTAATGCTAGTTATTGTATACCCTTTTTCATTTTGAGTAATTTTTGTATAGGCTATGAATTTTTCTAAGGCTTCATTTTTACTCTTAAAAAGAACACCCAAGTGAACCTAGTGTAATCATCAACTATTACAAATCCATAGTGTTTCCCACCTAGGCTAGTTGTTCTAGTTGGTCCAAATAAATCTAAGTGAAGTAATTGAAGAGGCCTAGTGGTGGATACAATATTCTTAGGCTTAAATGTTGTCATTTTATGTTTTTCTTTAACACAAGCTTCACATATTTCTTCATGATCAAAGGATAGCTTGGGTAAACCTATGACTAGATCCTTTCTAGCTAACTTAGATAGCACATGCATGCTAGCATGACCTAGTCTTCTATGCTATAGCCAAGATTCCTTTTTATTGTCTACCATTAAGCATATATTTTCATTTTTGAGTTTATTAAGATAGACAATATATATTACCTTGCCTATGACCTAGAAAAAGAACTTTGTTTGACTTAGGATCTACAACATGACATTTCATGCAATCAAAAATTACTTTGTAACCTTTGTCACAAAGTTGACTTATGCTTAGTAAGTTATGCTTTAGACCCCTAACAAGTAATACCTTTTCTAATGAAAAATAGTCATTACCTATTGAGCCACTTCCTTCAACTTGGCCTTTGGAGTTGTCCCCAAATGTGACTTCTCCACCAACTTTTGATTTAAAAGAATTGAAGTGGCTTCTATCACCCGTCATGTGCCTTGAGCATCCACTATCCAAGTACCATGCTTCCTTTGTTTTAGCTTTGTGGCCATGCTCAATCACCTACAAAAAGATTCAAACTCAAGTCTTAGGTACCCAAATTCTCTAGGGTCCTTTGAGGTTAGTGAATGCAATTCTTGATCCCTTTGGGATCCATTTTGCTAATGCATTAACATCTTTTGAGTGAATTACTTCTTTTGGAATCCATAACCTTTTTACTATTTTTCCTTTAAGAGTGCTGATATTTATATTGCAATTATGTGATGCATGTCCCTTTCTATTACAATATGAACAAGAAGTTGAGAGTTTATTTATACTATTTCTAGCAATAAAACTTTTAAGATGAGTCTCTCTACTTTTTGCATTATATCCTAACCCATTTTTGTCAAAGAATGCCCTTTGGGTCTCTAGCATGCTATCTAACTTTTGTTGACCCATGTGGAACCTATTAAAGAAATTATGTAGGTTGCCATTTTTCTCTTTAAGGTTGCAAATTTCAAGATTTGAAATTTCTAGTTTCTTTTCACATTCTAATTTGTCCCTTAGCATCAACTCATTTTCTTTTCTCAATTTGGATATTATCTTTTTATATTTCATACTCATGTATTCATACTCTAATGCAAGATCATCAAAGGCATCTTGCAATTCATCAAACGAATATTCATTGAGGTTTGAAGTTACTTTTTCATCCTCAATAGCCATGAAGCACAAGTTGGCAATGTCCTCATTTGAGTCATCATCGGAGCAGTCACTGTCACTCCATGTTGCCACCATTGCCTTCTTTTTGCGGAACTTATCATTGGACCTTTTAAGAAGGGGGCAGTTAAATTTTATGTGTCCTGGTTTTTTACATTCATAACACATAATTGAATCTTTTCTACCTACTTCTTCTTGATCTCTCTTATTGTTTCTCCTATTACTACCACTAGCTCTCATCCTCATGAACTTATTAAATCTTTTGGCAAACATTGCCATCTCAAGGTCCTCTTCACTACCACTCTCATTCTTAATCTCCTCTTGAGCAGTGGATTTTAGAGCAACTCCCACTTTCTTGGGTGGCTCTTCATTTTTTCTTAATTTCATCTCATAAGTGAGTAGTGATCCTATTAATTCATCTAAAGACAATGTGTGAGGATCCTTAGATTCCTCAATTACAGTCACTTTAGCTTCCCATGATTTAGGTAAGCTATTTAATATTTTCTTGACCATTTCAATATTAGAGTAAATTTTTCCTAAGGACTTTAATCCATTAATTACATCCGTGAATCTAATGAACAAATCACTAATTGATTCTCCTTCCTTTATCCTAAAAAGCTCATAGTCATGTGTGAGCATTCCTACCTTGGTCTCCTTTACTTGGGTTGTACCCTCATGAGTTATTGCCAATTTGTCCCAAATTTGTTAGGCATTGTCACATCCAGAGACCCTATTGTATTCATTTGGACCTAAGGCACAAAATAATGTGTGCATAGCCTTAGCATTTAGCTGAGCACATTCAATGTCATTTGAATCCCATTCATCTTCTTATTTAGGGATATCTCTTCCCTCTATTCTCTTTGTAGGGATTTGAGGTCCTTTAATTATAATCCTCCACACCTCATAATCATTTGCTTGAATGAATAACATCATCCTAGTATTTTAATAGGCATAATGTTCTCCATTGAACATAGGAGGTCTAACCGTAGAGTGCCCATCTCCTACCAAACTTGTTGCTACATTGTTGTGAGCCATTTGATCGTTTCTAACTCTTAGGAAGTTGTTCATATGTGATTAAAGAGTCCTAGCTCTGATACCAATTGTTGGCTCTACCGAGAGGGGAGTGAATCGATTTTTTAACGTTAATGGAAAATTTTAAATTATTCCTAATTTAATCAGCAAATGATAGTGAGCAATACAATGAAATTAAACAATTTAATGCAAGATAGGGAAGAGAGAAACAAACACAATCGTTTATAGAGGTTCGACCAAACTCTTGCCTACGTCCTCTCTCCTTGACCTTCTTGTCAAGTGCTTTCTTTCTCTCCTTCAACTTGAAGTTACAATGTTCCTTTTTCAGGTTAAGGAATAACCTCTCTACCCTTTGCAATACAAAGATGTATTCACCCTTTTACAATTTTATCTCACTGAGGAACAATCCTCTTCTCTCTTAAGGTAAGGATGAATACAAAATCAAGCTTTTAATGTAAGTAGGACAATTACAGCTTTTGCACTTAAGCTTATACAACAAACTCAATAAATGACGAATGAAGACACAAGGAATGAAGACACAAGGAATGAAAGTATTAAACTCTTGAGAATGTAAGAAATGTGCAGCAATAGTGTCTCTATTCTCATTGTCTTCAATGCTTGGTTAAATACTGAAGGATTGGTGGTTGGAGCATTAAATGTTGTTTTTCCCTTTGAGATTTTTGCAGAACTAGCCGTTGGGTACCTCCAGTAGAATGCCAGATCGATCTGCCATCTTGGTCAGATCGATCTCTTAGTTATAAATCTTGGAAGATCAAAGCAAAATAACACAAGGAGATCGATCTCATATATGAGCAGATCGATCTCTTATTTGAAAATGTTAGGGGAGCTCGATCTGTCGAATAGGCAGATCGATCTTCCAATCTCTCTATTTGAGGCAAGATCGATCTACAGATCGATCTGCGATGCAATCTCGTAGTGGGGAGATCGATCTCTCAATAACCCAGATCAATCTCCTTAGCTCTCTGACTTTGAGAAGATCGATCTCTTCCTTACCAGATCGATCTCATAAGCTCTCTGTTTGAGTGTAGATCGATCTTGAAGATCGATCTACTATCTTTGCTTTAAGGGAGATCGATCTCTTCCTAGATCAGATCGATCTCCTCAACTCCAGTATTAGGCAGATCGATCTCATAACCCTTGTAGATCGATCTCACTCTTCCTCAATACCTTTGTATAGGTTCAAGGCTTGGCAGATCGATCTCATGTCTTCCTGAGATCGATCTCTCATCCCAGACAAACCCAGGAGATCGATCTCTCATAACCCAGATCGATCTCTCATCAACAGAACTTTAAGTTCTGGTACTGATAACCTCTAAACATGTTTTTATATCATCTTTGCATTATTGAATTCACTTGTTTTGTCATTTCAAAATACATTAACTCAACACTTTTGATAAGCTTACTTATCATCCATGGAAGCATTCTGTCAAGGTTGAATAGGGATTGCACGCTCTAGAATGTATAACTTCTTTTCTTGAGTAAGGACTATCCTTAAATTTTTGTACCAGTCTAAGAAGTTTGCCTCAACCAACTTATTATTCCTCTCAATGATAGAACGTAAGGATACGTTATTGTTTACCATGATAATTCTACAATCATAAGTGATAAATATGCAAGTAAGTAACATTGTGATTAAAATCATTTAATTATGATCTTTTAATTAAATTAATTACTCCCACTATTTTCCTCAAGCTAATAGCCCTCACTATCAACTCAGAAAGTCTTTTCGTACTACACTTTCTAATGGTGAGGATCCATATTTGGTCTCATTATGACTTTAGCTAAGCTAATGTGTCTGTAGGCATTAAAAAAATAATAATTAATTAGTATTATTAGTTAATTAAATTAAATATTTAATTAATTAATAATTTCTAATAAATTGGTGATAAATAAAAATTATTAACCAATTGTATTATCTCTAATTAAATTAAATTAATTAGAGATAAACCCTGGAGTGATCGAGTCCCTTTAGAACTCTCTACCATCAAGCATTATAAATAGAGATTTATTCCACACTCAGAAGGCACTCAGAAGAAGCAGACAGAAAGCACTGAAGAAGAGCATAGCACATAGAGAAGAGAAGTCTGAGCCTCCTCAGAGAATTGAAAGCCTGCAGAATACCGACCGTTCTCCGATCAAGCCTTCTCTTCAGTCAAGTCTTTTCTTCAACAAAGCCGTCAGCAAATCTACAAGAGGACAACAAGTCACAGACCGTTCTTTCAACAATCAGTCGCACCGCTACAAATCCACGAGGAACCACAGACCGTTCTCTCAACGATCAGCCACGCTGCTGCAAATTCAAGAGGAACAACAAGCCATTTGGTCGTTTCTCTCAACAATCACTCATTCCACTCCGTCGGGATTAAGCGTCAAGCCCTCGACAAGTGCAATCAGAAGATCGAATCAGAGGATCATAATTCTTTTTGTAAAGAATTCAAAACAGAGACTTGTACTCACACATAAATACAAATATCAAAATTTGTCACTAATTCGTGTTCTAACTTTTCAGACTCGAAAATTTGTGTATACAAATTTCTGGCACACCCAGTGGGACATCTCTGCCTCTCATCTCGCTCTCCATTATCAATCAAGATCAACCAATTGCTCAGATCTATGGCTCCAAAGACTACTGCACCAAGTCACAAATTCAATCCTGCTGTGACCGTGCAACCTGGTTACACTGGACCGATGACTCATGCTAGAGTACGATATCTTGCAACACAAGGTCAAGATTTAATGGGGCCAACCAACGATACTGCTCATCAACCTGTCATCTTGATGGATCTTTTGGCAGGAAGAAAATCTGCTTCACAAGTACCAACGGAACAATCAGCGTCTACTCTCCAAACCATGTCTGCGATGGTTACTAATGCGACTACTCTAGAGGAAAGGATCTCTGAAATGGAGAGGATGATGTCAACTCTGCACAAGATAGTAGAAGAAAAGGATGCTGAAATTGTGATGTTGAAGAGTCGACTGGAAGCTCAGCATGAAGAAGAATCTAATGATAACCCAACACCTAACAAACCAACTGCTGAAGCCGCTAGGAAACTAAAAGCAGTTCATGAAGCTGAAAATCCTGAAGTAAACGGATCATCATCAATATCAGTTGGGTCTTTGTCTGTTCAACAACTACAAGAGATGATTGCGAATACCATCAAGGCTCAGTATGGTAGATCGTCGTCTAAGTCTTATTATGCATACATTAAACCGTACACGAGGAGAATTGATGATTTAAGGATGCCGACAAATTATCAACCTCTTAAGTTCCAGTAGTTCGATGGGAAGGGAAATCCACGTCAACATGTGGCCCATTTTGTGGAGACGTGTAACAATGCAGGAGCATATGGAGATCTTCTGGTTAAACAGTTTGTAAGGTCGCTGAAAGGAAATGCCTTTGAATGGTATACTGACTTGGAATCTGAGTCTATTGATAGCTGGGAACAACTTGAGAGGGAGTTTCTCAATCGTTTCTTTAGTACTCGTCGCACAGTGAGTATGACAGAGCTAACTAATACCAAACAAAGGAAAGATGAACCAGTCATCGATTACATCAATAGATGGAGAGCGTTAAGTCTTGACTGCAAAGATAAGCTCTCAGAAATTTTTGTTGTTGAGATGTGCATCCAAGGTATGCATTGGGAACTTCTTTACATTCTCCAAGGAATAAAGCCACATACTTTTGAAGAATTGGCCACCCGTGCTCATGACATGGAATTGAGTATCGCTCATTCTGGTAACAAAAGTTATTCGATTCTTGATCCTAGGAGAGACAAGAAGGATTTCAAGAAGGTTGAGAAGCCTTTAAAGAGCACTGCTAAGGAGTCTTTGTTCGTTGAGACTAAACCTTTAAAATTTTCCTCCAGAGGCACTAAGAAAGTTGAGGAAAATATCAGGCGGCCTCAAATGAGAAATATACAACGCATGAGCTTCGAAGAAAGAGAAGCAAAGAAATATCCTTTCCCTGATTCAGATGTGCCTGACATGCTGGATCAACTCCTGAATCAGAAGCTGATTGAACTTCCAGAGTCCAAAAGGCCAGGAGAAAAGGGAAAAGTTACCGATCCAAAGTATTGCAAGTATCATGGCATCATTGGTCACCCCACTGAAAAATGTTTTGACCTGAAAGATTTGATAATGAAGCTAGTGAATGAGCACAAGATTGAACTCGATATGGAGACATAGTAGAGTCAAATCATGCTACTTTCACTTCTTTGCCTACAAGAGGCATAACGTATCAACTGATTCAATTTGGCTGCTTAGAACCTGTTGCCCTACCAGTTGCGGTAACAAGCTCAATTACTAGCTCTTTTAAAGATGTTGAATCTGCTGTGGATGATGAAGAACAATGGACATTGGTAACGCGATGAAAATTGCGAAAGCGATATGTCTGATCCGCAAACCTTCATTTTTAAAAGGGAATTCAGCAGATAAATAACTCGCATCCACGTTGGGGACAGAAGAAAACTATGAAGCATCCCCAATTCCAAAATTTTTTGAGGCAAAAGCCTCGAAAACAAATAACACTAGAAGAATTCTTTCCTAAAGGTTTTCTTAGGGAAGAACAAATGAGTGTTGGCGTTCATATGGTTTCGTTTAAAGAGCAGTCAGAGGGAGAAAGCTCAAAGGCTATTAAGGCTCGAGGAGATGGCCAGACGAAAATAGTCCGAGAAGAATGCCTAAAGATCTTGAAAGGGACTCTTCTCATCTTACCATCTACGAGTTGTTGCAGTATCCAAGGGCAACACGTGACGCGATTGCGCATGCTTTGGAAAACTCAGAAATTTACGCTGCACATCTTCCAACTCCCACGAAACCTGCTTCAGATGATAGTTTTTGTGATTACTGCTTGACAACTCTTGCATTCACAGATGAAGATTTGTTGTTAGGATCAAAACCTCACAATCGGCCACTTTATGTTTATGGATACATCCGAGAATAAAGGGTGAATCGCATGTTGGTCGATAATGGGTCTGCTGTTAATATCATGCCTAAGGCAACAATGGAGGAACTTGGCATAACAATTAATGAATTGTCAAAAAGTCGACTTTTAATCCAAGGTTTCAATCAAATGGAGCAACATGCTTTGGGAATAATACGAGTGGATGTTGCAATCGGTGAAATAACGTCGAGGACAATCTTCCATGTCATCGACGCTAGAACTACATATAAGTTGTTGCTTGGGCGACCTTGGATTCATGCAAATGGTGTTGTACCTTCTACATTGCATCAATGCTTAAAGTTTTATCGAGACGGACCGAGAAAGGTTGATGCTGATTTAAAACCATTCAATGAGGTCGAGTCTCACTATGCTGATACAAAGTTCTACTCAGAGAACTATGATATAAAAGAAGTTTTACCCACTAAAATGCCGAGCACCGGAAAAATTGAAATTAATGGTAAAAAGAAAATAGACACTACTGTGATGAAAGAGCCTTTAAATGCATCCCTTGAGGGTATTCCTAAGCTTACATTGGAAGATATTGTAAAGGACAACCCAGTCAAATCTTCACCCAGCGAGGCAAAAGAAACTCCAGTTCTTTGCTATATTCCAAAGACTCATCGCAAGGAAGTCAATCGCCATTCTTGAAATGCTCAGAATTTAATCAAGCAGAGTGTTCTCTTGACAAGATAAAAGAAGACATAAAATTGTTGAAGGATGCTTGCACATTACCTCTAACTAACATGGCTCATAGTCAAGCCAAGAAGCCGTTGAAAGGGTTCGTTCGACCGTCCCAAGGTGCAATAGAACATGGGATTTTACCTCAAGGTCGTACTGCTGAAAATTACGATCCAAATGCTTATAAACTGATCGCTAAGGCTGGGTTCGACTTTTCCAAGTCATCATCCATGAATGAGTTGCATGATGGGAGGACTACTGCAAAGTTGCAAGGGATCATTGAAACTCATAAAAAACTGATAAACAAGTCGGATGGGAAACCTTTTCCAAAAGATGGATTAGGATGTGAATCCCAAAACCCAGTACGAATTCGTGTTGGCAGGAAGAATAAATTGGTCAGTACTTAACACATTTCGGTGGAGGTTACTGAAGAATGTGATGAGCCAAAAGCTTCTCCAACTCATCTTCCTCAAAATACTATTCGTGTGTCAGTATTCGATCATTTGGGAACGTCAGCAACTCATATTTCAGTGTTTGATAGGCTCAATGTCCCTCACCTTGAGTTATGTCAAGCATCCAGGAGACGCAATTCAGTTTTTAATAGATTGAACGCTTCAAGCAGTGAAGTGCATCAAGAAGAGAGTCAAAACTGCACTGAATTAAAGGATGATAAGGAAATTCGAAGCTCGATTCCATCTCGCATGAAGAGGCGTTTAGAGCTTGAAATCTCTGCAGAAGGGCCATTGAAAGTGCGACGTCATATTGTTGTGGACACCAGTTCATCTGTACATCTCAAAGAAGATGAGACAAAAGTTTATTCAACATACCATGTAACCATCCAAGAAAGTGTAGATGATGAATCATCAGAAGATGAGTCTGAAGAGCATCCGAAATCGAAGAAGAAGAAGCTCCCGCTGCTTTAGAAGATGTGGGGCAAGAAACTGTCGACAGGCTGGAAGAGGCAAATCTTGGCACCTCGGATGCACCACGCTCTATAATTTTGAGTGCACTCCTTAGCCCAGAAGAAAAAGAAAAGTATGTCACACTATTGTTAGAATACGAAGACGTCTTCGCCTGATCATATAAAGAGATGCCCGGACTTGATCCGAAAGTTGCAGTTCATAACTTGGTTGTTCGAAAGGGAGTAAAGCCAATTAAATAGCCCTAAAGGCGCTATAGACCTGACCTTATCTCACTCATAGAAGCTAAAGTCAACAAGTTAATCGATGCGGGATTCATACATGAAGTGAAATATCCATCTTGGATAGCTAATATAGTGTCAGTCAAAAAGAAGAATGGATAACTTCGCATCTGTGTCGACTTTCGTGATCTAAACAATGCATGTCCAAAAGATGATTTTTCACTACCCATCACCGAAATAATGGTTGACGCTACTACAGGGCATGTGTCACAACTCAAATTACCTAAAAATCCCTACAAATTTTTCGTTTTTTTATTTCCTTATCCGTCGTGAACAGTTATACTACTAAACAGTTGGGCTATGATTCGGTGTTAGTACCTCTCACCTATTTACCATTCCATTTTCATATTTCATTTACATATCAATTTATTTAAACTAAATACATCCCCAATATTACATCCATATACAGTACTGTGCATCTATACGTTCAGATACAAAATTATACAAATGTGTATACCTGATCTTGATAAGAAGCAGCGGATAATCGAGATGCGAGACTATTGTCGGTCTCTTCTACTGAATGTACCCTGTGGGATGGAAAATGAAAGGGTGAGCGAAACGTGCTCAGTAAGGCAAAAATGTAAGCAGGTAGATAACTATACTATCTACATGCTGATAATGGCATGACATAAAATCATTTACATTTTGAGCATGAGGTATGACTAAAACGATGCCACATGTATGTATATATCATATAAGAGAAATCATGAAATCGACATGTGAAATAAACATGGCAAAATCATCATGTATGACATCTCATGCTCCTCACATTAAAACTTATTAATTTCATCATAAACTCTTCACTTTAAAACTTATTCGTTTAATCACAAAACTCATCACTTTAAAACTCATTTGTTTCATCATAAAACAACTTCATCAAGGTTAAACCCATCTCTCGGGAATACCTTGATTCATTAAATCACATCTCTTTTAAAAATATAATTCGGGACTACCCCTCCATCGGGTTTGTCCTGGTCTATCCAGACCGTATGATATCATGTGAGGCATGTAGGTTACTGTATGAAAAATCGAGGACTATGGCCATACTATGTCCCTGTGATCCCAGGCTACACAGATCCTGGTGTGCGAGGCATCACAACTGTAACGGGAGGTGGGGTCAAGTCCTACCCGCCAGAATATCAAGTAACATCATAGAGTCATCATGACTGCACGGTACATCATACTCCATGTGACATACACGGTACATCGTACTCCGTGGACCCATATCATAGTCTGGAGGTGCCTGCCGTAGGTCTTATCCACCCCAATACTATGTCGATAACCAACCCATGTCTCAAAGTATACGTGCGAGCATCTCAACTCTCTGTGACACACAGTCTACAGGAGGCTTCCGCACGACTATATGCATGTCAACTCACGTCTAGTGCGAGCGAAGCTCCAGCACCACGCTATGCATATCATGATATCTAAAATCTCGTGCGAGCGAAGCTCCAGCACGATTTTGTGCACACACAAATTTCCCGTACGAGCAATGCTCCAATACAGCTTTTCATGAGAAATAAATCAGTAAACTTGAGTGCGAGGAAGATTCTAACACTCTTTTTATTCATGTAAATACGATAGGTGGCTCAATCTTGATAAAACATCTTTTAAAATAGTAACCGGTACAAACCGGTACCCTTTCGTGTAATTCATGAAATCAATAGCCAACCTATGTGTAAATTTGCTTAAACCAAAGCAATACATTCATATAAAGCATCAAAACATGTAAATCATGCAATTTATCTGCCTTACTACCCTTTTTGTAAATTTTACTCCTAGGGGCAAAATCATCTTTTTTCTTTATTCATCTAAGCCCCGGTTTTCGTAAAATTATCATTTCGTTTTCTAAATACTTTAAGTAATTCTAGACCCTGTAATTCCCCTCAAAATTACGTATAGGTATCTCTATGCACTTACAAAATTCCCTTACCTCATTTTCCTGTCGAGTCTGACCTTTCCACTGATGTCACATCGCGCAGTCCGATCTGCTCCCAATCAAACCTCTGGAACTGCGTATCAATATTCTTCAGGTCAGATATTATACAACGTAATTGTATTTCCTATTTTCTAGGCTTAATTTAAATCATTGGGCCCGTTTACCCCTATTGGGCCCGATTGCACCTTAATGTGCCTTAATCGGCCTTAAGCCCGTTTTCCACTTAATTTTCACATTATCGAGGCCTATTGGGCTCATTGGGCCCACCAACAATTTCTTGGACCTCGTTCTAACTCTCAATTAGCTAAATTTAATATTTACGATAATTTATCTAAATTTTCATAATTTAATTCAATTTATGCGGAATTTAAATTCATATCACGCATAACGATGTAAATTATCGTAAATAAGGGTCACTTACCCGAGATTTCATGCTAGTTCACAAATCGAGGCTGTCTCGAGCTCTTGGTGGATGCCAATTATCGAGCCACACAATTTCATAATTTTTCGGGTAAGTTTTCAGCCCAAAATTAATTAAATTAAATACTCCGAAATTTAAATCGGGTCAATTCGACCGCTCACTGACTTACTCGAAGCTCGATTGCATCACTGAAATTTTTTTCAATTTTTTCTCTTTTTCTTTTTCCCTTTTTTTCTTCCTTTTTTCCTCTCTTTTTGGCTGAACCAGTTCAGTCCGGTTCGGACCGATTTAGACCCGCCGGTTCACCCCGGTTCACTCCGGTTCGCTCCGATTCACCGCCTTGCCAGCCGGTTCTCTGTCGGCTTCCACCGCCAACAGCTCCGTTAGGTCGTCCGCAGCTCGAATCTGGCCTCGGCTTCGTCCAAGGCCGCTGGAAGGTCGCCGGTCCGGCCTGTTCTCTCTCGGCCGTCGGTACCGTTTCCTTTTTCGTAGTTTCTGGCGTTTGCCGGCAGTTTCATCGGTCGTTTTCGGTGTCAATCAGCTCGGCTGCACCTCGAGAAGCCTCGGCTAGGGTCGATCGGGCCTGAATCAGCGTCGATCGCCGGTGATTCCTCTTCTCTCCCCGTCGGTTTCTCTCCCTCGATCCGTCGGATTCCGGTGGTTTCGCCGGCCAATACCGATCTCAAAAGAATCGGCTCCTCCTCCTGAACTCGTCGGTACCTACCGTTCGTGCCCAGCTACCGTGGATCGCCGGGATCAACCCCGTTTTCCCCGCGATCTTCTCTTTCTCCGTTCGCCAAACATGGCCATCGTCGGCGCGCGTCACCGGTGCCCAGAGCTTCGTCGGCCTCTCCTCTTCCTCCTCGGCCCTTCGTCGGAGGGTGATGATCGCCGGTGGACGTGGGTCGGTCGACCACGCGCGGGCAGCTTCCTCAATTTCCCATTCTTCTTCTCTCTCCCCGATAACACTTTCAGATTTCTCTTTTTCTTTTTTTTACACTTAATTCTTTTATTTTTTTATTTATTATTTAATTATTACACTATTCATTAAAATACTCTATAAAAATCTAAAATATCTACCAAAATTAATATTTTATTCCAAATAGATTAATTTAATTTAATTTAATTTATTTATTATATTTTTAATCCTTTTTCGGGTATAATTTCTCCGTATTTTTGGAATATTATCCCGAGTGACTTTTCGGTATTTCTAAAAATTTTGGATCTTGATCAATTGGACTTAAGATTATATAATTTCCTCATTATTGATCAAGATATTCTAAATCCTTATTTTAAATTAAATTTTCTTATCGAATTTATCCCAATTTTTTATCTTTTGACCGTTTTACCCTTGCACGCTTTCGGGATTAATTTAACCCGACTTTCCTTCACGAATACTCACTCATTTCGTATTTTAATTAAATTCGAGTTTTACAACTCTCCCCCACTTAAGGAATTTGGTCCTCCAAATTAGAACCAAGTTAGTTAGTAAATCACTCCGGATACTTCACACATATCATACTCTTTAACTCTTATGTGACTTTTTTTCCAGAGTGTAACACTACCAAAGGATTTTAATTAGGGAGATCGTCTTAAATCTCAATACTTTCTCTTTCCTGTTTAATGCCCGAATCAACTTCTTCAATATACTTATATTTTCATTAAACTGAACTTTTGGAATTCATATTCAATCACCTATGCTGGATCCGGATAGTATTTTCGAATCATCAAAAGCTGGGACACATTGTGGGTGCCTGTTAATTCAAGTGATAACGACAACCTACAGGTCTTATCTCCCACTTGTCCAATCTCTCAAAATATTCAATCCAACGAAACTCAACTTACCTTCTTCCAGAAGCTCGCTATGTCCTTATTCTCTTAGGACAAGTAACTTTCAACCATACCAATTCACCCTCGGTGAATTCTAATACTTTTCTATCTACTCTGAGGTATTTCTTAATCTCTCATCCTTAACTAAACATCCTCAGAGACCTATTATCCAAAGTCGAAAATAATTCTATCTGTCACCCACTTTTTCTTATCCAATTTGGGGAACAACCCCTACAGCCATACACTGCCTAATATCTTATTATCCCGATACTCAAGTGGCAACTGTCACTATTGGCGATTTCGATTTGTAATAACTGATCATCCCAGGAGCATAAAAAATCAAGGGCACACGCTTTCATCGGATCCTCCAGAACCTGTACAGTCCTCTCTGACTGACCATCTGTCTGAGGATGAAAAGCTGTGCTAATACTCAGTCGGGTTCCCATAGCTTCCTAAAAATATCCTCAGAGGTGGGAAGTGAAGCGGGAATCCCTATATGATACCATGCTCACTGGAACGCTACTTAATGTTCCACAATCTTCCTTACACATGAATCCTCATATACACTCTGAGTATTTGGGGATTTCATAACCAGAAGGTGGGTAGACTTAGTCACTCTATCGACTATCATCTAAATAGCTTCGTAATTCACTTAGGTTCTCTGTAACCCATCATAAAATTCATGGAGACTTGCTCCCATTTCTGTGCCGTGTCGATATAGGTAGAGGCTACAATAACCCTGCAGACTTTTAATACTCTACCTTATTCTGCTGACATACTAGGCACTTTTCCACAATCTCTACCATATTTCTTTTCACATCTGACCACCAATACCCTTTTCAGAGATTTCATATATATATATTCGTTACTTTTCGTATGCACTGTATATCCCGAAAAGTGAGCTTCTGATAATATCACTATCTCATCAACGGTGGTCTTGGGGAGCACTTATACTGTCTCTGAACCTCTCTGTAAATCATCGACACTCTCTGTGAACTTTGTCACTATACCCTTCTGAATCCGACCCAAACTATCGACACCATGCCGATAATCACGCTAAGCCTGTCAAATCTGGACACTCTCATCCGGTTCTAGTCTCAGGCTAGCTGTCACACAATCACTGTCATCATCAGAAGGGATCACATCAATACTGAGGCTCACAACTGCTCTAGTA
This sequence comes from Firmiana major, assembly GCA_033439115.1. NCBI lineage: Eukaryota > Viridiplantae > Streptophyta > Magnoliopsida > Malvales > Malvaceae > Firmiana > Firmiana major. Next base: position 78,279,914 of record CM065898.1, on the reverse strand, counting down.
GCTCACGCTCCCTGACCATCATATGTAATACCATCCCGAGGCTCTTTCTGCTCAAGGCATCAGCCATCACATTAGCCTTTCCTGGGTGGTACAATTTTTTCCACAATCAAAATCTCTCAGAAGCTCTAACCCACTATGTATTCTCATATTCGCCTCTTTCTGTGAAAACAGATACTTGAGGCTTTATGATTAGTGCATACCCAAAATTTCTCACCCTGTACATAATAGTACCATATCCTCGGTACAAACACTACCGTTGCCAACTTAAAATCATGAGTCAGATAGTTTATTCCGTGATCAAGGAGTTGTCTGACTCCAAAATTAACTATCTTCCCATTATACATCAATACACAGCTCCTTCATTCTTTCGAGGCATCCATACTCACTGTGAACTTCTTGAGCTATTGGGTACGGTGAAATTAATCACGGTGGTCAATTCATACTTCACTACACCGAAATTCATGTCACATCTATCATCTTATTTATCATCTCATTCAAAGACCACGTTTTCTTAGTTAAACGTGTCAACCAAGTAGACCATATTGAGAACTCGCAACAACCCATTTGTAAAAGCAATTTTCTAATTATTGCTTACAATTTGCCCTAGACTTTAACTACACCCAATATATCATCGATAATGATGATTACAAATTGGTCCAATCCTTGACTTATTTACGCATAAGCGTATAAGATCCTACAAAATCGCTTACGCTTTCAGGTACTAACCTGCGTCATTTCCTTTTCTTATCTTAACGGCTCTTATTAAATTTTACTATGTTAACCTTTATGATTTGTCGAATTTTAATATTCTTATCGTCTTAGTAAAGGTATCCTAATGCTAAAGGTATTTATTACGACGATCGATTTCACGTTATAGGTTATATATATACTTTTAGACGCTGTCAAGTCTTCAAGTGGGGAGGTATTTTGAAATACCTTTATTAACCCTCAGACTTGACCACAATTACTTTACATATCGGTCCATGTGGTCACAATTCATATTCGCTACTAATTGCTTTAATCCCAATTTACTTCACGTATCACATATATTCTTACCTTGCATACGCCTTTTACTCCAATACATCTTGTATTCAGGATCTATCTTATCTTAAAGATTATCTCCTTCCGTATATCCCTCATGACAAAACTCTTTCATTATTCATTCCGTGAGTACAATCCTTTACTCCTTTAATTTCAATCGCTGCACCCCTTTTTATCACTTCTCAACACTTACAGTATACTTTTCAATGATGTTTTCACCCCTGTTTTCAACTTAAAATCTCTATATCCATATTCCGTTAATTAATCCTCCTCTATTGGGGTACTCATTTATCAGTATTGTGCCCATGGGTGTAGGCATTCATACCTTTTACTCACTTATATGCGAATGAAGGCGGTATGAATAAATGAGTGACACCAGGATCAATGAACATATGTACTTTATTATTCATAACAAGTGTGGTATCTTACACCACATCCATGAAACATCAATAGTGTCCTGGTCCAAGACATCCTCTCGCCTTCGTCCAACAGCCTACTTTCCTTTTTCCTTTCGGCTACGGCCTCCCTTTTCGTTGCAGCTATACCAACGAAGTTTTTCTCTGTCTCTTTACTTTTCTGTGGGGCGATCTCGCCCAACTTTGTGCAATCAAAATCAATGGTCCGTCTTACCACACTTAACGACCATTTTCATCAATACAGTGTAGGTATAGACCCTCTTTCCGTGGTATCTACCACACATCCCACACTGCTTACAGTGCTTACACTGCTATACTGCTTCGTAGCAGGTCAGGGCCCTCCAATCACAATATCCCTTAAAAGTGCTAAAATTGGATGCACTGGGCCTTACCAATCATCTTACCCCGTGATTTATCAACTCTAATCTCTTACCATCTGGTCTCTTTCCTGCTCTGACATCTCTGTCATTCTCTATTCTCTTCTGTCTCTATTTCGACCCTTACTACCTTTCTCAATCTCAGAGGCGTGCAACACTCGATCTTATTCACGCAACTGTATTCTATGCACTGCCTCGACATAAGTAGCGAGCCAATCGGACTCTAATCGACAATTTGAGTCATTTCATGAACTTTTGGACTTTTCCAACTCTCACTGTCCACAATATCGGGTTCATACTTGCTCAAGGATGTAATCTGAGTTTCATACTCATCAATCAACCAATGACTATGGGCAGTGTAAGAAACTTTATCAATAAATTCCTTTAAGTAGTGCCCGAAATATTCAGTCACCAGAATACATCTAGAATTATATTCTCATGTCAGCTATGAATATCTAACTCTTCAGATGGGTTGAGCGGACTCCCACCAATGCTACGTCTCGCCCTCTAATATAAATGTATTTTAAAAGTCACTTTCTTAGTCGACATACATCGAAAGAATCCGTACAACTTCGCTATCTTATTCACCCAGTCCTCAGCAACTATTGATTTCTTTACTTCGCTATATATCGGAGGGGTGTGAAGATCTCTATACTTTGAGGCATCTGTTTAGGCTTTACTATGCCTATCCTCAACTACATGCATAGACTGAGTAAACAACTCTGAAATATTTTCTACATTTCACTCCATCCTCTTGGAGCGTGTCTCAATACTGTTTGGTCTCTTTATAGGACCCTGTGGAGTATGCTCAACATCAGCCTCCACCTCACTCTCATTTCGAGTCTCATGTGACGACTCATTCGACTCTCAGACCGATCTCTACGGCCTCGAGCATGTGTACTCGCCCCTCTACCATAGAGGCTATCATTTATAAAAACTATATTCTTGCATTCGAAACTAAATTCTTAGCTGCTGTTCCACCTTGATATACACAATTGTATCTAAACAATGCACAGTACATGGGGATGTAATTTTACTTAACTACTAACACCGACTCATATCAGGCTAACTCAGCTCTGATACCATTAAATCTGTCACGACCCAAATTACCTAAAAATCCCTACAAATTTTTTGTTTTTTTATTTCCTTATCCGTCGTGAACAGTTATACTACTAAACAGTTAGGCTATGATTCGGTGTTAGTACCTCTCACCTATTTACCATTCCATTTTCATATTTCATTTACATATCAATTTATTTAAACTAAATACTTCCCCAATATTACATCCATATACAGTACTGTGCATCTATACGTTCAGATACAAAATTATACAAATGTGTATACCTGGTCTTGATAAGAAGCAGCGGATAACCGAGATGCGAGACTATTGTCGCTCTCTTCTACTGAATGTACCCTGTGGGGTGGAAAATGAAAGGGTGAGCGAAACGTGCTCAGTAAGGCAATAATGTAAGCAGGTAGATAACTATACTATCTACGTGCTGATAATGGCATGACATAAAATCATTTACATTTGGAGCATGAGGTATGACTAAAACGATGCCACATGTATGTATATATCATATAAGAGAAATCATGAAATCGACATGTGAAATAAACATGGCAAAATCATCATGTATGACATCTCATGCTCATCACATTAAAACTTATTAATTTCATCATAAACTCTTCACTTTAAAACTTATTTGTTTAATCACAAAACTCATCACTTTAAAACTCATTTGTTTCATCATAAAACAACTTCATCAAGGTCAAACCCATCTCTCGGGAATACCTTGATTCATTAAATCACATCTCTTTTAAAAACATATTCGGGACTACGCCTCCATCGGGTTTGTCCTGGTCTATCCAGACCGTATGATATCATGTGAGGCATGTAGGTTACTATATGAAAAATCGAGGACTATGGCCATACTATGTCCCTGTGATCCCAGGCTACACGGATCCCGGTGTGCGGGGCATCACAACTGCAACGGGAGGTGGGGTCAAGTCCTACTCGCCAGAATATCAAGTAACATCATAGAGTCATCATGACTGCGCGGTACAGCGTACTCCATGTGACATACACGGTACATCGTACTCCGTGGACCCATATCATAGTCTGGGGGTGCCTGCCGTAGGTCTTATCCACCCCAATACTATGTCGATAACCAACTCATGTCTCAAAGTATACGTGCGAGCATCTCAACTCTCTGTGACACACAGTCTATAGGAGGCTTCCGCATGACTATATGCATGTCAACTCACGTCTAGTGCGAGCGAAGCTCCAGCACCACGCTATGCATATCATGATATCTAAAATCTCGTGCGAGCGAAGCTCCAGCACGATTTTGTGCACACACAAATTTCTCGTACGAGCAATGCTCCAATATAGCTTTTCATGAGAAATAAATCAGTAAACTTGAGTGCGAGGAAGATTCTAACACTCTTTTTATTCATGTAAATACGATAGGTGGCTCAATCTTGATAAAACATCTTTTAAAATAGTAACCGGTACAAACCGGTACCCTTTCGTGTAATTCATGAAATCAATAGCCAACCTATGTGTAAATTTGCTTAAACCAAAGCAATACATTCATATAAAGCATCAAAACATGTAAATCATGCAATTTATCTGCCTTACTACCCTTTTTGTAAATTTTACTCCTAGGGGCAAAATCGTCTTTTTTCTTTATTCATCTAAGCCCTGGTTTTCGTAAAATTATCATTTCGTTTTCTAAATACTTTAAGTAATTCTAGACCCTGTAATTCCCCTCAAAATTACATATAGGTATCTCTATGCACTTACAAAATTCCCTTACCTCATTTTCCTGTCGAGTCTGACCTTTCCACTGATGTCACATCGCGCAGTCCGATCTGCTCCCAGTCAAACCTCTGGAACTGCGTATCAATATTCTTCAGGTCAGATATTATACAACGTAATTGTATTTCCTATTTTCTAGGCTTAATTTAAATCATTGGGCCCGTTTACCTCTATTGGGCCCGATTGCACCTTAATGGGCCTTAATCGGCCTTAAGCCCGTTTTCCACTTAATTTTCACATTATCGAGGCCTATTGGGCTCATTGGACCCACCAACAATTTCTTGGACCTCGTTCTAACTCTCAATTAGCTCAATTTAATATTTACGACAATTTATCTAAATTTTCATAATTTAATTCAATTTATGCGGAATTTAAATTCATATCACGCATAACGATGTAAATTATCATAAATAAGGGTCACTTACCCGAGATTCCATGCTAGTTCGTAAATCGAGGCTATCTCGAGCTCTTGGTGGATGCCAATTATCGAGCTACACAATTCCATAATTTTTCGGGTAAGTTTTCAGCCCAATATTAATTAAATTAAATACTCCAAAATTTAAATCGGGTCAATTCGACCGCTCACTGACTTACCCGAAACTCGATTGCATCACTGAAATTTTCTCCAATTTTTTCTCTTTTTCTTTTTCCCTTTTTTTCTTCCTTTTTTTCTCTCTTTTTGGCTGAACCGGTTCAGTCCGGTTTGGACCGGTTTAGACCCACCGGTTCACCCCGGTTCACTCCGGTTCGCTCCGATTCACCGCCTTGCCGGTCGGTTCTCCGTCGGCTTCCACCGCCAACAGCTCCGTTAGGTCGTCCGCAGCTCGAATCTGGCCTCGGCTTCGTCCAAGGTCGCCGGAAGGTCGCCGGTCCGGCCTGTTCTCTCTCGGCCGTCGGTACCGTTTCCTTTTTTCGTCGTTTCTGGCGTTTGCCGACAGTTTCGCCGGTCGTTTTCGGTGTCAATCGGCTCGGCTGCACCTCGGGAAGCCTCGACTGGGGTCGATCGGGCCTGAATCAGCGTCGATCGCCGACGATTCCTCTTCTCTCCCCGTCGGTTTCTCTCCCTCGATCTGCCGGATTTCGACGGTTTCGTCGGCCAATACCGGTCTCAAAAGAACCGGCTCCTCCTCCTGAACTCGTCGGTACCCACCGTTTGTGCCCAGCTACCGTGGATCGTCGGGATCAACCCCGTTTTCCCCGCGATCTTCTCTTTCTCCGTTCGCCAAACACGGCCATCGTCGACGCGCGTCACCGGTGCCCAGAGCTTCGTCGGCCTCTCCTCTTCCTCCTCGGCCCTTCGTCGGAGGGTGATGATCGCCGGTGGACGTGGGTCGGTCGACCACGCGCGGGTAGCTTCCTCGGTTTCCCCATTCTTCTTCTCTCTCCCCGATAACACTTTCAGATTTCTCTTTTTTTTTTTTACACTTAATTCTTTTATTTTTTTATTTATTATTTAATTATTACACTATTCATTAAAATACTCTATAAAAATCCAAAATATCTACCAAAATTAATATTTTATTCCAAATAGATTAATTTAATTTAATTTATTTATTATATTTTTAATCCTTTTTCGGGTATAATTTCTCCGTATTTTCGGAATATTATCCCGAGTGACTTTTCGGTATTTCTAAAAATTTCGGATCTTGATCAATTGGACTTAGGATTATATAATTTCCTCATTATTGATCAAGATATTCTAAATCCTTATTTTAAATTAAATTTTCTTATCGAATTTATCCTGATTTTTGATCTTTTGATCGTTTTACCCTTGCACGCGTTTGGGATTAATTTAACCTGACTTTCCTTCACGAATACTCACTCATTTCGTATTTTAATTAAATTCGGGTTTTACAGCATGAGGCTTTGTCATTCATGGATGGATCATCTGGTTATAATCAAATTCGAATGGCGCCAAAAGATGAAGAGCTAACCGCATTTCGAACACCTAAGGGGATTTATTGCTATAAAGTAATGCCCTTTGGTTTGAAAAATGCTGGTGCAACTTATTAACGTGCTATGCAGAGAATTTTTTATAACCTACTGCATAAAACAGTAGAATGTTATGTTGACGATCTTGTGGTCAAGTCAAAGAGAAGAAACGACCATTTAGAAAATCTTCGTTCAGTGTTTGATAGGCTGAGGAAGTACTAACTGAAGATGAACCCGCTGAAATATGCCTTTGGAGTGATATCTGGGAAGTTCCTTGGTTTTATCGTGAGACACCGAGGCATTGAAATAGATCAATCCAAGGTAGACGCTATCCAGAATATGCCAGAGCCTAAGAACTTAAAAGAGCTCCGAAGTCTTCAGGGTAAATTGGTATACATTCGAAGGTTTATTTCAAACCTAGCTAGAAGATGCCAACCATTCAGTTGATTAATGAAGAAGGACGCACGATTCGAGTGGGATGAATCTTGTAACAATGCTTTTAATGCGATTAAGAGATACTTGCTTAATCCTCCAGTTTTGGGAGCACCAATTCATGGAAAGCCATTAATCCTTAATATTGCTGCACAAGACAAGTCCTTGGGAGCATTACTCGCACAAGAAGATGAGCCAAAGAAACAAAGGGCTTTATACTATTTAAGTCGAACACTTGTAGGGGCAGAATTAAACTACTCCCCTATTGAGAAAATGTGTCTTGCTTTGTTCTTTGCCGTTGATAAACTAAGACACTACATGCAAGCATACACAATCCATTTAATAGCACGAGCAGATCCTGTAAAATATATTTTGTCCAGACCAGTTCTTTCTGGGAGATTGGCAAAGTAGGCGGTAATCCTTCAACAATATGACATTGTTTATGTTTCCCAAAAGGAGGTGAAGGGGCAGACCTTGGCAGATTTTCAAGCAGATCATCTTATCCCGTCTGATTGAAAATTGTCAGATGATTTACCCGATGAAGAAGTCCTTTTTGTCGACTTGAAGCTAAGCTGGAGGTTATTCTTTGACGGTACTTCAAGACAAAGTGGAGCAGAAGCGGGGGCAATTCTCGTTAGCCTTTACAATCAAGTCTTACCATATTCTTTTATCTTGAGTGAATTATGCTCTAATAATGTTGTTGAATATCAAGCACTTATTTTAGCCTTAGAAATGACACTTAAAATGGGGATTAAAGACATTGAAGTGTATGGAGACTCTAAGCTGATAATACATCAACTCTTGGCAGAATATGAAGTCAAGAGAGAAGATTTGATTTTATATTTCAAATATGCTAAACGGTTAATGGATAAGTTTGATTACATAACGTTGAAACATATCCCAAGAGGTGAAAATCGGTAGGCAGATGCTTTGGCTAACTTGGCAACAACTTTGGCCATCAATGAGGATGAAAAGTTGAATGTTCCAATATGTTGCAGATGGATAGTGCCTCTACAAGGCATAGTTCATGAAGAAGTCAGTGCGATATCGGTATGCACAATTGAAGTTGAAGATTGGCGATAGCCTATTATTGATTATCTTCAGCGTGGCAAACTTTCGAATGATTTATGTCACAAGTCTGAAGTGCGGCGAATAGCAACAAGGTTCATCTATTATAAAGATACCTTGTATCGCAGGTCATTTGATGGACAATTCTTACATTGCTTAGGAAGTGAGGAAGCCAGACAAGTGTTAGAAGAGGTTCATTCTGGAATTTGTGACGTACATCAATCTGGGCCGAAAATGCATTACAAGATCAAGAGAATGGGGTATTATTGGCCTACAATGGCGCAAGATGCTATAGATTTTGCAAAGAAATGTCAACCATGCCAATTCCATGCCAATTACATACATCAGCCACCAGAGCCTCTTCATCCCACAGTTGCATCGTGGCCTTTCGATGGATGGGGTCTTGATCTTATAGGACCATTGCCTAAGTCTTCAAGAGGGCACTTATACATTCTGGCTACAACAGATTATTTCTCCAAGTGGGCAGAAGCGTTACCTTTCAAAGAGGTCAAGAAAGAACAAGTGGTAGAATTCATTCGTGTGCAGATTATCTATCACTATGGAGTTCTTCGGTACATCATCACTGACAATGGCAAACAATTCTACAATAGCCTCATGGATAAGTTGTGCGAGAAATTTAATTTCAAACAATACAATTCTTCCATGTATAATGCCTCAGCAAATGGCCTTGCAAAAGCATTCAACATGACACTTTGTAATTTGTTGAAGAAAGTTGTTGCGAAGAGTAAAAGAGATTGGCATGAAAGAATCGGAGAAGCACTCTGGGCGTATCGCACTACATATCGAACACCCACGCAAGCTACTCCATATGCCTTTGTTTATGGTGTCGAAGCCATTCTTCCGTTGGAATGTCAAATTCCTACCTTAAGAATCGCCATCCAAGAAGGCTTAACATAAGAGAGCAATTCCCAATTGCGCCTTCAAGAGTTTGAAACGTTAGATGAAATACGTTTGTAAGGACAACAATATTTTGAATGTTATCAAGCACGCCTCTCTAAAGCTTTTAACAAGAAAGTCCGCCCACGTTCCTTTCAAGTAAGAGATTTAGTGCTCGCCATGCGCAGGCCAATTAACTTTCATCATCATCCTGGTGATAAGTTTACTTCCAAGTGGGATGGACCTTATGTTGTGCAAGAAGTTTATACAAACAATGCTTACAAGATAGTCGACAGTGAAGGATTGCGAGTCGGCCCTATCAATGGAAAATTTTTGAAACGCTATTATGCGTGAAAGCTCCAATTTAACGCTATTATGCGTGAAAGCTCCAATTTCTATGCACAACATCAAATAAAAAAAAAAGCCTGCTAGATTGAAAACCCCATTGGGGCGCTCTAGGCAAAAATTAAGGAAAAACCTGTTAGATTGAAAACCCCATCGGGGCAGTCTAGGCAAAAATTAAGGCAAAGCCTGCTGGATTGAAAACCCTATCGGGGCAGTCTAGGCAAAAATTAAGGCAAATAAAAAAATTAACACAAAATTCAATATATATATATATATATATAAAGCACAAAAAAAAAAGAAGAAAAAAAAATCAAGGAATTTTGTCATAGCTAGTAGGTTTTTGATATTCATGGACTTCAAGTTCCGTACGTACTTCATGCCTAGCATACATACGCCCATATCTTGAAGTGGGGGCATTTGTAGGCATTAAAAAAATAATAATAATTAATTAGTATTATTAGTTAATTAAATTAAATATTTAATTAATTAATAATTTCTAATAAATTGGTGATAAATAAAAATTATTAACCAATTGTATTATCTCTAATTAAATTAAATTAATTAGAGATAAACCCTGAAGTGATCGAGTCCCTTTAGAACTCTCTACCATCAAGTATTATAAATAGAGAGCTCTTCCACACTCAGAATGTACTCAGAAGAAGCAGACAGAAAGCACTGAAGAAGAGCATAGCACATAGAGAAGAGAAGTCTGAGCCTGATTTTATCACTCTCACTTGCAGCCTAGTCTGTAACAAGAACCATGGCATTCGATGCTTCCTGTACTGCTCCTGTCTAGCAAAGAGCCAAAGATCGTAGCGTGTCTACTATTGCTATTGATTCAACCTCCTCCTCATATAAAGTAAGAAGTGCCACATTCCCTTTCGCTCGCCACAGCCTCCCTACTCAGGAATTAGCCTAACGGCAGAGCTCTTGCTGCACTCAACTCAAAATTGTTATGATGATAGTACATATAAGGTAAGGCAGGAATAAGACCGAAGCTCCGCTTTCCTGCTAAGCTCAACTCAAAAAGGCTCCACAAGCGCGATAGAGGAGTAATTAACGCGCGTTGAGCGAGCAGCAAGGTTTCTATTCGACCACGTGAACGCAGTCAAGTTTTTTCTTCAACAAAACCGTTAGCAAATCTACAAGAGGACAACAAGTCACAGATCGTTCTCTCAACAATCAGTCACGCCGCTACAAATCCACGAGGAACCACAGACCGTTCTCTCAACGATCAGCCACGCCGCTGCAAATTCAAGAGTAACAACAAGCCCTTTGGCCGTTTCTCTCAACAATCACTCATTCCACTCCGTCGGGATTAAGCGTCAAGCCCTCGACAAGTGCAATCAGGAGATCGAATCAGAGGATCATAATTCTTTTTGTAAAGAATTCAAAACAGAGACTTGTACTCACACATAAATACAAATATCAAATTTTGTCACTAATTCGTGTTCTAATTTTTCAGACTCGAAAATTTGTATAGACAGTGTCCAATGAGATTATTTAGGTAAACAACTCTTGTCAATTGTATCTCATGCAACTCCTGAATAGTTGGGTGAATAACTCTTATTCTAACTCATCATATAGGTTAAAGCACAACCTATGCCTATAAATCTTATTAGGTTTGACTGAGCCAATACCCTAATTTGATTTAGTTAAGTCTAACCCAATACATTTGGACATAACTTTTATCTCATGCAATGTAAATGACTACGGTAGGTATGGCCTTAATTGAGCCAAAAGAGCACAATACCAAACAAAGTCTCTTTCACATGCACCATATTGGAAGGCATCTTAATTTGTTATTTTTGACTTAATATTTATTTTGAGGGATTTATTAATTTACTGTCTCACATATCATGCTTTTCTAACATATATATCAACATATATAAATAAAAGCATAAAATTAAACATGGCATGGTTATGACTTTTCTATTACAAATGAACCTAGGGATACATTACTTTCTAATGTCTTCTCCTCGGTTTCCCTTCAAATGTCACCTTGGTTCACCTTGGCATCAAACCATCTTGGCTTCAAATGTTGTATATTTTACAAGATAATCCTAATTTATTTATGTAACTATTACAAAAATAAATTTCAAATGAAATCAAGGCTCGCAAGCTCAATTTAAATCAATTTAAATAAAATTACAATCCATGTAAACCTAGGCCCATAACTATGCAACATGCATCCATCCATATCACATACGAATCAAGCATCAAGCATACATAATAATAAATTTAATCAATTACCAGTATCAAGTACTGTTTTAATTTAATTTTAATTCTCAAAATTCAATTTAGGCTCCAATTGAAATTTTAATCTTATTAAAATCTCAAAAACCATTGGATAATTCTTATCCAATTTTTAAAATAAAAAATTTTATTTTAAAACATTTTTAATTTTAAAGTTTTTACTAAGATATCTTTTGAAATTTTAATCTCATTAAAATCTTAAAATCATCGGGTAACTCTTATCAATTAACAAAATATCTCTTTAAAATATATTTAGTTTAAAACTCTATCAGGATCACTTTTATCATAATTTATTTTTAATTAAAATATATTTTAAATAAATAAAATAAATAAAATTTTTTAATTTAATTTTTTTAAGTGCAGGGCTTTTGTCAACAACAATTCTAAATATTGCAAGATTCCATCAAACAATTTTGACAACTATTCGTCTATTCTAATAATCAACTATATTAGATGAAAGCTTGCAGAGCTCTTGTCAAATAATTTTGACAAAGCCTGTAAGGTTTTTGTTAAACAATTTTGACAACTACCTAGATAATAGTTGCAATAAGTATATTAAAATCTGTAATCATACTCACATAAAAGCCTACAAGGTTTTAAATTTATAATTGTCTTACAATTATTTTAGGGTTACCCAAACGAATATTAAAAATTAAAATTAAACTTATAACAAGTTATAATAAAAACAAGCATCGCCGCGAATCGAATCTGCTATCCCGAAAGGTGTTTACACACCGGTTTGAATACTGCTATAAAGCTTCATTATCTCAGTCTATCATGTCAAACAAGAAAAAGTAGCGGATTAGAAAAACAACAAAACAAAATAAAAAAGAATATGTAACAAAATTGCTTTCGGGATAAAATTATACTTTTTCGATGTTGCTCGTGTAAAGATATTCAACCTTTTGAATTTTGGCAGCCCACAAATAGTACTCGGTTTATCGTTAACTCGAAACTCATAACTAAGAGAAACCCTCTAACAGTATCCGCATAAGTATGACACAAAACGAGTCTTTTACTAGGCACATGGTGGAGCCAATGACAAAAGGGAGGGAAAAGGGAATTGTTTTGTAAATGCTAGCTCCAAGAGGTAGAGGAACTATTCAGAACATTCTATCATAACTTTTATGATTTAATATTGTTTATATAATGTCTCTCAACAAAACTTTAAAAAAGTTTCAGCCTTAGTCCAACTAGATTGGGTCCATTTGGATCTTTTTAAAATTATTTAATCTAAATTTAATTGGTTTGTTGAGCATATTCTAATAAAATCTTATCTCTTGCATATAAGATTTAATTTCGCGTTAATTTCATCTCAATTTGAAATATGTATGTACTTAAAAAACTCTGACAATGATACATAGCATCAAGTTCTTAGTTGTTTTGGCAAAAGACTGCTTTTCTCACAAGCGTTTCTTTTAATGGAATTTTTCATATTTTATTAAAATTCTCCGGTGTAGCAACACCCCCATAAGAATGCTCCGCTAAAGGATGCTATTAGTTGTGTAACGACATTGATAACTAAATAAAACTTAATGAATTCAAAGCAATACTACATAACAATATTATAAACTTTAACTAGATAAGTTCATCGTACATTAAACACAATTTTCTTTTATGGAATTAAACACAATTAAAAGCACAAAATAGAACAAACCTTAAGATACAATTGTATCTCCATCATAGCCAGCAATCTTGTCAATGATCTTGGCCACGACATCTTTGGACTCCTTCAGCAGCTTGATGCTCTTTTCCAACTTCTCTCGCTTTCTAGAAACTGCGGGAGATTCCACCAACATCCTTTCGATTCCATGCCCATCTGGCCCCATCAACTCATTCACAATCGCCTCAAGGTCATTATTCACAAGATTATGAACACTATACCGCAAATGCAATGCCATGGAATCAACCAACCTTCTCAGAACTATCTTCCAGTATGCAATCATTTTCATCTTCAAGTCAAAAGCTAATTGCTTGACAACATTGGGATGCTGTCTGAGATGCTCAACTTCAATATCTCCAACTCCTTCAAGAGTCACCCTGCTAGAGTACCCGTACATGTTTCGTGCAGTATTTAAATTGTTGACAAAATTTTCTTCTTGAGTCATGAGCTTAGTCCATTCCGTCATGTAATCAGGATTACAAGTATAATCCGTCAGCTTCTCCATCTGCACAATCTCCTTCAGCCAATCGATTGACTGCTTTCTCTTCTTTACAACGAGATCATGAGCTGCTTTCATTGTAGAAACCTTAAGCTGGTAATATATTTCCGAGTGGCGCATCAAAACAAAACCCACCACTTTATCTATGTATTCCCACATCTTTTCAGCAAATTTAATTGGCAAAGTGGAAATCTGATCAACTTTTCTCTGCAAGATACGAAGGAAGGCATTGTGAGGAAGAAAATTTGGTAATGCAATTCCGTTAGCATCTTTTAAAACGTTGATCTCTTCTATTAAAAAGTCTTTTGTGTGATCACTTTCTTCACATTTGTGAAGCTCAACAAAGAACTCGTTTAGCATTTCAGCTAAACGAGCAGTACCATGTTTGGTACGATCATCAGGGTATTCATCAAATTCCCCTCTCAAAAGAAGTTTCCTGAGGGACTCTTTAGCTGCTCCAATGATCCTCATGATAACTGTCATGGCATCTGAAAATGAGGTCAAAGCCTTGGGCATTCTTTCCAGCTCTGAAACACTTGCACTCAGCTTGTCACTAATGTTTTTCACCATCACCGGTAAGCTCCTAGCAATAATTCTTTCTTGAATTTCAACAAGTTTTTGAGCCAACACCGGAACACCAACAATTGATTTATCAATCCTTGACAGATGTGGATCGGTTTGGAACAATCTGGCCTCTTCCATCCTTGCTTCTTCAAATGACTCATCACCAATGCGATTTCTAACACAAACATAACCAAGTCCTATATTCACATCATCAGCATAAACCTTTTCATAAAGCTCCTCAGGGGCCCTATCAGCCTTGGTAATCACAGCAAGAGTTCTCTCACCTTTCTTGTCCACTATCTGTGACATCCTAATGGATTCACAGGTTGGAAAATCAACGGTGGCAGACAGAACATTGAGGATAATGCTTTCCTCAGGTATTATGTACTTCATGATAATAGCTCTGATCTGCTCATATATATTTTCAGGTTGTCCGTGGACAGGCACTCTAGTAATTCCAGGAAGATCAACCATGGTAAGATCGGGAACACCATCCTTTTTCACCACTAAAGTTAGTGGGGTGTTAGATATGCCCTTACCCTGGCCTGCAACCTCATCAGTTGCAAGGTTAATGGCTGTTGCGATGTGGGATTCCTCTACAGGAACTTTCTTGTCATTGTACTCCAAGTGTATCTCTGGCGTTGGACTTTGATGACTTTGCAGCCTCATTATGAGGGGTACTCTAGTACAAATTCCCTGGCTTCGAGGAAGACCAATACCAGCCAGTGATTCAAGAACACTGGACTTCCCTGATGATTGGTCTCCAACTACAACAATGGTAGGGAGTTGTATGCCTTCTTTCTCGACCATAAGCAGCCTGAGCCTGTCAATGGCATCAAGAAAAGGTCGAATTTTGCTATTATATGACGAAATAATTGGAGCTTGGACTTGTGCTGCCACCAAGTTTTGCTGTTCCATAGGAGGAGTTGCTGGATTTGATTGAGAACCTTCATCATCATGGATGATGAGTAACCGGTCAACTCGAATGCCCCCTAAATCAACACTCTCATATCCACTCATTTTTTAGATAAACAACAGTACTGTGATTGTGGCTGGAGAGAAATTAAAAGCAGAAAAGCGAGATGTTTTAGAAGAAAATTTTCAAGGTAAATAGCTACAATATATTGAAAGTGGTGGGAAGCTTAAAGCAACAAGCTTTTTGTAAAGAGATGACGACTTCATGGAAGCTGTTTTGCTTTTGTTTTTTCCTGGTACTAAAGCTCATTCAAGCTTTAAGTATTCCTAGGTTGGCTTTATAAAGAGATTATTATATTTTAAAAGAACGCACATTTATATTTTGCTACAATCTAAATAATATTTTACAATCATACTTTTATTAGTTTTGCTATATATATTGTATATTTAGAAATAATAGATTGTTTATAAAATAAGAATCAGTATCAGCTTGGGACAGGACAGAATGGAACAAAGCAGCATAAACAACAGAAGAAGGAAGAATAAAGCGTGGAACATCCTATACCAAAACTCAAGAAACAAGCAAAGCAAGGTACAAAGTCATGAATAGGCAATGACATATGTGATGCTAACTCAAAAAATTATATAAGTGATGTAAGATTCTGTTAAGTTTTTAAATAAAAACAATTCATAGTGAAAAATTTTGTATTTGAATTCTCACTGGATTAAATTTTATTGGATCAGCGTTGGTCATGAAATGTAAGTGAAGATTAATCTCATACTTAATATAATATAAAAACACTTTATGATTTAAAAAATAAATGAGATATGTGATACAACTGCATAATGATACAACGTGACAGTAATTTATAAAGAAAATGATCTGTTTAGACGAGGCATCTTATATATAAATATATAAAAATCAAATTTTTTTATTAAAAGATGATATGCTACTTGGATAGATTAATTTTTTGACATTGAGACAGTTTATGTTAAGTGGATATCATATAAACTTATCGATGTAAATTAAAATTAAAAACTAAATATTTATTAATTTTATTCAATAATGATAATTGTTTTATATCTTTTGGAATTAGGATATCCCATTAAGATTTTAGTTTGTGTTATTCAAAGGTCTTCTCTCGCACATGAGTTAGCAAAAATATGCTCTTATATCTGGGTCAGATAGATTTTGGATAGAAGAATGTCCCTTGTTTATTATAGATATTGTTATTTCTGATTGTACCAGAGTTTATGATTGATTAATGAATCCATTTTCCTTTGAAAAGCAACAAAAATAAAACTAGGTAAAAATAAATGATCCTATTTGCAAATCAAAAGATGACTTTTATTATTTTTTTTCTATCTCCGAGAGTTTCTTTAAAGTATATTTGATTCGAATTATTAAATAAATTATTAGTTTATAAATTGCCAGTAGAGTTCTTAAAATTCATATATTAAATGACTGCATGTCCAATTAAGTTATTTTTTTTAAAAAAAAATAGAAAATTAATACAACAAATAAATGAACATGTGATAACCCTTCAAATTGTATGTTCCAATAATAGTCTTTTAAAAAATTCTTATGTAAATATAAAAACTTAGTCAATCAACTTATATTTTTTTTAAACGAAAATTGGTATGTATGGAGGAGTCTCATAAATCCATATTGGCAAAAATACAGCTTTTTAATATTAAATTATAAATAAAATCACTTAATGCTACGAAAAGAAAAAAAAATTATAAGTGTACTACTTATTTTTTTAATAATTTCACCTTTTAGTATTTTATATAGCTGTCATATTTGCAATATAATGCAACTTATTTGGAAAAAAATAAAAAGTCATTTGTATCCTATAAATCCATCAAATGCCTTTAATATCCTCTTGATTAAGTGATTATGAAAAGATTATAATATATTGTAAAGTTTTGGTTCGAATCCAAATAATTTCACCTCCACTCTCAATTATTAAACATTTTCCTTAAAAAAAAAGTTTAATTTTCGTTAAATTTGAAAAATCAAAATTTAGATCCAACTTCATTTTTTAAGTTTGAGATAAACTCAAAAAAATATTTAAACCACTTGAACTATCAATTGTTATTTTTTTAATCATACAATATGATAATAAAATGGTAAATTAATTATAAATATTGAACTATCTGTTAAAAAAAATTTGATTAAGTTCAAGAACCGCTTAGACTTAGCGTGAGTGTATATATTGGTTTATATAGCCTACCTAGTATTAAGATAAAAGTTGATAATGATGACGAAGAAGTTCATGAGTTGCTTTAATCAAATATTAAGATATTCAAATTTGACTTAATTCGTTATTTAAATAACTGAAACTCAATAAAAAATAAACAAATTAAATTCAAATACTTATCTAAACGAACTTGAATAATTTAAGAGCAATTCAAATTATTTAGACTTTAACCAAGATTTAAGAGTCGAATGAACACGGGCTAGATTTCACAAAGAAAAATTAATAACCATTTAGATGAATAACATGAGTAAAAGGTAGAGGCAGTTAAAAGAGAAGGAAAAAAACAAAGTAGGGCAAAAAAAATAAACTGCTTCATCTAGACAAAAAATCAAGAGAGGAAAAAAATTCAAAAAATTAAATTGCAATAAATAAATAAATAAACGACATCAATAAGACTGTTCAGAAAATATACAATATTCAAAATGCGAGGGAGAAATTTGACTATTCCTAGTACAATGCATGTGTGAGATGTATAATTTGCATGTCCAGCCTTGATATTTGGAATAAACCAAAATAAGAGTTTTGGTAAATTTGGAATAAACCGAAAGAAATTAGGTTAAACTGATTGAAAATATGGACTCAAAACGTAAAAATATACGGAGTCCAAGAAGGAAAGTTAGTGCAAAAATGATAACCCAAAAATTACCCCACAATGGGAATTTATCTCCGAAATAAGGAATAAATATATTTCCGGAGAAATAAAAATAAAATATGACAAACATATATATTTGAAGAAATAAAAATAATATATATGTACATGTGTGTACGGATACCAATGTACATAAAATATATTGTAATAATATTATTATAGTAATAATAAATAATAATAAGAGATATTTTATTATTATTATTATATTATTATTATAATATTATTATAAGATATTTTTATACTATATTATATTATATTAAATTGTAATATTGTATATTAAAGGAAAAAAAAGAAGAGAAATCTGAAAAAGAAAAAGGGAAAAAACGAAAGAAAAAAAAAAAGAAACAGAAGAGAAAACATGAGAGAACCCGAGAACCAACACCCGATCCTTGCCTTTCCTTCCTCCGGCGAGCAATGAGGGCGAGAGAGCACAGGGAGAGGACCGACGAGGGACGATCGACCTCCAGGTAGCTCGATGTGCTGCGGAACGTCGAAAAATGACAAATCAGAGGGAGGACAGTCGCGAGAGAGAGAAGAGAAATCGGACAGCACCGGCGTCGATTTGGCCCAAGCCCAGCCGATCGAATGTTCCCCTGGTGAAGCTGCGTCGAACGGCAACAGAATCGGCTTGAGTACCGGTCGAAAATGTCGCCAAAGGCAAAATCGTACCTGAACCGGTTCAGATCGGTTCAGTGTGAAAGGGGCTGAACCGGTTCAAATCAGTTTAGTAGGAGAGAGAAAGAGGAGAGAGAAAAAAATTTGAGAAAAAAATTCGATGTTGCCCCGGCACAAAAGTAGACCGGTAAGCGGTCGAAATTGATAGATTTATTTTTCAAAAAATTAATTTGAATTTATATTTGATCGAAATTGACCGGTTTAAATATATATTAGTGTGTAGCGCAACGGTCGGTGACAAACACGAGTTCGAACAAGCCTCGATTTATGTGCCACCGAAAAATTTGACTCCCAGAGATATATACGGAGCCAGATAGATTGAAATACGAAAACGAGAAAAGGTGAAAGAGCAATCGACGTGATTCCAGATAAGGGATCTTTGCGAGCGCTTAGAGATAGCTGTATGTATTTTTATCGTCGTTTACATACACTTAAATTTCGTATAGAGTATAGATATGAAATTTCTGGATAGTACTCAAATATGAGAAAAATTACGAAAATACCCCTAGACCCGAGAAAAATTTGGAAATGAATAAAGCGCATGAACATGACATTTTACATGTGAAAAGGAGGTTTTGTGGAGCCAAAATGATAGACTGGCTCACGATTTGATTGTATGCATTAAATTGCACGTTTTTATGAAATGTGATTTGATAAGATGTTGCCTTCTCACTCTGTTTTGTACCGTTTTACGTATCGTACTCGATTTTGAGTACCACTATTATGGGAAATAGAGCCAACTATCTATTTGTGTGTGTGAAATCGTGCTAGAGCTATGAGGTATGTGGATTTATCCAGATCCACTTGGACTTAATTTTGATGTGACATATGAACAGATCGTGCTGGAGCACTGCTCGCACTGAATTCTGTTGTGATGTATGATTGAGATCGTGCTGGAGCCCTCGTGTTGGACTGTGTGTCACACTGACTTGCTCGTACTAGATCTAAGACGACAAGCTATGGTTGATAATTTATTTGGTTGGGGTGGTGAGCTTGTGACTCAGACACCTACAACTGTGTGGGAATTGTACTGTGGTTCACGGAGTACGTTGTACCGTGTAGACAACATGGAGTACACTGTACTGTGCAACTATGGGATGTGAGGATTGCGTCTTTGGACTCGGGCATGCTTTATCATTGCTCTGATCTGTGATAGTCCTTAGATAGGAGCCGATGGATAGACTAATCCCCTCCTCGGACTCTGAGATACCCTTGCACACCTAGCTAGTGATAGCTCGGGGTCTCGGACTTTGGCCAAATGTCTTATGGATCTGTGTGGATCTCTGCCTAGTCTCATATGTTTTTATTGGTTTCTGTAACGAAACTAATTGTGATTTGATTTCTGTGATGAAACCGTTTGAAATGAGAATATGATTTAAATGTGAGTTTTAATACTGAACACATAAATATTTTACTCTGAACGAGTTTTGACATTCAATTTTTGGCAGTAAATTACTATATGTTTTACTATAATCGTTTTGTGAATGCCATGGATTTTTGGCATAAACCATGCATTATGAGCATCGTATATAGTATGGTTATCTACCTGCTTTCATTTATTCCTTACTGAGCGTGTTAGCTCACCCTTTTTTTTTCTCATCCCTCCACAGATTAGCCGTAGTGCTTCTGAGAGCTCTGTGGTAGATTCATGTATTTTCCTTCCGCTAGCAGCTGTTATCACATTGCGAAAGGTATACACACTTTTGAAATCTTTTGTATCTAAATATGACAGGGTACAATGATGTATTTTTATTAGTACTGGGATGTAAACCAATGTAAACGAGCGTAAAAGTTCTGTAAATTATCATAACTTCTTATTATGGATGCATGAGAAATGAATAAATTAAAGTATATGGGAGTGATCAACTGACATCGACTGATAGCCCAACTGTCCGTATGTGTAGTTGTAATGTGTGAGAATTATTTATATAAATGTAAAGAATTTGGGTCACGACAGGAGTGGTATCAGAGCAGAGTTGGTCTGATATGAGTCGTTCTTAGTAACTAGGAAAGTTTACATCCCATTGTCAATATGCTTTGTTTAGATACAACTGTGTATATCGGGTTGTGATTTCATTGAAATTTGTATTCTATATACAAGAAATTGACAGGATGTCTGACAGACATCATAGTGGAGGAGAGAATTCTCGATCTCAAGGGCACAGAGATAGACCCGAGAGACGGAGTAGATCCTCATCTAGACATACTTCTTGAGAACCATCTGAGAGTTCTGGTGCTCGCGACTCGAGATTAGAGCGACGTCTTGATTCAGTGGTGACATTATTTGGGCAGTTTATGGCCAGATTTGACAGTGCCTAAGGTGCAGCAGGACAGGCTGCACCGATTGCTACAACAGTTGCACCTGAGACCTTTGCGCCTGCACAGCCTACAACCACACCACAGAGAGTTGAACCTCCACAGATTCCTCTTGTTCACCTCCTCCAGTTACACCGCGTCAGAGTAATGATGATCTGGAGTACGATTGTGAGCTAGATCGACTGAGGCAATTTCAGAAGCTTCAACCTCCATCATTTAGTGGAATAAAGGATCTGATAGTGGCCGAGGAATGGATTAGCAGGATGGAGAAATTTTATAGTTTTTTCGATGTACTTCGATCGAGAAAGTGGCCTTTGCGGCCTTTGTGTTTATAGGCGAGGTGGAACAATGGTGGAATTTTGCTATGCCTATTCTGATGGTTAGGTATCAGGAACTGACATGGGAGATCTTCATGGATACCTTCTGTAAGCAATATATTCCGGATACAACTCAGCAGAAACTACAAACATAGTTTTAGAGCTTGACTCAAGGAAGTAAGTCTGTAGACGAGTATGAATCTCGGTTCACATCTCTGGGCATATATGATCCCGATACTATGGGCAGCGAATCAAGGAAGGTCCGTAGATTTATGGAGGGCCTGAGACCACAGATTAGAGCTCGACTGGCCTCGTTGGATATCTCAGTTTATGAGGATGCCGTTAGGCGGGCTCAGTTATGTGAGCAGGACTACGAGCTCTATACTGTTGAGTTTGGAAAGGTTGGTAAGGGTAGAGATAGAGACCGAAAGAGGTTTGGTGATGATAGAGGTCACAGAGAAGGGAATAGGCTTTTTGGTGGGCGACAGAGGATTGATGAGTCACGGAGTAGGGCAGTTAGACCCTCTGTGCATCCGACAGTAGCTCCAGCTCGGGGTATTGTGATTAGAGGCCCTCAGCCTAATCCTGATTGGTGTAGACTTTGTGGAGGACTCCACGGGAACAGACCCTGTTTTAGGATGTCAAGAGCATGCTTTAGGTGTGGTAAGACCGGCACATGATGAGAGATTGCCCGAAATCAGTTGAAGTATCTTTTCAAAGGTGTAAGGAACCAGAGAAAGTTCCACCTGTTACTCCTGCTCCGAGAAGGAGAGCCACGATTGAGGAGAAGGGGAAGTAAGTCGTCGGCCAAGGCAGAATGTATGCGCTTAACCAGGGCACTGCAAATGCTTCAACGGATGTGGTGAAAGGTACAATTCTAATTTTTAACCTTGAAGCATTAGCTCTATTTGATCCTGATGCAATGCATTCATTCATATCACCATCGTGTGCATTTAAATTATCAGAGTTTGTGAAACCTACACCTTTAGGTAAGAAGTTGATAATTAGCACACCAATGAGAAGTAGTCAAATGATTGAGTATGTCTGTAAGTAATGTAAGTTAAGGGTAGGAGATAAGAGTATGACAGCCGATCTTATCTTGTTAAGTATGTTTAATTTTGATGTTATATTAGGAATGGATTGGTTGGCTGCAAATCATGCTATCTTAGATTGTCATTCTAAGACGATAATGTTTTCTCTACTTGAGAAACATGTTGTATAGTTTTTTGAGTATATATAAAGGAAATAGTTATGGCAATCAAAAGAATATTACTATGATGAGAAGAATACAATATTAACTTGATTGCATAATATTGTTTTGAAGGTTTTATTTGCCTACGTGGTTGACATGGATAAGGCACAACCGAAATTGATTGACATTCCTATGATCAGAGAGTTTTCGGATGTCTTTCCGGATGACTTGCCAAGGTTACCACCAGACAAAGAGATGAAATTCTATATTAATTTGGTTCCTGGTACTGAGCCTATATCCAGACCACCGTATACGATGGCTCGAATTGAGATGTTAGAACTGAAGAAGTAGTTACAAGATCTGTTGGATAAAGGGTACATTAGACCGAGCATCTCGCCCTGAGGAGCTCTGGTCTTATTCGTTAAGAAGAAAGATGGAAGCCTCCGACTGTGCATAGATTACTGATTGTTGAACAAGGCTACCATTAAGAACAAGTACCCCCTTCCACGTATTGATGATCTGTTGGATCAGCTTAAAGGAGCACGAATCTTTTCCAAGATCAATATGAGGTTTGGGTACCATCAGTTAAGGATCCGGAGTGGAGATGTACCCAAGACAGCCTTTCATACCCGTTATGGTCACTATGAGTTCTTGGTTATGCCTTTCGGGTTAACAAATGCTCCTGCAGCTTTTATGGCTTTGATGAACGATGTGTTCAAGCCATACCTGGATCGATTTGTGATCGTCTTCATCGATGATATATTGGTGTATTCGAAGTCCAGGGAGGAACATGAGCAGCACTTGAGTATTGTTTTGCAAACCCTCCGAGAGAAGCAGCTATATGTGACTTCTGGTTGGAACAGATATAATTTCTGGGTCATGTGGTATCGAAGGACGGGGTGTTTGTTGATCCGTCCAAGATAGAGGCAATAATTCAGTGGGAACAACCCAGGACAGTCACTGAGATCAAGAGTTTTCTGGGCTTAGTTGGGTATTACAGACGGTTTGTAGAGGGCTTCTCGAAATTAGCTGCTTCTTTGACTCGTTTTACTCGGAAGAGTGTTGCATTTGAGTGGGATGATAAGTGTGAGAAAAGCTTTAGAGAGTTGAAGCAGCGACTGACCACCGCACCGATTCTCACCATTCCGACTACCTTAGGAGGTTTCTCTGTATATACGGATGCATCGGGATAGGGATTGGGCTGTGTATTAATGCAGGATGGGAAGGTAGTTGCTTATGGATCCCAAAAGCTTAAGGACCATGAGAAGAACTATCCGACCCACGATTTAGAGTTGGTAGTCGTAGTGTTTGCACTTAAAATATGGCGCCATTATTTGTATGGTGAGAAGTTTAGGTATTTACTGATCACAAAAGCCTGAAATATTTGTTTTCACAAAAGGAATTGAATATGAGGCAATGAAGATGGTTAGAGCTTCTGAAGGACTATGATTGTGAGATCATGTATCATCCGGGCAAGGTAAATGTAGCTGCCGATGCTTTGAGCCGAAAGAGCTTTGGGATGGTATCTTACATGATGATCAGGGAACATGAGCTGCTAGAGCAGTTTGCGAGTCTCAGTTTAGATGTGACACGTTTTGATACTGACACATATTGTGTGATAGCTAGTCTGAGATTGGAATCGGATTTGATTGACCGGATCAGACAATCTCAGCGTATTGATCGCTTTTGTGTTGATATGGCTAGTCAAATTCAGATGCGTACCAGTGCTAATTTTGAGTTGAGCACTGATGGATTATTGAGATTCAGAGGCAGAGTGTGCGTTCCCGATGATCCTGAGTTAAGAAAATTCATTTTGTCTGAAGCTCATTCATCACGTTATACGTTGTATCTGGGGAGCAATAAGATGTATAAGAATCTCCGAAAAGTGTATTGGTGGTCAGGGATGAAGAGGGATGTGGCGGAGTTTGTGACCAAGTGTTTAGTATGTCAGCAGGTTAAGGTAGAGTATCAGAAGCCTGCGGGATTATTGCAGCCTCTACCTATACTGACATGAAAATGGGAGCACATCACCATAGATTTTATTATGGGTTTATCGAGGACCCAACAAAACCATGATGCCATTTGGGTGATTGTGGATAGATTGACGAAGTCAGCTCACTTCTTAGCTATGAGAGCTACGAATACTTTGAGTGCATTAGTGAATTTATATGTACGGGAGATTGTGAGGCTACATGGTGTTCCAGTGAGTATTGTGTCTGTCAGGGATTCTCGCTTCACTTCTCATTTTTAGGAACACTTTCAAAAAGCCATGGGAACCCGATTGAGCTTCAGCATAGCTTTCCACCCTTAGTCCGATGGTCAGTCAGAGAGAACCATCCAGACTTTGGAGGATATGTTGAGAGCTTGTGTGATGAATTTTAGAAGCTCCTGGGATGACCATTTGCCATTAGTCGAGTTTGCCTATAATAATAGTTACCAGTCGAGTATTGGGATGACATCGTATGAGGCACTATATGGTCGTAGGTATCGATCTCCGATTGGATGGGAAGAAGTGGGTGACCGGAAGATGTTTGCTCCCGATTTGGTACAACAATCCTCTGAGGATGTCTAGTTGATATGTGAGAGGTTGAGGATAGCTCAGAGTAGGCAGAAGAGCTATGATGACACGAGACGCAGACCTTTGGAGTTTATGGTCGGTGAGTCAGTATTCTTGAAGGTATCTCCTTCTAAGGGGATTATGCTATTCGGGAAGAAGGGTAAGCTAAGTCCTCGCTACATTGGACCATTCAGTATGAGCTGTTAGACCTCACAGAGGATATGTCATATATAGAGAAGTCGATTCGGATTTTGGACAGGAAGGAGAAGGTCTTACAGTCTAAGACGATCTCTCTGGTTAAGGTTCTCTGGTAGTACCACACTTCAGAGGAGGCTACGTGGGAACTGGAGAGCTTGATGCGAGAGAAGTATCCAGAGTTATTCGAGGACAGACTTGGTTCTAATTTGAAAGATCAAATTTCTTAAGGGGGAGGAAATGTAAGACCCGAACTTTGTGTTATTTCTTTAAGAATATATCATTTTGAATATGTGTTTATGATATATTGATCAATACAGAAGAAATAATACAATTTCGAGTTTATCTGATGTAATTGGAAGTCGATAAGTTTTAAAATACCGAAATAAGAGCTTTGGTAAATTTGGAATAAACCGAAAGAAATTAGGTTAAACCAATTGAAAATATGGACTCAGAACGCAAAAATATAGGGAGTCCAAGAAGGGAAGTTAGCCCAAAAATGATAAACCGAAAATTACTCCACAATGGGAATTTATCTCCGAAATAAGGAATAAATATATTTCCGGAGAAATAAAAATAAAATATGACAAACATATATATATTTGAAGAAATAAAAATAATATATAAGTACATGTGTGTGCGGATATCAATGTACATAAAATATATTGTAATAATATTATTATAATAATAATAAATAATAATAAGAGATATTTTATTATTATTATTATATTATTATTATAATATTATTATAAGATATTTTTATACTATATTATATTATATTAAATTGTAATATTGTATATTAAAGGAAAAAAAGAAGAAGAGAAATCTGAAAAAGAAAAAGGGAAAAACCGAAAGAAAAAAAAAAGAAACAGAAGCGAAAACACGAGAGAACCCGAGAACCAACACCCGATCCTTGCTTTTCCTTCCTCCGACGATCAACGAGGGTGAGAGAGCGCAAGGAGAAGACCAACGAGGGATGATCAACCTCCAGGCAACCTCCAGGTAGCTCGATGTGCAACGGAACGTCAAAAAACGGCAAATTGGAGGGAGGACAGTCGCGAGAGAGAGAAGAGAAATCGGACGGCACCGGTGCCGATTTGGCCTGAGCCCAACCGATCGAACGTTCCCTTGGTAAAGCCGCGTCGAACAGCGACAGAATCGGCTCGAGAACCGATCGAAAATGCCGCCAAAGGCGAAATCGTACATGAACCGATTCGAATCGGTTCGGTGTGAAAGGGGCTGAACCAGTCCGAATCGGTTCAGTAGGAGAGAGAAAGAGGACAGAGAAAAAAATTTTGAGAAAAAAAATCGGTGTTGCCCTGGCACAACAGTAGACCGGTAAGCGGTCGAAATTGATAGATTTATTTTTCAAAAAATTAATTTGAATTTATATTTGATCGAAATTGATCAGTTTAAATATATATTAGTGTGTAGCGCAACGGTAGGTGACAAACACAAGTTCAAACGAGCCTCGATTTACGTGTCATCGAGAAATTCGACTCCCGAAGATATATACGGAGCCAATTAGATTGAAATACGAAAACGAGAAAAGGTGAAAGAGCAATCGACGTGATTCCAGATAAGGGATCTTTGCGAGCTCTTAGAGATAGCTGTATATATTTTTATCGTCGTTTACATACACTTAAATTTCGTATAGAGTATGGATATGAAATTTCTGGATAGTACTCAAAAATTTAAAAATGCATAAAGCGCATGAACATGACATTTTACCTGTGAAAAAGAGGTTTTGTGGCGCCAAAATGATAGACTGGCTCACGATTTGATTGTATGCATTAAATTGCACGTTTTTATGAAATGTGATTTGATAGGATGTTGCCCTCTCACTCTGTTTTGTACCGTTTTACGTATCACACTCAGTTTTGAGTACCACTATTGTGGGAAATAGAGTCAACTGTCTATTTGTGTGTGTGAAATCGTGCTAGAGCTATGAGCTCTGTGGATTTATCCAGATCCGCTTGCACTTGATTTTGATGTGACATATGAATAGACCGTGCTAAAGCACTGCTCGCACTGGATTCTGTTATGATGTATGATTGAGATCGTGCTGGAGCCCTCGTGTTGGACTGTGTGTCACACTGACTTGCTCGTACTAGATCTGAGAAGACGGGCTATGGTTGATAATTTATTTGGTTGGGGTGGTGAGCTTGTGACTCAGACACCTACAACTGTGTGGGAATTGTACTGTGATTCACGGAGTACACTGTACCGTGTAGACAACATGGAGTACATTGTACCGTGCAACTATGGGATGTGAGGATTACATCTTTGGACTCGGGCATGCTTTGTCATTGCTCTGATCTGTGATAGTCCTTAGATAGGAGCCGATGGATAGACTAATCCCCTCCTCGGACTCTGAGATACCCTTGCACACCTAGCTAGTGATTGCTCGGGGTCTTGGACTTTAGTCAAATGTCTTATGGATCTGTGTGGATCTCTGCCTAGTCTCACATGTTTTTATTGGTTTCTGTAACGAAACTAATTGTGATTTGATTTCTGATGAAATTGTTTGAAATGAGAATATGATTTAAATGTGAGTTTTAATACTGAACACATAATTATTTTACTCTGAACGAGTTTTGATATTAGATTTTTGGCAGTAAATTGCTATATGTTTTACTATAATGGTTTTGTGAATGTCATGAATTTTTTTCATAAACCATATATTATGAGTATCGTAGATAGTATGGTTATCTACCTGCTTTCATTGATTCCTTACTAAGCGTGTTAACTCACCCTTTTTTTTTCTTATCCCTCCACAGATTAGCCGCAGTGCTTCTGAGAGCTCTGTGGTAGGTTCCTGTATTTTCTTTTCGCTAGCAGCTGTTATCACATTGCGAAAGGTATACACACTTTTGAAATCTTTTGTATCTAAATATGACAGGGTACAGTGATGTATTTTTATTAGTACTGGGATGTAAACCAATGTAAACGAACGTAAAAGTTCTGTAAATTATAATAAGTATAACTTCTTATTATGGATGATTGAGAAATGAATTAATTAAAGTATATGAGAGTGATCGACTGACATCGACTCATAGCCCAACTGTCCGTATATGTAGTCGTGATGTGTGAGAATTATTTATATAAATGTAAGGAATTTGGGTCATGACAAGAGGTTCTGAGACGAGAGTGTCACGATGCAGGACATGTGGCAGGATGCACCTTGGACCTTGTTGAGCAGTACATTTACTTGCTACAGATGTGGTGAAGCAAATGTGAAACCCGATGTTTTTCCATATTATGATGCTTAGGAGAAGTAAATTATAACTCAATGTGACGTTTGGCAGGCCCGTAGATGACTAAAGCATTCAGTTCTAGTGTCGGGTTCGATGGCACGCAAATCGAGGTAAGATCCTAATTAGAAATGTCATGTCCATGAATGAAATGATGTGTAGAAGGAAAAACTAAGTGATTTGAAATGAAAAAGTGAGTTAAATTCGGGTTTTAAATTAAATCGAGAAAACAGACCTAATATGGAAAATAAATTCGAATAAATTTATAAAAATTCGTAAATATTATTCTGAGACCATAGAAAATTAATATAAGGTGGAATTGACTTGGAAAATAAAAATCATGAATAAATATGGAGTTTTAGGGGTCCAAATTAATTTTTGAAGTGAATCGAAACCTTAATTCCATTTTGCTTGGTATTGGCTAAATCGCGCAAAATGAGCTTATTCGTGAAATTTTCCTTAAACAAATAACCCCAAAATTTTTACGGGACATACCATAAATGTAGTATAATAATGAAGAAGTGAAAGTTTGAAGAAATCTGATCAAAATTTTAATTGATAAATTTTCTAAAATGAAAACTACAATTCCATGATTTTAACACCACCAAACAACCCCTAACAAAGAGTGTATTTTAATTGCTTCTAGAAGGTAAAAATTTTTCCAAGTGTTTCTGGCACAAAGATATTTCATTTAGCTTCCAAAATAAAGCCAATTTCCCTCTTCATTCCAGCCAAACTCGAGAGCTCCATTCTCTTTTCCCTTGCCGCAGGCGTCACCTGCAACCTGGATTGTGGAATTTTTTCAGCTAGCTTTCCATCAGTTTTAGGCTTCGGTCCAGTTAGGGAAAACCCTCATATATCTCTCCTCTAACACATATAAAAATCTCAGAATTTTTAGAGACCATTTGATAGCTGAACAACCCAAAAATAGTAGCTCTTCCCCTGTTGCAGGCGTGGTTCATCATCTTACTTTGGGGGGTTTTTCAACAACTTTCCACTCATTTTCAAACCTCGATTTCTTCAGGTAAAACTTCATCTACCTCTCCTCTAACATATATAAAAATTCCATAATTTATGGAGGCTTTTTGATAGTTGAATCGGTAGAGAAATGAAAACAGGACAAAACTGTAACGTGAATTGGTCTGCTGACTTGTAGGAATTTTTCAGCAACCTTCCACTCATTTTCAGACCTTGGTCCAGCTAGATAAAATCTTAATTTACCTCCCCTATAACATATATAAAAATTTCATATTTAATGGAGGTTATTTGATGCTGGAAACGGTAGAGAGAAGATTGAGCACTAAAGTTATCCTGTTCATGTAAGTGAAGTTTTGGATTCTTGGATGCAATGTGGCTGAATTGTGATGTGTTTTGGGTTAAATTGAGTTGGATAATGAATGTATTACAGCTTAGGAAAAATTTTAAAAATTTTAGATTGAAGTCAAAGTTAATCAAAGGTGTGAGAATTTTGAGTGAAAGTGTTGAATGATGATGAAATTTGATATATGTTGATTTTTGGTGTTTTTGATGAATTTTCAATGAAATGACATTGGCTGGAATGAAGAGGGAAATTGGCTTTCTTTTGGAAGCTAAATGAAATATCTTTGTGTCGGCAACACTTAGAAAAATTTTTACCTTCTAGAAGCAATTAAAATACACTATTTGTTAGGGGTTGTTTGGTGGTGTTAAAATCATGGAATTGTAGTCTTCATTTTAGAAAATTCACCAATTAAAATTTTGATCAGATTTCAGGAGACTTTCACTTCTTCATTGTTATACTACATTTATAGTATGTCCCATAAAAAATTGGGGGTTACTTGTTTAAGGAAAATTTCACGAACGAGCTCATTTTGCGCGATTTAGCCAATACCAAGTAAAATGGAATTAAGGCTTCGATTCACTTCAAAAATTCATTTGGACCCCTAAATCTCCATATTTCTTCATGATTTTTATTTTCCAAGTCAATTCCACCTTATATTAATTTTCTATGGTTTCAGAATAATTTTCACAATTTTTTAGAATTTTATTCGAATTTATTTCCCTTATTAGGTTTGTTTTCTCGATTTAAATTAAAACCTGAGTTTAACTCACTTTTTCATTTTCAATCACTTAGTTTTTCCTTATACACATCATTTCATGCATGAACATGGCATTTCTAAGCAATTCTCAAGTTTAGGATCTTACCTCGATTTGCGTGCCATCGGCCTCCACGCTAGAACCGAATGCTTTAGTAGTCTACGGGCTTGCCAAACTTCACATTGAGCTATAATTTACTTCTCATAAGCATCATAATATGGAAAAATATCGGGTTTCACAGATTTAAAGAACTCATGCTTCATATTTTCTTATTATGACTATGCACGTAACGAAAGTTTTACATATCTTCTAAATGTTAGTTTCTAAAAGAAACTTATGATCAGTTTTTCTGAAGCAAAGTTTGTTTCATGAATGATTCTTGCATGCTTTCACATATCAGAACTACTTTAAATGTATTTTCTTACTGAGTTTTTTCCCGAAAGCTCACCCCTCCACCTCTCAGATTGTTTACAGTGAACTACAGTTGATAATTGCTGCGTAGATGACATAGAATGGCGGATATGAGCTTCCCCAGACTACCTTTTGTAGATGCGTGAGGTATACATTTTTATCTCTTTACCAAACTATTTGTATGCATAGACATCTATTAAAAGTAATGTATCAGGATGTAATCTGTATAAGTATAAATGAAATGAAATATTTTTATGGATTGATTTTTGGGAGTAATTAGACGTGTTTGGAATATGTAGAATGATTTGATGATATAACTTGGAAAGTATGTCTGATAGTTGTGGATAGCTAGGGTTGATATTGTGAGAATTTGCAGGTGAGTAGGCTTACATATTAGCCATTATGCTGCCGAATTTTTATCGGTCATATAAATTCAAATGTTAAATTTAAATATAATTACAGATAAAAAGTAAGAAAGAAGATCGATACTGAACAAAAATACAGTCTAAGTGAATAAAGGATTAAGTTGCAAGCCGAAGTTTCAAAAAAAAAATTTCTTCGAATTTTTATAGGTCACGGGTCGTTACAGTTGTCTAACTTTGTTATTTAATTATATTCACAAGTTAAAAGTGCATTAAACTAAGATATTATTATATTTAATATAATAATTAATTAAAATATAAATAAATCATCCAAATTTATAATATATCTAATATAAAAATCATAATTTCAAAATATCCTTCTCATCATTTATATAAAAATATTTTATTAAAAGAGTAAATTTTATTTAAGTCATTGAAATTTGAATTTAATTCAATTTTAGTCCATTGGTATAAAAAATGAATACTCTATCCCAAATTTTTTATTTTACATGAGAAGTAAGTTTTTCGTTAGTCAACAGTTAAATCAATAGTTGAAAGTTTAAATTTGAGACTATTTTACTTCTAAATCAATTAGAATACATTAAATACTCAAAATTAATTAATAATGAAGAGGTAAATTTTGAAGAGCTATCTGGTTTTGAAAAGTTTGTTTTTTTTTTTACTTCTAATTTATTTTCTTATTCATTTGTTTGTTATTTATTATATAAACACTTTTTTATAAAAAATACACTATTAATACTAGGGATGACAATGCGTACTATATAAACGGTTATTTGGCACTACTTGTCCCGACTAAATAGGATTATGGTATTATATAATCAGGTACATGTAATAAAATTACTACTTGTCACAAGTTCAGGTAGTTATTTTAAGGTATCCACTATTCGAACTTGATTATAAATAATAAATTTTTATATGATATTTATATTTTTTTATCTATAAGTATTTTATTATTAATGTAATATTTAAATAAATAAATTCATTAAATATTATAATTATGATTTTTAACTTTAATTTTTTTGAGTTAAAATAAATTTATTAATTTAATTTTTAATAATTTTTTCTAAAATTGATTTTAAATTTAAATTTAAATTTAAAAGTTAAATTTTGACTTAATAAATGGGTAATTTAGCGGGTTTGGGTAGTTAGCGAATATTTTCAATATTATACGGTAGGGTTCGGGTAACACAAATAAAAATAATTGGGTAGTTAATCAGGTTCGGATATTATGAAAAATGATCGGGTTCGGGTATCCCAAATTTAGCCGGTTTTCGACCCGTTTGCATTGTTCATTAATACTCACCTGTCATATAAAATTTATGGGATTTACAAAAACTATATATTTTGTTTATTGGGTTCAATATTAAGTAAGTAGCACATTATACTTATTTTTTACTTTGATATTTTTGTTACAAGTCAAATAGTATAGAGAGTGCAAAATGTAAACTCAAAAAATTTATTTGAATTCATCTAAATTGATTTAATAAAATGTAAATAACTTAAATTAAAATAATAACAGAAAATTATTTATATTTAAGATTATTTGAAGAAAAAATATTTTAAAATTTGAAAAAATTGAAATGTTGGTTGAAATTATTAAAATTTAAACCGAATATAATTTTATGTTTAAAGATTAATAAAATTGAATATAATACGTTTGAGAAGAAAATCACAGATTGAATAATACTTGTGAAAAAGAGTGAAAAAATGTGAAAAAGAGTAAAAAATAGTGAAAGATGGAGGAAAAATAGAAGAGTGAAGAATTATTTAAATTGAAAAATCTAATTTTGTAATTACTCATTATCTACTAACTTTTGTTAATATTGTTAGGTTATTAGGAGTAGAGTGTCTATTTTGTATACTAATGAATTAAAATTAAATTAAGTTCAAACATTAGGGATTTAAAAGGAATTTATATTTATTAAAAACTTGTGATAGTGGGGCTAACCTTATCTCCAAAAGAGACAAACAATCTCCCGTTACCACATCCAAAAGTCAAGCAAAGCTATTGTACAATACACTAAGGGTTAATTTGGATAGACGGTAAGATTAATTCTAGTGAAATTGAAAAAAGAATTATCATCAAAGAATGATAATTTTAATAAAAAATAGAAAAATATTTGAAGGTTGGAATGATAATTTTACCCTTCCATCAATTTTGTCTTATAACCTAGATCTCAACAGCAAAGGTAAATAGTAAGCCCCCGAAATTTTTTCGATACTCAGCTTAAGCGTTATCAAATTTAGATTTTATTTACTATTGCTTGTGGATAATTAAATTAATTTTGGTGGAAAGGAAAGGTTAAGATAAGCCAAAATTTTTTTGTTAAAATTCGATTTTGGAAACAAATAAACAAATAATAATAAAAAATTAGACAAAATAAAATAAATAGTAAATAAATGAAATAATAATAATAACAACAACAAGATAAAACAATGTGTATATAGACATATACACATTTATTAAGATAAAAATTAAAATTAGAATTCAAGTAAAAAAAAGAGTTGAAACAGTGCGTTTCGGCCCTGTGCACAGGGCACACAGGCCAGGCGCGACTTGCGCTCTGCGTGTGCCCAGCACGCCCTACGTCCTCCTGCAACGCCAGACCCTTGCTACACCAGCGCCCAACACGCCCGGCGCCTGCCCCCTCTGCGAGCCCAGACGCCCAATACACCAGTCCAGCACACGACCCAGCACCTGGACGCCATCACCTCGCGCGCCCCAGAGCCAGTCTGCACCTGCACACCAGCCAGCACCCAGGCGCGCACCAGTCTTGTACCCACCCCACACCAGTCCTGCACCCCCTGCGCACCGTCCCTGCATCCTTTACGCCCCTGCCAACCCGAGACATAAAAGACCCAAGCATGCATAGTAAAGAGAAGGAGAAACAGAGAAGAGCCGGGGAGGGGTATAAGGCAGCAAGGTGGTGAGGTGATGAGAAGGGGTTAGGTCGAGAGCTGAAGGGGTGAAAGGGTTTTCCCGGGAGAGAAAGAGAGTGAGCATGGGGTGGCTGTGACAGAGGAAACAAGCAGGGACCGGAAGAGAGAGAAGAGGCAGTAGACGAAAGCAGGGGAAGGGTGATGATGGTGGTAGCTGGAAAGCAAAAACGATGATGATGATGCTGGTGGCTGGAGCAGAATGGTGGTGATGAGGATGGAGATGCCAAGGAGGTGAAGGAAGCCAAGAAGGAGAAGAGGAAGAAGAAAAGGAAGAGCTCGGGGAAGAAGAGAGGAAAGAAATTTTGGCGGGAAGGTTCAAACCGAACAGAAAAAAAGTAGAATATATATATATATAAATAAAAACTATAGACACTTGGAGATAGTGAAAAAAGCACAAGGATGAAACTTGAGAGATTCGAAAAAGGGCACTGGGGAGAAATTTAATCGAGTGGGCTAGATCCATTGACTCCAGACGTAAGGCATTTAGGACCACGAAGAGAGGAAAGAAATTTTGGCGGGAACGTTCAAACCGAACAGAAAAAAAGTAGAATATATATATATATATATATAAACACTTGGAGATAGTGAAAAAAGCACAAGGATGAAACTTGAGAGATTCGAAAAAGGGCACTGGGGAGAAATTTAATCGAGTGGGCTGGATCCATTGACTCCAGACGTAAGGCATTTAGGACCACGAGTAGTCATCCAGGTAAGAAAAATCTTGTATTCTGCTAGAGATAAATTCATCCAGGTAAGAAAAATCTTGTATGCTGCTAGAGATAAATTGTACGTATTTTTTGTCGATTTGTAAATATGAATTTTAAGAAATATTTTACTGTAAAGAAAATCCTATGTGCTATTAAAGATAAATTGCACGTACTTTTTGATGATTTGTAGATATGAATTTTAAGAAATATTTTACTGTAAGGAAAATTGGGTGAGCTATTAGAGATATTTACACGTATTTTCTGATGATTTGTATATATGAATTTTTGGAAATATTTTACATATGGAAAATTAGGTTGTGCTGTTAGAGATATATGCACGTATTTTCTGATGTTTTATAGATATAAATTTAGGTCATATTTCTATTGTAAAAAAAATCTATGAACTGCTAAAAATATCTGCGTATATTTTTTGGGTATTTGAGACTGCGAACTTTAGGACAGAAATTTTTAGACACCTGAAACTGTAGAAACTACTAGGCTGAGTTTGACCATTCTGAAATTTTAAGAAAAGTTTAAAACTCCGTAAATCACCCTTATTTTCGGTATAGTATTATTTAGCCTCTTTAAATAAATATTAGAGTAGTTTTTAATTATTGTATAACATCTAAAATTTTGAATTTTTACCCACAGACTATGTTTTGTGATTTTTAACTGAAAAATGGCAAGATCAGCCCTTCTAGTTTGTTTGATTTACTGAATTGAGGTTTAGAAACTATTTGGATAAAATGGACTGTTTATGAATTGACTTTGAACGAAACCGTTGCAGCCTTCGTGTATTTCTGTGTGATTTTGCACTGACCTGCTGGCACGAGATTTAAGTGTTTTGATGTTAAAATCGTGCTAGACAGTTGTGTATTACTGTGTGATCTTGCATTGAACTGCTCGCACGAGATTTAAGTGTTTTGATGTTAAAACCGTGCCAGACAGTTGTGTATTGCTGTGTGATCTTGCACTGAACTGTTCGCACGTGATTTAAAGTGTTTTGATGATAAAACTGTGCTAGTCAGTCGTGTATTGCTGTGTGATTTTACACTGATATGCTCACACGTGATTTAAGGCAAAAAGGCGACGGTAAATTATACTGAATTGTGAATGATGTTGAGGTCCATGGAGTACGATGTACCATGCTGTGTGCATGTGTGTACGATGTACCGTGTTACTGGAAAATAGTGTATTGTGTGAGCCGTTTGGGTAGCTGACCACTCCCACGGCACCTGACATCCCGACACACTTGATCAGTGAATTGCCCGGAGCCACTGACATTGACCAATTGTCCTACTGAATTGAATTATTGATGATGAATATTTCGCCTAGTCTCACTCATTTAAATTTTTGAACTGATTTAATAAAAATATATACTATGTGAAATTTGTTTTACCCATTGCATTTAATTTAAGTGATATTTTGCAGTGTAATTTTTATAATACCGATATTGTGATCGATGATAACTTTTACTGTATTTTTATACTCAATTGTGTATTGTTTATTCCAAACCGTATAGATAGATAGTATATTTATCTACCTGCCGCTTGATTTTTCTTACTGAGCACGTCAAGCTTATCCCTTACTTTACTCCACAGAGCCTCGTCAGTAGTAGAGACCGTCTAGTAGGTAGGTTTTTATTGCGCAACCATACGTTAGAGAAGTATGCTCTAGGTGAAAAGGTATACCAAGCTTAGACATTTATGTTCCATCTAAATTTTGTAAGTACGGTAATACCGAATTGAACATGATTCTGGGGAAAAGTGTGGACTTGAATATTTTGTAACTGAACTTTAGTACTGTTTAATTGAAAAATATTTTCACGGATTTCGATTTAATTGGTTATCATGAAACGTATGTGTATCGAAAATTCACTGTGATTATCCAGCGTCGACTCATAGCTCAACCATAAATGTGTGTAAATTGGGTCGTTACAGAAGTAGTATCAGAGCTCAGTTGGCCTGATATGAGTTGATGATTGGAGTAAGAGAAAAGTAGGAAAGTTCATACCTCTAGCATTACTGTACATTGTTTAGATACAAACGGGTATACCTAGCTGTTTTTCGCTAAGAAATTTCTACTAAATGCAGGGAATATATGGATATGGTTGGTAGACTGCGTGGCCAACCATAGGGATAGGCCTGAAGTACGGGGTGAGCCCACAACTGAACAACCCGCTCGTAACCCTATAGAGAGCTCTGAGGCTCGAATTTTTAGCTTAGAACGGGGCATGGAGAATATACTGAACTGGATGGGGCAAGTGATGGCCAGGTTGGATAACCCATCTAACACTGCTACTCAGACTGCACCGACTACACCAGCAGTCGCGCCGAATACGCCTGCGCCAACTTAGATAGCGCCAGTGCCACCAGTAGAAGAACCTTCTACTACTCCGCCCACTACGTTGCCACAGGCCCTACCTGTAACACATTCACCAGCACCAGTGGCCCACAACAGCGTAGAAACGAAATGGGGTACGATTGTGAACTGGAGAGGCTAAGGCGCTTTCAGGAGTTCAAGCCACCGTCCTTTAGTGGGGTTAAGGATCCAATGGTTGCAGATGATTGAATAAATCAGATGAAGAAACTCTATGGGTTCTTCCAATGTAACTCTACTAAGAAAGTAGCCTTTGCAGCGTTTGTATCGAAGGGAGAAGCTGAATATTGGTAGAAGTTGTAAACCCTGCAAATTTTCTTGTACTTGATTTTAACCATGAATAGTAAGATTTGTTGATTGGAATTTATCAAGTACAAGAATATAAATATATATATGTGTTAGCATGTGTGTAATAATTCCTTCAAATTATGTACGTATGTAAATATATATATATATATATATATTTGTACATATATTAATATATCTGCAAGTATATACAATATATATATACATAATCTATACCATAAACTAGTACATAGGTTTACTGGCAGCAGTGGGAGCTCGAAGGATAAAAATATATATACATATATGTATAGGAAAATGAAGTTATGAGAGGGGAGAAACAAATAAGCACAACAGAAGAGATGGAAGGCTGGAACCAATTTGATAATAAACTGACAAAGGACAAATTAATACTAAAACCAAGTAAAAATAAATGTTGAGACAGCCTGGAAAAAAAAACCAGTGAATAGGGGAAGTCAGGAAATAATTTAGAGAGTTGTTGTGGGGTCTGAGAAACCGAAATGATGGGTAGCTATAGCAAGATGTGATGGTATTGCTACTGAACCAAGAAAACAGATTGAGAAAGGAGTTTGCAGCAGTAGGCGTGTGAAAGGTGGGAATGGCAAAAAATAAATGAAGGAAAGGTAGAGAAGCGACAAGAGACAGAGGAACCAAGGCCAACACGAAATGAAAATCTGGGTATTTAACTCGGTTTCTTTACTCCATCGTCATTTTCCATTTAGCTTCACCCCTGCATTTCTCCCCTGCTTCACTAAACTATCGAAACATGTATCTTTGGCACTAAGACATCACTGGGCGATCATTTCCACTGCAACCCGGCAAAATTTGCAGATCGTCACTTATTGCCCTAACATTTTTGTTGTTTCAACTCTACTCCAGTGCAATCTCACCGTTGCTACATATCTTGCTGCCTGCATTCTCATGTATCGCTCACTCTTGCCACCATTTTACTTCTTCTAAGCTAGCGATCTTCACCATCATCCTGCTATCATCGACCATACCTGGCCTTCTTGCACCATCTCTATATCCAATCTCATCCCTGCTTCCTTTCCACGCACACGCCACCAAGTTCTCACCCTCACGTCTTCTCTGCTCCCACTCTGTATATACATAAAAGCGGGAAAACAGGTGAAACTGGAATAGAGGAGATTTATCCTCTGAAACCAAAGCAAAGAGACGAGTGAGAGAGTGCCACAAAAGACGTAGCCTGTTAACTTGCCGTTGAAGGACGACCATGAAACTTTTCGATGAGGAAATGACGCGATCAGTAGGGAGAAACTGGAAATAGAGACAAGCTGAAGTGACACAGGCGTCGGGTCTTCTCACAGCCACTGCCATTGTTGTAGGTTCTCGGTGTTGTACTTATAACAACCCGTGACCTATACAAATTAAGGGAAATTTTTTTTTTGAAACTTCGACTTGCAACTTAATCCTTTATTCACTTAGGCAGTATTCTTGTTCAATGTCAATCCTTAAAAATATTCCATTTCATTTATCCTTGTACAGGTTTCATCCTGACACATTACTTTCAATAGAGATGTCTGTGCATACGATTGTCTGGTAAAGAGATAAGAAAGTATACCTCACGCATGTACAAAAAGTAGTCTGGGAAAGCTCATATCCACCAGCCTACGTCGTCTACGCATCATTTATTAACTGTAACTCACTGCAAATATCTGAGAGGTGAAGGGGTGAGCTTTCGAGAAAAAGCCCAGTAAGAAAATACAATTAAAGTAGTTTCAATATGTAAAAGCATGCAAGAAATCATTCATGAAATAAACTTTACTTCAGAAAAACTAATCATAAGTTTCTAACATTTAGAAGATATGTAAAATTTTCGTTACGTCCATAGTCATCATAAGAAAAATATGAAGCATGGGTTCTTTAAATCAAATAGCATGCTTAACTGTTTCATAAAATTTTCATCGTTCATGGATAATTTCATAAAATTATCGTCATTCATAAACGTTTCATAAAATATAATCATTCTTAAACATTTCGTCATAAATCATAATTGTTCATAAACATTTCGTCAAAATCTCATAAAAACATAGTCATTCATCATCATCATAAACGTATTCATAATCATAATCGTCATTCATTCATAATCGTGGAGACTAGGCTATAACTAAGTCATGCGATACGTGTCATTTTTCGTAAAGAGTCAATCATACCTATGGCCATGGTAAGGGGGCTGTAGACTGGATCAGGGTCGTACAACAATCATAATCACAAACCTGGGTAGTATCTTCTTATTTCTTATCATATACTAGCACATAGCTAAGGCACGAGCACCAATGACACTCGCCGTGCGTGAAACATTCATGCGTGCTGCGCGGGCACGAGATACAACCAAAACATCATCATCATAAACCACAAGTAGCGAGACATCTACCACACAGGTAGAGCCAAGCGCTACAGGGGCCCTACATATCGACACTCAAGTGGTGGAGCTGAAACACCACGAGAAGTAGCCATGCATGAAGCTTATAGTCTCAAAAATTCTTTTCCCTTTTCTTAAATACTTTTGAAGATGTCAAAAGTTCATTTCAAAATATAAATATAAGTTTTCAAACCATCATAAAACTTCCATTCATTTTCATACTTCGGAAATTCGTTTCATAAACATAGGTGTTCTTAGTGAACATTTCATAAAACGAAATCATGTTTCGTAAATCATTCCATAAGTATGAAATCAATCATAAATCATTTCAAAACATAGCATTACTTTATAAAAATCTTTTTATCAATGCAATGAATGTTCATTATCAAAACTAAATTAAATTATACCTCTTACCTCGATTTATCGAAAATTTCAAGTTCGAGTAGTGACGCCTCCAAGTATCCCCTTAAATCCTTCTACGATTCTCCTATACCGAAATTTGTATTCTTAGTATCCTATTTATTCGAATTACCTACGATGCGTCAAAATCGTAACCTTGCTTACCTAGGGAAAATACACTTGAAATCATAAAGTACGTACAGTTATCTTTAAAACTTGCATAAATTCCTTACATCAATGTTTATCTATAGTCCTTGATTGTCTCGACGTAGCGAGTCGACGAGCTCGACCCTTTCGACTTATTTTCATCGAAAATTTTGAATAAATATTTTCGATCATCTTTCCCTTGGATTTTCTCGATTTCCTCCATACCTCTTATTCTATTTTCCATGTGGTCCTAATTATATATATATATATATCCAAAAATAACCTCTTCTTTTTTTTTTCTTTTTTTACTGTTCATCCTTTTTTTTGAATTTCCCGCCTACCTTACTTTACATTTCTTCTTCTTCCTCGCGCCTACTGTTCATGGCGTCTTCTCCAGTTTGTTCCATCTCCTCGTTCTTCCCTCAACCGTCACCATCATAGTTGTCCTCAACATTTCCTCTTCTGCCATCTTCTTTTGTTCATGCCTCGGTTCCAGCTAAACACCTACCCCGTCGGATTCACTTCATTGCTGATCTGGTTTTGCTTCCTCCTTCTCTTTCTTCAGCTGCTGGCCGAGAAGCTCAGCCTTCCTCTCCGCCCGGCGTCGGTGCCCTCCTATCATCTCTGTTTCTAGCGCCCATATCCACTTCCTCTGTCCTATTTTGCCACTTCAAGGCAGTCCGTTTCCTCCTTTCGCCGGGGCCACCGTTGCTGAGGAGTCTCCCCTGTCCTCCTCTGTTTAGCTTAAGTTTTACTGTTTCACATTCCTCAAGTAGTTTCCTTTATTCAATCTCACTTCTACACTTTGTTATTTACTCCATCTTCTGTTCACTCTTCCTTGTTTCCGATTTCCTCTCGGTCTCAACCCGTCTCACGTGGCTCTTTTCAACAACCATAACTTTCCTCACGGTAGTCCCCTACTTCTGCGTTTCCTTCCTTTGCTCACACTAGGTCTCGGTTCATGACCTCTGGCACTAGCAGCGACATCCGAATGTCACAATTCAGCTGGGTTCTTCTACAAGGCGTACCGTGTACAGCCTTGCCTCGATTTCGCTTCACTGCTAAAACTTTCTCTATTTTGTTTCCGGATGTCCTGCACTCCACTGCCTCCTCCTTCTTGTGTCTTGCT
Organism: Firmiana major; assembly: GCA_033439115.1. Taxonomy (NCBI): domain Eukaryota; kingdom Viridiplantae; phylum Streptophyta; class Magnoliopsida; order Malvales; family Malvaceae; genus Firmiana; species Firmiana major. The sequence continues at coordinate 78,238,012 of CM065898.1, read as the reverse complement.
TCAGTCGTTTTCAGCCACCCACCGAACCAGTCATCAGTTCCTCTTCACCTCTATTCTGGTTCGGTCAATCTCATTTCTTTTTCAACCGGCCATATAACCCTCTGTTTATGTGCGTGTATATATATATATATATATATATATATTTCTTTCTTTGTTATTCTTCTCTCAGTCAGACTATCCAACAGATCTCTTTTTTTTTTTCTCATTCATAACCTCTGCACTTTTATTCTCCTCTCAGCTTCTTCAGTTTTTGCTTTAAATTTTTCTTTCCTTCCCTTATTTTTCTGACTCCCCCACTCACATTCTCGATTTCAGTTCTGAACTATCGTTCCAGCCCTTATGTTTCACTCTCTTTCCTTCATTAGTTACATCACTTCAGCCATACTTCCACGCCTTCCTTGGTCTGCTATGTTTTAAATTCGCGTCCAGCCATCTTCACATTTTCTCTTGCACTTCCTATCTCCTATCATTTCATTTCAGCATGCAACCTACTTTTTCAGTCTTCAACTGTAGCTTTTCAGTCCCACTTCCTGTGACATTCCCTCTTACCGAGACCTAAACTACTCCCACTACTTCTGCATCTCCCGCTACATATACATTGATTTATTATAATGTTCTCAGACTTGCAGGCAGTAAACTTCCTGTCATCCCCCTTCCTAGTCATGATAGTCATCACCTAACCCCTCGGCCACCTGTTTTGTTCCACAGTTTGCTGCCTTCCTTCACTTGTTTCATTTCACAGTCTACCTCAGTCCTTATTATATACTTATACCTGCCTGTTGACACACTGCCATGCCAGCCTACACTGCCATGCCAGCCTATTTTCTCCCGATTTTTTCTACCGTAGCTGGCAGTTCCATTGTAGATGTTTATTTTATAAATTTCTTCTCTTTCACTGATTGTAATCCTCCTTTCTATCAGGTTATATATATATATATATATATATATATATATATATATATATATATATATAGGGAACATTTTTGACACATATAAGTTTATTTCTATTTTTTCCAAATTATTTTATTTCAAAGTTAAATTGTATTTTACTAAATTACTTATTCCAAATCTCTTGAGGTAAAATAAATCTTTGTACGTGTATTTCAAATTTATTTGTCAGCTTAATTTAATCAATTATAAGAAAATTTCGTGGGGTTTACAGTACTGGAGTCAGGGGCATCGAATGGTGCTGGTACAAAGCTGGGTTGGAGCTTGGCTCATTAACAATAGCTGAAGATAGTGTCCGAAAAGGTGTTGTCGAGTGATCCGAACATGGGTGGAAGTAAGGGGGTTGGATAAGGGAGAACTGAGAAGGAGACCGTAAACAGGGGATGGGCACGGGTTGGAAGATGGTGAGCTAGGAAACCAAGAGAGGTGGTGGTGAATCGGTGGAGGTGTTGGTAGACGGCGAGCTGGAACGGGGATGATAGCCGAGAGAGAGGGATGATGCTGCTGGTGTCGGGATCAAAGGAAGCAATGGAGATGATGGTGTTGCCGAGAGGTATTGAGGAGCAGGGGAGGCTCCTTATCGGGCAACAGTACCCATGGTGGAAGGCTGAACCGAGGTTGATGGTGAAAATGATGATGGCGATGGTGATGGTGCCGAGACCGAGTCTGGAGATGGTGGTGTCCGGAAGATAGAGATGGTGAAGTTACCGAGGAAGTGAGGTAGAAACCAAGAAGAAGAAGAGAAGAAGGATGAACAGTGGCCGGACAATGAAGAAATGAAGAGGAAAAGAGAATGGCGAGAAATATGAAAGGAATTCAAAATATATTTATATATATATATATATATTAGGTGAACAGTCATCGAAAAAAAAGGGAAATATATATTTTAAATATATATATATAAATATATGTATACTAGAGAAGAGAATAATTATTGAAGGGAAAAAATTATTGAAGGGAAATATATATTTTAAATATATATATGTATACTAGAAAAAAATTTTCCCCCGAATTTTTATAGGTCACGAGTCATTACAGTTTAAGATGATATCAGAGCAAGGGCTATCTAGTACTGTTAGTGTCAATAAAAAGGATAATATTACATCCAAAATGTCTGTGCTTATCTTGTTGTTGACTAAATATACCTAATAAAGTTAAGACTTAATGTTTGATTTACGTGAGGAATTAGATCACGGGCTAGAGGCTGCAGAGGTAGGCCTGAGAATCATGCAGAGTTGTCATATGAGACTCATAAATGAAACTGGGATTGAAACTGATGTTGAGCGTGCTCCACTAGGTCTTGTGGAAAGGACAGAAGGTACTGAGATACACTTTGCTAAGATTGAGCGGAGTATTGAACATACTATGAAAAAAATTGGGACACAGGCTATGTTAGGTGATAGGGTAGACGGAAGAATAGATAGGCAGATTACTCCCGATACGCCCGCACAGCCTGTAGAGATGTTTCAGAACTACAAATATGCTTGCTCTTGTAAGCAGAATAATGATGACATTATCGGGTCAAATGATAGTGACCCCGTGATAATGATAACGATTGAGGTGTGATTGAGAGCAAGATTGAGACAATTTCAGAAAATATTACACCATTATTTACTGGAGTCAAGGATCCCATTGTAGTGAAAAACTGGATAAATAAATTGGAAAAACTATATGGATTCTTAGAATATGACTGTGAACTTAAGAGATTGGGGGTGATTTTAGGAGTTTAAGCCTCCGTTTTTCAATAAGGTTAAGAATTCAGTGATTTGGAGGGTTTGATGAATGAGATAGAAAAGTTTGATGATTTTAGAAGTAACTCTACCGAGGAAGTTGCATTTACAACTTTTGTGTTAAAGAATTGGAGAAGTTATGCAAATTTTCAAAGTGCGCTACTATAAAGACAGTAGCCTTTGTAACATCAGTATCGAATTAGAAAGTCAAGCTCTGAGGGAAGTCCTCCGATTTAATCCGAGATCCGACATTAGAGAAATACATGAGATATGTTCTGGAGGCCTTTAGACGGCAACACATTCTGGATGAAGCATATTAGAAATTATAGCTGAAGTGATTGAATTGGACATAAGGTAACAAGTCTGAAAATGAACCTGAAACTAAATTTATGGTTTCAGAAGAAGTATAATCTGGATAAGTAGAGATGTGAAACAGAGAAAATCCAGGAAACTCATTGGAGGTACTGGGATCCTCAATCGAGCTAAGTTAGCTCCGTTGGATATTATTTTGAGAAAGTAGTGTGCAAGGCGCAACTATGAGAATATAAGGTATATACCCTCGAGGTTACCAAGAAAGAGGAAAAGTAAAGAGAGTGATAGAAGAGAGGTTTACGGAAGAAAAGACTGATAGTGAGAGAGCAAAGTCACTGTGTCTGAAAGGACGAATTAAGGAACGAGCTGTATAAATGAAACTTAAAGGATTCACTACTTACGTAATTGTTAAGGATAAGGCATATCCAAAATAAAGAGACATTCCTGTAGACATGGAGTTTTCTAACACATACCTGGATGATCCACTAGAATTACATCATATAGAAAGATGAAGTTTTGAATTGATTTAATATTTGGTACCGAGCAGATAGTCAACCACTATATCGAATGGCTCGATTTAATTAGCAGAGTTAAGACAATAATTACAGAGTGTATGATAAGAGGATTATCAGACAGAGTGATCCACTTTTGAGTGTACTGGAATTACTTACTAAGGAGATTCAGAGTCTTATGGGTTACGAGGTATCAAGAATGGGTGTCAATCGAATCCTCCTAAACAAAGGTTATAGATCAATGAGAAAGACTAAAAAAAAAAAACTATTAAGAAGATTCAGAGTTTTTGGGTATAAAGAGACTTTGGAATATGAAATACGTTTCGAATCTATGGATTGTAATTTGTATGTGCTTATGTTCGAATGCGAGACTTAAATTGGATAAGGAAAAGGTTTTTATTATAATTGATGTACGAAATGAGATAAGTTTTGAAGTATGATAAATTTTAAATACATGTTATATTTTGGAATAAGAGATATACACAATGTACGAATACTTATGGTATATTAAATGATTCGAATCGAATGATATGGACTGAGAATGAATTGTGTCTAAAAGATAAATGAGAATTGCATTAAATTTTGGTATCCTACTATCGATTAGGATTAAATCTTGAACCCTTGAGACTATAATTAGTTCATGTGGTCAGGTCTGATGGCTAATGAAGTTATTTCAAAATACCTTCCCGCCTGAGAGACTTGACAGCATCTAGAAATACCCTGATCCTTAACCCATAAATTGGAGTTGACAGTTGTAATATTCGTGTTGGAAATCAGGATATCATTACTTGTGCTGTGAAGAATTTTAGAATTCTACTGATCATGAAGGTTTAAGTATTAAATTTTACAAAAGCTGTCAAATATATGAAAAAGGAAATCACTTGAGTTAGTGCTTTGAGCAGAAATGATTTTGAGATGACGTTATGTATATTGGTCAAGGACATGAGTTATTGAAATATTTAGTGAACCTCAACTGGATGTGGTTCTTTTCTGATACTGACGTTTATTTCATGGTAGCAAGCCTGAGAGTAGAAAAACTGGACTTGATTTATCGAATCGAGCATGCTCAGCATATTGATAAATACCGTATTGATGTAGCTAATCAGACCCAGATAGGTGCTGCAACTAGCTTGAGTATTGGTACTGATAATTTGTTGAGATTTAAAAATAGAATTGTATACCAAATGATATATAGTTAAAGGAATTGATGTCGTTAGAGACTCATTTATAGAGATAAACCCCACACTCGGAGACTAATAGGATTTATAAAATCTTTTGAAGATATATTGGTAATCAGAGACAATAAGAAATATAATTGAAATTGTGGCTAAAAGCCTCATATGTCAGTAAGATTAAGATAGGGCACAACGAGATTTGGAAAGAAAGGAAAACTAATTCCCTGATACATTAGACCTCTCGAGATTTTAGACCAAGTGGGATCCAAAACATATAGATTGGCGTTACTGCTTGATTTATCGAGTATTCGTAATGTCTCACACGTTCCAATGCTAGCAAGTATCATCCAGATCTGACACATGTGATTAAGTATGAACCACTAGAGTTGAAAGAGGATCTGACATATATAGAGAAACCAGTTCGGATAATGGATAAGAAAGAGAAGGTATTGCAGTCTAAGACATTTTCTTTGGTCAAAGTTCTGGGGCAATATCACACTTCGGAAGAAGCCATGAGGGAAGTGGAAAGCTTGATGCGAGAGAAGTACCCCGCATCTGTTTAAGGACTAAGGTACTCTTAAATTTATGGACCAAATTTCCCAAGGTGGGGAGAATGTAAACCCCGCAAATTTTCTTGTACTCGATTTTAACCATTAATAGTAAGATTTGTTTATTGGAATTTATCAAGTAGAAGAATATAAAAATTTATATGTGTTAACATGTGTGTAATAATTCCTTCAAATTATGTACGTATGTAAATATATATATATATATATATATATATGTACATATATTAATATATCTGCAAGTATGTACAATATATATATATACATAATCTATACTATAAACTAGTACATAGGTTTACTGGCAGCAGTGGGAGCCCGAAGGATAAAAATATATATAGATATATGTATAGGAAAATGAAGTTGTGAGAGGGAAGAAACAAATAAGCTACAACAGAAGAGATGGAAGGCTGAAACCGATTTGATAATAAACTGACAAAGGACAAAATAATACTAAAAACAAGTAAAAATAAAAGTTGAGACAGCCTGGACAAAAAAACCCAGCGAATAGGGGAAGTCAGGAAATAATTTAGAGAGTTGTTGTGGGGTCTGAGAAACCGAAATGATGGGTAGCTATAGCAAGATGTGATGGTATTGCTACTGAAACAAGAAAACAGATCGAGAGAGGAGTCTGCAGCAGTAGGCGTGTGAAAGGTGGGAATGGTAGAAAATAAATGAAGGAAAGTGTGACAGCCCGAAAGTGCAAAATTAGGGCTAATTTAAAATTTTTCTTATATTAAACCTCTTACTCGGGTTGCATTCCTGTATAGTGTCATTTAATCACTTGTGTTTATAATAAATCATAACCCCAAGATCACACGATTTCTATTTCATAAACCTAATTACAAAATATCCAAAGGAAATCAATCCACAAAACACGATTCATTTTCCTCATATCATCCTATTTACATCACAAAATACTTAATACAAATATATGTATTACATCATTGTTTGGATACAAAATGAACTTAATTATACCTTGTGCGTGTACAAGCGATAGCCTGGGGAGGACTTGTCCACCAGCCTATATCACGTACATGGTAGGCACTATCACGCTCACTGCAAGAAATCTGGAGGGGGGAGGAAAAAGGGTGAGCTCTCAAAACGCTCAGTAAGGAAGATAAAGGAAAGTTACAAAATCATCATCACAACACAATATGATAAAAATAATCGAGCATGTAAAACGTTATAAAGATAACGATGGAAACAATGGCATCGACATAATTTATGTGATAAAGATCACAAATCATCATAACATCAAATCTCATTTTGCGATAGAAATCACAGTTGTAAGCACATCACTCATCAAAGAAATCGAGACTAGGCATTTAATAAAACTCAGATAAAATCATCGTCATAAGCACATCACATCAAATCAAATCACATCGTCCCCTAGGCAAATATCCTCAAAAGAGGGAAACGTCAACATCAATACATGGCCATGATTCGTTGTAGACTTGATCAAAGTCGTACAGCTGCGGTCTTACATGCTATCAAAGCAAGGCCACCCATCGCTATCAGAGCGGGGTTATCTCTCGTTACCAGAATGGAGGTATCGATCTTACATGCTACTAGAGCAAGACTCGATCTTACATACTACCAGAGTAAGGCCACTTAACGCTGTCAAGCGGAGTATTGATGTGCATCTCATGATAAGCCACCGTCTCATTAAAACATGCCATTGTTGTGTTGAAAATGGTTTTGCCTTCACGTAGAGCTCATAGTGTTATCACAAAACTCATTTCAGTTATAAAACACCATTTTCACAATTACACAAAACTCATCAAAACTGAGCTCAAACTAGCAAAACTCACTCGATCATCAAAACATCAATTCATCTCATTTCTCATAAACATGTTCATTCATCAAACCCTTTTCACACTAAAAAGGTATTTTCATCATTTTAGAAACTCACATACACAAACATTTATTTTCCCTTATCTCTTGCACCTTGAGTGGTACAATATCCTCTAGCTTTTGGACCAACCTCGTTTCTCGTGTCGAATTCTTGAGCTGTCCAAATATCATTAAATTGTCAATATTCATCACTATCATTTGTCTTTTCACCTCATTTATACCTATACTTATACTATATCTGAATTACCACTCCTAAATACCCACATTATCTTAAAACTTCTCCTACATCTTTATCATCACTTTAGCTAGCTCATAATAATCACAAGATATTCACATTTCATTTCTCAACTATACTCATTGGACATTTCATTTCTCAACTATTCTCATTGGTTGTTTCCCCCATGACTTAGACATTTCCAACCAAATATACCTATATATACTCATATATCCATTTACCAACATATATAATGATAATGCTTTAAGAAAAACAAGGATCTTGTGAGCTCACCTAGCTTGTCTCCTCTTGACCAAACTTGTAGAGTGCTTGTCCTTTTCTTTCTTCAATCAAATCCTTGATTTTCTAGTATGTTGTTCCCCTTACCAAGAGGAATAACTTTGTCTCTTACCTCTTTGTCCAATTCTGTCTAGAATATGGTGAATCTTAGAGAGAGAAAGCTTAGTTTGGGTGAAAATGGTGAGTGTTGTGGTTTGTAGGTGAGAGAGGCTCGATTTCCAGGTAAAATCCCGTGATTCTTATATGGGCAAGGCGTATGAGATCGATCTGGCATTGATGGAGATCGATCTCTGCTTGATTTAAACTGCTCCCGCTGCTTTATTAACACAAGATCAATCTGATAGAGGGTGGAGATCGATCTCTTCCAAGTTGAGACTTAAGGAGATTGATTTGCCCTTGTGACAAGATCGATCTGGCTAGGCAAAGTCAATAGGAGATCGATCTGCCTGCTTATTTTTTGCACATTTTCTACATTCTAGAGCCATGAGATCGATCTCTCTTCCCTTGGAGATCGATCTGGCCTTCACAAATCCTACTACTACTGCATCTATTTGCAGGAAATTCAATGTAAAACTTATCTTAATCTACCCCATTGATCATATTTCAATCTACACACATTTAAAACTTAAAAACTTCATCTCCTTATACTTTATTAGATTTAAAACTTGCCTGTACATCAACACCTTATAATTACATTCACCAATTACAAATTTTCACATTGCAAATCTCATAGTTAAGGTACGTAAAATTTACCGTTCTCATAGAAAGGTAGCGAAGGGATAGGAGACAGAGGAACCAAGGCCAACACAAAATGAAAATCTGGGTATTTAACTCGGTTTCTTTACTCCATTATCATTTTCCATTTAGCTTCACCCCTGCGTTTCTCCCATGCTTCACTAAACCATTGAAACATGTATCTTTGGCACTAAGACATCACTGGGCGATCATTTCCACTGCAGCCCAGTAAAATTTACAGATCGTCACTTACTGCACTAACATTTTTGCTGTTTCGACTCTACTCCAGTGCAATCTCACCGCTGCTACATATCTTGCTGCCTGTATTCTCATGTATCGCTCACTACTGCCACCATTTTACTTCTTCTAAGCTGGCGATCTTCACCATCATCCTGCTATCATCGACCATACATGGCCTTCTTGCACCATCTCTGTATCCAATCTCATCCCTGCTTCCAATCCACGCACACGCCACCAAGTTCTCACCCTCACGTCTTCTCTGCTCCCACTCTGTATATACATAAAAGCAGGAAAACGGGCGAAAATGGAACATAGGAGATTTATCCTCTAAAACCAAAGCAAAGAGACGAGTGCCACAAAAGACGTAGCCTGTTAACTTACCATTGCTGGACGACCATGAAACTTTTCGATGAGGAAGTGATGCGATCAGCAGGGAGAAACTAGAAATAGAGATAAGCTGAAGTGACACAGGCGTCGGGTCTTCTCACAGCCACTGCTACTGTTGCTGGTTCTCGGTGCTGTACTGGAGTCAGGGGTATCGAATGGTTCTGGTACAAAGCTGGGTTGGAGCTTGGCTCATCAACAATAGCTGAAGACAGTGTCCGGAAGGGTGTTATCGAGTGATCCGAACATAGGTGGAAGTAAGGGGGTTGGAGAAGGGAGAACCAAGAAAGAGACCGTGAACAGGGGATGGGCATGGGTTAGAAGATGGTGAGCTAGGAAACCGAGAGAGGTGGTGGTGAATTGGTGGTGGCGTTGGTAGACGGCGAGCTGGAACGAGGATGATAGTCGAGAGAGAGGTATGATGCTGTTGGTGTCGGGATCAAAGGAAGCAATGGAGATGATGGCGTTGCTATAAATACCGAAAAATTTTCAATGCATTTGGTAATTGTCCATAAATAATAATTTAGATAATTTAGGTTAAATGTGTAAAAATGAGAGAATTAATTTAGGTATAGGTATTAAGACTAACATTATTTTTATAATGTTATTTAGTCCTCAAGATTTATGTGTAGATAGGGTACAAAAGCATATAAGTATGCACATATATAATTGTATATATGAATATAAATATAAATAAATGTACACATACATATATGTGTATATATATATACATAATTTAAATCATTAAACAGTACACAAGCTTGCTGGCAACAATGGAAACCCGAAAGACAATGGAATATATATATATATATATATATATATATATATATATATATGTGTACATATCGATATAGGAAACGTGAAGAAGTAGGGATGATTGATGATGTCGACTACTTAGGAAATATGGAATGAAATTGACTAAGGTTATTACTGAGAATAGAAATGAAATGAGAATGGTGTCCAATGAAATGAAAAGGGGAACGGAGTTGGAAACTGAAGAAGGACGCAACAGCTGCAAGGGAGTCGTGGTCATTGTTGACATGCTGCCTGTAGCTGCAGTTGTTGGTGCAGGCGAGAAGATGGGATGACAGCAAAAAAAAAAAACCTGCATGCAATGTCCTGGTTTGGATTCATTAGAAGGCTAAATGAGAGCCAATCTACTGCATAGAAATTCATACAGGAAACATAATGAAGGAAGAGAGGGAAATGAAGCTGGAGACAAAAGGAGAACTACTGCAGCAGCAGGTAAACACAGCTACTGACAGGTGCAATAGACTCATGACCATCGTCAGTAGCTGTAGCAGACTGGATCGGGTACGGAGTTCTGAGCTGAAGCAGTGAAAGAGAATAGGGAAGCTCATAAACCATGGGGCAAAGCGTGAAACCGAGGGACTCTACTGTTGTGTATGTGTCAGGCTGAATGTGAGTGAAGGAGACTATAAAACAGAAACAAGATAGAAGCCAAAAGGTGCTGGACACAAATGCGAAACAAAGGACATAAGTCCTCTGCAAACCCGAGGCAAATTGTGTCTGTTTCAGGTTTTGTTTAACTGTGGCAGAAGAAAACGGGAAATGAGAATAAAATATATAAGGGTATTAGGACTGATGCCTACTGATCTAGTGAAATAGGCTGGTAAGGCAGTGATATACACTTACCGAAACTGCAGCAGACCGAATGAAAGATGAAAAGGATGTGGCTTGACCGAAACTGTGCAGACATGCAATAGTAGGAAATATGGAGTAGGAAGAGTGGATACTGTGGCCAGCATAGAGGAAACAGAAGCAGATGGGGAGCTAGAACTGCAGCTGTCGGTGAAATAAGAAAAATATATATATACCTACATGACTCAGTGAAATAGTTATTAGGACACTAAGACAAGAAAGAGAGGACGTGAGAGGATGAAAAGTAGGCAGATATGCAGTGAAACAACAGCAGGAAACAGAAAACAAGTGAAATATCTATTGGAGATTGAAGTAAAATCGTGGATAAAGGCTGTAACTGGTGTGAAGGTAAGTTGATAAAAAAAAGAGAGAGAGACTAACCGAAGTATGGAGGAGCGAAAGAGAAAGAGTGGGTAAGAGCAGGTAAGGTGCTTGGCTGCAGGAAGAATATGCAGAGGGCAGTTTCTGCTGAAGTTGAGACATAACTGAGAAAAAAATGCTATACGTGAGGTGAAACCAAACGGATTAGGAACTAGACAAGGCAGAAAACAGGTGTGAAGGGGCTGGTGATCCTCGAAGAAACAGAGAAGTGAAAACTGAAGCAGTCGAGAGTGATAGAAAATGCAAAAGCTGTAAACGAAAAGAGAGCAAAGCAACAGAAATAGCAAGAGAAAGGAAATCGATAGCAGAGGTTGATTTTGAAGTTGAAACAGTAGCGTGAAAGAATCGAGAAGGGAGAAACAGTTCTGACGCGTGAAACAGAGGGAGAGGGAATCTGTGGAAGGGGAGACCGAAACTCCTTTGTTTTCTCCATTTTGTTTTCTTCTCCAAATTGTTGAAGGAAAGGAATGAGTGTCGGATTGCTGGAAAGACGAAAAAGAGGGCGGCTAGAACGATGGCTTGGACGTGAAGATGGTGGCGGAAATAAGAAGATAGGGAGGAGAAAATGATAGGCCGAGAGGAGAAAGATGGATGAACAGTGATGCTCGGTGAAGAACCAAAGGAGAAAAGAGAAAGAAGGAAAATGGAGGGAAAAAGAAAATAAGTTCAAAAAATGAACAGTAAAAAAAATGAACAGAAAAAAAAAAAAAAGGGTTTAGTTTTTGATATATATATATATATATATATATATATATATATATATATATATAGAACCACATGGAAAATAGAATAAGAGGCATCGAGAAAATCGAGAAAACCCGACGGAAAGGTGATTGAAAAAATTTATTCGAAATTTTTGGTGAAAATAAGTCGGAAGGGCTGAGCTCGCCGACTCGCTACGTCGAGACAATCGAGGACTATGGACAGACATTGAGGTAAGGAATTTATGTAAGTTTGAGAGATAACTGTACGTACTTTATGATTTCAAGTATATTTTTCCTAGGTAAGTAAGGTTACGATTTTGATGCATCATAGGTAATTCGAATAAATATGATACTAAGAATAAAAAAATTTCGATGTAGGAGAATCGTAGAAGGATTTAAGGGAGATACTTAGAGGCATCACAACTCGAACTTGAAATTTTCAATAAATTGAGGTAAGGGGTATTATTTAACTTAGTTCTGATAATGTATTTTTGTTTCACTGATAAAAGATTTTATGAAGGTGCATATAATTTGAAATGATTTATCAATGCTTTCATACTTGTGAAACTGTTTGCGAAGCATGTTTTAATTTTTTGAAATATTCCCTGAGTACCTTCCATGATATGAAATGAATTTTCCTAAGGTATGAAACGTATGGATGTTTTACATTTATTTATGTTTTTATATCCATATCGTTAAAGAAACTTTTGATAATTTCAAAAGTATTTAAGAAAAGAAATTTATTTTCGAAAGGTGATTGTGGGGGCCACCTCTTGAGTCCTGCGGGAACAAAGTGCCACACAGTCTTTCTGTTTTATGAAAGAGTTTTCAGATTACAAGGAATTCGATTTTATTACTCGATATGAGTTTATGGGTTATAAAACCCAAGAAAGATTTTGAAAACTCTGTTTTGAGACTATAGGCTTCATGCATGGTTACTTCTTATGGTGTTCCGACTCCACCACTTGGGTGTCGGTACGTAGGGCCCCTTTAGTACTTGACTCAACCTATGTGGAAGATGTCGTGCTACTGGTGGTTTATGATGATTTTTTGGTAGTATTTCGTGCCCGCGCAGCACGCATGAATGTTCCCTGCACGGTGAGTGCCATTGGTGCCCGTGCCCTAGCTATGTGCTAGTATATGATAAAAAAATAAGAAAATACTACCCATGTTTATGATTATGATTGTTGTACGACCCTGATCTAGTCTACAGCCCCCTTACCATGTCCATAGGTATGATGACTCTCTACAGAGAATGAAACATATCGCATGACTTAGTTATAGCCTAGTCTTCTCGATTTGATTATGAATATGTGTTTTCATGATATATACGATAATTGATTACGATCGATATGCTTCATGAAATGTTTATGAAATCTTTATGAAAGGTTCATGAAATGTTTATGAAATGTTTATGAAATCTTTATGAAAGGTTCATGAAATGTTTATGAAATGTTTACAAAAGGTTTATGAAATGTTTATGAAACGTTTATGAACCCGATGATTTTAAGAACTCATTCATGAACAATGAAAAGTTGTAAAATGGTTAAGCATGTTATTTGTTTTAAAGACACGCATGCTTTATGACTTTTCATGATGATTATGCATGAAATGGCAATTTATGTATTTCATTAAAGTTCGTTCCATGAACAATTTCACATGCTTTTATATATCAGAACTGTTTTAAAGGTATTATCTTACTGGGCTTTTCTCCAAAAGCTCACCACTCTACCTTCAGACCATTTGCAGTGAATCTATAGGCGTTACCTGCCGCGTACACGACGTAGGTTGGTGGGAAAGAGCTACCCTAGGCTACTTTTTGTACACGCAGCAAAGGTATACAATTACATTCCTTTACTAGACATATTTGTATGCATAGACATCTATTGAAAGTAATGTGTTGGGATGACACTTGTATAAGAATAAATGAAATGGAATATTTTTAAGGATTGACACTGAACAGGAATACAGCCTAAGTGAATAAGAAAATAAATGGGTAAATGAAGTTAAAAAAAATCAATAAAAAATCTCCCGATTTTCAAGGGTCGTTACAGTTGCCGAGAGGTATTGGGAGCAGGGGAGGCTCCTTTTCGGGCAACAGTACCCACGGTGGAAGGCTAAATCGAGGTTGATAGAGAAAATAATGATGGCGATGGTGATGATGTCGGGACCGAGTTTGGAGACGGTGGTGTTCGGAAGATGGAGATGGTGAAGTTGTCGAGGAAGTGAGGTAGAAACCGAGAAGAAGAAGAGAAGAAGGATGAACAGTGGTCGGACAATGAAGAAATGAAGAGGAAAAGAGAATGGCGGGAAAGATGAAAGGAATTCAATATATATATAGATATATATTGGGTGAACAGTCGCCGAAAAAAAAAGGGAAATATATATATATATATATATATATATATATATAAATATATGTATACTAGAGAAGAGAATAATTATTGAAGATAAAAGAAAGTATTCCGAGAAGTTGGGAAAAACTCGGAAAAAAAAAGACAATCGAAAATATTGGTTTAAAATTTCAGAGATATTGGTACGAAATTTTGGAGGAATAAATCGAGTGGACCGGACTTACCGACTCGCTAAGTCGAAGCAATCAAGGATTACGGACAGACACCGAGGTAAGAAATTTATGCAAGTTTTAGAGATAACTGTACATATTTTATGATTTAAAGTGTATTTTCCCTAGGTAAGCAAGGTTACAATTTTGACGCGTCGTAGGTAATTCGAACAAATATGATACTAAGAATACAAATTTCGGTGTAGGGGAATCGTAGAAAGATTTAAGGGAGATACTTGGAGGCGTCACTACTCGAACTTGAAATTTTTTATAAATCTAGGTAAGGGGTAGAATTTAATTTAGTTCTGTTAATGAACCCTCATTTCATTGATAAAAAGATTTTATGAAATAATATTTTATTTTGAAATGATTTATGATTGTTTTCATACTTATGGAATAATTTATGAAACATAATTTCGTTTTAGAAAATATTCCTCGAGTACATCTATGTTTATGAAATGAATTTCCCTGAAGTATGAAATGCATGGTAGCTTTACAATGGTTTATAATTCTATATTCATATTTTGAAAGAAACTTTTGACAATTTCAAAAGTATATATTTAAAAAAGGAGAAAAGAAAATTTTGAGACTATAGGTTTCATGCATGGCTACTTCTTGTGGTGCTCCGGCTCCACCATTTGAGTGCCTGTACGTAGGGCCGCTATAGCACTTGACTCTACCTATGTGGAAGATGTCTTGCTACTTGTGGTTAATGATGATGATGTTTGGTAGTATCTCGTGCCCGCGCAGCACGCATGAATGTTTCCCGCACGGAGAGTGCCTTTGGTGCCCTTGCCTTAGCTAAGTGCTAGAGAAAGTAAGAAAGATAGATACTACCCATGTTTTTATGAAAGTGTTGTACGACCCTGATCCAGTCTACAGCCCCCCCTTACCATGGCCATAGGTATGATGACTCTCTACGGAGAATGACACGTATCGCATGACTTAATTATAGCCTAGTCTCCATGATTATGATTATGGTTATGATTTTGATGATAGTGCTGATGAATGATTATATTTTCTTTTATGAGATTATGATAATTGTTTACGAACAATTATGTTTCATGAAATGTTTATGAATGACGATAATTTTATGAAATCATCCATGAATGATGAAAATTTTATGAAATAGTTAAGCATGTTATTTGATTTAAAGAAACTCATGCTTCATATTTTCTTATGATGACTATGCACGAAATGGAAGTTTACATATCTTTAAAAAGATTGGTTTATGAATGATTTTACATGCTTTTACATATTAAAACTACTTTAAACGTATTATCTTACTGGGCTTTTTCCCGAAAGCTCACCCCTCCACCTCTCAGATTGATTGCAGTGAACTACAGTTGATAATTGCTGCGTAGATGACATAGGCTGGTGGATACGAGCTTCCCCAGACTACTTTTTGTACATGGGTGAGGTATACATTTTTATCTCTTTACCAGACCATTTGTATGCATAGACATCTATTGAAAGTAATGTATCGAGATGTAATCTGTAGAAGGATAAATGAAATGAAATATTTTTAAGGATTGATACTGAACAAGAATACAACCTAAATGAATAAAGGGTTAAGTTGCAAGCAAAAATTTCAAAAAAAAATTCCCCTGAATTTTTATAGGTCACAGGTCGTTACAGAAGTCCACTCGACTGATCTTAAGAGCCAGGCATTAAGTAATTACCTGGGACTTGTTTCTTGATGCCTTTTGGAGGAAATACCTTCCGGATACTGCCAAGAGAAGGTTGCAGATAGAATTTTTGAACTTGACTCAGGGGAATAGATCAGTGAATGAGTATGAGTCTAAGTTCACCTCACTGGGACGATATGATCTGGATACTACTGCTAATGAGACGAAGAAAGTTTGAAAGTTTATGGAAGGACTGAGGCCCTTGATTTGAGCTCGACTAGCCCCATTGGATCTCAGAACTTATGAAGAGGTAGTTCGCCGAGCCTAATTGTGTGAACAAGATTATGAGACGCATGCCTTTGAGTTTAACAGGATGGGTAAAAGGAAGGATCGGGATCGAAAGAGATTAACTGAGGACAGAAGTATCAGAGAGGGCAGAAGGCCGTTTGTTAAGCAACATAGGGTTATGAGGAGTCACGGGGTAAGAATGTCAGGCCTCTCGCCTATTTGGCCCTAACACCTACTAAGGAAATTGAGATCAGAGGACCCCGACCTGATTTTGAGAAATGCAAACATTGTTGGAGGAATCATGGAAACAAGTCTTGCTATCTATTGACCCAGACTTGTTTCAGATGTGGTAAGACGGGACACATGACCAGAAACTGTCCCGAGAGTGTTAACTCAGCTCCACAGGGAAACCCAGAACAGATAAGGACAGTCGCTATTACCTCTACACTGAGGAGGAGGGCCACAACTGAAGAGAATGGCAAGCAGGTTGCAGGACAAGGGCGAGTGTACGCTCTCGAACAGGAAGCGACAGAAACTGAGGCACCAACTGAAGCATTTAAAGGTACTATTTTGATTTTTGATATTAAAGCAGTAGTTTTATTTTACTCTGGTGCAACTCATTCATTCCTATTGCCCATATTTGCATGTAAATTATCTCCATATGTACAGCCTGAACCATTAGGTAGAATGCTAACGATTAGGACACCAATGAAAGATAACCAAACGACTGGACAACTGTATAGGGACTGTAGGCTTAAAATATGAGACAGGAATATGTTAGCAGACTTGATCTTATTAGACATGTATGATTTTGATGTGATATTGGGCATAGACTGGTTAACAGCAAATCAAGCTATTGTTGACTGTCATAATAGGATAGTGACATTTTTACCCGAAATATGTATTGTAAGTTTTTCGGATAAGTAATAGAAAGGGAATTTATAGTTAAAATGACATAATTTTACTAACTATATGAATGATAATTTGAAGGTTACATCACATATGTAATTGATATGAATAAAGCGAGTTCGAAATTGAACGATATCCATGTGGTTAAGGAGTTCCCTGACGTATTTTCGGACGACTTACCAGGGTTACCTCTACATAGAGAGATGAAGTTTTATATCGATTTGATGCTTGGTACTGAACTAATATCCAAACCTCCTTATAGAATGGCTCCAGTAGAGTTTGAGGAATTGAGGAAACAATTACAAGAATTGCTAGATAAGGGGTTCATCAGACCAAGTGTTTCACCATGGGGTGAACCGATTTATTTGTCAAAAAGAAATATGAGAGTCTCAAGCTGTGTATCGGTTATAAATTGCTCAACAAGGCGATCATTAAGAACAAATATCTCCTACCTTATATCGATGATTTGTTGGACCAACTGTGAGGGGCACAGATCTTTTCCAAGATTGATTTAAGGTTAGGGTACCATCAGTTGAAAATCAAGAATGAAGATGTACCCAAGACAGCCTTCAGAACTCGATATGGACATTATAAGTTTTTGGTCATGCCATTTAGGTTGACTAATGCTCCTGCAGCTTTTATGGCATTGATGAACGAGATACTCAAGTCGTATCTGGACAAATTCGCCATAGTGTTTATTGATTATATTTTGATATATTCTAAGTCCAGGGAAGAACATGAGCAACATCTGAGAATGGTTCTGCAAACCCTCAAGGAAAAGAAGCTGTATGCCAAGCTCAGCAAGTGTGATTTTTTGTTGGATCAGATAGCTTTTCTGGGTCATATCGTGTCTAAAGACGGGGTGGCTGTGGACCCATCTAAGATTGAGACTTTAACACAGTGGGAAAGACCTAAGATCGATACTGAGATTCAAAGTTTTTTGGGCTTGGCCGAATACTACAAAAGATTTATGGAGGGTTTCTCTAAGCTAGCTGCTTCTTTGACGCAGCTTACGAGAAAAGATGTTAAGTTCAAGTGGAGTGACGCATGTGAAAGGAGTTTTCAGGAACTGAAGCACAGACTGACCACAGCACCTATTCTAACTATACTCGCGAGTTCTGGAGGCTTTTCGGTGTACACGGATGCGTTAGGTCAAGATCTAGGATGTGTGCTAATGCAGAATGAGAAGGTAGTTGCTTATGGTTCTCGACAGCTAAAAGACCATGAGAGGAACTATCCGACTCATAACTTGGAATTGGCAGCCGTAGTGTTTGCACTAAAGATATGTCGCTATTATCTAGATGGAGAGAAGTTTCAAATCTTTACTGATCATAAAAGCCTCAAGTATATATTTTCGCAGAGAGAGTTGAATATGAGACAGAGGAGATGGGTAGAGCTTCTAAAAAACTATGACTGTGAGATTCTTTAACACCTCAGGAAGGCAAATGTAGTAGCAGATGTGTTGAGCAGAAAGAATGTTGGGATGGTATCTTACATGTTGATACGGGAATACGAATTGCTGGAATAGTTTGTGAACCTCAACTTTGACATTGAGCCATCTGACAATGTTAATGATGTTGTGATAGCTAGCCTAAGAATAGAACCGGACTTGGTTGACAGAATCTGACAGGCTCAACCTAAGGATAAGTATTGTGTAGCCGTAACTAGTCAGATCCAGTTGGGCACTGTGACAGATTTTGAAGTTAGCTTCGATGGTCTATTAAGGTTCAGAGGTAGAATTTGTATTCCTGATGATGCACAATTGAGGAAACTGATATTGTCAGAAACTCACTCCTCGAGGTACACCCTATACCTGGGAAGTAATAAGATGTATCAAAATTTGTGAAAAGTGTATTGGTGGTTAGGGATGAAGAAAGACGTGGCTAAATTTGTGACTCGATGTCTTGTGTGTCAGCAGATTAAAGTAGAGTATCAGAAACCTGCAGGGATTTTACAGCCTCTATCAAGACTAACATGGAAATGGGAGCATGTCACCATGGATTTTATCATGGGATTGCCAAGAACCCATTGAAACCATGATGTGATTTGGGTAGTAGTTGATAGATTGACAAAGTCGTCCCACTTCCTAACTATGAAGTCCATGGATACGTTGAGTGCTTTAGTGGATCTATATGTATGGGAGGTTGTAAGACTACATGGCGTACCAGTAAGTATTGTATCTGATAGGGATTCTCGATTCACTTCACGCTTCTGGGAGCATTTTCAAGAAGCCATGGGAACCCAACTAAATTTTAGCACAGGTTTCCATCCTCAAACAGACGGGCAATCAGAGAGAACTATTCAGACATTGAAGGACATGTTGAGAGCTTGTGCTAAAGATTTTAAAGGCTCCTGGGACAACCATTTACCCCTAGGCATATAATAATAGTTACCACTTAAGTATCGGAATGGCACCGTATGAAGCGTTGTATGGTCGAAGGTGTTGTTCGCCAATTAGATGGGAAGAAGTAGATGAAAGAAAGATATTTGCTCCCGATCTGGTCAAGCAATCTTCTGAGGACATACAGTTGATTTGCAAGAGGCTGAGGACAACTCAGAACAGATAGAAAAGTTACGCTGACCAAAGACGAAGACCCTTGGAATTTTCAGTAGGAGATTTAGTGTTTCTGAAAGTCTCTCTATCCAAGGGCATAACAAGATTTGGAAAGAAAGGGAAACTGAGTCCCCGTTATATTGGACCTTTCGAGATCATGGACCGAGTAGGAGATAAAACTTACAGATTGGCGTTACCGCCGGAGTTATCAAGTATTCATAATGTCTTCCACGTTTCGATGCTTCGCAAGTATCATCTGAATCCCACACATGTGATTAAATACAAACCGTTAGAACTGAAGAAGGACATGACGTAATTTGAATTTTGGACAGGAAGGATAAAGCTTGTTGTCTAAGACGATTCCTTTGGTAAAGGTTATGTGGCAATATCACACGTTGAAATAGGCCACGTGGGAATTAGAAAACTTAAAGAGGAAATATGGGTTAACTTTTACCTTTAAATATTATTTTTCTACTTAGGTTGCATTTCTGTACAGTGTAAGTTACTTCGTTTCTTTCTTTACTTATTCATTTAACCATTTAATTTTGCCAAAAATTTTGACAGCATAACCTAATATTCTATCCCCCTACAGGTAAATGCAGTTTATATTCGCAATGCAGTTGATTTTATTTCTTATACTTATTACTTTCATGTCTACATTTTTACTACTACAACTTCCATATCCATACTCAGTATCACCAACATTTCATTCACTTCCCAAAATGTTTACATAATAATCCATAAAACAACTGATTATATCCCAAAAGTATTTATATATAATCAGTATCTGTACAATATACATGTTTGGGAATAAACATTCGATGATATACCTAAGCGAGTACTGAAGGCACTGAATCCACCAGTTACTCACGTACTTGTAAATAGCTGAATAATCTCACTGCAGGTACTCTGAAATGGGAGAAGAGAAGGGGTGAGCTTCTGGGAAAAGCTCAATAAGGCATGCATTTAAAACAATTCTAACCATTTAAAAACCATTAGAAAATCAGAACAAACAAACTTCCCTACATACATACTTAGAAAACCATTTTACATGCTTACTTTAAAATACATCATACTTCATCAAAACGTTGTACGTACTTTCATAAACTAAAACATCATACATACTTTATTCGTTAAAACATTATACATCAAAACATGGAGACTAGGCTATTTCAACATAGTTATCATGCAACATATCACATCCTCCGTAGAGGCAATAATACCTATGGTCATGATAAGGGCTGCAGACTGAATTAGGGTCGTACAACGATTCTAATATAGTATCTCAATCACACGAGCACACAGCTAGGGCACGGGTACCTGTGGCATACATCGTGCAGTCACAAGATACTTCGAAAATAGACACCGCGTGTAGTGGAAAACAACACCACTAAGGAGGAATAAGCACTACACTGGTGAATCTAAACTAATACTACGTGTGGTAGAGCCAGGACACTACAAGTATCAGGCATGATTATGGACTCAGCATATACTAATAGCAGCATGTCGTCTCAAAATCCTTACTTTCACACTTACTTACTTTCATATGAAAACTTTAATCATCAAATCATGTCATAATTCATACAAAATATGTATATCTATTTTATTTATACAAAATAAGTTAAAACCATGATTTCAGTATCTAAAAACGGTTTATTATTCCTTTCGGACTTAAACCGAGAAAGTATGATTTTCAAACAGATTTCTTTCTACGATTTCCAAGTCATTTATGAACAATAAATAGATATATGAGGTTAGTACTATTTTAAATTTCATCCCTTACCTCACCGGAGCTAAAACAGCGTTACTTTGTCGGGGTCTGAGTTTGCCTCATTTAACGTGTCAAATTCCTGAGCTGCACAAAATGATACCAAATCATCAAATATTGTTTGATTTCATCTCAACATATCCAAATATCTATTTATCTTCTTAAGAATTGACCAATTTTGACCATTTTATCAACTTTTCCTATTTTCTCGGTTTTACTGATTTAAGTGCCGATTTAAGCTATTTTATCCAATTTAATTATTCTAACTTCACATTCACTATCTTATTAGCCTACATACTCATTCACATCCATAATCCACACTTTATCAATCCAATTCTTACCAATTCTCACACCTTTCGGTTTTTCATTAATTTGAGTTATAAATCGAACTTTTTCGGTATAAATTTAACTGTTAACAACCTTGAATTCACCCAAAATTCATCATTTTCACAACTTAAGCATGCTGATCAGAACTACACACTTCCATATAAATTATTTCTTTAAATTCTACTTAACTAAAAATCCTTACAAATCATCAAACATAAACATATCTCATCATTTTCATCATCTATCAAGTTTCTCTCACCTTTAACTAAAGTTGACCAAGTTTTTTATCTTCTAAACAAATCCTCAGCTGTAATTAAACATGTCTATAGCTTAGAATCATCAAAAACTACAAGAAAAACAAACTAAAACCTTTAAAATATCAAACTTTCTCTTATCTCGGAATAGGGCAGATTCTGCCCCTATTCTTCTCTCTAAGTTTTCACCTAGTAAATGAATTCCTTTATGGATGGATTTATTATATATTATATAGGAGTGAAAGTTTAAGATTTCATCCTTCTTGGTCGGAGTCCAATTCGGCTTGGAAAGGGGTCGAAAAAATTCAAGAAGGGGAGAGGTACATTAATGCCTGCGGAACATTCAGGAGGGAGGTGAGGACGTGTGGGAGGTTCTTTTCAGGTTTTTCAGAGCCCTATGAAAGGTATATAAGTCTAGTTTCATGGTCCAAAAGTCCAGGTCTAAATCCGATATGTAGATGGGTCAAAATTGGATTTTTCCTGATGGGTATCCAGTTCACTGGGTTGGCGCAGCCCACTGGTCAGTTTTAGAAAATCCATGAAAAATAGTTCTGGTCCATTCTCTTCCAAATTTTCACTTCTCAAGTGTGCTACTATGTCTCTAATATCTCTCATAAAAATTTAGAGCACACTTGTTTAAGAAAATTTTCCCAATTGGGCCCATTTTGCACAACTTGGTCATTACCGAACAATGTAACTTAAGGTTTTCGGTTTACTTTAAAAATTCATTTCATCACTGAAACCTCCATATCTCCACTCAATTTTCATTCCTCATGTAAATTATGCCTTATAATAATTTCCTATAGTCTCGAAATAATTTTTGTGAATTTCAAGAATTTATTTCGAATTTATTTCTATTTCTAGGCTTATTTGCTCGGTTTAGTGTAAACCCGAGTTTTACTAACTTTTCAACTTCTAATGTATTAGTTTCACTTTCTAATCATCATAACATACTTAAAATCATACTTTATTGAAAAGTACTTAAATTTGAGATCTTACCTTGAAACACGTGCCTCGAGCTTCGTGCCACTATCTCAGGCATCTCGATCTTTCTGGGCCCTATATAAACATTAACACAAGTCTTAAACTTCTTGATTTATCTTAAAATGAACAATAGTATGAAAATTCGGGTCTCACATTCCTCCTCGCCTTTTTAAGAATTTGGTCCTCCAAATTCAGCTCGGTCCGTCAAACAACCGATGGTACTTCTCCCTCATAAGACTGTCTAGGTCCCACGTTACTTCTTCCATGGAGTGGTGCTGCCAGAGAACCTTTACCAATAGGATCTTCTTCGTCTGAAGTACCATTTCCTTCTTGTTGAGTATCCGGATAGGTTCTTCTACATAGGTCATATCTCCCTGGATGTCCAAAGCTTCATATTCAATGACATGGGAGGGATCCAGATTATATCTCCTCTACATTGAGACGTGAAAGATGTTATGTATCCCAGAATGTTGTAGAGGTAAAGCTAACCGGTAAGCAACATCTCCCACTCTCTCAAGTATCTCAAACGGACCAATGAAGCGAGGACTCAACTTCCCTTTCTTTCCAAAACGCATGATGCCCTTGCTTGGAGAGACCTTCAGAAACGGAGAGTCCCCAACCTGAAACTCTAGTGGCCATCTACGCACATCGACGTAACTCTTCTGTCGACTCTGAGCTGTCCGAAGTCTATCACGAATAATCTGAACACCCTTCGTTGCCTATTCCACTAAATTGGGAGTCATAATCTTCTGATCACCCATTTCTTCCTAAGCAACTGGGGACCTACATCTCCTGCCATAAAGAGCTTCATAAGGTGGCATCTCGATACTAGTATTAGCTATATTATTATAAGCAAACTCTGCAAGGGGTAAATGGTCGTCCTATGAACCCTTAAAATATATTACACACGCCCTCAACATATCCTCTAGGGTCTGAATAGTCCGCTCGGAGTGACCGTCAGTCTGAGGATGATAGGTGGTGCTAAGATTCAACTGGGATCCCATGGCTTCCTGAAAATGTGTCCAAAATATGGAGGTAAACTTGGAATCCCTATCAGACGTAATGCTCACAAGAACCCCATGTAAACAAGCTACCTCTCTGACATACAGTTTGTGAGACCCCGTATATGTATAATTGTATATATGTACATAGAAATGTAAATGGAGTTATACTATGAATTCATAAGTGAAGTATATGTGATGTAAGTCCATAAGTTAATGTACACACTTGTAATAAGAGTTGTGATTGTACGTACAAGCTACATTATATATGAATATGAAGAAATAGACTTAAACATGTGAAGAAAATGAGTAGAATGGAATATGAGTAGTGTGGTAAAATGGACGGAAGATTTAATAAGTTGTGCACTTCCATTTGATTTATATCATGTACCTTTGGCTATACAAAGACTTTACACAAGTTTTAAAGTGTATGAAGTATGAAGGATGCCATTTTCGAGTCTCGAAGGTGATCGGATGAGAAAATGACCATGGCAGCAAATTTAGGATGTTTTGGTATAAGTTGCTGTAGAAAATCTGGAAATATGAAGGCCAGATCGATCTCATAGGATGAGAGATAGATCTGAAAGTGCCAAAATGCTCTTATTCTAAGCTATGGAACAGGAAAGATCGATCTTCAATGTAGCCAGATCGATCTCCTAAACATTCTGTAAAATACAGATCGATCTCCCCTAAGACCAGATCGATCTTCTGAACCTTTTGTAAAATGCAGATCGATCTTTTCCAAGATCAGATCGATCTCCTTAATCTTTTGTTTGAAAACAGATCGATCTCAAGCCTCGACAGATCGATCTCCTGCCTTCAAATGCCATGAAAAAAATAGGGATTTTAAGAGGACCAAATCGATCTCTACCCAATACAGATCGATCTCATCAACCAATCTATAAATATGGAGCAGTTGGATTTGCAATTTTTTGAGACAAAACCAATCTTTTCCATTTCCAACATAAAACCTAGTTTCTCACTCCTAAATCCACACATTTTTAGTAAGATTTGAGGGAAACCTATTATAGGCAAAGTTGTTCACATTAAAGAGAAGAACAACATAGTTTGGAGGCATTTCCCCACTTGTTGGATTGAAGAATCAAGGTGCGTTTTCATTTGGAGCAAAGAGGAAAACAAGTTAGGTAAGTTTCTAATGCAAATACTCAAGTACATTTGTTTGGATATTGATGAGGGAAATGATTTGGTATGCATAGAAATGGTAGAAACTACCTAGAGTAGAATGAATCCAACATGACCTAGAAATGGTCTAGTGTGAGAAAGTGAAATGTATTAAGATTAATTATGAATGGGGTATCTTGAAGTGATAATAGTGTTATGAGTATGATTCTAAGATGTTGTTAGTGAATAAATTGTGAGGTTTACCAAAAAGGGGTAAAATGTGGATTAAGGCATTTGTAAAATGCATGAATGAGTTATATTGACTAGTGAGGTCAAAACGTGAGTTAACAACATTAACTCAAGTGGTTTGGATGAATGAATCGCAGCTCCCAAGGATACACCAGAGTAAGGCGAGCCAAGAGCACAAGAAACTAAGAGGAAGAGAGTCGCACTCAAGTAAATCGAGGTAAGGGAATTCTGTGGACTCTTAGAGATATCTGTGCGCAATTTGGGCACTTAAATATTTTGCTAGAGTGCATGTGATACTAGGAAATGATATTGGGTGATTGAAGGGTAAAGAGATGGGTTTTTAAGAAAAGTGCATGAAAACAAAGGCATAATACTTTGAAAAATAATGTTTTATTGCTTTTTAGCAAATGATGGTAGGTTGGCTAACATTTGAAAAGATTTGCAAAAGAAATGAGTTGTTTTGGTTTGTTAACCATACCTTGTAAAGAATTGAGCCATCTACATGGTTTTCGTGAGAATGAAAGCTGCTAAAGTATGACTCGCACGAGATTTGATGTGTTTTATACGCATGAGTGCTGAAGCTTAGCTCGCACTAGTTTTCACATGGATCTCATACTAGTTTTGGCATGATGCTTGGAGCATAGCTCGCATTAGATGCCCACCTTATTGTTGTCATGCTTGGAGCTTCGGGTAAACTGGGTGTCACACCGATTAAATAGGCTCGTACGTGCATTTTGAGATTTGACATGATTGATTAGCCATGTTAGGAGCTTCGGGTAGACAAGAGGTCGTACCGATTAAATAGGCTCACACGTGCATTTTTGAGATGTGGTGTGATATGATGTGTTGATGTGGATCCACGGAGTACGTTGTACCGTGCAGGTAGCATGGAGTACGTTGTACCGTGTTGAGATTGTGATATGTTGTCTTCGGACGAGATCTACTATGGACCGACGGGTTAGATTTGACCCACCTCCCGTGCGAAAACAGATAGTGGTAATATTTCGCACACTTGATCTGTGTAGCCGGTATCACAGGATATGACCATAGTCCTAGAGGTTATTTCCCTTATTGAATTGCCTATCTCACATGTCTATTGCTTTGTGAATAAATGCATATTTGAAATGATTTGTGGGTCAGGATAGTCCGAGGGAGGGGCTGAGTCCTGACAAGTGTTGGACTATTTTGTGATAACGGTTTGTTAATGGTTTTAAAGTACACGTATGCATGATGATTAATGCGATGCCTTACTTATAAAATATGCATGATGGTTAATGTCATGCTTTGAATTGAATTGTGCATTGAATTTTAATAGCATGAATGCTTTACATACCATTAACACTAGCATGAACTCATATTTTGAGAAAATGAGGAAATGTATGCTTTGAGCATGGCATCACGATCACGTAGATAGTGCGGTATCTACATGTTCGCATGATTGCCTTACTGAGCGTGTGGTTTGCTTACCCCTCTTATTTTCCCCCTCTCTACAGAGCTTTGAGTATAGATTGTGGGCGACTGGAGGCTTATCCCTTTTGGTATCCGCTGCATCCCATTGCTAAAGGTATACACACTTGAATTATTTTGTATCTAAACTAGACATAGCACAGTAGCATTTTGTATGTAAACATTAGGGATGTAAAGCAATGTAAACACTTGTAAACAGTAACTCTGATGTATTTATAAAAGTGTTTACTTTTGAAATTAAATTGTTATGGATGGATGAGGTAGACATTGACACACAGCCCAACTGTTGGGTGTGTAACTGTTCACGATCGAGAAATGACGAATAATAAATAATGCATGAAAATGCAAAAAATTGGTACGTATTTTGGTAAGTTGAGGGTCGTGACACAGTTCTACCAAGGCACTCAAAGAATCTGTACTCTTAATGGCGAGGAAGTGGGCACTCTTAGTCAATCTGTCAACTATTATCTAGATTGTGTCATGACCTCTTTAGGTCCGGGGTAACCCCATAATAAAATCCATCGTAATATGCTCTCATTTCCACGTAGGCACTGACAAGGGCTTAAGAAATCCTGCGGGTTTTTGATGCTCAATATTAACCTGCTGACATACCAAGCATCTGGCCACAAATTTTGCTACATCTCGCTTCATACCAATCCACCAATACACCTTTCGCAGATCATGATACACCTTGATACTGCCTGGGTGCGTGGTGTAGCGTGAGCAGTGAGACTCTTTCAAAATCTACTATCTCAGGGCATCATCGCTCGAAACATAGATTCGGCCCTTGAACCTCAACAGCCCATTATCACTGACCCTAAAATCTAACTTCGAAGCTTGCTCTGCTTAGCAAACCATATCAAGTAGCCTCTGATCATTTCTTTGCCCCATTCTGATCTGAGCTAAGATGCTGGGCTCAATCTGCAAGCTAGCCATAAATCCAACCTCTGCTTCTTCAATATTAATCTGGAGTTCGGCGAACTGTTCCAATAGCTGCCATTCTTTGACTATCATATGCGACACTATACCCTTCCTACTGAGAGCATCTGCCACCACATTCGCCTTACTCGGATGATACACAATCTCGCAGTTATAATCCTTAAGAAGCTCTAACCATCGTTTATGTCTCATGTTAAGCTTCTTCTGATCAAATATACACTTCAAGCTCTTGTAGTCAGTGAAGATCTGAAATTTCTCACCATACAGGTAGTGTCACCAAATCTTCGAGGCAAATACCACAGTGGCTAACTCCAGATCATGGGTGGGATAGTTTCGTTCATGGTCCTTCAATTGTCTAGAACCATAAGCTATAACTCGACCATTCTGCATCAGTACACATCTCAAACCCTGGTGAGAAGCATCACAATATACCGCGAATCCTCCTAAACCACTCGAAATAGTAAAGACGGGCAGGGTAGTTAATCTTCGTTTGAGCTCCTAAGAACTCTGCTCACATGCTTCTGACCAAACAAAAGGAACTCCTTTACGCGTAAGCTTAGTCAGTGAAGCTGCTATTCTGGAGAATTCCTTTACAAATCTTTAATAGTACCCTGCCAGTCCCAGAAAACTCCAAATCTCTGTTATAGTCCTCAACTGTTCCCATTTGAGTACTGCCTCAACCTTAGACGGATCAACTGACACTTCGTCCATGGATATAATGTGACCGAAGAAAGCTATCTGCTCCAGCCAAAATTCACATTTACTCAGTTTCTCATACAACTGTTTCTCCTTAAGAGTCTGGAGCACTGTCCTCAAATGCTGCTTATACTCCTCCCGAGACTTAGAGTAAACCAATATATCATCAATAAAGACAATCACAAATCGGTCCAGATAATCTCGAAATACTTCATTCATCAAACTCATGAAAGCAGCAGGGGCATTGGTCAGGCCAAAGGGCATCACCAAAAACTCGTAGTGACCATATCTGGTTCTGAATGTTGTTTTGGCCCATCTTCCGTTTTAATTCTCAATTGGTGATAGCCGGACCTCAGATCAATCTCTGAGAATACTGAAACTCATCTCAACTGATCAAATAAATCATCGATTCTGGGCAAGGGGTACTTGTTCTTTACCGTAACCTTATTCAACAATCGATAATCTATACATAACTGGAGGCTACCATCCTTCTTTCGCATAAACAAAATCGAAGCTCCCCAAGGTGACATACTAGGTCTAACAAAACCCTTGTCCAACAATTCCTGCAACTGCTTCTTTAGCTCCTCTAATTCGACTGGTGTCATTCTATAGGGAGTCTTAGAAATTGGCTGGGTATCTGGTACTAAGTCAATAGAAAACTCCAACTCTCTCTTCAATGGTAACTCCAGTAGTTCATCAGGAAATACATCCAGAAACTCACAAACAACTGGTATATCCTGTATACTTGGATGTTCCCGGCTCGTATCCGAAACAGAGGCTATATAACCTTCATCAATAATAAAACATCAAAAGAGTTCATGGAATTTCATATTTCAAAGCATCATATGTTTCATTTCTTAACTACAAAACATATTTCAAATTTATCAAGTAGGGAGAAGGTTACAGTCTTAGTATAGTAGTCTAAACTTACTCTATTAGCAGCTAACCAGTTCATTCCTAATATTACATCAAAACCAAACATATATAGTAAGATTAGATCTGCATTCATTACCCTGTCTCCCACCTTGATTTCACAGTTCCTGCACACTCTATCAGTTATTTGTGTCTCATGCATGGGAGTGCTAATATGACATACAAAATCTAGGGGTTCAGATTTTACATACAGATATCTTGCAAAGTGAGGTGAAATGAACGAGTGTGTGGATCCAGGATCAAACAAAACATTAGCTCGATGATTACAAATAAGAAGATTACCTTTGATAACATCAGATGAGGTATTCGCTGTCTCCCGATCAAGCGCGAAGACTCACCCTCGGGTGACAGGCTTCTTACCCTTCTCTTTCGCTGTAGCCTGTCTCTGGGGGGCTTGCCTCTGCGCCGCTTGTATCTGTCTCTCAAGAGGTGAGGGTGGCTGATCTTGAGACTGTGGGGTCGACAATGATAGACAATCCTTAATCAGATGTCCCATCTGTCCACAACCAAAATAGGCACTCGCTCGCCAGTAACATGGCCCACTATGCATCTTACCACAATCCTTACAACTTTTCATAGGTAATAGATCACTCCAAGTGGTTACAAGGGTAATAGTAGTAGTCTCAGGCCTATCAACCCTCACAGGAGACTCACCAAGCTTCAATCTCTTCAGCTGACCCCTCTTCGGTTTTGATCTAGAGATCTCTACTCTCTTATCTTTACCCTTTGACTTCCCCCGAAATCCATACTGGGCCTGAGTAACATCGAGGCCTCTCTCAATATCCTGAGCACGCTCTAGTGTATCACTGAATTCTGTAATACGAAAATCAAGAAGTTTGTCCTGAATAGCTGGTCGTAACCCAGACAGAAACCTCCGCGTGCGACGCTGCTCATCTCTGACTGTCTCCGGGTCGTACCGTAAGCGTAGAAAATCTGTTCTCATATTCATCAACTGTCATGCTGCCCTGTGATAACTCTAAAAACTCTGTCTGCATTCTCTGCTGGGCAGCAGGCGGTACATACTGACTCCTGAAAGCAGCTAGGAAAGTCTCCCAAGTAATCTCTAGGTGTCGGGACCTCAAATGTGTTCTAGTGGTTCTCCACCAAATACCAGCCTGTCCAGTCAACATATAGGTCGCCATTCTAGCTCTATCTGCATCTGTACACTCTAAACACTCAAATATCCTTTCCAAGTCTGCCAGTCATTCCTCAGCCCGTACTGGTTCCTTCACACCCTTAAATTCTGGATGGTACATCTTCAGAAAGTCTTTCATTCTAACCTTATCTCTGTCATTTACCCCAATCTGTACCTGAGGCTGAACTACCGGAGGTGCCTGAGGGTCCTGTAGAGGAAGAGGCGGAGGAGGAGGTGCGGGCGTAGTAGCACCGGTATTTGAAGCATGTGCCCCAAACTGCTGGGCAAGCATAGCTGTGAGGGCATTGAGCCCCTCTCTCATGCCTTGAACACTCTGCTCCAATCTCCTCATCCAGGAATCGGGACTCTCTGGTTGAGAGGGAGGAGGTGAAGGGGGTCGATCTTGCCTCCTTGGGCGACCTCTTCTACCACTCATGGTAACTGATTATGTATTACCTGCACCAATACCAATAATTTTTAGCTATAGCTATAACAGGTATATACAATTTATAACACATTAAATACCGACACTGATAGTACTAGACAACCTTTGCTCTGATATCACGTTAACTGTAACGCCCCAGAAACGCGAAAATATAGGCTAACTTTTTCCTTTAAATCTTATTTTTCTACTTAGGTTGCATTCCTGTACAGTGTAGGTTACTTCGTTTCTTTCTTTACTTATTATTTTAACCATTTATTTTTGCCAAAAATTTCAGCTGTGTAACCTTTTATAATATATCATATCTCTCTGCAGGTAAACGCAATTTATATTCACAAGGCAGTTGATTTTATTTCTTAAACTTATTACTTTCAACCATACATTTTTACTACTACAACTTCCATATCCATACTCAGTATCACTGGCATTTCATTCACTTCCCAAAACATTTACATAATAATCCATAAAACAACTTATTACATCCCAAAAGTATTTATATACAATCTAATATCTGCACAATATACATGTCTGGGAATAAATATCCGATGATATACCTGAGCGAGTACTGAAAGTAGTATAGGAGGCACTGCATCCACCAGCTACTCACGTACTTGTAAATAGCTAAATAATCTCACTGTAGGTACTCTGAAATGGGAGAATAGAAGGGGTGAGCTTCTGGGAAAAGCTCAGTAAGGTATGCTTTTAAAATAATTCTAACCATTTAAAAACAATTAGACAATCAGAATAAACATACTTCCCTATATACATACTTAGAAAACCATTTTACATGCTTACTTTAAAATACATCATACTTCATCAAAACGTTGTACGTACTTTCATATACTAAAACATCATACATACTTTCTTTGTTAAAACATTATACATCAAAACATGGAGACTAAGCTATTTCAACATAGTTACAATGCAACATATCACATCCTCCGTAGAGGCAATAATACCTATGGCCACGGTAAGGGCTGCAGACTGGATCAGGGTCGTACAGCAGTTCTAATATAGTATCTCAATCACACGAACACACAGCTAGGGCACGTGAACCAGTGGCACACACCGTGCAGTCACAAGATACTTAAAAAATAGACACTACGTGTAGTGGAAAACAATACCACTAAGGCGGAATAGGCACTACACTGGTGAATCTAAACTAACACTACGTGTGGCGGAGCCAGGACACCACAAGTAGTAGGCATGATTATGCACTCAGCATATACTAATAGTAGCATGTCGTCTCAAAATCCTTACTTTCATACTTACTTACTTACTTACTTTCATATGGAAACTTTAATCATCAAATCATGTCATAATTCATACAAAATATGTATATCTATTTTATTTATACAAAATAAGTGAAAACCATGATTTCAGTATCTAAAAACGGTTTGTTATTCCTTTCAGACTTAAACCGAGAAAGTATGGTTTTCAAACAGATTTCTTTCTACGATTTCCAAGTCATTTATGAACAATAAATAGATATAGGAGGTTAGTACTATTTTAAATTGCATCCCTTACCTCACTGGAGCTAAAATAGCGTTACTTTGTCGGGGTTTGAGTTTACCTCGTTTTACGTGTTGAATTCCTGAGCTGCACAAAATGATACCAAATCATCAAATATTGTTTGATTTCATCTCAACATATCCAAATATCTATTTATCTTCTTAAGAGTTGACCAATTTTGACATTTTTTTCAAATTTTTATATTTTCTTGATTTTACCGATTTAAGTGCCGAATTAAGCTATTTTATCCAATTTAATTATTCTAACTTCACATTCACTATCTTAATAACCTACATACTCATTCACATCCATAATCCACACTTTATCAATCCAATTCTTACCCCGACCCCAGCCGAACACTCCCTAAGTGCAGGTGCACCGATTGGCGCCAGAATCGAGCTGGGAACCGATCGAAAACGTTGTGAACGACGACGGGGAAGCCTAAACTGATATGGATCGGTTCAGCAAGAAGTGAACCGAGCTGAACCGGATCGGTCTGAACTAGGTTGAACCAGACCGAACCGGTTCAGCCAAGAAAGAGAGGAAAAGGGGGTAAAAAGAGAAAAAGGAAAAAGGGGAAGAATTTTTGAGGATACACCGGACTTTGGGTAAGTCGGTAAGAGATTAAAAGTGATCGATTTGATTTTTGAGAAATTTATTTAAATTAGATTTGATCAAAAATTAACCCGAAATTAAATATAAAATTATGCAGTTCGACAATAAATTTCGAACGTGAGCCGATCGAACTTTGATTTGCGCACTATCACATAATCTCGGGTAAGTAAAGCTCATTTACGACAATTGATGTAATTATTCGAGTATTAAAGAGTTATTTTACGAATTACGAATTAAATTCCACATTTAGTGAATAATATTGTAATTAGAAATTAATTGTCGTAAATGATATACGGGCTATCCAAAGAGTTTGGAACGAAGCCCAATAGGTATTGAGAGCCCAATAGACCCGAAGAAGGGATTTAATAAGTGAAAACATACTGAAAATTGGTCGAGGCTCATTAAGATGAAATCGGGCCCAATAAAGTAAAACAGGCCCAATGATTTAAATTAAGCCCAGTAAAAGTGAAATATGAATAATTATGTATTGTATTTAACCCGATAAATATTTATTCACAATTTTAGAGATTGGATTGGGAGCAAATCGGACTGCGTGATGAGATATCGGTGGAAAAGATCAGACTATACAGAAAAATGAGGTAAGCGAATTTTGTAAGCGCTTAGAGATACCTGCACGTATTTTTGGGGTTATTTACAATACGCAGAATTTTCTGAGGTATCTAGAAATAGAATAATAATTTTTACGAAAATCGTGGTATATGTGAAAATTACGATTTTGCCCCTAATTAGGAAAATTTCAAAAAGGGTAATAAGGCTATGAAATTGCATGATTTTCATGTTTTTGATATTCCTATAATTATATTGCTTTAATTTAAGTGAATTATGGATATGCTGGCTGTTTATTTCATGTTTTTACATGAAAGGGCACGAGTTAGGTACCAGTTGTGATTTTTTATTTGTTTTAGTGAAATTGAGCAGCCTATCATGTTTTTATGAGTTTTAAATCGTGCTGGAACACTGCTCGCACTGAATTTTATATTTTAACTCATATACAAAGTCCTGGAGCTGTACTCGTACATGGATTTTACTTGGTTTTATTCATCCGTGCTAGAGCATTGCTCGTACGTGAATTTAAATTGGATTTATAATTATTTTAAGTCGTATTGGAGCGCTGCTCGTACGCAGATTTCATTGATTTTTATGAAACCATGTTGGAGCTTCGCTCGCACGAGGGTTTTTCTGATATCATGAATATGCATGGAGCCGTGCCGGAGCTTCGCTCGCACAGGAATTTTATGACATGCATATGACCGTGTTAGAGCCTCCTGTAGACTGTGTGTCACAGTGAGAAGATATGCTCACACGTGTAGATTGAGACATGGGTTGGTTATCGACATGGTTTGGAGTGGGATAAGACTTATGGCAGGCATCCCCAGACCATGATATTGGGTTCATGGAGTACGTTGTACCGTGTATGTCACACAGAGTACGTTGTACCATGTAGTCATGACTATTGTATTCACGTTACTTGATATTCTGGTGGGTAAGATTTGACCCACCTCCTGTTACAGTTGTGATACCCCGCACACCAGGATCCGTGTAGCCTGGGATCACAAGGACATAGTCCTCGATTGTTTCCATACAGTAAGCTGCATGTCTCACATGATATATATTTAATTGGTCTTGTTAGACCAGGGTAGACCCGAGGGAGGGGTTGAGCCCCGATTTGTGACGATTTTCATGAAATATGGTATTAAATGATAAATTGATGGGTTTTATGAAGACATTAATGATTTTAAAGATGTGTTGAATCCCTCTGGGATTGTTTTGATGGGTTTTACTGTATGGAGCATGAGAGGTTTTACATGAGATGCTTTTCATGTTTTACATGTCAATTCATGTTTTATGATATATGATATACTCATACATGGCATGGTTTTAATTGCCTCATGCTCGAGTTATCTACCTACTTGCATTATTTCCTTACTGAGCAAGTTTTCGCTCACCCTTTCATTTTCCACCCTACAGGGTACATTAAGTAGAAGAGAGTGACACTAGTCTTGCATTTCGGTTATCCGTTGCTTCCTATCAAGACAAGATATACACAATCGTATAATTTTGTATCTGAACATATAGAAGCACAGTACTGTACACGGATGTAATATTGGGGATGTATTTATTTAAAATGAAATGATATGTAAATGAAATATGAAAAATAAATGTTAAGGTAAGTAACATGACAGGAGGGACTAACATCGACTCATAGTCCAACTGTTAGTAGTGAAACTGTTCACGACGGGTAAGGAAATGAAAAAGCGAAAAATTTGTAGGGGTTTTTAAGAAAAAATGGGTCGTGACAGACTCATAGCCCAACCATAAATGTGTGTAAATCGGGTCGTTACATACAGTGAGATCCAAACAATCTTTAAGCCTTACCTACTATAATTTTCAGGAACCTACATGTGTAGTCACGATTATAGCTGTTCATGGACTGTATTAGATCGAATTTAGGTTGAGTTTAGGTACGCATTAAGAAATTAAAAGTGAGTCTAAATCTGATCATTTTTTTCGGTTTAATTTTTTGTCCAAACATTTTTTTACATACAATTTTAATAAGCCTAAACTCCTCCAAACTCGCCTAAATAGTATTATTTTTTAAACAAATTACAATAAAATATAAAAATATTAAAAATGCAAATAATTAATATGTACCGGAGTTCCCTCATCCATCTTACTTTAGAAGAGAGCCTTAGACACCTCATAACGTTCGTGATGTGCTTGCTCTTAGAACATTTCCTTGATATGTTTGATCATATCAAACGATTTCATTATTTCATGTTGCTTATAGAGTTCAGAACTCATGGAAGCTAACATTAGGCACTGCACATCAATGGCATTGTCCAAATGCTTCTAATAAGCTTACTTATCAGCCATGGAAGCATTCTGTCAAGGTCGAATAGGGATTGCACGCTCTAGAACATATAACTTCTTTTCTTGAGTAAGGACTATCCTCAAATTTTGGTACCAGTCTAAGAGGTTTGCCTCAACCAACTTGTTATTCCTCTTAAGGATAGAACGTAGGGATACATTGTTGTTTGCCATGATAATTCTACAATCATAATCGATAAATATGCAAGTAAATAACATTGTGATTATCATTTAATTATGGTCTTTTAATTAAATTAATTACTCCCACTATTTTCCTCAAGCTAATAGCCCTCACTGCTAACTCAGAAAGCCTTTTCGTACTACACTTTCTAATGGGAAAGGGTCCATATTTGGTCTCATTATGACTTCAGCTAAGCTAATGCGTCCAATGAGATTATTTAGGTAGACAACTCTTGTCAATTGCATCTCATGCAACTCCTTGATAGTTAGGTGAATAACTCTTGTTCTAACTCATCATATAGGTTAAAGCCCAACCTATGCCTATAAATCTTATTAGGTTTAACTGAGCCAATACCCTAATTTGATATAGTTAAGTCTGACCCAGTACACTTAGACATAACTTTTATCTCATGCAACATAAATGACTAGGGTAGGTATGATCTTAATTGAGCCAAAATAGCATAATACCAAACAGAGTCTCTTTCACATGCACCATATTGGAAGGCATCTTAATTTGTTATTTTTGACTTAATATTTATCTTGAGGGATTTATTAATTTGTCGTCTCACCTAGCATGCTTTTCTAACATATATATATATCAACATATATAAATAAAAGCATAAAATTAAATGTAGCATGGTTATGACCTTTCTATTACAAATGAACCTAGGGATACATTACTTTCTAATGTCTTCTCCTCGGTTTCCCTTCAAGCGTCACCTTGGTTCATGTTGGCATGGGACCATCTTGGCTTCAAATGTTGTATATTTTATAAGATAATCCTAATTTATTTATGTAACTATTACAAAAGTAAATTTCAAATGAAATCAAGGCTCGCAGACTCAATTTAAATCTTAAATAAAATTACAATCCATATAAACCTAGGCCCATAACTATGCAACATGCATCCATCCATATCACATAAGAATCAAGCATCAAGCATACATAATAATATCACATATTAATTTGCATGTTTCCTAATTAAAATCAAATTTTAATTAATCAAATTTTAATTAATTACCAGTATCAAGTACTATTTTAATTTAATTTTAATTTTCAAAATTCAATTTAGGCTCCAATTGAAATTTTAATCTTATTAAAATCTCAAAAACCATTGGATAACTCTTATCCAATTTTTAAGATAAAAAATTTTATTTTAAAACATTTTTAATTTTAAAGTTTTTATTAAGATATCTTTTGAAATTTTAATCTCATTAAAATCTTAAAATCATTGGGTAACTCTTATCAATTAAGAAAATATCTCTTTAAAATATATTTAGTTTAAAACTCTATTAGGATCACTTTTATCATAATTTATTTTTAATTAAAATATATTTTAGATAAATAAAATAAATATAATTTTTTAGTTTAATTTTTTTTTAAGTGCAAGGTTTTTGTCAACAACAATTCTAAATACTACAAGGTTTCGTCAAACAATTTTGACAACTATTCTAATAATCAATTATATTAGATGAAAACCTACATAGCTCTTTTCAAATAATTTTAACAAAGCCGGTAAGGTTTTTGTTAAACAATTTTGACAACTACCTAGATAATAGCTCTAATAAGTATATTAAAATCTGTAATCATAACTTACATAAAAGCCTACAGGGTTTTAAATCTATAATTGTCTTACACTTATTTTAGGGTTACCCAAACGAACATTGAAAATTAAAATTAAACTTATAACAACTTACAATAAAAACAAGTATCGTCGCGAATCGAATCTGCTATCCCGAAAGGCGTTTACACATCGACTTGAATACTACTATAAAGCTTTGTTATCTCAATTTATCATGTTATACAAGAAAAAGCAACGGATTAGAAAAACAACAAAACAGAAAAAAGAACATGTAACAAATTGCTTTCGGGATACAATCATACTTTTTCAGTGTTGCTCATGTAGGGATATTCAACCTTTTGAATTTTGGCAGCCCACAAATAGTACTCGGTTTATCGTTAACTCGAGACTCATAGCTAAGTGAAACCCTCTAACGGTATCTACATAAGTAGGATACAAAACGAGACTTTTGCCAAACACATGGTGTAGCCAATGACAAAAGGGAGGGAAAAGGAAATTGTTTTGTAAGTGCTAGCTCCAAGAGGCACAGGAGCTATTAACAACATTCTATCATAACTTTTATGATTTAATGTTTGTTTATATAGTTCCTCTTAATAAAACTTTAAAAAAGCTTCAGCTTTAGTCCAACTAGATTGGATCCATTTAGGTCTTTTTAAAGCTATTTAATCTAAATTCAATTGACTTGTAGAGTATACTCTAACAAAATTTTATCTCTTACATATATAATTTAATTTTGCGTTGATTTCATCTCAATTTAAAATACGTATATAGTTAAAAAAAATCATACAATGATTAGAAGCATCAAGTTCTTAGTTGTTTTGGCAGAGGACTGCTTTTCTCACTAGCGTTTCTTTTATTGGAATTTTTCATATTTTATTCAAATTCTTCCGGTGTAGCAACGTCCACATAAGAATGCTCTGCTAAAGGATGCTTTTAGTTGTGTAACAACACATTGATAACTAATTACAACTTAATGAATTCAAAGCAATACTACATAACAATATTATAAACTTAACTAGATAAGTTCATCGTACATATAAGTTTATCGTACATTAAACACAATTTTCTTTTATGGAATTAAACACAATTAAAAACACAAAATAGAACAAACCTTAAGATACAATTGTAGCTTGGCCATCATAGCCAGCAATCTTGTCAATGATCTTGCCCACGACATCTTTGGACTCCTTCAGCAGCTTGATGCTCTTTTCCAACTTCTCTCGCTTTCTAGAAACTGCGGGAGATTCCACCAACATCCTTTCGATTCCATGCCCATCTGGCCCCATCAACTCATTCACAATCGCCTCAAGGTCATTATTCACAAGATTATGAATACTATACCTCAAATGCAATGCCATGGAATCAACCAACCTTCTCAGAACTATCTTCCAGTATGCAATCATTCTCATCTTCAAGTCAAAAGCTTGCTTGACAACATTGGGATGCTGTCTGAGATGCTCAACTTCAATATCTCCAACTCCTTCGAGAGTCACCCTGCAAGAGTACCCGTGCCTGTTTCGTGCAGTATTTACATTGTTGACAAAATTTTCTTCTTGAGTCATGAGCTTAGTCCATTCCGTCATGTAATCAGGATTACAAGTATAATCCGTCAGCTTCTCCATCTGCACAATCTCCTTCAGCCAATCGATTGACTGCTTTCTCTTCTTTACAACGAGATCATGAGCTGCTTTCATTGTAGAAACCTTAAGCTGGTAATATATTTCCGAGTGGCGCATCAAAACAAAACCCACCACTTTATCTATGTATTCCCACATCTTTCCAGCAAATTCAATTGGCAAAGTGGAAATCTGATCAACTTTTCTCTGCAAGATACGAAGGAAGGCATTGTGAGGAAGAAAATTTGGTAATGCAATTCCGTTAGCATCTTTTAAAACGTTGATCTCTTCTATTAAAAAGTCTTTTGTGTGATCACTTTCTTCACATTTGTGAAGCTCAACAAAGAACTCGTTTAGCATTTCAGCCAAACGAGCAGTACCATGTTTGGTACGATCATCAGGGTAATCATCAAATTCCCCTCTCAAAAGAAGTTTCCTGAGGGACTCTTTAGCTGCTTCAATGATCCTCATGATAACTGTCATGGCATCTGAAAATGAGGTCAAAGCCTTGGGCATTCTTTCCAGCTCTGAAACACTTGCACTCAGCTTGTCACTAATGTTTTTCACCATCACCGGTAAGCTCCTTGCAATAATTCTTTCTTGAATTTCAACTAGTTTTTGAGCCAACACCGGAACACCAACAATTGATTTATCAATCCTTGACAGATGTGGATCGGTTTGGAACAGTGTGGCCTCTTCCATCCTTGCTTCTTCAAATGACTCATCACCAATGCGATTTCTAACACAGACATAACCAAGTCCTATATTCACATCATCAGCATTAACCTTTTCATAAAGCTCCTCAGGAGCCCTATCAGCCTTGGTAATCACAGCAAGAGTTCTCTCACCTTTCTTGTCCACTATCTGTGACATCCTAATGGATTCACAGGTTGAAAAATCAACGGTGGCAGACAAAACATTGAGGATAATGCTTTCCTCAGGTGTTATGTACTTCATGATAATATCTCTGATCTGCTCATATATATTTTCAGGTTGTCCGTGGACAGGCACTCTAGTAATTCCAGGAAGATCAACCATGGTGAGATCGGGAACACCATCCTTTTTCACCACTAAAGTTAGTGGGGTGTTAGATATGCCCTTACCATGGCCTGCAACCTCATCAGTTGCAAGTTTAATGGCTGTTGCGATGTGGGATTCCTCTACAGGAACTTTCTTGTCATTGTACTCCAAGTGTATCTCTGGCGTTGGACTTTGATGACTTTGCAGCCTCATAATGAGGGGTACTCGAGTACAAATTCCCTGGCTTCGAGGAAGACCAATACCAGCCAGTGATTCAAGAACACTGGACTTCCCTGATGATTGGTCTCCAACTACAACAATGGTAGGGAGCTGTATGCCTTCTTTCTCGACCATAAGCAGCCTGAGCCTGTCAATGGCATCAAGAAAAGGTCGAATTTTGCTATTATATGACGAAATAATTGGAGCTTGGACTTGTGCTGCCACCAAGTTTTGCTGTTCCATAGGAGGAGTTGCTGGATTTGATTGAGAACCTTCATCATCATGGATGATGAGTAACCGGTCAACTCGAATGCCCCCTAAATCAACACTCTCATATCCACTCATTTTTTAGATAAACAACAGTACTGTGATTGTGGCTGGAGAGAAATTAAAAGCAGAAAAGCGAGATGTTTTAGAAGAAAATTTTCGACGTAAATACGCTACAATATATTGACAGGTGGTGGGAAGCTTAAAGCAACAAGCTTTTTGTAAAGAGATGACGACTTCATGGAAGCTGTTTTGCTTTTGTTTTTTCCTGGTACTAAAGCTCATTCAAGCTTTAAGTATTCCTAGGTTGGCTTTATAAAGAGATTATTATATTTTAAAAGAACGCACATTTATATTTTGCTCCAATCTAAATAATATTTTACAATCATACTTTTATTAGTTTTGCTATATATATTGTATATTTAGAAATAATAGATTGTTTATAAAAATAAGAATCAG
Organism: Firmiana major; assembly: GCA_033439115.1. NCBI lineage: Eukaryota > Viridiplantae > Streptophyta > Magnoliopsida > Malvales > Malvaceae > Firmiana > Firmiana major. The sequence continues at coordinate 78,196,677 of CM065898.1, read as the reverse complement.
TATCAGCTTGGGACAGGACAGAATGGAATAAAGCAGCATAAACAACAGAAGAAGGAAGAATAAAGCGCGGAACATCCTATACCAAAACTCAAGAAACAAGCAAAGCGAGGTACAAAGTCATGAATAGGCAATGGCATATGTGACGCTAACTCAAAAAATTATATCAGTAATCTCGTTAAGTTTTTAAACAAAATAGATTTATAGTGAAAAAATTTATATTTGAATTTTTATTGGATTAAATTTTATTGAATTAGTATCAATCATGAAATGCAAGTAAAGATTAATTTCATACTCAATATGATATAAAAACACCTTATAATTTTAAAAAAAAAAATGAGATATGTGATACAACTACACAAAGATACAACGTGACAGTAATTTATAAAGAAAATGGTCTGTTTAGATGAGGCATCTTATATATAAATATACAAAAATCAAAATTTTTGATTAAAAGATGATATGTTTCTTGGATAGATTAACTTTTTGACATTGAGACAGTTTATGTTAAGTGAATATCATATAAACTTATCGATCTAAATTAAAATTAAAAACTAAATATTTATTAATTTTATTCAATAATGATAATTGTTTTATATCTTTTGGAATTAGGATATAAGATTTTAGTTTGTATTATTCAAAGGTCTTCTCTCGCACATGAGTTAGCAAAAATATGCTCTTATATCTGGGTCAGATTGATTTTGTATAGAAGAATGTCCCTTGTTTATTATAGATATTTTTATTTCTGATTGCACCAGAGTTTATGATTGATCCATTTTCCTTTGAAAAACAACAAAAATAAAACAAGGTAAAAATAAATGATCCTATTAGCAAATCAAAAGATGATCTGATTCAAATTATTAAATAAATTATTAGCTTATAAACTGTCGGTAGAGTTCTTAAAATTCAGATATCAAATGACTGCATGTCCAATTAAGTTATTTTTTAAAAAAACATAATAATAAATTAATACAACAAATAAATGAACATGTGATAACCCTTCAGATCGTATGTTCCAATAATAGTTTTTTAAAAAATTCTTATGTAAATATAAAAACTTAGTCAATCAATTTATATTTTTTTTAAACGAAAATTGGTATGTATGGAGGAGTCTCATAAATCCGTATTGGCAAAAATACAGCTGTTTAATATTAAATTATAAATAAAATCACTTAATGCTACGAAAAGAAAAAAAAATTATAAGTGTACTACTTATTTTTTTAATATTTCACCTTTTAGTATTTTATATAGCTGTCATATTTGCAATATAATGCAAATTATTTGGAAAAAAAAAATAAAAAGTCATTTGTATCCTATAAATCCATCAAATGCCCTAATATCCTCTTGAACAAGTGATTATGAAAAGATTATAATATATTGTAAAGTTTGGGTTCGAATCCAAATAACTTCACCTCCACTCTCAATTATTAAATATTTTCCTTAAAAAGAAGTTTAATTTTGGTTAAATTTGAAAACTCAAAATTTAGATCCAACTTGATCAAGCTTCATTTTTTAAGTTTGAGATAAACTCAAAAAAATATTTAAACCACTTGAACTATCAATTGTTATTTTTTTAATCATACAATATGATAATAAAATAGTAAATTAATTATAAATATTGAACCATCTATTAAAAAAATTTGATTAAGTTTAAGAACCGCTTAAACTTAGCGTGAGTGTATATATTGGTTTATATAGTCTATCTAGTATTAAGATAAAAGTTAATAATGATGATGAAGAAGTTCATGAGCTGTTTTAATCAAATATTAAGATATTCAAATTCGACTTAACTCATTATTTAAATAACTAAAACTCAATAAAAAATAAACAAATTAAATTCAAATACTTATCTAGACTTTAACCAAGATTTAAGAGTCAAATGAACACGGGCTAGATTTCACAAAGAAAAATTAATAACCATTTAGATGAATAACATGAGTAAAAGGTAGAGGCAGTTAAAAGAGAAGGAAAAAAAACAAAGTAGGGCAAAAAAAATAAACTGCTTCATCTAGACAGAAAAACAAGAGAGGAAAAAAATCCAAAAAATTAAATTGCAAAAAATAAATAAATAAATAAACGACATCAATAAGACTGTTCAGAAAATCTACAATATTCAAAATGCGAGGGAGAAATTGGACTATTCCTAGTACAATGCATGTGTGAGATGTATAATTTGCATGCCCAGCCTTGATATTTAATTCAGCATTGGCTCTGCCATAAATTAAAAAAAAAAAAAAGTGGCACAGAAGCAAGACTATTTCAATCTCATCCTCTCTTATCTCAGATTGATAAGTCTATTGTGGGAATTTCAGTTCTGGCAAAGAAGCTTGTGCAAATTCAAGCATCTATTATAGCAAAGTGTTTGCCTGAGACTGTTCGAAAGATTAGTGAATTATAATGTCACAAAACTAAACAAAATGCCCAGGTCTTTGTCCTCAGCTGCTGAGGCAATGGCAGCTTTTATGCATATTATTGGTGCAGCTAAGGAGTCGCTGAGAAAAATTCTTCTTACAGGAGAATTTTATGAACATCCAGATGAGAAACGGATGCATTACACAGCAAGGTTAGCTGAAATGCTCAACAATTTGTCTGATGAACTTCTGAAGAGCTCCCAAAGTAACTCATCACTAAGTAACTTTTTGATGGATTAAATAAGAGTTTTGGAGGAAGCCAAGGGGATTGGACTGCCAAATTTTCTTCCCCGATTTGCATTTCTCATTATCTTGCAGCGCAAAGTGAAGGGGATTTCAAGCAAGCCAGTTCAATTCATGCGAGAGGTATGGGAGTATTTGGAAGATGTTGTAATAGCTGTGTTAATGCGTCTGTCGGATAACTATCCTCAGCTTTAGTCATCTACCAGAACAGCAGCTCCTAATCTGATATCGAAAAATGAAAGACCAATCATACAACCGGATAATGGAGATTATTGAGATGGAGAAGCTGGCAGACAGAATGGAATAAGCTGATGTCTCTCCAGGAAAAGTTCATCAATGAGGTTTTCTCTTAGTCAAAGCCAGAAAAGGTTGAAACTCGGTGATTTAGGAGAGGTAGAGGTTGCAGACCTCAGGCAATATCATCATGTGTCATTAACCAAGTATTTGACCTAAAAATGAGAATGGAATGATACTGGAAGATCGTGTTGACAAGGGTGGTTGATTGCATGGCTCTACATTTGCTCTTCGGTGGGCAAAACCCGGTGTACAAATAAATGGAAAAGGAGATCATCAGCGAGTTGATGGGTCCTAATGGTGGTGGTTTTGAGCGGATTCTGGAAGAATCACCCGTTGTTGCTGCTAAGCGCGAAAAGCTTAAAAGGAGCATAAGCTTGCTGAAGGAGTCCAAGGATGTGGTTGCTAAGATAATGGATGGGATTGGTAAGTAGTTATGAAGTTAATTTGATAGTATCCTCGCAATGTATGTTTGTTGTAATGGTTTTTCTTTCTGGCTATGTTATATGTTTGCATATCATCCAATATTATCAAGTAATGAAAGTCTAATTACCATTTTCAAACTTCTACCAATTTATTTTATTTTAGGTTGAAGAATCAAAATAGATCTCTTTCAAAGAAAAAAAAAAGATTTAACATTTTCACAATCAATTAAATTCTTATATTTTAATCTTTTATAAACAAAAACTATTACATTCGAATATAATATCCGTTATATGTGTTAAAAAAAATAATAATTTTTATTACAAAAAAAATTTAATTGAATCAAAATTGATATATAAAAATTCGATTGATTACAAAAAATCACGAGAACTTAATTGCTATAACTCTTTCTTTGACCCTTGAAGAATAAAAATAGGTGCCTGATACTATAGTATAGGACAACTGCAGAAACCCTTGGAACTTTTGGTTTAATCTCTTCCTGAATTCTGTGAAGGTTTATTAACATTCTTCTCCTATAAATTGAACTAACAGGATTTGTTTCCGGGCCTGGAGACTTGAATGAATCTAGACAAGGAAAATTCTTTAAATGGTTTGAAATGTATCACAATCTCAATTCATTCAATTTATCGAGATTATTACAATTCAAGGTTAGCTGCAAGCTGTAGCTTGGTCTCATATATCACATCTAAGGGAAAAAAGACACAAAACTCTTGTAGTTCTTACCACACCACTCAGGAAATTCCCTGGAGAATAATTCAGGTATTTTTAGTGATAATATACATAATCCAACCTTAATTAAGTTTCTACCCATGAAAGCTATATATACGTACGAACATGGAGAAAATTTTTGAATTAAGTAATTTTTTGTTATGTTAACACTTTTCGAGTCTATGTCACACTCACTGTGTTGGGATATTGGGATATGATACAGTTTAAAATTCTGATAATACATCATGCATGCAGAAGTCCTCCAGAAAAAGAAAGGGAGAAATAAAAAATCGTACAAGTAGCTATATAATTAAGGTTCATTCTGGAGTGATTTTGCCCTCTGAAACCATCGTTTCACTTCAGGCATCCAATAGTCTGAGTTGGGAAATTAATAATATACGAACCTCTTGGATGCCAGAAACCGATGTGAATGACATTTGTATACGCACGAGATGGTCTCTTACATCTCAATGTCTTCCAGATCTGGAAGAGGGAAACGAAGGATTGCTGCAATACCAGTCAGCTGTGCCAATTCTGTAGATGATGCAAAACTAAGTGAGGTGACTTCAGAATATAATCAAATTAAAGACCAAAAGCAGCAAACTAGTACTCACGTTCCCCTGACACATGCATGGATGAAAATATGTGAGCAGTGCCCCCCGAATCCTTGACTGAGTTGACCAAATTGACATACTTTTTCCTCGTAACTACATCAGAATTCCTGAATGCCAAGTCAACAAGAACAAATACACTAAATCATCACAAGCCTCTAACCGAGAAACTTCCAACACAACAAACTGACAATAATATATGCGTGGACATAGAAGCAGAGAGAGAGAGGTAGGTCCCAAGAATGCACAAAGATAGAAAACACTTCTAAGTCATCAATAAGTTCCACAAGCTCGTCCAATTATACGAGGTAAATAGTAAAAGTTAATTTCTTGAGAATATGCATATCATCCCCTCCTATGCTTGTAAAATATATATCTTCATATGTACAGCAATTTTCTCAAGAAAACTTCATACAATTATCCATCAATGATTGTTGAATATGCAACAGGGTGAAAATTTGTGACGCTTTCAGCAAGTAATTGAATTGAAGTGTACAGCAATTTGAGTGGGAAAAAGCACATGCGTGCTTCCCATCAATCTAATGGTCAATTTGAGAGAGTATTGGCAGAACAACCACATGAAATGACAGTAAAGTGCTACTACATCTCTTTTTATTCTAAACAACTATCCAAAATATTGAGCTGATCATATGATACAAACCTGAAGAGATCGTCTGTAACAAGTAGTGTTTGAACCGCCATTCGTTCATGGGCAATCTCCACATGTTTTGGTCCATAGCATGCACGAGCCGGATCCTTTATGATAAAACTAAACCAATTATAACACAAGAACATAACCAGAAAGACAACAAATAAGTTTCAAGAAAAGCAAAAGCAACCAGGCCATCGTTAATCAGGCCAGCACATCCCAGTTCCCTCAACCTCTTCCTAAACTAATTGATATGGACACAGACATAAAGTTTTGAACATCTGCATCCATGTGCATGTGTGTATTTTTGAGTCACATTTTGGTATCTATTAGTGACATCCTGAACATCCATTATGACTCATTCATGCTGCATCTTCATCCAATATTTATCCTTTCATTTGTAACCTTTTAATGACTAATAAAATATCTAGTATTCAATTCTAATTATCAATTAAAAACAATCTAATTATCACAATTATCTATTGGTGGTTGTCTGAACTTCCAGCAGCCAGTTCATTAACTTGCAGCTGCTTAGTTGCCATCAAAAGACCAAAACCACAAAGTAAACTCACAGCCCATCATTTCGCCAATCTAGTCACTGCTATCTGGCTCTGGTTCATAACTAACCTTCACTTTCACCATATATAAAAGATAAACCACATTTAGACTTACATTATCTTAAAGCCCAAAAATATAAATTAACATAAATCCCAGTATCATTAAGTCATTCTAACCACAGAATATAATCAAAAATTAGCGTGGAAACACACAAACACCAACCCCTCCCCTCCCCCCCACCCCCCCCCCCCCCCCCAATATACATCTCTAAGTTAGAACCTCACATTTGAAAGCATGCTGAAGAAATCCTTGAGGACCCGGACCTGGTAAAATTGGGGAAATGGAGAAAAGACGAAAGTAAAACAAGAAACAATCGGTGAGTAAAAATTAAATTTCTTAGCGAAGTACGGTTTCTACAATACCTCTTGGGCTGCTTTGGTGTCTTTTATCATGTTCATGACACTTGGGGCATCCAACACTTCTCTCAAACTATGCCTGTATCAAAATATAGTCAATTTGCACTAAGATCCATATTTGTACTAAAGCTCCGAAACCAAATAGCATCAGTAAGAAAAGTTATCAGTGCACCCGATTCACAAAGGAATATAGATAAGACAAAAGAACCCACATCAACTTTTAGAGTCCAGTTACCAGATCAAAGCATTTCAGAATCCCCATAATTTATTGATGCAAATTGTTTTCTAGTGTTCGTAATGCATAGACTAGAATATTCTAATGCCACAGTTTTCAAAATGGTTACTCCATGCTATGTGAGCAGGGAAGGAAGCAAAGAAGACATTGTGGTCCACTATGAATATACTCCAAGGAAATTCTCAAGATAATGAATATAAACATCCCAAAATAATGGAACTGTTAGCTGTATCAACAAGGAGCCCGTAGATGGATGGTCTTTCTGATGAGAGGCAAATATACACTGTGCATTACAGCTAGCAGAGTAAAAACCGAAGCAGAAAGCAACATACTTGTATCCAGAGCTTGTATGAACAAGAATTATTCGTGACTTATTCTCAATAATTGGTCTCAGTTGTCTTCTTTCTGCCTCCAACAAAAGATGACGATGAAACTGTTCCTGTAACAGATCAAAGAAACAACAATGATAAGTAAGCCAAATTACCACATAGCACAACAAGATGAAAGCTACAAACTTCTCTTTCCATGAGTTGCTGTCTAAGGAAAACTAAAATAATCATAGAAGAAGGGAAATCAGAAGCAAATATAAAGTTTAGGTTTTATCCCAGACCTTTGTGAAACCAGGACTAGCAATGACAGCACAGCGAACAACACTGAAATCAATATGTTTGAGGAATGCCTATAACATATGCACAATAACCTTTAGAGCCACATGAACTCGCTTAATATCTAATAAAGCAGTGATATTACAACTCAACTTTAACAGACCTGTAGAACGTTCTCAAAGAATTTCTTCAAAGCCTGTAGAACATTAAAAACTAAATCACCAATTACACAAATTAACCAAGTAGAGAACAGAACACAACTCTCATTATATGCTCTCAAAATCCAAAGAAAAATGGCTTTCTAAATCAGAAATAAATTCCATATTAGAAAAAGTAATAGTAATAATAAAAGAAATACATACTGACTCATAACCAGCAATGGCAGGTCCATGCTTGCGAGGGATTGAAGTTTCAATCCGTGAACGAGTACTTGTCATACTGTTGTACATGCCACAGTGATAATACTTACGTTAAAAATCTTGGACACAATTACATGCTAAAGATGTTAACATTTAAAAGTAAAATATGTAAATTCTAGACACCGGATCAAGGAGACATTGTGTAATAGCATATTCCCATAAATAATACTTTGAAATGGAAGGTTTATTATGAAGGTTCATGTACTTACTAAATCTGCAACTAATGATTCCATTCTCGAAGGAAGAAAAAAGAATAAAAGAAAACAAAAGCTTGCTACCAATAAATTATAATTCCAGCAAGGATTAATCACTTGCTACCAACATTCTTTAACCCTTACCCCAAAACCTTTTGTTGAAAATTGTACATTGATGCTTAACAAAAATTTAAGAAGACAGAAATAACTAATAACCCCATCTTTCTAGGAAGTAATGCTACACAGAGACATGTAAACTGTTGTCCATTTCACAATACTATAAACCTGAAGAGAAACTCGCGAAATTACATTTCCTGCAAGGACTCATCACTTGCTCCTAACATTCTTCAACCCTTACCCCAAAACCATTTTCTGGAAATTGCACATTGATGCTTAACAAAAATTTAAGAAGACAGAAATACCTAATGACCCCATCTTTCTAGGAAGTAATGCTACACAGAGACATTTAAACTATTGTCAATTTCACAATACAACAAACCTGAAGAGAAACTCGCGTTACTTCTCCTCAAATGACTTCTCTAACCAGCCCAGATCCTCCAAACTATCCTAAAAAAAACAGTGAATGCCATATATTCTAGGCTTATACTGCTAAAAAAATATTTTCCAATTATCATGGGCAAAGCTGATGATTTGTTGCTTAACCAAATAGTGCTGAACAACTCCAGCTTTTCAAGAACCCTAAATGAAAATACCACCTATTTCAATAGGACATGTTTAGGCAAATAACTTAAACCAAGACAACATCAAGTGACCTTGCAATTGCAATCAAACCAGCAATTTGCCCAATTTGCCACTATTTCTGTTCTATAATGCTTTTGACCTAGAAAGCAAAATCCCCCAAATCCCTCAATTTGTCTGGAGAAGGACAACAGAGAGAGACACATTACTCAGTTGTCCCATCTTTGGAGTTTTCACCTTCGAAGTTTGAAAAGTTCATGAATTTTCAGGATTGTAGGCTCCACAGCCATAAACGAAAGTGTAATATGAAAGCTAAACGTTTTTCTTTCAATATTTTGGTCGTTGTGATAGCAGTGATAGTGACTTAGAATTAGCTATGAAATCAATCTTAATTCTACTTGAATTTGGGGGTTTTAATAGTTTCTCCTTCATTTATTATTGTTTCTTTGGTTACTTATTTTATGCATGTGAGACCATATTTTGGAAGGTAACTTTCCTATCAATAAATGCTAATGGCACATCAAAGTTCAAAACTATCTGAAACATAAAATACTTCATTCCCAGCACAGAAAACAAACAGACTGGACAAATTGATTCTGCCACTAACGCCCATTCAGAGCAGCCCATGCACATGTAATTGCTTTCTCTGGTTAATCATTCCTTGAGTATAATTATTGGAATTATTCTTTGCTATGGCGAATGTCATTCAGCATCTCCAAATATTTATAATTTTCAGAGCAAGTAAACCAGGCATTGAATAAACAAGTGGGATCAAAACTGATTAAATGATGTTGTAACTCCTCCCATCCCCCAGCCTACAAACTTTCACTTGCTTATGGATACTAATTACTTTAGCATCCTTATCAGTGAACAACTGAAACACCACAAAGCCATTCCACAGGTATCAAACCCCTTTTTTAATGATTTTTTGAACATTACACTATAGACTCTACGTCTGTCATCCATCCAACAAACTAAAGGATGATTTCTAAACTTTATAACAATCACCTTTCCAAGCACCTACAACAGAGTTACTACATTCATACTTCAAGTTTGTCACACATACCTTTTACCAACAAGCAAAATATTCGCAAGCCCTTCTTGCATTAATACCACAGCCAGATCGGCACTTGCACCAGGATCTGAAATATTCCAAGCATTAGTTAAAGAGTTAAATCATAGTTGTTAAAAACCTTTCAAATACAAAAATGATGCAGCCTGAATTAGCATTACTCAAGTTAAGACACAAAAGATGAATTACAGATGAAAATGAAGATAAAGAACAAAACTATATTTTAGGAGAAAAACAAGATGCAAAAGGTGAAGGAAGAGAAATACCAACACCATCGATAAAAAAAGAACAGAGAGACAGAGAAATAGACAATAAGAATGCTATGATATTAACATTTGTTGGTTAAAGTCTGAATTTGATCTCTCTACTATTTCGATTCAGTAATGTTGGTCCCTCCACCTGAATTTTAATGGATTTAATCCCTATACTTTTATTAAAATGTAACTTAAGAAAAATTGATAACAGCGTTAAAGCTTTATGGTTAATATAGGCCACATGGCATTTTGTTGATGACATGGCATGGCAAACTGAACAACTTATCATGTGGTGCACGTTAGAACCAAAAAACTTTAATAAAAAATACAAAAATCATTTTTGTCAAATTTTGTAAATATTAATTATAAAGCCAGGAACAAATTAGCGAGAATCTCCCGGTCCTAACTATAAAACCTCTACAAACCCTAAACTTAACCGGTATAGGATAACAACTCTAAGGCACTCACATGCAGACAAAAGACTGGAAAAATGACCTACCATATGAATAACAAATAGGAAACAAGAAACAATTAAGAAATAACAAATGACACAATAATCAACCTAGGGGAAGACACGGTGATACCATGTTAAAACCCAGCCTAAAACCAGTCAGCACTAAATGAAGGCCACAACAAACCACCAACTTAACTGATGTTAGATACACCACTTTGTTATAGTGGTAAGGAGAAGCTGCAAACAACCCTAATAGTGAACATTTTAATCTTAACTGTGAAGCTAAAGAGACACAGTGATACCATGTTAAAACCCAGCCTAAAACCAATCAGCACTAAATGAAGGTGTCAAACCTAAATAGAAGGCCACAACAAACCACCAACTTAACTGATGTTAGATACACCACTTTGTTATAGTGGTAAGGAGAAGCTGCAAACAACCCTAATAGCGAACATTTTAATCTTAACTGTGAGGCTAAAGAGATCCTTCCCCATTCTTATTCCAATAAACACTTTACGCCTAAAGTACAGATTGAACGAGCTAAAATTTCACTCATTCAACCCTAGAAAACACTTCTCAGAAACCCTAACCAAGATCTCAGCAATTTGTCATCAAACACAGAGGAAACTCTGAAATCCTCTCTAAGGATAATAACAAATGTCAGATGCTTCCATTGTGGAGTTATACATGCAATTTGAAAAGTCAGACTACAAACCAGAGGCCTGTTGGAGTACATCTAATGCCAATGAGTCCCATATTTCCTAAAACATACAAGGAAAATTCCACAAGTCAGTGAGAGTATCAAATATTTTGTGTGTGTGTGTGTGTGTGTGTGAGAGAGAGAGAGAGAGAGAGAGGGGGGGGGGGGGAGAGAGAGAGAGAAAGAGAGAGAGAACACTTTAAGGAGAAATAAAACTTGAAAAAGTACTAATAGATAACAACAAGACTAATAAGACAAATCAAAAGCTCTGAACAACATAATCAAAGCAACCAGCAATGTCACATGTAAACTTATTCCAAGTAATCATTATGTGTCAGGTTCATGAATTCCAAAAGAGGATGGTTATTCAGAAAGCTTTAAAAGAAAGAACGACTATGAGGAATATAACCTTGAAGTATAGTCAGTATTTAGTGTTGCAATCAGGATAGGCTAGAACCATTATTAAAATTCCTCAACGTTCTACATTATTGGGTACGGTATACTCCATCTTTGCCCACTTTCTATTGCAGCGTAGGGCATGTGTGTAACTTAAGTAAAACTAGATGATTGCATACTTCCTTGTTCTAATGAGTTTCTAATTATGGGTTTCAGCAACCCGTTTTACTTTTCAAACTTAAGTCCATGTCAGTTGCCTACAAATAACTTATGAAAACATAGATGTGATTGCTTATGTTCCTCAACTTCTTTGTTTGCTCTCTTTTGGTATATATTTGTTTCCCTAAGAATTTGATTTGGCTCAGAAGATTTGCCTATTCAATACCAAGCACCTATAGCCCTAAACCTCAAATCTTTTTCCATGCTCTTCAGCACACAAGCAGTCAACTATCCTAAACCCTCAAATGATACCAAATTACTGTTAAGCTCAAAGGATCTTGCATCCATTATACTCCTTTGATGTTAAAGGGGCTTTATATGTGCCCCGAGAGTGGATGATAGTCAAGTTTAGAAGCTTCAGTTGCTGAACAAGAAATCTTTGTAGGACAATGATCAGCAAAAGGCAGCATAAATCCGCACTCTTTGAATTAAATAAAGAATTTGTATATTGGAAAATTTTAACAACTACTTAGCTGCAAACTCTTTTGTGAAAACAATTACCATTAAACACACACACACACACACACACACAGGTTAATAGGAGAGGTCAACAATCATATGTAACTAGATGCCATACTCCACAGGCCTAGACCACATAAATCCAGTTGGTTTTACATGAGAAGACTAAAACTAGAGTCTGACATAGAATCATCTTTTTTCCTTATTGCTTTCACCCTAGAAAAGCAACTTTCGAAACTATAAATCTAAATCTATTTTCTAACTGTGATGTATGCAAATAGCCATAGATACTACCCTTGGTAAAAGTTGTTTACTTGACATCTATATCAAAAGGCTACTTAAGCCAGGCAGACATAAAATTACAATGTCAGATGCATTGATGTGGCCTCCACAAAAGCCCATCTCTAAATATAAAGGAGAGAGCAAATGAAGTAGGGATGCTATCACATATAAAGAGCATATATTTGCAAGCACATCTCCTACAAACAAAACTGGAGCTCATGCTGAGAAGTGTCACTATTATCATTAGTTGCTCTTCAGAATGTATTTTGTCTACATAAACTTTTAAGACAGGTGATTCTGTTCGTGCCAGTTCGTTCTTTTACAAATATTCTTGGTGATTACCCTAGATCCTTTTTTTAACACACACACCCGTACATGGAGAGACAACACTTTTGCTAATCACAAATCTCCTTTGGCATATCTCTAAAAAAGCCAAACATGTAAGAAGTAAACAACTTGAGTAACATTTAGAGGCATAAACGAACAAAACGTTCGACTAACCATTCATGAACATATTTAGTTTCCGTTTGTTTATATTCATTTATTAAGCTTACCAAACGATCACAAACAAATATTTCATTCGTTCACATATAAAAGAGCATATACTTGCAAGCACATCTCCTAGAAACAAAACTAGAGCGCAAACTGAGAAGTGTCACTGTTATCATTAGTTACTCTTCATACTGTATTTAGACTACATAAACTTTTTAGATAGGTGCTTCTATTCATGTCAGTTCATCTTTTACAAATATTCTTGGTGATTACCCCAGCCCCTTTTTTAAAAACACACACACCTATACACGGAGAGACAATTCTTTCGCTTCTCACAAACCTCCTTAAAATCTATGACATGGCATGTCTCAAAAAAAGCCAAACATGTAAAAAGTAAACAACTTGAGTAACATTTAGGGGCATAAATGAACAAAATGCTCAACTAACCATTTGTGAACATGTTTGATTTTTATTTGTTTATGTTCGTTTATTAAGTTTAACAATCGATCACAAACAAATATGTGTTTCATTCGTTTATATTTGCAAACAAACCCATTAAGGTTTTTTAAGAATCATTCGTTTAATGCATCATTTAGTGCTCATTTACTATTCGATACTAATAAGTTTTTAGAATTACATATTAATGTAGGATTTTCTAATTTGGTATAATTTATATTGGGATGAATATAATTTGTTTGATTAAGTTTTTTGTTTAATGTTCACAAACATGTTCATTTAATATTTATGAAAGTGTGTTTGTGAACATCTTTGTTTATATATTCACGAATATGTTCTTTTAATGTTCACGAACATGTGTTTGTGAACGTGCTCATTTAATGTTCACAAACGAGTTTACCGAACATGAACAAACACAATCCAAAAATAAAAAAAGAACAAACACGAACATAATAACGTTCGTTTTTGTTTGGTCTGTTTACACCCCTAGTAACATTCATCAAAGATTTTTTAACTATATAAAAGAAAAAAAGATGTGTGCACAAATGAAGAGCAACAACTAGAGCAAGATTCATAACTATCAACGATAAAAGCTTTCCAACTGAATTTGGAGAGAGATTCCTAAAAGCATATGGTGTTTATACAGCACGAATATAGCATCCAAAGCAAGTGGATAAACAAGAACAGATAGACTATTAAAGATATGGTGTTTATACAGCACAAATATAGCATCCAAAGCAAGTGGATAAACAAGAACAGATAGACTATTAAAGATAATTCTCAAAAAGATAGCTACCTTTCTCAATACAAAAGGTCGATGAAGCTCAAGTTCTAGCGTATGGAATGCTCCTATCTACAAAAGGAACACACTGCATTTAAAAGACAGAAATTAATCTACAAAATCGGACAAAATCCTATGGTGCACCTACCTTAACATGTTCATTCTCCAAGATGTTCTTTCCCCTTATACGCAAGACAGACCCTTCTTTGTCATAATCTACTGCCTACGGAAACATGACTTAATATCAGAACTAAATATCAATCAAGCGCTTAAAACATATTGGCAGATCAATACGTAATCTTAAACAATCGCACCTCAACTTTTATTTCCAACTTCAGGGTAACACGCTCCGCATCTCTTCCACCAGCTGTCTCCCTTAGAACTTTCCTATTATAGAATGTCCATAATACTAATAATGTTTGACATCAAGAAACTTATAAACATCAAACTAGTATGATTTTACACACTAAAAATACAAATGCAATTATAAATTAAGAACTACCAAGAAATAAGACGGTAATTGCTACAGGAAAAAGATTTTCTTTTTTAATTCATCAACAAACAAATAACTGCCTGATAACTAATAATTCATCAACGAAGCAAAATATTAACAGCTAATAATAATAACTAGTTAACTAAAAAATTGAAGGAAAAAAAAAAACCTGACGGTTCGGGCCATAACACTATCTCCAGCAGCTATCAAATTGTAAACAAACCAGAGATCGTCTGAATCCACTGGTATCATCTGCAATCAACAGTTTTCCATCAAAAGAAAAGGTCAAAATTCAATATAAAACTTCTTCTTTTTTTTTTACCTTGACGCTGCCAGGGCCGTTGGGAACTAGGTCTCGGTGTACGACTTTCATGATTTTTACTAAAAAATCTGTTTTTTTATTCTATCTGAAATTGAATTTATGCTATGTAAAAAGCGAACTCGTAGGTATAAAAACGACTGCTACAGGGATACGCAAAAGGGTTTAAAGATAAACACGAAGCTGATTGCTGATATGGTAAACAAAAAAAAAAATCTCCCTCCTTCCGTTAAAAAAAATATATATGTTCTTTATTTTTGCTCTCTATCCCTTTTCTAGCGAAACGACACGTTTTTGTTTTTTTTTTTTTAAGAAAAATTGAGGCCGAACAGAAAAGCTCACCTAATCCTGATCATAGCTGAATTTGGATACAATATTAATTAATTTTATATATATATATATATATATTTAAATTCGATTTAATTTAATGTTTGAGTTTAAATTTTTTGTTCAAATTTATCAAAATAAATTAAAAAAATTAAGCTCATTAAGATCTGTTTAAATAAATTATTGGCTTAATACTTAATTATGCTTTCAACATTTACAAAAAATTAAAATTAAGATGTTGACGTTTAATTATATGAAAATAAATCTATTATATATTATTTTAAGTAATTAAAATTTAAACGTTTTAGAATAATAGAATTAAGTAAATTTTCATTAAATATCTCTATTGTTATCCTTACACAAGTGAAAGCTGACAAGGATGCTAACATGATGTCACATTCCGTTTCTACATTTAAATCATTATTATTCATATATACCACGCATATAACGGAGCAGACAACACTCTGATGGTTGGACATACGAGCCGATATTGACTTTACACACTTAAATATAAACTGTACATGATAATTGAATTTTCTTATTTATATATATTTATATATATATATTGACATACGTACGTTTACATCTCAGTAATTCTTTATATACTTAACTGTATCTTACAAGTTTAGATACAAAATCAAAAGAGATGTATACCTTCGCGCACAATGAAGTGTGGGCTGTCAACTGCTCAGGACTACCGCAGCTCTCAAGAGTTTGGTAACTCTGTGGAGTGGAGGGGAAAAAAATGGGTGAGCTACAATGTGCTCAGTAAGGAATCACGCAAATAGGTAGATAACTATACTACCTACATGCTTGTGAATTATTTCATGCAAAAAATCTTTACTTTCTCAATCCCAACCGAATTCACAAAACCACACATGTATGCTTTCTCAAAGTCATGTCATATCACAAACAAATTTCTCAAAACACATGTTCTCATAAAGCTAATTTAAATCAAATAGGAAACAAATCAAAAATCATATAAGTATGGAGACAAAGCAAAGCATATGGAAACAAGTGGACATATGACCATAGTCACTAGACTCCATGCAATCACTGATCAGGTGTGCATGAATGTCCCCGGATGGCTGAGAGTAGGGGGTCAGTCTGTAAGACCCGAAAATTCGGTGTCATTTTTAAGAAATTGTTATTTGTAAACTTGAATTTATGTAATCTTGATCAATAAAGAAGAAATAATTAAATTTTAAATCCAATTGTTCAAGATATGAATTTATTTAATATTTTCAAAATTTTTATCTCGAAAAACGAGCCCAAAAATAGTAGAAAAATATATCGAAAAGGTAAAATCGGACTGATAAATTTATTTACGGACTAAATGAATTTAATATGAATTTTTGGGATATTTTGGTATTTTATTATTATTTTAAGGAATAAAATAATAATAAAAATATATTATAAAACAAAATCTATTGAAAAAAACGAAAAAAAAAAAAAGAAACAAAAGTTCGAAACGCGGAAACAGGCAGGAAACCGATCCTCCCCTGTTTTTCTTCACCGGCGGCAACGGGCGGCGACGGAGGGCGAGAGGTGCCAAGCGAAGGGTCGACCGGCACTGAGGGACCGTCCGAGCGCCACCACGCGCCCCAGATCGCCGGCGGTGAGCAGATCGGAGGGGGAGAAGGCCGCGGGGAGAAAAGGAAGATTCGGTGGCGCCGATTTGGCCCGAGCCAAGCCAACCGAAGCCTCCCTAACCCGTGATGCGCTCCGAATTGCGCATCATCGCATAATATCGGGTAACCAAAGCTCATTTACGACAATTTATGTGATTAACGCATATTTAAGATTTATTTTACGCATTTCGGATTAAATTCCGGATTTAGTGAATTATATTTGGAATTTCGAATAAACTGTCATAAATGATAAACGAGCTATCCAAAGAGCTTGGAATAAAGCCCAATGGGTATTGATAGGCCCAATGAGTCGATAGACCCTGATGAAGGGAATTAATACGTGGAAAACGGGCTTAATACGGATTAAGGCCTGATTAAAGTAATTAGGTCCATTTAGAGTAAACGGGCCCAATTAAGTGAAATGAACTGTATTAAATGTGTAATATAGTAGGAAACATGTAATTAATCCAGTAAATGGTTAAATGCAGCTCCAGAATCATATTGAGAGTTGATCGGACTGCGAGATTTAGACAGCACAGAGGAAGAGAGGTTACACTACGTGATCTGAGGTAAGGGATCTATACGAGCTATTAAAGATAGCTGTACGTATTTTCATCGTCGTTTACAGTTAATTAAATTTCGTATAGAGTATAGATATGAAATTTCTGGATAGTACCCAAATATGAGAAAATTACGAAAATACCCTTAGACTCAGGAATTTTGGAAATGCATAAAGTGCATGCAATCCATGTTTTTCTCTGTGAAAAAGAGATTTTTATGAATCTGAAATGATAAACTAGCTCCTGATTTGACTGTATGCATTAACTTGCACGTTTTTCTAAAGTGTGATTTGATTGACAAGTGAATTGATGAGATGTTACCTTCTCACTCTATTTTGTACCGTTTTGCATATTACACTCGGTTTTGAGTACCACTGTAGTGAAAAATAGAGTCAGCTGTCTATTTTGTGTGTGTGAAATCGTGCTGGAGCTATGATGAGATCTGTGGATTTATCCAGATCCGCTCCCACTTGATTTTGGTATTATATCTGTACAGACCGTGCTGGAGCACTGCTCGCACTGGATTCTATTGTGATTTGTGATTGAGATCGTACTGAAGCCCTCGTGTTAACTGTGTGTCACACTGACTTGCTCGTATTATATCTGAGACGACAGGTTATGGTTGATAATTTATTTGGTTGGGGTGATGAGCTTGTGACTCAGGCACCTACAACTATGTGGTAATATTACTCTGGTTCACGGAGTAAATCGTACCGTGTAGACAACATGGAGTACACTGTACCGTGCAACTATAGGTTGTGAGGATTGTGTCTTTAGACTCGAGCATGCTGTGTCATTGCTCTGATTTGTGATAGTCCTTAGATAGGAGCCGATGGATAGACTAATCCCCTCCTCGGACTCAGAGACACCCTGGCACACCTGATCCGTGATAGCTTATGGGTCTCGGACTTTGACCAATTGTCCATTGGATTTGTGTGAAAATCCCTACCTAGTCTCACCTATTTTATTAGTTTCGGTGATGAAACTAATTGTGATATGATTTTTGTGATGAAACAATTTGAAATGAGAATATGATTTTAAAGTGAGTTTCAATACTGAACACAGAAATATTTTACTCTGAATGAGTTTTGATATTCGGTTTTTGGGCAGTAAATTGATATGTGTTTTACTATAATGGTTTTGTGAATGCCATGGGTTTTTCGGCATAAACCATGCATCATGAGCATCGTGGATAGTTTGATTATCTACTTGCTTTCATATATTAATGCGAGTGTTTTGAAAAGTAAATGCATTTGTTTTACGAGATGATAAAACATGCATTATGAGCATCGTAGATAGTGTGGTTATCTACCTGCTTTCATATATTTCTTACTGAGCGTGTTATGCTCATATTTTTCCCTCATCTACAGAGCATTTCAATAGAGTGTATAAGCTACGTCCGTCCTGCGATCTTTTACACACAGCTATCCAGCAGCATCGAGGTATACACATATTACTTTTTGTATCTGAATAATAGTGTACAGTGATGTAGTGACGTTATATTGGGGGATGTATATGTTAGGCAATGTAAACGAGTTTCTAATTATGAAATGATAACTTTATGAGCTTCCGCGAATGTTAGTGCCTGGGACGAAAGCAGTGCCTGTTATGCATATATAACATATGAAATTGAGTTATGGATATTGACTCACAGCCCAACAATTGAAATGTGGTAAGTTCGCGAAAAATTTGTAGTGATTTTTGAGAATTTGGGTCGCGACAGAAGTGGTATCGGAGCAGTGTTGGTCTTATGTGAGTCAGTGTCTGTAGTTAGAAAGTATACATCCCCATGTCACTGTACAATATTAGATACAATTGTGTGTACCGAGCTGTGGTTAAACTGAGAAATTGACTGTGTATGTGGGACGATTGAGATGTCTGATAGACATCGCAGCAGAGGAGAGAGTTAACGTTCTCGGGGCCATAGAGAGAGGTCTGAGACATGCAGTGATAGGTCCAAGAGACCTTGTGAATCGTCATGTGATTATGTCCCATCAGGTCCAGTTGAGACTACTGATGCTGCATTACGAGATTAGAACGGACTTGGAACAAATGTATGGAGTTGTTCACTCAGGCTAACTTGACTATGGCTAGGTTAGAGAGTAAGTAAGGTTCGGCTGCTCAGACGACTCATACTGAGCCGACAGCTGCTCTTGAGACACCTACGCCTACATAGCTTGCACCTATGCCACGTACTATTGAGACCCCTGTACCACCTGTAGTTCCATGATAAACTGGTGAGGATTCAAGGTATGATTGTGAGTTTGACCGATTGAGGCAGTTTCAAAAGCTGAAACCTCCATCGTTCAGTGGGATCAAGAACCTTTTAGTAGCAGAGGATTGGATCAACCGGTTGGAGAAGCTATATGGTTTTTTTCGATGTTCGACTACTGAGAGAGTGGCCTTTGCTACATTCATGATTGAGGGCGAGGTAGAACATTAGTGGAAATTCACCCGACCCATCATGAAAGCTATGTATATCAGTTGATTGACTGAGAGATCTTTTTGGATGCCTTCAAGAGGCAGTATATCTCAGTCACTGCTCAACGAAGATTACAGATGAAATTTCTTGGTCTGATCTAGAGGAACAGATTGGTAGACGAGTATGAGTCTCGATTTACATCATTGGGAAGATATGACCCGAATACCATGAGCACTGAGATGCGAAAGGTCCGCAAGTTTATGGAAGGATTGAGACCTTCCATCAGAGTCAAATTAGCCCTTTTTGACGTCATGACTTACGAGGAGTCCATGCATAGAACTTAGTTGTGTGAGCAAGACTAAGAGATGCACGTCCTTGAGTTTGGTAAGGTCGTGAAGGGTAGAAATAGAGATCAGAAGAGATCAACAGAGGACTGCAATGTTCGAGTGGGGAAGAGGTCGTTTGTTAGTCAATCGAGGGTCGACGAGTCACGGGGTAGGATGATTAAACCCTAGTACCTCAAGTCTCGACTCTAGCTAGGGGTATAGTGATTAGAGGACCCCGATCGACTACAAATCAATGTAGAGCATGTGGTAGATATCACAGTAGTAGGTCATGCCACGTATTGATTGGAACATGTTTTAGATGTGACAAGATGGAGCATATGATAAGGGATTACCCAGAGTTGGCTGAGATAGCCCCACAGAAGGGTAAAGAGTCAGAGAAAGATACAGTTAGTACTTCTGCCCCGAAGAGGAGGACTACAACTGAAAAGAATGATGGAAGCCTCCGACTGTGAATAGATTACCGGTTGTTGAATAAGGCGACCATTAAGAACAAGTAACCCATTCCGCGTATTAATGATTTATTGGATCAGCTTAGAGGAGCACAGATCTTTTCCAAGATCGATCTGAGGTCTGGGTACCATCAGTTGAGAATCCGGAGTGGAGATGTACCCAAGACAATTTTTCATACCCGTTATGGACATTATGAGTTCTTAGTTATATCTTTCGGGCTAACGAATGCTTCTACAGCTTTTATGGTATTGATGAATGAAGTGTTCAAGCCATACTTAGACCGATTTGTCATAGTGTTCATAGATGACATTCTTGTGAATTCGACGTCCAGGGAAGAACATGAACAGCATCTGAGCATTGTGCTACAGACCCTCAGAGAGAGAAAGCTATATACGAAGCTTAGTAAGTGTGATTTCTGGTTGGAACAAATATCATTTTGAGTTTGGCTGGATATTACTGTCAATTTGTAAAAAGTTTCTCTAAATTGACTGCTCCATTGACAAGTCTTACTCGAAAGAATGTTGTATTTGAGTGAGACAATGCATGTGAGAAGAGTTTTCAGGAACTAAAGTAGTGACTGACCACTGCGCCGATTCTCACCATTTCGACCAGCTCAGGAGGTTTCTCTGTTTATACAAACGCTTCAGGACAGGGACTGGGCTGTGTATTGATGTAAAACAAGAAGATAGTTGCTTATGGATCCAGACAACTTAAGGACCATGAGAAGAACTATTTAACCCATGATTTAGAGTTGACAGCCGTAGTGTTTGCACTGAAGATATGACGCCACTATTTGTACGGTGAAAAGTTTCAGGTATTTACTGATCATAAAAGCCTCAAATATCTGTTTTCACAGAAAAAATTGAATATGAGGCAGAGACAATGGTAGAGCTTCTGAAAGACAATGATTGTGAGATACTTTATCATCCGGTTAAAGCGAATGTAGTCGCTGATGCCTTGAGCAAAAAGAGCCTTAGAATGGTATTGTACATGATGGTCAGAGAACATGAACTGTTAGAGCAGTTTAGTAGCCTCAGTTTGGATATAGACCCTTCTGATACTGACGCATATTGTGTGATAGCTAGTCTGAGATTTGAAACCGGATTTGATAGACCGGATCAGACAAGCTCAGCGTATTGATATGCATAGTCAGATACAGATGGGTAGAGTGACTGAGTGCACAATTAGTGATGATGACCTGCTGAGATTCAGAGGTCGAAATTGCGTTCCTGATAACCCAGAGTTACAGAGATTGATTTTGACAAAAGCTCATTCATCGAGGTATACAGTGCATCCGGAGAGTAATAAGATGTATAAGAACTTTCGAAGAGTGTCTTGGTGGTGAGACATGAAAAGAGATATTGCAGAGTTTGTGGCTAAGTGTCTTACATGTCAGTAGATTAAGGTAGAGCATCAGAAACCTACAGAATTATTGCAACCTCTACTTATATCGACATAGAAATGCGAGCACATCACTATGGATTTCATCATGGGTTTACCGAGGACCTGACGAAACCGTGATGCCATTTGGGTGATTGCGGATCGATTGACGAAGTCAGCTCACTTCTTAGCCGTGAAAGCTACAGATACTCTGAGTGCGTTGGCGAATCTGTGTGTACGGGAGATTGTGAGGCTACATGGTGTTCCGGTGAGTATTGTGTCTGACAGGGATTCCCGCTTCACTTCTCACTTTTGGGAACACTTTCAGGAAGCTATGGGAACCCGATTGAGTGTCAGTACAACTTTCCATTCTTAGTCCGATGGTCAGTTAGAGAGAACCATCCAGACTTTGGAGGTTATGTTGAGAGCTTGTGTGATGGACTTTAAAGGCTTCTGGGATGACTAATTACCATTAGTTGAATTCGCCTACAACCACAGTTATCACTCGAGTATTGGGATGACACCGTATGAGGCGTTGTATGGTCGTAGATGTCGATCTCTTATTGGATGGAAAGAAGTGGGTGACCGAAAGATGTTTGCTCCCGATTTAGTGAAACAAGCCTTTGAGGATGTTCAGTTGAACTGTGAAAAATAGAGGACAGCTCAGAGCAGAAAAAAAAAAGCTACGTTGAGAAGAGGCGAAAGCCCTTGAAATTCACTATGGGTGAATCAGTATTTTCAAAGTTTCTCCCTCGAAAGGGATAATGAGATACTAGAGCGAGTGAGAGATAAGGCCTATAGGCTAGTCTTGACACTTGAGCTAGCAGACATTCATAACGTCTTCCACACATTGATGCTTCAGAAGTATCATCTATGTCAGGCACATGTGATTCAGTATGAGCCGTGGGAGCTCACAGAGGAAATGTCAGATGTAGAGAAGTCGATTCGGATATTGGATAGGAAAGAGAAAGCGTTACGACTAAGAGGATCTCTCTGGTTAATGTTCTCAGGCAGTACCACACTTCGGAGAAAGTTATGTGGGAATTAGAGAGCCTGATGCGAGGAAAATATATGTACCCATTCGAGAATTAACTTGGTTCTAATTTGGAGGACCAAATTTCTTAAGGTGGGGAGGAATGTAAGACTCGAAAATTCGGTGTCATTTTTAAGAAATTGTTATTTGTAAACTTGAATTTATGTAATCTTGATCAATAAAGAAGAAATAATTAAATTTTAGGTCCAATTGATCAAGATATGAATTTATTTAATATTTTTAAAATTTTTATCTCGAAAAATGAGCCCAAAAATAGTAGAAAAATATACCGAAAGGTAAAATCGGACTGATAAATTCATTTACGAACTAAATGAATTTAATATAAATTTTTGGGATATTTTTGAGATATTTTGGTATTTTATTATTATTTTAAGGAATAAAATAATAATAAAAATATATTATAAAAAAAATCTATTGAAAAAAAACGGAAAAAAAAAGAAACAGAAGTTTGAAACGCGGAAACAAGGAGGAAACCGATCCTCCCCTATTTTTCTTCATCGGCGGCAACTGGCGGCGACGGAGGGCGAGAGGTGCCAGGCGAAGGGTCGACCGGCACCGAGGGACAGTCCGAGCGCCACCACTCACCCCAGATCGCCGGCGGTGAGCAGATCGGAGGGGGAGAAGGTCGCGGGGAGAAGAGGAAGATTCGGTGGCGCTGGCGCCGATTTGGCCTGAGCCAAGCCAGCCGAAGCCTCCCCAGCCCGCGACGGGTCGAACGGCGGTGGAATCGCACCGGGAACCGGCCACCAGCGTCGACAAGGGCGAAATGGCCACTGAACCGGTTCGGACCGGTTCAGTGTGAAAGGGACTGAACCGGTCCGAACCGGTTCAGGAGGAGAGAGAAAGGAGAGAGAGAAAAAAATTTTGGGATTTCATCGGACTTGGGGTAAGTCGATATGAGGTCAAAAGTGACCGATTTAATTTCTGATAAATTTATTTAATTTATATTTAATCAGAAATTGGCTCGGAAATGAAATATACAATTGTGCAGTTCGATGATTAATTCCGAACGGGAGCCCGATCGAACTCCGAATTGCGCACCATCGCATAATATCGGATAAGTAAAGCTCATTTACGACAATTTATGTGATTAACACATATTTAAGATTTATTTTACGCATTTCGGATTAAATTTCGGATTTAGTGAATTATATTGGAATTTCGAATAAATTGTCGTAAATGATAAACGGGCTATCCAAAGAGCTTGGAATAAAGCCCAATGGGTATTGATAGGCCCAATGAGTCGATAGACCCTGATGAAGGGAATTAACACGTGAAAAACGGGCTTAATACGGATTAAGGCCCGATTAAAGTAATTAGGCACATTTAGAGTAAACGGGCCCAATTAAGTGAAATGAACTGTATTAAATGTGTAATACTGTAGGAAACATGTAATTATCTAGTGAATGGTTAAATGCAGCTCCAGAGTCATATTGAGAGTTGACCGGACTGCGAGATTTAGACAGCACAGAGGAAGAGAGGTTACACTACGTGATCTGAGGTAAGGGATCTATGCGAGTTATTAGAGATAGCTATTTAAAACATGCAATTTAATGCAGATATTCAAATCGTTTTAATGCAGATATTCAAAACATTTTAATGCAGATATTCAAAACATGCAATTTAATGCAGATATTTAAATCGTGAGCCAGTTCATCATTTTAGCTTCACAAAACCTCTTTTCACATGTAAAATATCGAGTTCATGCACGTTATACATTTCCAAATTTTCCCAGGTCTAGGGGTATTTTTATAATTTTTTCATATTTAGGTAGTATCCAGAAATTTTATATTCAGACTCTATACGAAAATTTAAGTATCTGTAAATGACGATAAAAATACGTATAGCTATCTCTAAGAGTTTACGAAATCCCTTACCTCAAAATGTGTCGACTGCGAATTTTAATTCTTAATCTCTCCGGATCACGCAGTCTAAATGGCTCCGGACGTATCCTCGGGAGCCAAATCTTTCCTTGGTGGCACGTAAGTCGAGATCTGCTCGAACTCGTACACGTCGCCTACCTTTTTTTTGCTACACAGCAATATATATTTAAACCGATTAATTCTGATATAATATAAATTCAAATTAATTATCCGAGAAATAAATCGACTGATTTTCGATCACTTACCAGTCTACTGCTGTGTGGGGGTAACACTGAATCTTTTTCCAAAATTTTTTTCCCTCTCCTTTGACCGAACCGGTTCAGACCCTTTCACACTGAGCCGGTCTGAACCGGTTCAGGTGAATTTTTGCCGTTGCCAGCCGGTTCTCGGGGTGGTTTGCCACCGTTCGACTCGCCTTGACCTGGGGAACCTTCGGCTGGAAGGGCTGAGGTCGAATCGGCGCTAGTCCCGTCCGATTTTTCCTTTCTCTCCTGTGATCATCTCCTTATCCGATCTCCGTTTTTTGGTGACCCCAGGGCGCGTGAGGGTGCTTAGATGCTCCCTCGGTGCCGATCGTCCCTTCGTCGGCCACCTCGCTCTCCCTCGCCGTCCACATCGCAGCCGATGAAGGAAGACAGGGGGATCGGGTTTTCGATCCCTCCTTCTCCCTGTTTTCCCAATTCTGCTTCATTTTCTTTTTTTTTTAATTCTTTATATATATATTATATTATATTATATTCTAATATATATATATATATATATATAAATATCTAAAAAAATACATATAATATTCTGAAAATATCTTAAAATTTAAAATATTATTATAATAATAATAACAATATTAAAATAAAATATTTACTATTACTATAATAATATTTTATCCTCAGTGTATTTTATACACTAATATTTACACACTCTTGTACATATATTTTATTTAATTTATTTCTACAAAAATATATGTACGTTCTATTTTATTTTCTTGCATTTATTTCTCCGAAAATGTATTTTTTTCTATATTTTCGGAATAAATTACCAAAATGGGGTAATTTTTTTGTTATCATTTTCAGACTGACTTCCTTTCTTAAACTCTCTATATTTTCATGTTCTGAGTCCATATTTTCAGTCCGTTTAACCAAATTTTATTCGGTTTGTCCCGAACTCACCAGAGCTCTTATTTCTCAATTTAAAACACTCAGCTTTATTTCTTGATTAAATTGAACTTGTAATTGCATCATTCCTTCTTTATTGATTAATATATCATATTTACACGATTAAAACGATATATTCATACAGAAATTATGCAGAGTTCAAGTCTTACATTTTCTCTCTCACTAAAGAAATTTGATCCTCCAAATTAGAACTAAATCAATCCTTGAACAAGTGCGGATTCCTCTCACGATCAAGCTCTCTAATTCCACATAGCTTCCTCAGAGGTGTGGTATTGCTAAAGAACCTTGACTAGAGGAATCATCTTAGACCGTAATACTTTCTCCTTTCTGTCCAATATTTGAATCGGCTTCTCCACATATGTCATATTCTCACTGAGCTCCAACGACTCATACTCAATCACATGTGCCAGATCCAGATGGTATTTTCGAAGCATGGAGATGTGGAAGACATTATGGATGTCTGCTAGCTAATAGGTAACGCTAGCCTGTAGGCCTTATCTCCCACTCGGTCTAAGATCTCAAATGGTCCGATATAGCGAGCACTCAATTTACCTCTCTTTCTGAACCTCATAATACACTTAGAGGGAGAAACCTTCAAAATACAGATTCACCCATAGTGAATTCTAGAGGTTTACGCCTCATGTCAGCATAGCTTTTCTGCCTGCTCTGAGTTATCTTCAATCTATCACATATCAACTGGACATCCTCAAAGTCTTATTTCACCTGATCGAGGAAAATATCTTTCGATCACCCACTTCTTCTCATCCAATGGAAGAACGACACCTGCGACTTACAACGCTTCATAAGGTGTCATTTTAACACTCGAGTGATAACTGTTGTTGTAGGCGAATTCAACTAATGGCAAATTATCATCCCAGGAGCCTTTAAAGTCTATCACACAAGCTTTCAACATATCCTCCAGAGTCTGAATGGTCCTCTCTGACTGATCATCTGTCTGAGGATGGAAAGCTGTATTGAAACTCAATCGGGTTCCCATAGCTTCCTGAAAATGTCCCTAAAAGTGGGATGTGAAGCGGGAATCCCTAATAGAGACTATGCTCACTGGAACGCCATGTAGCCTCACAACCTCTCGTACATACAAATTCGTCAATGCACTCAGAGTATCCGTAACCTTCATAGCTAAGAAGTGGGTTGACTTCGTCAATCGATCAATGATCACCCAAATAACATCATAGTTCCTTCTAGTCCTTGGTAAATCCATGATGAAATTCATGGTGAGATGCTCCCATTTTCATGTCAGTATAGGTAAGGCTGCAATAACCCTGCAGACTTCTGATGCTCTACCTTAACCTATTGGCATACAAAACATCTAACAACATACACAGCGATATCTCTCTTCATACCTGACCACCAATACAACTTTTCAGAGGTTCTAATACTTTTTTTTTACTTCTCGGATGCAAGGTATACCTCGAAGAGTGAGCTTCTGCCAAAATCAGTTTCCTCAACTGTGGGTCATCGAAAACACACACTCTGCCTTTAAAACTCAGTAACCCATTGGTGCTCAACTCCTAATCGGCACCGGCACCCATCTGTATCTGACTAGCCATATCGATACATAAGTGATCCACAAACTAGCATGTCTGATCTGGTCAACCAACTCTGGTTCTAACCTCAGACTAGCTATATCACAATAGTTCTCAGTATCAGAAAGGGTCACATTTAAGCTGAGGCTCGCAAACTATTCTAGTAGCTCATGTTCCCTGATCATCATATAAGATACCATCTCAAGGCTCTTTCTGCTCAACGCATCAGCAACCACATTAGCCTTACTCGGGTGCCATAAGATCTTACAGTCATAATCCCTCAGAAGCTCTAACCATCTTTGTTGCCTCATATTCAATTCCTTTTGTGAAAACAGGTACTTGAGGCTCTTATGATCGGTATACACCTGAAATTTCTCACTGTATAACTAGTGGCGCCATATCTTCAGTGCAAACACTATAGCAGCCAGCTCTAGATCATGGGTATGGTAGTTTCTCTCGTGGTCCTTCAACTGACGGGATCTATAGGTAACTACCTTCCCATCTTGTATCAATACACAACCCAGTCCTTAGTGTGAAGGATCAATGTCCACAGAGAAACCTCCTGAGCTGGTCGAATTGTGAGAATAGGTGCGGTGGTCAGTCGAAGTTTCAACTCCTGAAAGCTTCTCTCACAAGCATCATCCAACACAAATGCCATATTATTTCGAGTGAGACCAGTTTAGAGGAGCAGCCAATTTAAAAAAATCCTCTACAAACCTCCTGTAATACCTAGTTAAACCTAGAAAACTTCTGATCTCAATAACTGTCTTGGGCTTGTCCCACTGGACTATAATTTCTATCTTGGACGGATTCACTGATACCTCGTCCTTCGATACCACATGGCCCAAAACTGATATTTGTTCCAACCAGAAGTCATACTTACTGAGTTTAACACATAATTCCTTCTCTCAGAGGGTTTGTAATACAATCCTTAAGTGCTACTCATTATCTTTCCTGGACTTCGAATACACCTAAAATGTCATCGATAAAAACAATAACAAATCTGTCCAGGTACGGTTTGAACACATCGTTCATCAAAATCATAAACGCTGCAAGCGCATTAGTCAACCCAAAAGGCATCACTAGAAATTCATTATGACCAAAACGGGAACGAAAAGCAGTCTTGGGTACATCTTTTCTTCGGATTCTCAACTGATGGTACACAGACCTCAAATCAATCTTAAAAAATCTTATAACATGTTTCTCAATTTTCTCTACCTGAGAAAACATTATTTCCTTAGAATAACAATCTAAGATAGCATGATTTGCAGCCAATCAAATTCATTCCTAATATTACATCAAAATCAAACATATTTAATAAGTGAGATCGACTGTCATGCTTTTATCACATATTTTTAACTCACAATCTTTACACACCATTTCAGTCACTTGACTATTTTTTAAAGGCGCGATGATTAACAGCCTCCTACCTAATGGCACAGGCTTCACAAAATTTGACAATTTAATTGCAATTGAGAAGGATATAACTGGATGCGTGGCACCAGGATTAATTAATGCAAATGCTTCAAGATTAAATACCAAGATACTACCTTTAACCACATCAGATGAAGCATCTGTCGTGTCCTGATCCAATGCATACACATATCCCTAGCCAGCAGTCTTCTTCTCTTTCTCTTCAGTTGTAGCCTTCCTTCTCTGGGGTGAAGGTACAATAGGAGCTCTTTGTGGCTCCTCTCTCCTCTAAGGAGTAGGGGCTACAAGATCTGGGCAATCTTTGATCACATGGTCCATCTTTTCGCATCTAAAATATGCTCCAGATGCCTGAAAACATCTCCTACCACTATGAAACTTCCCACAAAATCTATAGGTCTCAGTGATAGGTCAGGGCTCACCAATCATAATACCCCTTGACAGAGCTGAAGCTGGTGGAACAGAGGGCTTCACTGTCTTACCCCGAAATTCCCCAAACTTTGGTCGTTTCTTAACCGACCTCTTCCCTTCTCTTAAACTTCTATACTCCATAGTTCTCTTTTTGTCCTTACTGAACTTACCAAATTCAGGGGCATGCTGCTCAGAATCCTGTTCACACAACTGAGCTTTGCGCACGGCCTCCTCGTAAGTCAGAATATCCAAATGAGCTAATCTAGCTCTAGTGGACGGTATCAACCCATCCATAAACTTCCTGACTTTTCTATCTTTACTACTCATAGTGTCAGGATCGTACCTTCTTAGAGACGTAAATCGGGACTCATACTCGTCTATTGATTGGTTACATTGGGTCAAACAAAAGAATTCATTTGTAGCCGTCTCCTAACCGTCACCGAAATATATTACCTCCAAAAGGCATCAAGAAAAATCTCTCAAGTCACTACTTGGTTCCGGGTCCTCAATATAGGGTGGGCTAATTTCCACCAATGTTCCACTTCGCATTCCAACACAAATGCAACAAAAGCCACCTTCTCAGTCTAGGAACACTCGAAGTACCTATACAACTTCTCTAATTTGTTTACCCAATTCTCTGCTGCTACCCGATCTTTTACCCCGCTAAACGATGGCGATCCAAGTTTCTGAAACTGTCTTATCCTATCTACTCACAACCATGCCCTACCTCGTTAGCTCTCCCCTATGGAGCTTTATGATGTAAGAACTAAGAATTTTGTATACCACAGTTATGAGAATTGTAATTTGGTGTATGTAATTATGATATGTTAATGTACACACAAGTTTTAAATAGGATGAATTATAAGAAGATGAGGGTTTTAAGTCTTCAATGTGTATGGATTGAATTATGGACTATGGGGTAGATTTTGGAAAGTTTTACATTGAGTTTTCTGCAAATTGATGCATTAGCAGTATAATCTGTGAATGCCAGATCGATCTCCAAGGATGAGAGATCGATCTCATGGCTCCAGAATACAGAAAATATGCAAGAACTGATAGGCAGATCGATCTTATAAGCAAATAGATCGATCTCAAAATGTTTCTGTAAAGAGAAGATCGATCTCCTCAAGGAGCAGATCGATCTCATGAAGCATTCTGTAAACAGAAGATCGATCTCCTCAAGGAATAGATTGATCTCATGAAACAATTAAGAGATCGATCTCACCCCATGACAGATCGATCTCCTAAGCATAAAATTACCCCAAAACGTTTCCAAATTAAAAAAGAGATCGATCTCATCAAGGACCAGATCGATCTCCTACCCTCCATCTATAAAAGTACCACTGCGTTTTTCCTGCATCTCGAATTTTCTCTCTCCAAAAACTCCATTTCAACCAAAACCCTAACTTTCTCTCTCCTTTAAAACCCCTATTTTCGTTTGAATCTCATGTAGAGGCAAGAAGGAGAGTTGTTCCTCACCCAAAGGAGAACAACATACTTGAAAATCAAAGGACGAATCGAATCGAGGTGTGAATAGAGCTCTCCATAAATTTTGGGTAAATTTCTACGCTTTAATCTTTGATATTGAGGTGATTTTGGTGATTATGATTTTAGGTATTGTAATAAAATAGCTAGAAAATTATTAGAGTTGGTGAAATTGTGATTTATTAGAGTGATGATGATATTATACCATTTGTGGTAATTTTGGAGATTTTGATTTTAAATCAGAATTGAGGCAATGAGGTGATTTTGACATGGACATTATGCATGAAAAATGTAGGATTTGAAATGTAGTGGATGAGAATGTGGATTAGGATAGGAATATGAGAAAAATGAGGTTTGTAGTATTTAACGAGAATATGAGAAAATATGTGCTCGACGATGTGATTGAGATGAATTATTGATGTTTTAACATCGTTTGGACTGCCCGAGAGTTTCAGAGAGGAATGCGTGGCTGGTCCGTCGTTTGGGGGAACGATTGTACTATACGAGTTGCAACGAGGTAAGGGAAAACTTAAATCATTTGTATATGTGATTTTGTGATGATATTGTAGCATGAAATGTGATTTGAGAAAACAATCATGTTTTTATGAGTTGAGAATGAAACACACGATTTTATAGCCGGTTAGGGCCCAATTTTTATGAGTTGTAAACTAAATGCGAAATTGTTTTACAACCGTTTTGAGTTTAAAAAGTGAGAAGTGATTTGGGCTCTACGTTAAGGCGTACTGAGATTTGAGAAATGTGTGCGTGGTTTTACTGGTTTGAGCTCGATTTTGACATGTTTTGTTGTGAGTACAAAACAATTTTGAGATGAGTTTTATGATAGAAACCATTATGAGCGCTACGTGAAGGCAAAACAGTTTTATTTGATAATGGCTATTACTGAGACTTGGTGTGTCATGTTGAATACACATGAGGCTTTGCTCTTGTAGCATGTAAGACCGAGTCGTGCTCTAACAGCACATAAGATCGACTCCTCTGTTTTGGTAAAGTGAGATGACCCCGCTCCGAGGCAACGATGGGTGGCATTGCTCTGATAGCATGTAAAATCGAACCGTGCTTTGATAGCATGTAAGACCGACAGTTGTATGACTCTGATCAAGTCTACAGCGAACCATGACCATTGGTGTATTATTGTCGATGAAATCTCTCGATTGGAGATGTCCGCCTAGGGGACGAGTTCAATCATTTTGATGTGCCATGATGAGTTTTTATATGACTTTTATTTGCCTAGTCTTGGTTTACACATGAGATTGTGTTTTATGGCTACGCAACGTGCATTACTATTGAGGTGATTTTTATCACGTTTTAGGAGAAAAACCATTATCGCATCCTGTTTTCTACATGCTTGTAACTATGGTTTTATATTAAACTAATTATTATCATGTTTCTACATGAGCTTTGAGAAATGAGTTGAGATGATGTTTTGATGATTCATGCTACACTTTTCTACTGAGTTTTATTGGGTTTTCACCTACAAAACAAAATGATTGTGCTGTGCAAATCATTATTTTATCAATGAGTCCCTTACCCTTTTACTGAGCGATTTAGAAACTTACCCTGTTTTATCTCCCCCCAGATTTCTTCAAGTAAGGAGAATTTTCTGCGACATACGGAGTAGTGGCTAGTGGAGAACTTGAGCTCCAAGCCATATATTGTACTTTGAGGTATAATTTATCATTTCATATACCCAGACTAATATTGTATTTACAGACACTTGATGAACAGTGATGTATGGGATATATTAGGATTTATTAATTCGAATCTGAGGAATGTATATGATGTAATATATAGATGTTGAATGATGAGATCCTGAGGTTAAAGTTTTATAACACATATATATATATATGATGATGCATGACACTGCACACGAATGCACCTAGAATTATGAAATGATGTAAAGAAATTTTAAAGTTACCCTGTTTTTCGCGCTTCTGGGGCGTCACAGAGTTTTCTTGGTATCAGAGCTTAGGGTGTTTAGTACTGTCAGTGTCGGTCAAGTGAAATGGAATACATCCCAAGTGTCTGTATAAGTCTAGTCATAAACTAAAATTAAGGATTGAGATTTTAATCGAATTTGATGTGTACGCACAGGAAACATATTGAGATTGAGAATGAGTGGATGACGAGGTCGTTCGAGGAGGCAGACAAAGCCACCTCCGCCACCTACCCCACAACTAGAGAGTCCTAACTCTAGATTTAACAAGATTAAGCATGATGTGAGGCAAGGTTTTGAGCAAATGACAACACTATTCGCGTAATATTTTGGAGTTAATGCCTCGGGTACTACTCTTACACTACCATAAGGACCTTCCGTGCCCCCAGTACAGATGGACCTGGTGCCTTCAGTAACTCAGCCTGATAACATAAGTATGGTCCGACTGAAGAATTTTTTGAAAATGAATCCACCCGCATTCAAAGGGAAAAAGGATCCTGCAGAGGCTGAGCAGTTGCTGACTGAGTTGAGAGTCATATTTGACCATTTGGGATGCATTGATGCTGAGAGGGTCAATATGGGCGCTTATATGTTGAAAATGAGAGCTCGAGATTGGTGGGGTACTACTCAGGGTATTTTGATGTCCAGCCAGGATGTGATTAGTTGGGAAGAGTTTTAGACGTCATTTAGAGCACAATACGTACCACGAGTTGCTCAGAGAAGGAAGGAGACAGAGTTTTTGAATCTGGTACAGTGCCATATGTCTGTGGATGATTACGAGAGCCGATTTACCGCTCTATTAAGGTATGATCCAAAGACCTTCAAAAATAAAGAGCTCCGCACAGAGAGATTTGTACATAGATTGAAGCCTATCATCAGAGATCGATTGATAGGGCTGTGTATTACTGAGTTTGGAGATGTTTTGAGACTAGCATAAGAGATTGAGAGGGGAACCGAAATTGTACAATCCAAGAATGAGTTTAATGTAGTGACTCGGGATAAGGGCAAGAGGTTAACGATTTTTCAGGCAGATGTTCGGAGAGGTTCCTTCAGAAGAGGAGGGATTGAGGTACAAGAGGGCAGATTGGAGAGACCCAGAGCTTATCCTATCATCAGGGAGACCCCTCGAGATATCAGGCCTGAGATAAGAGTTTATAGAAATTGTGGCTGATCGCATGAGGGAAGTTGTACTGGGTTGATCCATGGATGTTTTAGATGTGTAGACATGGGTCACAGAGTAAAAGACTACCCTCAACCTCAGAGACCACATGCTTCGGAGCTGACTAGACAATAGCCTCAGAGAGTGAATCCCCCGAGACGGGCCAATGCAGCGGAGAAAGGAAAGAAGCCCGTTACAGTGGGACGTGTGTTAGCTCTAGATAAGGAAACAGGCAGACATTTCTGCAAAAACTACAAGAGGTACACTCTCTGTCTGCAATCATAAGGCTCATGTGTTGATTGATTCAGGGTCCACGTACTCGTTTATTTCAGAGCATTTTGCATGTAGTTTAAATTTGAAGTTTGAACCTCTAGAGTATGTACTACATGTAAATACCCTTATGCGTGAGTCCCAGAGAACTGATTTAATCTGCAGAGGGTGTGAAATAAAGGTGAGAGATAGAGTGATGTTAATAGATCTAATGATGCTAAATATACATGGATTTGATGTAATTTTGGGAATGGATTGGCTGGTAACCAATCAAGTGAGTTTAGACTGTTACACTAAGATTGTAACTTTCTCCCTACCTGAACCTTACAGTATACGTTTGAAATATTGAGGAAATAAATGTGTGGAATTTTTGGTAAGCAAAATTGAAATTTTGATGTTGCTTTTGAGAGTACTAAATATGATTGTTCATGTGAAGGTTATGAAACACTCATCTTAGATGATAAGCGAAAACATCCGAAGATTGAGGATATACCTGTGGTGTATGAATTTTTGAATGTCTTCTCAGATGAGTTGCCAAGTTTACCACCAGAGAGAGAGCTGAAGTTTACCATTGATTTGGTACCAGATACTCAGCCTATCTCTAGACCTCCATATATGATGGCATTAGTGAAACTTGAGGAATTGAAGAAACAACTATAGGAGTTATTGGATTAAAGATTTATTAGACATAGTATCTCA
The DNA here is from genome assembly GCA_033439115.1 of Firmiana major. Taxonomy (NCBI): domain Eukaryota; kingdom Viridiplantae; phylum Streptophyta; class Magnoliopsida; order Malvales; family Malvaceae; genus Firmiana; species Firmiana major. Next base: position 78,161,638 of record CM065898.1, on the reverse strand, counting down.
CCGTGGGGAGCACCAGTGTTATTCGTGAGGAAGAATGATGGTAGTCTCAAATTATGCATAGACTATCGACTGTTGAATAAAGCCACGGTAAAGAATAAATATCCACTGCCGAGGATTGACGATTTGCTTGATCAACTGAGAGGGGCTTCAGTCTTCTCGAAGATTGATTTGAGATCGGACTATCACCAATTGAGGATTAAGGAAGAAGATATTCTGAAGACGGCCTTCAGGACAAGGTATGACCATTATGAATTTCTAGTGATACCCTTTGGATTAATGAACGCTCTTGTAGCCTTTATGAGGTTAATGAACGAAGTGTTCAGAAACTATCTAGATAAGTTTATGATAATCTTTATTGATGATATCTTGGTGTACTCTCGGTCTTATGAGGAGCACGCACAACACTTGTGGTTACTACTTCAGATACTCCGAGATAAGCAATTATATGGAAAGCTTGGTAAGTGTGAGTTTTGACTGGATTAGATAGCTTTTCTTGGTCATATCGTTTCAGCGGAAGGAGTATCAGTTGATCCAATTAAAGTGGAGGCTGTGCTTAATTGAAAAAGACCGAAGACAGTTACAGAGGTACCAAGTTGTCTTGGCTTGGCAGGTTATTACCGAAGATTTGTGGAGGGATTTTTCAGGATTGCCGCTTCTTTGACTAAGCTCACACGCAAGGAGACTCCATTTATATGGACTGATCAATGTGAGCTCAATTTTCAAGAATTAAAGAGGAGATTAACAGCGGCACCTGTGTTAACTATCCCTAAGGGATCAGATGGATTTTCAGTGTATAGTGATGCTTCCCATCAAGGATTGGGGTGTGTGCTCATGCAGCAAGGAAGAGTGGTCGCCTATGGTTCGCGACAATTGAAAGATCATGAGCGAAATTACCCCACACATGATTTGGAGTTAGCTGTTTTGGTGTTTGCCTTGAAGAACTAATGGCACTACTTATATGGGGAAAGATTTCAGATCTTCACTGGCCACAAGAGTTTGAGGTATCTGTTTGATCAGAAAGAGTTAAACATGAGACAAAGTAGATGGATGAAACTCCTTAAGGATTATGACTGCGAGATTCTGTACCATCCGGGAAAGGTGAACGTGGTTACTACTGCCCTGAGCAGGAAGAGTGTGATATCTGCTATGATAATTAGGGAATGGGATTTATTGGAGTTATTCACCAAACTCCAGATCAGAGTTAAAGAGGTAGAGATCGGATTTTTGGCTAGCTTGGGAATAGAGCCAAGGATCATGGATCGGATTAGAACTGGGTAGCGTGATGATCAGAGGTTTATTAACATGGTTAGCCAAGCTGAGCAAACTTCGCAATCGGATCTCATAGTCAGTGAGGATGGATTGTTGAGATTCAGAGAATGAATTTGTGTATCGGATGATGATACCCTGAAGAGACAGATATTGAGGGAATCCCATTGCTCGCGATACACCATGCACCCAAGGAGTATTAAGATGTATCGAGATTTGAGAAAGGTGTATTGGTGGAGTGGTATGAAGGGAGACATGGCAGGTTTTGCGGCCAGATGTTTAGTGTGCCAGTAAGTGAAAGCTGAACATCGAAAGCTCGGAGGATTATTGCAGCCTTTACCCGTGCCTACATGAAAATGGGAGCATGTCACCATGGACTTTATTATGGGTTTACCGAGGACCCGGTCGTGATGCGATATGGATCATAGTGGATAGACTGAAGAAAAGTGCCCACTTCCTTGCCATCAAGAGTACCGATAGTGTGGATGCCTTAGCTGAGTTATATGTCAGCGAGGTAGCTAGATTATATGGGGCTCTAGTGAGTATTACTTCTAACAGAGATTCTCGATTTACTTCCAAATTTTGGACCCAGTTTTAGGAGTCCATGGGATCTTGATTGAGTTTTAGTACCGCCTATCATCCTCAGACAGATGGTCAGTCAAAGAGGATTATTCAGACCCTGCAGGATATGTTGAGGGCGTGTACGATGGATTTTAAGGGATCATGAGATGATCACCTACCCCTAGCAGAGTTTACGTACAATAATAGCTATCATGCGAGTATTGGAATGACACCTTTTAAAGCTCTATATGATAGGAGGTGTAGATCCCCTGTAGAGTGGGAAGAAGTGGGTGACAGAAAGATAAATGCTCCCAAGCTTGTTGAACAGGCTGTACAGAGTGTGAAACTCATATGTGAGAGATTACGGGCTGCACAAAGTAGACAGAAAAACTACATAGATGTGTGTAGATGGTCACTCGAGTTTGATGTTGGTGATGCAATATTTCTGAAGATATCACCGAGTAAGGGTATCATGAGATTTGGAAAGAAAAGAAAATTGAGTTCTCGATACATCGAACTATTCGAGACTCTTGAGAGAGTGGGAGAGGTAGCTTACAGGTTGGCATTACCCCCACAGATGTCCGGAATACACAACGTCTTTCATGTATCTATGTTGAAGAAGTACCACCCAGACCCTTATCATGTCATAGAGTATGAAAAGATGGACATACAAGAGGACAAGGGCTACATTGAGGAACCCGTCCGGATTCTCGATAGAAAAAAGAGGGTACTTAGAACCAAAAGCATCCCATTAGTGAAAGTTTTGTGGAAACATCACTCAATGGAATAGGCAACTTGGGAATTGGAAAGCCTCATGAAGGAAAAGTACCCTCATCTGTTTGATGAGTCGAGTTGAATTTGGAGGACCAAATTCTTTAAAGGTGGGGAGGATGTGAGAACTGAGAATTCTGTATATCCAGTTATGAGAATTGTAATTTGGTGTATGTAATTATGATATGTTAATGTACACACAAGTTTTAAATATGATGAAGTATAAGAAGATGAGGTTTGTAAGTCTTCAATGTGTATGATTGAATTATGGACTATGGGGTAGATTTGAAAAAGTTTTACATTGAGTTTCTACAAATTGATGCAGCAGCAGTACAATCTGTGAAGGCCAAATCGATCTCCAAGGTTGAGAGATCGATCTTATGGCTCCAGAATGCAGAAAATGTGCAAGAACTAATAGGCAGATCGATCTCAAAATGTTTCTGTAAAGAGAAGATCGATCTCCTCAAGGAGCAGATCGATCTCCTCAAGGAGCAGATCGATCTCATGAAGCATTCTGTAAACAGAAGATCGATCTCCTCAAGGAACAGATCGATCTCATGAAGCAATTAAGAGATTGATCTTACCCCACGACAGATCGATCTCCTAGGCATAAAATTACTCCAAAATGTTCCCAAATTCAAAAAGAGATCGATCTCATTAAGGACCATATCGATCTCCTACCTTTCGTCTATAAAAGGACCCTTTCATTTTTTCTGCATCTCAAATTTTCTCTCTTAAGAAATCCCATTTCAACCGAAATCCTACTTTCTCTCTCCTCCAAAACCCCATTTTCGTCTGAATCTCAGGCAGAGGCAAGAAGGAGATTTGTTCCTCACCCAAAGGAGAACAACATATTTGGAAATCAAAGGACGAATCGAATCGAGGTGTGAATAGAGCTCTCCATAAGTCTTGAGTAAATGTCCAAGTTTTAATCTTTGATATTGAGGTGATTTTGGTGATTGTGATTTTTGGTATTGTGATAAAATAGCTAGGAAATGATTAGAGTTGATGAAATTGTGATTTTATTAGAGTGATGATGATATTATACCATTTGTGGTAATTTTGGAGATTTTGGCTATAAATCAGAATTGAGGCAATGAGGTGATTTTGGCATGGACATTATGCATGAAAAATGTAGGATTTGAAATGTAGTGGATGAGAATGTGGATTAGGATCGGAATATGAGAAAAATGAGGTTTGTAGTATTTAACGAGAATATGAGCAAATATGTGCTCGATGATGTGATTGAGATGAATTATTGATGCTTTAACATCGTTTGGACAGCTCGGGAGTTTTAGAGAGGAATGCGTGGTTAGTCCGTCGTTTGGGGGAACGATTGCACTATACGAGGTGCAATGAGGTAAGGGAAAACTTAAACTCATTTGTGTATATGATTTTGTGTTGATATTATAGCATGAAATGTAATTTGAGAAAACAAGCATGCTTTTATAAGTTGAGAATGAGTTATTGCACACGATTTTATAGCCGGTTGGGGCCCAATTTTTATGAGTTGTAAACTAAATACGAAATTATTTTACAACCGTTTTGAGTTTAAAAAGTGAAACGTGATTTGGGCTCTACGTTAAGGCGTACTGAGATTTGAGAAATGTGTGCGTGATTTTACTGGTTTGAGCTCGGTTTTGACATGTTTTGTTATGAGTACAAAACGGTTTTGAGATGAGTTTTATGAGAAAAACCATTATGAGCGCTACGTGAGGCAAAACGATTTTATTTGATAATGGCTATTACTAAGACTTAGGTGTGTCATGTTGACTACACATCGGGCTTTGCTTTTGTAACATGTAAGATCGAGTCGTGCTCTAGCAGCACATAAGACCGACTCCTCCGTTCTGGTAACATGAGATGACCCCACTCCGCGGTAGCAATAGGTGGCAGTGCTCTGATAGCATGTAAGACCGGACCGTGCTTTGATAGCATGCAAGACCGACAGCTGTACGACTCTGATCAAGTCTACAGCGAACCATGGCCATGGGTGAATTATTGTCGACGAAATCCCTTGATTGGGGATGTCTGCCTATGGGACGAATTCAATCATTTTGATGTGCCATGACGAGTTTTTATATGAGTTTTATTTTTCTAGTCTCGTTTTACACATGAGATTGTGTTTTGTGGCTACGCCACGTGCATTACTATTACGGTGATTTTTATCACGTTTTATGAGAATAACCATTATCGCATCCTGTTTTCTACATGCTTGTAACTGTGGTTTTATATTAAACTAATTATTGTCATGTTTCTACATGAGCTTTGAGAAATGAGTTGAGATGATGTTTTGATGATTCATGCTACACTTTTCTACTGAGTTTTATTGGGTTTTCACCCACAAAACAAAATGTTCATGCTGTGCAAATCATTATTTTATTAATGAGTCCCTTACCCCCTTACTGAGCAATTTAGAAGCTCACCATGTTTTATCTCCCCCCAGATTTCTTCAAGTGAAGAGAATTTCCTGCGACATACAGAGTAGTGGCTAGTGGAGGACTTGAGCTCCAGGCCATATATTGTACTTTGAGGTATAATTTATCATTTCATATACCCAGACTAATATTGTATTTATAGACACTTGATGAACTGTGATGTATGGGATATATTAGGATTTATTAATTCGAATCTGAGGAATGTATATGATGTAATATATAGATGTTGAATGATGAGATCCTGAGGTTAAAGTTTTATAACACATATATATATATGATAATGCATGACACTGCACAGGAATGCACCTAGAATTGTGAAATGATGTAAAGAAATTTTAAAGTTGCCCTGTTTTTCGAGCTTCCGAGGCGTCACAGGAGTTTCTTGGTATCATAGCTTAGGGTGTTTAGTACTGTCAGTGTCGGTCAAGTGAAATTGAATACATCTCAAGTGTCTGTATAAGTCTGGTCATGAACTGAAATTGAAGATTGAGATTTCAATCGAATTTAATGTGTATGCCCAGGAAACATATTGAGATTGAGAATAGTCGACGACGAGCTCGTTCGAGGAGGCAGGCAAAGCCACCTCCGCCACCTGCCCCACAGCCAGATAGTCCTAACTCTAGATTTAACCGGACTGAACATGATGTGCGGCAAGGTTTTGAGCAAATGACAGCACTATTCGCGTAACATTTTGGAGTTAATACCTCGGGTACTACTCCTACACCACCACACGGACCTCTGGTGCCCCCAGTACAGATGGACTCTGTGCCTCCTGTCACTCAGCCTGATGACAGAAGTATGGTCCAACTGAAGGACTTTTGAAAATGAATCCACCCGTATTCAAAGGGAAAAAGGATCCCGCAGAGGTTGAGGAGTGGCTGGCTGAGTTAAGAGTCATATTTGACCATTTGGGATGCACCGATGCTGAGAGGGTCAGTATGGGCGCTTATATGTTGAAAGGGAGAGCTCGAGATTGGTGGGTACTACCCAGGGTATTCTGATGTTCAGCCAGGATGTGATTGGTTGGAAAGAGTTTTAGACGGTATTTAAAGCAGAATATGTACCACGAGCTGCTCAGAAAAGGAAGGAGACAGAGTTTTTGAATCTGGTACAGTGCGATATGTCTGTGGATGATTACGAAAGTCGATTTACCACTCTATTAAGGTATGATCCAGAGACCTTCAAAAATGAAGAGCTCCGCACAGAGAGATTTGTGCGTGGATTGAAGCCCATCATCTGAGATCGATTGATAGGGCTATATATTACTGAGTTTGGAGATGCTTTGAGACTAGCACAAGAGATTAAGAGGGGAATCGAAATTGTACAATCCTAGAATGAGTTTAATGTAGTGACTCGGGATAAAGGCAAGAGGTCAACTATTTTCCAGGCAGATGTTCGGAAAGGTTCCTTCAGAAGAGGAAGGATTGAGGTACAGGAGGGCAGATTGGAGAGACCCAAAGCATATCCTATCATCAGGGAGACCTCTCGAGATATCCGACCTGAGATAAGAGTTTGCAGAAATTGTGGCCGATCGCATGAGGGAAGTTGTACTAGGTTGATCCATGGATGTTTTAGATGTGGAGACATGGGTCACAGAGTAAAAGACTACCCTCAACCTCAGAGACCACATGCTTCGGAGCCTACTAGACAACAACCTCAGAGAGTGAATCCCCCGAGACGGGCGACTACAGCGGAGAAAGGAAAGAAGCCCGTTACAGTGGGACGTGTGTTAGCTCTAGATAAGGAAACATGCAGACACTTTTGCAGAAACTATAAGAGTTACACTCTCTGTCTGCAATCATAAGGCTTATGTGTTGATTGATTCAGGGTCCACGCACTCGTTTATTTTTGAGCATTTTGCATGTAAATTAAATTTGAAGTTTGAACCTCTAGAGTATGTACTACATGTAAATACCCTTATGCGTGAGTCACAAAGAACTGATTTAATCTGCAGAGGGTGTGAAATAAAGGTGGAAGATAGAGTGATGTTAACAGATCTTATGATGCTAAATATACATGGATTTGATGTAATTTTGAGAATGGATTGGCTGCTAACCAATCGAGTGAGTTTAGACTACTACACTAAGATTGTAACTTTCTCTCTACCTGAACCTTACAGTATACGTTTGAAATATTGAGGAAATAAATGTGTGGAATTTTTGGTAAGCAAATTGAAATTTTGATGTTGCTTTTGAGAGTACTAAATATGATTGTTCATGTGAAGGTTATGAAACATCCATCTCAGATGATAAGCGAGAACATCCGAAGATTGAGGATAAACTTGTGGTGTGTGAATTTTCGGATGTCTTCTCTGATGAGTTGCCAAGTTTACCACCAGAGATAGAGCTGAAGTTTACCACCAGAGAGAGAGCTAAAGTTTACCATTGATTTGGTACTAGATTCTCAGCCTATCTCTAGACCTCCATATATGATGGCATTAGTGGAACTTGAGGAATTAAAGAAACAACTACATGAGTTATTGGATCAAAGATTTATTAGACCCAGTGTCCCACCATGGGGAGCACCAGTGTTATTCGTGAGGAAGAATGATGGTAGTCTCAGATTATGGATAGACTACCGACTGTTAAATAAAGCCACGGTGAAGAATAAATATCAACTGCCGAGGATTGACAATTTGCTTGATCAGCTGAGAAGGGCTTCAGTCTTCTCTAAGATTGATTTGAGATCGGGCTATCATCAATTGAGGATTAAGGAAGAAGATATTCTGAAGACGGCCTTCAGGACAAGGTATGGCCATTATGAATTTCTAGTGATACCCTTTGGATTAACGAACGCCCCTGTAGCCTTTATGAGGTTAATGAACGAAGTGTTCAGAAACTATCTAGATAAGTTTGTGATAATCTTTATTGATGATATCTTGGTGTACTCTCGGTCTTATGAGGAGCACGCACAACACTTGTGGTTAGTACTTTAGATACTCCGAGATAAGCAATTATATGAAAAGCTTAGTAAATGTGAGTTTTGGCTGGATCAGATAGTTTTCCTTGGTCATATCGTTTCAGCGGAAGGAGTATCTGTTGATCCAATTAAAGTGGAGGCTGTGCATAATTGGAAAAGATCGAAGATAGTTATAGAGGTATGAAGTTTCCTTGGTTTGATAGGTTATTATCGAAGATTTGTGGAGGAATTTTCCAGGATTACCGCTTCTTTGACTAAGCTCACACGTAAGGAGACTCCGTTCATATGCACTGATCAATGTGAGCTCAATTTTCAGGAATTAAAGAGGAGATTAACAGCGGTACCTATGTTGACTATTCCTGAGGGATCAGGGAGATTTTCAGTGTATAGTGATGCTTCCCATCAAGGATTGGGGTGTGTGCTCATGCAGCATGGAATAGTGGTCGCCTATGGTTCGCGACAATTGAAAAATCATGAGCGAAATTACCCCACGCATGATTTGGAGTTAGCTGTTTTGGTGTTTGCCTTGAAGATCTGGCGGCACTACTTATATGGGGAAAGATTTCAGATCTTCACTGACCACAAGAGTTTGAGGTATCTATTTGATCAGAAAGAGTTAAACATGAGACAAAGGAGATGGATGGAACTCCTTAAAGATTTTGACTGCGAGATTCTGTACCATCCGGGAAAGGCGAACGTGGTTGCTAATGCCCTGAGTAGGAAGAGTGTGATATCTGCTATGATGGTCAGGGAATGGGATTTATTGGAGTTATTCACCGAACTCCGGATCAGAGTTAAAGAGGTAGAGATCGAATTTTTGGCTAGCGTGGGAATAGAGCCCAGGATCATGGATCGGATTAGAACTGGGTAGCGTGATGATCAGAGGTTGATTAATATGGTTACCCAAGCTGAGCAAACTTCGCAGTCGGATCTCATAATCAGTGAGGATGGATTGTTGAGATTCAGATGATGAATTTGTGTATCGGACGATGATACCCTGAAGAGACAGATATTGAGGGAATCCTATTACTCGCGATACACCATGCACCCAGGGAGTACTAAGATGTACCGAGATTTAAGAAATGTGTTTTGGTGGAGTGGTATGAAGTAAGACATGACAGGTTTTGTGGTCAGATGTTTAGTGTGCTAGTAAGTGAAAGCTGAACATCAGAAGCCCGGAGGATTATTGCAGCCTTTACCCGTGCCTACATGGAAATGGGAGCATGTCACCATAGACTTTATTATGGGTTTACCGATGACCCGAAGGGGTCGTGATGCGATATGGATCATAGTGAATAGACTGAAGAAAAGTACCCACTTCCTTGCCATCAAGAGTACCGATACTGTGGATGCCTTAGCTGAGTTATATGTCAGCGAAATAGCTAGATTACATGGGACTCCAGTGAGTATTACTTCTGACAGAGATTTCTAATGTACTTCTAAATTTTGGACCCAGTTTTAGGAGTCCATAGGTTCTTGATTGAGTTTTAGTACTGCCTATCATCCTCAGATAGATGGTCAGTCAGAGAGGAATATTCAAACCCTTGAGGATATGTTGAGGGTGTGTACGATGGAGTTTAAGGGATCATGGGATGACCACCTACCGCTAGCAGAGTTTGCGTACAATAATAGCTATCATGCGAGTATTGGAATGACACTTTTTGAGGCTTTATATGGTAGGAGGTGTAGATCCCCTATAGCGTGGGAAAAAGTGGGTGACAGAAAGATAAATGCTCCCGAGCCTATTGAACAGGCTGTACAAAGTGTGAAACTCATATGTGAGAGATTACGGGCTGCACAAAGTAGACAGAAAAGCTACACTGATGTGCGTAGACGTCCACTCGAGTTTGATGTTGGTGATGCAATATTTCTGAAGATATCACCGAGTAAGGGTATCATGAGATTTAGAAAAAAAGGAAATTGAGTTCTAGTTACATCGGACCATTCAAGACTCTTGAGAGAGTAGGAAAGGTAGCCTATATGTTGGCATTACCCTCACAGATGTCCAGAATACACAACGTCTTTCATGTATCTATGTTGAGGAAGTACCTCCCAAACCTTTCTCATGTCATAGAATATGAAGAGATGGACATATAAGAGGACATGAGCTACACTGAGGAACCCATCCGGATTCTCGATAGAAAAATGAGGGTACTTAGAACCAAGAGCATCTCATTAGTAAAAGTTTTGTGGAAACATCACTCAATGGAAGAGGCAACTTGAGAATTGGAAAGCCTTATGATGGAGAAGTACCCTCATCTATTTGATGAGTCGAGTTGAATTTGGAGGACCAAATTCTTTAAAGGTGGGGAGGATGTGAGAACTGAGAATTCTGTATATCCCAGTTATGAGAATTGTAATTTGGTGTATGTAATTATGATATGTTAATGTACACACAAGTTTTAAATATGATGAAGTATAAGAAGATGAGGTTTTTAAGTCTTCAATGTATATGATTGAATTATGGACTATGGGGTAGATTTTGGGAAGTTTTACATTGAGTTTTCTGCAAATTGATACAGCAGCAGTACAATCTGTGAAGGTCAAATCGATCTCCTAGGATGAGAGATCAATCTCATGGCTCCAAAATGCAGAAAATGTGCAAGAACTGATAGGAAGATCGATCTCAAAATATTTTTGTAAAGAGAAGATCGATCTCCTCAAGGAGCAGATCGATCTCATGAAGTATTCTATAAACAGAAGATCGATCTCCTCAAGGAACAAATCAATCTCATGAAGCAATTAAGAGATTGATCTCACCCCACGACAGATCGATCTCCTAGGCATAAAATTACCCCAAAACGTTCCCAAATTCAAAAAGAGATCGATCTTATTAAGGACCAGATCGATCTTCTACCCTCCGTCTATAAAAGGACCCCTGTGTTTTTCTTACATCTCAAATTTTCTCTCTCCAAAAACCCCATTTCAATCGAAACCCTAGCTTTCTCTCTCCTTCAAAACCCCATTTCTGTCCGAATCTCAGGCAGAGGCAAGAAGAAGAGTTGTTCCTCACCCAAAGGAGAACAACATACTTGAAAATCAAAGGACGAATCAAATCGAGGTGTGAATAGAGCTCTCCATAAGTTTTGGGTAAATTTCTAAGCTTTAATCTTTGATATTGAGGTGATTTTGGTGATTGTGATTTTGGGTATTGTGATAAAATAGCTAGGAAATGATTAAAGTTGATGAAATTGTGATTTTATTAGAGTGATGATGATATTATACCATTTGTGGTAATTTTGGGGATTTTGGCTATAAATCGGAATTGAGACATTGAGGTGATTTTGGCATGGACATTGTGTATGAAAAATGTAAGATTTGAAATGTAGTAGATGAGAATGTGGATTAGGATCGGAATATGAGAAAAATGAGGTTTGTAGTATTTAACGAGAATATGAGCAAATATGTGCTCGATGATGTGATTGAGATGAATTATTGATGTTTTAACATCGTTTGGACAGCCCGGGAGTTCCAGAGAGGAATGTGTGGCTAGTCCGTCGTTTGGGGGAACGATTGCACTATACGAGGTGCAACGAGGTAAGGGAAAACTTAACCTCATTTGTGTATGTGATTTTGTGATGATATTGTAGCATGAAATGTAATTTGAGAAAACAAGCATGTTTTTATGAGTTGGGAATGAGTTATTGCACACGATTTTATATCCGGTTGGGGCTCAATTTTTATGAGTTGTAAACTTAATGCGAAATTGTTTTACAACCATTTTGAGTTTAAAAAGTGAAAAGTGATTTGGGCTCTACGTTAAGGCGTTCTGAGATTTGAGAATGTGTACTTGGTTTTGCCGGTTTGAGCTTGGTTTTGACATGTTTTGTGTTGAGTACAAAACGATTTTGAGATGAGTTTTATGAGAAAAACCATTATGAGCGCTACGTGAGGCAAAACGGTTTTATTTGATAATGGCTATTACTGAGACTTAGGCATGTCATGTTGAATACACATCGGGCTTTGTTCTTGTAGCATGTAAGATCAGGTCGTACTCTAACAGCACGTAAGACCGACTCCTCCATTTTGGTAATGTGAGATGACCCTGCTCCGCGGCAGCGATGGGTGACATTACTCTAATAGCATGTAAGACCGGACCGTGCTTTGATAACATGTAAGACCAACGGCTGTACGACTCTGATAAAGTCTACAGCAAACCATGGCCATGGGTGTATTATTGTCGACGAAATCCCTCGATTGGGGATGTCCGCCTAGGGAACGAGTTCAATCGTTTTGATGTGCCATGACGAGTTCTTATATGAGTTTTATTTTCCTAGTCTCGTTTTATACATGAGATTGTGTTTTGTGGCTACGCCACGTGCATTACTATTACGGTGATTTTTATCACGTTTTATGAGAATAGCCATTATCGCATCTTGTTTTCTACATGCTTGTAACTGTGGTTTTATATTAAACCAATTATTATCATGTTTCTACATGAGCTTTGAGAAATGAGTTGAGATGATGTTTTGATGATTAATGCTACACTTTTCTACTGAGTTTTATTGGGTTTTCACCCACAAAATAAAATGATTGTGCTGTGTAAATCATTATTTTATCAATGAGTCCCTTACCCCCTTACTGAGCGATTTAGAAACTCACCATGTTTTATCTCCCCCAGATTTTTTTAAGTGAGGAGAATTTCCTACTACATACTGAGTAGTGGCTAGTGGAGGACTTGAGCTCCAGGCCATATATTGTACTTTGAGGTATAATTTATCATTTCATGTACCCAGACTAATATTGTATTTACAGACACTTGATGAACAGTGATGTATGGAATGTATTATGATTTATTAATTCGAATCTGAGGAATGCATATGATGTAATATATAGATGTTGAATGATGAGATCCTGAGGTTAAAGTTTTATAACACACATATATATGATGATGCATGACCCTGCACAAGAATGCACCTAGAATTGTGAAATGATGTAAAGAAATTTTAAATTTGCCTTGTCTTTCGTACTTCCGGGGCATCACATATGAGGCTTTGCTGGGGCTGGTGGTTGTACCGGAGGTCTAATTGGTGGAGGTGCTACCTTAGGCTGTACAGGGCGGGTGTGGTGGCAGAATAGGTCAGGTAGAACTAGAAGGGTCAGCGGTGTGGGGTGCAAGTGTGGCAGGGGCTGCTGCAGGTTCAGTCATACCCTGTAGACTCTCCAATCCAGCCATCGCCCATCCAAACAAGTGTGTTATACTCTCCACAGTCCGCTCTAACCTCCCCATGCGTAGCTTAATAGTCTCTGCCAGATCCTGGGAGACATGGTCAGAAGATAACTCAGTACGTCTCTCGAGCCTGTCTCTCTGCCCTCGAGATCGAGAACTTTTCCCTCGACCGCAGTGTTTATCAGTCATAATGATGATTTTCCATTCACACACAATCAATTCATATTACACTAACAGTCTGGTATACACATTTGTATCTAAACAAGGCACAGTACCAAAGGGATGTAAACTTTTCGAACAACTTATACTGACTCGTATTCAGACCAACCCTGATCTGATACCAACTTCTGTCACTCCCAGTTTCTACATTTAAATCATTATTATTTATCCATACTACACACATAACGAAGTAGACAACACTCTGATGGTTGGGCATACGAACCGATATTGACCTTACACACTTAAATATAAACTGTACATGATAATTGAATTTCCTTATTCATATATATATTGACATACGTACGTTTACATCCCAGTAATTCTTTTTATTCTTAATTGTGTCTTACAAGTTTAGATACAAAATCAAAAGAGGTGTATACCTTCGTGCACAATGAAGTGTGGACTGTCAATTGCTCAGGACTACCGCAGCTCTCAAGACTTGGGTAACTCTGTGGAGTGGAAGGGAAAAAAAAGGTGAGCTACAACACGCTCAGTAAGGAATCACGCAAGTAGGTAGATAACTATACTACCTACATGCTCGTGAATTATTTCATGCAGAAAATCCTTACTTTCTCAATCCCAACCGAATTCACAAAACCACACACGTATGCTTTCTCAAAGCCATGTTATATCACAAACGAATTTCTCAGAACACATGTTCTCATAAAGCTGGTTTAAATCAAATAGGAGACAAATAAAAAATCTCGGAATTTAAATAAAAAATTATATAAGTATGGAGATAAAGCAGAGCATATGGAAACAAGTAGACATATGGCCATAGTCACTAGACTCCATGCAATCACTGATCAGGTGTGCATGAATGTCCTCGGATGGCTGAGGGCAGGGGGTCAGTCTACCCATCAAACAACAAACAAACAATACGGTACGTCGTACTCCATGTGCGTCCACGCGGTACATTGTACTCTGTAAACCCCAATATCTGAAATCAACGAGATTAGGAGTGCTCGTCCAACGGGTCTTATCATCCCATCTCCAGCTATATCAATACTGAGTCTCCAAAATGCATGTGCGAGCATATCAATCAGTGTCACACACAGTCTACACGAGGCTCCAGCACGACCTTATCAAATCACGTGCGAGGATCAGTGCAAGCTCACATAGCCTACACGATGTCTCCAAACATGGCTTTATGCATATCACAAAATCACAAACCAGTGCGAGCAAAGCTCCAGCACGGTGTCATGTACAAATCATGCAAAGTCTAGTGCGAGCAATGCTCTAGCACGACTTTATGCATAAATCATATGAAATCTAATGTGAGCAAGGCTCCAACACTACTTTAATCTCAAAATTGATAGAAGGCTCAATGTACATAAGGGGCGTACAAACCAACCTCAACCACAGAAGGTAGTATCCACTTGAGTGAGAGAGAATAATTCCCATCAAATTACTCATCAAAGAAAAAATTCTGAAAAACATGCAATTTAATGCAGATATTCAAATCGTGGGCCAGTCTATCATTTTAGTTTCACAAAACCTCTTTTTCACATGTAAAATGTCGAGATCATGGACATTATGCATTTCCAAATTTTTCCAAGTCTAGGGGTATTTTCATAATTTTTTTATATATGGGTACTATCCAGAAATTTTATATTCATACTCTCTACGAAAATTTAAGTGTATGTAAACGACGATAAAAATACATACAACTATCTCTAAGAGCTTACGAAATCCCTTACCTCGAAATGTGTCGACCGCGAATTTTAATTCTTGATCTCTTCGGATCACGCAGTCTAATTGGCTCCAAACGTATCCTCGGGAGCCAAATCTTTCCTTGGTGGCACGTAAGTCGAGATCCGCTCGAACTCGTACACGTCGCCTACCATTTTTTTCGCTACACAACAATATATATTTAAACCGGTTAATTTCGATCTAATATAAATTCAAATTAATTATCCGAAAAATAAATCGATTGATTTTCGACCACTTACCAGTCTACTGCTGTGCCGGGGTAACACTGCATTTTTTTCTAATTTTTTTTACTCTATTCTTTGACTGAACCGGTTCGAATTTATTCAGACCATTTCACACTGAACCAGTTCGAACCGGTTCAGGTGGATTTTTTCCGTTACCGATGCTGCTGGCCGGTTCTCGGGGTGGTTCGGCCACCGTTCAACACGCGTCGGCCTGGGGAATCTTCGGCTGGCAGGGCTGAGGTCGAATCAACGCCAGTCCCGTCCAATTTTCCCTTTCTCTCCCGTGGTCATCTCCCTCTTCGATCTCCGTTTTTCGGTGACCCCAAAGCGCGTGAGGGTGCTCGGACGCTCCCTTAGTGCCGGTCGTCCCTTCGTCGGCCACCTCGCGCTCCCTCGCCATCCACATCACAACCGGTGAAGGAAGACAAGGGGATCAGGTTTCCGATCCCTCCTTCTCTCTGTTTTCCCGATTTTGCTTCATTTTTTTTTAAAAATTCTTTTTATATATATATTATATTATATTCTAATATATATATATATATATATATATATATCTAAAAAAATACTTATAATATTCTGAAAATATCTTAAAATTTAAAAATAATAATAATAATAATAACAATACTAAAATAAAATATTTAATATAACTATAATAATATTTTATCTTTATAGTGTATTTTATACATTAATATTTACACACCTTTGTATATATATTTTATTTAATTTATTTTTACAAAAATATATGTACATTCTATTTTATTTTTTTGCATTTATTTCTCCGAAAATGTATTTTTTTCTATATTTTCGGAATAAATTATCAAAATGAGGTAATTTTTAGGTTATCATTTTCAGACTGACTTCCATTCTTGAACTCTTTATATTTTCGCGTTTTGAGTCCATATTTTTAGTCTGTTTAACCAAATTTTATTCGGTTTGTCCTGAACTCACCAGAGCTCTTATTTCACAATTTAAAACACTCAGCTTTATTTCTTAATTAAATTGAACTTGTAATTGTATCATTCATTGTTTATTGATTAATATATCATATTTGCACGATTAAAACGATATATTCATACAGAAATAATGCAGAGTTTAGGTCTTACACATGACTTGCCATATGATGTAAAATTTTTTGTCATAATATTTGCTGACGTAGATATATTTAATTTTTTCAAAACTATTTTTTTTAAATTATCTTTTTACTCCTAAAAAAACTTGAAAAAAATAATTTTGAAAATAAAAATTATATATATCCACATCAGTAAATATTACAAATTACAAAAAATTTTACATCATTTGGTCACGTGATAAATTAAATCATATCAACATTCTTGTCATGTGTCACCTATGTATGAATAACAACAGTTAGATAAATTTAATGAAAATATATTTATTTCTGTTATTTTGAAACGTTTAAATTTTAATTACTTAAAATAAAATATAGTAGATTTATTTTCATGCAATTAAACGTAGAAAGTTTAATTAGATTTTTTTTTGTAAACGTTAATGGTATATTTAGGTATTAAGTCTAAATTATTTTAAAAAAAAACAAATTTAATTTTATTATTAAGTTGATTTCTTTAATTGGACTGTTTAATATAATTTTTTTAATTGTTTATAGGTTAATATATTTAATGAATTTAATAATTTTATTGATTGGATTTAATTTTATTAAATTTAATTAATTTTAATCACATTAACATATATATATATATATATATATATATATATATAATAATGAGTCTAATCGGATTTGGGTTTTAAAAGTGAAACCAAGGTAAGACTCAAATTTAATCGAGCCTATTTTTTTCAATCCTATTTTAATGAATTTAATATTTTACCCATTCGGACCTGTCAAGGCCCGTTTCAGCCACTTCGGTCGATGTGGGATCGGGTCACCGCTTGCTTGGATTTTTTCTTTTTTCGAAAATATCTTACAAATTTTAATAATTTAAGAAGTTTCAATAACTTACGGGAAGCGAGGATTTAATTTCCACCCTTCTTCTTTTCTCCCATTTACCGCCATTCCCTTATTACCAGTTGGCTGCTCGACTTCAGCCGAATAGCGCCAGCGACTCAACTTTCCCACTCTTGCCGCCGGGGAGCTCCGTCCCTCAAGTCGTTCTCCCTCACCTCCCCTGATTTTCTTTTTTATCTTTCTTCTTGACTTCTCCCAACACCGCTGATGCCACCAACACCTCCAGCCGATGTTCGACCTTCCTCACGTCGCCGTCTTCGCTGACGTCCTTCATTTTTTTTCTTTTCTTTTCGTTTTTTTTTTTTGCATCAGGTATCTTCATTTTCCCCTCGTTTAATTCTCCCTTCTTTGTTTGTTCCGTGGGAAAATATTTCCTTGAGACATTTTCATTTTTATTTTGTTTTTATTTTTTTTGCAGAAATTTTGTTTCATTTTCCAAGCAATTTAAGGTAAATATTTCTTCAAATTTATATGAATTTTGTTGTTAATTTATATAATTTTTATTTTTTGTTTCGGAGAAGTGTCATAAAAAAGGTAAATCTCGATGCTCCTTTTAGTGCCTTCTTAAAATGTTCCTAGTATTTAGTCGTTTAAGTTTCAATTGATCTATCTATTCCTGCCAAATTCTACCGTTTGAAATGAAGCATTATAGCATAAATGTAATTAATCTTTGGTAGTGTTGGATTAATAGAAAATAAAGTTAATTCAAGTTGAGATAATATCGATGAGTATCACTATAGACTGAAACCATCCTGTTTGGAACTAATTAGAAGAGTTTAAGTCTTTTTGTCTTTCAATTCTATCCAAAATTTTGACAGCGAGAAAATAGATGCTACCCAAAATAAAATTTTTTGTGTTTCATGTAACAGGAGAAGTAAAAGGGTTGATTGTTACATGAATACTTTGATTTATGAACTGTTGGTTGGTTGTATTTTCCTTTGATTATGCAGGGGAAACATTGAATGGAGGAAATTGACATGCTTTTGCCTGCATATTTTGCACACATTTATGTATCTTAATTTTTGAGTGAAACTATTGGTGGTCAAGAATATGTTTGAGATATTTTCTTTTTATTTCATTTCTTCTTACCTTATATTGTGAACCAAATTACATGAAGGGGAAGTTGAAAAAAGTTTTCTATTTTTTATCTTCTCCCGTTTTCTTGTAATAAAGCAAATGCTGTGTCACTCCTTTTTTCCGTGGCTATGGATTGCTATTGTTCTATGATGCTGGGTGTGGATATATCTGTTTGATTCATTTTATTGGCTTTTGGAAAGTATTTAAGTTGATTTTATTGTGCTACATACTTCTAAGATGGCCTTAGAAGACTTTTCAAATGGCTAATCTGTTGTCTTGGGTTTTTTCCTGTCATCATCGCTCTCAGCTTAACATAGACGGTTCATTATAAACAAGAATTGGCTCTAATCTCTGATAACAAAGATCATATCTTTAATATAATAACTTTCGATTCTACCTTCTGTCCTTTTTTTTCAAAAGCTGTAAAGAAAGAAATTGTCTTTTAGCTAATTTCCCAGGGCTTCCTGTTATTGATATTTCTTTAATGGATGGTTGACCTTTTTTGTTTAAAATTTGCTGTCAAATCTTGTTGTCATTTGCCTTTCATTTTTATTAGTTAATGAATCATAATATGAAAAGATATGTTTTATCATATGGTAATCACAAATTTTGGTAGTTGATAATTTATGATATTAAAGAAGTTGAGTTTCCTTCTACACTTTAAATCCAGTTGCCTTTGGCCTTGAACTCTTTTGCCCTTTATTGTGGATTATGAATTCTGCTAAAATTTATTTGCTCTTGCTCTTAGCTTTGCTTAAAACTTTGTAAATTTTTTTACTTATTTGGGCTAGTTTTTAACTTATTTTTCGGAATCCATGTTACATGATAAACTTGAATACCATGGCTTCTCACTGGCTAAGCAAGTTGATGAAGCTATATCAGAATTAGATACATTGAGCAAGAAATTACATGAAAGATAGCATGTTAATTTAGCTTTTAAGTTACAACCTAATTACTTTATAAGATGGAGTTAACTCTTAGATTCTATAGGAGGAAATGATTTAACTAAATTTTCTTCTTAATGCTACTTAAGCTATTCATATAGTTTTATGAGAATTATCTGTCTCAATCTATTTTACTATTTAATATTTGGCTGGCTCTCAATTTTTGCTCTTTAGTCTGTTGCCTTATTAGTTTTCCGCTTATTTAACCTATTGCTTAATGTTTCCTTTTCAACAGCTCAATTAAAGGAGTTTAAAGCTAGAATCAGGAGGAGCATCTTTCATTGAATCTCCAACGAACTTTTAACTAGGTATGCATGCTCATGGTGCTTTGAATTATACACTAAATATTTAAATTCTTTAGATAACAAAATTCATGATTACTTCTGTATAGATTATGATGTTATGATCAATATTGTATTTTAATTCTTTTTCCGTTTTGAATCAATTGTGAATTGATTTTTTTCCTTTTAGTTTTTTTTTAGCACTTCAAAAGGAAAAATTTAATAATAACAACCTAGTTGCAAAAGTGTTAACAAGCAAGCTTAATTTAGAAGTTTGACTTATTATAGTTTAATTCATTAGTAGTATAAAAGCGTAATAAAATGACGGTAGAAGTTAGCAACACTAAGAGGGAACAAGAACATAAGAATTTATTCTAGTATAAACTTAAAAACCCTTTGGAAATTATTAATTAGAATTACCTAAAGATGATAATGCACAGAATTCATTTTTCAGATGCAAGAAAAATGGTTTCAGCAGTTGGATATATAGCTAAATAATAAAGTACATGTATTTCCAACTCAAAACGTAAGTATGCTTCTCCCTTGTCTAAGAATCATAACTTTTCAGGAAAAAAAATAAGGTTTCGGCCCTGCACAAGGGTTTACCTATCCGAACCCAATCAATCCATGACATTTTTGTGTATGAGTTTAAGAAAATGGAAGGAGAGTTTGGGAAGAGTAGCAGGAAATTTCTTCAAAACCAAATGTTAAAATATAAAATGAAATCAGATAACTTGATTGTTTAGAACTGGACTATTTTTTGTTTTATTCCAATTTCTGTTTTGGAGTTCCAAGGTTTAAACTGTCTTGGTGATATGTTATTCTAATGGTCTCAACAGCTTGTTCTATCAGTTGGTTGCAGAAACCAAAATGTTAACTAAAAGAAATTTTTTTGATGGATGAGTTTTGGATAGATTATTTTCTATATGGGAAGATTAGAAATCCAGGGGGGTGGTATATTTGCTTTTGACTATGGCCCTGCTGTATATTGGTTCTTCCCTTATTGCCCGCTGTTTTTGTAATTGTTCATAACTATTTCATATTAAAAACGGTTTTTGAGATTGATTCAAACTCTAATTTTTAAAGTTGTTAGAATTCTAATTAAGTAAACTTAGAACTTAGAGGATGAAACTTATATCCATCTTTTAAATAGGCAGGAACCTTATGCACAAAGATAGTCATGATTCAATTTTATGTTAAGTCAATTTATTTTCACGGAATTTTTCAAGCTGGATCGCCAGTTGATGTGTTTGAACATTCTCTCTCTCTCTCTCTCTCTCTCTCTCTCACAGAGATAGATGGAGGAATCTGAGAAAAGAAAGGAAAGGTTGAAAGCAATGCGCATAGAAGCTGCTCATGCTGAAGTTTCTAATACTGTTGAGAGTTCTACTACGCCTGGTTGCCTTTCTAATCCATTGAATGAGACATCGTCAAGTTTGACAATGCAGGAAGACTTTTGTACAACTCCACGCTTTGACTACTACACTGACCCTATGGCAGCATTTTCTGCTAACAAGAGGGGCAGGAGTGATAGTCAGACTACATCTCCAACTCCTAGTAGCTGGCCAACGGCAAGGCCTTCACCATCCCATTCTGGTAATCTGTTTTCCTACTATTATTATCTATAGGAACATGTTAGAATATTTCTCCTTCCCATTCTTCTTCTGGCTCATAACCTTCTTCTTATCAGAAGTTGCCAGGGGTGAGCAGCTCCAGAAGTTCTGCATATGTTCTGCATATGTAACCATAATTTCATTATGTGTTAAAGAAACTTTAGATATTACCGGTCATAAGAAGGATATTATAATAGTCTGATTTGATTTGTTCTACGAAGCTGATTATCTGTGAAAGAGAGTTATTGATTAAAACCAGTTTCATTAAATTTCTCTAATTTCTCAATTAACATCAAATGGTGCAGTTTCTGTTCTGACAATTAATCAATAAAGTTATTCTGATTTGGCAGGACCTAGGAATTCTGATAGGAATCTGCCTGTCCTTCAGATGCAAAGCCAGTTTTCACTTGATCAGAGCAAATACCAACAAGGTCCATATGGTAGCTCTCCTGCCCACATTAGCCCAAGAATAAGAAGTCCTCCCATGCATCAAGGTCATTCTAATATTTGGAATGGATCTCAGGCTGCCGCTAATTATTATGACTTTGCCTCTGATGGAGGATCGAGAGGAATGGTTGGTACTCCTCCCACGCATCCTGGAACTGCACCTTGGGTCTGGAATCCCTCTAATGCATCAAGATATGGTAATTTTCCCAGCCCTGGCTTTTCACCCGCAGATAGCCCTAATTTCAATTATGGAAGAGGCAGGCCTCAAAGGTTCTATAACAGCCCAATCCTTGATTCAGGACCTGGAGGTAGTCCTGGTTTCAGTTCAGGAAGAGGCAGGGGCCGCGGATATAGTGGCAGCAGCAGTCCTGGTATGGGAAGAAGTGGTAGACAAGGACAAGGTTTTCATGGTCGTAGCTCAGCATCAAACAGGACATTGGGAGCTGAGTGTTTCTTTGATGAATCCATGTTGGAAGATCCTTGGCAGCATCTGAAACCTATTCCATGGAAAAGACAAGAAGCTGGAATGGATAGTTTGAGTACCCCGGGCTCTTCAAATTCCTGGCTTCCAGAATCCATTGGCCAAAAAAAGGCAAAATTTCCAGATGCTTCTAACAAATTTAATTCTCAAGCAAGTCTTGCAGAGTACCTTGCTGCTTCATTCAACAAAGCTGTTGAGGATGCACAAAATGAATGAAAGTTGCTCATATCTCCTTGGACTGCCCCTCAATGTGCTTTTCTTGCAATGAAAGCCATGTAGAAGAAATCTGTTATGACCATTTTAGCTGATAATAGGATGCCAATCTTGATAATTAAGGATGGGGCTGGCTGAAGTCCTGAAGGAGTTTCCATAACCACTTAGGATATATATGGTTTTATTTTTATTATTATTATTTTGCACAATTGGACTACCAATGGGTGTTAGTTATTTTCCGTACTCATAAATTCCATCCCATTCATTTCAAAATTCGTACTCGAAGTTTTATACTGTTGAGGCTTCATCTCAGAATATGGTTATGTAGGAGTACTATTTTACCTAACATGCTATAATCATCAGAGAAAAGAATGTATGGCAACTTAAAGGAAGCAGCATGCATTTGCGTTTTTCCAGTGGCAGAGTGTAAGGATTCCCGACATAGAGGTACTCACGTTTTGTCCATTTTTGGTCCATTAGAATGTGGATGGTGAGAATCACATGGGGTGACCGATTAAGATGGGGGACAAACTGAAGGAAATTGAAGTACCAGGGCCAGGAAAGCAGGTACTCAACTTACAGCTTACAGCAAGGATGGATGATATCTATGATGAGTATCGCTAAAAGAAAGTCTGGTAGAAAATTTTTGGGATCTAGGCGTGTGGGGATTGCTTTCATATCTTTTGAAAATCTGGTTTGTTTCTCATAATTCATAAACTCTATCCTTACTTTGAAAAAAAAAAAAAAAAAAAAACCAGCGTTTTGTTCTGATCTGACAAGCATGAACCAATAAAAAGAAAACAAGCCTGTTACGTTGCCAGTGCTCAGCAACCACGTTGAAATGCGGAACCTATCTTCTGCATGTAAATGGACATCTGGTAATCATCACTTTCCAACGCGTGTCATTGTCCATAATAATCGTTTTCCTCTTGGCTCTCTGGCTCTTTCTTTAGGTGTTACTCACACTTACCGGGCTTTGTGTTGCACATCTACTTCCTTCCTTTCTTTCATGTTTCAATCAAACCTAAACCTGCTTATAGGATTCATCATGACTTCAACACTGTTTAAAGTAACCGTCTAAGTATCATTCTCAGGTAAAAAAATCTGATTTTCTCTTCTTGTGAGTAGGGGTGGTTGTAAGATTAAAAGGGTTGAACAAGTCACTTTGAGATATCAAATCTCTTTTTATCATTGCTCTTGCTCTTTTTTCTTTCTTCCCTTTAATTTCTAGATAGGCACTTCGTAGGATCATGTTTCAGAATTTGGAATCATCTTCATTATAGATTAATTGTGTGCCCCTGTAATGTATGTTTCAAATATTTTTCTGTTTTTGGCTCCATTTTTGTAACGTCATGAAAGTCTGAAGTTAAGTTACAAAGCAACCGAACACAAGTTTGTTGGTTAGTTTTTCTAATGCTGAATTTTGTTCTGAATGTTATTTATGTTTGAAGGTGATTGTAATTTTTCTTTTTCCTTTTCTTTTTCTTTAGTCAAGTGAGTAGCTAATTTAAGACATGTTAACTTGTTCTAGGATGGATGACCCAGATTCAAATTGGGAAATCCAAGAATTATCAGGAGAGAAGTGTGAAGAGGGAAAACTGGGTTGGGTGCTGAGATTAGGAAAGAAAATCCTAGTCACTGGAATTGTTATATCATCTGCACCACTTGTTCTTCCTCCACTTATGGCTGTCTCTGCAATCGGGTTCATCTGTTCGGTCCCTTACGGGATCTTCCTGATGAGCTACGCTTGCACTGAGACTGTCATGAGAAGGTTACTTCCAATGCCTTCTCCAGCTGCCCCTTTACTGTTGGAATATGGCAAAACATTTAATGGTGAAGAAGAAGCTAATGGGGATGAGAATCAAGGAACGCAAAATGAAGTGATTATAGGAGGTATTAGTATAGAAAACGAAACACCAGTGGAAGCTGAAAATGTCAAAGCGAAAGAGGAATTGATGAGAGAGACAGGGCAGAATGCTGAGAATGCAGACGCACCGAGAAAAGCAAAAAAGAAGAAGAGAACAAAAAAAGGGAAAAGGAAACAGTCTATCAAAGAAAGTGTGAATGAACAGCCAGGAGATGAGATTCATGGTTGTTTTACAATGGTTGAGAGTGATAAGAAAGAAAGGGACAATGTGAATAAGCAAACAGCAGCTGAACTGAAAAATGTAGCTGTCCATGTAGAGAATAATGAATTGAAAAGGAATGAGGGAACAACAAAAGTTAAAGAGGAAAAATACATTGGAGAAGGAAGTATGAGTGAAAAGTCAATGGAGGAGTTTTCTAATATTGTGCTTGAGTTTGAGGGAGATGAGAAGAATGGTAGCACTATCGAGAAAGAAACACCATTTCAAATAAAAAAGGTAGATGTTCAATTATCACATTCTACTGATATTGAGGAGGATGAAGAGTTAGTAAGGAAGACTAGGGGATTATTAGAAAAAATCAGTGATGAGGGAAAAACTGATCATGCAGTGGATGATAAGTGGATTACAGGAAAAGAACATGAAAGTGCAGAGAAGGTTGATCAGAAAAATGCTGCAGATGTTGAGAAGGCTAAAACAAGATGTATTTTTGCCCATGACAGAACGGAAAAGCCAACTAGGGAGTTTGAAACCAAAGTAGAAGAAAATAAAGCAGATATCAAACTGGAAATGAAGGAATCTGTGGAAATTTTCAGTAAAGATGCTGAAGGTTTATCTGAGGAAATGGATGTTGACAACATTCACAGAAGAGCACAGCCAGTAGGGCCAGTGAGTGAAACAGTAAATGATGGCACCAGTACCAAAGAGCTTACAGTAGAAAGTGCAATATTAGTGGGAGTAGGAAAAGCAGCAGATAATAATGAAAATAATGTAGATCAGGATTACCTACTGAAAAAGGACGAGAAAGATGTGATTTTCTCCAATGAAGATGAAGAACAAGGGCTTGACCTGCTAGAAGATTTTAGTACAGTTAGTCAGCAGGGCCCCCCTTCAGATGTGAACACTTCTGAGGGTAATCTTTTGCAATAGTTGCTTTTCAGTTTTATCTTGTTTTAGATATTGCTTTTTGCATAAGGTTAAGTCCAATTCTCAAATTATACTCATATGGTGCATGTGCAGAAAGTCAGCCTTCAAGTTACTTGGTTTGCCAAGAAATTTCTGATTCTTCAGAGCTTCCTGTTTCTACGAAGGCTCAAGAATCAGATGACATTCGAATTTCAGGAGAAAATGCCATTGATACAGTTTCCAATGAGGTTAGCCCTTGTTAGTATAACCAACTTTTTATTTGTTTCTCACCTTTGTTTGCTCTTGTTACAATATCATTTTAGAATCAATTAGACCCAGCTTTCTGAGTCCAAGGTTGATTTGGTCATCTTCTATCAAATTATTGCCTTTCTGGAATTTATGCAAGCTTGGTGACTATCTACGCATGCTTTCTCTATCCTTAGTTTCTTATGGGAAATGTCACTGGTGCTCCTTATGGATTCTTCTAAATTACCTAACTGCGAGTTTAGGTCTTATGGGAGGATGCCATGTTTTAACTGAGATATTACACTTTAAAAAATATATATTTTTAAATATGGATTATTATTATTATTTAATACGTTGCTAATGAAATTTTTAGACTTCACAAACGAGGTTAAGATAAATTAAAATTAAATAAGGTTGAGATGTATGTCATCATCTTAACAGTGCTTGTGAGTACTTATGGTTTAGTCAGAAATGAATGAAATTTAAGGTTTATAAAAACATTTAGAGGTGTTCAGTCATTAGTGGAAATGTTAAGTTGGAGAAACGTTTAAGGTATAGTTGCATGTTGCACGCTCTTGGGTAGGTATTAGGCCCTCAATTTCCATAATGGCAGAGGGAGAAAATTAAAAAGGAAATCGGTAGCCTATAACAACAATAAAATGCTGTAACACATCCCAGATGAATCTTGCCCCCAACTCCCTTAAACGAGTTGCATTTCAAGACACAGTCAATAGATTATTAGACATTAATAGCGGATAATATGAGAGCTTCATATATTCTGAAGCTGTCGCAAATACATCCATAGGTTCTGACATACTTAAACTAATGCAAAATTGATAGGAAATAATGGAAACAAATACTTCAAAATGAGCAACATATTATCTTTTATGTGTGCGATGAGATCACAATTGATCACACTAGCCATTTTACTTGTTAGAAGGATCATGTTCAATGTATTTGATGTTCCTTTGCTTTGATCTTTTTTGTGCATGGAACAACAGCCTAGCATGTTTCATTTATGAACATGAATTTACTTGTCAGAGCATGTCCCGGGTGATCGTAAATGTGCTTATAACAAAGGATTATAAACTATATATTCAATTAGCTTTTGATTGTAGGCTAGTTCACACTATTACATTAAGTTTATTTGACTGCAGGCAGTATACAGTGGGAAGATATGGGAACAGATTGATGCTCTGCGAACAATAGTTGGATATAAAGCCGCACGACAAGAGACGTGCATAGAGGAATTGAAAGCTATCTATCTGTTCACTGGAATTGAGCCCCCTGCTTCCTTGAAGGACATGTCTGATCTTGCAGAAGTCCAGGCGAAGCTTCGGTACCTCAAGTCCGTAGTTGGAGTTATGTAGGAATCTGGTCATCATGGACTTGGTTTTGGATGCTTTAGCACAGTTTAATTTTCTTTTGAGATTTGTGTACTAGTAAGCAAGCTTGTCTCGTTTTACTCTTTAGGATTTAGACTAAAGAGTAGGTGACGTTGATGTTTTTGTCACGTCCTACGCTTCGAAGGGATTAGATGTTTTAATCTCATATCGAATATGAGACATAAAAGAGGCAGTGGTGCAGATCTTAATAAACTAGTTTTGCAAAGATAATTATGTGATAATTGATATTAAAATTAATTTTTAATCATCTGACTTTTCGTCAAGTCGAGCGTCAAATGTCTCAAGGGATAAAGTTGAGTGAATCATTTTCACGCCGCCAGAGGTAGAACAAGATGGGTTCCAATTAGAGATGTAAATGGGTAGTGTGTAAACGGGTACCCGGTACTACCCACCCCGTTTAAGTCGGATTCGAGTACTGATAAACGGGTTTTAATCGGGTTCGGGTAGTAATTTCACTACCCGTGACGGGTTCGGGTAGGGTTCGGGTAGTACCCATCGGATACCCGGTACCCGAACCCGATTAATGTAATCGGGTTATTAATCGGGTTAGGGTACCCGAACCCGGTACCCGAACCCGTTTATTTTTTGCTTACAAAATATAATTTTTAAGGTCGTGGGGATTTGAACATTTATCTTTTAAACTTTATACAATAAACTTGTCAAGTAAATCATAACTTATATTTGACATAATGTGTTCTAAAAAATATTTATACAATAAAATTATGTGTCTAAAAAAATTAGTAATTAGCATAATAAAAATAATTATGAAATTAAAATAATTGATTATACTTAAAATAATAAGTTTTAAAAATTTAAATATAATGTACTAAAATTAAATTTAAAAAAATTCATAATTAGTTAAAATGCAATTCTTACACATTAATGATTAGTCATTTGCATATATGATATCAATTTATAATATATTTATATGATACAAATTGTATTTAAAATTGTAATTTTTAATTTTAATAAAACATTGTTGACTAAAAAAATTAATAAAAAATAATAATAAAATAAATAATTGTGAAATTAAATTGAGTTAATTATGCTTAAGATAATATGTCTTAAAATTTTAAATACGAGGTACTGAAATTGAAATAATAAAAGTTTCATATTTAGTTAAAATCAAATTCTTATATATATATATATATATATATATATATATATATATATATATATATATATATATATATATATATATACACACACACACTAATATAGTATTTGTATATGATATAAATTATACTTAAAATTGAAATTATCAATTATAGTAAAACATTTTTTAGTTAAAAAATTAATGAAACATTATAATAAAATAATTATGAAATTAAATTAGTAAATTATGTTTAAGATAATAAGTATTTAAATTTTAAATATAAACTACTGAAATTAAAATGATAAAAGTTTCAAATTTGATTAAGATGTAATTCTTGCAAATTGACCATTTACATGTATTATATATGATACTAATATAGTACATGTATATGATACAAATTGTATTTAAAATTGAAATTATTAATTATAATAAAACATTGTTTACTCAAAAAAATCAATGATTCAAATTAAAATTTTAAGTATATGATAAATTGATAACTTCATATTATAGTATATGATATTATAGTTTAATTATAATATATGATATTATAATATATAATCATTTTACATATATGATACTATAGTATATGTATATGATACAAATTGTAATGAAAATATTAATTATCAATTTAAGGTATACATCTTTTTAATCATTTAATATTATTATCATTGATTAAATTAATTTACATTACATAAATATATCATAACTTCATAAGAAATCAAATGTATCAAATTAGAAATACTATGGTATATATTATGCACTCATAATGGTTTCAAGTTACTTGTTGAACTATTAAAGTTTGTTTAATTATGATGGAACATGTATGTTTTTATTTAATTTTATGTTTTTGATTTTTTATGTTAGAATAATTTTTTTCATAGTCGGGTTTTGGGTTCGGGTTATTAAACGGGTTGTCAAAATATAAATTGAATAATCGAGTAATTACACAGGTTCGGGTATTTAATGGATAGTGCAAAATTTATTAGGGTAGGGTTCGGGTAATTGTTTCAAAAATTAATCGGGTAATTATAGGATTCGGGGTCAGGTAGTCCAAAATTAACGGGTACCCGCTCCGTTTACATCCCTAGTGAGTAGTCATCGAAGAAGGCTTAATCCGAACACTTTGGAGGCATTGATGTGTTGCCAAAATTGGTTAAGGAGTGACGTAGGAGGTAAATAATTTATTTGTTATAACTCTTTTTATTTTATTTGTTTCTTTTTCAAAAGTAGTCTATTATTATATTTTAGCTCAAGACTAATATTTTATTTATTTTGTTTGTAGGAGCATCTACAACTATGGATTCAAGTGACATTTTTAATAATGATGAAGAATGAAGATTTATCATGATTCCAATAAACTTCAAATATGTTTTTTAATTTTTACTTAAATTATGTTTGTTTGTAGTTTCATAAATATGATTTTATGATTTGTTTATTTGCTATGGTTTCAAGTGGTTTGTTGAATTATTAAAATTTGTTTAATTATGATAGAATATGTATGTTGTTGTTTAATTTTTATTTTTGATTTATACAAAATTAGATGACTTTTTTCGGGTTTCGGGTTTGGGTTACTAAACGGGTTGTCAAATTATGAGTTGAATAATCGGGTAATTAATCGGGTTCGGGTAATTAACGGGTAGTATAAAATTTATTCGGGTAGGGTTCGGGTAGTATCTTAAAAAAATAATCGGGTTTTAATCGGGTTCGGGTTTTATAATTGTTAATCGGGTTCGGGTTCGGGTACCTCAAAATTAACGGGTACCCGCCCCGTTGACATCCCTAGTTCCAATGGGGTTAATTGTGAATATAAGCTGTTTTATTAGCATGAAGTTTCGACGACTTCCAGGGCCTTTTGGTTTTTCTTTTTTATGAAATCAAATCTGTTAAATTCATGTGATATATTATTTTTCTATATTATATGTTAATGTTATCTATTTTTTATAAGGTCATTACTCTTTCCTTAAAAATGGTTTATTAAATATGCAACATAATCTTTTATATGTCAAACAATGACCTTTTCATTCGTATTTCATATGAAATTGAAGTATTTAGCCTATTCTCTTTTGGAGAAAGTGAGATGATATTTTTTTCTATTCAATCTTGTGATATCTTTGTCATGACTAACCTCCTTTGAGGTCCATTCTACTCTAACTTTCTAGGGTGTTTGGCACGCTCCACTCTAGTTACGGTGTTTGGAAGTGTATGATTGTCAAAAATTGACTTTGATACTATTTATTACGTGACAATTACATTTTTTTTACAAAATTGACTTGTTAGATCTGCAAGATTACTTTTTATATGTTTAAAATTTAATAGTCAAATATGCCTTTAACTTTTTACACAAAATGGATATAAATTTCTAACATTTTATTTTATTGTAAGAATTTATAAATTTTTATTTTATTATAAAATAAATCATCAATCTTTCAAAATAATACAATTAAGTAAAATAAATAATAGGTTAAAGTCTTATAAACTATTTATATTTATATTTTATTGTAAAAATTTATAATTGCATTAGACTTAAATGTATTATTTTAAAATATTAAGAGTTTACACAATAAAATTTAATGTTCAGGGCTTGTTTTCATTTTTTATAAAAAAATTGAAATTATATTTAACTATTATAATTATGTTTAATGACTTATTTTCATATTCAATGTAAAAAAATAGCTTACTTTTTTTTTTTTTTGAAACTCATCATGTGACATTTTTAAATACTCGGTTGCTCTCTATAGTGTGCTATAAACATAACCGTAATAACACACATATATATATATATAGTTTCGTAAACATAATGACTACTTATATCTATAATTCCACAACTACTAAAAGAAAAATCGAAAATTCCATAAACATAAACTCCACTTTTGTCCAAAAAAGATTATACGTGTAAGTTCTACTTACGTCGACGAGCAAGAGGTCCCAAAATCACTTTTATTTAAGAAATAAAAAAAATGAAATTAAAGGTAAAAAATGAAAATTTTATTTTTAGATAAATATTTTTTCATAAAAATTACAAAAAATAAGATAAAATAACATTAACCATATAGAGAGAGAGGTAGAGATCCGCTACATTAATATAAAACTAATTTACTTTTTACATATTTTCTTATCTTTTTATACAATTTATATTTTTTTCTAAAATTTTTAATTTGATTATTAAAATTTATATTCTATTCACATAAATCATACAAATAAGATTTTAAGTTAATCTAGTATCCCTATCATTTCAATGGTGAATAATTTTTTTTTCAATATATATGAGTAGTTGAAATTTTAATAATTAGACATTTTCTATTAGTATAAAATTTGATGTGTATGATCAAAATGAATAAAATATAAAATTCAATAATTGAATTAAAAAATACAAATAGTATAAAGAATAAAGAAATATAAAATATTGTAAAATTAAATAAATTTTACAATAGTGTAAATAGATTTCTCATCTATACTCGTAACTAAACTTTTTTTAATTAAATATATAAGATATAAAAATATATTTCTATTATCTATACATCTTATAAAATTAGGGTTTGATGGATATTATGATTTTTTTAATAATTAATGGTCTGCGCTTCACGCTTTTATTTTGTTTTTCAAACACAATAACGGTAGTTTTGAGGATAAAAATAGGAGAAAAATGTAAATATTTTTAAAGTTCAATGTAGGATAAATAACCAAATGGAATGTTATTAAAGTAATTTATTTAGATAGAAAATATAAGAAATATATTTTACTTTCATCAAAAAAGCCTAAAAAACTAAAATTTTTTCAAACATATAATATATCTCGCTTCCAATTATAGAACAGACATTTGAGTAATCCTTAACTAATAACAAACGGACAATCCCATAACTTATTCATAAACAATGAAACAATATCAACATTTAACAAAAACTTATTGAAATGTATCCAAAAAGGGAAGCCATGCACTTAAGTAGCAGTTGATGGAGTTTTATTTTATTCCACAATAAAATACATGCGATAAATATATAAATATGTGCATACAATAAAATTGCACTTAAGTATAAAAATATAATGTTATCCATCCATTAAATCTTTTAGAATCAACATTCTCCCAAAAAAAATTAAAATTGAAATTACTTGATAATTCTCAATCTTTCAAATAATTCTAATATGTTGACATTATCGTCCAGTTGAGCTTATGTTCTTCGATAATAAAAAAGAAAAAAACCTTCTTTTTTCTTGCAATCTTCATTTTCCTCTGCAATCAAACAACTATTCCTAAATCTCAAGAGTTTTTCAAGAAAAGATTAAAAAAAATTGAAGGACTCGTAATCTCAAAACATCTAAACAATAGCCACAAACCCAATAAAGAAGGATAAAAAAAAAAAAAAATCAACGAACTTTAGGTTAAACCGATAAAAATAATGAATATTAAAAGCTCACAAATTAGAGTAATAAAGACAAATAGAGGGCTCAAAGTGGCATCGTATTCTTCTAGCGATCTTGGGCGTTGATATTGGCACCACAATTGAGGATGCACAGCATCGATCCAAAAGTGGAAAAAAACTAGCGGACAACATTGGCATCGTTCTGACGAGCATACCACAATAGAGTAGAAGAGAAGGACGACAAAGAGGGTTTTAACCCTAAATTATTTTTTTATCTTGAAATGAGGCTTCACAAATTTCTATTACAAAGGGCTGTCAAAAATAAAGTTTTTTATTTTTTCCAGAGATTCCTCCAAGGTCATAGCTAAGAATAGAGAATTATGAGAATAAAAGATGAAAAATGGAGAGGCATTGCCTGTACGAAAAATGAGATAAGGGTTGACTTCTTTTTTTAAGTAATCAAAATTGCAAAATATCTTCCTAGCTCCGAACACTTTTCTCGAAAGAAGAATAACCCCAAACACCGAATAATCATATAATAAAGTATAAAACACCACCTCTTACTTTTTAGTGCTACAACTAATTTTTAACTTTCTTGTAGTGGGACACATGTCTTTCATTAGAGTTGATAAAAGTTGACCCGAATCCGTCCGAGATCAAATTCAAGATCTGATCGAATTGACCAAAAAATCAAAAGCTCGAGCCCGAGAAAATCTCGACCCGAAAAAATTTGAACCCTATAAAGATCGAGCCCGAAAAAGGATCGAGCCCGAAAAAACTCGAACCCGACATAACCCGAGCCCGATACGATCCGAATCTGAAATCGACCCAATTCGAAACTTGAGAGAATCCGAATTTATAACCCGAAAAACTTAAATTATAATTATATAATTATTATATTAAAAATAAATAAATAATAATACACTTTTTTCTAATTAAAATTTATAAAATTTTAAAATAATCATTACTTATTTATTACATAATTATATCAATAATTTATTATCAACAAAATAAATATTGAATATTTAAATTCAATTATTAAAAAATTATTTTAAAACACAATATAATATTCAATATCAAATAATTTTCAATAATATGCTTATTATATTTGTAATAATAAATAATAAATAATAAATATATTATTAAATATAACATTTGATTTTATTATAAAAAAATTATTATACTATTTTATTATATTTATTTCATATTAAAATTTTAATTTTAATACAATAATAATTCAAATATATATAAATCATTATATAATTATAACATTTATTTAAATTTGATATTTCGTATAAAACATTGAATGCATTATTAACAAAATTAGAATTTAAATTCTGACTCCTATAACTAGTAAGCAGAAAAATAATGATTTGCTTTTTAAATGGTGATTATGCTAAAAATAAGAATTGAAAGTTGAAAGAGGGGACCATACCCTTTTAAAGGCTGTAATAATTTTTCACTGCAAAAAAAATTCAGACTCAACTATGATATGTTTGCATCAAAGTTTCCATGCCATTAACAAGTCAATGATTGTTATGTTCTAAATTAATCCAATATAGTAGGAAACAAACCAGTAAAGAAAACATCAAACACCAAAAGCTATGACATGTAACATTACTCTTTTTTTGTTTATTTAAATAATTTTCAAATTAACCTAGAAAAATATATATTTCAAATTTTTATTTCTAGTTAGAAAATTTTAATTTTAACTATGTTTTATTTCTTCTATAAATTTTATCACTAAATTATATAATTTTTCCTATTTAATTATATTTCCTAATTTACCCCAAATAAATATACTCAAATACATGCATATAATTCAAATTTTGTTTTTAAGTTATAAAGTCAAATTTCCAATTTAACTAAATGTACTAATTTACGCATCAATATTAAAAATGATTTAGTATTTAACTAGCGGTCTT
Source organism: Firmiana major (assembly GCA_033439115.1). Lineage (NCBI taxonomy): Eukaryota > Viridiplantae > Streptophyta > Magnoliopsida > Malvales > Malvaceae > Firmiana > Firmiana major. The sequence goes on along the minus strand of CM065898.1, from coordinate 78,127,302 downwards.
ACATATAATAAATAACAACAATAAAAAAAAACAAATAATAAGAGCTTTTACTTGATAAAATTTAATAACCAGATTTGATAATTTCACCAGAATCTGGGTTTCTTTTCTTTAAATAAATGAGAAAACATTGAAAATCTTAAACTAGATTCTGCACAAAATGGAAATAAAAAAACACTAAGCAAAATATCAAACAAGACAGGAAAAGATATACATGGGCATGGGCATGCCTTTCACATTCTATGATTCTACCAACACCGAACGATTCTAACTGCTTAAAATGCACACTTCACGCAGCAAAAAATCAACCAAAGTTGATGATATAATTATGTAAACATATTATCAGAGAATACTCAATTTGCCTCATTGTTAAACCTAAATGCTATTAGGTGAAATCATCGACGCTACTTTTCAGAAATAGAATCATTTACCTAATTTAACTAAGTAAGGGGCGGCGACGCTTGAGTGAAGAGCGACGACACCTGAGTGAGAGATTGAGTGAGGAGTGGCGATGGGCGGCTGAGTGAGGGAGCAATGCAGACAAACTGAGTGAGGAGTGGCTGAGTGAAGCAGCAGAGCAGAGAGATTGAGTGAAAAGCGACGACTATGAAACTTTTATTAATCTAATTTTAGTAACTCCTGTTTAAAATTTAAAAACTTATTATTTTAATCATAATTATCTAATTTAATTTCATAATTATTTATATTATGCTTTATTTTTTTTAAGCTCACAAAGTTTTATTGTATAAATATATATTTTTAGTGTATTATATCAACTACAAAATATCGCTCATATGGTAGTGTATAATTGTATATGATATTGATAGAGGTAATTTACCCCAGCCCAGTCACGCGCCTGGGCTTCAGAATACAAGAGGCCCAAAATAATAAAATTTTAGGGTCCACACAAATATGAGTCCTGAGCTCATCAAAAACAACTCAGAAATATCTATAAATATCCTTAGGTATGACCATAAAAACCCTAATCTCTATTTTGCTTACTAAAACTCTACTGAAACAGTCTTCTGACTTAAGCATCGGAGTGCGCGTGCAGGGACAGATCCCTGCGCCTCTCTGACTTTCACTGTTTTTGCAGAACATCCAAGACACGTGGAGAAGATCACATCAGCATCATTTCATTGTTGTTTAGAACAACAACAATTGGCGTCGTATGTGGGAATCATAACAAAAAGTCAGATTCTTTATCAACATGGTGAGAACACGTTCGACAGCAGCAGCGAATCTCGGGAAAGAGAATTCTGTGAGTCCTCCTCCCAGACCTGAGAGAGGACAAGAGCAGAATGGAGAAGGCGACAAAGTGACCACTGTTTCTATTGACGAATTTGAGACTCTGAAGCGTCAGAATGAGCAGACCACCACAGCGTTGAGGGCTATGGTGAATTTCTTCAAAAATGCTCTGCCGCAGTATAGCTTGCCTCCAGAAGTGCAGTAGATGCTAGGAGAGAACATCTCAGGGCAGACTTACGAGAGAGGTCAACCCTCTACAATGGTGAATACGGGACAAGAAGATTGGCGACAGAATACTGCCGCTGGCCTAATGCAGTACTCTGTCACTGAATTAGAGGACAATTCTGCCGCATCTCTGAGGGAGTATCTTACTATGGAGAGCAACCCTGCCGCAGGTTTGAGGGTGAACACTACCGCAGGTCTAGAGAACAACTCTGTACAGGTCTGAGGATGCACTCTGCTGCAGGTCTGCAGATCAACCCTACCACAGGTCTGGAGAAAAACTCTGCCGCAGGTTTGAGGATGCACTTTGCCGCAGGTTTGGAGAACAACTCTGCCGCAGGTCTGAGGATATACTTTGTCGCAGGTCTACATATCAACGCTGCCGCAGGTCTGGAGAACAACTCTGCCGCAGGTCTGAGGATGCACTCTGCCGTAGGTCTGGAGATCAACCCTGCCGCAGGTTTGGAGGACAACCCTGTCGCAGGTCTGAGGATCAACCCCGCCACAGGTCTGAGGGTGAACTCTGTCGCAGGTCTGAGAATGCACTCTGTCGCAGGGGAGAACAACTCTGCCGCAGGTCTAGATGACATCCCTGTTGCAGGTCTGAGGGCGAACTCTGCCGCAGGTCTAGGGTTGAACACTGCCGTAGGTCTAGGAATGAACCCTGCCGCAGGACTGGAGGATGACCCTGTCGCAACTCTGAGAAGGAACTCTGTCGCAAGTCTGCGAGAGGTGAATCCTGTCGCAGGTCTGAGACAGATGAATACTGCCGCAGGTCTGACAGAGTCCAACCCTGTCGCACGACTTCAGGAGCAATACCCTAGCGCAGAGTTAAGGAGGCAGAACTCTGCCACAGAATTGGAGCATGATTTCAAAGACCACAGATCTGGGGAGCGACAGAGACAAAATAGTCATGACCCCCAAGACCATTTTGAAGGTACAAGATCAAACTGCGGAATGGGAGGTGCAGGAAGAAAGGGTACAGTGCGAGCCCCTAAAGGAAGAGGGAGTGCTTGCTACTCAGACTTTTCTAGTGCTGAAGAGAGGGGAGCACACTCGACTCGAGGGTCGAAAAATGTTGAAAAAGTTATCGAGAGGATTCTAGAAAGGAAGAAGTTAATGTCTCCTGATGACATTTAGAGAATGAGAATTCCTTTCAGTCCAGAGATTATGGACAAACCCTTGTCGAAGAAATTCAAGATGCCCTCTATGGCTACTTACGCCGGTAAAGCAGACCCATACGACCATATACAAAGTTATGAGTCCCTCATGTTACTCCACAGATGGGAAGATGAAATCATGTGCAGAGCATTTTCGCTTACACTGTCGGGGCATGCACTGAAATGGTTTAATGGGTTAAATGAAGGTTCTATCTCATCCTTCGACCAGTTACGAAGTAAATTTTTGAGAGCCTTCATTATCAACAGCCAAAAGAAGAAGGACGCTACTTATCTGCTCACCCTTAAACAAGGGAATAAAGAATCATTGAAGAGCTATGTAGATCGTTTCTGAGATGCAACCTTAGAGGTGAACGATCTACCAGTAGGAGTAGCCATGGCTACAATGCTTCAAGGGACAAAATTCAAGAAATTGTAAGAATCCCTCTCCCTCGATCAGCCAGCAACACTTTCTGATTTGTTTGCTAGAGCTAATAAATATAGCTCAAGAGGAAGTAGTGAAGATGGTACAGTCCCGAGAGATAAGGGAAGAAAAAAAAGAGAGAGATGTACCTGAAAGAAGCTCTTTGAAACCCGTCGGATCAGATAAGGCCCCCAGACTCAGGTATGAAAATTATACCAGACTAAATGAGCCTCGCACAGCAATACTTGTCGCTATTGAAGGGACTGGACTGTTGGAGTTTCCTAAAAAGAAGATGGGTGATATGGGTCGAAATCTTGATGCTTATTGTGAATTTCATGCTGCTCATGGTCATCCTACTGAAAGATGTAGAGATCTGATGGATCAATTAAAGAGGTTGGCTAGAGAGAGGAAAATTAACCGCTTCCTGTGGAGAAGTGAAAGGCCTCATTACCCTCCGCGAGGTCAAAAGGATGACCGCCCGTGGAATAGACAGAATAATAATAGAAACAGGCCAAGAGGTGAGCAAGAACAAGGCCAGACCCCCGAGACAATCGACTGGATAATGAACCCACAGGTTCGGCTATAAATGTTATTGCAGGGGGCGAATCAATGGCAGGAAGTTCCTCCAATTTTCGTAAAAGTTACGCGAGACAAGCATATCAGATTCATGCTGTGATGGATGAGAAGGCAGGTGAAGAACCCATCGTGTTCACTTCGACAGACAGGGGCGATATTGTCATGCCTCATGATGATCCCATGATAATATCAGCGGTGGTGGCAAAACATCCTGTGAGCAGAATCTTGGTAGACAATAGAAGTTCGGTGAACTTAATCTATTGGAATTGCTTTGAGAAAATGAATGTATCCGAAGATAGATTAAGACCTGTCATAACACCATTGTACGGATTTACGGGTGAGAAGGTGAAGGTAGCCGAATCCATAGAATTGCCTGTGACTCTAGGGGAAAGCCCAAAGGATGTGACTCGATAGGTTTTGTTCATGGTTGTAAGGTCAACCTCAGCTGCTTACAACATGATACTTGGGAGGCCTGTATTGAATGATATGAGAGCGGTGATATCTTCTTGCTACTTGTTAATGAAGTTTCCTACTCCCAATGGAGTTGGGCAAGTGCGAGAAGATCAAAAGAGGGCTCACACTTATTATATTGCTTCTACTGCCAGCAAAAGAGTACAGAGAAAGGAGACATTGTGTATAGATGACCCTCATAAGCCTCAACCTGTGGAGAAAATAGAAGCCATTGAGCTAGTCAAGAGGGATGAAGAGAAGAAAGCATTCATAGGTACTCAACTGAATGAATAAGCCAGAAAGGAGATAACTGAATGCCTGCAAAGAAACGCGGATGTTTTCACTTGGACTCCGGCTGATATGCCCGGGATTAATCCTGAAGTGATTTGCCATAAGCTTAATGTTTCACCCGGACATAGGCCTGTCAAATAGAAGAAGAAGAATTTTACCCCGAAAAGACAGAAAGCAATCACAGAGGAAGTTAATAAACTTTTAGAAGCCGGGTTCATTAGAGAAGTTTACTACTCGGAATGGTTGGCCAATGTAGTGATGGTGAAAAAATCTAATGGGAAGTGGCGAATGTGTGTGGACTTCACAGATTTAAACAAAACTTGTCACAAAGATTCGTATCCTCTGCCCCGAATCGATAAGATTGTGGATGAAACATCAGGGTATGAACTCCTCAGTTTCCTAGATGCTTTCTCCATGTATCATCAAATTATGCTTCATCCCGGAGATGAAGTGAAGACTTCTTTTATAACTGATGATGGAACATACTGTTACTGGATAATGCCATTCGGTTTAAAGAACACTAGAGCCACTTATCAGCGAATGGTAAATAAAGTCTTCAAAGATCTCCTGGGAAACACTATGGAAGTTTATGTGGATGATATGATCATCAAGAGCAAAGCAGGAGAATCTCACGCTCATCAGATGACTAAGGTGTTCGATATGTTGAGAAAATTCAATATGAAGCTAAATCCCAACAAATGCTCATTCGGAGTTCGATTTGAGAAACTCTTGGGATTTATGATCACCAACAGGGGGATTGAGGCGAACCCTGAAAAGGTTCAAGTGATTATAGACATGAAGCCACCAATCACAGTGAGAGATGTCCAAAGGTTGACAGGTAGAAAAGCAGCTCTAAACCGTGTTTTATCAAAGTCTATAGAAAGGAGCTTGCCATTCTTCAAAACTCTGCGGGGCGGAAGGAATTTTAAATGGACAGATGATTGTCAAAGAGCTTTTGAAGACTTAAAGGAATATTTGAAGTAATTACCTTTATTAACAAGGCCTTTGGAAGGGTAACAATTGTATATGTATATGGGAGTCGGTGAATTCGCTGTCAGTGCGGTACTACTGAAGAAAGATGAAATAGTGTACAATCCCATCTACTATGTGAGTAAGGTACTACTAGACCCGGAGACCCATTATCCGCTAGTCAAAAAGCTAACGCTGGCCCTTGTGATGGCCTCTCGCAAATTGCGTTCTTATTTTCAGGCACACTCCATTGCTGTCTTAACAGATCAACCGTTAAGGTAAATCCTCCAGAAGCCTGAACATTCAGGGAGATTGGTGAAATGGGCAGTGAAACTTGGAGAGTATGGTATCACATTTCAACTCCGGCAGGCCATCAAGGGCTAAGTTTTAGCAGATTTTATAGTAGAATGTACTAGCCTAAGCGGTGACATTGAAAAGGAGACTCGACCGTGGCTACTATATGTTAACAGAGCGTCGAGTGCAAATGGTAGTGGGGCAGGTATAATCTTAGTGTCGCCAGAAGGGAGATCCTTAGAATACTTTTTACGGTTTGGGTTCCCTAGTTTAAACAATATAGCAAAGTATGAGGCTCTGGTTGCTGGAATGAAGCTGGCAAAAAGGTTGCAAGTTCACTACCTAGTGGCACATAGTGATTCTCAATTGGTGGTAAACCAGTTCAATGGACAATATGAGATTCGAGAGCCAATGCTGGTCCCTTATCTAAAGAAAGTCCAATCTCTGGCTCAGACTTTTGAAAATTTTCAGTTGATACAAATTAATCGGTCTGAAAACACACATGCAGATTCATTGTCCAAATTAGCTTCCTCCAATGAGACCGAAAGAAGAATGGTGAAGGTGGAGAGACTCGAGCGGCTTAGCATTGAAGAAGTTAAAGTGTGTGACATTGAAGTGGGGGACGATTGGAGAACCCCATTCAGACAGTATCTCACTGAAGGTATGCTCCCACAAGATAAGAAGGAGGCCCGACGTTTAAAGATACCAAGGGCAAAATTCACAGTGATAAACGGGGAACTGTACAAAAGAGGATATTCATCGCCTTTGTTGAAATGCTTGGGGCTTGAACAAGCAAACTATGTCCTAGCTGAGGTACATGAAGGGATTTGTGGTGAACACTTGGGAGCTAGAGCTCTTGCCTCTAAGATATTACGATCGAGATTCTACTGGTCGACGTTGAAGAAAGATGCGACAGATAAAACCCGCAAGTGTGACAAGTGCCAAGTTTGCACCAGTAACTACGGCCCCGATGGCTCTGCTTTAAAGTACGGTATAACCAACTCCATTTGCACAATGGGGGTTAGATATTCTAGGGCCCTTTCCCTTAGCTACGGGCCAAAGAAAGTTTCTTTTGGTGGCTATCGATTACTTTACGAAATGGATTGAGGCAGAACCTTTAGCCACAATCACAGAGAAAAAAGTTGAGGCAATGGTGTGGAAAGATATTATCTGCAGATTTGGAATCCCACGGGTCTTAAATGCTGACCATGGAAAGCAGTTTTATTGTGACGCCTTTCGTGAGTTCTGCAGACGTCTTGACATCCAGCTAAGGATATCTTCTGTATCATATCCTCAGGCTAATGGACAAGCTGAAGTCAGTAACCGAACCATCCTTCATGGGTTGAAAACCAGACTGGATAAAGCCAAAGGAGCATGGGTGGATGAACTGCCTAGTGTCTTATGGGCATATCGTACTACTAGTCAAGTATCAACTGGAGAAACGCCGTTTAGCCTTGTGTACGGCATTGAAGCATTGATTCCTGTGAAAATTAGAGCACTGTCATCCAGGGTAGTGCCTCAAGTGGAAGAAAAGAATTCACAAGGGCTAAGGGAAAACCTGGATCTGCTTGATGAGCATAGAGAGACTGCAGCTATCCGGCTGACATCCTACCATCAAAGGGTGTCCAATTACTACAACAGTCGGGTAAAAGATAGACCAATGTCCGAGGGAGATTTGGTGCTCAGGAAGTCACACATCACCAATGCCTTGAGGGAAGATGAAAAGTTTAGAGCCAACTGGGAAGGTCCATATCGAATCAGACGGAAGATTGGGCCCAACACCTACATCCTGAAAACTCTATAAGGGAAGAAAATAGGAAAGACATGAAATTTAAATAATTTGAAATTGTATTTAAATTAATAATTACGTCTTCTTTCTTGATTTTTATATTCCCGCATTATTATTTGTTTACACCGTCACAAGATACTATTATCTGATCATTATGCAGAATTATTTCTCTATTATATCTCTAGCTTTTATGAATATAAATCTTGTGACAGGAAACAAATGAGCCGTAAGAGCCTGAGGCGCAATAGCGTCACTATGGCCAGGCGTAAAAAATCAGACGAGCCGTAAGAGCCTGAGGCGAAATAGCGTCATTGTGGCCAGGAGTATAAAATCAGACGAGCCGTAAGAGCCTGAGGCACAATAGCGTCACTATGACCAGGCGTAAAATTCAGACGAGCCGTATGAGCTTGAGGCGCAATAGCGTCACTGTGGCCAGGCGTAAAAAATCAGACGAGTCGTAAGAGTCTGAGGCGCAATAGTGTCACCGTGGCCAGGCGATACAGACGAAGAAGCCGTAAGAGCTTGAGACGCAATTGCGTCACTGTGGCCAGGTAATGGAAACATATTGGCAGTAAGAACCAAAGACGCACTCGCGTCATGGTGGTCAGACATAAAAAAAAAGGTATGTTTACGTATGTAATTCTTTCTAAAAGTATATCCTTCTATCAAGAATTGGGGAGCATATACGAATAAATAAACATTCGAGTAAAACAAGTATACAGATAAAGGATAATAGCAAAAGTTAAATGAACAACATTTCATAAGCAATATGAAGCTTGAATAAATAAACTTTATTTATAAATTCAAGAAAATCCTTATAAGCAAAATACGAAGTATGAATAAATTCAAAAATATGAATAAGTTCAATGACAAAATATTCAAAAAGAAAAAAATAAATCAATCCGCACGATCTGGAGGCGGGAGATCAGGCGTCGTTGGACCCTCACAATCTAGAGGCTGGTGACCAGGAAGTGATAGATCTTCTCCATCCAGGTCATCAAGGGCACCAATGGGTTCAGGAACGTTATCTGGGCTCACGGGCTCCCAAGGACCGACCAGGTTTGCCAAATCATCCAATGTAGCCTTCTTCAGGACCTCATCAGCAGGCTCGACGTCAGGTTCGTACTTGGTCCAATCAGGAGCTTCAAATACCATCGCTTCAGGAGTATAAAGAAGCTCAGGAAATTTTTCACCTTTCCTATGCTTTTCCAACCAAGATCGGGCAAGGTAAAAACCATACTTCACATAGGGCACTGAGAAATCTTCCTTCTGCCTTAAACAATCTTTGAAAAGCCTATACTCCTTCACAGCTTCAGCCTGAATACTGTTAATCTCGACCTGATTAAGGGAAGGAGTGGCTCGACTCTCCAATTCAGCAATGTGTTGTTCTAGTTGCTGATTGCGATCTATCAGGGAATCAAACTTCGACTGCATAGTATCTAGCTCTGTTTGTTTCTGCTGAAGATTGTCCTTAAATTTGCTAGATCTAGCAGTCTCAACTGTAAGATCCCCCTTCGTGAGAGACAATTCCTGAAGCGCCTTCGAAAGTTGCTCCTCCAAATCTCGCACTACCCCTAACAGCCCAGATAACTGATTATTAGCATTCCTTAATTTCATATTGCTATCCCTTAATGCCTGGATCTCCTTGTCAGTCCGGTCACGATAAGCTCGATGCTGAGCATTATTGACTATAGTCCTCTGAATAAACTGAAAAGAAACACAAAAATTCAGACTGAAAGTAAAATAAAGAAAAATAAAATAAGAGAAAGTCTGAAAATTACCCTAACAGCCTCCACATCAGCTAAATCCTCCCCTTTCGAAAAATTTTGAAATAGTCGATTCTCATCCTTGGGAAGGATGCTAGCCCAACCTAAGCGAGATGCTACCCCGGACGTCTCTAAAGTGTCATTATCTAACACTCCAGAGTAGACTCGAAATTCGGCTCCCTTCATTCTATAGCCCCCGTCTACTTGATATGATCTCGTGTCAACATGACCTATCTTAGAAAGGATAGGCCTGTTGGCCATAGAGGATTCCACATATAAGTTCCTTCGATTCTTCCGACTAGGCAGGGTCACATTACCTTCAACTCTTTCTCCCGATTGAGGCCTATCCGAGGAGCCGAAGGATCTCCTAGAGTGCGAAGAAGCCCTCTCCTCACCTCGAGAAAGGTCTCCTGATTCCCCTTCAAGTTGTTGAGTTGGAGCAGGAGGAGGGGTTGTTTGCTTAGGAGGAGGAGTCAAAGCTCGAGATACCTCTCCAGAAGCGACCACAGTGGAACGGAGTCTCTTCTCACCAGGTTCACTAGATGAACCTTCTTGCCCCCTTCGACAGACCAAGGCGCGTCTGACACTGCTCATTTCTGCAAAACAAAAACCCACAAAATTGTTAAAATTGTTGTACAAACAAGCAGTAATGAAGTATAAAGCATAAAGGGTTACCTTCAGGAGAGTTAAGAAACTCCTGAAGGGAATCTATTTCTAATTCTTCGTCATCAGGGAGAACCATAAAAGTAGAACCAAATCCCTCCCAGTCACCCACACCCTTTAAGGGGTCACCTTCGGGGCTAGATTCCCTATCTCTAAGATTTTGTTCAAGAGGAACAAAAGGATTAATGACGTTAGCGCCCCCTATGCCCCAACCAGCAAAGGCTAAATTTGCAGATGACAAAAACTCCTAAAGGTTGATTGGTCTATCAACTAATAGCTGATTGATAGTTGAAGACAGTTGTTTCCTCAAAGTGGTAATGCGAGGGCCTTTGGGGACACTATGCTTAGCTCCCCATCTAGTAAGGAAGTTAAGACATTCAGGCACTTCCATTACAAACCATTCTAATTCGAACCTATGGAGTTTGTTGGGAGTTTATCAAATAACCTATTCTCAAACCCGGGCTCGAACACTCTTTGAAGAGAATATGGGATTAAGCCAGAACTACCCCGAAGCCTGAAGAAAGTATAGAACAAAGGGAGAGTAGGAAGGACGTCCCTTATGTGGCAATGCACGTCAAATCTAATTAATTGCATCCAACTATGAGGATGTAACTGGCTAGGGGAGATCCCTTGTTCCCTCAAAAAAGAAATCCCAAAATAAAAAATTGGGAAATGAAAACCTAGCTCTAAGGAGACCCTAAAGATAGCTACTCCACTTGTTACGCTACGTATACTTCTCTCTTCCGAAGTAGGAAGCCTATAGAAATACCCTTCAGGTAATGGGTATCTACGTACAATATCTTGGAGATTAAACTCAATCAAAGTCGATCTAGGTCCCAACTCCAAATGTTTTCCTATACCAGGACCAGCCATTCTAAGGTTAGAAATGAGAAAGGAACAAACCTAAAACAAGCGGATAAAACTGGAAGACGAAAGACTCAGAATGGCGACAGAGTTGAGTGTGGAGACAGACTATTAGCACCGACAGCCTCTAGTATGGCGACAGAGTATTATGGCGACAAACTCTAGATTAACGACAGAGTATTGTAGCGACAGACTCTAGTTGGCGACTGAGTGTTGTGCGCGACAGAGTAATGTGGCAACAGACTTGTTTGGCGACAGAGTAAAGTGGCGACTGAGTATTTTGGCTACAGACTCTAGTTTGGAAACAGAGTGTTGTGGCGACAGACTCTAGTTTGACGATAGTGTGTTGTGCGCGACAGAGTAAGGTGGCAACATACTTGTTTTGGCGACAGAGTATTGTGGCGATAGGCTCTTGTTTGACAACAGAGTTCAATATGCGACAGGGTCTAATGTGGCGACAGAGTTTGTAAAGGGTTGCGACAGAGTTTACTAAGTGCGACAGAGTGGCGACAGAGTATGCGAGAGAATTGCGGTTACTTTGCGACAGAGTTTTGCAGCTTCTTAAACTATCTGCGCGGCACCTTACCTTTATATAGTCGCGACAGAGAAGGTTGAAACGTGGCGTCTCCACCAGAGTTTAAAACTCTCTCGCAAATAAAACGTTTTAGTCCTTAACAACTATTCTAGAAAGACATAATCCTCGTATTATACTCTTACATAGGAAAATTCCCTATGAAAGAGTGGAGAGCAATTGATAGAGGTAATTTACCCCAGCCCAGTCACGCGACTGGGCTTCAGAATACAAGAGGCCCAAAATAATAAAATTTTGGAGCCCACACAAATATGAGTCTTGAGCTCATCAAAAGCAACTCAGAAATATCTATAAATACTCTCAGGTATGACCATAAAAACCCTAATCTCTATTTTGTTTACTAAAACTCTGCTGAAACAGTCTTCTGACTTAAGCATTGGAGTGCGCGTGCAGGGACAGATCCCTGCGCCTCTCTGACTTTCACTGCTTTTGCAGAACATCTAAGACACGTGGAGAAGATCACATCAACATCATTTCATTATTGTTTAGAGTAACAACAGATATAATTATATCCAATGTTAAAAATATATAATTTTTTTAATTCAATATTCTAAATTTTTAATGAGACATTTGATTAATTAATGCAAATAATTATATTTAATGCAATAATATTAATTATGATTTATGTACAAATAAAAAACAAATTAGAAATAAAATAGAGCTAATTAATTGATCATTTATTCATATTAAACATTTTTTGGTAAATGATAATATTAATTGATATTTTTCTTCCTATAATATCTATATGTAATATTTTCTTTTGCATTTAATAAATATAATTATATATACTATTTTATAGTAAATATTGTAGGAAATTAAAAAAGAATAAATGATTTTTGTCAAATAACAAATATTAAAATATAGAAATTTGTTTTTATATAAATATTTATTAAAATATAAAATCATATAAAAATTAAATTAATTATCACATTCAAAATTTAAAAAAAAAATCATAACTAATAAAATTTCAAAATATTTCAAGCCGACCCGCTAAACCCGCCCGACTAGAACCGGGACCGAACCAGAAGAAGCTCGAACCCGAAGAAACCCGAACCCGAAGAAGTCCGAAACCGAAAAAATTCGAAATCGAAAAAGTCTGAACTCGAAAAAGTCCGAATTCGAAAAAATCCGAACCCAAAAAAATTCGAACCCAAAAAAATTCGAACACGAAGAGAACTCGAATCGAACTCGTCCGAACCCGCCAGTTTGCCACCTCTATCTTCCATGTAATGTAGAGAAAAGGAAAAGAAAAAAACTAGAGCAAAAAAAATAGGACACATGTCATGCAATTAAAAAAACAATGAGGTAAGAAAATGAAAATAAGAGAATTGTCTATTAATTAGGCATCAATAAGAGTTCAATTGAACTCTAATTGACGTTTTCAACTTTAATATATATATATATATATATATATATATATATATATATATATATTGATTTGGTTTTTTTTGGAGTTCTTATATTTGACTTTTTTTTCCTTAAAGATTGATAATGATTGTTGAATTAAAAAAAAAATAGTATATTTTTGGAGTTCTTAAATTTTTTAAGTTTAAATTTATGTTAATTTTTTGGATAAATTAGTATCAAAATTTATATTTATTTTAGAATTTTTCATATTTGGTATCATATAAATTATAATTCTTAAATTAAGAAATACAATATTGTTAGAAGGTTTATATTTAATGACATGATAACGAATAACGAATATACATTTTTTATCAATGATAAGTTATCATCTTATTAATAAGTAAAGTAAAAAGATATGTGAACCTTAAAAAATAAATGTAAATAAATTTTTTAATTTATTGTTAAGGGTTTGCGTATCTTTTTGCTTTGCTCATTAAAAAGTTAACATTTTATAATTGATTGATAGTGTATAATTGCTATACATAAAGTATAAACGATCAGAAGGTTTTATGAATAGTTGATGAATATATTTGATTTCTGTTTGTTTATGTTTGCTTATTAATCTTATCAAACAATCATAAATAGAAGTGTTGTTTCTTTGTTTATATTTGTAAACAAATTCATTAGTGCGTTTGGATAAAAAAATTTGAAATTGTGAAATATTTCAAAATATATTAATTTAAAATGCTAGTATTTATAATTATCTTGTTTGAAAAAAATATCTTTTAGAATGAATTTTCAAATACTAGAATTTGATGAAATAAAAAATAATTATCAAAGAAAAATATAAAATTATGCAATGTGGGTACTATTAATTAATAAAAATGTATAGATATTATTAATAATATAAAAAGTAAATATATATTATATTCAATTAAAATAATATCTTTCCTTTTTAGTGGGATATGTGTAAAAAAATAAGAAAATATTTATCGAAATTTTGAAAAAAAGTTTTTTATATGGATTTTCAAAAAGGAATTTGATTATATCAAATTCTTTTGAAATTCTCCTAAATTTTGAAATTCTTCAATTTTATGCTAAATAAATAAATTGATTTTTGAATATATTGATTGAAATAAATTTTTCTCTTGAAATCTCTCATTTAAGCACACTCCTAAAGTTTATTTAAAACTTGTTCTTTTAATGAAACATTTAGTACCTGTATAATAATAAATTTTTAAGTTAGATATTTACTTATTCAAATTACATATTTATGTAGGAGTTTTTAATTCGGATATATATTAAGATGAATATAATTGATTTGTATAATTTTTTATCTTAGTAGTGTTAATGAATATGTTCATTTAATGTTTAAAACATGCGTTTATAAACATTTTTATTTAATATTCATGAACATATATCGTAAACATATTTGTTAAAATTTATGAACGAGTTTAATAAATACAAAACGAATACGAACAATATTTAAAAATAAACAAATATGAACATATTAACATTAGGTAAAATCAAAATACTGAATAGTAATATAGTTTATCAGTAAAAGTATCCATGGCATTGAGTTGGGTTCAGTCAGCTGAGACTTAAAAAGGCTATTTGGGGCTCCACTCGGTCCGCCTATGAAAGCCATTTAGGCTCATTTTGAAAAAAATATTTTTAATATTTTTTAATTAATATAATAATATTTTTAAAAATATATTTGAATTAAAAATAAAATAAAAATTAATTATTTAATAATAAATATATTCACCGGCCAACCTAATTTAGACCTGGACTTGAAAATTCCTATCCATGATAGCTCTAGGATGATGTAGGTGGATTTTTCTAATTTTAAGTATTAACTCTAAAAAAAATATAATATTCAGTTAAATGGTAGAAAAATCACGTTAAATAATATTTTTAACTTACGAGTTACTGTAGGATAGCTGTTACATGTTTTATTTTTTATTATTATTTTTACATACAAGGTAAATTTTTGTTGTATATAATAAGATATAAAATCGTATTTAAATTTTAAATATGAATGATAGTTAATTGAAAATAAAAAAAGAAAAAATGAAAATGAAAATTAAAGCCCAAGTTTGCATACGAGTGGCGAGGTGTGAATTGCTCAATCTGGGTCGGACCGTTATTTTTCAGCCCATGAATCCACAAGTCCGATCCAATCCCACAAGTGTGGTAAATAAACACGTGTGAAGACAACAGGGAGCTCGCTAGGATAATCAAAAAAATTTGTCAACGAAAGGGGACGGAGAAACCGCTGCAGATCTATCGCCAGCAACACTGCAAAATCGGATCAAGCAGACAAGCACTTAAACCAAATCTTCTTTATTTTTATTTATTTAATTTAATTTTATTCTTAATTCTTTTTAGTTATAGATCCAAGAATATTGTTCCTTTTTATTTATTTTTAATATTATTATTATTATTATTAATTTTAGAAATCAATTTAAATTATTGAGAATGAAATAAGTAAATGAATGAATGAGAACTCCGCCTTCTTTGCTATCTATAACTATAGATTCAGCTGTCCTTAACCTTTCCAACATCACCGATCTGTCTCCTCTCCCTGATCATATTCTCACCGAGTTCTTCCTGGTAAACTTCCTTCTCTTTCCATTTTCCATTTTTGATTTTCTTTTTCTTTTTTGAGTTTTTCTTGCCTTTTGGCTGGTCCTGAATTTTTTTTTTTTGGGCTTTTCTTTTTATGTGAAGCTATGAATCGTTCATGTGTTGGGTTGTATGTGTAGTTGTAGGCTACGATGATTTCTGGGGCGAATGGATCCTTTGATTTTGGGCGAATGGATCCTTTGATTTTGATTGGATATGGCTAAGTCTTTAGAAAGTGGTTAATAGTTTTGTTGAGATGTTGCCTAGTCTGTATTCTGCAATTCCATATTTGTTATGATTATCTAATTCAAATTGAAATTGCGTTTTCTTTAACTTTTCAAGTCTCAAATTTATGTTGTGGTTCTTCATTATGATTCCAATGTCTTTTCAAGTTTAATGCTAATAGATTTCATTCAATATTTCCTATGCAATTCAAATACCACTCTCAATCATACTCTATGTGAAGTTTGAGGCCCTAGGATTTGTAGTATCACTGCTCTCTCTTTCTTGTTTTTATTTTCATGTCCAAGTGGTAGACCATAAAATTCTAATTTGGTAAGACAAAATCAGCATAGAATTTTGAAAAATCGATGTTGAATTTAAAGTTCTGGTTAATAAAGTTTGTAGTATTGAAAATCTGCCACACCATTGTTTCTACCAATGTATGGAGAAACATAAATAAATTGCCATGCTGATGGAAATTTCTATGAACAAAGTGGTTTGTCATGCTTGGTGTTGTGTCCGCTGAGTAACTGGATCTTTGTGGCTGGGGGCAAAGAAGAGGAGTTTCTCTTCACATTTTCAACGAGTAACGTTTTGCCATATATATTTTTTTCACTGAAAACAACTAGGCAGGGTAAACTGGACCTTGTGTTGTGTCTTACTATATTGGATCCAAAATTATACTTTGTTATGTCTAGTTATAGTTCTACAAGAAAGTCCCCTCCTTGTTTCTTGAAAGATTGATTTGAACAAATGTTTGGACAGTTTAAGTAGCACTGAATGGATATTTGGGAGACTAAAAGTTTTTGTTATTTTGGTTCGATATCAGGGAGTTCTAGTTTTGCAGGCAGGTTAAATTTTGGTTCTTAAAGACCTAAAGAGCAAACCATGCTAGCTGTTTAAGTTAGAGAGGCTCATGGTATGGGATAGCTGTTTTTAATTACTTTATTTGATATGTTCTAGTAGCAGTGCCACTTGTTTACTAAATTTTCTCTGCTACTGGTCATTACTTTTCCTTTTAGTTATTGATTTTTTAAATTTATTCCATTGCAGAATTTACCTCATTTTAGTATTTGAAATGCTTTTCCATTTTTCCTTTCATTTTCAAATCCTTTAAACCTGAGAATAACTGAATAACATTTCAGCCCCTCATTTTAACTTTCTTTCTTCTGTCTGATTAGATTGTATTCAGCTTAGCTTGTCTTGGAGCCTTGCACATTTTCTTGTTTGAACTTAAGTTTGGTTCTAGTGGCATTTTTTTAGTAAGATTAATTTTCATGATTTTGGCAGAGAACATTAAGAGCTGGAAAGCTAACTGAGAGAGTTCTTAAGCTCTTTATAGCTACTGGCAAGGACGAGGTCTTCTCACTCATCCAGGCACTCAACATTCAAATCACAATTATCCCTGTCCTTCCTACCAGTAAGTCATTTTCAGAATTTCATTTTTCTTTTCCAAAAGGGTTTTGAGCTGATTTCCTAAATGAATTTTTGTTCTCTCCATAGGATGTTCTGAGAAATTCTGAGATTGGTTTAATCAGTGGAATACACAGTATTTTGGTCTAAAGAGTAACGACCAGCTGCTTTTAAAAGGCCTGACTATTCTGAATTGTACTTTGTTTCTAATTGGCAAGATGTCTCTAGAAGTTAAGGATGATGAGATTGATGTTGTGATAGGAGCTCTCCGTTCTGACCTGACATCATTCATGAATGAGTGGAGGCCTATATTCTCCCGATTTCATCTCATAATTGTCAAAGACCCTGATTTGAAAGAGGAACTCAAAATACCTGAAGGCTTTAACCTTGATGTCTATAAAAAGCCTGACATAGATCGAGTGGTGGGTTCTTCTACTTCAATACTCTTCTCTGGCTATTCATGCAGGTATTTTGGCTATCTTGTTTCTCGGAAGAAGTACATTATCTCTGTAGACGATGACTGTCTTCCTGCCAGGGACAATAAAGGCCTTTTGGTGGATGCTGTCGCCCAGCATATTACCAATCTTACAACCCCAGCCACACCATTCTTTTTTAATACTCTGTATGACCCTTTCTCTGAAGGAGCGGATTTTGTTCGGGGCTACCCATTCAGTCTCCGGAGTGGGGTGAAATGTGCTTTGTCATGCGGGCTATGGCTTAATCTGGCTGATCATGATGCGCCTACTCAAGCCCTTAAGTCAGGACAAAGAAATTCTCGATATGTTGATGCAGTTATAACAGTCCCAGCTAGAGCCCTGGTGCCTATTAGTGGAATCAACATTGCTTTCGATCGGGAGGTGGTAGGACCTGCCTTGCTTCCTGCTTTGAGGTTGGCTGGAGAAGGTAAGTTTAGGTGGGAAACAATGGAAGACATCTGGAGTGGGATGTGTGTTAAGGTTGTATGTGATCACCTGGGGCTTGGTGTGAAAAGCGGACTGCCATATGTGTGGAGAAACGATAGAGGTGATGCTATAGCAAGCTTGAAAAAAGAGTGGGAGGGTGTGAAGCTGATGGAGGAAGTTGTCCCTTTCTTTCAGTCAGTGAGGCTGCCGCGGACTGCTACAACAGCAGAGGATTGTGTAGTTGAGGTTTCAAATGCTGTTAAAGAGAAGCTAGGATCCGTAGATCCTGTGTTTGCTCGTGCTGCTAAAGCCATGCTGGATTGGGTCAAGCTCTGGAAATCAGTTGGATCAAGCTCGTCCTCCCCAGGGGTATAGGAATTAATTATGGTTATGATTTTTTATTTTGTCTAGAATTATTTCTATTATTAACTCTTCCTTGACTTGGGTGTTTTCATTGTATTTCTACTCTATAATAGTACTTTTTATTATGGTTTAATGGTGGCGAGCCAAGTCGAAGAATAAAGGATATTACACTCATAGTTGTTGCAGAGAGGATTATGGTTAGTCTCATTTTTAGTTTATCCCTGATGTCATAGAGACGCTACATTGTGATTGTGTTGCACACGAGCTCAAACCACTCGTTCAGATTATTTTCACTATGCTGATTGATGGAACTTTGGTTAATAGCTGTTTTTCTTTAATTTTTATTGTTATTTATAAAAATAAAATGTATTAATATTTTTATATTAATTATAAGCTCATAAACCCAAAAAATTGAGGTTTTTCCGTATTAATAAATCTCCTTCATAATTCATAGAGAATGAGAAAGAAGAAAACAAAAATGAAGATTAAAGGAGAAGGTTAAAATTAAACAAAAATAAAGATTGAAGTAGGAGGTTAAAATTTTTTTAAGGATGGAGTCGAGAATTAGTTTTCAAGATTTAGAAAATTAAAAAAAAAAAAATCCAAGGAGAATTTTGATACAAGGGAGATAGCGAATTCTCAAAGTGAAATATAATCGGTTAGTGATAGCGGATTGTCGAAAAGTGGATTCTTTTGTTGGTCGGTCAATTTGTGATGTGAAGAAAAAAGGGGAAAAAAAGAAGAGAGAGAGAGAAAAAGGAAAGAAAAAACAATGTCATTTTCATGTAAACAAAAATAAGCGATATTATGCCACAGGAGTAAAGAATGTGCATATAGTCCAAATAAAAAGTCTCATCAACAAAAGTCATCATTAAATCATCATTTTTAATTGAATTACTATTGGATTAGGATTTATAAATCAAAATAATAAAGGGATTTAATTTTATGAATTATTTTAAAGAGATTAAACTTTAAATTTTGTGAAAATATAAAGATCAATCATGTAGCAAAAAAAGTCGCGTTAACATTGAATATACTTATAATTAAAAAATAATATTATGTCTCGAAATCAATGTTACATCATTTTTTTTTTAAGTTACATTAAACATTTTTTATTAAAAGAATGTAATTGACATTATTGATTGGATTAAAAATTTCAAACTATGAAATTAGACTTTACAAACATTTAATATTTAAAAATTATACAAAAGAAACTAAATTTTAAATTTTCATGTTTTGATAAATTTTTTATCTACGAATAACCATCATCATTATACCAAACTCTAAATATTTTTTAAATATTTTTTTGATTAAAATACTAAAAAGTCATTGAACTGTTTTACTTAATTAAACAAGCTCCTATACATTTATTGTGCCTATATAAATCTTTAATTTATATTTAAATAGACTTTCATTTCAAATAAAAAATTATAGATGAATAGAAGTCGATTCAAATTTACTTAACCTAGTGAACATAGGTTAATTCGATTCAATTAAATTAGTTTTGTGTTCAACTTAATTTTTATGTCGGTTTATTCAGTTATGTTGATATCTAAAATTACAAATTTAATTGACTAAATTAATAGGTTTTTTTAAAAAATATATTATTAATAATATAAATAATTAAAAGTTATATAATATATTATATATATAACTGAGTTGGGTTTTAAAACTGTTGTTACTTAGTTACAACAGTGACAAATTGCTTACGTATTTGCCTTGATTTTTGTGCCACGTACTATTAAAGATTTTGCAAGAAAAATAATGATCAGAGGGACGTAGGAGTTTTTCTCTGCGTAAGCACTCCGATACTTAAGTCAGACAGAGAATTTGATAGAGTTTCTGTAAAGCAAATAAAGACTTCCTTCAATGAATCATGCCTGATCCCTTTTTATAGGGATAGATTTCAATTTTAATTACGTATTTATCCATTAAATATTTTTTACTATTTTACGAATCTGCAGAATCAAAAATATTTAAGGGTAACATTGTCCAAATACCCCAATATAAAATAAGATTGACATGGTGAGAGGGGCGGGAGACCCACCCACAAAGTTTTTCCTTAGCGCCACGTGGCGCCAAGATATATGAAGCATTAAGCCTTTTTTGTGGGAGGGTAGCCTTCCCGCATGCTCCCTCTGCACTCCACGTGCCGCGTCCTCCAAGCGCCACATGGCGCGCTTAAAGATGAGGCGAGAAGATTCTCTTGCCTACAGTATGGGAGAGTATCTTCCATCACACCACGTGCCGCCCTCTTTCTTTTTTATTTTTTATTATTATTTTTTTATTTTTTAATATCATCCACCACAATTACTCCCCATTCTTTCGCTAGGTATAACCTTGCGAAAGAGTACATATATTCTCCTCATAGTCTCTTGTCAAATCCTCAGGTTAAACTCTGAAGTTAAATTCTCGGGTTGATACCAAATTTTCAAGTCAAATTCTCCAGCCGTTGTTTGAGTGTGTGGTTTACCTCGCGCATTTTTCGCTTCAAGCCCTTGCTTGGGTACGTGACTTACTTCGCGGATTTTTCGTTTCAAGCCCTTGCACATTTTCATCGTGGCTTACATCGCGCATTTTTCGCTTCAAGCCCTTATTTGAGCGCTTAGCTTACCTCGCGCACTTTTCGCTTCAAACTCTTGCACTTTTTCTTCGTGGCTTACATCGCGCACTTTTCGTTTCAAGCCCTTATTTGAGTGCTTAGCTTACCTCGCGCACTTTTCGCTTCAAACTCTTGCACTTTTTCTTCATGGCTTACATCACGCACTTTTCGCTTCAAGCCCTTATTTGAGTGCTTAGCTTACCTCGCGCACTTTTCACTTCAAGCTCTTGCACTTTTTCTTCGTGACTTATATCGCGCACTTTTCACTTCAAGCCTTTATTTGGGTACGTGGCTTACCTCGCGCATTTTTCGCTTCAAGTCCTTGCACATTTTCATTGTGACTTACCTTGCGCACTTTTTCACTTCAAACCCTTTGTTTTGGATGCTTAGATTACATCGTGCACTTTTCGCTTCAAGCTCTTGCACTTTTTATTCATGGCTTACATCCCGCACTTTTCGCTTCAAGCCTTTATTTTGGGTGCTTAGTTTACATCGCGCACTTTTCGCTTCAAATTCTTGTACTTTTTATTCACTGCTTACATCGCGCACTTTTCGCTTTAAGCCCTTTTATTTTTAGTCATCTGTCAATCATTAAAATTCTCAGTGAGAAATATCAATATGAAATATATCGAAATCAAGTTCTTGAACATGGTTTAATAACACAAACAAAAAATAAAAAATAACATCGAGAAATTAAAATTCTATTGCCAATATGGTCTTGAGTGGCTGGCATTCCATGTCTTCGCTATCCCCTTGTCTTATGAACTTTTCATCTTCCTTTCAGACATTGGTGATGGCTTAAGCACCCCGATGATGGTAAATGTTTCTTTTCTTTGAATTTCCTTGCCTGTAGTTGATGCGATATTACATGTTCTTGCTTTTCTTTGATCTCCTCGACTTGCCCCACGCCTTTGGGAGTCGGAAACTTCATCAACAGATAACATGCGGAGAGTACGATTCTTATATCACTTAATAATGGTCGTCCGAGAATAACATTGTAAGCTGGAGACGTTGATTTGACCACCATGAACAAAACCTATCTTGTAATACTCTTAGGATCTTCACCCAAAGTAAAAGGTTGTTCAATCCTGCCACCTTTATTTTCTCTCTTGTGAAGCCAAACAAGGGAGTAGTTATGAGCTTTAGTCTGTCTTCACTCAAATTTATTTTTTTGAAACAATCCCAATAGATAAGGTTCACTGAGCTTCCGTTATATACCAAAATTTGGCCTATCGGGTGTTTAGCCATAATTGCTTATATGATCATAGGATCATCATGTGGAATAATAACATCTCCCTGATCTGTCGGTGTGAAAGTAATCGTCTCTTCGTCTTCAGCTGCTTTCATCACAGAATGGACTTGGATACCCTTATCTAGTATAAGCCTTCCGTGAAGCAGATGAGCTACCAACTATGTATTCTCCACCAGATATGACATGAATGGTGGCTTCTATTAGTTCATTATCTGTCTGTTGGTTCCTACGTTCTTCCCTTCTTGCCTCATTTCCTCTTTCTTTGTTTCTCCTCATATTTTCTCTATCATTGTCGCGTCTATCACGCGGTCTATTATCTCCTTGGCCACGAGCGAGGTATCAAACCCTTTCATCCCTCCATACATAACGGTCTAGCTTTCCTTCTCTAGCCAATTTTTCAAGTTGGTTCATCATTTCCCGACATTTCTCGGTTGTATGACCAAAGGCAAAATGAAAATGACAGTAGGACCTATGATCTCGTCCTAAGTTCCTTTCACCTCTCATGAGGAATTGAAGTATCCCAGTTCTTTCTATCACTGCTAAAATTGAAGCACATGGTTCAATAAACCATGTGTAATTATCATACTTCAAATTTGAGGCTTTATTTGATCTTTCTGCATTTTTATCATCGGGCTCTCTTTCCCGTTTCCTTCCTTCTTTTATGTCCCGTGTTGGTATCATTTTCATTACTTCCTCTTGAGTAATATATTTGTTTGCTATAGAGAATAAGTCTGAAACTGTTGTTGGTTGATCCAAAGATAATAATTTTTGGAGCCTTTCGGACCTGGTCTCCTGTAGCATGATTGTTACCGCTACCCCAACTTGTAGATCACGTACCTCAAGAGTAGCATCACGAAATCAGTCGACATAACTTTTTAGTGATTCTTTGTTCCCTTATCTTAAGGTGGGTAGATAAGTGACCTCCTTCCTTTTCTGACTATTATCGCAAGACTTTCAGAAATTCACTCCTCAGCTAATTGAAAGACAAGATAGACCCTTCCGGTAGATTGTTGAACCATTTCAGTGCGTGGCCAATTAAGGTCAGGGAGAATGCCCTACACATAACCTCATCTTCCCATCCATGTAGTAGCATAAACAACTCGTAATTTTCAACATGGTCAAAATGGTCAGTTTTCCCTGCATATGCTGTTATCTGTGACATTTTAAACTTTGAGGGTAATGGTTTTTCCATTATTGTTGTACTGAACGAGATCTTTTTTCTCTGGTTTTCTTCAGCCGGAACCAATTTTTCTTCTTTTAAGATTCATTCAACCATTCTCTTCATGTCCATGGCATATTGTGCTGAGGTGCAAGTCGATATTGGACCATTTCAGTGTCATTTTCATCATCTCCTCTAATATTCACATATTCAGCGTCTATTCCAATTGGACTTTCAAGACTTTCGACATTCGGGCGTCGCAGGTTTCTAACGATCTCCCGTGCAGCATCTCTCATACCTCGACATCTCAAGCCTTTAGCCTCGTGCAATGAATTTTGCGCACCCTGACGCCTCAGATGTCACGACCCAAACTACCCAAAAATCAGAGTTAATTTTTCGCTTTTTATTATTTTCTTACTTACATTCTTACCTGTCCTCGAATCGTGACCAACACTCCACTAATAATTGGGCTGTGCGTCAATGCCAGTCCCACCATTCAATTACCATCTAACTTATTTATTCTCCAGTCATTTATAATTGTTTATATTATTTATACATCCCCTAAAGTTACTTACAAACATGTTACTGTGCTATGCTTATGTAGATACAATATGTACAAGTGTATATACTTTATGTTGATGGGCAGCAGCGGATCTCCGGAATGCAGTACTGAGTCGTCGCAACTTCAACTAGAGATTATCTGTGGGAGAAAATGAAAGGGGTGAGCACATCAAACTCAGTAAGGCAATCCTACGAACAAGTAGGTAACCATACTACCTACATGAACGTGGTGCCATGCATAAACCACCCTTTCTCCACACATTTTAAAACAAATGATATGCGTTATGATGTTATGTAAAACACATTTGCACGGAAAATTCAACATGCAAGTATATTCAAAATCATATATTTCTCGTTTAAAATTTCACAGTAAAGTCAGGACTCGACCCTTCCTTCGGGTGATCCTGACTCACTCAAAATCATGAAAATCGTTTACATCACATATGGGTTTTAAAATCATGGAATATAACCATCATGCATATTTAATTTAAATCCCAGTTTAAATCATCGAAATCGTCGACATGCGAGACGAGGCAATATCTGTATAACGGCAATAACCAGGACTGGCCAATGTGTCCTCGTGAGTCCCTCTAGCTTCACGGATCCCAGTGTGCGAGGTCTCACCCTGATTGGGAACCGCCCGGGAGGTGGGTCAATCCAACCCGTCAGTCTTATCCGATCTCACTTATCCGAAGATGCCGTATCCGAAGATACCCCGTATCACAAAGATACCGTATCACAAAGATACCCCGTATCACAAAGATACCACACGGTACATCGTACTCCATGCTACTTGCACGGTACATCGTACTCCGTGGACCCACAGCCTTATCCCTCGTTCGGGCTCATCAGCTGGATCTCCAACCCTTATCCCTCGTTCGGGCTCATCAGGTGGATCTCTAACCCTTATCCCTCGTTCGGGCTCATCAGGTTGTTTTAACATGCCATGTCTCAAAATGCACGTGCGAGCCTATTTAATCGGTGACACACAGTCAACCCGATGCTTCAAGCACCGCTTATCGTATGATCTCTGAAAAGTAGTGCGAGCGGTGCTCTAACACTGTCGGTAAATCAAGTAAAACTAGTGCGAGCTAAGCTCTAGCACTCTGTATGTAAATCATGTGAAAATCGGGTGTGAGTTAGACTCTAGCACCTTGTCACGAAAATCATGTAAAATCTGGTGCGAGTTAGACTCTAGCACCGTGTCATGAAAAGCAAATGTGAAACCTGGTGCGAGTTATACTCTAACACCTATGCATGTAAACTCTAGTGCGAGCTCTCGCTCCAGCACTAATGCGTGCATCACACAAATCGAAAATACCTTGCGAGCTGAGCTCTAGCACGTCATATGTCAATAAAACACGTAGGCGGCTCTGTTTACTCAAAACAGTTTTCAAAACAATTTCACGTTGAAAGTATGCAATGCGGTGCATTTTCTTTCAAGGTTAGTCAGCCTACTAATGCATGCATCAAAACACCCCCAGAATGAACAAGAACCTCTTGTTCTTGCTCCTCCCAATTTTTCCTAAATTTTTTTAGATTTTACCCTTAACAAGGGTATTTTAGTAATTTACCCATTCGGGGCACTAAAATTATTATTCGACCTCTAGACCCTTCAGATAAATTTTAAAGGACTGCATATGAATTTAAAATTGCGTAAAGTTACCTCTAGCAGTCCGCAGAATTCCCTTACCTTATTTTCCTATCGAGTCTGACCTTTTCTTTTCCAATGTTGTCTCGTCGCGCAGTCCGATATGCTTCCAATCCAATGCCCGGAACTGCGTATTAATATTCCTCAGGTCAGATATTATGCAATTTAATCGTATTTAATAATTTCTGGACTTAATTTAAATCATTGGGCCCATTTACCCCTATTGGGCCCGATTGCACCTTAATGGGCCTTAATCGACCTTAAGCCCGTTTTCCACTTAATTTTCACTTTATCGAGGCCTATTGGGCTCATTGGGCCCACCAATAATTTATCGGGCCTCGTTCTAATTCTCGAATAGCTAAATTTAATATTTACGACAATTTATCTAAATTTTCATAATTTAAT
Source organism: Firmiana major (assembly GCA_033439115.1). Lineage (NCBI taxonomy): Eukaryota > Viridiplantae > Streptophyta > Magnoliopsida > Malvales > Malvaceae > Firmiana > Firmiana major. Next base: position 78,101,495 of record CM065898.1, on the reverse strand, counting down.
TCAATTTAAGCGGAATTAAATCAATATCACGCATAACGAAGTAATTGTCGTAAATAGGGGTCACTTACCCGAGATTTTATGTTAGTCCGTAAATCGAGGCTATCTCGAGCTCTCGGTGGATGCCAATCGTCGAGCTACACAATTTCATAATTTTTCGAGTAAGTTTTCATCCCAAAATTAATTAAATAAAATATTTTCAAAATTTAAATCGGGTCAATTTGACTGCTTATCGACTTACCCGAAGCTCGATTGCATCACATAAATTTTTCTCAATTTTTTCTCTTTTTCCTTTTTCCCTTTTTTCTCCTTTTTTTCCCCTCTTTTTGGCTGAACCGGTTCAGTCCGGTTCGGACCAGTTCAGACCGCCGGTTCACTCCGGTTCGGCCGGTTCACCGCCGGTTCACCACCTTGCCGGTCGATTCTCCGCCGGCTTCCACCGCCATCAGCTCCGCTGGGTCGTCCGCAGCCCGAATCTACCCTCGGTTTGGGTCAAGCTCGCCGGAACGCCGCCGGTCCGGCTGTTCTCCCTCTCGGCCGTCGGACCCGTTTCTTCCTCTTGGCCGTCGCCGGCGTTTCCTGCCGTTTCGTCGGCCGAGACCGGTGCAGAAATGATCGCCGTCGCCTGGGCTTTCGGAATCGGGCCTTGGTTCCGGCCGATTCGCCGCCGTTCGCCGCCGGTGGCCTTCTCTTTCCCGCGGCCTTCTCCTCCGTTTTCCGACGTTCTCCGGCCTCCAAACGGCGCGTCTCCGGTGGCTGAAGGTTCACCTGGCGTCGGGCTTCCTTCGCAGGCCCTTGGCCTGGCCGTTGGCCGCCGGCAGGCTCGCCGGACTCCTCTCCCGTTTTTCGCTTCGTTTTCGTCTGCTTTTCACGATTTTCGATCTTTTTTTTTTGTTTTTATCATTTTTATTATTATTTATTTTAATTATTTTACCATTCATTAAAATACTCCAAAAATCCAAAATATCTTCTAAAATTATTATTTAATTCTAAATTTTATTAATTTAATTTTTATTTAATTTATTTATTATATTTTAACCTCTTTTTCGGGTATAATTTCTCCGTATTTTCGAGATATTATCCCGGGTGACTTTTCGGTATATTTTTCGATTATTTTCGGGATTATTTTTTCGAGCTAAAAATTTCAATTAATCCCGATTAATTCCAATAAATTAATATCTTGATCAATTTACCCCAAAATAAATTTATTTCATCTTTATTGACCAAGATTTCTCAATGAGTTATTTTTAATTAAATTTTTCTTCTCGAATTTATACCGGCCTTTAGTCTTTTGACCGTTTTGCCCTTACACGTATTCGGGATTAATTTAACCTGACTTCCTTCATACTTTCCCCATCTTTTCTTATTTAATTTTCGTATTTTAATTAAATTCGGGTCTTACATCAGATATTCTGCATTTTCGCGTAAGGGGTCTCGCGCATTCTGGTAGCCCAAGTGTAGCGTTCTGTGACGGTCAAACTCTCTCGTATCTTGGCGAATGGATTCTTGCGCACCTTGGCGACAAATGTCTTCCGCACCCTCGCACCACAAGTCTCGCACCCTAGCGGCAAGTGTCATCTGCGGCCTTGCACAATAAGTCTCGCGCACCTTTGCGGTAAATGTCTTTCTTATCCTTGAGCCATAAGTCTCGCGCACCCTGGCGGCATAGGTCTTGCGCACCCTGGCGGCAAGTGTCTTCCGCGGCCTCGCGCAACAAGTCTCGCGCACCTTGACGACAAATGTCTTGAGCAGGCTCTCGTGTACCCTGGCGACAAGTGTCTTCTGCGGCCTCGCGCAACAAGTCTCGAGCACCCTGGCGGCATAGGTCTTGCGCAGGCTCTCGCGCACCTTGGCGGCAAAGGTCTTGCGCACCCTAGCGTAACATGTCTTCCGCAGGCTCACGCAGTAGATCTTCTGCAGCCAGACGCATAGGGTCTTCAGCACCCTCACGCCTTAAGCTCTCCATAGTCTCACGCCCGAGCTCCCCAACCTCCGAAGGATTCCTTCTCTGTGTTCTTTCCTCTACTAAGTTCTGAACGACCAGGGGCAAATTCAATTCCGGAAAGGCACTCTTGAACAAGTTAGCCATTGCGCATAAAGCTTGGGTAGTCTCTTCTCCCTGCTTCTTCATAGCTTCAAATTCTGCTACAGGGATTATCATAATATTGGACTCTCTCTCCCCTCGAGCCTCTTCTCCCAAGTCATTCAATGGAGAACTTGCCATATCCTCACTCTCATCATTCATCTTTGCTGCTGAACGCGTCCGTACCATTGTTGTAGAGCAGAAAACTTTTCTTTCAATTCCCACAGACGGCGTCAATTGTTGTTGCTCAGTTACAATAGTGACAAATTGCTGACGTATTCGCCTTGATTTTTGTGCCATGTGCTACTAAAGATTCTACAAGAAAAATAATGATCAAAGGGACGCAGAAGATTTTCTCTGCGTAAACACTCCGATACTTAAGTCAGACAGAGAATTTCATAGAGTTTCTGTAAAGCAAATAGAGACTTCCTTCAATGAATCATACCTAATCCCTTTTTATATGGGTCGATTCTAGTTTTAATTACGTATTTATCTATTAAATATTTTTTACTGTTTTACGAATCTACAGAATAAAAAATATTTAATGGTAACATTGTCCAAATACCCCAATATAAAATAAGATTGACATGGTGAGAGGGGCGGGAGACCCTCCTGCAAATTTTTCCTTAGCGCCACGTGGCGTACTCTCCTTTCGTCACGTGGCGCCAAGATACATGAGGCATTAAGCCTCTTTTGTGGGAGGGTAGCCTCCCACCAATGTGCGGGAGGGTAGAATTCGCATGCTCTCTCTACGCGTCACATGACGCGCTTAAAAATGAGGCGGGAGGATTCTCCCGTCTACAATGTGGGAGAGTATCTCTCATCTCACCACGTGACGCGCTTTGCTCGCGCCACGTGACGCCCTCTTTCTTTTTATTTTTTTTATTTTTTATTTTTTAATATCATTCACCACAAAAACCATTTGAAAAAATTGTTTGATTACTTAAGTTTATAAAAGATTGATCTTATGTTAAAGTTTTATTTATGTATAAATTAAAGATTAATGACTTATTTAAATACTCAAATTAAAATTGAAAAATTTATTCAAATACAAATTAAAATTTAAATGCTTATATGAATCAATTAAAGAGTAAAATTTTATTTAAATAAAATTATAAAGGTTTTCGGTTGAAGGGTTTTTTTTTTTTTTTTTAATAAACCCCCCGCTGAAACCCGACCCGACACAGTGACAGGGTTACTAGTTTCCCAGGATTTCAAAGTTTCGAGAGGGCTGAAGACTGAAGAGCCCTCCAAGTTAAAACCCGAGTAACCGCACAAACTTGATTGCCTTGTTCCTTTTGGTTGGATTTTCCATTATTCGGGAAAGTGAAAAATGTCAAAGTCTTGCAAGGGTTTGGCCATGGAACTGGTAAAGTGTCTAAGTGAATCAGATTGTGTCAAGGTATTCTTCTTTCCCTTCTATCTACTATTTGTCCTTTCCTTTTCCATTTCTTTTTCATGACATAAAATGGTATAATATTACTGAATTTGGGCAATTGGGTATTCTTATGGGTTAGGTCGAGAAGCGTTCGTTCAGGGAATGTGCCGGAGAAAAGAGCCCTTCTATATCAAGCGAGTGTGTAGGACTCAGGGAAACTTATTTCAATTGCAAGAGAGGACAGGCATGCTGCTTTTCTCTTCTTATTTGTCATGTCTCTTATATATTGCTGGGTATCTTAATCTTTTCTTGGGCATGGTTTTAGAGTTTTTTACTCATGCGGATAGTTAAGAGATTAATATCATTTACTATTATTTTTGCTGCATACTATGAGAATGAGGATCCACGAGAGATTTAGATTAACTGGTCCATTGTGAATGGTTGAGATTTCATAATTGTACGTGATAAGTTGTGGGTGAAATGCACATATAATTAAGATTTAGACTGGGATTGATTGGACTGCAGTTAGAGCATATTCTAGCCAAATGTGATAAAATACCACTGATGAACTTAGTAGGAACTCAAGTAATAATGATGACTTGACTGTAACTGCAATGGATGCTTCGGTTTAGACCAAATGGCTTATTTATTACTCTGGGTTTTAGGGTCTTGGCTTCTGAAGGTGGTATGTTTTCTTTGACTTAAGCTGTTGATATCATAACTTTGTAGGAAAGATGCTGTTAAGGATGGAATTGTGCGCTAAAGTTCCAGTGCACTTAAATTGTTTGACAGAATGATTGTCATTTTATGGTTGCTGAGATAGCTTTGAGAAGTTTGACTTATGCTTTTTGTTTTCTTTCCTGGAAGTTCAATTCAGTAACATTTTGCCATTTCAAATTTTGACAAGTTGTGGTTTTCTTGGGATCAATGGGGCCTTTTTAATTACATGTGATGTTGCCTGAATGAACGAACAGCAACAAGAATGTACTTTTCTCGGAGTCTGATTGCACTAACGACGAAAGGGTGACGTCGATGCAATTTGTTCCACGGGTTCTTCGTATATCCTGCAAAAACAACAGGAATCAGAGGGGGCAGGGATTTGTCCCTGCACGCGCACTCCGATGATTAAGTAAGTAATCGGAGTTGTGAATGTATGAAGAAGAGAATGTATTGCTTAAATTAGAGAGTTTAAGGCTTTTCCCTTCTTTTTGGTTCTTTTTTCTCGGATCCCCTTTTCAGAGAGCTCACCTGGTATTTATAGGTTTCTTCAAGTCGGCTCGAGCTGAGGCCCAGGCGCGTGTTTGGGCCGCGACAGAGTCATATAGCACTCTGTCGCGCTTCAAGTAAAGCAGCTTGCGGGAGACCTCTACCGCAGTCTGTGCGGGAGACTATGCTGCGGGCTGTGCGGGAGACCTCTATCGCGGTCTGTGCAGGAGACCTAGGTCGTAGGCTGTGCGGGAGACCTCTACTGCGGGCTGTGCGGGAGACCTATGACGGGGTGCAATACGGGAGACCTATGTCGCAATATGGGCGATGGAGGTCTGCCGCGCCTGCTGTGCGGCACATCACAAGGCGACAGACTCCTATCGCATCGAACACTCTGTCGCACTGCTAGGAACTGTGCCACGTGGTCGCTCTGTCGCCAAATCTGCCACGTGGCTCGTTCTTGGTTTGACACGTGGCAGGCGGATAGTTGCACACGCGGATTCTGGTGACACGACCACCATCAATTGCTCCCCACTCTTTGGTAGGAATCTTTCCTGCGAAAGAGTATCTGGGTCTGGACTTTTCTCGGATCGGGTCGGATCTCCGCGCGTGTGTCGACGCAGGCTAGCCGCTATATATACTGGGCCCCTGCTGTCTTTGTCGCTATTGAGTTCTCCCTCAAAAAGACACTCAGCCGCGATTTTCTCTGGACACTCTCTCGCAACTTTGCCGCAACTCCACCGTACTCTGCCGCAACTCTGTCGCGTACACATCACTGTGTCGCAACACTGCAGCAGCTTCGTCATACTCTGTCGCCAGTTCCTCCTTTTCTTCATTTTAGGTAATTTCATAGTCCGTAGCCCCACTCTTTTGATTTACGGACTCCTAAAATGGCTGGTCATGGTATAGGAAAACAAATTGATCTAGGCGTTAAGTCGACTTTAAAGGAAGCCGACGTCCAAGACCTAGAATCCCGATTTCCTTTACCCGAAGGATACTCTTATAGGCTCCCAACCCCTCAGGAGAGCGACATACGTCGTGTGTCCGATGGGGCTGTCGTTTTTAGGGCAGCTTTGGAGTTAGGACTCCGCTTCCCATTGTCCGACTTCGGGGCTTCCTTCTTTAGGACGCACAGGGTATCCCCGGGACAACTGCATCCTCATGCATGGATGCAATTGGTAGCATTCAACGTGCACTGCCATTTAAGGGGCGTCCCTCCGTCCCTTCCTCTTTTAGAAGTATTCTTTAGGCTTCGAGGGAGCCCCGGCTTAGTGCCTTACTCGCTTCAGCGGGTGTACCAGCCCGGTTTTGAGAACAAGTTGTTCGAGAAACCTGCTAACAAGCTTCATGGTTTCGAGACAGAATGGCTGGTTGTGGAAGTGCCCGAGGGCCTGGATATCCCCACTCGTTGGGAGACTAGGTGTGAAGTCCCCAAGGGCCCCCGGATTGCCACACTTAGGGAGCAGTTATCTTCGGATGTCAACAAACTGCTAGTCCCTCATCCCCTTAGCCTCGACACCCTTATATCAAATGAAAATTTGATATTAGCTGGTTGGGGTGTGAGTCCGGTCCCTGTTGCCGGACCCTCTGTTCCTTCGTCAGATCCTCTGCCTTCGGTTTCCCCCGAGTTAAATCCTGAAGCACCTAGGGCACAAGAGGATATAGGGAGCACCAACGTAGAATCAAGTTCTGGCAGCGAACCCTTAGCCGATCTGACTGGTTGGGAAGGGTTCGGCTCCACTTTCATGGTGCTCCCGGATGACGACGCAATAAATATCGAGTCCCTTCAGGAGCATTTAGACTCTCCTGAAGGTAACCTATCATTGTTTCCCGTTGCTTATCGTTTCTGATCAATTTTTGACCATTGATGTATTTTCTTTCTTTTTTTGCAGATGAGTCATTTCCGACGATCGTTGGGTCGCCAGGTCTCTGAGGCTGGTCCTTCCAGCGCTCCCACCAGGAAGAGGCGTCGTTTGGCCGATGACGTCCCAAGTGAGGCACCGGTCCCCTCTCAGCCACCTCGTGCTCGGACCCCTCCTGTTTCTAGGCAGGCGATGCCTCCCCCTCCTTCGGAGCAGAGGGATCTCTCTCGGGATAGGGGGAGAGTTGCCTCATCTTCACGGGGGGCTTCCGGGTCATCCGGGCGATCACGCTCCGAGGAGCGTGCGGAATGCAATATCATTCCGTCGCAGCGGAAGAATCGAAGGCGCTTGTACATCGAAGGTTCGATGGGAAGCAGGCCAATACTGCCGAGGATAGGCCCTGCTGACGAGAGGTCCTACCCCGTGGACGGGGGAAACATTATGAGGGGTAGGACCTCTCGTCAGCAGGGCCTATCCTCGGCAGTATTGGCCTGCTTCCCATCAAACCTTCGATGTACAAGCGCCTTCGATTCTTCTGCTACGGAATGATATTGCATTCCGCACGCTCCTCGGAGCGTGATCGCCCGAATGACCCGAAAGCCCCCCGTGAAGATGAGGCAACTCTCCCCCTATCCCGAGAGAGATCCCTCTGCTCCGAAGGAGGGGGAGGCATCGCCTGCCTAGAAACAGGAGGGGTCCGAGCACGAGGTGGCTGAGAAGGGACCGGTGCCTCACTTGGGACATCGTCGGCCAAACGACGCCTCTTCCTGGTGGGAGCGCTGGAAGGACCAGCCTCAGAGACCTGGCGACCCAACGATCGTCGGAAATGACTCATCTGCAAAAAAAGAAAGAAAATACATCAATGGTCAAAAATTGATCAGAAACGATAAGCAACGGGAAACAATGATAGGTTACCTTCAGGAGAGTCTAAATGCTCCTGAAGGGACTCGATATTTATCGCGTCGTCATCCGGGAGCACCATGAAAGTGGAGCCGAACCCTTCCCAACCAGTCAGATCGGCTAAGGGTTCGCTACCAGAACTTGATTCTACGTTGGTGCTCCCTATATCCTCTTGTGCCCTAGGTGCTTCAGGATTTAACTCGGGGGAAACCGATGGCAGAGGATCTGACGAAGGAACAGAGGGTCCGGCAACAGGGACCGGACTCACACCCCAACCAGCTAATATCAAATTTTCATTTGATATAAGGGTGTCGAGGCTAAGGGGATGAGGGACTAGCAGTTTGTTGACATCCGAAGATAACTGCTCCCTAAGTGTGGCAATCCGGGGGCCCTTGGGGACTTTACGCCTAGTCTCCCAACGAGTGGGGATATCCAGGCCCTCGGGCACTTCCACAACCAGCCATTCTGTCTCGAAACCATGAAGCTTGTTAGCAGGTTTCTCGAACAACTTGTTCTCAAAACCGGGCTGGTACACCCGCTGAAGCGAGTAAGGCACTAAGCCGGGGCTCCCTTGAAGCTTAAAGAATACTTCTAAAAGAGGAAGGGACGGAGGGACGCCCCTTAAATGGCAGTGCACGTTGAATGCTACCAATTGCATCCATGCATGAGGATGCAGTTGTCCCGGGGATACCCTGTGCGTCCTAAGGAAGGAAGCCCCGAAGTCGGACAATAGGAAGCGGAGTCCTAACTCCAAAGCTGCCCTAAAAACGACAGCCCCGTCGGACACACGACGTATGTCGCTCTCCTGAGGGGTTGGGAGCCTATAAGAGTATCCCTCGGGTAAAGGAAATCGGGATTCTAGGTCTTGGACGTCGGCTTCCTTTAAAGTCGACTTAACGCCTAGATCAATTTGTTTTCCTATACCATGGCCAGCCATTTTAGGAGTCCGTAAATCAAAAGAGTGGGGCTATGAACTATGAAATTACCTAAAATGAAGAAAAGGAGGAACTGGCGACAGAGTATGACGAAGCTGCGGCAGTGTTGCGACACAGTGATGTGTACGCGACAGAGTTGCGGCAGAGTACGGTGGAGTTGCGGCAGAGTTGCGAGAGAGTGTCCAGAGAAAATCGCGGCTGAGTGTCTTTTTGCCGGAGAACTCAATAGCGACAAAGACAGCAGGGGCCCAGTATATATAGCGGCTCGCCTGCATCGACACACGCGCGGAGATCCGACCCGACCCGAGAAAAGTCCAGACCCAGATACTCTTTCGCAGGAAAGATTCCTACCAAAGAGTGGGGAGCAATTGATGGTGGTCGTGTCACCAGAATCCACGTGTGCAACTATCCGCCTGCCACGTGTCAAACCAAGAACGAGCCACGTGGCAGATTTGGCGACAGAGCGGCCACGTGGCACAGTTCCTAGCAGTGCGACAGAGTGTTCGATGCGATAGGAGTCTGTCGCCTTGTGATGTGCCGCACAGCAGGCGCGGCAGACCTCCATCGCCCATATTGCGACATAGGTCTCCCGTATTGCACCCCGTCATAGGTCTCCCGCACAGCCCGCAGTAGAGGTCTCCCGCACAGCCTGCGGCCTAGGTCTCCTGCACAGACCGCGATAGAGGTCTCCCGCACAGCCTGCGGTAGAGGTCTCCCGCACAGCCCGCGGCATAGTCTCCCTCACAGACTGCGGTAGAGGTCTCCCGCAAGCTGCTTTACTTGAAGCGCGACAGAGTGCTATATGACTCTGTCGCGGCCCAGACACGCGCCTGGGCCTCAGCTCGAACCGACTTGAAGAAACCTATAAATACCAGGTGAGCTCTCTGAAAAGAGGATCCGAGAAAAAAGAACCAAAAAGAAGGGAAAAGCCTTAAACTCTCTAATTTAAGCAATACATTCTCTTCTTCATACATTCACAACTCCGATTACTTACTTAATCATCGGAGTGCGCGTGCAGGGACAAATCCCTGCCCCCTCTGATTCCAGTTGTTTTTGCAGGATATACGAAGAACCCGTGGAACAAATTGCATCGACGTCACCCTTTTGTCGTTAGTGCAATCAGACTCCGGGAAAGGTACATTCTTGTTGCTGTCAGGTAGGCAACATCAACATGTTTAATTACCATCTCAGGAAAAGAAATACTTCTTATTTTCTAAGTAACTATTATTGAAAATTGTTCCATAAGTTTAATCCAGTGTGTTTATTGTTTAATGTATAAAAAGCAACCTAAAACAGTTTTTTATTCTTGTTCTTGAAAGCATGTGTTTTCAGGATTCCATGCCTCCAACCCTCTCCCAAATAGACGCCAGTCAATTTTAATTGTTGTTGTTTCAGAAATTCTATTCAACACTAAGCTCATATTCATAAATTGAAGCTACTGAAAAAGCATGGAGAGGCCAATTTGCTGCCTTTTTTTTTTTTCTCTAGCTTCAATTTACTAAATAGGATCGAGAGGCTAAAGTTTCATTTCATGGGTCGAGAAATCCACTTTGAATATTTTTCTATTTACTTTTCTATATCAGAAAAAGAGAGAAGTAGCGGGATTATCATCAGGGGAATGTAATTGAGTGTTTCTGTATATTTCTCTTTCAAATAATTACGTTTTCCTTTAATGCATATAGAATTAAAATATATTTGAAATGCATCAGAAGTACTGGTTTATTTGGTTTTTATTTGTTTTTTTTTTCCTTGTTTGAACTCCTGATTTGAAACTTTTTTTAATCGTAACTACCAATCAAACTTCATTGCTTCAAAAGACCAAATAAACCTAATAAAGCAATTCAGTTTGATATCTTGGTTTTCTTAGATTATCCCCAGCTTCCCACAGCAAGTTTATAAAGGCATAGGCTAGAAAAGTTATTATTATATATTGCTTTTGTGATTTTTGGAAGGATTTGTTTTTTCATATTTTAGATTCTTTAGCTCTAGATTTTAGGTCTGTCTAGTGTGTTTAGAGTTCAGACCTTGACAAAATCTTGATCAATTTGAGTCCCATATAAGTATGGTAGGATTCGGTATCAATGCTGGCATCCTAACCTTTGTTTCATTAATTTGATATGAGTCTTAAACACCGGTGCACTCATTTTTTGTTAGTTTTTCCTTATATTTGGAGGATTATGTTCTTAATTATACAATGTGTAGTTTTAGCCTTTTAGGTGCTTGGTGCATTCCCGACATAGTCATATTTGTAAAAAATGAAGCTTATGAAATTCAAAACCTTGGTTTCAATTTCAGTTTTATGTTGTCTAGGATATAATATTGACTTTGAAAAGCATGTTAGATTTCAATTTCAGTTGTGGTCAAAGTAATGTACGATTTAGAACGTCAAAGGCTTCTTTTTGTAAATATTTTTTGCATTAAAGTCCAGGATACCATTTCGTGATTTTGTTTTCCCAAACCTCAAATCTTTTTTGAACAAATTACTGAGATAGGCTGTTAACGCATGTTTTGCCCTTCTGGATGCAACTTAATCCTTAGATGCTTCCTTTGCAGAAGGGTAAATTGCTGTTCAATATTACTACTATTCTGGCCATTAATACATTTTCCTGCTTTAGGTGGCCCAAATATTTGTGTTTTTTCCTTATATTTTAAATCTTACTTTTGTTATTGTAAGCTAAAGATTGTGAAACCTACCAATCTGTAAAGTATCTATATCTATACTGCCGTGTTTATATTTTATTATATTTGTAAGCTAGCATGTAGATGTATCCTGGCAACATATCTGTATTGTATATTGGTCGATTTGCTTAATCGTTCCATGATAATAGAAGATGATGACAATCTATCGTTTCAAAGTAGTTAAAAACAGGTTCATAATGTTAATGGTTTGAAAAAAAGAAGAAGCTATTTTCACATTAACTTGGAGATTCAGTGGGTGAATTTGTATGTTAATTACCTTGTATACCAACTCGATAGGAGAAATGCTAGGTATCTTGGTTAAAGAATTTAGTAATTTACGGCAATCTTGACGATTTTTAAAATTGAAGACTTTCAGTATACTAACATGTTATTTATCCTTTTTTTTTCGTGCCAGGTTGACATGAGAGCTAGGATTCGTGGAAACAAGGGCTACTAAATAAATGGGGGATAGTGTCTACTTGTACATGTATTGCTGCATGGTATTTACGAAGTTTTCCTCCGAGAATACTATACAAATTAACATTTTTTTTTTAGTTAGCTCCAATTTTCAATGTAGTCTACACAGTTTGGTTGAGGATACCAATCTCTGAAGGATGTTTGAGCAATTAAGATATTATTCTGTATAATCCTGGGTGTTTGGAGTCATTGTCAGATATAACTAAGAAAAATAATTTCCTTGTTGGACTTTTGCAAAGCAGATCAGAGGATCCTAATTTCAGGTTCTCGTTTAGCTAAGATTGGTTTCCATTGTAACACTTTTGAAGGTCCTAAGGAAAATTTATTTTGTGTGAAAAAGAAAAGAACAAGAGCTGTGAAACTGTGTTAACAATTTAAATCTTAAAAAAAAAAAAAAAAAAATCTTGGATGCTGCTACTATCTTGCTTTTCATACAGATAAATCAGAACCCAAGTCTAGACTAGAATGACACAGAATCCCAAACCCCAAACTAAATTGAACCTTACTAGTTACTGCCAAAATGGAATTCGTCGACCCTTGGACTGAAGATACAAATAGAATTGATCAAATGACGGGAGCGCAAAATGATTTGCTGTATATTTAAACGGACTCATGCACTAGTGTGCCATGGATGACAAAAAAAATGTCAGATTGAAGAAACCAAATCGATCTGTAAAAAAATGCCAATCTCCAGTGTCATTGAACATTACAAGTCTGAAGAGCAGGTATCAAGAAATTTTTGGTTTTCGAATTTTGAGGTTTTATTCACTCAAAATTTCTAGAGGTTTTTTTAAGATGTATACGAGCTAAATTATTTAAAATTTGTCAATTATTTAAATATGATTCAATAATTATTTAAATTTTACTTGTTTATTTTTTATTTGAGTTTAAACTATTTGAATAATTAGTTATACTGAATTTGAATATTTTAATATTTTACACGAACAATTTATGAATTTAATTTAATTATTAGTTTATTAATTTATTTTTAAAATATACGATGAAAAATGATAAATTGAATTTATTGAATTGAATTAAATTTTTTTAAATTAATCTCAATAGAGATTGAATGAAATTTCTAAATTTCAAGTTTTCAAAGCAAATTAAGTTTTATCAAAAAAAAAAAAAGTTTTAGATAAGAGAAATTTTTCCAAAGTTTTTTCCCAAGACTACCTGAACTAAGTACGTAGAAAGCCAAATTATTCATCCGGAAAAGTCAAATATTCAAAAAGAAAGCGCATATAATAAAATCTTAGGAAAGAATCAAAGTTATTTTCGCCAAGCATAACCAGCTCCTAAGTTGAATTTGTTTTGAAATTACATGTAAAAATCTCATAAATAATAACTAATAAAATTTTGTGGTTATGATTAAATCATGTAAAGATTTCGTGGGAATTTCGACATAACTAAGATGGCGAGATCATTACTCGGAAACCACATACCTATATCCTATAATACTGGGTCCTCTTGACTACAAAGAGCACCTTCTGAACCAATCATTCTCAAAAATCACTCTCTCACACCCAACATAAAACCATCATTTTCCTTCTTTAAATACTCATTTTACAAACACAATCTGCAATTCGATTGATTTGTCTTTGTCCAACAAAAAAGCCAATTCAGGAACACAAGCAAAGTTCATTAAAATGGCATGCTTAAAGCTAGTTAACAACGTTTTCAGTATTGGTACTTTAGGATCTAGAATTGCTAGGAATAGGGTTGTTTCAGCTGTTAGGCCAAGATTAATTCAAGTAATTATTTTTTCTAGTTGTCATGTTAATCTTCAACTGCTAGTTAAGCCTGTTCTTGTTTGGAGTATTTTATATCTATGTTTTTTCATGTGCCTTAGGCAAGTTCGAAGCAGGAGGGTAAAGCAGCATGTGACAACGCAAAGGAGGCTGTCAAACAAGGTGCCAATGATGCAAAGAAGGCAGCTGAAAACGTTAAAGACACGGCTACTTCGAGTGCTAGCCAGGTAATAATAAAAATTCTATGCTTTCAAGTCAAAGTGTCGAGTTTTAATTCGAAGGGGTGACTTAGTGGTATAAAATTTTGTTCAGTTTTTGAATGAAAACGATTTATAACAGACGGTTCCGTATTTAAATCCTCATCGGATCAAATTCTATTGGATCAGTACTGATCATACAATACAAATAAAGATTAATTTCATACCCTATGTGGTATGAGAATACTTAGTGATTTAAAAAAAAAAAAAAAGAAGTGTCGAGTTTTTAGCTGCTGGGGTGTTCCTTTGCATGATTCTGTTAGTATAATTGGCAATGATTTCTTAGCAAAAATTTTGGTAGGTGGGTCAGAAGACAAAGGAAATGGCTGGCAAGGCAGCAGATGCAGCACAAGAAATGACTGCCAAAGCAAAGAACACTGCGCAGAACGCATGGGATTCAGCCAAGGAGACAGCTCAAAAGGCCAAAGATACAGTGCTAGGAAAGGCCGATGAATCAAAGGAAGCTATTAAAGAAAATGCAGAAAAAATAAAGCAAAGCATCAACACCAAAAACTGATTATTTATCCCAAAAAGATTGAAGGATCAATCAAAATAAGAAGGCCAACAAGCCAATTAGTTGGTGCACCAAATTCTTTCGCTGGAACCATTTTATTTATTTTTTTTTTTTATTCTGTGTTTGGCTCTTTTCATTGCCACTTTTGAAATATCATCATATTCTGTTTGTTAATAAAATTTTGAGAATTTATAAAAATGCATATACTTGTCCTCGCAGCTCTGCGGATTATTGTTATGTGCAACATTAATTCATAAGGCCAATTAGGTCTAAAAGCAAAACAAAAAGGAAAAAAATATATGGTTGCAGATGTATCAAACAAGTTTGAGAGATGATTAAGCACACATAATATAGTAAAGACCTCAATGCTCGTTAAATAAATTAAAATCCTAGAGAAAGAAAACCTTAATTTTGTTTTTGTGAATGGAGAGTAAGTGAAAATAAAGAGCATGAAGGTTTTAGCATGAAAATGAAAGATGAAGCTGGAAGTTCTATAAGTTTAAAGAAAGATTTTCTATGATTAAAAAAAAAAAAGACTTTCCAAATTTATAATGGAATTTAGATTTTGTTAAAATAATTGGAATGTAATATTTGATATAAATAGACATAAAATAACTTCGTATGCAAGTAAAGACTAACGAAATGCATGATAGCGAAAGAAAAAGAAAAATTCTACATAAATCCCGAAATTGCTTTTATACTATTTTCAAAGTAGTATTAGAGTGGGTACAAAGAATCATTTGATTTGACGGTTCAACATAGAATTTCTCCAAAAAATAAAAAAGTATTATCTAATTCCACTTGAGATATGAAGTCAAATTAATTTATCCAACTTTCTCCTTTTTCAAATATTCCTAATCGTTGTGTGATTGGTTTCACTAAAAATTAAGGACTCATTAGAAATATATCTTTGTTAACAATAATTTACTAACCCTTTTTAAGAAGAATTATGTACAAGATTCGAGATCCGTTCCCTTTGGGCTCCTTATAAGAAAAATTATGATTACTTTTTTTTTTGTAGGAACAAAGAACCATAGTTTTTTTTTTACTTGTTTATTTTCAAAAATAATAATATAATCTTCTTTGAATTGTTGAAACATGGTGAAAGAGAGAAACATAAATAAAAATGAGAAAGCAATGGCTAAGGCGATCATCCCAACTTTGATTGAAATATGGTTTTAATTGTTTTTTAATGCAATAATAATAATAATAACAATAACAATAATAATAATCATTTGAAAGCATTGTTGGTCCAGTCGCATTGTACTGCGATAACAATGGAGCTATTGAGTAAGCAGTGGCTAAGTCGATACCACTTTAATTCTCAAGAAGCTAGTGATCTCATAGATTGAAATATAGTGATACTTAGAGATAACACGTGGATGCTTATTAGAAAAATAAGTTCACTTGAACATGGCCTACAATGAGAGTTCCATTTCGTAGTATCATTCAAGTGTCTATAGAACATGCTCTCATATGTCAATGTGTAACTAGTCCTTTGGCTTGGAATTCCAGGTCATCTTATATATGAAACGTACTTTGATTTCACTCTTAAGGGTTTGAATTGTCAAATGCCTAATTAAGGTGCTTTTGGATATGACCTGGATCATATAAAGATGGATAAGTAGTCAAGATAAGAATTCATCACCCCAAATGATTTAAAAGACAATGTCTTAGTTATCCTAACTCATATTAACTCTTAAGTCTTTGGCCTAAATTGTTAAGTTAATGTTGGTAATAGAAGGATAAAATGCAAATGTGTATGAAGTAGACACTGTACCATGTTTTATTCATATCTAAGATATTATGATGAAAAGACCTAATCACACTAAGATACCGCATAATGAATAAGTTGTGTAAACCTTTTTTACATTTCAAACATTTAGGTGGTTATTATGTATTGCTAGATGCGCTGTTAATCTATAAATTGAATGAAATTTAATACATTGCCAACTTATTTAGAACTTAATAGGTTACACACACATAAGAGTAGCAAATGATTTAAAATTAATTTAATTGCTTGAAAATTTGAAATTTCCTATTAGATTTATTATTAAACTTAATTAAATGTGTTTAATCAAGTTGCTATAATTAAAAGTGTTTTAATTATTTTATTGGGCTAAATTATAATTATAAAGGAGTATTAGGTTTGATAAAAGGTTTAGTTAAGATGACACGATTAAAGAATTTAATTAAGTTTTAAGCGAATGTCTTTAATTATAATTTAGACATTTTCATTTAATATTTTAATGAAATCGGGGATCCAATAGCAAAATATAATAAGTATAGGACCTAAGGGTAAATATACCAATTATTGAAATTAGTTTACCCTAGGGTATATAAGCAACATTATGGCCGGCTTAGCCACCTCCTTGCAACCCTGTAGCCCTAGGTTGAATAAAATGACAACAACCTCGCTTTGAGTGTGCAAATTGCTTCACTTCTCCTAGAGATTTCTTTGAACTAGATAAAAAATGTTTTTTTTTTCTTGCAAAGAGCTCAAGAGCACCTTAAAGATATTGGTGGTGTGTTTATGAAACACAACCTGCTAGCATAGAAATGAACATAGTGCAATTCAATCTTTAGAAAGTTCATAATTACTTGTGTGGTTCACTGTCAGAGGACAGATATGTGAATGACTTGATTTGTTACAACCTCGCCTCAGTGTGTGTAGAGTAAGTGCGAGTTAAAGTCATGAGATTCTGAAATCTCTAGAAAATGTAAAATTTTAAAACTCCATTGTTTGATACGACATGTGCCAATTTCTTGTCTTTTATCATCTTGATCCTTTAAGGTTTCAGTTCTTATATGTTTAATATTTTGTTATGTAATTCTGATTTTGTTGATTGGGCGTAAACTGAAACCCTATAGTTGCTAAGGGGTAGCGTGCCTGGCATATATGTATACACAGCTAGGCCTTGCGAGCAGGTCCAAGGTGTAACAAATGGTTGGTTATTTAACATTGCTTCAGGTATTTCAAATATCTTTAATAAAATTCCTTTTTTTTAAGATTTATGAGCTTAGGCTTATATTATAAATTAATCTTTTCTTTTAAGCAGGCATGGATATATAAGTATTTTTCATCAGTAGATTTAATACTGGATGTGAGACCCCGTATAGGATAAACCTTGTATATATATGTAAATGAAATAATAAGTATGGTGATATACTTGTAATGTGAAGTATATGTGATGTAAGTCCATAAGTTTAATGTACACACTTGTAATAAGAGTTGTGATTGTACTTACAAGTTACATTATATATGAATATGAAGAAATAGACTTAAACATGTGAAGAATGTGGGTGGAATGAAATATGAGTAGTGTGGTAAATAAAATGAAGATTTGCATGAGTATGCACTTCCATTTGGTTTATATTATATACCTTTGGTATACAAAGATTCTACACAAGTTTTAAAGTGTATGAAGTATGAATGGATGCCATTTTTAAGTCTCAAAGGTGATCGGATGAGAAAATGACCATGACAACAAATTAAGGATGTTTGGGTACGAGTTGCTGCAGAAAACTGTAGAAAATCTGAAATATATGAAGTCTAGATCGATCTCATAGGATGAGAGATCGATTTGGAAGAGCCAAATTGCTCTTATTCGAGCAATAGGAATAGTGCAGATCGATCTCCAATAGAGGCAGATCGATCTTCTAAACATTCTGTAAAATGAGGATCGATTCTTAAGGCAAACAGATAGATTTTTTTAGTTCTCGGGTTGAAGCAAGATCGATCTCCTCCAAAGCTAGATCGATTTCCTAAAGCTACTGCTTGAGACAGATTGATCTCCAGCCTTCGACAGATCGATCTCATGCCTTCAAATGCCGTGAAAGAAGAGGGATTTTATGAGGACCATATCGATCTCTTCCCAAAGAAGATCGATCTCATCAAGTTGAATCTATAAATAGGAGCAGTTGGATCTGTAGATTTTAGGAACAATCAACTTCTTTCACCTTCCAATCCAAAAAACTAGATTTTACCCTTTAAATCCTACCATTTTCAAGAAGATTTGAGGGAAGGTCATTAGACACAAAGTTGTTCACATCGAAGAGAAGAACAACTTAGCTTGGAGGCATTTTTCCCATTTGTTGGATTTAAGGAACAATGGGAATTTCCATTGGAGCAAAGAGGAAATCAAGCTAGGTAAGTTTCTAATGCAAATACTCAACTACATTGGTTTGGATATTGATGGGGGAATGATTGGTACGCATAGAAATGTTAGAAACTACCTAGAGTAGAATGAATCCACCATGACCTAGAAATGGTCTAGTGTTAGAAAGTGAAATGTATTGAGATTAATGATGAATGAGATATCTTGAGGTGATAATAGTGTTATGGGTATGATTTTAAGTTGTTGTTAGTGAATAAATTGTGAGAGTTACCTAAAAGGAGTAAAATGTGGAATAAGGCATTGGTAAAATGCATAAATGAATTATGTTGACTAGTGAAGTCAAAATGTGAGTTAACAGCATTAACTCTAGTGATTTGGATGAATGAATCACAGCTCCTGAGGATACACCGGAGCAAAGCGAGCTAAGAGCGCAAGAAACTAAGAGGAAGAGAGAGTCGCACTCAAGTAAATTGAGGTAAGGGAATTCTGTGGACACTTAGAGATGCACTTAAATGTTTGGCTAGAGTGCATGTGATACTAGAAAATGATATTGGGTGATTGAAGGGCAAAGAGTTAGATTTTGAGAAATGTGCATGAAAACAAAGGCATAATACTTTGGAAAATCATGTTTTGTTGCTTTTTAGCAAGTGATTGGTAGGTTGGCTAACATTTGAAATGAATTGCAAAAGAAATGAGCTGTTTTGGTCTGCGCAAGGAATTGAGCCACCTACATGGTTTTTGTGAGAATGAAAGTATGACTCGCACGATATTTGATGTGTTTTATACGCATGAGTGCTGGAGCTTAGCTCGCACTAGTTTTCACATGGATTTTATATTGGTTTTGGTATGGTGTTGGAGCATAGCTTGCATTAGATACCCACCTTATTGTTGCCGTGCTTGGAGCTTTGGGTAGATTGAGTGTCGTACCGATTAAATAGGCTCGCGCGTGCATTTTTTATATTTTGACATGTTGATAGCCGTGTTAGGAGCTTCGGGTAGACAAGAAGTCGTACCGATTAAATAGGCTCACACATGCATTTTTGAGATGTGGTGTGATATAATGTGTAGATTGGGTCCATGGAGTACGTTGTATCGTGCAGGTAGCATGAAGTACATTGTACCGTGTTGAGATTGTGTTATGTCGTCTTCGGACGAGATTTGCTATGAACCAGCGGGTTGGACTTTACCCACCTTCCGTGTGGAAGCAGATAGTGGTGATACCCCGCACACCTAATCCGTGTAGCCGATATCACAGGATATGGCCATAGTCCTAGAGGATATTTCCTTTTTTATATTGCCTATCTCACATGTCTATTACTTTGTGAATAAATCCATGTTTGAAATGATTTGTGGGTCAGGACAGTCCGAGGGAGGGGCTGAGTCCTGACAGGTGTTGGATTATTTTGTGATGACGGTTTGTTAATGGTTTTAAAGTGCACGTACGCATGATGTGTTTTCCATGCCTTATTTGTGAAATACGCATGATGGATATTCCATGCTTTGACTTGAATTGTGCATTAAATTTTAATATCATGAATGCTTTACATACCATTAACACAAGCATGAACTCATATTTTGAGAAAATGATGAAATGTATGCTTTGAGCATGGCATCACAATCACGTAGATAGTGCAATATCTACCTGTTCGCATGATTGCCTTACTGAGCGTGTGGTTTGCTCACCCCCCTTATTTTTCCCTCTCTACAGAGCTTTGAGTATAGGTTGAGCGTGACTGGAGGCGTTCCCTTTTGGTATCCGCTGCATCCCATCGCATAAGGTATACACACTGATGAGATTTTTTGTATCTAAACTTTCCATAGCACAATAACATTTTTTATGTAACTATTGGGGATGTAAAGGAATGTAAATACATGTAAACAACAACTATGATTTATTTATATAAGTGTTTACTTATAAATAATATGCAATTTAAATTGGTATGGTGGAATGAGATAGATATTGACACACTGCCCAACTGTTGATGGGAGTAGCTGTTCGCGATCGAGGAAAGACGAATAATAAATAATGCAAGAAAATGCGAAAAATTTGTACGTGTTTTAGTAAGTTGAGGGTCGTGACAGTGGACTTCTCTTACATTGATGAGCTGCATCGGGCTCTATGATGGAAGCCACGCGACTATACAGAACATTTTCACATATTTGGAAAGCAATTAAATGACCTGTAGCGTCATCAAGTCCATTGGGACTCTTACGCAAATGTAAGACCCATCATCCTCGCCCACTGATCACAATTTTCTACGAATGCATTAAATTTAAGTTGATTGTGGAGCTGTATCATTTAGATAGGGTTCTACGATAGTGAGGCTACGTACAAAACTTTCCTCAGCCACCTTTCACCCCATTTCGAGTAGAACGAGGTTCCACCACATCAGATTATGACTTGAATTATCATTTTTAGCATCAGTATTAAGATATGTGGCAATATCGTGTGATCATCGAGAAGCATAGAGATAGATAGTGTAGGACCCCAAGTGAGTGTGCACCAAACTGCATGTCTTGGTGTGACCTTGTTTCTTATCGATTTGTGCAAAATCCTATACGTAGATCGACATTTTAGACAAACCGATCATTAGAGAGTTGACCAGTGATAATGCAAGTTATTCATTTCTTCTGCAATGCCAGTAATGCTTTTTCATTAAATTTAATATATATATACTCTTATTATCTTGTAGTGTGTATTGAGAACCATACAAGATCTCCTTGAGATAGTGCTGGCAAGTGGACTGCATTAAGACATGGACTTATTTAAATAAGCATTATTTTACTTTAACGGTAAGTTTCCTGGGGCGGCAATAAGGGCAGGTGATAATTTTATATTTTTAGAATTATTTGTGCTTAATTTCCTAATTAATTATTTAAATCCCTAATTTATTTTGTTAATTATCCCCTTTATTTAATTAAAATTCTCATGTTTGCAGATAAATTAAATCCGGATGAATTTTGAATATTTTGATAGAAAATGGACTGAAATTGGACTAAAATCGAGATTGAGCCACGCGGACAACACGAGTCATGCCACCTAGCACATCCAATTGGACAAGAAGACCGATGACATGGAAATATCTTTTCAAGGAGCCAATGGTGTGAAGACAAGTGGCCAAAAAAATGCCAACTCATCAAGGATGTAGAAATTACCATTTTACCCCTAATGTGTTTATAAATAGGAAAGGATGGCAATTGAAAGAGAACGTAATTTTTAGGAGTAGGAGTAGTGTAGGTAGAATAGTTTAGTTTTATTTTTCCATTGTTTTTTTTAGAAGCTTTTCTTGAATAATTCTTTTTTTAGCCTCCATTTTTCTCCATAGCTACTGTTTTATTTTCAACCTTTAATCGTTATATTCTATGAGAAGTTTTATTTTTCCATTTTCTTTTTCTTAGTATTTCATGTTAATTTCCAGCCATTATGTGTTGCATTCTCGGTTTTTGTTTAAGTTTAGCTCTTTGTTTGTTGTTTTGGCACTAGAGTTTTCAAAAGTATCTAATCCTCTCGGGTTACTACTGAAGCAGAGAAGGAGGGCTTGTTGTTGTAATGCCAAGATGATGGACATGTTAATTGAAGCAGCAGCTAGTGTCGGTATAAACTGGAACAAAGTTGCAGCCGATAAGAATCATAAGCACCCATCTTGTTTTGCTCTGTTATGCTCTGTTTTCATTCCTGAAACCATAATGCAGACTTGAACCAGCAGTCGGACAGATTGGGAGCGGAAACAGGATCACTGCAGCAGACAGCAGAAGTGGACATCGCCTGGACACAGCTGAGGACATCATCTGGATCACACCGAGAGCAGGAACCGAGAGCAGGTCTGGGCAGGAAGCAGTGTCGGGCCCTGCTTTTCATGACCCTCAACATACCAAAATACGTACAAATTTTTCGTATTTTCGTGCATAATTTATTATTCATCCTTACCTCAATCGTGAACAGCAACTCTCCTCAATAGTTGGGCTGTGTGTCGATGTCTAACTCACTCTACCATACCAATTCAACTTGCATATTATTCATAAGTAAACACTTGTATAATTGTATATATATCAGAGTTGTTACTTGCGTTTACATTGTTTTACATCCCCAATAGTTACATACAAAATGCTATTGTGCTATGTCTAGTTTAGATACAAAATAATCCAAGTGTGTATAACTTTAGCGATGGGATGCAGCGGATTACCAAAAGGGACAAGCCTCCAGTCACGCTCACTCTATACTCAAATCTCTGTAGAGAGTGAGAAAATAAGGGGGTGAGCAAACCACACGCTCAGTAAGGTAATCATACGAATAGGTAGATACTGCACTATCTACGTGATCGTGATGCCATGCTCAAAAGCATTTAGTTCATCATTTATCTCAAACATGAGTGTATGATTGTGTTAATGGTATGTAAAACATTCATGCTATTAAAATCCAGTGCACATTTTAACTCAAACTATGGTATAAATCATCATGCATAATTCACAATAAAAGCATGGCATTACCCACCATGCATTCTTCTCAAATAGCATGGCATTAACCATCATGCATTTTCACAATAAAGCATGGTATAAAACATCATGCATCCGTGCATTTTAAAAACCATTAACAAATCAATTCAACACTGGTCAGGTCTCGGCCCATCCCTCGGACTTTCCTGACCCACAAATCATTTCAAACATGGATTTATTCTCAAAGCAATAGACACGTGAGATAGGCAGTTCAACAACAGGTAATAACCTCAAGGTCTATGTACATAACTTGTGATACCGGCTACACGGATCAGGTGTGCGGGATATCACCACTATCTGCTTCCACACGGGAGGTGGGTCAAATCCTACCCACCGGTCCATAGCAGATCTCATCCGAAGACGGCACATCACAACTCAACATGGTACAACGTACTCCATGCTACATGCACGGTACAACGTACTCCATGGACCCAATCAACACATCATATCACACCACATCTCAAATGCAAGTGTGAGCCTATTTAATCGGTACGAGCTCTTGTCTACCCGAAGCTCCTAACACGGCTAATTAATCATGTCAAAAGAATGCACGTGTGAGCCTATTTAATCGATGTAACACCCAGTCTACTCGAAGCTCTAAACATGACAACATGCAAGGTGAGCATCTAGTGCGAGACAAACTCTAAGCACAATGTCAAAACCAATATGAAATCCATGTGAAAACTAGTGCCTCTAGCACTCATGTGTATAAAACACGTCAAATCTCGTGCGAGTCATACTCTAGCACGCTTTCATACTCACGAAAATAATGTAGGTGGCTCATTTCTTTGCAAAGTGTGGTTAACAAACCAAAACAACTCAACTCCTTTGCAAATCATTTCAAATATTAACCAACCTACCAAATCATTTGCTAAAATCAATAAAACATGATTTTCAAAGCAATATGCTTTTGTTTTCATGCACATTTCTCAAATTCCCAACTTTTACCCTTCAATCACTCAACAACATTTCCTAATGTCTCATGCATTCTAGCAAAGCATTTAATGCGCCCAAATTGCGCACAGATATCTCTAAGAGTCCACACAATTCCCTTATCTCGATTTACTTGGTGTGACTCATTTCCTCTTAGCTTCTCACGCTCTTGGCTCAACTCGCTCCGACGTATCCTCTGAAGTTGCGATTCATTCATTCAAACCATTTGAGTTAATGTTTTTAACCCATATTTAACCTCACTATTCAATATAATTCACTTATGCATTTTACCAATGCCTTAATCCACATTTTACCCCTTTTAGGTAAATCTTACAATTTATCCACCAACAACATCTTAAAATCATACCCATAACACTATTGTCACCTCTAGATATCCCATTTCTCATTAATCTCCATCAATTCCACTTTCTCACACTAAACCATTTCTAGGTCATAATCATTCCAATGTATTTTAGATAGTTTCTAACCATCCATACTCATGCCAAACAACTCTAAAATCAATTAAATAGACAATGTACCATAGTTGGAGTGTTAGAATCTTACCAAATTTGATTTCTCTTCGTGCTCCAAATAGCAATGCCCTTAACTCCTTCAATACCAACAATGGGAAAATGCCTTTCAACTATGTTGTTCTTCTCTTTGATAGGAACAACTTTGCCTCTAATGGTCTCTCTTCAAATCTTACTGAAAATAGCTGATTTTAGAGAGAGAAAGTTAGGTTTTTAGGTTGAAAATGGAAGAATGGTGTTTTTCCCAAAATTTTCTGATCTTCAGCACTCCTTTTATAGAAATAGCTTGAGGAGATCGATCTGGTCCAAGAGGAGATCGATATGGTCCCCTTAAATCTCTCATTTTCAAGGCATTTTAAGCATGAGATCGATCTGTCGAAGCATGAGATCGATCTGCTCCCAAACAGAGAGCTAAGGAGATCGATCTGGCTTAATTGTAGTCGATCTGCTCTATTCCATTGCCTAAATAAGAGCATTCTGGCTCTTCCAGATCGATCTCTCATTCCATGAGATCGATCTGCCCTTCACAATTTCCAGATTTTCTGTAGTTCTTCTGCAGCAACACTTACCAAACTTCATACATTTTGTTGCCATGATCATTTTCTCATCCAATCATCTTTGAGACTTGAAAATGGCATCCATCCACACTTCATACACATTAAAACTTGTGTAGAATCTTTGTATATCCAAGGGCACTTAATATAACCCAAATGGAAGTGCATACTCATGCAATTCTATTTCCATTTTACCACACTACTCATAACCATTTTACTCACATTCTCCACATGTTTAAGTCCATTTCTTTACATTCACACATAATGTAACTTGTATGTACAATCACAACTCTCATTACAAGTGTGTACATTAACTTATGAACTTACATCACATATACTTCACTTATGAATTCATAGTACAACTTTATTTACATTTCTATGTACATATATACCATTATACATATACAGGGTCTCACATTCTCCCCCACTT
This sequence comes from Firmiana major, assembly GCA_033439115.1. Classification (NCBI taxonomy): domain Eukaryota; kingdom Viridiplantae; phylum Streptophyta; class Magnoliopsida; order Malvales; family Malvaceae; genus Firmiana; species Firmiana major. The sequence continues at coordinate 78,076,400 of CM065898.1, read as the reverse complement.
AGAAAATTTGATCCTCCAAATTAGAACCAATCATTCTATGAACAACTCAGGATACTTCTCCCGCATCAAACTCTCCAATTCCCATGTGGCTTCTTCCACAGTGTGATGTTGCCAAAGTACTTTCACCAAGGGAATTGTCTTTATCCTCAACACTTTCTCTTTTTTGTCCAATACCCGAACTGGCTTCTCAACATAGGTCATACCTTCATTGAGCTCCAAAGGCTCATATCTTATCACATGTGCCGGGTCCAGGTGATACTTCCTCAACATGGATACGTGGAAGACGTTATGAACACTTGTTATCTCTGGTGGCAATGCCAATCTATAAGCCTTATCTCCCACCTTATCAAGTATCTCAAATGGCCCTATATATCGAGGGCTTAACTTTCCCTTCTTCCCGAATCTCATAATTCCCTTCGAAGGGGAAACTTTCAAAAACACTGACTTACCCACATCAAACTCTAGTGGTCTCCGTCTCCTGTTAGCATTACTCTTTTGCCTGCTCTGAGCTGTCTGTAACCTCTCACATATCAATTGGACGTCCTCAGAGGCTTGTCTAACCAAGTCGGGAGCAAAGATCTGTCTGTCACTAACCTCTTCCCATCCAATAGGGGAACGGCATCTACACCCATACAATGCCTCATATGGTGCCATCCCGATACTCGCATGAAAACTGTTATTATACGCGAACTCTGCGAGTGGCAAATGGTCATCCTAGGAGCCTCTAAAATCCAATGCACACGCTCTCAACATATCCTCCAGGGTCTGTATAGTCCTCTCTGACTGACCATCTATCTGAGGATGAAACGCGGTGCTAAAACTCAATTGGGTCCCCATCGCTTCCTAGAAACGTTTCCAGAAATGGGAAGTGAAGCGGGCATCCCTATCAGAAACAACGTTCACTGGAATTTCATGTAGCCTCACTATCTCACGCACATATAGGTTCGCTAACTGGCTTAGAGTATCGGTAGCTCTCATAGCTAGAAAATGGGCTGATTTCGTCAACCTATCCACAATCACCCATATGGCATCATGACCTCCCCGGGTCCTCGACAACCCCATCACAAAATCCATGGTGACGTGCTCCCACTTTCATGTCGGTATCGGTAGAGGCTACAATAATCCTGCAGGCTTCTGATGCTCTACCTTCACCTGCTGACAAACGAGACACTTAGCAACATATTCAGCAATGTGCTTTTTCATTCCAGGCCACCAATAAACCTTTCGAAGGTTTTGATACATCTTGGTACTCCCTAGATGTATTGTATACTTTGATGAGTGAGCCTCTGTCAAGATCAACCTTCTGATCTCTGCATCATCAGGAACACATATCCTACCTCTGAACCTCAACAACCCATCCGAACTCAAATCAAAGTCCGTGTCTATACCCCTCTGTATCTGCCTGACAATATCACTACACTGCTGATCAACTTGCTGAGCCTGTCGGACTCGATCTACCAGATTCGGTTCCAACTGCAGGCTAGCTATCATAAATCCATTATCAGCGTCAGGCGGGGTCAGATCCAAACTAAGGTTCGTGAACTGTTCCAACAGCTCGTGTTCCCTGATCATCATAAATGATACCATCCCGAGGTGCTTCCTACTCAATGCATCGGTAACCACATTTGCTTTACCCGGGTGGTATAGGATTTCATAATCATAATCCTTTAACAGCTCGAGCCATCTCCTCTGTCTCATGTTCAACTCTTTCTGTGAGAATAGGTACTTAAGGCTCTTATGATCTGTATAAACCCGAAATCTCTCACCATAAAGGTAGTAGCGCCATATCTTCAGTGCAAACACCATCGCTGCCAACTCCAAGTCATGGGTCGGGTAGTTCATCTCATGATCCTTTAACTGTCTTGATCCATAAGCTACTACATTCCCATCCTGCATCAATACATAGCCCAGTCCCAGATTTGAAGCATCCGCATACACCGAGAAACCTCCTGAGCTGGTAGGAATGATGAGGATCGGAGCTGTGGTTAATCTCCTTTTCAGCTCCTCAAAACTTTCTTCACATTTATCGTCCCACACAAACTCCACATTCTTTCTTGTGAGGCGTGTCAAAGGAGCAGCTAACCTCGAAAATCCCTCTACAAACCTTCGATAATATCCAGTTAAACCCAGGAAACTTCTGATCTCTGTCACTGTCTGGGGTCTCTGCCACTGAACTACGGCCTCAATCTTAGATGGATCCACTGATACTCCATCATTCGATACTATGTAACCCAGAAAAGAGATTTGTTCCAACCAAAAGTCGCACTTACTGAGTTTAGCGTACAACTTCTTCTCTCTGAGGGTCTGTAGCACTATCCTTAGATGCATTTCATGCTCCTCTCTAGATCTTGAGTACACTAGTATATCATCAATAAACACGATCACAAATCGATCCAAATACTGGTGGAATACCTCATTCATCAACGACATAAAAGCTGCGGGAGCATTCGTCAACCCGAATGGCATAACTATAAACTCATAATGCCCATACTGGGTGCGAAAAGCTGTCTTGGGTGCATCTCCATCTCGTATCTTCAACTGATGGTACCCTGATCTCAGATCTATCTTGAAAAAGACCTGCGCTCCCTTAAGCTGATCCAACAAATCATCGATGCGTGGAAGGGGATACTTATTCTTGATGGTGGCCTTATTCAACAACTGGTAATCTATACACAGTCGGAGGCTTCCATCCTTCTTCCTTACAAACAGAACTGGTGCTCCCCAAGGTGAGACGCTCGGTCTGATGAATCCGTTCTCCAGCAGCTCTTGTAATTGTTTCCTTAACTCTTCCAACTCGACTTGAGCCATTCTGTACGGTGGCTTGGACATCGGCTCTGTACTAGGTGCCAAGTTTATACCAAACTCCATCTCCCTATCTGAAGGTAACCTTGGTAACTCACCTGGAAAGACATCTGAAAATTCCCTAACCACTGGAATGTCTCCCAATTTCGGATGTGCCTTATCCGTCTCAATGACAAAAGCGATGAATCCTTCACATTATTCTTTCCACCATTGGTAATCATAAATCATCACATCACATACATAAATGAAAATCAAATTTATCTTCCATATATCATGTATCAAGATTGTACTCATCACACTTATAATAATCATGTTCTTAAATTTCATTTCACAAAATTTACTATAAGATTGTCTATCTTTGTAAACATCAAAGTTTTTGCATGACAATCCATAATAACATGATTTACAGCCAGCCAATCCATCCCTAGGATTACATCAAAATCATTCATATTTAATAAAATTAAATTGGCTTCCATCTCTTTACCTCCTATCCTCATCTTACAATCTCTATATACATGCTCAGTCAACTGACTATCATTCATAGGGGTAGATATCAATAACATCTTATCAAGCAGTGTGGGTTTTACATGCTTCAACAGTTTACATGCAAAGGATGGCGAAATAAAGGAATGCGTGGCACTAGGATCAAACAGTACATAAGCTTCTAAATCAAAGATTTGGATGGTACCTTTTACCACATCCAATGACTAATCTGCAGTGTCCTGGTCCAGTGCGTGCACTCGTCCTCTGCTTACACCCACTGCTTACTTCCCCTTTTCCTCAGCTGTAGCCCTCCTCCTCGGAGCAGCTGTACCAACTAGAGCTCTCTTTGACTCCTTGCCCTTCTGTGGGGCTCTCTCTGTCATCTCTGGGCAATCTCTGATTATGTGCCATGGCTTCCCACATCTAAAGCATACTATAGGAGATCCATAGCATGGTCGAGTTCCATGGTACCTACCACACTTGCCACACTGTTTCGTAGTAGGCCGTGGCCCCCCAATCACGATTCCCTTAGCTGGAGCAATAGCCGGATACATGGGAGTATTAACTATCCTCTCTTGGATCTCATCAATCCTCGACCTCTTTCCAGAGAATCTCTTGCTTCTCTTATAGCTGAAGCCTCTATCCATCATTGGTATTTTCTTATCTCTGTCCCTCATCTTACCAACCTTTTCAAACTCAGAGGCGATTCTATCAACATCATGTTCACACAATTGCGCCCTGCACATTGCCTCCTCATAGGTCGGTATATCCAGGGGAACTAATCTAGACCTGATGGTCGGTCTCAATCCATCCACAAACTTTTAGATTTTCTCGACCTCATTACTCATCGTCTTGGGATCATATCTGCCTAGGGAGATAAAAACGGTCTCATACTCATCCACAGTCCTGCTCCCTTGGGTCAGTCCCAAAAATGCCATTTTTATCTTTCGCTGTGCGGTATTCGGGACATACTGTCTTTGGAAGGCCTCTAGAAACACATCCCAGCTTATCTCAGTATGTCGGGCTCTTAAAATAGGCCTGGTGAACTTCCACCAATATTCTGTTGATCTTTTCAGCATAAAAGCGGCAAACGCTACCATCTCGGTGGTAGTGCACTCAAAGAACCCATATAATTTCTCGATCTCATTGATCCAATCCTCAGCCGCTACTGGGTCCTTTACTTCACTGAAAGACGGCGGTCCAAACTTCTGAAACTGTCGTAATCTATCCAAATCACAACCGTAACCCCAGCCTCTACTAGCCTGTGGTGTAGCAACAGGTGTAGGCATATCTTGTGCAGGTGGGGTATCTGTCGTCTGAGGTCTCTGGGCTGGCCCTGCCCGTGCCTCAGGAGTTGCCGCCTGCTCGGTATCACCCTGTGTAGCGGGACTCTATCTATCGCCAACTCCAGATAAAGATTGGGTGACCAACTCCACAATCATCTCAATGCTCCTCTCAATCCTCGCGAAGCGAGCCTCAGTACTGTCGGGTCTCTCCTCTGGACCCTGTGGAGCTTGCTCAACATCAGCCTTCACCTCAACATCATCTTGAGCCTCATGTGTTTCTGGCTCAACACGACCCCCAGGCCTACCTCTACGGCCTCAAGCCTATGCTCTCATCCCTCTACCGCGACTGGTATTAGGCATAATTACTCAATTCTCTACAATCACAACCAATTATTTAGTCAACCCATCGACACACACAATTTGTATCTAAACAAGCACAGTAACTTGGGGATGAAAATTTTCAACTTATTAAGTATTTTCGACACGACACACGTCAGACCAACTCGAGCTCTGATACCAACTTCTGTCATGACCTTCAACTTACCAAAATACGTACAAATTTTTTGCATTTTCGCGCATCATTTATTATTCATCCCTACCTCAATTGTGAACAACAACTCTCCTCAATAGTTGCACTGTGTGTCAACGTCTAACTCACTCTACCATACCAATTCAACTTGCATATTATTCATAAGTAAACAATTGTATAATTATATATATACCAGAGTTGTTACATGTGTTACATCCCCAATAGTTACATACAAAATGCTACTGTGCTATGTCTAGTTTAATACAAAATAATTCAAGTGTGTATACCTTTAGCGATGGGATGTAGCGGATTACCAAAAGGGACAAGCCTCTAGTCACGCTCACTCTATACTCAAATCTCTGTAGAGAGGAGAAAAATAAGGGGGTGAGCAAACCACACGCTCAGTAAGGCAATCATGCGAACAGGTAGATACTGCACTATCTACGTGATCGTGATGCCATGCTCAAAAGCATTTAGTTCATCATTAATCCCAAACATGAGTGTATGATTGTGTTAATGGTATATAAAGCATTCATGCTATTAAAATTCAGTGCACATTTCAACTCAAAGCATGGTATAAATCATCATGCATAATTCACAATAAAAGCATGGCATTACCCATCATGCATTTTTCTCAAATAGCATGGCATTAACCATCATGCATTTTCACAATAAAGCATGGTATTAAACATCATGCATTTTCATAATAAAGCATGGTATTAAACATCATGCATCCGTGCACTTTAAAAACCATTAACAAATCAATGCAACACTGGTCAGGTCTCGGCCCATCCCTCGGACTTTCCTGACCCACAAATCATTTCAAACATGGATTTATTCTCAAAGCAATAGACATGTGAGATAGGCAGTTCAACAACAGGTAATAACCTCAAGGTCTATGTACATAACCTGTGATACCGGCTACACGGATCAGGTGTGCGGGATATCACCACTATCTGCTTCCACACGGGAGGTGGGTCAAATCCTACCCGCAGATCCATAGCAGATCTCGTCCGAAGACGACACATCACAACTCAACACGGTACAACGTACTCCATGCTACATGCACGGTACAACGTACTCCGTGGACCCAATCAACACATCATATCACGCCACATCTCAAACGCACCTGTGAGCCTATTTAATCGGTACGACCTCTTGTCTACCTGAAGCTCCTAACACGGCTAATTAATCATGTCAAAACGATGCACGTGTGAGCCTATTTAATCGATGTGACACCCAGTCTACTCGAAGCTCCAAACACGGTAACATGCAATGTGGGCATCTAGTGCGAGACAAACTCCAAGCACAATGCCAAAACCAATATGAAATCCATGTGAAAGCTAGTGCCTCTAGTACTCATGTGTATAAAACACGTTAAATCTCGTGCAAGTCATACTCTAGCACGCTTTCATACTCACGAAAACAATGTAGGTGGCTCATTTCTTTGCAAAGTGTGGTTAACAAACCAAAACAACTCAACTCTTTTGCAAATCATTTCAAATATTAGCCAACCTACTAAATCATTTGCTAAAAGTAATAAAACATGATTTTCAAAGCAATATGCTTTTGTTTTCATGCACATTTCTCAAACTCCCAACTTTTACCCTTCAATCACTCAACAACATTTCCTAATGTCTCATGCATTCTAGCAAAGCATTTAATGCGCCCAAATTGCGCACAGATATCTCTAAGAGTCCACACAATTCCCTTACCTCGATTTACTTGGTGTGACTCCTTTCCACTTAGCTTCTCACGCTCTTGGCTCAACTCGCTCCGGCGTATCCTCTGAAGCTGCGATTCATTCATTCAAACCATTTGAGTTAATGTTTTTAACCCATATTTAACCTCACTATTCAATATAATTCACTTATGCATTTTACCAATGCCTTAATCCACGTTTTACCCCTTTTAGGTAAATCTTACAATTTATCCACCAACAACATCTTAAAATCATACCCATAACACTATTGTCACCTCTAGACATCCCATTTCTCATTAATCTCAATCAATTTCACTTTCTCACACTAAACCATTTCTAGGTCATAATCATTTCAATGTATTTTAGATAGTTTTTAACCATCCATACTCATGCCAAACAACTCTAAAATCAATTAAATAGACAATGTACCATAGTTGGAGTGTTAGAATCTTACCAAATTTGATTTCTCTTCTTGCTCCAAATAGCAATACCCTTAACTCCTTCAATACCAATAATGGAAAAATGCCTTGCAACTATGTTGTTCTTCTCTTTGATAGGAACAACTTTGCCTCTAATGGTCTCTCTTCAAATCTTACTGAAAATGGCTGATTTTAGAGAGAGAAAGTTAGGTTTTTGCGTTGAAAATGGAAGAATGGTGTTTTTTCTCGAAATTCTCTGATTTTCAGCACTCCTTTTATAGAAATAGCTTGAGGAGATCAATCTGGTCCCCTTAAATCTCTCATTTTCACGGTATTTTAAGCATGAGATCGATCTGTCGAAGCATGAGATCGATCTGCTCCCAAACAGAGAGCTAAGGAGATCGATCTGGGTGCTTGAGGATCGATCTTTTAATTACAGAATGCTTGGAAGATCGATCTGACTCCATTGGAGATCGATCTGCTCTATTCTATTGCCCAAATAAGAGCATTCTGGCTCTTCTAGATTGATCTCTTATCCCATGAGATCGATCTGCCCTTCACAATTTCCAAATTTTCTGCAGTTCTTCTGCAGCAACACTTACCAAGCTTTATACATTTTGTTACCATGATCATTTTCTCATCCAATCATCTTTGAGACTTGAAAATGGCATCCATCCACACTTCATACACATTAAAACTTGTGTAGAATCTTTGTATATCCAAGGGTACTTAATATAACCCAAATGGAAGTGCATACTAATGCAATTCTATTTCCATTTTACCACACTACTCATAATCCATTTTACTCACATTCTCCACATGTTTAAGTCCATTTCTTTACATTCACACATAATGTAACTTGTATGTACAATCACAACTCTCATTACAAGTGTGTACATTAACTTATGGACTTACATCACATATACTTCACTTATGAATTCATAGTACAACTCTATTTACATTTCTATGTACATATATACCATTATACATATACGGGATCTCACACTGTTGGACGTGGTTGCTGCTGTGCGGATTTGCTAGAAGGAGTAATGGTGGTTACTTCTCCTTGACGTGATTGCAGAGGTTGCGTGCAGCACCTGGTCAACAGCTGGGCAGTTGTAGCCATGGTGAAATAGAACAGCATGGTGACAGTAGTAATGTACAGATGCAGGACAGAACCGAGAATGGGAGTTGAACAGACTAGGCAGCAGTAACCCGTGAGCAAGCAGAGTGCAGCGGACCATAGGACAAATAGCAGCAGCCTGGACCAGAGGACAACATCAGCACCTTGCCAAACCGTGAAAGCCATACCTGTAAATGAAAAAGAAAAATGACACGTGAACAGTAAAGGGAGGGATTTGGTTGATTTAAATTTACTTAAGGCTTTGTTTGGTTAGTTCATTTTAGTTAATTAATTCATTTTCATGCATTGTTAGTTTAGTTTAATTTCAATTTAATTTGTTAAGCTTAGTTTAGAGTTTTTAATTAAATTGCATGTTAGTATTCTTGCATATTAGTATAAAACTTAGTTTTAATTAGGATGATAGTTAATTAAGTATTCATTTAGAATTAGATTAGAGGTAAATTTATTTTCATTAAGTTTTAGTTTAGTTTAAATTGCATTTTAATTAAGTAGTTTAATTGCAATTTTAGGATAGTTTAATTGTAGTTTAATTTATCTTGCTTTGTTATTTTCATAATTGCATTTTATTTTAATTGCGTTAATTAGTTTTAACTGTTTTAATTTCTTTTCTAGGTTTTTGATTTTAATTGCGTTGAGTACTGTAAGTAATTTTGCTCGATTATATTTTCTTTATTTTATAGTTTTATTGCTTTCAGTATTTTTAATTCTAGCTATGTAGATCACCCACCTTAATTTTATAATTTGCTAGAATATACTTAGGGTAAGATTAACCGGTACTTAATTAGACTAGTCAACTTCTCTGTGGGACGATAACTCGGGATTCAAATCTCATTATTACTTGTACGACCCGTGCACTTGCGGACATATACCTTTAGGGCGTGTCAGCAGGTAATAGTAGCATTCGACTAACACCTTCACCATTGAAGGAAACTTCCAGACATGCATCGACTTATTTACCTAAACCTGCTCCATGTCTTGCACTATCAAAAGTAACTCCACGAAATTTATCAACATATTCACCTCGACCTCTTCTGCATCCTACAACAGTATTAGATGTAGCTACCCAACATACATCGGCACGTTTACCTCGACCTTCTCCATATTTTACATCTCTATCAGAGGCAGCTCTTCAACATTCATCGACACAAGGTCCTTAATGAATGGCTCGAGGGTACATCAGATTCCACATTTTATTACGATAGATGCAACTCCACCACTAACATCACCAATTCCTTTATCAACACCAGTATCTCAGCCTCTACTTATGCAATGGTCTTGATGACCACATTCGACCTCCATGTCCTGCTACATCAAAGGTAGTTCCATCATTAGAGTTAGCTCCTATTGCATCGTACGCAACTCTTTCACCAGCTATGGTGGACCCACCAATATCAGAAGCATGATAAGTCTCTAAAATATCACATTTTAGAGTACTTTATTACATGAATTTTGATATAGTTTTGGAACTTTAATTTTTTTTCTCCCATATTTATTTAATTTTTCTTCATTTGCAGGAAATTCAAAAAAAAATACAGAAAAGAGAGAAAAAGTAGTCAGCTTTGGTGGTTAAACCTTATACCCTTATCCTACCCTGAAAGATTGAAACCTAAATTTATTCTTAAACTTTAATTTTACCCAAACCCTAAAACTAAACCTTGATCTTAAACCATTTTACCATTGAGCCTTAAAACCTTAAACCTAAATTACACCTAAGCCATGCAGAGCTAGCCATGCACATGCAAAACCCCACATCAAAATACAAACCCACATGAAACCCAACCCAAGCTAAACTTATACCATCCAAAAGCCCAACCACTACTTTAACAACCCAAATTTGAGAGCACTTTATGCACATTTAAAGTCTTGGCCACATATTTGAAGCTCAAAGGAAAAATAAAAACGACAAGGAAAAGGAATGCTATCCCATAAGGAAAGTCAATTACTATTTTTAACTTTAATTTGGAAAGGAAAATTAAAGGCTATTGATTGAGGATTATCTGCATTAAAAAGGCTTTAATAGTATGAAAAAGGCTACCAAAAGAGGGAGTAAATACCTACTTATAAATAAAGGATGAAGAACCCAAGAAGAGGTAGAGAATCAAGGTTGGTGACCGCAGCTAAGCTTTCTCTCCCTAATGTGTTTTGCATTTCTTGATCTCAACTTGTCAAGATCTAAATATGATAACCGCAATTTCTGTAAATGCTAAGCAAATCATTTCGTGTTTAAGGTATAATTGTTTTTGTAATAGAGGAATCCCGAATGTTTATGTAAGGAAGATTTAAGCTTAGGGATGTCGAGGCATGGACGCCCGAGTATGCAAGACTCTCGAAAGGTCATTCATTTTGAAATCATGGAATTCTCTTATTCGGAGCATGATTTATATCAAGTAAGCTATTTTCGCTCAAGTAGTTAACATTTCGGTATACATAAGAATTTGTGACAACAAATCTCATAATGACCATTAAGTCCCTAATGTGATAAGTCAAAGTTACTGTTGTGCATGATAAAAGAATAATAAAAGTATGTCATATGACGCACGAAGAATGCATCACGTGGCGCACGAAAAAAACATATGAGAAATGATACAAGCCCTGAGTAAGATAAAAATGACAAAAATGTAATTAATGACAGAGTAAATCCCTATAAATAGGGGTCAGGTACGATTCGTTAACCTAATTCTGAATTTCTCTACTGAAACTCTGCACTATTCTCTGGTTAACTTAAGTATCGGAGTGCCAACGCAAGGAATAACCCCTGCGTCTCTCTGATCTTTCTCTCTTTTGCAGAGGCATTCTAAAACACATGACAAAAAGTTCGAAGTGAAGACGTTAGCAATTCGTCACCGTTGTAATTGAGCAACAACAGTTACAAAGTTTGACTTTCTAAATTTCAAATAAGAATGGTTAAACCCTAAAAATAAATAGTAAACTGTAAAGTAAAGTTGACAAAATAAACCCTCTTTGACTAAGTCAAACCCTAAATGCATCATGCAAAACCCCAAAAATCCATAAACCCTCCCACAGGACCGGTCACACTTAGTCATCTAATCCCATTGAAAAGATAACAAATGTTGACTATGAGTTGTAAAGCATGGCTGATTTTAGCAAGGAAAATTAGTACAAGTGTTTACCATATTATAATTAAATGAGTGTCTTCCATATATGCTTTTAAGATGAATTTCTGGCCAAGTGATTTAGCCAAATTAACACCATTCAAAATCTATGATTAATATATAAATATCCTAATTATATTATTTAAATTATAAGCTTCTTGAAGAAGCTTTTTCTAAAGCTTAGATGATAATATTTAAGTGTAATATATACTGGAAATTAAGTGTAAAGAGGGTCGAAATTCCAGCTAAGTAAAATGTGTAGATATTAAGCTTATCCATTTAGCTTTTGACTAAAACTTAATAAGGAAAACATCTTAGTGTTAATTATTAAGTTAAATTAAAGAGAAAGAAAGCAACCTGCTGGAACAAATCAAAACAAAAAATAGAAAGGAGAAAACATGAGGAGAAGAGAAAATAAGAAAGAAAGAAAGAAAAAAAAAGAAAAGAAAAGAAAAGAAAAAAGAAGAATAAGAGAGTGAAACCTAACCTTACCAATATTATTTTTTACCTTTCTACAAGCTAGGAGATTGATTATGGTGTTGGTTTTATGTATTTTAACAAGAAGCAAAAGCTTGAAGATATAGGGCGAAAGTTTCTATCATAAGAGAAACTAAAGATAAAGATGTTTGTTTTAGCTGATCTGTATATATGTGACATATTTGAGGATAGTAAGTATGATTTTGGTGTTAGATTGTTGAATTTTCATAAGGAAGAGGGATTTTTAGGTTGTTGTCTTAAGGAGAACTAAGGGTAAGACTATGTTGTTTTGCTTGATCTAAATATACATGATGTTTGTGAGGTTGCTAAGCATGTATTTGGTGTTAGGTTGTTGAAATACTATAAGGAGCAAAAAAAATTAGTTTCTGCCTTAAGTTAAGTATAAGGGGTAGGTATTAATTGATGGTGTTTTATGATTTAGTAAGTATATATGGATTGTATTTAGGTGTTTAGTATGATGAAAATGTAGAAAAAAACACAAGGAATCCCTTAAGAGGTCTCACGGCCACAAGGGTACCTAATGTAACATTTGTGCAATTTAGTTTAATCACACTGTTATCATCTGTTTAAAGATGATTTTAGCTAATTCTAAATGCCGAAATGTGTAGATAAATAAAGGTTCTAAGAGAAGCATTTGGCCAAGGCAATAGGTAAGGAATCTATAAACTTTGGTACAGTATCATATTATGTAAATCATGTATATGGTGAATGTATGGATGAGATAGTTTGGCCATGATGGCGATGGATGTGCAATTGAGTTGTTTAATGGTGTTAGGTATTGTGTGTGTATAGGTGTGTGACATACTAATGTAATGATTGTATAATAGCCTATTGTGGTGCATGTGTATTGATACTATACCATAATGTTGTTAATGTTATGTCTCATGATCAAATTTGAAAGGATGTTATTTAAAAGATGGAAATAAAGCTAGAATATGAGGTGTTGTTGTATGTATGATATGTGAAGTCAATGATGTTGGAAATGATATGGTATGAGACAGATTTAAGTACGTTGGAATAGGTACTTTCAGCTTATGTGTGTGCATGTGTAGGAGTTGAAAATTCTAGACCAAAATTTCTATGCATTCGAAGTAAAGTTAACTATAGGTCGTATAACATGTGTCATGTCAAGTTGCATTTAACTCAATTTTTATTTATGATCACGAGGTACTGCTCTGTCTCAATTAGAGCAAGTTTAGACCAAACTTTATTTAAGGGTTTAACCATTTTGTATGGAAAACAAATAAACAGGATTTATGAAATTTAGAAGATTGCATATTGAAAATACAAAATACAAAAAAGCGTCGACAAAACAGTAAACAAACTTGTATTTTCGCAAGATAGAACCCATATAAAAATTGTTACAAACATGGTTATCGCAAGAGAAAAACTTAATTAACTTACAAATTCTCATTATTTAAAGGGAATTTCTATTAAAAACCTATGTTTTGCTTACCACACCTTAATTACTAAAAAAATTTGTCATCTAAATCTATCATTCAAATTTTATCGCTCACAACTTATAAACCATAATATTTTACCAATTATACCCTCCCCACTCTAAACTCTCATTCCCACCAATCACAACCTATCTCATTCCCTCAACCTTCCTTTCCCACCTGATTCTCTCATCAAATCTCTCTCAAATTTCTTGGCAATCTTCAAGTTTTGCAACAATTTAAGGTAAATTTTTGTTATTTCATCATTTAAGTTTGTTTTTCTTAGATCTTTATTCATGAAAATTGGTTTACTTTTCGTGGATTGTGTCGGATTGTTTTCTTTTCTTGGAAACCCTAGGTTGTCGATGCTTACGACAAGGAATAACCGTGAGCATAAACTGACACATGGCATCGAATTGCCGTGTGCCTTTAGAGTCTCATAGCAACTTGGTTCCATGAGCCTTGATAGGCTCGGAACATCAAGTTGTTGAGAGCTTTTAGAAGCTCACGAAACTGTACTTCCATGAGCCTTTAGAAGCTCACAGAACCTTGCTTTCGTGAGCCTTTAAAAGCTTTGTTTACGTTCCAATGCACATTATATGGTATACTATACATTTAAATTGCCGATTAGTTTGGTTTAGGTTATTTGAGGTTAAAAAAAACATTTGTAGTCATAGTTGATGGAATCACTATGTAATTTTGTAAATGTATAATTGTTTAATTGTGTGTTTATAGATGGTACTTACACGAGGAGCTGGGTCATCTAGAGGATCGTTGCATGATCATAGTCGTTCCTCCTCTAGTCTATCCAAGAGGTGACCGACTGCATCTAAAAGGAGGTGACGCATTACGACTAAGGAGGCAGGTCAGCATACCTACACATCTGATGATGCTGCACATGCTAAAGAGGCAACATGTTCCTACATTTGTTGAGGCAATAGCTGTTAAGGAGAGGTAGCATCCTGTATCTGGCAACACACCAGCTATAGAGGCCAGACAATAAGCGCTTATATATGATGACACACCAACTGTGGAGGCTAGGCAATAAGTCCTTATATCTGCCGACACACCAGCTGCGGAGGCCAGACAGCAACTACCCATATCTGGTCATATAGTTGCTACTAGATCATATCACAGTGGTCTAGTTGATATGTCTTTTTTGACTTCATTTGGATTTCATGTTGCTGCAGATATTTGGAAACAAAAGGTATGTTTGAAAGTTAATACATATTTATCGTTATTAATATTATAATTAATAATGTTCTAAAATTTTTATTTCATTTTGTTATAGGAATTAGGAGCTGTGAAAGTGACTAATCACAATCCTCAGCTTGCTACATGGCCGTTAGATCAGAGTCGGTCATGCATTTGGGCTAAGGTCGAGCAGTCTAGGTTGGCTCCGTTGTTGCAGGTTTGTTATCCCACGTGCAACACGACCATAATTACTGCATTTACTGAGAGGTGGCAACCAAAGATGAATACGTTTCACATGCCTTTCAGAGAGATGACCATCACACTGGATGATGTGACTATACTACTTGGTATTCCAATAGTTGGTTGGGTTATTTCCTTTCATACTATCTCCATTGACCCAGCAAATGAGAGATTAATACTACTACTTCGTGTCTCAGCAGATAAAGCATGTGATGAGACAACAGCTTGTCAAAGATCGCTTGTATGAATGCAGTGGTTGAGAGATACCTTTATTTTTCCATGATCAACTCTGATGACGAGGCGAGGATAGAGTATGCGACTCGCGCATTTTTGCTATTTGTAGTTAGATGCACTCTTTTTATTGAAAAGAGTGCAACACGAGTACCAGTAGCGTACTTGTCTTTTTTAGAGGATCTGACAACTGTTGGAGAGATTGGATGGGGTGCAGCTTACATCATCTACATTTATGACAGCACGACATTGTTAGTAGGTCTGAGTGTCATTCTATTTCGGGTTACGTGACACTTATATAATATTTATTAGTTTATTAGTTTATGCAATTATTAAACTTGCTTTTGTTTTATATATGCATGGATTTACAAGTATTGTCCATCATTAGATCCAATGCCAGACTTATCATACAAACTGGGGATGTTACATGTTTGACGATGGAAGCCACGCACATTCGGCATGCCTTTATAGGTGTTGAGGGAGCGACTTGATGACCTACAGTGTCATCAAGTCAATTGGGATCTATTTGCAGATTCTAGATACCTTTATATTTTAGCGTTGATTGTTTTCTTTTACAGATGCAATAAGTTAAAGCACATTGTAGAGCCTTACCATCTTAATAGAGTTATGCAACAATAAGGCTATGTGCAAGCAATTCTGCATCTACCTCTCATCGTAACATATGTAGAGCGAAGTTTAAAGCCTAAGAATTATGACGTATATTATAGTTTTTTGCACGAATACTGGAATACTTGGGAGTACATGTGATCCATGAGGACAGTAGAGGTGCTCGATGCAGTACTTAAGGAAAGTGTTCATCAGACTATATGTCTTGATATGCACTATTTCACATTGCTTTGTGTAGAATCCTACACATAGATCGACTTTTTAGCATAGACCGATCAGTAGGGAGCCGATTAGCGACAATGTACGTTATTCATTTTTCTTGTTATATCAATAATGGCTTATTATCTTGTGTTTGATACATTTATGTTATGATTTGTAAGGGCTTATTGAGAGCCATACAAAGTTGACTAGAGAGAGCGGTAGCGGGTGGAGAGAATCAGGGCTTTGATGTATTTCAGAAGACGATATTTGATGTTTGTGGCATGTTTGTGAGAGCGCCTCAGCCTCCTTTACGTCCTGCTGTAGCATCAGAGGCAGCTTCTCGACAACCAACATCTTTAGATCAGCGTCCACGTCTAGCTTCGTCCACAACACCAGCTTCATCGGAGATAGCTCATTTACGTCCAGCTCCATCCACAACACTGGCTTCATCTCACAGTATCTCATTGTGCATTTGCTAGCATCACCAGGACCACTACCGCCTCCGCCAGAACCACCACCACTACCACCACTATGACTATTACCACTACTATGCAGACAAGAACCTTTTCTTGTGCGGTGGGCTTAACCATCATGTCGGCCTTCACATTATGCCACACCTTGAAAGTCGACGACTATTGCAACGCACCCACCTCCTACTCCTAGTACATCGGATCCAACTCCTACAATGCTCCCATTAGCTCCTACTTTAGCACTTCCACAAGCTCCTACTTCAGCATTTCCAACTAGCTCCTACCACATTAGTCCCAACTCCTCCTGCATCAGTCTCAGTTCCTCCTACATTAGTCTTAACTCCTGCTGCTACAGTTTATGTTAGGCATAAAAGGAGGAAATAATAGATTTTTTTTTTTAATTTTATTTTTGACTTTTTCTTTTGTATAGATTGATATCTATATTTATATAATTGTTCACTTCTTTTTTCATTAATAATTTTTTTTTTAAAATTTCTTTATAATATATTTAAGTTTCAAAAAATATAAACAAATAAACTAATAAAATTCTCATAAAAAATAATAGAGGCTTGATTAAACTAATAAAATACATAAACTTCTTAAATAAATAAATAAGCTTACTAGTATAAATAAATATATATACTTATTAGTATAAATAAATAAAATGATTAGTATAACTAAATCAATAAATCGTTTCTCCTGGAAGTGGACTTTTGGGAGTATTTGAAGGCTCCTTTGGGAACAAAGAGCTTTTCTTGGAAGTCCACTTCGAGGAGCTGAAGTTGTATTCAGAAAGTTTACTCTCGGAAATTCACTTCTCGGAGTTTCGGAATCTAGGTTTTGGATTTATGAAACTTATCGATAAAATGATCAATTTATGCAAAAAAAAAAATTTGTAATAGCAAATGGTAAATTCTATCTAAATCTCTAAGGTCAACTTAATCCAACTTTAGTAAATTAGTATAAAAATGAACACTTAGACCAAAACTTTTCTACATTGCAGGATAAGTTAATCATTCTATTAGTCAACCGTTAAGTCAATCATTAAAAATTTAATTTTGAGACTATTTTACCCCTTAAATCATTTGAATTGTTTTAAATATTCAAACCAATAAATAATGATAAGGAAATACCAAAAGCCACAAGTCTTTGAAAGATTAGTTTTAGTTTTTTAAGTTATTTTTTGTTTATTTATTTATTATTTATTGTTTATTAGGTACTGTACGAAATAACATACTATACTAACTAATCAATAATATTTCTATGAATAAAAAATAACAACAATGTACTATTTAGTACACTATCTAATAAATAAAAATAATAAACAATAAATAATAAGTAAATAAATAAATAAAAAATAAATTAAAAAAAAACTAATATTTCAAAATTTAGTAACTCTTAATATTTTTTTTTATTGATTAGTGATTGTTTTGAATATTTAATACATTTCAAATAATTTACTAGATAAAATAGTTTTAAAATTAAATTTTTAATAATTGACTTATCGAAAGAATTAATTTATCCTATAAAATAAAAAAATATAAGATAATATATTTATTTTTTATATTAATAAACTAAGATGCAATAAATATCAACCTTAAAAACATAGATAAAATTTATCTTAAAAAATTTCATTAAATTGGGTCGTGCCTAGCAAGTTGTAACAGACAACGACAAGCTAACTCACTAAAAAGAATAATGTATAATGAATCGAAAAATGGTGATTCGATGAAACGGTATCTAAAGTAATCCAGATTCCCTGGTCAGACCTCTGTTTTTTGGCGGATAAGACAGAGTTTGAGAGTTGGAGGGCCCGCCATGTTTCACTTCCTTTATTATCTTCGTTTCATTTTTCCAGAAGACAAAAATACAACCAATTTCATTGGCAGACTAATGAATTATGGCTGCCAGTCCAGCTTTTCCTCTTGTTCGACTTCATTTAGCCAAACCCAAATCCACAGTTTTTCCTTTAAAACGTTACGGTATATTTAAACTTTAGAAACTTCTTATTCTGCTTAATTTTCTATTGTGATTTTTTAAGCTTAATTCTGCTTGTTTTATGGGATTTTTCAGGGACATCAAAGTTTGGAATAGTAAAATGCGGGTCATCTTCTAATGGGAGAGAGCCTGATTCAGTTGACAATCGTGTTAAAAGTGTGGAACGTTTACTTGAAGAGAAACGCCGGGCCGAGTTGTCTGCTAGGATTGCTTCTGGAGAATTTACTGTCCAGAAATCTGGGTAATGGATTTTTCTAATTTTTCTTGCACTTTTTTTTTTCACCCTTTAATTGTGATTGTGATGCTTAGTAATCTCTTGGGATATTTCTTGTTATAGAAAAAAAAAGATATAGAATTTTTTTTCCTTTCTTAAAATTTCAACTAATTGTGGTGAGAATCATCTTGGACTTGGTATTGTTAAAGTCTTTTGTATTCTTCCATGTCATGTGGATTGGCTAAATTATATTTATGTTGGTGAATGCGATATATTCCTTTTAGTCTGTTTTCTGTTTCTAAATTTGTATTCTTTTATTTCAAAATTTCAATTAATTTGCCTGTTCTTATGTCTTTTTTGTTTCTGGGAACAAGTTTTCCTTCTCTATTGAGGAATGGTTTGTCCAAACTAGGTGTTCCTGGTGAGGTTCTTGAAATCTTATTTAAATGGGCTGATGGCGTTGAAGATTATCCTAAGATTCCCGAGGCAAAAGGGGCAATTAAGGCCATCAGGAGTGAGGCCTTCTTCCTCCCTCTGTATGAGCTTTATCTTACTTATGGTGGAATTTTCAGGCTAACCTTTGGACCAAAGGTTTGTGTTTCCTTTTTCTTTTTTGCTAAAATTTGTGTCTAATAGTGTTGTCTGAGATAATTAATGAATGGATTTTCTGTTGATCATTTGGGGATATTGCTGCAGTCATTTTTGATTGTTTCTGATCCTTCCATTGCTAAGCACATATTGAAGGACAACTCGAAGTCTTATTCAAAGGTAAGCCATATTGGACTTTTTGGTTTTCCAGTGCATTGGATGGGCTAATATTGCTTTATTGTTTGTCTCATCTTTTGTTTTCTTTAATCTAAAGGGTATATTAGCAGAGATTTTGGAATTTGTCATGGGGAAGGGACTTATCCCAGCTGATGGTGAGATATGGCGCATTAGAAGACGTGCTATAGTCCCAGCACTTCATCTAAAGGTGTTGTAGTTAATTTACGGGTCCAATGTTTTAACAAAGAAAATTGATTTGTTATTATATTGTATGTTATCTGAGACAATACATATGATTCTTGATTCAATTAGTTTTGATTCATGCAAAATCAGAAATTCTATGCTATGCCATTTCTCCTCTAAGCATGTTAGTGCCTTTTGTGTGCTTGAGCTATGTATGGAAATTTCAGAGTTGTTAGAAGTTAGAGGTATAATTCCATAGTCTAAAATGGAAAATGAAAAAGAATATAAGCATGCTGGCTTACTTAAAAAGGAAGATAAAGGGTTACTAAGGTGTTTTCAGATAATCATATAACTTAAGACTGATAAAAGTAGTCAAGAAGAGAGTGGGCGGAACTAAGAGGTTTCCTGATAATCATATATATGATGTAAAATAGTGGACCAAAACTGCTAACAGCAAAATGTAGTTCCAAAAAGAGTGATAAATTAATGGAATATTTGTTAAAAATTATTGAAAAACCACCCAAAATAATTAGATGGCAGGTGTACTTATAGATATTATTTTAATTGAATCAATTATTGATGTTTTACGTTTTATTTTTCAAATTTTAGTATGTAGCAGCTATGATTAGCCTATTTGGACAAGCTACCAATAGGCTTTGCCAGAAATTAGATGATGCTGCAACTGATGGGGAAGATGTAGAAATGGAATCACTTTTCTCCCATTTGACGTTGGACATCATTGGCAAGGCAGTATTTAATTATGATTTCGATTCATTAACAAATGATACTGGGATAGTTGAGGTATTTTCTGTTCTTTTCTATATTTTGGATCGCACTTTTGGTATGCTGTTTTCAGTTTCATTTACATTTTTGTTAAAACCTTCTAAGATATTTGTCTGAATTTTGGCTAGGACAGGCTGTTTACACTGTTTTGCGGGAAGCAGAAGATCGAAGTGTCTCCCCAATTCCAACCTGGGAGATCCCTATTTGGAAAGACATTTCACCACGACAAAGGAAGGTCGCAGAAGCGCTCAAATTGATTAATGATGTACTAGATGATCTGATTGCGACATGCAAGGTAAAGTTATCAGTAAATGTAGTGAGATAATATTCTTTCTGTGTTTATATCCTCTATAATCACTGTGTAAATCCAATGATATCTGTGCATGTGTGAACTCGTAGTATGAAGTATCAAACTCCACATATGGTGTCTGCATAGCTTTTTCAGTTATACTAGACCTGGCAATCCGTGTCTCTGTATCATGAAACGACACGACACGAATTTATGAAACACGAACACCACACGAATTATAAAACGTGTCTGAAACGTAAATACGAACACAACACGTATTTTATACGTGTGACACGTGACATAACATGGTTGACACGTTATAATTATACGTGTCACACGATACGACACGATAAACATGAAAAAATATAACTGACACGATTAAACATGACACGAATAGACTCGACACGAATAGACACGATACGAATGACATGGTTAAAAATAAAACATAATTAAAAATGAAAAAAATCATAATATTTACTGATTTACAGCAATAATTTAATTTATATACATTCAAATATTATTAACAAATATAACATAATAATAATCTTCAATCCATACCATCCATAATATTTATTTAAAATTACAAAATATACAAACAAAACATAAAGAATTAACATTACGTCAAAAAAACATAAATAGTCAACAAACATTCAAACATTAAATTCGCAGATATCAACTCAATACAATGCAAGAAACAACAATTTAAGAAAACGTATTTCTTGTGTCGTGTACGTATTAACCGTGTATTCGTGTGACACGATTTAAGAAAACGTGTTTCTGTGTCTTATACGTGTTAAGTCATGTCAGACACGGCTAAACACGAAAATTACCATGTCAAAATTCGTGTCGACACAGCTAAACACGAAATACGAATTTTTCAAACACGTACTTGGTTTTTTTGTATCGTATTCATGTCGTGTCACTCGTGTCGTGTCTACATTTGTCGGGTCTAAGTTATACTAAGCACTGGGACATATCCTTCACATATAGATAGGAAATGTCAGACCTGAAAATGTCTCTAAATGATCACTCTTTTCATTTTATTGGAGATGCAAAGGTTATATGTTGATATTAAACAAGTTCATTTGAATAAATTTAGTGGGCTAGTTGGTTGATTTTTTGCAGGAGTAGTACACATGAAGCCAAATCGATAGAAGCCCTAAGGCTGATGGCAATCACTAAATAGGTCCCAGCTTTGTTTTCCTAGGTCCCTTTTTCAATGGGACAATTACAACATCAGTCTTTGAATTTGGGAGAATTTGTAATTAATTATTTGTTCTACAATTACGCTGCCTTTAGCTCGCATTAGTTAAACTAAAGCTTTGCTTGGTAGGAAGGATAGAAAGAGGCAAAGATGGAAAATTTGTTAATCTAATGGTTAGGTTTTACAACCACTTTCCTATTTTGTAACTTAACCATTGGAGTAACAAATTTTCATTCCTTAGCCCTTTCTTTGCTTCCTACCAAGCAAAGCCTGTGAAATTTGCTACAAATTTATATGGAACCCCTTCTCAGTTGACATATGTGTACTGGGATGCGGAAATTTTCTTAATTTGGTACTCTGCTCCTTTCTATTATATATGTGCAAGCTTAAAATTTTCATTTGTGGTTTAGTCTAATTGTTTGGTTGCTGTTGGTATCTGTATCTTAATGCTATTAACCTTTTCACTGACTTGATTAATCGTTTTGTTTTGTTCTTTCTTAAATTTAAAACTTGCAATTTTCAGAGGATGGTAGAAGAAGAAGAGCTACAATTTCATGATGAGTACATGAATGAGCAAGATCCTAGTATTCTCCACTTCCTGCTGGCTTCAGGAGATGATGTATGTATTAATAGTTATCAAATATGTGAATTAGCTACTCATTTGATCTAAGATTTCCTTGAGTCTTTGCAGGTTTCTAGTAAGCAACTTCGTGATGATTTAATGACAATGCTTATTGCTGGGCATGAAACATCAGCGGCTGTTTTGACATGGACCTTCTATCTATTATCAAAGGTAATTCAAAGATTAGTTCTTCAAGAAAAAGAAGCTAATTCCCCTATCTTGAGTTGCTTTAATTCTTCTTGTTTGTGGTCTGCACATATAAAAACTTTTGGTACTGATTTCTGTAATTTTATCATAAATACTCTTTAGCAACTCTATGAAAAATATATTTATGTAAAATGTAGATTTCTTTCGCAAAGAATTAATTTAGCAAGAACTGAAAAACACAAAGACATAAGGATTTACATGGTTTGATCTACTAGTCATCATTCACTGGAGAGAACCCTTGTTCTAAAAAACGAATCAAAGCACTCTAATTTTTTGAGGTTAACTAGAGTAATAAGAACACAGAAATTGGGTTGCTCCTGCTTTGCTCGTGAAAAGGCACACACCATTTTGTCATTCGGCCCGAAAGAAATTAAATTCGAGACACACTCCAATAGGCAGGAAAAGCATATGGCAATATTCTATCTGATAATGCATGTTGTTTTCTCATGCTTTTCTCCTTTATATTGATGTTTATAAGAACTAATCATGCATTAATCTTCGCTTACTGTGCCAACTGTTTTACTTAGGTTGATGTTATAGTATCCCTTATAACTATTCCAATATTGCTTGGTCTAGCAATAAATAGTCGGGTTTTGAGTTATTTCAATAGGATCGCTTTTAGAGTGTGGCTAATTGATGGTTGTTTCAGGGGAAAAGTATCTCCCTTTTATGAGTCATTGTTCTCAAAGACTTAAAACAAATATCATGGTTAAATGAGAACAGATTCAAGTTTTCATTAGTTCTTTTCTCTGATGGTTGCAGGAACCTAGTGTTGTATCCAAGCTCCAGGATGAGGTATCTTTAAAATTTTTGTGCAATACTCGTATTGAAAAGGCTAGTCTAAGCTTTCAATTTTATACAACCCATCTCACTGTCTCATTTTCTTATTTATTATTGCATCAAACTTCCTAGGTTGACTCTGTTCTAGGAGATCGATTTCCAACAATAGATGACATGAAGAAACTCAAGTACACAACTCGAGTTATTAATGAAGTAAGAGATAGTTCTATTCTATTTCTTGTTTCATTAAATATTTAATGCATCTCATAAAGAGAAGCTTTTGTCTAACCTTTATGCAGTCTTTGAGGCTCTACCCACAGCCACCTGTCTTAATTCGACGTTCTCTTGAGGATGATATGCTCGGAAAGTACCCGATAAAAAGGTCAAATTGCTAAAATCAATATCATTATCATATTATTGGTCAGTTGCCATACACCACTAAAAATCATCTTCCAAAATTACTTCTTAACCTCCTTTTTTTTCCTGTCTTTTTTATTTTTTTATTTTTTTAACATCTTACTAGTAGGAGAAAACATGGTTGTTTGGTTGGTCAAATCAATAAATATAAAACTTGCAAGCATAGTTTAAATGGATTTTAGCAATATTTATTACTGAGTATTACAAGCTTAGCTATAGAAAAGTGGACAATGTAAAAATATGTTATCTTATATGTCTATAAGTTTGTTGCAAGATTTCGAAACGATGTTAGAATATTAAGACAGCTTCTGATCATTTGGAGGTGTTTATGATTGATTTTAGAAGCTCTGATTCAGGATTGGCACTTTATCATGCTTCATCTGCGACAAATATTAGTCTCTATTATGTACTTTTTCTAGAAAGCATGTGTGGGTGGGGAACTCTGCGGCAACTGTTTTTGATTATATGGATATCTTTTATGTGAATATTGTTGCTTTATCACAAGCTTTACATGCAAGTGCTATGATATGTTGACTTTACCACTCGTAATTTTTCTGAATTCTTAATTTATCACTTATTTACATTTAGGGGTGAAGATATTTTTATCTCTGTTTGGAATCTGCATCATAGTCCAAGTCTCTGGCAAGATGCAGAGAAGTTCAATCCTGAAAGATGGCCTTTAGATGGACCGAATCCTAATGAAACAAACCAAAACTTCTGGTAACAAATTACTATAACTTTGCTTAGCACATCAATTATGTTTAAATGAGATGGAAATTAATTTTTGTTTACAGAATTTTAAGATGTAATTTGGTAAAAATGAAAAATGTATCCTGAAATTCTGTGGTGTATTTATTAGCACCGTATTTAATGACTGATTCCAGAATCTTAGAACTAAAATATCTGAATACAAAATTTAATTAGTTTATCAATATACTTACGATTAGGATATACATGTATATGCTCAAATGTGTGTGTAATGCATGTGCATTTGAATTACTGAAGGATAAGTTCCATGTAAATCAAAAGTCTGTATCTCCAGAAGTCACAGTTTTTATTAGGAAGGAGGAACGGTTTAACTATGTGTATCGAAAACAGCTGTATGCTAATTTTGCTGTCAAACAGAACCACAGGGGACATACTGTATAGTTAATATAATTAAACATGGTATTTGGAAGCTCTTTGGCTTTGGGTCGGTTATTTCTTTGGGCTTTTGGGGAACTATTGTGTTTGCTTGAAGCATTTGCTAGGTTCATCAAGAACTTTAGCATTGACAAAGCCCGGTTTATTAACTAAGTATTTTTCAGCCAATGAGGCCTAGGCTTAATGACAAGGAGGAGGCCTTGGGACTTTAAGGTCTCCAGGTTCGAAGCTCACCATTTGTGAGCTTGTAATCTAGCTATTTACTAGTCTAGTTAGTTGAGTTTAAGTGCTGGAGTTAAGCACGGGTTACAAGTTTTATGAATGTAATATTTGATTATGATTGTAACTTATCATATAATGTACCAATGTACCACTTCCCAAAAAAAGAAGCATTTTTTACCTTGCTAGCCATGTGGTCATCATTTGCTGCAAAATTAGCATAGACCACTGGACTTTTTAGTCAAGCTAATGCATTGGTTAATGTGTTGTCTCAATCAGTTGCCCTTCGTGCAGTTACTGCCATATTTTTCCTTCATTTACAATCACTCATACTAGCATTCTTGTCTCACTCAGCTACTTGCCATTTGGTGGAGGACCTCGGAAATGTGTAGGAGACATGTTTGCATCTTTTGAGGTAGTTTTCTTTTTCTAAAGATATGTATGAAAGAATTCAGTCAGTACCTAAACTTGTTAGCTGTTAATTTTGTGTGTTGGGTTCCATACTTATTTCTACTTGAAAATCTGGGCTGACGGATTCTGTCCCTTCAGTCGCTAGTGATTGGCATTATAGAACATGAAGTGGAGTTATTTTGATCTACAGACTGTTGTAGCAGTTGCAATGCTTGTTCGACAATTTAACTTTCAAATGGCGCTCGGAGCTCCTCCAGTAAGTAAATTACCTCGTGCATTTTTTTTTTATTGCAACAACTTTTATGTTTAACTATAAAATGCAGCAAGAAATAGACAAGCTGGAGGATATAAGTTAATACTCTTACTAAATAACAGAAACAAGTAGCAATAGTCAAATGAAAGAAACTGTAGCTGGCTCTCAAACTTAGCATTTCCAAAACCAATAACTTCCCACCTTAAAGAAGAAATTTATTTTTGTGTTAAGATTATGATACACTTCCTAAAATTCCCTTTCATAAATGAAAACATATGAAATACTCCTTTGGTGAATAAATTAATGACTTTTGAACAAAAAAAGAATAAATTAATGACTTTTTGGCAGAATCCCTCATTTGTCTGTACCGGTGAACTTTAAATGTTGACTCTGTTGCTCCTGCACTAATATAATTGAATGAGCACATCAATAGTTTTGACGGCTCTAAAGTTTATGCACATTTATTTTGATGATGAATTTTTATTTTTTACGGAACTGGCTATAGAATCTGAAAAACCTGAAACTTTTCATTATGTTCACATGCTGATTTCATCAATGTTCGCTAAATAGCATAAGAACTGCTGACTACCTGCATCTTGAAACGATTGCATATATAATAGCCCATGCAAAAGCTTTGTATTGAGCTTAAGTCCAAGAAATTCTCCACAATTTTTGAAGTTGAAATACCATCATCTAGCCAAGGTGCGATTGATTTTCATCGAGAGTGCCATAATTATTGGAACATGCTTTTACATGAGTTGAGAATAGATATGTCACATAAAATTGTGGTAATTGAAAATGGAAAGTAGATGTACATTATGAAAAATCCACGAATCTATATGCAGGTTGAGATGACTACTGGAGCAACTATCCACACAACGCAGGGGCTGAAGATGACAGTTACACGAAGACTAAAGCCTCCAATTATCCCTGAACTTGACACGCAGAGATTGGAGATGGAAGCATCTGCCAGAATTTCTGAAAAGAAGATCACCAAACTCGGCGAGAAAGGTGAAGTTTCTCAAGCTCATTCATAACGAGAATAGCCCACTACCTTTAGCTTCATTGCACTAGGCATATATGTATATCAAGTGGGAAGAAAGTTCATAAAGATTAAGTATGCTTCCCCTTCTCTAGCTGTTTAATGCAATCTATATAGTTTATTACTTTACAATTTATTATTTATTTTTCGGGCAATTTGCAAATTATATATTTTCAAGAATTGCAGGGATTGTCTGATAGAACCAGCAAGGTTCTATACCAGTTGTCAAAAGAAAGAAACAAAGAAGTGAGGTGAGAAGAACAAGATTTGAAGAAGAGGAAGAAGAATTCAATGAATTATTGATTGCTTGCATCATACATTCTTCCTTCCTGTATATATAGCTACTATAGATGTGAATGAATTCATCAGTTACAACTAATGACACTAGCTCCTTTTCCCGCCCATACAACTTATTCTAACAGAAACTAACTAACTACTAACAACCCCAGCTAATAACAGATTCTACAGCTATCTTGGACCCTTTCACACCTAATCTTCATATCTTGCGGGCCTCCTGATCACTCTTCTGCCTCTCGATTGTGCCAAACTCTGCTGGTTCATGCAAGCTTCATTTATCTTTTCTTCATCATAGGCATTTTTGTCACATTCCTCTGCTATATTCATGTCAATTCCCCCTCCATCAACCACAACCTTGCCCTCAACGTTGAAATCAGGGTAGCAAGCCTTTGATCGTAGCTCATCTTCCCACGTTCTCGGACTCATCCAAACCTTGCCACTGCATCAGGCATCGACAAATTATTTCACTCTCTGCAACACTCTCCTGGGCTCGAAAACGGGCGACAATCAAGAATATCCACAGGTGAACGACAAATAAGGGTGTGCATCACTTCCTTCAAATTTCTTTAAAACTGAGACATGAAAACCATCATGAAATTTAGCTCCAGTGGGTAATTCTAGATAAGCAACGTGGCCAATCTTCTTTAATATTCAAAATGGTCCGAAATACCGTTGAGCAAGTTTGTCACTGGTCCTTCTCGCTATTGTCACTTGTCTATACGGTTGGAGTTCGATTAAAACCATATCGCCTTCTTGAAAAACCTCTCTGCTATGCGCATTAGCACTGGTTTCCAATACCTTTTGAGCCTTCTGTAAATTCTTCTGTAAAACTTGCGAAATCTCCTGCCGATCAACTAACTCAATCTCCACTGCCTCTGTTTGAGCTGAAAGAGGAATATAATCCAATATATAAGGTGGAGCTCTTCCAAACAGAGTCTAAAATGGTTACATGCCAATAGATGTATGGAAGGATCTATTATACCAGAGTTCTGCCCGATGTAATATATTGCTCCATCGCCTCGGATATTTGCCAACGAAATCTCGCAAATATTGCTCCTAAACATGATTGACAACCTCCGTTTGACCATCTGCTTGTGGATGGTAAGAACAACTTATTTTGAGTATGGTACCACTTAACGTGAACAACTCTGTCTAGAATTTACTCAAGAACACAGCATCTCTATTGGACACAATGGACCGAGGTAATCCACGCAGCTTACAAACCATCTTGGCAAAGAGATCTGCCACTTTGGAAGCTGTATAATGTGTCGCTAAAGCACCAAAGTGTGCTTGTTTAGACAACCGATCCACCACCACAAAAATAGTAATAAAACCATTAGATTGCGGCAAAGCAGTGATGAAATCCATACTTAAGTCTTCCCAAATCCTTGAAGGAATAGGCGACGGTTGCAAGAGTCCTGCTTTCTTCGAAGTCTCATATTTTGTTTGCTGACAACAATTAAGTGATAAAAGCTGTTGTCTTTTGTATTCCTGCATGGGCACTTCTGTAAAACTTGTTCCTTCAATGAAGAATGTGGGTCCAACAAACATTTGCCCCTATACAACAAAAGTCCATCTCGTACTTCGTAATCTGGAAATGCATTCGGTTGCCTTTCAAGACACTCGTGCCACTGTCGAAAGAAAGGAAAATGCTTATTTTCCAATTTCAGTTGATCCAATAGCTGACAATACACTGCTGAATAAGCCATGAAGTGGCTCAGAGCCTCTTCTGGCTTTCTCGACAACGCATCTGCCACACGTTTATCTTTCCCAGCTTTGCACACAACTGTATATTGATACCCAAGTAACTTGGCTAAATAGTGTTGCTGTTCTGGAGTTTGCACCACTTGATCCAACAGACCTCGCAAACTTTTGTGATCTGTGCGAATTATGAATTTTCTTCGCAACAAGTACTGTCTCCATTTTCTCACAACTTCTGTTATAGCATAGAGTTCCCTAACATACGCCCGTTGTAGCCGATACGATTGCTTTTAGCTAAAATAAGCCACAGGATGTTCGTCTTGTAACAACACAGCTCCAACTCCACAGTTTGATGCATCAGTTTCTAGCACAAAATCCTTTTAAAAGTTTGGAAAAGAAAGCACTGGAGCGCGCAGTCGTCGTAGTTACCTTCAAACTATCAAAAGCTTGCTGTGCTCTATCGTCCCATGCAAAAGAATCTTTCTTCAACAAATCAGTTAAGGCTGCTGCAATAGATGCATATGACTTCACAAATAACCTGTTAACCAAAGAAATCCATCCAGCTCCTTCAAATTCTTAGGAACAGCTTGCACTTTTTGAGGATCCATGCTACCTCCTTGTCTTGATACACTGTGCCCCAAATATTCCACACATTGTTGAGCAAAGGCACATTTGCTTTGCTTAACAAAAAACTAATTCTCCTTAAGTTGGTACAACACCTTTCTTAAATGCCAATATGATCCCGTCTTCCTAAGGAATGATTTCAATATTAGATTCATCATAGTCTGAAATGGAGAAGGAAAATTTTTAAACCAAAAGGCATAACAGCAAACTCGTAATGACCTTCATGGGTACGAAAGGCTGTTTTATAGATGTCAGTAGGCTTGACTCTGATCTTATGATATCCGGCTCTTAAATCCAACTTGGAAAAAATGGCGGCTCCTCCCAGCTCAACCATCAACTCCACTGCTGTAGGAATCGGAAAACGATCATGCACTGTTATACTGTTTAGAGCCCAATACTCTACACAAAATCTCCAAGTACCATCCTTCTTTTTGACTAAACTACTGGTGGAGAAAAGGGGCTGGTGCCGGGACGTATAACACCTGTTGCCAACATTTCAGAAACTAATTTTCCTTTTTTTTTTTTTTAAATCTGGGTATCGGTAAGGCCTCACATTTACTGGGGGAAGCATCATGATGCAAGTGAATCTCATGGTCAAGTGTCGGTGTGGAGGCAATGATGAAGGCTCCTCAATAACTGAAGCAAATTCTGTTAATAAGCTTTCAATCTCTGTAGGCAGAACTGAAGGTTGTTGCTTTGCTGTTGAAGGCAGTAATGTCAAACCAAATAAGGAAGCTACTGTGTTATTGTATTGACATCTCCTTAATTGATGCATCGACATGGGTTGAGGTTGGCAGTACTTCATTCCTTGCAAATGCACTTGATCTGCGTTCCACTTGAAATCCATGGTAAGCTTCTGATAATCTACCAAAATTGGTCCCAATAGTTGAAGCCACTGTACTCCGAATACCACTGCTTCTCCTTGTACAGATAACACATAAGAGTCTACCAAGAAAATGTGTTTTTGAATCTGCAAAGGAATCTTAGAACATTTTCCCTCCCACATCAAGACTTCCCCATTACCCACCATTACTTCAAATTTGTGACTAACATCTACAGTCAAGTTCAGTTTAGAAACTACACTAGATTGCAAGAAATTATGAGTACTTCCCCCATCTATTAGAATTTGCATTTCTATCTTAGCAATAGATCCAGTAAATCTCAAGGTTTGGGGAGCAACTACACCTGACATTGCATGCAGGCTTTATATGGGGTGTTTCCATGACCACCATTTGAAGCTCCTCTGTTTGGTTTGCTGTGTCTACTTCTTCTAAACTGCTACCGTCTAAGCTTCCTTCATCTGGAGCAATAAAAAATATGCACCGAAGCTCTACAGTTATGGCCAACTATATAACAGTCATTGCAATAAAAGCAAAGTCCTTTCTCCCGTCTCTCTTGGATTTGGCTTTTGGTTAATTTTTGGATAGTTGGTTTAGAAGGGTTTGTACTTGATGGTAATTTCTGTGTTGTATCAATAAAGGGCTAACTTGGTTTCTTGGATCTTGGCAAGGGCTGTGGCTGTTGTTAATTAAAGATTGTGGTTGAAAGGCCACTACATCATGTCGTATCTCTGACTTCAGACTTGAGATAAAACAACTCAAAAGAAAAGACTCTGAAAGGCCGTTAACTCTGTTGTTTAGAGACTCAAAAGCTTCTTGATACTCCAGTAAAGATTCTTTTTGGACCAATTTAGTCAATTGGCCTTGATAATCTTCTAGTTCAGAGGGCCCGGATCTAGTCTGTAAAGCCTCCAAGGACTACTCCCAATTTGTAATCTGACAATTTCTTAACATCCATTGATACCATTCTAAAGCTTTACCATCAAAATAGAATGGAGCTACCTGTAAACGCTGATCCAGTGCTGTTCCTTGGAAATCGAAAAACTATTGAATCTTGAATATCCATCCTACCGAATCTCCTCCATCAAACCCTGGCACATCAATCCTCAAGGGTTTGAGGTTTACTAGCACAATACCAGGAGAGTTAGATGGTGTTCTTACGTTTGGCTGGAGATGAACATGAGAACTAGAGTTGGCATGATGTTGTCTTCCTTGCTCAATATTTGCATACATAGCGGAGATTTTGAAAGTAAACTCGTTAAGCTGTGAAGAAATATCGGTAATATTCAACCCCATAAATTCCATATCCGTGCACACTTGTGAGATATCATTGTGAACATTAGACATTTCTGATTGGAACTGTGTCAGCATTTGTTCTTGCTTATTGACTCTGTCATCCAATGATCTACTTCTTTTGGACGCCATTGTTGGAGAACGAGAGCACCAAATGATTGAACCAGCAAGGTTCTATACCAGTTGTCAAAAGAAAGAAACAAAGAAGTGAGGTGAGAAGAAGAAGATTTGAAAAAGAGGAAGAAGAATTCAATGAATTACTGATTGCATGCATCATACATTCTTCCTTTCTGTATTCATAGCTACTATAGATGTGAATGAATTCATCAGTTACAACTAATGAAACTAACTCCCTTTCCCGCCCATGTAACAGAAACTAACTACTATTAATTGTTAATATTTTTTGGGGCCTTGATTTCATTCATTTTAATGTTACTGTTGACTTCGATCTCTTATCATTAACATGCCCATGCTCTGAAAACTGAATCATTCTTTTCAGTTAATTTATTTTTCCTTGAAAGAAACTCATACCATGAAAATTGTATCTGCAGGTCAAGTGTCCCTAATTGACCTTATTAGAACTGTCCTCAATTAACATTGAAGAGATATGGGATCTCTATCAACCAACATCCTCCATTTTTGCTCAGAATTTAGAAGAGTTTAGGATAAAGGGCTGTCACAATTTGAAATATCTGTTTCCATCTTTCATGCCAAAACATATTGTGCAACTCAAAAGACTTGACATTTGGGACTGTAAAATCATGGAAGAAGTAATATTCTTCATGGAATGATTGACTGAAGAAGAAAGAATGAACCTGATATTGTTCCCTAAACTTGTATCCCTGTCATTCAAAACACCTTCCTAAACTCACAAGATTCTACTCTGAAACTCATATTGAATTTCCCTTGTTGAGAAGTCTGAACCTAATAAACTGCCCTGTATTGAAGACATTCATCCCTAAATCTGTAATTGAAGATGTTGAACATGTTAGAGATGAGCCTTAAATTATTCGAAAATAGAAGGAAATAACTCTGCACTCTTCAATTTAATAGCATGTTAAGCAGCTAAGAGCTTGATCCTACTAGAAAGAATGAGCATAACTGATTACAGGATGATGAAAGAAATCATAGCATGTGAGGGTGAAGAAATAAAAGGAGTCGTTGTTTTCAACTGTCTAAAGCATTTGCAATTAAGTTGTCTACCAAGTCTAGCAAGTTTTTTGTTAGGGGATCACAACTTTGAATTCTCGGCCTTGGTGAAAGTGATTGTTAGAGAGTGCCCAAAGTTGAAGAATCTATGCCAAGGAGATTTAAGCACACCAAAGCTACAACGAGTGCAATTATCGGGAGATAAAGATGAAGATGAAAAAAAAAAAAGGCTGTGGGATGGCAACCTTAAGACTACTATACAACAACTTTTCAAGGAAATGGTATACATAAATTTAAAGGAATTTTCAATCTTTTTCTAGTTTTTTTATTTATTTATCAGCCGCCATTACTTTTCCTTATCTAGTTTCCTAGCTTGCTAAAATGAGGTGGCTTCCTGACCATACTGATATTTCTAAGTACAACTCTTGCAGAGTTAATTCATTAATTAATTCAAACAAATTAAAGCATTGTCAAAGTAGTGAGTAGTTATACTTGTGCCTTCTGAAGCTATAAACATAATTAAAGTTTTTAAGGATTCTTGTTAGTTGATGAAAATAATTCTAAAATGCAATTTGGTGCCTTTACATACATAGCTAATTTAACAATTCTTCCTCTAACCTTCACATATGTTGTTCTAATGATCACAAATGAATGTCCAAAATTTTGAAATAGGTGAGGCTAACCTTCACTTACCCAATCTGGAATGAGGCAATATGTTGTGGTGCTTGCGATAGAGGCCTCATATCCCTTCAATTGAAATTAGATGGCAATGAAGTAGCTGTTCTACTTTCATCATTCATTATCGGTTTACTTTATATAGTGGCGGTGGAGATGCCTTATCATTACAAGTTGAATTGTTGTACTGAAGTGTGAGAATGCCATTTTTCTTTGAACCAAAATAGGTTATTTCACTTCCTATAGTTGCGCTATTGGAACTTAAACTTGTCAATGTTGAATTTCAGGTGCATCATTCATGACACTGCAAACTAAATATGTGTCATTTAATTTGTAAGGTCGATCAGCTAAGACTCCTCAGTTTTAATATTCCTAAACTTTCTTCATATATTTCATGAATATCATTAAGTCTTCCAATCCTTCGTACACTTCAAGCACATTATACAACAGATTTATAAGTCCTTTTGCTGCTATATTTTCAATTCTCTTCTATGCTACATATATTAAGAGTCTTAAGGGTGGGAGGAAAGGGATTTGAATCCTCTTAACCCAAATCTGGGTGCAGTTTATTGGTTTCTATGCTACCTATGTTCTTAATTCCTTATCAAAAGAGGAGTTGCCTGCTATTTTTTTAGAGGGTGATGAACATTTGGCTGACGACTATGAATTTGTGTAATATCCTTAGTGTGGCCATTCCAACAGAAATAGTGACTCAACGCAAACTACGAATCCAAACTCCATTTTTTTTACTAATGCCGGTAACTAAAAAAGGCACATGCATTTATAGAGCAAACTAAATCCTAAATACCACTTAATACTCATTTTTATTGCTTTTTCCCCCTTTTTGTCCAAACTAAAGGAGATACCTACGTTTGTTAGCTTCAGTGAATTACAACAAAACTAAGTTAATTAAAGAATTAAAATCCAAGAAAAAAAAAATTAAAAGATGGAGCTTGAAAATTATTTGTGACCTAAACATCATCTTATAGAAAGTAGTCCTGAAGGGGCTGGGCTTGGACGGGATTGATCCTTACCAGGAAAATGTTTATAGAAGGCATTCACTGTACCTGCTACCTCATTCTCACCTTCCATAGACTTAGCTAACTCCACAGCACGTCTTTTCACCTACTTCCAACCAACTTGTATTTAACTTTTACTACATCCCAACATTTAGAATAGCCAAAATACTAAATATTAGTTTTGTGAGGACTCGGAGTGTGCTGGGGTGCACCACCTCTATTTGGCCACCGTTCCGCCTCACTTAACCATATTGTTCTCTTTGATTGCGCAACGAAAATTTCAAGGTTTTATCGTAGAGGGTGTCCAGGGGGTCACCGTTCCACAATTTGCATCCCCCACGTGGTTTGAACCATTGAGCTTTAAGTCCATTTATCTTACAGTGCACTAAGGTGCAGTACCCCTGGCTAGCCACCACCCCAGCCACCGTTCCGCCTCACTCAACCGTACTGTCCTCTTTAACTGCGCAGCAGAAGCCTCAAGGTTTTATCGTGGAGGGTGTCCAGGGGGCCACCGTTTCACAATTCACATCCCCCACGTGGTTCAAACCATGGGCCCTTAAGTCCATTTATACATCTCATAATATCACATTCCTTAACTCATATGCTTAATACCTCAAACATGCATAACTTCTATAAACATAAATCATCTCAATCATAATCATCATAAGACATATATTTCACAATTCATAACATCTTTAATCCCAAGTTTAACTTATTCAATATGAAACTAAGTATATACAACAAATATTCGAGGTTTTTACAGGTTCAATGTCTCTTCATTCAACCAGTTATAATCAAGGAAAGGCTAAAATGCTATAAATCTCCTAGGGTGGGAGATCGATCTACCCTTACTCCAACTACACAATTCATAGCCTTCAAGATCGATCTGGCCTAAAGGAATGATCGATCTTTGCTTTGCAGTAGCTAATAGAGATCGATCTGCCATATGGATGAGATCGATCTGCTTCTGGTTGAGACCAATTGAGATCGATCTGCTTGAATGAGGGATCGATCTCCCTCTTGCAGAATATCCTGGCATGGCAATTCAAGGCAATGAGATCGATCTGCTCCTGGCCGAGACCAATTGAGATCGATCTGCTTGAATGAGGGATCGATCTCCCTCTTGCAGAATATCTTGGCATTGCAATTCAAGGCAATGAGATCGATCTCCCCTTGCAATGAGATCGATCTGCCCTGCATTCTGCAGCGTTCCAGCTGCAGTTTTCCCAAATTTTCTAAGTTAAACTCCCATTCATTTGCTCCTATACTCATTTTACATTTCATTCATACTTAGAACTTAAAAACATCCATCACTTGTGATTCATATGTAATGCAACTTGTCTGTACATTCTGAAATCATACACATTACATAGGAATTTATAATCTTAAATATTGATTAAAGTAATTATATTTTTATTTTAATGTACAAAAGGTGAGCCGATCTCATTTATGAGTTTCAGCATTTATATTTTTCCTTCTTCAGGTGAAAAACCTCCATTACATATACATATATATATATATATATATATATATATATATATATATATATATATATATATATAAAAATTGATAGTCATGGGCTAGACTTGAATGAGTAGAATTTTGTGTGAAATTATTCCTTTGAATTCAAGATCATAAATGGGGCCATATACCATGGGGCATCATTTAAAGCTTGTTGTCGAAAGAATTAGAACTATAGTTCAATCCGAAAGAGATTAGAGAACCAAATGGGAAATCTAACGCTATCTCCACTTTTTTATCATTGAATAATGCGATCTCCAAATATTGTTTAAGGCTTTAAGCATTATGAATCTGTCTAAAATAAGCTTTTTGTCTAGATTACTTTATGAATGTGTTATGAATCAGTTAATTATTGATTTTTAATCATGTCCAACTATTTATTTTAATGAGTTTGCAATATGCTAGGCTTGGTTTTAAAACTTTTTTATGTGTATTATTTTAATGAGTTTACAATATGTTTATTTTTAAATTATATTTTAATGGTAGCATGTGTTGTTTTTTTTTATATATATAGAAACCTAGACATGTCAAGTACGCCAGATGTATCCTCTACACCATGTGAACCTACGTCGGATTCAGTTACAAGTCGTGTTGATGAAAATTTAGATGCTACCACAAATGAAATGTCAACCATTGATGCTAGTGATAAAGAAGGTGGCAATGTTGATACTTAAGAGGGTGAGGAAAGGGGAGGTAATGAGAAAAAGAGGCAGAAGACCTCTTCTGTTTGGTTGGAGTTCAAGGAAGTTAGGCTTCCTGATGGTACTAAAAAAGGAGAATGCGTCCATTACAAGAGCAGGTTAGCTATAAGTGTAAGTAAAAGTACAACTCAGTTCAATAGGCATTTGAAAACTTGTTTGAAGCGAAAGATTTATCAAAGTCAACAGCAACGGATTAATTTCCAACCAGTCGACACAAGTGG
Organism: Firmiana major; assembly: GCA_033439115.1. Lineage (NCBI taxonomy): Eukaryota > Viridiplantae > Streptophyta > Magnoliopsida > Malvales > Malvaceae > Firmiana > Firmiana major. Next base: position 78,039,452 of record CM065898.1, on the reverse strand, counting down.
TGATATACAAATGTTAGCTGCTCTCACAGATGGTAAGTTTGATATGGAAAAAATGAGAGAGGCAGGTGCACATTGGATACTTATGCATGAGCATCCCTTTTCGATTGTAGAAGAAGAAGGTTTTAACATGATGCAGAAATGTGGGATGCTTGAATGGGAGAAGATATCACGCAATACTATTAAAAAGGATTGTGTGCTAGTTTATGAAGTAGAAAAAAGAAACTAAAGACATTGTTGAAGACCATTGACAAGATTAGTTTGACAACAAATTTGTGGAAGTCAAGTAATCAAAAGATTGAGTATATGGTTCTTACAGCACACTTTATAGATGCTAATTGGAGATTGCAAAAGCGTGTTATCAGCTTTGTTCACATCCCTCCTCCTCGTCGTGGTATTGAGATTGCTGATTGCATTTTTAAATGTTTGAAAGAATAGGGAATTGAAAACAAGTTGTTTACGCTTTCTGTGGATAATGCTTCAAACAATGATGTGGCAATTAAAATTCTTAAAGACACATTTTCAAGAACTAGAAGAATGCTTTGTGGAGAAAAACTTTTTCATGTTCGGTGTTGTGCACACATCTTAAATCTCATGGTTCAAGATAGTCTTTCTGAGATTAAGCATGTGATTGAAAATGTTCATGAAAGTGTCAGTTTTATTAATCAAAATGAGGCACAACTTAACTTATTTTCTGAAATAGCACAACAGTTGCAGTTGCCTGATAGGAAACTCATTCTTGAATGTAAGACGCATTGGAATTCAACATTTGAGATGTTGTCGACTGCAATCAAATTCAAAAAAGTGTTTCCAAGGTTCAAAGAGCGGGAATCTCACTACCATTGTTGTCCAAGTCAAGAAAATTGGGAAAATATGGAGAAAGTTTGTCAGATTTTAGAAGTTTTTAATCCAGCCACTAAAATCATCTCTGGGAGTAATTATCCAACTTCAAACTTATTTCTGAATGAAGTTTATTGTGTGAAAGTGTTGTTGGATAAAAAAGGCACAAGATGAAGATGAGTTTGTTCAAGCAATGGTTCATAAGATGAAGAGTAAATTTGATAAATATTAGGGAGAATGCAATTTGTTAATGGCTATAGCAGCTATTTTGGATCCAAGGTGCAAAATGAGGGTGATTGAGTTTTGTTTTCCTCGAATGTACCCTGATAGAGAAGCAAGAGAAAATGTTGCTCGAGTTCGAGATGCTTTGTATGAGATTTATGAGGAATATGTTCACGAGTATCAATCTGTCAACGAGCAAAGTGCTGAAACTCAAGTGCTTGATAGTAGTGATAGTGGTGAGAGTGCAGAAACTTCTTCTTCGGGTTGGTCTGAATTTGCCAATTATGTGATGTCAGTTAAGACTGTTCAATCACAACAATCTGATCTTGACATCTATTTAGCCGAAGGTTGCTTTATTTGTAAAGGAGATTTCAATACATTTAATGCTTTGGATTGGTGGAAAGCAAGTACTTTAAAGTACCACATTTTATCCAAGATGGCTCGTGATATACTCGCTATTCTTATCACTATAGTGGCTTCAAAGGCCACCTTTAGTGCAGGAAGTAGAGTTATTGATACTTATCGTGCCTCATTAGCTCTTGACACAGTGCAAACATTACTTTGTGGAGGAGATTGGTGTTGGAATCTTCATGGAGTGAAAAAGAAGAGCAAAGTAAGTTTATTCATTTTCTTTATTTTTGTTATTTCATGGTTGTCTTATTTTAATTTTACTTTTAATCTTTTTTCTTTTATTTTGTCTATATAGAAAGAGAATAAATCAATTGAGATTGTGCTTAAATTCCAGTAAACTAGTTAAGATGGAGTAAGGTATTTGATTTTTTTTACAATACTTTGTCAGTTTGATCATTGTGATATGTTGTTATTTGAATGTGTAAATATTTAAGCAACAAGTAATAGATAGCTCTATAATAAAAAAAATATTTTTGAGATTAAATCCATGGAATTAGTTAAGCTATTGGGGTTGAAACTATGAGATGATAAAGCTGAAGAATTAATTGTCCAGTTTTGGCTTGGAATCTAACTTGTTTACTATTGTTTTAATCATTAAGGTATTTGTTAATTGATTTCCTTTGTCTCATTGCAAATGAACATATTGTTAGTATTCTTAATGTTGTTTCGTTATGCAAATTTTGATGTGAGACCAAACTATCTTTCTTATTATGCAATTCTTGAGTTGGTGAAAGAGAAAGGGTCTGCTTTACTGAAGATGCATATTATTTGCTTCCTAAATGTTGTTTTGAATGTTCTATCTAGAAGATGTATTTTTGACGTCATAGTATTAGTTTAAATTTCTTATGTAGCATCTCAATTGTTGTTTTTGCAAGTGTTGTTGTGTGTTTCATTTTTGTTTGGTGATGTTATTATCTTTATTGTTTTGTTTTATAATTTCAAATTATGTAAGAGCGAGCTCGAGTTCGAGCTCGAGTCGAGCCTTAGAATCGAGCTCGAGTTCGAGCAAAAAATTGAACTTATATAATCGAGTCTAATTGAGCGAGCTCGAATAGCTCGAACTCGATCTCGAGCTGAACTCGAGTTTAAAAAATAAGACTCAACCGAGCTCAAGTCGAGTACCAAAAACCGAATTTTCGAGTGAGCTCGAGCTCGAGTACCTCACTGTATCGGCTCAGCTCGGCTCAATTACATCTCTAGTTATGACAAGATGGATAAAGAAATAAAAAATATTTTTTTTAGCTAAATAAGTATTAAAAATTTTAAAAAATAAAGCAATGACAATGTTTAACATTTAATTTTCAGAGATAAAAAGAAAAAAATAAAGGAAGGAAGAAAAAAAATGTGATTTTATTTGAGGAGAGTGGGAGAATGAATAGGAAAAATGAGTTTTTGAGTGGGCAAAAGTCCAACTCTAGGTTGAACTTTTTAGACATTGACTTCCTTCGGGACTAACTTAGCTATTCTAAGTTGGTGGCTCTTAACCAAAATAAAGACTAAAAACCAGTGATATTGAGGTAAACTCGTCAATCAACCCCCTTGGAAAAAAGGCACTATTACAAGAAAAGAAAAAGGAGACCTTAATATAAACACCTTAATATAAATACAAGGTAAATTGTAAACATAATCTAAGATTAACTGGTACCATTTTAGGATAGGCGTTATGATGATACTAATTCTTTTTCACATGTAACCATATTCTCGGACTCTAAGATCTATGAATGTGGACTAAGCCTTATTTATAGTTTGAATGTGTGCCCGATCACCCTTAGATAAAATGGTTGGTGGTAACTCCTCGAATTTAAATCTAACGAGTTAAGTTTTAAAACTTAGCACGTTATGACAAGATGGATAAAGAAATAAAAAACAATTTTTTTAGCTAAATAAGTATTGAAAATTTTAAAAAATAAAGCAATGACAATGTTTAACATTTAATTTTCAGAGATAAAAAGAAGAAAATAAAGGAAGGAAGAAAAAAATGTGATTTTAGGAGAGTGGGAGAATGAATACGAAAAATGAGTTTTTGAGTGGGTAGGTTGAACTTTTTAGACATTAACTTCCTTGGGACCAACTTAGTTATTCTAAGTTGGTGGCTCTTAACCAAAACAAAGACTAAAAACCAGTGATACTGAGGTAAAGTCGTCAATCAACCCCCTTGGAAAAAAGACACTGTTACAAGAAAAGAAAAAGGAGACCTTAATATAAACACCTTAATATAAATACAAGGCAAATTGTAAACATAATCTAATATTAAGTGGTACCATTTTAGAATAGGCATTATGATGATACTAATTTTTTTTCACATGTAACCATATTCTCGGACTCTAAGATCTATGAATGTGAACTAAGCCTTATTTATAGTTTGAATGTGTGCCCAATCACCCTTAGATAAAATGGTTGGTGGTAACTCCTCGAATTTAAATCTAACGAGTTAAGTTTTAAGACTTAGCACGTTATGACAAGATGGATAAAGAAATAAAAAACAATTTTTTTAGCTAAACAAGTATTGAAAATTTTAAAAAATAAAGCAATGACAATGTTTAACATTTAATTTTCAGAGATAAAAAGAAAAAAAAATAAAGGAAGGAAGAAAAAAAATATGATTTTAGGAGTGGGAGAATGAATACGAAAAATGAGTTTTTGAGTGGGCAAAAGTCCAACTCTAGGTTGAACTTTTTAGACATTGACTTCCTTGGGGACCAACTTAGCTATTCTAAGTTGCGGCTCTCAACCAATACAATGACAAAAAACCAGTGATACTGAGGTAAAGTCGTCAATCAACCCGCTTGGAAAACAGACAGTATTACAAGAAGGAAAAAGGAGACGCTTTTTTCAATTACAAACCAGTTTCACAATACTCCGTTGAAAAAATAAAAAGAAGAAATTTATTTTCTTGTTAAGATTAGGATACACTTCCTAAAATTCCCTTTCATAAATGAAAAATACATGAAATACTCCTTTGGTAAATAAATAAATAACTTCTCGGCAGAATCCCTCTTTTGTCTGTACCGGTGAACTTCAAATATTGACTCTGTCGCTCGTGCACTTATATAATTGAATGAGCACATCAATAACTTTGATTGCTCTAAAGCTTATGCACATTTATTTTAATGATGAATTTTTATTTTTTACGAACTAGATATAGAATCTAAAAAACCTGAAACTTTTTCATGAAGATCACATGTCGATTTCATCAATGTTCGCTGAACAGAATAAGAACTTCTGACTAGCTGCATCTTGAAACAATTGCATATATAATAGCCCAAGCAAAAGCTATGTATTGAACTTAAGTAGAAAGAAATTCTCCACAATTTTCGAAGTTGAAATACAACCATCTAGCCAAGATGCGATTGAGAGTGCCATAATTATTTGAACATGCTCTTACATGAGTTGAGATAGGTATGATGTCTCATAAAATTGTAGTAATTGAAAATGGAAAGTAGATGTACATTATGAAAAATCAACAAATCCATATGCAGGTTGAGATGACTACTGGAGCAACTATCTAGACAACGCAGGGGTTGAAGATGACAGTTACACGAAGAATATAGCCTCCAATTATCCTTCAACTTGACAAACACAGATTGGAGATGGAAGCATCTGCCAGAACTTCTGAAAAGAAGACCACCCAATTCGGCCAGAAAGGTGAAGTTTCTCAAGCTCATTCATAACTAGAATAGCTTGCTACCTTTAGCACAAGGCATATATGTATATCAAGCGGGGAGAAAGTTCATAAAGATTAAGTACGCTTCCCCTTCCCCAACTGTTTAATGTGAACATAATAGTTTATTACTTTACGGTTTATTATTTATATTTCAAGCAAATTGCAAATTACATATTTTCAAGAAGTGCAGGCATTGTCATCATGCAATAAATTCCTTACAAATGATAATTTGGGTTTCAAAATAACTGTAAGACCGTACCAGGGGAAAAAAATTAAAAAAAAAAAAGTTTTAAGGTGAACAATGAGTAGGTACATGCAAGTAAACTAGTTCTAGAAACCAAGAGGACATCTATGGTAAATTGAATGTTTTCGTCACAGTATTATTTGTTATCTAGAGCCTTAGGATACTCGGTTTCGTATTCATTGTTCAATGAGCAGGTTTGAATTTAATCGGGCATACGTTAAAGAGTATTATTTAATTGTTCATTAAGCATTTTAGAATTCATTAATGTTTCGGTTGTTTTCAAAAATTAATATTGGCTTTGTTTTTTTTCTTTACGTGAACCCTTGGTTTCCTTATTGTTGTGGAATCTTAGTATTTAAATTTCATGGTTTGAGGCGGGGACTTTCCTAGTAAGTTTAAGGTATTTGACCTTATTAGAAGGTCAATAAGTAATAGTCCTTTGATTAGTGCAAATTAATTTAAATCATTAATTAAATTTTTATTATAAAAAGAAGTATTAACTTGGCAATATATTCAATTTGTTTTTACAAATTATCATTAAATATAAAACATTAACAAAAATATATATGATAACAAAATGGTAGCAAAATTGTATTATGTTTCCATTCTACTATGGCAAATCCATGAAAAAACTTAAATAAATACATCAAAATATGCTTTAAATAAATAAATAAATATTTGTTTTATGTTTAATATATAAATAAACCTAAAAAAAATTCATTTAGATCTCGAAGGTTTGACCCTAATTCAACTTTAGTCCCTAAATTTTGACACTTCACTCCAAACTTTTCTATTTCGTAAGATAAGTTAATCCTTTCGTTAGTCAACTATTAAGTTAACCATTAAAAGCTTAATTTTGAGATCATTTTACTTCTTAAATCATTTAAAATGCTTTAAATATTCAAGTCAATCAATAATGAATAAGGAAATACTAAAAGATACTAGGTTTTGAAATGTTAGTTTCTTTTTTAATTTATTATTTATTTATTTACTTATTATTTATTATTTTTATTTATTAGGAACTATACTAAGTAGCATTATTGTTAAAAAGTATGGTGTAAAAAGAATAACAACGTGCTACTTAGTACAGTACCTAATAAATAAAAATAATAAACAAAAAATAATAAGTAAATAAATAAAAAATAAATTAAAAAGGAAACTAACATTTCAAAACCTTGTAGTTGTTACTATTTTCTTATTCATTATTAATTGGTTTGACTATTTAAAGTACTCCAATTAGTTTAAGCGGTAAAATAGTTTCAAAATTACGTTTTTAATGATTGACTTAACGGTTGACTAATAGAATAATTAACTTGTCTTGTGAAACAGAAAAATTTGAGAAATATCCCATTTTAATACTAATAAATCAAAATTGGATTATGGTCAAACTTTAAGAATCTAAATGAAATTTACTCATAAAACTAATTTGGGCAGTCAACTGCCTATAATTTTATCAGAATCTCTGTATTATAAATAAATACTGGCAGTTGAATATCATTATCGAACATTTGACTGCTCGACTATCATTTTCATATATTCCTATATCCACCGAAAAATATAAAAAGGACAATTACAAATAATGGTAATGGACATATAATGTTCTTTTTTGTCTTCTTTACATTACTTGTAACTGCCCTAAAAGAAAACGATAAAAGGGAGATAATATTTTTATATAATTGTGATCTATAGAAATTTTTTTAGTTATGAGAAAGATACATTATCTTAATTATGAATGAGTGAAAGATAATTTATAGTGATAACTTAATGTGATGTCATGTATTGATTTATATAATATTATTAAGATAAATGCTTTAAATATTATGATAATTATGATGAGGCTTAAATAAAAAAATTCCTAAATTATTATAAAAATTGACTAAATGCTCAATTTGTGATTTAGTTTTCGGATCATTTTTCAATTAAGAATATAATATTCTTTTGAGCCAATTTAATACTAAATATTTGCAAAAGTGTTCACTTAAAAGACTTATTAACTACACTGAATTACACACACCATTAATGAGAGTGAATATGGATTAAAAAAATCTTAATTTTTTTACTATAAAAACCCAAAAAATTTGTTTTACTCATTTTCTTTTTACTTTTTTCTCTCTCTACCCTCTCCTTTCTCTCCAAAACCCTACTTCCTCTCTCTCATTGGTTTCTTCAAGAAACCTAAGAAATAGTGGCTGACTGTCGGTTGACACTGCATCTTGCCATCAACCGTTGCTTGCTGACGGTGAAATATCCTAAAAAAATTCTTAAAAAATTCCTTTCTATCCCTATACACTTTTATTATCCTAGATTTTCTAGAAACTCATTGATTTTCCTAGAGGTAAAAAGAAGGTCACGGTTTCAATACCTCTCACAAGTTTTTTTTGGTGTGTTTGATTTTGGAAATTAGACAAAATCAATATTTTTTGTAAGAATGGGGTGAATCTTCTAACTATGTAAGTGAAAAACACTATATAATAGTATTTCCCTTAGAATTTTCTTACAAATTTTGAGGCCTGGTGACACTAGATCTAGCCAAACACTTGGTTTTCCCAAACCAAATGCCAAAACAACGATTTTGGATTTCGTACTTGGTACTTAAAAGGAAGGCTTTTTTTTCCTCCTTTGATTTCTGTTGTGCATAAAATAATAAATAATAAATAATAATAATAATATAAAAAATATAAATAAAAATATAAATAATAAATAAATAAGAAAAAGGGTGCCACGTGGCACGAACAAAGCGCGCCACATGGCACGATGGGAAATACTCTCCCGCACTGTGGCGAGAGAGTTTCCCGCACTATGGCGGGAGAGTCTCCCACCTCATTGCTAAGCGCGCCATATGGCGCTTGGAGAATGCGACACGTGGCGCGCAGGGGAGCATGCGAGAGGCTACCCTCCCGCACATTGGCGGGAGGCTACTCCCGCAAAAGAGGCTGAATGCCTCATGTATCTTGGCGCCACGTGGCGCAAGGAGAGTGCGCCACGTGGCGCTAATGGAAAAAACTTGCTCACTATTATTTGATATTGGGGTTTTTAGATAATTTGACCCTTTAATATTTTTTATTCTACAAATGCGTGAGACAATAAAAAATATTTTATTATTGGATAAATGCGTAATTAAAGCTGAAATCAATCCTTATAAAAGGGATCAGGTATGATTCATGAAAAAATTTCTCATTTGCTTTACAGAAACTCTGTCAAATTCTCTATCTGACTTAGGCATCGGAGTGCTTACGCAAGGAAAAATCCCTGCGTCCCTCTGATCATTATTTTTTTGCAGAATCTTTAGTAACACTTGGCACAAAAATCAAAGTGAAGACGTCAACAATTCGTTACAGTTGTAATTGAGCAACAACAATTGGCATCGTCTGTGGGAAAATGACAAAAAGTCAAATTCTCTATTAAAATGGTGAAAACACGTTCGACAGCGGCAACAAATTTGGGAGAAGAGAATTTTGTGAGTCCTCCTACCAGACCTGGGAGAGGACAGGAGCAGAATGGAGGAGGAGCTAGAGTTGCCACAGTTTCCCTTGATGAATTTGAGGCTTTGAAGCACTAAATTTGAGGCTTTGAACTCTATTAAAATGGTGAGAACACGTTCGACAGCGGCAACAAATTTGGGAGAAGAGAATTCTGTGAGTCCTCCTGCCAGACCTGGGAGAGGACAGGAGCAGAATGGAGGAGGAGATAGAGTTGCCACAGTTTCCCTTGACATATTTGAGGCTTTAAAGAGCCAAAACGAGCAGACTACTACAGCGTTGAGGGCAATGGTGGATTTCTTCAAAACTGCACTGCCACAGTTCAATCTACCCCAAAAAATGCAGCAGATGGTAGGAGAGAATATCCCGAGGCAGACTTGTGAGAGAGGTCAACCCTCTGCGGTGGCGAATACGGGACAAGGAGAATGGGGACAGAATAATGCTGCAAGGCTGATGCAAGACCCTGTCGCAGGCCTAAAGGACAACTCTGTCTCATCTCTAAGGGAGTACCTTGCCGCGGAGATGGTGAGGATGAACACTATCGCAGGTCTGAGGATGAACTCCGTTGCAGCTCTGGTGGAAAATACTACCGCAGCTCTGGAGGGCTACCCTACCGCAGGTCTGAGGATGAACACTGCCGTAGGTCTGAGATTGAACTCTGTCGCATGTTTGAGGGTGAACTCTACCGCAGGTCTGGAGGTAAACCTTGTCGCAGGTATGAGATTGAACTCTGTCGCAGGTCTGGAGGTGAACCCTGTCGCATCTCTGGAGGTAAACCCTGTCGCAGGTCTGAGGATGAACCCTGCCACAGGTCTGGAGGTGAATCCTACCGTAACTCTGAGGGTGAACACTACCGCAGGTCTAGAGGTGAACCCTACAGCATCTTTGAGGGTGAACACTGCCACAGGTATAAGGTTGATGAACCATGTCGTAGGTCTGAAGGATAACCCTATCTCACCTCTGAGCGAGAACTCTGTCGCTACACTGGAGAATAATCCTGCCGCAAATCTGAGGGAGAACCCTGCCGCAGGTTTGAGGAAACACCTTATCGCAAGATGGAGAGAGGTAAACCCTGTCGCAGGTCTGAGGCGGATGAACTCTGCCGCAGAGTACAGAAGGCAGATTTCTGTCGCAGAATTTGAACGACCTGACTTTGAAGTTCGCGGATCTGGGGAGCGGTAGAGACAGAGTACTGGATAGAATAATTATGACTTCCAAGAATATTTAGAAGATCCAAGGTCGAATTACGGAATGGGAGGTGCAGGAAGAAGGGACACAGTGCAGGCTCTTAGAGGGAGGGAAACTATGAACGATGAGGAGATCCATAGTCGGGGAGCAGACCGTGTGCGAAATCCCCGAAACAGAGGAAGAAAGGATTCTTACTACTCAGACTCTTCTAGTGCCGAAGAAAGGGAAGCACACTCGACCCGAGCTCGAAAAACGTTGAGAAAGTCATTAAAAGGATTCTGGAGAGGAAGAAGTTAGTGTCTCATGAAGAAAATCAGAGAAGAAAAATCTCATTCAGTACAGCGATAATAGGAAAACCACTGCCCCCAAAGTTTAAGATACCACAAATAACAGCATATGCCGGGAAAACTGACCTTTTTGACTATGTTGAAAATTACAAGTCGTTAATACTACTACATGGATGGGAAGATGAGGTTATATGTAGGGCATTCTCCTTGACCTTAACTGGCCACGCACTGAAATGATTCAACAATCTACTGAAATGGTCTATCTTGTCTTTCAATCAGTTGGGGAGTGAATTTCTAAAGGCTTTTGCGATAAATAGCCAGAAAAGGAAGGAGGCCACTTATCTGCTCACCCTAAGACAAGGGAACAAAGAATCACTAAAAAGTTATGTCGATCGATTTCGTGATGCTACTTTTGAGGTACGTGATCTACAAGTTGGGGTAGCGGTAACAGTCATGCTACAGGGGACCATGTTTGAAAGGCTCCAAGAATCATTATCTTTGGATCAACCAATGACAGTTTCAGACTTATTCTCTAGAGCGAATAAATATATTGCTCAAGAGGAAGTGATGAAAATGATACCAACACAGGACATGAAAGAAGGAAGGAAACAGGAAAGAGAGCCCGATTATAAAAATACAGAAAGATCAGATAAAGCCCCAAAATTTAAGTATGATAATTACACACGATTTATTGAACCACGTGCTTCAATTTTACCAGCGATAGAAAGAAGTGGGATGCTTCAATTCCCCATGAGAGGTGAAGGGAACTTAGGACGAGATAATAGGTCCTACTATAGTTTTCATTTTGCATTTGGACATGCAACCGAGAAATGTCAGGAACTGATGAACCAACTTGAAAAATTGACTAGAGAAGGGAAGCTAGACCGTTATGTATGGAGGAATGAAAGGATTTGATACCCCGCTCGTGGCCGAGGACACAATAGACCGCGTGATAAACGTGACAATGATAGAGAAAATATGAGGAGAAACAAAGAAAGAGGAAATGAGGCAAGAAGGGGAGAACGTAGTGTTGAGTTAATGTATTTTGAAATGACAAAACAAGTAAATTCAATAATATAAAGATGACATAAAAACATGTTTAGAAGTTATAAGTACCAGAACTTGAGTTTCTGTAGATAAGAGATCGATCTGGGTTATGAGAGATCGATCTCCTGGGTTTTCTATAGATGAGAGATCGATCTCCTGGATTTTCTTAGATGAGAGATCGATCTCAGGAAGACATGAGATCGATCTGCCAAGCTTTGAACCTATACAAAGGTATTGAGGAAAAGAGAGATCGATCTATAAGGGTTATGAGATCGATCTGCCTAATACTGGAATTGTGGAGATCGATCTGATCTTGGAAGAGATCGATCTCCCTTAAAGCAAAGACTGTAGATCGATCTGTAAGATCGATCCACACTCAAACAGAGAGCTTGTGAGATCGATCTGATAAGAAAGAGATCGATCTCCTCAAAGTCAGAGAGCTAAGGAGATCGATCTGGGTTATTGAGAGATCGATCTCCCCTCTACGAGATTACATGACAGATCGATCTGTAGATCGATCTTGCCTTAAACAGAGAGATTGGAAGATCGATCTGCCTATTCAACAGATCGATCTCCCCTATCATTTTCAAATTAAGAGATCGATCTGCTAACCTATGAGATCGATCTCCTTGTATTATTGTGCTTTGATCTTGCAGGATTTATAACTAAGAGATCGATCTGGCCAAGATGGCAGATCGATCTGGCCAAGATGGCAGATCGATCTGGCACTCTACTGGAGGTACCCAACGGCTAGTTCTGCAAAAATCTCAACGAGAAAAATAGTATTTAATGCTCCAACCACCAATCCTTCAGTATTTAACCAAGCATTGAAGACAATGAGAAGAGAGACACTATTGCTGCACATTTCTTACATTCTCAAGAGTTTAATACTTTCATTCCTTGTGTCTTCATTCCTCATTTATTGAGTTTGTTGTATAAGCTTAAGTGCAAAAGCTGTAATTGTCATACCCACATTAAAAACTTGATTCTGTATTCATCCTTACCTTAAAAGAGAAGAGGATTGTTCCTCAGTGAGATAAAATTGTAAAAGGGGTGAATACATCTTTGTATTGCAAAGGGTAGAGAGGTTATTCCTTAACCTGAAAAAGGAAGATTGTAACTTCTGTTGAAGGAGAGAAAGAAAGCACTTGACAAGAAGGTCAAGGAGAGATGACGTAGGCAAGAGTTTGGTTGAACCTCTATAAGCGATTGTGTTTGTTTCTCTCTTCCCTATCTTTCATTAATTGTTTAATTTTATTATATTGCTCACTATCATTTGCTGATTAAATTAGGATTAATTTAAAATTTTCCATTAACATTAGAAAACCGATTCACCCCCTCTCGGTAGAGCGAACAATTGGTATCAGAGCTAGGACTCTTTAATCACATAGGAATAACTTCCTAAGAGTTAGAAACGATCAAATGGCTCACAACAATGTAGCAACTAGTTTGGTAGGAGAGGGGCACTCTACGGTTAGACCTCCTATGTTCAATGGAGAACATTATGCCTATTGAAAGACTAGGATGATGTTATTTATTCAAGCAAATGATTATGAGGTGTGGAGGATTATAATTAAAGGACCTCAAATCCCTACAAAGAGAATAGAGGGAAGAGATATCCCTAAAGAAGAAGATGAATGGGATTCAAATGATATTAAATGTGCTCAGCTAAATGCTAAAGCTATGCACACTTTATTTTGTGCCTTAGGTCCAAATGAATACAATAGAGTCTCCGACTGTGATAATGCCAAACAAATTTGAGACAAATTGGCAATAACTCATGAGGGTACAACCCAAGTGAAGGAGACCAAGGTAGGGATGCTCACACATGATTATGAGCTTTTTAGGATGAAGGAAGGAGAATCAATTAGTGATATGTTCACTAGATTCACAGATGTAATTAATGGATTAAAGTCCTTAGGAAAGATATACTCTAATATTGAAATGGTCAAGAAGATATTAAATAGCTTACCTAAATCATGGGAAGCTAAAGTGACTGCAATTGAGGAATCTAAGGATCCTCACACATTGTCTTTAGATGAATTAATAGGATCACTACTCACTTATGAGATGAAATTAAGAAGAAATGAAGAGCCACCCAAGAAAGTGGGACTTGCTCTAAAATCCACTGCTCAAGAGGAGATTAAGAATGAGAGTGGTAGTGAAGAGGACCTTGAGATGGCAATGTTTGCCAAAAGATTTAACAAGTTCATGAGGATGAGAGCTAGTGGTAGTAATAGGAGAAACAATAAGAGAGATCAAGAAGAAGTAGGTAGAAAAGATTCAATTGTGTGTTATGAATGTAAAAAATCAGGACACATAAAATTTAACTGCCCTCTTCTTAAAAGGTCCAATGATAGGTTCTACAAAAAGAAGGTAATGGTGGCAACATGGAGCGACAGTGACTGCTCCGATGATGACTCAAATGAGGACATTGCCAACTTGTACTTCATGGCTATTGAGGATGAAAAGGTAACTTCAAACCTCAATGAATATTCCTTTGATGAATTGCAAGATGCCTTTGATGATCTTGCATTAGAGTATAAATGCATGAGCATGAAATATAAAAAGATAATATCCAAATTAAGAAAAGAAAATGAGTTGATGCTAAGGGACAAATTAGAATGCGAAAAGAAACTAGAAATTTCAAATCGTGAAATTTGTGACCTTAAAGAGAAAAATGGCAACCTACATAATTCCTTTAATAGGTTCCACATGGGTCAAAAAAAGTTGGATAGCATGCTAGAGACCCAAATGGCATTCTTTGACAAAAATGGGTTAGGATATAATGCAAAAAGTAGAGAGACTCATCTTAAAAGCTTTGTTGCTAGAAATAATATAAATAAACTATCAACTTCTTGTTCATATTGCAATAGGAAGGGACATGCATCACATAATTGCAATATAAAAATGAGATCTCTTAAAGGAAAAATAGTAAAAAGGATATGGATTCCAAAAGAAGTAATTCACTTCAAGAATGTTAATGCATTAGCTAAATGGATCCCAAAGGGATCAAGAACTGCATTCACTAACCTCAAAGGACCCAAGAGAATTTGGGTACCTAAGACTTGAGTTGGAATCTTTTTGTAAGTGATTGAGCATGGCCACAAAGCTAAAACAAAGGAAGCATGGTACTTGGATAGTGGATGCTCAAGGCACATGACGGGTGATAGAAGCCACTTCAATTCTTTTAAATCAAAAGTTGGTGGAGAAGTCACATTTGGGGACAACTCCAAAGAAGTTGAAGGAAGTGGCTCAATAGGTAATGACTATTTTTCATTAGAAAAGGTATTACTTATTAGGGGTCTAAAGCATAACTTACTAAGCATAAGTCAATTTTGTGACAAAGGTTATAAAGTAATTTTTGATTGCATGAAATGTCATGTTGTAGATCCTAAGTCAAACAAAGTTCTTTTTCTAGGTCATAGGCAAGGTAATGTATATATTGTCTATCTTAATAAACTCAAAAATGAAAATATATGCCTAATGGTAGACAATAAAAAGGAATCTTGGTTATGGCATAGAAGACTAGGTCATGCTAGCATGCATGTGCTATCTAAGTTAGCTAGAAAGGATCTAGTCATAGGTTTACCCAAGCTATCATTTGATCATGAAGAAATATGTGAAGCTTGTGTTAAAGGAAAACATAAAATGACAACATTTAAGCCTAAGAATATTGTATCCACCACTAGGCCTCTTCAATTACTTCACTTAGATTTATTTGGACAAACTAGAACAACTAGCCTAGGTGGGAAACACTATGGATTTGTAATAGTTGATGATTACACTAGGTTCACTTGGGTGTTCTTTTTAAGAGTGAAAAATGAAGCCTTAGAAAAATTCATAGCCTATACAAAAATTACTCAAAATGAAAAAGGGTATACAATAACTAGCATTAGAAGTGATCATGGCAAGGAATTCGAAAACATAGGATTTGATGAGTATTGCAATGATCAAGGAATTAGTCATAATTTTTCAGCCCCTAGGACACCTCAACAAAATGGAGTAGTTGAGAGAAGGAATAGAACCTTGGAAGAAATGGCTAGAACCATGTTGTGTGAGAATAATTTACCAAAGTATTTTTGGGCTGAAGCTATAAACACATCTTGCTATATAATTAATAGAGCTATCATTAGACCCATGCTAAAGAAAACTCCTTATGAGCTTTACAAAGGTAAGAAGCCTAATATTAGCTACTTCCATCCTTTTGGTTGCAAATGTTTTGTCTTAAATAATGGTAAAGATAATTTAGAAAAATTTGATGCCAAAAGTGATGAAGGAATCTTTCTAGGGTACTCATTGAATTCAAAGGTTTATAGAGTATATAACAAAAGAACATTAATGGTTGAAGAATCTATTCATGTTATATTTGATGAGTCAAATAATGTATCTAAAGATTCAACCAATGATGAGGATGTTGGAATATTTGATGAAAACTTG
This sequence comes from Firmiana major, assembly GCA_033439115.1. NCBI lineage: Eukaryota > Viridiplantae > Streptophyta > Magnoliopsida > Malvales > Malvaceae > Firmiana > Firmiana major. Next base: position 78,023,633 of record CM065898.1, on the reverse strand, counting down.
GAGGAAATTCCAAACTTAGAAGATGATTTATTAGAAAAACTTGACTTGAATAAAGAAGATGAAGAAGAAATAGAGATATTAGAGAGAGAGTCTAGAGCACCAAGAGAGTTAGGATATGTAAAAGATTGTGAAATAGTAGGAGATCCAACTCTTGGAGTTAGAACTAGATCATCTCTAAAAAATATGTGTCAATATATAGCCTTTGTATCTCAAATAGAGCCTAGGAATGTCAATGAAGCCTTAGATGACAATAATTGATTCCTAGCAATGCAAGAAGAATTAAATCAATTTGAGAGAAGCAAAGTATGGAAACTAGTTCCTAGGCCTAGTGATCACTCTATAATTGGAACTAAATGGATATTCAAGAACAAGATGGATGAAAATAGTGTGATCATAAGGAACAAGGCTAGGTTAGTTGCACAAGGATATAGACAAGAGGAAGGTATAGATTATGATGAAACCTATGCACCGGTAGCTAGATTAGAGGCAATAAGAATGTTACTTTGCCTTTGCATGCTATAAAAACTTCAAGTTATATCAAATGGATGTAAAAAGTGCATTCTTAAATGGTTTCATTAATGAAGAAGTCTATGTTGAACAACCTCCTGGCTTTGAAAATCATGAATTTCCTGAACATGTTTTTAAATTATCTAAGGCACTCTATGGCTTGAAACAAGCTCCTAGAGCTTAGTATGAAAGGTTGTCAAAATTCTTAATAGAAAAGAGATTTTCAAGAGGAAAAGTGGATACCATCTTATTCATCAAAAATAAAAATAAAGATTTACTAGTTGTACAAGTGTATGTGGATGATATTATTTTAAGTTCAACTAATGAGTCTTTATGTCAAGAGTTTGCTAAGATCATGTAAGGAGAATTTGAAATGAGCATGATGGGAGAACTCACATTCTTCTTGGGACTTCAAGTAAAACAAACAAAAGATGGAACCTTCATCAATCAAGCAAAGTATACTAAGGATTTGCTCAAGCAATTTGGAATGGACAATTGCAAACCTCAAGCAACTCCAATGGGCACCAACATCAAGCTTGATAAGGATGAAAGTGGTAAGTGTGTAGACACTAAACTCTATAGGTCTATGATTGGCTCATTGCTTTATTTAACTGCAAGTAGACCAGATATTTTGTTTAGTGTATGCCTTTGTGCTAGATTTCAATCCTCTCCTAGGGAATCACATTTATTAGCCACTAAAAGGATCTTTAGATACCTTAAGGACACTCCCTCTCTAGGACTTTGGTACCCCAAGGACTCTACCTTTGCACTTCATGCATTTTCAGATTTTGGGGGATGCAAAATAGATAGGAAAAGTACTTCAGGTACTTGTCAATTCTTAGGAAATAGATTAATCTCTTGGTTCTCTAAGAAACAAAATAGTGTGGCTCAGTCCACAACTGAAGCTGAATACATAGCAGCAGGTAGTTGTAGTGCTCAAGTGTTGTGGATTAAACAACAAATGAAAGATTATGGTATTGATATGAAACAAGTCTCTATTAAATGTGATAATACCAGTGCCATTAATCTATCTAAAAATCCTATTCAACACTCTAGAACCAAGCACATAGAGATTAGGCATCACTTCCTTAGAGACCATGTGCAAAAGGGGGATATAATTCTAGAGTACATTGACACTTTACATCAAATAGCTGATATATTCACCAAACCCCTTGATAGAGAGGTTTTGTATCCTTAGAGGTGAATTAGGACTCATGAATATCCCTTATGATATTTATGCTTCAAAATCTTGGTTTTAAGTTTATTTTAAAAGAGTTTTACAAAGATTTTTCTGGGCAACAAGGATGAGAGATCGATCTCCCATCAATATAGATCGATCTCCATACTTCCAACAAGCCTAAAACATTAAGGTTAAGCTAAGCAGATCGATCTTCTATCCATAAGATCGATCTCCTTACGCCTCTGTTAAACAGCAGATCGATCTGTGCATACGACAGATCGATCTCTTCAAGCCTCTGTATTCTGAAGATCGATCTATGCATTTGGCAGATCGATCTCCCTAAGTCTCTGTCAAACAGCAGATCGATCTGTGCATGCGACAGATCGATCTCCTTAAGCCTCTGTTAGCCAACAGATTGATCTGTGCATACGACAGATCGATCTCTTTGGGCTTCTGGAACTGACAGATCGATCTGTCGTCTCGACAGATCGATCTCCTGTGCCCTGGACTATAAAATCTGGCGAAAAATTTCCAAATTTCAAAACTCCAAATTCTCAAATCCTTAAAGCTCCTGTCGCACATCCTCTCTCAATTCTCCCTCCAGATCGATCTTCGGTAAGAATCTTGCCTAAATCTCTCATCAATCAGGGTCAAGTAACCTACATTGGTAAATTTTTCTTCAAAATTTGTCCAGTTTTTGTGTAATCTTAGTTAGGGTAATTTTTACACTGTTCCATTGGATAGGTATCTAGAGAACTAGCCTTAAGATTCAACCTAGTGTCTAGAACCATACCTCGACTTAAGAGAGTAGGCCAAAAACCTCCCCGATCTAATGTAGAACCCGGGTCATCCTCTCAATCCATTCCTCCCTCTTCCGTTGCTACCTTCAACAGGTGTTTTAAAACACCTACGAAAAGGAAGCGCTTTGAAGAATATTTTTCTACCATGCCAATTAAACATTGGCATACAATCGATTTCTCTTTCCTAAACCGCATTGATTTTTTGTATCTGTCTAAATTTGAAGATTTTGGTTGGATGTCTTTCCTAAAAATCAATACTCTCGTACCTCCAAATATCGTTCGAGCATTCTTCTCTAATGCCGAACTCACCTATGATCCTATCGACCCCTGTAATATTCTCGGGTTTACAACGTATGTCATGGGAAGATCCATTGCCGTAGATACTGAAATTCTAGCCCAAGCCTTCGACATACGTAATGAAGGATTGACAAACGAAGATGAGGAAGTCCCTTTGGAGTTTGATATTCCCAGGGATAAGGCGAGTGATCTCCCGATGCACCCCCGGCTACTCCATCTCATCATATCGTGGAACCTTCGACCATTTGGTACCCGTCACTCCATCATTAGGCGGTTAGATAGGTTCTGGATTCACCACCTTCACTCCACCAGTCAAAAACCCAACCTCGTCCACTTTATCTTTCAAGACTGGTTGAAGATTGTACGCGGCCAAGCCACAACGATCGTGTTTCCACAACCATTGGCGTACTTTCTCCAACGACTCAAAGTGGATAGCAGCTGCGAAACGTATGAAATGCCCTCTCCCAAGAGCGTCCTCAACATCGGGACACTCTATCACATGGGCTACTACAAGGACTTTCGGGGTGACTGGAAGAAGAAGAGGGAACAGCAGTCTGCTGAAGCTATGGAGGAAGATCCCTCCGATGAGCCTATGGATCCACCTGCTGCACCGACTGCGGGTCCATCATCCTCGACTCCTCAGCCCATTGCACCTGCTACCTCAATCACTGATATGGAGTCCATTGTGACAATGTTGAGTACACTGAACCGAAAGATCGATGAAGGCTTTGCAAACCTTCATGCAACTCAGCAGCGGATGTTCGAGGAACTGAACCGCAAAGTGGATGCAGGCTTTGCAAATCTTCACGAGACTCAAGAGGCGATGTTTGATGAGCTTCAAGTCACTCGCACTCACGTTGAGGATCTCATGGATCGATTTCCTCCTCCACCATAGGACTTAGTTGCTAGATCTAGTTTTGTTATATGTTTTCATTACTCTTTGTTGTTTAAACTCAATTTGCTTGAATGGACTGCCCTTTGTGTTATTGAATGAAGTGTTAATTTGAAATGACAAAGTATTGTTTAGATTTCCTTTTTCCCATTGATATGACAAAAAGGGGGAGAAGAAATAATGTTAAGAACACATGCGTGTGTTAAAACATGTTTAAATCATTTTAAGAATCATATCTAATGGATTAAAAGGAATGATTAAAATGAGGGGGAGTTAAGAAAGTTTAGAGATCAAAAGCCAAAAGTAAGGGGGAGTTTACAAAAAGGGGGAGTTTGTGCAAAATGAAAATAGGCAACTAAACATGTTGATTGAATAGGTTTTGTCATATCAAAAAGGGGGAGATTGTTGAGTTAATGTATTTTGAAATGACAAAACAAGTAAATTCAATAATATAAAGATGACATAAAAACATGTTTAGAAGTTATAAGTACCAGAACTTGAGTTTCTGTAGATAAGAGATCGATCTGGGTTATGAGAGATCGATCTCCTGGGTTTTCTATAGATGAGAGATCGATCTGGGTTATGAGAGATCGATCTCCTGGGTTTTTCTTAGATGAGAGATCGATCTCAGGAAGACATGAGATCGATCTGCCAAGCTTTGAACCTATACAAAGGTATTGAGGAAAAGAGAGATCGATCTATAAGGGTTATGAGATCGATCTACCTAACACTGGAATTGTGGAGATCAATCTGATTTTGGAAGAGATAGATCTCCCTTAAAGCAAAGACTGTAGATCGATCTGTAAGATCGATCCACACTCAAACAGAGAGCTTGTGAGATCGATCTGGTAAGAAAGAGATCGATCTCCTCAAAGTCAGAGAGCTAAGGAGATCGATCTGGGTTATTGAGAGATCGATCTCCCCTCTACGAGATTACATGGTAGATCGATCTGTAGATCGATCTTGCCTTAAACAGAGAGATTGGAAGATCGATCTGTGTAAGACCCGAATTTAATTAAAATACGAAATGAATGAGTATTCGTGAAGGGAAGTCAGGTTAAATTAATCCCGAACACGTGTAAGGACAAAATGGTCAAAAGACCGAAGGTCGGTATAATTTCGATAAGAAAATTTAATTAAAAATATGGATTTGAGAAATCTTGATCAATAAAGGTGAAATAAATTTATTTTAGGTTAAATTGATCAAGATATTAATTTATGAGAATTAATCGGGATTTTTAGTTCAGAAAAATAATCCCGAAAATAATCAAAAAATATACCGAAAAGTCATTCGAGACAATATCCCGAAAATAAGGAGAAATTATACCCGAAAAAGGGTTAAAATATAATAAATAAATTAAATAAAATTAAATTAATTAATTTAGAATTAAATAATAATTTTAAGGATATTTTAAGAGATATTTTGGATTTTTATAGAGTATTTTAATGAATAGTATAATAATTAAAATAAATAATAATAATAAAAATAATTAATAATAATTAAAAAAAGAAACGAAACAGAAAACAAAAAAAACGCGAAAGGAGACGAAGAAAACGGAAGCAGCAAACCGAGACCACCGACGGACCACCACCGACGATCCTTGATCGCCGACGACCACCGAAAAATGGAGAGGAGAGGCCGGCGACCTCCCTGGTACCGACAGCACCACCAACCGACGCCGGAGGAAGCCGAAATCGGCAGGAGAAAATCGCGGAAGAGAAAAGGAAACGACGGCCGATCGGCGTCGATTCAGGCCCGACCGACGGCCACCGAACGTCCCCGAGGCCAAGACGAGCAGATTGGTGGTGGTGGCAGCCACCGAAACCGGCGGACGGCGTCGAAAACGGCGGAAAAGGAAAGTGGGTACCGACGGAAGAGGAGAACGGTCGGACCGACGGCATTCCGGCGACCCCGACCGAAGCCGAGGCCAGATTCGAGATGCGGACGACCTTGCGGAGCCACTGGCGGTGGAAGCCGGCAGAGAACCGGCCGGCAAGGTGATGAACCGGTGGTGAACCGGTAGAACCGGAGAGAATCGGCGGTCTGAACCGGTCCGAACCGGATTGAACCGGTTCAGCCAAAAAGAGGAAGGAAAAAGGGAGAAAAAGGGAAAAAAAAAAGAATAAAAATTTGGGGAAACTTTCAGTGATGCAATCGAGTTTCGGTTAAGTCGATAAGCGGTCAAATTGACCGATTTAAATTTTGGAGTATTTAATTTAATTAATTTTGGGCCGAAAACTTACCCGAAAAAATTATGAAATTATGTAGCTCGACGATTGGCATCCACCGAGAGCTCGAGATAGCCTCGATTTGCGGACTAGCATGGAATCTCGGGTAAGTAACCCTTATTTACGACAATTACCTCGTTAGGCGTGATATTGATTTAATTTCCGCATAAATTGAATTAAATTATGGAAATTTAGATAAATTGTCGTAAATGATCGATTTAGCTATTCGAGAATTAGAACGAGGCCCAATAAATTATTAGTGGGCCCAATGAGCCCAATAGACCTCGATAAAGCAAAAATTAAGTGAAAAACGGGCTTAAGGCCGATTAAGGCCCATTAAGGTGCAATCGGGCCCAATAGGGGTAAATGGGCCCAACGATTTAAATTAAGCCCAGAAAATAGAAAATAATATTAAATTGTATGTTATCTGACCTGAGGAATATTGATACGCAGTTCCGGGCATTGGATTGAGAGCATATCGGACTGCGCGACGAGACAACAGTGGAAAAGAAAAGGTCAGACTCGATAGGAAAATAAGGTAAGGGAATTCTGCGGACTGCTAGAGGTAACTTTACGTGATTTTAAGTTCATTTGCAGTCTTTAAAAATTACCTGAAGGGTCTAGAGGTCAAATAATAATTTTAGTGCCCCAGATGGGCAAATTATCAAAATACCCTTGTTAAGGGTAAAATTTACAAAGTTAGGAAAAATTGAGAGGAGCAAGAACAAGAGGTTCTTACTCATTCTGGAGGTGTTTTGATGCATGCATTAGTAGGCTGGCTAACCTTGAAAGAAAATGTACAGCATTGCATACTTTCAACGTGAAATTGTTTTGAAAACTATTTTGAGGAAACAGAGCCGCCTACGTGTTTTATTGGCATGTGACGTGCTAGAGCTCAGCTCGCACGATATTTTTGATTTGTGTGATGCACGCATTAGTGCTGGAGCGAGAGCTCGCACTAGAGTTTTACATGCATAGGTGCTGGAGTCCAACTCGCACCAGATTCTTATATATATAAATGATTTTCGTGACAGGGTGCTAGAGTCTAACTCGCACCATATTTTTATATGATTTTGAGACAGGTGTTAGAGCTTCGCTCGCACCAGATTTTTATACGGTTTGCATACAGAGTGCTAGAGCTTAGCTCGCACTAGATTTACTTGATTTGATGAGAGTGCTGAGCATCGCTCGCACTGATTTTATGAGAACATGTGATGAGCCGTGCTTGGAGCATCGGGTAGACTGTGTGTCACCGATTAAATAGGCCCGCACGTGCGTTTTGAGACATGGCATGTTAAAACAACCTGATGAGCCCGAACGAGGGATAAGGGTTAGAGAAACAACCAGATGAGCCCGAACGAGGGATAAGGGTTAGAAAAAAAAACAACCTGATGAGCCCGAACGAGGGATAAGGGTTAGAGAAACAACCTGATGAGCCCGAACGAGGGATAAGGGTTGGAGATCCACCTGATGAGCCCGAACGAGGGATAAGGGTTGAAGGACCAGCTGATGAGCCCGAACGAGGGATAAGGCTGGGGGTCCACGGAGTACGATGTACCGTGCAAGTAGCATGGAGTATGATGTACCGTGTGTTATCTTTGCATACGTTGGTATCTTTGTGATACTTGGTATCTTTGTGATACGTTAGCATCTTCGGATGCATGGGATCGGATAAGACTGACGGGTTGGATTGACCCACCTCCCTGGCGGTTCCCGATCAGGGTGAGACCTCGCACACTATGATCCGTGTAGCTAGAGGGACTCACGAGGACACATATGGCCATAGTCCTGGTTATTTGCCAATATACAGACGTTGCCTAGTCTCGCATGTCGTCGATTTTGATGAAATCAAATTGGGTTTTAAACTAAATTTGCATGATGGTATTTCCATGCTTTTCAAAACCCATGTGTGATGTATACCGATTTTCATGGTTTTGTGTGAGTCAGGATCACCCGAAGGAGGGGTCGAGTCCTGACTTTATTGTGAAAATTTTAATTGAGAAAGAAATGATTTGAAATAATTGCATGTTGAATTTTCCGTGCAAATGTGTTTTACATAACATCATAACTCATATAATTTGTTTTAAAATGTGTGGAGAAAGGGTGGTTTATGCATGGCACTACGTTCATGTAGGTAGTATGGTTACCTACTTGTTCGTAGGGTTGCCTTACTGAGCTTGATGTGCTCACCCCTTTCATTTTCTCCCACAGATAATCTCCAATTGAAGTTGAGGCGACTCAGTACTGCATTCCGGATATCCGCTGCTGCCCATCAACATAAGGTATAGACACTTGTACATATTGTATCTACATAAGCATAGCACAGTAACATGTTTGTAAGTAACTTTAGGGGATGTATAAATAATGTAAACAATTATAAATGACTGGAGAAGAGTTAAGTTATATGGTAAATGTATGGTGGGACTGGCATTGACGCACAGCCCAATTATTAGTGGAGTGTGGTCACGATTCGAGGACAGGTAAGAATTTAAGTAAATAAACAAAACGCGAAAAATTAACTCTGATTTTTGGGTAGTTTGGGTCGTGACATATAAAGGTGGTATCAGAGCAGCAATTGGTCTGATGTGTGTCAGTGTCAGTAATTAGAAAATTACATCCCCGTGTTACTGTGCTTAGTTAGATACAATAGTGTATATCGAGATGGGTTTGACTAAGAAATGGTTGAGAATGCAGGAATGCCTAATATGAGTCGCGTTAGATGAGATAGTGCACGAGGCAGAGGTCATAGAGGTAGACCTGAGTCTGCTAAATCGTGCTGAGTTGACCTATGAGAATCAGAATGAAATTGGAATAGAGGCGAATGTTGAGAATACCTCACAGAGTCCGACAGAGAGATCGGACAGTATTGAGAGACGCTTCGCCAGATTGGAGCGGAGTGTGGAGATTATTTTGAGGAGCTAATTGCTCAGATTATGAATAAGATCAAAGGGCGCAGCAGAACATTGGTGGAATCCCGCTCGACCCATCTTAAGTGTTAAACATCCATAGCTAAGATAAGAAATCTTATTGGATGTATTCCGGTGACAGGATATCCCGGACATGATTTAAAGGAAAAATTTCTTACACTGCCCAGGAATACTAAATTGATTATGAGTATGAAACTCAGTTATATTCTTTGGCAGATATTACCTCGACATTATGAACAAGTGACAGTTGAGATGTCTAAAAGTTCATGAAATGGCTCAACTTTTGAATTAGAGACTGATTGGCCCGGTGAGATATTACCTATGCCGAGGCAGTGCGCAAATTTACAGTTGGGTAAATAAGAACACGAATTGCACGCCTCTGAGATTGGAAAGGTAGTGAGGGCCGAAATAGAGACAGAAAGAGAATTGAAAATGACAAAAATGTCAAAATGGGAAAATGGCAATTGGTAAAAGATTTAATTTGACGAGTCATGGAGTAAGATAATTGGTAAGGCCCCAGTGCATCCAATTTTGACACTCTTGAGGGCATTGTGATTTGAGGACCCCGACCTGCTACGAAGTAGGGTAGCAGTGTAAGCACTGTATGCAGTGTGAATGTGTGGTGGATACCACGGAAGGAGGGTCTATACCTACACTGTATTGATGAAAATGGTCGTTAAGTGTGGTAAGACGGACCATTGATCTTGATTGCTCAGAGTTGAGCGAGATTGCCCCACAGGAAAGTAAAGAGACAGAGAAAAACTTCGTTAGTATAGCTGCAACGAAAAGGGAGGCAATAGCCGAAAAGAAAAGAAAAAGGAAAGTAGGCTGTTGGACGAAGGCGAGAGGATGTCTTGGACCAGGACACTATTGATGTTTCATGGATGTGGTGTAAGATACCACACTTGTTATGAATAATGAAGTGCATATGTTCATTGATCCTGGTGCCACACATTTATTCATACCGCCTTCATTCGCATATAAGTGAGTAAAAGGCATGAATGCCTACATCATTGGGGACAATTCTGATAAATGAGTACCCCAATAGAGGAGGATTAATTAACGGAATATGGATATAGAGATTTTAAGTTGAAAACAGGGGTGAAAACATCATTGAAGAGTATACTGTAAGTGTTGACAAGTGATAAAAAGGGGTGAAACAGTTGAAATTAAAGGAGTAAAGGATTGTACTCACGGAATGAATAATGAAAGAGTTTTGTCATGAGGGATATACGAAATGAGATGTGCTTAATTTTGAATACAAGATGTATTGGAGTAAGAGGCATATGCTAGGTAAGAACATCCTTACGATATGAAGTCATTAGGATTGAAGCAATTAGTAGCGAATATAAGTTGTGACCACATGGACTGGTATATAAAGTAATTGTGGTTAAGTCTAAGGGTTAATAAAGGTATTTCAAAATACCTCCCCGCCTGAAGACTTGACAGCGTCTAAAAGTATATATATATATAACCTATAACGTGAAATCGATCGTTGTAATAAATACCTTTAGCGTTAGGATACCTTTACTAAAACGATAAGAATATTAAAATTCGATAAATCATAAAGTTTAACATAGTAAAATTTAATAAGAGTCGTTAAGATAAGAAAAGAAATGACGAAGGTTAGTACCTGAAAACGTAAACGATTTTGAAGGATTTTATACGCTTATGCGTAAATAAGTCAAGGATTAGACCGATTTGTAATCATCATTATCGATGAGATATTGGGTATAGTTAAAGTCCAGGGCAAATTATAAGCAACGATTGGAAAAAAAAAAGGCTTTTACAGATGGTTGTTGCGAGTTCTCAATATGGTCTACTTGGTTGACACGTTTAACTATGAAAACGTGGTCTTTGAATGAGATGATAAGTGAGATGATAGATGTGACATGAATTTCGGTGTAGTGAAGTATGAACTGACCACCGTGATTAATTTCACCATACCCAACAGCTCAAGAGATTCTCAGTGAGTATGGATACCTCAAAATTATGAAAGAGCTGTGTATTGATGTATAATGGGAAGATAGTCAAGTATGGAGTCAGACAATTCCTTGATCATGAAATAAACTATCTGACCCATGATTTAAAGTTGACAACAGTATTTGTACCGAGGATATGGTACTATTATGTACATGGTGAGAAATTTTGGATATGCACTGATCATAAAGCCCGAGTATCTGTTTTCACAGAAAGAGGCGAATATGAGAATACATAGTGGGTTAGAGCTTCTGAGAGACTTTGATTATGAAAATTGTACCACCCAGGAAAGGCTAATGTGATGGCTAATGCCTTGAGTATAAAGAGTCTCGGGATGGTACCACATATGATGGTCAAGGAGCGTGAGCTGCTAGAGCAGTTGTGAACCTCAGTATTGATATGATCCCTTCTGATGATGACAGTGATTGTGTGACGGCTAGCCTGAGATTAGAACCGGATGAGAGTGCCCGGATTTGACAGGCTTAGCGTGATGATCGGCAGGATGTCGATGGTTTGGGTCAGATTCAGAAGGGTACAGTGATAGAGTTCACAGAGTATGATAATAATTTACAAAGAGGTTCAGAGACAGTATGAGTGCTCCCCAGGACCACAGTTGATGAAATAGTAATATTGTCAGAAGCTCACTCTTCGGGATATACAGTGCATACGAAAAAAAATAAAAATATATTGAAATCTAAAAAAAGGGTATTGGTGGTCAGATGTGGAAAGAGATATGGTAGAGATTATGGAAAAGTGCCTAGTATGTCAGCAGGATAAGGTAGAGTATTAAAAGTCTACAGAGTTATTGCAGCACCTACCTATATCGACACGGCACGAAAAAATGAGAACAAGTCTCCATAAATTTCGTGATGAGTTACAGAGAACCCAGGTGAATTACAAGGCTATTTGGATGATAGTCGATAGAGTAATTAAGTCTACCCACCTTTTGGTTATGAAATCCCCAGATACTCGGAGTGTGTATAAGGATTTATGTATAAGGAAAGTTGTGAAACATTAAGTAGCGTTCCAGTGAGCATGGTATCATATAGGGATTCCCACTTCACTTCCCACCTCGGAGGATATTTTTAGGAAGCTATGGGAACCCGACTGAGTATTAGCACAGCTTTTCGTCCTCAGACAAATGGTTAGTCAGAGAGAACTGTACAAGTTTTAGAGGATCTGATGAAAGCATGTGCCATTGATTTTATAAGCTCCTGGAATACTCAGTTGATTTCTAATCGAATTAGCCAATAGTGACAGTTGTCACTTGAGTATCGGGATAACAAGATATGAGGCAGTGTATGGCTGTAGGGGTTGTTTTCCCAAATTGGATAAGAAAAAGTGGGTGACAGATAGAATTATTTTTCGACCTTGGATAATAAGTCTCTGAGGATGTTTAGTTAAGGATGAGAGATTAAGAACACCTCAGAGCAGATAGACAAGTATTAGAATTCACCCTTGGTGAATTAGTATGGTTGAAAAGTTACTTGTCTTAAGAGAATAAGGACATAGCGAGCTTTTGGAAGAAGGTAAATTGAGTTTCGCTGGATTGAATATTTTGAGAGATTGGACAAGTGGGAGATAAGACCTGTAGGTGACATTTCCACTTGAATAAGCAGGTACCCACAATGTGTCCCATCTTTTAATGCTTCGAAAATGCTATCCGGATCCAGCATAGGTGATCGAATATGAATTCCAAAAGTTCAGTTTAATGAAAATATAAGAATATTGATAAGTTGATTCGGGCATTAAACAGGAAAGAGAAAGTGATGAGGTTTAAGATAATCTCCCTAATTAAAGTCTTTTGGTAGTGTTACACTCCAGAAAAGATCACATGAGAATTAAAGAAGTATGATACGATCGATGTACCCGGAGTTGTATATGGACTCATATGACTTGGTTCTAATTTGGAGGACCAAATTCTTTAAGTGGGGGAGAGTTGTAAGACCCGAATTTAATTAAAATACGAAATGAATGAGTATTCGTGAAGGGAAGTCAGGTTAAATTAATCCCGAACATGTGTAAAGACAAAATGGTCAAAAGACCGAAGGTCGGTATAATTTCGATAAGAAAATTTAATTAAAAATATGGATTTGAGAAATCTTGGTCAATAAAGGTGAAATAAATTTATTTTGGGTTAAATTGATCAAGATATTAATTTATGGGAATTAATCGGGATTTTTAGTTCAGAAAAATAATCCCGAAAATAATCGAAAAATATACCGAAAAGTCATTCGGGACAATATCTCGAAAATAAGGAGAAATTATACCCGAAAAAGGGTTAAAATATAATAAATAAATTAAATAAAATTAAATTAATTAATTTAGAATTAAATAATAATTTTAAGGATATTTTAAGGGATATTTTGGATTTTTATAGAGTATTTTAATGAATAGTGTAATAATTAAAATAAATAATAATAATAAAAATAATTAATAATAAAAAAAAGAAACGAAACAGAAAACAAAAAAAAAATGCGAAAGGAGACGAAGAAAACGGAAGCAGCAAACCGAGACCACCGACGGACCACCACCGGCGTTCCTTGATCGCCGACGACCACCGAAAAATGGAGAGGAGAGGCCGGCGACCTCCCTGGTACCGGCAGCACCACCAACCGACGCCGGAGGAAGCCGAAATCGGCAGGAGAAAACCGCGGAAGAGAAAAGGAAACGGCGGCCGATCAGCGTCGATTCAGGCCCGACCGACGGCCACCGAACGTCCCCGAGGCCAAGACGAGCAGATTGGTGGTGGTGGCAGCCACCGAAACCGACGGACGGCGTCGAAAACGGCGGAAAAGGAAAGTGGGTACCGACGGAAGAGGAGAACGGCCGGACCGACGGCATTCCGGCGACCCCGACCGAAGCCGAGGCCAGATTCGAGATGCGGACGACCTTGCGGAGCCACTGGCGGTGGAAGCCGGCAGAGAACCAATCGGCAAGGCGATGAACCGGCAGTGAACCGATCGAACAGGAGAGAACCGGCGGTCTGAACCGGTCCGAACCGGACTGAATCGGTTCAGCCAAAAAGAGGAAGGAAAAAGGGAGAAAAAGGGAAAAAGAAAAAGAAGAAAAATTTGGGAAAAATTTCAGTGATGCAATCGAGCTTCGGGTAAATCGATAAGCGGTCAAATTGACCGATTTAAATTTTGGAGTATTTAATTTAATTAATTTTTGGCCGAAAACTTACCCGAAAAAATTATGAAATTATGTAGCTCGATGATTGGCATCCACCGAGAGCTCGAGATAGCCTCGATTTGCGGACTAACATGGAATCTCGGGTAAGTAACCCTTATTTACGACAATTACCTCGTTAGGCGTGATATTGATTTAATTTCCGCATAAATTGAATTAAATTATGAAAATTTAGATAAATTGTCGTAAATAATCGATTTAGCTATTCGAGAATTAGAACGAGGCCCAATAAATTATTAGTGGGCCCAATGAGCCCAATAGGCCTCGATAAAGCAAAAATTAAGTGAAAAACGGGCTTAAGGCCGATTAAGGCCCATTAAGGTGCAATCGGGCCCAATAGGGGTAAATGGGCCCAACGATTTAAATTAAGCCCAGAAAATAGGAAATACAATTAAATTGTATGTTATCTGACCTGAGGAATATTGATATGCAGTTTCGGGCATTGGATTGAGAGCATATCGGACTGCGGGACGAGACAACAGTGGAAAAGAAAAGGTCAGACTCGATAGGAAAATAAGGTAAGGGAATTCTGCGGACTGCTAGAGGTAACTTTACGCGATTTTAAGTTCATTTGCAGTCTTTAAAAATTACCTGAAGGGTCTAGAGGTCAAATAATAATTTTAGTGCCCCCGATGGGCAAATTACCAAAATACCCTTGTTAAGGGTAAAATTTACAAAGTTAGAAAAAATTGGGAGGAGCAAGAACAAGAGGTTCTTGCTCATTCTGGAGGTGTTTTGATGCATGCATTAGTAGGCTGGCTAACCTTGAAAGAAAATGCACAGCATTGCATACTTTCAACGTGAAATTGTTTTGAAAACTATTTTGAGGAAACAGAGCCGCCTACGTGTTTTATTGACATGTGACGTGTTAGAGCTCAGCTCGCATGATATTTTCAATTTGTGTGATGCACGCATTAGTGCTGGAGCGAGAGCTCGCACTAGAGGTTTACATGCATATGTGCTGGAGTCCAACTCGCACCAGATTCTTATATATATATGATTTTCGTGACAGGGTGCTAGAGTCTAACTCGCACCATATTTTTATATGATTTTGAGACAGGGTGTTAGAGAGCTTCGCTCGCACTAGATTTTTATACGGTTTGCATACAGAGTGCTAGAGCTTAGCTCGCACTAGATTTACTTGATTTGATGAGAGTGCTGAGCATCGCTCGCACTGATTTTATGAGAACATGTGATGAGCCGTGCTTGGAGCATCGGGTAGACTGTGTGTCACCGATTAAATAGGCCCGCACGTGCGTTTTGAGACATGGCATGTTAAAACAACCTGATGAGCCCGAACGAGGGATAAGGGTTAGAGAAACAACCTGATGAGCCCGAACGAGGGATAAGGGTTAGAGAAACAACCTGATGAGCCCGAACGAGGGATAAGGGTTAGAAAAAAAAACAACCTGATGAGCCCGAACGAGGGATAAGGGTTAGAGAAACAACCTGATGAGCCCGAACGAGGGATAAGGGTTGGAGATCCACCTGATGAGCCCGAACGAGGGATAAGGGTTGGAGGACCAGCTGATGAACCCGAACGAGGGATAAGGCTGGGGGTCCACGGAGTACGATGTACCGTGCAAGTAGCATGGAGTACGATGTACCATGTGTTATCTTTGCATACGTTGGTATCTTTGTGATACTTGGTATCTTTGTGATACGTTAGCATCTTCGGATGCATGGGATCGGATAAGACTGATGGGTTGGATTGACCCACCTCCCGGGCGGTTCCCGATCAGGGTGAGACCTCACACACTAGGATCCGTGTAGCTAGAGGGACTCACGAGGACACATATGACCATAGTCCTGGTTATTTGCCAATATACAGACGTTGCCTAGTCTCGCATGTCGTCGATTTTAATGAAATCAAATTGGGTTTTAAACTAAATTTGCATGATGGTATTTCCATGCTTTTCAAAACCCATGTGTGATGTATACCGATTTTCATGGTTTTGTGTGAGTCAGGATCACCCGAAGGAGGGGTCGAGTCCTGACTTTATTGTGAAAATTTTAATTGAGAAAGAAATGATTTGAAATAATTGCATGTTGAATTTTCCATGCAAATGTGTTTTACATAACATCATAACTCATATCATTTGTTTTAAAATGTGTGGAGAAAGGGTGGTTTATGTATGGCACTACGTTCATGTAGGTAGTATGGTTACCTACTTGTTCGTAGGGTTGCCTTACTGAGCTTGATGTGCTCACCCCTTTCATTTTCTCCCACAGATAATCTCCAGTTGAAGTTGAGGCGACTCAGTACTGCATTCCGGATATCCGCTGCTGCCCATCAACATAAGGTATATACACTTGTACATAGTGTATCTACATAATGTTGAGTTAATGTATTTTGAAATGACAAAACAAGTTAATTCAATAATGTTAAGATGATATACAAACATGTTTAGAGGTTATTAGTACCAGAACTTAGAGTTCTGCTGATGAGAGATCGATCTGGGGTATGAGAGATCGATCTCCTGGGTTTTTACTTGATGAGAGATTGATCTCATGATGGAAGAGATCGATCTGGCAAGCCTTAAATCTGTACAAAGGTATTTAGGAAGAATGAGATCGATCTGCAAGGGTTAAGAGATCGATCTGGCTAATGCTAGAGTTGAGAGATCGATCTGGTCGATGAAGAGATCGATCTCCCTTAAGAGCTTAAGACTATAGATCGATCTGAGAGATCGATCCACATTCAAACAGAGAACTTATGAGATCGATCTGGTAAGGAAGAGATCGATCTCCTCAAAGTCAGAGAGCTAAAGAGATCGATCTGTGTTGTTGAGAGATCGATCTCCTCTCTACGAGAGTGCATGGCAGATCGATCTGGAGATCGATCTTGCCTCAAACAGAGAGACTAGGAGATCGATCTGCCTATTCGACAGATCGATCTGCCTCATTATTTTTAAACTAACAGATCGATCTGCTAACCTATGAGATCGATCTCCTTGTGTATTTGTGCTTCAATCTTGCAGGATTTATAACTAAGAGATCGATCTGGCCAAGAAGGCAGATCGATCTGGCACTCTACTGGAGGTACCCAACGGCTAGTTTCTGCAAAACACAACGGAAAGAATAGCATTTAATGCTCCAACTACCAATCCTTCAGTATTTAACCAAGCATTGAAGACAAAGAGAATAGAGACACTATTGCTGCATATTCCAAACATTCTCAAGCTTTAATTCTTTCATTCTTTGTGTCCCTATTGCTCATTTATTGAGAATCATTGTAAAAGCTTAAGTGCAAAAAGCTACATTTGTCCTACCACTTTAAAGCCTTATATTGTATTCAGTCTTATCTTAAAAGAGAAGAGGATTGTTCCTCAGTGAGAGTAAATTGTAAGAGGCTGAATACTTTTTCTGTATTGCTAAGGGTAGAGAGGTTATTCCTTAACCTGCAAAAGGAACTGTGTAAGCTCTATTGAAAGAGAGAAAGAAAACACTTGACAAGAAGGTCAAGGAGAGAGGACGTAGGCAAGAGTTTGGCCGAACCTCTATAAACGATTGTGTTTGTTTCTCTCTTCCCTACTCTGCATTAAATTGTTATACTGCACTATATTGCTCATTATCATTTGTGATTAAATTGTGATTAATTTTTAATTTGCCTTAATTGTTAGAAAACCGATTCACCCCCCCTCTCGGTAGAGCCAACAATTGGTATCAGAGCTAGAACTCTTTAATCACATAGGAACAACTTCCTAAGAGTTAGAAAACGATCAAATGGCTCTTAACAATGTAGCAACTAGTTTGATAGGAGAGGGGCACTCCACGGTTAGACCTCCCATGTTCAATGGTGAACATTATTCGTATTGGAGGACTAGGATGATGCTATTCATTCAAGCAAATGACTATGAAGTATGGAGAATTATAGTTAAAGGACCTCAAATCCCTACAAAGAAAATAGAGATAAGAGATATCCCCAAAGAAGAAGATGAATGGGATTCTAATGACATTAAATGTGCACAGCTAAATGCTAAAGCTATGCACACATTATTTTGTGTTTTAGGTCCTAATGAATATAATAGAGTCTCCGGGTGTGATAATGCCAAGCAAATATGGGATAAATTGGCAATAACTCATGAGGGTACAACCCAAGTGAAGGAGACAAAAGTAGGTATGCTCACACATGATTATGAGCTTTTTAGGATGAAGGAAGGAGAATCGATTAGTGATATGTTCACTAGATTTACAGATGTAATTAATGGACTAAAATCCTTAGGAAAAATATATTCTAACATTGAAATGGTAAAGAAAATTTTAAATAGCTTACCTAAATCATGGGAAGCTAAAGTGACAGCAATAGAGGAATCTAAGGATCCACACACATTGTCCTTAGATGAATTGATAGGATCTTTGCTCACTTATGAGATGAAACTTAAAAGAAATGAAGAGCCACCCAAGAAAGTGGGTGTTGCTCTAAAATCCACTGCTCAAGAGGAGATTAAAAATGAGAGTGGCAGTGAGGAGGATATTGAGATGGCAATGTTTGCCAAAAGGTTTAATAAGTTCATGAGGATGAAAGCTAGTAGTAGTAATAGGAGAAACAATAGGAGAGAACAAGAGGAAGTAGGTAGAAAAGACTCTATTGTATGTTATGAATGTAAAAAACCGGGACACATAAAATTTAACTGCCCTCTTCTTAAAAGGTCAAATGATAGGTTCCATAAAAAGAAGGCAATGGTGGCAACATGGAGTGACAGTGATTGCTCCGATGATGAATCAAATGAGGACATTGCCAACTTATGCTTCATGGCTATTGATGATGATGATCAAAAGGTAACCTCTAATCTCAATGAATACTCATTTGATGAATTGCAAGATGCATTTGATGATCTTGCATTAGAGTATGAATGTATGAGCATGAAGTATAAAAAGTTAATATCTAAATTAAAAAAGGAAAATGAGATAATGTTAAAAGATAAATTGAAATGTGAAAAGAAACTAGAGATTTCAAACCTAGAAATTTGTGACCTTAAGGAGAAAAATAACAATCTACATAACTCCTTTAATAGATTTCACATGGGGCAACAAAAGCTAGATAGCATGTTAGAAACCCAAAGGGCATTTTTTGATAAAAATGGCTTAGGGTATAATGCACAAAGTAGGGAGACCTATCTTAAGAGTTTTATTGCTAGGAAGAGCATGATTAAACCTGCAATTACTTGTTCATATTGTAATAGAAAGGGACATAAGTCACATTATTGCAATATAAAGATGAGGAATCTTAAAGGAAAAAGAGTAAAAAGGATATGGATTCCAAAAGATGTAATTCATTCCAAGGACTATAATGCATTAGCAAAATGGATCCCAATGGGATCAAGAACTGCATTTACTAACCTCCAAGGACCCAAGAAAATTTGGGTACCTAAGACTTGAGTTTAATTTTTTGTAGGTGATTGAGCATAGCCACAAAGCTAAAACAAAAGATGCTTGGTACTTAGATAGTGGATGCTCAAGGCACATGACGGGTGATAAAAGCCATTTCAATTCCTTCAAATCGAAAATTGGTGGAGAAGTCACTTTTGGGGACAACTCCAAAGGCCAAGTGGAAGGAAGTGGCTCAATAGGTAATGATCATTTCTCTTTAGAAAAAGTATTACTTGTTAGGGGTCTAAAGCATAACTTACTAAGCATTAGTCAACTTTGTGACAAAGGTTACAAAGTAATTTTTGATTGCATGAAGTGTAATGTTATAGATCCTAAGTCAAATAAAATTCTTTTTCTAGGTCATAGGCAAGGTAACATATATATTGTCTATCTTAATGAACTCAAAAATGAAAACATATGCTTAATGGTAGACAACAAAAAGGAATCTTGGTTATGGCATAGAAGACTAGGTCATGCTAGCATGAGTGTGCTATCCAAGTTAGCTAGAAAGGATCTAGTAATAGGCTTACCCAAAATACCTTTTGATCATGAAGAAATATGTGAAGCTTGTGTTAAAGGGAAATACAAGAGGACAACTTTTAAGCCTAAGAATAGTGTATCCACCACTAGGCCTCTCCAATAACTGCATTTAGACTTATTTGGACCAACTAGAACCACTAGCCTAGGTGGGAAACACTATGGATTTGTAATAGTTGATGATTACACTAGGTACACTTGGGTGTTCTTTTTGAGAGTAAAAAATGAAGCCTTAGAGAAATTCATAACTTACTCAAAGGTGACCCAAAATGAAAAAGGATATACAATAACAAGCATTAGGAGTGATCATGGCAAAGAATTTGAAAACATAGGATTTGATGAGTATTGCAATGATCAAGGAATTAGCCATAATTTTTCAGCCCCTAGGACACCACAACAAAATGGTGTAGTTGAGAGAAGAAATAGAACTTTGGAAGAGATGGCTAGAACTATGTTATGTGAGAATAACTTACCAAAGTATTTTTGGGCTGAAGCCATAAACACATCATGTTATATAATTAATAGAGCTATGATAAGACCCATGCTAAAGAAAACTCCTTATGAGCTCTACAAAGGTAAGAAGCCTAACATTAGTTACTTCCATCCTTTTGGCTGCAAATGCTTTGTTCTAAATAATGGAAAAGATAATTTAGGAAAATTTGATGCCAAGAGTGATGAGGGAATATTTCTAGGATACTCATTGAATTCAAAGGCTTATAGAATATATAACAAAAGAACATTAATGGTTGAAGAGTCTATTCATGTTATATTTGATGAATCAAATAATATATCTAAAGATTCAACCAATGATGAAAATGTTGGAATATTTGATGAAGGCTTAGAAGATGACTTTCTAGAAAAGCTTGACTTGAATAAAGGAAATGAAGAAGAAATAGAGGTTTTAGAAAGAGAACCTAGAGCACCAAGAGAGTTAGGATATGTAAAAGATTGTGAAATAGTAGGAGATCCAACTCTTAGAGTTAGAACTAGATCATCCCTAAGGAATATGTGCCAATATATTGCCTTTGTATCTCAAATTGAGCCTAGGAATGTCAATGAAGCTTTAGAAGACAATAATTGGTTCCTAGCAATGCAAGAAGAATTAAATCAATTTGAGAGAAGCAAAGTATGGAAACTAGTTCTTAGGCCTAGTGATCACTCAATAATTGGAACTAAATGGATATTCAAGAACAAAATGGATGAAAATAGTGTGATCACAAGGAATAAGGCTAGGCTAGTTGCTCAAGGCTATAGACAAGAGGAAGGCATAGACTATGATGAAACATATGCTCCGGTAGCTAGATTAGAGGCAATAAGAATGTTACTTGCCTTTGCATGTTATAAAAACTTCAAGTTATATCAAATGGATGTAAAGAGTGCATTCTTAAATGGTTTTATTAATGAAGAAGTATATGTTGAGCAACCTCCCGGATTTGAAAATCATGAATTTCCTGAACATGTTTTTAAATTATCTAAGGCACTTTATGGGTTAAAACAAGCTCCTAGAGCTTGGTATGAAAGGTTGTCAAAATTCTTAATAGACAAGGGATTTTCAAGAGGAAAAGTGGATACCACCTTATTCATTAAGAATAAAAATAAGGATTTATTAATTGTACAAGTGTATGTAGATGATATTATTTTTGGTTCAACTAATGAGGCTTTATGCCAAGAGTTTGCTAAGATCATGCAAGGAAAATTTGAGATGAGCATGATGGGAGAACTCACATTCTTCTTGGGACTTCAAGTGAAGCAAACAAAAGATGGAACATTCATCAATCAAGCAAAGTATACTAAGGAATTGCTCAAGCGATTTGGAATGGACAATTGCAAACCTCAAGCAACTCCAATGGGCACCAACATCAAGCTTGATAAAAATGAAAGTGGTAAGTGTGTAGACACTAAACTTTATAGGTCTATGATTGGCTCATTACTTTATTTAACTGCAAGTAGACCAGATATTTTGTTTAGTGTATGCCTTTGTGCTAGATTTCAATCCTGTCCTAAGGAATCACATCTATTGGCAACTAAGAGGATCTTTAGATACCTCAAAGACACTCCCTCACTAGGACTTTGGTACCCCAAAGACTCTACTTTTGCCCTTCATGCATTTTCAGATGCTGATTTTGGAGGCTGCAAAATAGATAGGAAAAGTACTTCAGGTACTTGCCAATTCTTAGGAAATAGGTTAATTTCTTGGTTCTCCAAGAAACAAAATAGTGTGGCTCAGTCCACAACTGAAGCTGAATATATAGCAGCTGGTAATTATAGTGCTCAAGTGTTGTGGATTAAACAACAAATGAGAGATTATGGTATTGACATGAAGCAAGTCACTATTAAATGTGATAATACCAGTGCCATTAATCTGTCTAAGAATCCTATTCAACACTCCAGAACCAAGAACATAGAAATTAGACATCACTTCCTTAGAGACCATGTACAAAAAGGGGATATAATTTTAGAGTACATTGACACTCTACAACAAATAGCTGATATATTCACCAAACCCCTTGATAGAGATAGGTTCTATATCCTTAGAGGTGAATTAGGACTCATGGATATGCCTTAGGACTTTCATGTTTTAAAAAATCTTGGTTTCAAGTTGATTTTAAAAGAGTTTTTGCAAAGATTTTCTGGCAATGAGGATGAGAGATCGATCTCCTTGCAATATAGATCGATCTCCATACCTCCAACAAGCCTAAATCATCAAGGTTAAGCTAAGCAGATCGATCTTCTAACCATAAGATCGATCTCCTTACGTCTCTGTTTAAAGGAAGATCGATCTGTCAACACGACAGATCGATCTCTTCAAGCTTCCGCATTCTGCAGATCGATCTTTGCATTGGGCAGATCGATCTTCCTAAGCCTCTGTTAAACGACAGATCGATCTGTGTGTAACAGATCGATCTCCTTAAGCCTCTGTTTGCGACCAGATCGATCTGGCCTTACGACAGATCGATCTTCCTTGGCTTTCTGGAAATGACAGATCGATCTGTCGCCTCGACAGATCGATCTCCTATGCCCTGGAGTATAAATACCCGCGTAAAATTTCCAAATTTCCCAAACCCAATCTTCAAAATTCCCAAATTTCCCTCGCATTTCTTCCTTTGATTCGCGACCAGATCGATCTCTGTACGGTCCTCCTTGCGTCTCGGTGTCCAATTCCGGTATTGTAACCAACATTCCTTACTGATTTTCAAAATCTTTCTTCAATTTGTGTTTTTTTAATTCTAGGGCAAACCTAGGTACTGTTTCATTGCTTTTCTCATTGTTGAATCCATTTAGTGCCTCTTTAGAATCTAGAATCATGCCTAGGAAGTCAGTAGCAAACAAACCTCCTAGAACCACTGTAGAGGCAGGTTCCTCATCACAACCCATTCCTCCACCTCTTGTCGCTTCCTTCAATCGGTGTTTTAAAACACCAGCAAAAAGAAAGCGATATGAGGAATACTTCTCAACCATGCCAATTAAGCATTGGCGAACCATAGATTTTTCATTCCTCAATCGCATAGACTTTCCATACATGTCAAAGTTTGAGGAATTTGGTTGGATGAATTTTTTGAAAATCAACACTCCCGTTCCTCCAAATTTAGTTCGTGCATTCTTTTCCAATGCCGAACTCCTTTTTGACCCAAATGACACTTGCAAAATTATCGGTTTCAAAACCTATGTCATGGGTAAATCAATTATAATAGACACTGAAATTCTAGCCAAAGCGTTTAATATACGCGATGAAGGCTTAACGAATGAGGATGAGGAAGTCCCCTTTGCGTTTGAACTCCCCGGGGACAAGGCGAGTAACCTTCCAATGCACCTTCGGTTACTCCACCTAATAATCTCTTGGAACCTCCGCCCTTTCGGTACTCGTCATTCTACCGTTAGGTGTTTAGATCGTTTTTGGCTCCATCACATTCACACCACAAGCCAAAAACCTAACCTCCCTCACTTTATATACGAAGATTGGCTGAAGATTGTGCGTGGACAAGCTACCACAATCGTTTTTCCACAACCGGCAGCTTATTTTCTCCACCGCCTTGGCGTCGACTGCAGCGGCGAAACCGGCGAACTCCCCTCTCCCAAGAGCGTGCTTAACATTGGGACCCTCCATCATATGGGGTACTACAAAGACCTCCGGGGAGAGTGGACGAAAAAGAGGGATCAGCAACCTGCAGAGGCTATGGAGGAGGACCCCACTGCTGAGCCAGTGCACCGACCTGCTGCACCAGCTCCAGAACCATCGGCTCCGCCCACTGCACCAACATCGTCTCCTGTTGACTTGGAGATGCTCATGACGATGATGAATGACCTCAGTCAGCAGATCAATGACGGCTTTACCACTCGGCGGCGTATGATCGAGGACTTAACCCAAAGAGTGGATAAGATTCAAGAGACTCAAGAGGCGATGTTCGATGAGCTCCAAGTAACACGCACGCACGTTGAGAATCTTTTGGATCGTGATCCTCCCTCACAATAGGCATTAGGTGCTTTGATTTAGTGTAGTTACAACATTTTAAGCTACTTGATGTTATCTGTGAGAAATTTGCTTGAATGAAATGTGATTTGACTGGATATTGGGTGAGTTAATGAAAATGTTGATTTTGAAATGCCATGAATCTTCTATTTTGTGTGTGATTGATATGACAAAAAGGGGGAGAAGAAACATGTGTTGTGGTTGTGTTAAATGTTTTAAAAGAATGATTTAATTGAGGGGGAGTTATGATTTAATTGAGGGGGAGTTAAGATTTAACTGAGGGGGAGTTAAGTCATTAACAAAGTCAAAAGCTCACAAAAAGGGGGAGTTTTGCAAATTCACTAAACATGTTTATTTGATGAGTTTTGTCATATCAAAAAGGGGGAGATTGTTGAGTTAATGTATTTTGAAATGACAAAACAAGTTAATTCAATAATGTTAAGATGATATACAAACATGTTTAGAGGTTATTAGTACCAGAACTTAGAGTTCTGCTGATGAGAGATCGATCTGGGGTATGAGAGATCGATCTCCTGGGTTTTTACTTGATGAGAGATCGATCTCATGATGGAAGAGATCGATCTGGCAAGCCTTAAATCTGTACAAAGGTATTTAGGAAGAATGAGATCGATCTGCAAGGGTTAAGAGATCGATCTGGCTAATGCTAGAGTTGAGAGATCGATCTGGTCGATGAAGAGATCGATCTCCCTTAAGAGCTTAAGACTATAGATCGATCTGAGAGATCGATCCACATTCAAACAGAGAACTTATGAGATCGATCTGGTAAGGAAGAGATCGATCTCCTCAAAGTCAGAGAGCTAAAGAGATCGATCTGTGTTGTTGAGAGATCGATCTCCTCTCTACGAGAGTGCATGGCAGATCGATCTGGAGATCGATCTTGCCTCAAACAGAGAGACTAGGAGATCGATCTGCCTATTCGACAGATCGATCTGCCTCATTATTTTTAAACTAACAGATCGATCTGCTAACCTATGAGATCGATCTCCTTGTGTATTTGTGCTTCAATCTTGCAGGATTTATAACTAAGAGATCGATCTGGCCAAGAAGGCAGATCGATCTGGCACTCTACTGGAGGTACCCAACGGCTAGTTTCTGCAAAACACAACGGAAAGAATAGCATTTAATGCTCCAACTACCAATCCTTCAGTATTTAACCAAGCATTGAAGACAAAGAGAATAGAGACACTATTGCTGCATATTCCAAACATTCTCAAGCTTTAATTCTTTCATTCTTTGTGTCCCTATTGCTCATTCATTGAGAATCATTGTAAAAGCTTAAGTGCAAAAAGCTACATTTGTCCTACCACTTTAAAGCCTTATATTGTATTCAGTCTTATCTTAAAAGAGAAGAGGATTGTTCCTCAGTGAGAGTAAATTGTAAGAGGCTGAATACTTTTTCTGTATTGCTAAGGGTAGAGAGGTTATTCCTTAACCTGCAAAAGGAACTGTGTAAGCTCTATTGAAAGAGAGAAAGAAAACACTTGACAAGAAGGTCAAGGAGAGAGGACGTAGGCAAGAGTTTGGCCGAACCTCTATAAACGATTGTGTTTGTTTCTCTCTTCCCTACTCTGCATTAAATTGTTATACTGCACTATATTGTTCATTATCATTTGTGATTAAATTGTGATTAATTTTTAATTTGCCTTAATTGTTAGAAAACCGATTCACCCCCCCTCTCGGTAGAGCCAACACATAAGCATAGCACAGTAACATGTTTGTAAGTAACTTTAGGGGATGTATAAATAATGTAAACAATTATAAATGACTGGAGAAGAGTTAAGTTATATGGTAAATATATGGTGGGACTGGCATTGACGCACAGCCCAATTATTAGTGGAGTGTGGTCACGATTCGAGGACAGGTAAGAATTTAAGTAAATAAACAAAACGCGAAAAATTAACTCTGATTTTTGGGTAGTTTGGGTCGTGACAATCTGCCTATTCGACAGATCGATCTCCCTTATCATTTTCAAATTAAGAGATCGATCTGCTAACCTATGAGATCGATCTTCTTGTGTTATTGTGCTTTGATCTTGCATGATTTATAACTAAGAGATCGATCTAGCCAAGATGGCAGATCGATTTGGCACTCTACTGGAGGTACCCAACGGCTAGTTCTGCAAAAATCTCAACGGAAAAAATAGTATTTAATGCTCCAACCACCAATCCTTCAGTATTTAACCAAGCATTGAAGACAATGAGAAGAGAGACACTATTGCTGCACATTTCTTACATTCTCAAGAGTTTAATACTTTCATTCATTGTGTCTTCATTCCTCATTTATTGAGTTTATTGTATAAGCTTAAGTGCAAAAGCTGTAATTGTCCTACCCACATTAAAAGCTTGATTATGTATTCATCCTTACCTTAAAAGAGTAGAGGATTGTTCCTCAGTGAGATAAAATTGTAAAAGGGGTGAATACATCTTTGTATTGCAAAGGGTAGAGAGGTTATTCCTTAACCTGAAAAAGGAAGATTGTAACTTCTGTTGAAGGAGAGAAAGAAAGTACTTGACAAGAAGGTCAAGGAGAGAGGACGTAGGCAAGAGTTTGGCCGAACCTCTATAAGCGATTGTGTTTGTTTCTCTCTTCCCTATCTTGCATTAAATTGTTTAATTTTATTATATTGCTCACTATCATTTGCTGATTAAATTAGGATTATTTTAAAATTTGCCATTAACATTAGAAAACCGATTCACCCCCTCTCGGTAGAGCCAACACGTAGGAACCAATGAATAGACAATGAACCAACAGGAGCCGTCATTCATGTCATCTCTGGTGGAGAATACATAACTGGTAGCTCATCTGCTTCACGGAAGGTTTTTGCTAGACAAGCGTACCAGGTCCATTCTGTGATGAAAACAACTGAAGACAAAGAGACGATTACTTTCACACCGGCAGATCAGGGAGATGTTATTATTCCACATGATGATCCTTTGGTCATATTAGCAGTTGTGGCTAAACACCCAATAGGCCGAATTCTGGTAGATAAGGGAAGCTCAGTGAACCTTATCTATTGGGATTGTTTCAAAATAATGATTTGAGTGAAACAAACTAAAGCCCGTAACTACTCCCCTGTTTGGCTTCACAGGAGAGAAAGTAAAGGTGGCAGGGTCAATTGAACTACCTGTTACTTTAGGTGAAGATCCTAAGAGTATTATAAGACAGGTCTTGTTTATGGTGGTCAAATCAACGTCTCCAACTTACAATGTTATCCTCGGATGGCCATTATTGAGTGATATGAGAGCCGTACTCTCCCCATGTTATCTACTGATGAAGTTCCTGACTCCCGGAGGTGTGAGGCAAGTTCGAGAAGATCAAAGAAAAGCAAGAACGTGTAATATCGCATCAACTACAGGCAAGGAAGTTCAAAGAAAAGAAACTCTTACCATCATTGGGGTGCCTAAGCCATCACCTATGCCTGGAAGGAAGATGAAAAGTTCATCAAACAGGGGGATAGCGAAGACATGGAACATTAGCCACCTAAGACCATATTGGCAATAGAATTTTAATTTCTCGATGTTTTTTTTTTATGTTATTGAACCATGTTCAGGAACTTAATTTTGATATATTCCATATTGATATTTCTCATTGAGAATTTTAATTATTGACAGATGACTAAAAATAAAAGGGCTTGAAGCGAAAAGTGCGCGATGTAAGCCAAGAAGAAAAAGTGCGAGAGTTTGAAGCGAAAAGTGCGCGATGTAAATTAAGCACCCAAAACAAGGGCTTGAAGCGAAAAGTGCGTGATGTAAGCTAAGAAGAAAAAGTGCGAGAGCTTGAAGCGAAAAGTGCGTGATATAAGCTAAACACCCTAAACAAGGGCTTGAAGCGAAAAGTGCGCGATGTAAGCCAAGAAGAAAAAGTGCGAGAGCTTGAAGCGAAAAGTGCGCGATGTAAGCCGTGAATAAAAAGTACGAGAGCTTGAAGCGAAAAGTGCGCGATGTAAACTAAGAAGAAAAAGTGCGAGAGCTTGAAGCAAAAAGAGCGCGATGTAAGCTAAGCACCCAAAACAAGGGCTTGAAGCGAAAAGTGCGCGATGTAAGCCAAGAAGAAAAAATGCAAGAGCTTGAAGCGAAAAGTGCGCGATGTAAACTAAGCATCCAAAACAAGGGCTTGAAGCGAAAAGTGCACGATGTAAGCTAAGCACCCAAAACGAAGGCTTGAAGCGAAAAGTATGCGATGTAAGCCATGAAGAAAAAAGTGCAAGAGCTTGAAGCGAAAAGTGTGCGAAGTAAGCTAAACACTCAGACATGGGCTTGAAGCGAAAAATGCGTGAGGTAAGCTACGCACTCAAACAAAGGCTTAAGAATTTGGCATCAGGGTTTGACCCGAAAATTTAACTTCAGAGTTTGACATAAAGATTTGATGAGAGACTACGAAAAGAATATATGTACTCTTCTGCAAGGTTATACCTAACGAAAGAGTGGGAAGCAATTGTTGTGCATAAAATAATAAATAATAATAATAATAATATAAAAAATAAAAATAAAAATAATAAATAAATAAGAAAAGGGGTGCCACGTGGCACGAGCAAAGTGTGCTACGTGGCACGACGGGAGATACTCTCCCGCATTGTGGCGAGAGAGTTTCTCGCATTATGGCGAGAGAGTCTCTCGCCTCATTGCTAAGCGCGCCACTTGGCGCTTAGAGAATGCAACACGTGGCGCGCAGGGGAGCATGCGGGAGGCTACCCTCCCGCACATTGGCGGGAGGCTACTCCCTCAAAAGAGGCTTAATGCCTCATGTATCTTGGCGCCAAGTGGTGCAAAGAGAGTGCGCCACGTGGCGCTAATGGAAAAAACTTGCTCACTATTATTTGATATTGAGATTTTTAGACAATTTGACCCTTGAATATTTTTTATTCTGCAAATCCGTGAGACAATAAAAAATATTTTATTATTAGATAAATACGTAATTAAAGCTGGAATCAATTCTTATAAAAGGGATCAGGTATGATTCATGAAAAAAGGTCTCATTTGCTTTACAGAAACTTTGTCAAATTCTCTGTTTGACTTAAGCATCGAAGTGCTTACGCAGGGAAAAATCTCTGCGTCCCTCTAATCATTATTTTTCTTGCAGAATCTTTAGTAGCACGTGAAACAAAAATCAAAGTGAAGATGTCAGCAATTCGTTACTGTCGTAACTGAACAACAACAAATTCCATTCTTGGAAAGTGCAAGTTTGATTTACCTTTGATTATGTCTTGAATAATCATATAATAAATGCATATTACCATAGTTAAAATCTTAAACAATGGCATTTTGACACATGCACTATGCACCAAAGGCTGCTTTGCTCTTTTACACTCTTATCCTTTTGTCTCCCGTAGATATGTAAATGAGTCAAATTACTTGTAAGTTATTTGAACTCGACTGAATGATTACTTAAATTCGACTTGTTTATTTTCAAGTCGAATTCAAGTCCGAGCTATTCAAGTAATAAATCAAGTAGAGTTTGAACTTCTAAATACTTAGTTCGAGTGGCTCACGAGCCTTATCGAGCTTTCTTAATATATATATTTTTAATATTTTATAATAAATTTACTATTTTACTCTCAAATTACATATTTTAAAAATGATAATTGAACTTAATAAGTTGAGCTCGAGTTTCAAAAACTAAGCTCGATCGAGCTTGAACTCAATTTCTAATTTTAAATTTTCGAATCAAGTCGAATTGAACTCGAATCTAATATCGAATCATCTCGATTCGACTCGAGCAATAACCTTAATATATCTTGTGACCTTTTTTGTTTTTTTCATTTCAAGGGATAACATTTTCTTGTGTGCCTGCCTATTCTACAAAGTCAAAATTGTTTAGCGAATCTCTTGCTTCATGTTCAAATATTTTATATTTATTTTCTCTTTCTACGAAAGATTATGATAAAAAATCCAAAATCTTTCAAGTTTCATTAGAAATAGCAAATGTTGAGAAGGCTAATATAACTTGATTTATGCATTTTAATTTTCAAAAATGAAAAAAAAAATCAAGTGAAGCAACAAGTTTTTTTTTCTACCAAAATAACAATGAAATTCAGGATTATTTTTTAATTCTCCTAGACTTTAAGCATTAAACATTTTTTTAAATGAAAAAATATTTTCTTCAAAAAATTACTTTAGACGAAATTAATTAAAAAAATTTGTAATAATAGATTCCTGCCACTTTGTTAATAACTTAACGACACATCCCATTAATAAGTCTTTTAATGAGTACTGCAGCACAATTCAGGCCATTTTCTTTGTTGGCCCACATGTGCCAAAGTTTGGTTCCGCATACCGTAGAATTTTTATTCCATCAGAAATTTTATTCCACTAGTTTGAAGAATTGTGATTCTTTTATTTTTGTCAGGATTTGCTTTTCTGAAAGATGAGGAAAGTTAATAACATCTAACTTTCCTTTATTACCCTTCATTAAATCATTTATTACAAAATTATTCAACTCTCTTCTTTCTTTTTCTTTCTATTCCTTCTCCTCTTCCTCCAGATTGTTTCTTCTGAATTGTTTCACTAGCCTTCTAAATCAAGAATAAATCTTTTCTGCATAAATTTCATCTAATCAAAATAGCTTGATTCTGTATTCTAAAATGGACTTGAAGAAATTTGACTACTTCATCACAATGCCATCTACAGCACCACTCCACCGCTGGCTTGCCATTGGGAGAGCCAGAATAGTGTCCTTCTGATCGGATAAAATTCCTCACAGAAGCAACTAAAAAAAAAACCAAAAAAGTAGATGGGGAAGAAGAGTTTTTAAAGTCAGATCTAGGCTTTTTTAGTTGTTTTTTGAAAAAAAACTAACTTAGAAAACATGATCAAGAGTTTGAAAGGAACTTAAATCTGACGTTTGAGATGAAACTAACGCTAGTCAATGGGGGTCAAAGACGGAGGACGGTGGAAACCGATAATGGCACGTTTTGTTTTAGAGAGAGGAGGGGAAGAAAAATGTAGAACAAAGGGGAGAGAGAAAGAAAGAAGGAAAAGAAAAAATTGTTTTTTATTAATTAATTATCAATTAATATTAATTGTAAGAAAAATCTAATTAAAAAATAAATATTAATAATTAATAATAGATCATTCATTTAATAATCAATTACTGTTTAATAATTTATCAAAATAATTTATATTCAATAATTAATAATTAATTTTTTAATTTAATTATAACCAGCATTATAATAACTTATAATTAATTTGATAAAAGAGTAAAGTGATTATTAAAACTCATTTCAACCATATTTTTTAAACTAACCAAATATATTAATACTAATTCATTTTATTCCAATGAAGCAAAACCATATTACATATTCCACTCTATTCCTTCCCTTTTTTTATTATCATAGAATATCTATTCCATTCATCTTTTATTTTATTTCATAAACCAAACATTACCTTAATACTAAATTAATTTAAATAAAATATTGTATCCTTTATAAAAAATATTATCCAAAAATTAGATCTCAAATAAGTATTTAACAAAAAAAATCTTAAAGACCCCATCTTTTTATTACAATCATCAATCCATCCCTCTAACATTTATTTTGACCCAATGGCCCTTCAGATGCTATTACAAAATAATTCCAATGTCCCAAACCATTGGATGGGCAACATTTCCACTTCCTTTTTGATATTCACATGGCAATTTCTTATTGGTTTATAGATAAAAAAAATGAATTTAAAAAACAAAAGTTAAACTAAAACGGATAAAAGAAATATAAGAAAAACTAAAGTAACCTTAATTAGAGAACACCTTTAAAAAAACAAAAATTAAAAATTCGAAATTAAAACTGAAATTCAGTCAAAATTCTTTCTTTTTCCCTAAAATACAATACCTAAGTTTATAAAAAAAATCTGAAAAAAAAAAAAGAAAATCAAATACTCAAATTATCTTGTAAAAAAAATGAAAGGAATAAAAAAATCTAAATTCACCCAAATTTTCCATTTACTTCTACCTAGTATGATACGCATACGAATCATACCATACGTTTCCATACTCATATAAAATGGTATGACTTAATATTTTATATCGTATCTGATTAAAAATTGTAGATGTGTTGTACGATACCCTAATTGTATGATACTCAATTCTCTTGATATGGTACGATTCAACTTATTTAATTAAATTCAAATTCAAATAAATCTCTTTCTTACTCAATTGTCGGTAGCTCAATTTTATTTTATTTTTGGATTGAAATGAAAATAAAAACTTTTATTATCCCAAATTTTAATTTTTAAACTTAAAGATAATAAAAAAGTTACCTAGTTTTTTTCTTACCTTAAATAATGTTTTGTATATTAGAAAGAATAAATCTATATGGGATCTTGTAGAGATAATTTGTGAAACCCAAATTTTTCTCATTTTATTTCTTATTTGAAAAATTAAGAAATAATTGAGAACTCGAAATAATATTATGCAGACCTGAAACCACCGAAGCACTCGGGTTAGTGACGTGGGGCCCGTTGGCACGTAAACCAAGATAAAGCTCTAAGCCCGAGAATTTCTAAAGAATTACATGTTTGAGTATGAATTAATGTTTAGAAATGAAAACTAAGGAATTGAAAGTGAAAAAGTTAGTAAGGTTTGGGTTTTGCACTAAATCGAGCAAATGAGCTCGGAAAAGAGAATAAATCCGGAATAAATTCTAGAAATTCCCAAAAATTATTCCAAGGTTATATAAAATTAATATAAGATGAAATTTACTTGAGAAATAAAAATCAAGTGAAAATATGGAGGTTTCGGGGATCGAATTAATTGTTAAGGTAAATTGAAAACTTTAAGCCATTTTACTCGGTATCGACCAAATCGCGCAAAATGGGCTCAATCGGGTAATTTTTTCTTAAATAAGTTACCCCCAAATTTTTATGAAACATACTAGAGACATACTATAACACTTGAGAAGTGGAAATTTGGAGAAAATTGGACTAGAATAATTTTTCTTGAATTCTTCTAGAAAATGACAGAAATCTGTCCCCTTCAGCCTGCCGACCCAGCCCTCATGTTTGTCAAATTTGAAGACCTTCCAGTATTTAATTCTAGCCAAGTTTTTCAAGTTTGAAAGTAGACTTAAAGAGCTTTCAGTGGGCATAAAAATCAACCCCAAAGGACTTCTAGGCCGAGAGATATCCCCTTCCCTTTCTTCCCGTAGGCGTCCTCTCTTTGCCCTCAATGCGTTATTTTTCCGGCCACCTTCCGGCCAGATTAAGGTATCGCCCAAGAAGGATAAAATATTACTTATCCAGTATTATATAACATATAAAAAATTTAGCCACAAATAAGTTCATTTGATAGTTAAAAAACTCAAAATAAAAATGATCGACGGATTTGCCCTGTTTTTGGTAAGTGAAGAACTTTGAATTTTTTTATTCTTTGGCTGAGTTTTCTTGTAGTTTTTGATGATTCTAAACTCTATACATGTTAAATAATAGTTGAGGATCAATTGGAAGAATAAAAAACATGGTCAACCATGGTTAAACTCGAGGTAAAGTTGATGGATGATGATAAAGTTCATATATGTTGTTATTTAGTGTTGTTGAAAGATTTTTAGTTAAGTGGACTTGGATGATTTAACATCTAAGAATGATTTGAGGTATGGACAGCAAGGTGTTTATGTGTTTATGTGAAAAATTTGATGGATCTAAGGTTATTAACGGTTAAATTTATACCGAGAAGACTCAATTTATAGTTTAACTCAGTCTTAAACCTAAAAACGAAAGAATTGAAGATTTGACAAAGTGACTATCTTAATTTATGAACTTGAATGAGTCATAAGGTTAATGAAGTAATGAAATGAGAAATTAGAATAACGAAATTTGCCAAAAATGACACTAAATCGGTAAAACCGAGAAAATCGAAAAAGTTGATCGAAAAGTCAAAATTGATCAAACTTCGAGAAGATAAATTAAAATTGAGTATGTTAAGATGAAATTGATCAATATATGATGCTTGAATATCGTTTTGGGCAGTTCGGAAAGTTGACACGCAAATCGAGATAATCTTGAGACCCGACAAGTTTGCGCTGTCCTACGATCTACGAGGTAAGGAATGTGATTTAAAGTAGTATTGGTATTCAAATACCTTACTTCAGTTTAAAAATGTGTTGAGCATGTTAGTTTTTACGAATAATACTTTCGAACCCAGAAAAGTTACTATGCACTCAAAAATTAAGAAAACTGAAAGAAAAACCATATTTTTTGAGCTCTTAAAAAATATACTTTTGATATCTATGACATGTTTTAAATGAAATTTATTATGTGAAAATGAAAAATATGATTTCTACAAGTTACGGGTGAAAGGACCGGAAATATAGTTAAAATTATGATTTCTACAAGTTTACGGGTGAAAAGATCCGAATTTTGATTAAAAATATGATTTTTACGAATTTACGGGTGAACGGACCCGAAATATGATTAAATCATTATTTCTATGACTTTACGGGTGAACGGACCCGATAAATGATTAAAAATATGATTTCTAAGAATTTACGGGTGAACAGACCCGAGATATGATTTTCTATAAATTTACGGGTGTACAAACCCGATATATGATTTTCTACGAGTTTACGAGTGAACGGATCCGATAAATGATTTCAAAGAAATGTTTTGAGATTGAGGCTATATGTAAGCTATGAGAGATATCTTAAATTGTTGTGTGGGGTCTGGACCGTCATGGAACATGCCTCATACCACCTGGTGTACGTTTAGTCCCTTGTGATGCATGTTGAACTGCGTCGGGTATTTTTACCACTCAGTATGATGTTTACGCCACTCTCCGTTAAAGGAAATATATGTATAGTGGCAAGGGGCTCTGTAAGACCCTGATCCAGTCTACAGTCCCTTACCATGACCATCAGTACTAAGTATAAGTGAAGCATCTATGCAAATTTCCTATGTGAAATGCATACATGAATACGACTCTTGTCGTAATGAAAATGTTGTCTAGTCTCAATGAAAAGAATCAGTATTATTTGAAAGAAATAGTACTAAATTTTATGATTTAAATATTATGTACTCTGACTTGATTTGCTCTTTAAATGAGCTATGTGATATATGCTATGTGAATGATTTCCTACGGGTTATTTGTTACATGTTTTACATGCTACGTGATTTATAAGATGCATGATTTATAAATTACATGCTACCATTATGATATCACAAGTACTTTGACTTGTCTTTTGAAACTAAATATGTTTCGGTTAATATTCACGTGATTGATATTTTATAAAGTTTATATCACAATATTTTGTATTTACATGTTTTAATGCTAAGACTGTCTTAAATACATGTCTTACTGGGCTTGAAGAGTTCACCCCTTTTATTTTTACCTCACAGATTTTCTTAAATAAATTGTCACCCCTACCTGCCGTACAATAGTCGTGGACAGGCGGACTCAGCTCTTTCAGGCTATCCTCAGTACTAGTAAGATATATTTACTTTATCTATCAGACTTCCTGTAAAGCATAGACAATATTGTAATAATGTTTTGGGATGTAAAATAAAAAATATGAATGTAACTAAAGTAGTAGTAACACAGTTTAAATCTTACTGTATATTCTGGATATGTAAAGTGTGGGAATGAGAATAGACGTACTGATAAGTAGAGAAAAAGACATTGAATCGACTGATTGTGATTATAAACTGCGTCTCGGTACATTAACGAAAGATTAAAAAATTGACACTGATAGGAATACAACTTAAGTAAAAGATATAAAAAAAATAGCCAATTTTTTCGCGTTTCCGGGGCATCACATAATTGCCTAATTAAATTTTAAAAATTTACTAAAAATATTTAGATATATTTAAAATTTTGATAAAATTATGAATTTTACCTCCAAGAGATTAAAAATTTTAATGAAAATAATAAATTTATCCCATTTAAATTTATTAAAAATTAAAATTATGAGTATATACTTTTTGAGTAAACCATGTTTTTATTATTGTATAAAAATGTGAAAAAATTATATTAAAAAAAGTAACAAATCATTTAGATAATTTTATATTCATTGACATTTTTTATTTATCTTTATATATTATTACAAATGGAAGATATAAAAATATATAATATTCCAATATATATTTTATGTTTACTTTAAATTTATATACATTACTTATAAATAAAAATTTTATTTACATTTTACAATATAATATAATATTTAATACTTAATTTTAAAAATAAAATTTTAATTTACAATTCACGAAATATATTAATTAAATATATATATATATATATATATTTCATAATATTCTATGCCTTTAATGCATACCCAATGTGATTAGAAAAAGCTAGTGATATTAATTACGTACCTCAGCATATGGAACTGCCCAGAATTTATTTCTTCAACTCTAATTATGACTTCACCTCTAATGTTAATGTCTTTTGATTCACTATCTATTGCATTATTTATAGGGTAGTAAAACGGGTCGAACGGTGTGGATCGATACGGATTAATATCGATACGAATTTAAATGGATTGAATTTGTTTAAATTCGTATTTAAACGGGTCAAATTTATGGAGATCGATCCGATTCAAATGCGGGTTGGAACGGCTCGCGGGCTAACTTAGCTTTTTTCTTTTGGAAATAAAGAATTTGATTTTAAAAAATAATGAATTGAATCTAAATGCTTAGTTAAGTCTAATTTTAATTTGTTAAATGATTATTTGGTTTTGGGAATCAACCAAAATTGTTACAAAATCAAATCACATAGATTTGTGACTAAAATACAAAGTTTAATTTGGAATTTTTTTAACAAGAGGAATATTAGCTCATTCATGATCAAATATAACAAGTTCAAAACAAAAACCAAAAATGATTTGGAGTTCTCCACTTAATTTCAAATTGTAAGTTAGTTA
Organism: Firmiana major; assembly: GCA_033439115.1. Taxonomy (NCBI): domain Eukaryota; kingdom Viridiplantae; phylum Streptophyta; class Magnoliopsida; order Malvales; family Malvaceae; genus Firmiana; species Firmiana major. Next base: position 77,986,392 of record CM065898.1, on the reverse strand, counting down.
CATAAAACAATATATTATGTACAAAAGCAAATTGCGGGTTTGTAATATATATTTATATATATATATTAATATTAGCATAAGCAATATATTATATCATAAGCAAGTAAGTCATAAAATTGTGAAAATAGTTTTACAAATATTATCATATTAATTCCAATAAAAATACAATCCACAAACATAATATCCATTAAACAAACTTCCATTACAAATATAAACTACACATGACATAATATTATGGTTTAAATAATTAAATAAAGAGTAGTAAATAAGTTTAAAAGTCATAAAATCTACAAGCATCCGTTAAACTCCACATCAAACAACATTAAACTTGTCAGTTAATCTCATTATTCAAATGATTTGAATCATTTGATTCTTCCACCAATTCATCTTTGTTTTCCTCATCATCTTCCCAACCTATAAAATAAAATTTTCAATTATTAAATTTCTACAATAACATTATTTTGTAAAAAAATATTTATTTAATAAAAATAAATTACCACTCAAAATTCAGACAACACCTATTGTTTGCTTAATTATTCGAAATTCAGACAAATTCATGGTTGCAATATTAAATCATACCATTTCTTGTCCAATGGAATTCTATTAATTGTAATCTCCAGTATATAAAGCTCTCGCCTTCATATTTCCACATAGTAGTATAGTTTCTTGTGATACTTTTTGTTAAGAGCTACAATGTCACTTCCTTCGTCCACCTGAAGTCAAGCTAATGAGCTTAGCCAAATTATGCTATACAATAAAAAGGGCATTTCATAAAATACATTTCCTTCCCAAAATTTTTCTTGGCGAGATTAAGTTTTGCCCATGATTCATGAAGAAAGTTAAAACAGTAGATGAAAGAAACACTAACATTAGCCACATAATTTGCATTATTGCTAAACGCAGAAGCTTGCACCAAAACCTGACCGAGAAATAGATTGAGTGAGTAAGTTTTTGTAGAAAAAGTTTAGGGTTTAATATCAGTACAATGTACCTGAAAGAGGATGACGACAACTACAAGAACCAACTTCATATTTTTTATGGCTGGCCTGGCTAGCTAATGGTAGATGTCTAAATGATAAGGCTATTGATGAAATGCAGAGAGAAGAGTTAGATTTATGTGCAGATTTTTTTTTTTTATGTTTTTTAACATTATCTTTGAAGAATCACGTGTAAAGATTACTAACAATCACAAGCATTGGGTTGGGTGAACAAGAAAAGGTTTAGAGCAAAAAGACTAGTGGCTTTTTTGGAAGCTTATTCTGCTTTAGTATTTGTTGCTTTTTTGAGAAAATGCAAGGAGATACTAATTTCTGTTTCACTTCTTAGGTATTAATCCTATTCATATTACAGAAAGTATAAGCAACCTAAAGCTGCAAACTTCCATTCATACGAATAAATAATTAAAACTTTTCCTGATCTAATAGACATAAGTCAAAGAATAGTAAACTTATGTTTGCCTAAAACTAAGGAGCACTGTAATATAAACAAAAGAAGCACTTGTTCAAACTCAACATCAGTAGATTGAAGTCTCAAAATTGCATCTTAGCTTAAATATCCTAAAAAACACACAGTGACTTTTAAATTAGTGCAAATTTAACTTCTACACCCATTGATAAACTACATGAATTCCATCTACAGATGCAAATGGTTTCTCAAATGGAACAATTAACAGAAGAAAAATAGGAAAAAAAAAGCATTTAGTTCACGGATCTATCCACTGGTAAATATAGCATCGTCAGAAGAAAAAAATACCTGAGGAGATGTCAATTGCGTTTGTTGAGATAACTGCTGCTTTGATAATCCTGTTTTCTACATATCCCTGATGGAATGTCGAGTTCGAGGAAGGAAATCAGGCAGACCCACCCAGATAGAGGAAGAGAGTGAAAATGATTTGCGAAGGTAAGGTAACCAAGAACAGAAAAGTGAGTGGACTGGAGGAGTGGAGGAGATTTAGGAATTAGGTTAATGGTTCCCTAGTAGCCCGCGAGTCAGCCCGTACCTGTACGAGTTGGCCCGTATAAATTACTTACCTATCGGGTTTGACTCGTATAAGCCCGTTTTTAAACGGATCATATATTAATGAACCGAATCGTTAAAAACCCGCAATTTTCACGGACCAACCCGTAGACTTGAACCCGTTTTACACCCCTAATTATTTACCGTTTTTGATAAAAAAATAAAAATTATTTATAAATAAAGTTAATAAATGTAGACTAACAACCTACATGTAATAACGTTATTAAAATAATATTTTTATATATAAAATTTCATCAATAATTCTATTGAAATTTCAATACAATCAAATTTTTTATTTTAATTTTTATATAATCATTTTTGTGAAAAAAGTTAATTGACTTTTATTAGACATAAGTCTTTACCTATGATCGTCGTATCATTTCAAAAGTTGTCGGAGAACTTTCCTTACGCTTTCCTATTTTCATTTTCCATTATCACAAAACACTGAAACTTTCAACTTCACTTGCTATCAAATTGAGAGTCTCCATTGCCAAATTCAGAACTGGATCTCTTCGAATGCTACCTTGTTCGTTGATTGTCTTGTAAAATAATCTTTTCAGTGAGAGGCTCTTCTTTTTCATTGTCATCTGTAGAGATCCGTTACTGAAAGAACTTTCCATTTTTTCTCCTGTTTCTCGCCTTTGTTTCTTTCTCTCTAATTGTTTATTCTGTTTTCCTCACGTTTGTTTCACACAACTTGAGAAAAAAAAATTGTGCAATCCGGTGGAAGGTCGCTGCCTCCGTCGCCGGAAAACCCAGAAAGAATTTCTTCCGAATCCTCTCTTCCTCCTGTACACTTTGGAGGGTTCAGGTTCTCCTAAATCCCTCACAACGCCATAGATCTAAACCCCAAAATCTAAGTGGAAGCAATTTGATGGCGATCAAATTGGGCGCTTGATCTCTTCCACTGCTCCTTTGTTCGTTGAGTTTTTGTTAAATAATCTTTTCAGTGAGTATTCTTTTTCATTGCCATCAGTAAAGATCCGTCTCTGAAACAACTTTCCACTTTCCCCCTGTTTCTCGGTTTTGTTTCTTCCTCTCGGATTGTTTATTCTGTTTCCCTCTCCTTTTTTTCACACAACTTGAGAGAAAAAAAAAAAAGGGAAGGAAAAGAATGGAATTTGTTATTGGCATCGTTAGCTCCTTTGTCACTACAGCTGCAAAGTACACGACTGATTCCATAAAAAATCAGATCAAATACCTTTCTGCTCATGAGAACAAAGTTCAGAGTCTCAAGGATCAAGTTGAGAGCTTGAAGGATGCCAGAGATAGAGTGCAGCATTCTGTTGATGCTGCTAAAGGAAACGGTGAAGAGATTGAACACGATGTCGAAAAGTGGCTGACTACAGTCAACAAGACGATCGATGAAGAAGTAGAGAAAGTAATGCAAGTTGAAGAAAAAGCAAAGAAAAAGTGTTTCCTTGGCTTGTGTCCTAGTTTCTGGTCTCGCTACAAGCTTAGCATGAAAGCTGAAGAGGAGGCGAAGGCTGTTGCTGAGCTACTAAGACAGGGCAAATTTGATAGGGTTTCCTATCGTGCAGCTCCACAACCACAAGTTTTCCCGGCCGCATCAGTTAAAGGTTTCGAACCATTCGAATCAAGAAGGCTGGTTTTGAATGGAATCATGGAGGCACTGAAAGATGCTAGCATCAAAGTCATAGGGGTGCACGGGATGGGTGGCGTAGGCAAGACCACGCTAGTCAAAGAAGTTGCTAGACAAGTAAAGGAGGGCCGGTTATTTGATTCCGTAGTTATAGCAACAGCAACTCAGACCCCTGATGTGGACAAAATTCAAAGCCAAATTGCAGACTTATTGGGTTTAAAATTTGAGGAACAGAGTATGGTTGGAAGGGCACTTCGACTACGAGAAAGATTGAAGAAGGAGAAGAAGATTCTTGTTGTTTTGGATGATATTTGGGCAAGATTGGATCTTGAAGAAGTTGGGATTCCTTTTGGAAATGAACATGAGGGATGCAAGATACTGCTAACTTCTAGAAGACTCAGTGTTTTATCAAGAGGGATGGATACTCAGAAAAACTTTGCAGTTGGAGTTTTAAATGAAGAGGAGGCCTGGGACCTGTTTAAGAAGATGGCTGGTGACTGTGTTGAAAGTTCTGATTTGCAGCCTACGGCTATGGAGGTAGCAAAGAAATGTGCAGGATTGCCAATAGCCATTGCGACAGTTGCAAGGGCTTTGAGAAACAAAAGTTTATTTGAATGGGAGAATGCTTGTGAACTAAAGAGGCCTTCATCAGGAAACTTCACAGCTGAGGTAACAGCGGCCACATATTCAGCTATAGAGTTGAGCTACTATCATTTAGAAAGTGAGGAGGTTAAGCTGACTTTCTTGCTTTGTAGTTTATTAGGCCGTAATGGTTGCATTCAGGATTTGTTGAAATACAGTATTGGTTTGGGATTTTTTGAAGGCGTCTACACAATAAAAGAAGCAAGAAATAAAGTATTGACAGTGGTGAGTGAGTTGAAAGCGTCTTGCTTGTTGCTTGATGGTTATGACAATGAACGGTTTGATATCCATGATGTTGTTTGGGATGTTGCTTTATCGATTGCACGAAGGGACCGCCATATGTTCGTATTAAAAGACGGTGATGTCCTAAAAGAGTGGCCCGATAAAGAGAGAATGAACAATTGTCGTGCGATTCATTTACGGTCACCTCAAATTATAACTGAGCTTCCTGATGAGTTGGAGTGTTCAGATCTTTCCTTTTTCTTCATGGGTCATCATGGTTCAGTTGAAATTCCAGCCAACTTCTTTAGACGAACAGAAAGGCTCAAAGTTTTAGATTTCACTGGAATGCATTTTTCATCGCTGCCTGTGTCAATTATGCTCCTCACAAACCTTAAAACGTTGCATCTAGATCTCTGTGCAGTTGAAGACATAAGCATTATTGGAAAGCTTAAGAGTTTAGAAATCCTTAGCCTTGTTCAATCAAATATCAAAGCGCTACCCAGGGAGATAGCACGATTGAGCCGGTTAAGGTTGCTAGATTTGAGAGGTTGTAATAAACTCAAAATCATCCCACCGAATGTCTTATCAAGTTTGTCCAAATTGGAAGAATTATATATGGAAGATAGCTTTTTCCAGTGGGAGGAAGAAGTACCTGGCAATGAAGGAAGAAATGCTAGCCTTGAGGAATTGAAACATTTGACTCATCTAACCACTTTTTACGTTCATATTCCTAATGCCCAAATAATTCCAGAACGTCTGTTCATTGAAACATTGGACAGATACAGGATTTTCATAGGTGATTATGATGCGCGTGATTGGTCTCATTACCATCAATACTCAAGAATATTGAAATTGAAGTTGTATACAAGCATTTACTTGGACCATGGGGTGAAAATATTGTTGAAGAAGACTGAAGATTTATATCTCGGTCAACTTAAAGGAATCAAGAATGTAGTTGATGAGTTAAGTAATGGGGAAGGTTTTCCACATTTGAAGAAACTTTACATTGAAAATGGTTTGGAAGTCCAGTATATCGCAACGGAGAAAATGGAGTTTTCTCTTTTACAGTCCATGACACTCCAAGATCTGCCACAACTCATTAGCTTTAGCTACGAAGGGAGGAAGTGCTCCACATCCCAGCAGGAGCAGGGGGATACCAGTACCAAGCCACTTTTCAATAACCAGGTAAGTTTTTATTTATTTATTTACGGAAGCATTCAATAGCTTAATCATATATATATATATATATATATATATATATATATATAGAGAGAGAGAGAGAGAGAGAGAGAGAGAGAGAGAGAGAGAGAGAGAGAGAGAGACACACACACACACACCCCAATATAGGTCTTTTAGTTAATCCTTCTATTTTTTTTTATTGTACCCAATTGAATATTTAAAATATTATTTTTCTTTAATATACACTTTTACTATGCATAAAAACAACTAATCCATTATTTAGTACTACATTAGCGTTCAGGTGATATTTATTTTTGCTACATTAATATCTCCATTATATATATATATATGTGTATATATATATATATATATATATATATGTGATAAATAGGGATTATGTAGATGTTGATGCTGCATGCTATATGAGCACAACTCTACGTTAATTTTTCATAATTTTTCTGTAAATTGATTTGGTAAAGATAACAATCAATTTGATAATATTGAATAAATATGAAAGTTTAGGCTTTGCTTGAAGGAAGGAAAGAAAGATGTGAGGAGATGACAGAAAATTTGTTAATACAATGATCAAGGTAGATAATAAAAAAGTGATTATGAAATCTTAAATCTAACCATTGATTTAACAAATTTTCTATACTCATTTGTTTCCATCCTTCCTACCAAGCAAAGTCTTATTGATATTGATGGAAAAATAATTTTAATTAAATAAAAATATTATTTTAAGAGTTCAATAGGATATAATAGAAAGCTAAAAGCTTGTTTGAGAAATTATTTAAAATTTAATTAATTCATCAACTTATTACAAACATCAAGGTTTTTATTAAGAGATAAAATAACATAAAAGTTTTAATTTGATAAAGTCTAAATGTATTTAGATCATTCTATTTTAATATTATTAGAAAATCAATAGATTTAAAATTACGTGCTCTATTGTCAATTTGACTGCCCAAGATTGATCAACGTACAAACATGCAAAGATCTATTTCATGATCTACATTTTAGTAACTTCTTTTATTTTTGATCCTTTTCATCTATATGGTAGATACTAATGCATTTGGTTTATGATAATGAGGCTGTTTTCTATTTGAAACGGTAACAATACTATAAGTCATTTTTCTTTAAAATACTATTATTGAAACCGTTTCTTACTTGTTAGTTGCTATGATTGTCTCGGTGTGGAATATTTCTATCATAGTTTATTTTTTTAATTTATGTTGGTATATGTTTGTTACTTTCACTTGTAATCGATTGTTGTATTGCTTGATGGGATAATTCTCAATTGTAATCAATTACTTGTAATCAAAATATTTAATTCTTTTGATATGTGCCCTTAACACGTTTGATATTTGTTAGAAAAAAATTGATTTATATATTTTTATTAATTCCTTGGAGTTGCTTATGTCATATATATAATTTTTTTTTCTTTTTTTTACCTCTTCAAAGTGTGTATAGAAATAGAAGAATTGATTTTGATTTAAATCAAGTGCTAATAAATTAGCATATAAGAGTGGTTGCATATTATTATGCTAGAAATAGCATGTGGCAGCTTGTTAAAAAAAATTGAATATACCAAACACATTTTCAAAATTTCAGCTTTGAAAAATATTTTTTCATTTTTAGGTACCAAAGGTATTTTTCAAAATTCAGAGAATAAAAAATGAAAATAGAAAATAAAAATAAAAAATATTTTCTATAACCAATCAGATTAAGTTGTCCATAGATTTACACACAACAGTTATAGTTTTTGGTGAATACTAAGCAATTAGGCATGAGCGACTTAATGAAAAACTTTTCACTAATTGAAACTCACATTTCTTGTTATTTCCTCAAATATGTGTTTATTTATATGAAATTTTCTAATAATACTTATGGAATATGTATGTGTATAGATTGTGTTTCCTCAATTGGAAAGCCTGCGACTGTCCTCAATTAAGACCCAAAGGATATGGCACAATCGACTTTCTGAGAAATGTTTTTCCTTTCCGAATTTGAAGAGTTTGATCATCCAAGGCTGTGCGAACTTGGAACATTTATTATCACCCTCCGTTGCCAGAAGTTTGGTGCAGCTCCAACAATTTAAGATAGCAGAGTGTAAGTGTTTAAAAGAGATAATATTTACAGAGGAAATAGAAGAAGCTAAGAAAGATGTGATTTGTTTCCCTCAATTGAATTCTCTGAAAATAAAGGATCTCCAGAATCTTATCAAATTTTGCTCAGGGAATTATGATATTGAGTTCCCATCCTTGAAAGTGCTGAAACTAGAGTATTGCCCGAAACTAAAGGAATTCATTAATCAAACTGAAATGGATCAGGGGAATTATCAGTACGGTGTACAAGTTCTCTTTAATGAGAAGGTGAAATAGTCTTTCCTTATTACAATTCTGCTCTCTTTGTCTTGCTTTCTTCTTGGCTTTTGCCTTATTTTATGAACTAACTCTTGATTGGCATATTGAATTATATATATATGCACGTATATAGGTTGCAGTTCCTAGCTTGCAAAGGATGACGATCTCCCACTTGAGCAATGTTAAGATGATATTTCACAACGCACTTCTATCAGGTTCCTTTTGCAAATTAGAAGAAATGACGGTTGAGTATTGTCATCAGTTATCGACTATGTTTCCCTCTTCTATAATCGGAGTATTTCACTGTCTAGAAAAGCTCGGAGTAGTAAACTGTGATTCGCTAGAACATATATTTGAGCTTGGAGTGTTAAATATCGAACAGACATCTGGTGTAGAATATTCTCAACTAAGAGAATTGGAAATTTGTCTGCTACCTGCGTTGAAGCACGTTTGGCATAACGATCCCCTTGGAATTGCTACCTTTCAAAAGCTATGTAAAGTAAGTGCTTCGGGATGTTGGAGTCTGAAAAATCTATTTCCAGTGTCAATAGCCAAGGACCTTCCACGACTTGAACATTTAAGCATAAATGATTGTGGAGTGGAGGAGATTGTGTCGGCAGGGGAAATATTGGAACAGCCCGTTAGGTTTATGTTTCCTCAACTGTCTTCCCTCCAGCTTATGCACTTAAATGAGCTCAAATGTTTCTATCCAAGGCAACATACAATAGCCTGGCCGATATTGAAAAAATTGGTGACAGATTATTTTACTTTATTAAGGATTGTACGTACAAAACGTCTTAGCACTAAAGAAGCGAATGGGAATAGCCAACGAGATTCCACGATTCGACAGCAATATTTCTTGGTTGGAGAGGTATGATTATGATCCTTCGCTATTTCCTTTAAAATCTAAAACATTGTCGCATGCATGCACGGCACATTGATTTATATCATTTATACATTGTTAAGTTATTATGATTTTTAAGTATGCATTAGTAATTTTTTAATTTATTATCGATATATTAATACTACAACTAATAATAATAGACAACTAATAATAATAGAATTTGAAAGTGGATGTAAAATTGAAATCAAATAGTATGTTATAAATGATATAAATTCACTTTTAATAGAATTTATATCTAACTTGATTGCTAATTATTTCAATTTTAATTTATACAAACATTAAATTTGTAATGCAAAAGGTTTTGAAATATAAAAATTTTAAGTACAAAAATAGTAAAAACTTTTACACATTTTTTCTCAAAGTCAACGGTCAGGTAAACACGCATGTTATATGTTTTCCAGGCTTTATTATATATCATATAATATACAAATACATAGAATATTATATATCACCTTGTTTTAATTTTTTTAGTTTCATATTAATCTTGCTATTTTCCTCCTTTTCTCATATCAGTCTATACTTTTAGGGCAATTTTATGTAATAGGTTATCCATAGATGATTGAATACTAAATTATATCATCCTTGAATTGTATTATTTCTATCATATTTGTATTTAAAAAATAGAAATTCATAATATAGATATTTAAATTTGCATTTCATAAGTCAACTTATTTCAAAGGTTAAATCCGTTAATAATAAAAAAAAAAAAAACTAATGTGGGCTTAAACAATAGTAAATGGCCATATGTTCAAAGATGCCAAGTAAGCTTCATGTCATTTTCTGATTCTACGGTCACGCCAGCAATAAAAAAATTAAAAAAAGAAAAGAAAAGAAAGAAACTAAAAAAAAAGTCTAATATTAAAAAGACAAAAAAGTTGAAAATTAAAAACAAAAAAAAGGGCTGAGGAAGAGATTGGGGAGTCGCCAAAGAGTGAGGGACGGAGGAGAGAGAAAAGACATGGGGAAGAGTTAAAAAAAAAAAAAAAATGAAATGTAGTTATACTATTCTTATCCACTCTATATCCTCTATCCAGCCCTAACCAAACTGCTCTTGTGCAGTTGCATAATAACAATATATGCTCAATTGTTTCTCCCCTTTTTTTGGGTTATAGTTTCTTCCTCTTCTTGACAGATTAGGCATAGAGGATTACTTTTAATTTTTCTCGTCCACAAATTTGAGCTAGTAGTAATATTGTTACCACAAGATCTCCATAGGAAACATTTTATACCCATATCTTTTTCCATTCTCTATCCTCTATAACATGTGAAGCCAAAGTATTCCCAGTAGAATCTGTCATAATCTTCTCTTTCAATTTGTGATATCCAGTCTTGACTGAATAACTACCATCAGCTGAAATTGGCCTTACAATTTTATCCCTTTATCCATTTATACAGATAAGAACATCTTGATAGCCAAAATCACTTCTTCTGGCAGCACCTCTTTTATGGACTCCAGCTTCCATGTCTCATTATTCTTCTCAATAAAATCTGACACTTTTTGAGTAAATATATGCCTGTCAACAATAAACAGTCCAGCCTGCCTTTACTGCACCAATTATCCTTCCCGAAATCTATATTTTCTCCATCCATAACTTGCCATAGGATACATTCTTTCAAAAAATTCCTTCTTCCACCATACTTGCCCAATCCCAAGAGGCTCTTGCACCTTTTTTAGCATTCCATATTGAATCAATAGGAAAATATGTAACCATTCAACATCCTAACCCACATAGCCTTAGGATTCATCACCATCCTCCAAACTTGCTTTGCCAACAAAGCAATATTAAATATTAAATAAATTTAAATCTTTAAATCCCATACCTCCATTATTTTTCCTCCTTGTTAAATTCAACCAGCTAGCCTAATGTATCCTTCTTTCTTCGTGTTTCTGCCGCCACCAGAATCTTGCCATCGCAGCGTTTATGTCATCACGAATTTTCTTTGAAACTTTAAAGCACTGCATTGTAGAAGTTGGAATTGCACAGGCTTCTCTTCCATGCCTTCAGCTTGTGGGAGTAGGCTTCTCTTCCATACCTTCAGCTTACCAATAATCCTATCTTTGATATAACCCATAGCAACCTTCTTAGCCTTGCCCTAAAATGATGGAATCCCTAGATAAGCTTCATTATTTGCTGCCTCATTAATCCTCAATTTGTCTTCAATTAACTTCCTGACCTGCTCAGGTACATTAGCACTAAACAAAATGCTAGATTTGTTAAAATTGAACAGTATTTGTTTAACAAACTACTAATAGTTTCACGACATCCCTCATTTGCTGTTAAAAATAATAATGAGTCATCAGCAAACAACAAATGAGAAATATTAGGACAGTCTTTCCCTATCTTGATTTCTGACAAAGTATTGGACTCAATGGATATATTCACCATTCTAGATGGAACATCAACAATTAATAAAGAAAAGGAAAGGAGATAGAGGATCTCCTTGCCCTAGACCCCTAGAAAGAAATGCAAAGCTAAAATAAAGAACTAGATTTAGCATTATGCATTCTTTTTTTAATTTTTTTTTAATATCATTGACAAAATCCCAATACTTGTAAATTTTCTTATCTTTTATATAAAAAAGGATGTTATAGATAACAATATTAAGTATTTGACGTGATGTAATGAAAATTGTAAAAATCTTAATTTTTTTTTATTTTGATAATAAATAAAGATAAAAAAAGTAGTGACATCATTTTTCGTACTTTCTTAACAACATAAGTAAATTGATATGATAGATAAATAATTGTCAAATATCAAATGGTAATAGATGGAATATCATACAACTCTCTTCTTTCAACAAAATGTTAGTTTATAGCTCCACTTAGTTTTTTGTTCTTAATTCATCAAAACAATAAAAGTTTTTAATAACCACCACTGAATGTATAACTATAATGTTTTATATCATCAAAACCATTTCAATATCATTTTTATATGATCTATGTATATTTACATTCAATGGTGTAAATTGCTTGTTATTTATGTTAAAAAAGTTATTGTTATTCGCATCATATATGCTTTTTTTTTTATTTTCTAATTCATATAAATATATTAAGTAATTTTTTTAATTATTTAATATTTGAGAAAATTTTTTTGCAACTCAATAATTATATTTTATGACCAAAGTTTTTTTTTTTGAGAAATTTTAAATGCAACTCAAAATTTAATCCTTCCAACCATTTTTTTTTTCCGTAATTTTTATGAAAAACTGATTTATCTGCATGACTTTATCGACCCTAAAAGGGTAAACGAAAATGTGTCCTGTGGAAGCAAGCTTACGAGAGACTGTTTAATCCCACAGAAGCTTACTGTTGGAAGTCAAGAATTTTGTTGTTTTCCTCAAACTTCACCAAACATTTCTCTCTCTAGGAAAATTTTCCCACATCTCTCTAAGTAGAAGCACCGTGCCACCGAGATCTTCCAAACACCCAAAGAAAAGCTCTTTCTCAAATCTCCATAGTCTCTTGATCTCCTCTACTTAATCAAAATCTCAAATCCCCTTTTAAAAACACTAGATCTAAACCCAAACGGAAAACTGGGTGAATTGGATGAACTGGTTTTAGGTGTTGCTGGGATGATCTTTGATTTATTTGGTGAAGTTAGGTGGGATTGCTAGATTGCTAATAGAATTTTTTTTTCTCTTTTCTTAATTTTATGACAAAAATGCCTATAAAGAAAATGATTTTATTGTCTTTATAGAAATCACGTCATTATCTAAAAACAAAATTTAAAAAAAAAATATAAAATCAAAACATAACTCAAGATTTGTTGAAGAAATTGAAGCGATTGATGAAGAGATTGGAGAAGAAATGGAGGAGGTGAAGGAGAATGGAGGTGGTGGTGGTGATTATGTTGAGAAGGTGTGGAAGGGTCAAATGGTTAGGAGAAAAAAAATGGTAATAGTTGTATTTTGTAATTTTTAGTTTTAGGTTTTCTAAGTGGTTATGTTTAGCAATGAGTTGTAGGGAGTTAAAAAAAAAGGTTTGTAAATAGATTTTGTCTTATTATCATTTCATGGTATAAACAAAGTCTTGGTATAAGTCAATAAATGTAATTATTTCCTCTATCATAACCGGTCAACAGACTCTCTTATTAAAACATTTATTTATTTATTTTATAACATGACCCTTTTTAATGGATTCATGTTAAAAGTTTTACAATTATAATCAATATATTACATTTTTTTAATTAGTATAAAAATCACTTTATTCAAATTAAGTTTTAATAAATAACTAGAATAAACTCGTCCATTGTCAGAGTTGAACTTGAGATCTCAAAATTTCATTTTTTTATTTTTACCATTAAATCAAAGACCTCGTCAGCCTGTTAGGTCTAATTACGTATTTATTTGTGTCCGTCACCTGGGCATTATTGGAATTAGCTTCATCTTTTAATCTTGTAGAACAAGATTCAGTCTGACTTGTTTAATTGGTTTCCTTTCCAATTGATGTAATTGTAATGATGCGCGATGGTCAGCTTCCGGAAGACTTGTTTCAACAGATCAAAGTGTTTGAGGTGGAAGGCTACCGTGGTGGACCTGCTACCTTTCCAATCAGTTTCCTCCAACTATTCCGCAATTTGGAAGTTCTTGCGTTTTCCTATTTTGACTTCAAAGATGTCATCCTTTGTGAAGGAGATGTTGCTGAGAAGCCAGATGCTGGGACGGTTCTCTCACAAATTAGAAAGTTAGAATTTCATGGTTGTAATAATCTCTTGCATATATGGAAGAAAGATACGGAGGTAGGCCACATTCTTCCTATTCTTCAAACTCTTCAAGTTGGGTACTGTAAAGATTTGATAAATTTTGGATCTTCATCATCTTTTCAAAATCTAACAACTTTGGAAGTGAAAATGTGCGATATGATGATAAACCTAGTTACACCCTCAGTAGCCCAGAGTCTGGTACAGTTATCGACAATGACCATAACGGACTGCAGTAGGATGACAGAAATAGTGGCAAACGAGGGAGCTGATGGAGCAACATTTGAGATCACTTTCAGAAAGTTGAAATATTTACAACTCATTTGCTTACAGAACCTTGCAAGCTTTTGTCCAGGAAATCACACCTTCAGTTTTCCATCCTTGGAAGAATTAAATGTGAGAGGGTGTCCTAGTATGAAGGCGTTTTGTAAGGGAGTTTTAAGCACCCCGCAATTACACACAGTAAACGAATGGGGTTATTGTCATGGGCGTCGGGCTCGTGACCTCAATACCACCATACAACTGTTGTACGCCCAAAAGGTATGAATTAATTCATAATTCTTCATTCTTCTACTAAAAATGTATTCTGCAATTGATTACTTATTGAAATATTGCACGGATCGTTTTGTTGTTTTATAAATTAAAAAGATATATCCGTTAATTTTTTTATTGTTTTTTAATATATTTATAATTTGATCAGTAAAAAAAAACTTTTAGTTCACACCTAGAATATTATAAAAATATAACATTAAAATAATATTTAAATTCTCTTAATACTTCTAATAAGAAATTTTAAAAAATTTTGTCCATTACAATTTTCCTTAAATATACCGTCTTTTCTCTTTGTTTACTCTCCCCATTGATCCCTGCAATCTCTCCTCTTTTCCTTCTTCCTTCCTTTCCTTCTATCTTTTTTTTTCTTTCTTTTCTTTAATTTCTATAACCTATCCACAGATAATAATAATAATAATAATAATAATAAAAGTCAATCAACTTGTACCTAAATAGATAATTTATCCTTCGATTAAGAGTTGTTTTCACTTGAAGACAACTTTAATAGTATGTATGTCTTTGTATTGATTTGTTATTTGCACCGAGCATATATGTAACTAACTAGTTCCAATATATTAGGTTGGATATCGTGACCTATCTGATTTCACATTATCAGACACGTTTCCGGAGACGATGGAAATATGGAAAACCAACCCTCAAGAAATTTTGGACTTCAAAAACCTTAGACATATAGAACTTTGTAATTGTGACAGCTTGAAATACATTTTTACCCCCTCGATGACTTTGAGCCTCAAGCAACTATACAGGTTAGTTGTAAAAGAATGCAGAAGTGTGGAACAAGTCATCAGGGAACAGGGATTTGAGGAGGATGCAACGACTGATAAGCTCACATTTCCCAGGCTCCAGGAAATAACAATTGAGTCATGTTCCAGTGTCACTTGTTTTTATTTGGGAAGTCGAGCTCTTGAATTTCCACAGTTGTTGACTATTATGATAGCTGAGTGTCCAAAAATGACTACATTTGCATCTTCATTTTCAAGAAACAAGGAGAAAGCAGAGTTGATTTGCGAAGGAAGTGATGAGGAGGACATCCATATTGCTCCATCCTTTTTCAGCGATAAGGTCAGTTTCTTATTCAACTATCTTCTTTTAACAGAAGTTTTTCTTTATGCCTGTCAGTGCCTCACTTAAATTCAAGTTATACATGCATCTCTTTAGTATTTTTGTCTCTCTTTTATTTTATTTTACGATGATAAGTATTTTTCTATTTAACTTATATTTATGATTATTTAAAAAAAATAGATTTCAACTAGAAACTATACCATTTCCTATCTCCTTTAAAAAAAAATTAAATAATATCGCACACTCACTAACACTAATTAATTGATTCTCATTAATTTTACTAATTTCTAATTAACCAAATTATCATTTATAAAGAAGAAAAAATCCAATGTTTATGAATTGAGTCAAACTCATTATTTGCTAAAAAATATAGTTGAGAAGTGTGACCAGAAGAAAGTGAAGAGAGAGTTTCAATAAAAAAAAGAAGTAACAAATCGAAATTAAAATAAGGTTAAAAATATGATTAGTAAGAATATTTATTATTCTTCAATTAAATTTGTACTTGTAGTAAAAGAAAATTAATAGAATTTTTCAAATTAAAATAAATGTAAAAATGAAGATGAAACTTATTTTTGGCAGTTTTTACTAATTTCAACAAATTTTAATGGTGTTAATGTAGTAAAACACTAATTTTTTATACTAAAAACATTTATATTATATTATATATATATATATATATATATATATATATTTTAAAAAAGAGTAGGTTCAATTCAACTACTCAAGGTAATATGGTTAGGCCACTGCATACTTTATTCGATTATGTTAATTTCTCTTGCTTTCTTAAGTGCTTATTTGAATAATGTTGGACAAACCGAGAAAAAAAAAACTTAAATAATTGACTATATACTAAATCAAAACTATATGTAATTATCAAGTAAAGTGAAAATCCATCCTTTTTTTTTTTTCCACTTGCCGATGACAGTATTTCTTGTTACTAGATTGATTCAGTAAAAAGTACGAGACATATTCCTTAATTTTTGATATGGCGCAAGGATTTATCTACCATGGAGAATGTTAAAATTCACAAGAACAAAACTTTTATTGGAACTCAAAATTTTCTTGACGGCACAATAATTTTGGATCTAGCATTTGATGTTTGAAAACCCCTTTGGAAAGAGTTGTAAGCATTCTCTTGTATACATTACTCTTAAAAAATATGTCGATTCTTACTTTTATTAGGGTTGTTTACATACATATATATACACAATTGTAGTAGCTAAATAGGAAATAAAATCAGGAAATCCCCTAATCTTAGGCTACAAACCAAAAACAATTCCCTAAAATCAGGGAATACAATAACTACGAAATCTTCTATATTACAGCACACAGTTTCCTAAAATAAGAAAAAACAGATTTTCCCACACTCCCCCTCAAGCTGATGAATGGATGTTATTCATTCCAAGCTTGTCAACTAGACTCTGAAAAACTGTGCTGGATGGCTCCTTTGTGAATATATCTGCTAGCTGATTCTTTATGTGGACAAACAGAGTGCAAATCAAACCACTATCAAGTTTTTCCTTTATAAAATGCCGGTCAACTTTCATATGCTTCGTGCGATCATGTTGTATCGGATTATGTGCAATATTGAAAGCCAACTTATTGTCACAATACAATCTCATTGGACCTTCCCACTTGATCTTTAGATCTTCTAAAATTATCTTCAACCATAGGAGCTCGCAGATCCCAAGTGCCATTGACCTGAATTTTGCTTCTGCGCTTGATCTTGCAACCACATTTTGTTTCTTACTCCTCCATGTAACAAGGTTTCCACCCAAGAATGTACAATAACCTGAGGTTGATCTTCTATCATCCACCGACCCTGCATAAACTGCATCAGTGTAAGCTTCAAGACTCAACCCCTCTCCTCGTCTGAACAAAATTCCCTTACCAGGTGAACCTTTTAAGTATTGTAGGATTCTATTGAAAGCCTTGAGATGAGTTTCTTTGGGATTATGCATAAACTGGCTCACCACACTAATAGCATATGCTATGTCTGGTCTAGTGTGTGATAAATAAATTAATTTCCCAACAAGCCTCTGATAATAACCTTTGTCAATTGTACCATCTTCTGAAACATTACCCAGTTTATGATTGGGCTCTATGAGTGTGTCAACTGGCTTACATCCCAGTTTACCTGTATCCTTCAGAAGATCAATTATATTCTTTTGTTGAGATATGAAGATCCCTTGCCGAGAGTGGGCTACTTCTATGCCAAGAAAATATTTCAGTTTCCCAAGCTCTTTGATCTCAAACTCTTTCACCAAACAATTCTTTACCTTTTCAATTCCCTCTATATCATCTCCAGTCACTATTATGTCATCCACATAAACCAATAATGCTGTGACTTTCCCTGAAGCTGAATGTCGCACGAACAAAGTATGATCACCTTGGCTTTGTCTGAATCCAAGGTTCAACATAAGTTTGGCAAACCTTCCAAACCAAGCTCTTTGAGATTGTTTGAGTCCGTACAATGCCTTCTTCAATCTGCATACTGTTTGTTCTTCATTTGCAGAGTTGAATCCAGGAGGAAGTTCCATATAAATTTCTTCTTCAAGATCGTTATGTAAAAAGGCGTTCTTGACATCAAATTGTTGTAATTTCCATCCAAAGTTGGCTGCCAATGACAAAATACTCTCACTGTATTCATTTTTGCAACTGGAGCAAATGTCTCAAGATAGTCTATGCCATAGGTCTGAGTATAACCTTTGGCAACTAGTCTTGCCTTATACCTTTCCAATGAGCCATCAGACTTATATTTCACTGTAAAGACCCATTTGCACCCAATTGGTTTTTTTTCCTTTCGGCAATTTCACCAAATCCCAGGTTTTTTTTTTTCTCTAAAGCCTCCATCTCAACCTTCATGGCATTTCTCCAATTCTCATCTGCTAGTGCCTCAGATAATGTTTTGGGAATGGCAATACTATTAAGGCTAGTAAGAAAGGCCATATGACTATGAGATAGGTTTTTGTAGGACATGAAAAGGTACAAAGGATGTTGAGTACAAGTCCTAGTTCCTTTCCTCAAAGCTATAGGGATGTTAAGATTATTTTCATTTTGAGTATCTAGCACATTAGGATTGGAAGAAGTGGTTTGATTACTTACTTCAGTAGTTACTGGATTTGGATCAGATGATTGTGCCTGCACCGGTTGAGAGAATGACCCTTTCTTTCTTGAATAAACCTGAAGCAGATGAGCATGGTTTAATTTTTGTGCTATAGGGGTAGAAGGAGGATCACTTTCTACTGAAACAGGAACAGTAGGGTCAGCAGGCTCAAAATTGGATTCAACAGTTTGGATAGGGGTGGACTTGGATTGGATTGGAATGGAAGAGGACGACTTAGACATAGGTAGATCAAGAAGGAAAGAGTTTTTATCCTTATCTTCCATGAATGTCGTCTCCCCCTGAAGATAAGGAGTGTGAAAGTATTGATCGTCTTCAACAAAGGTCACATCAGCAGATACATAAAATTTCCTTGTGGGAGGATGATAGCACTTATAGCTCTTTTGAGTGGGCGAATAACCAACAAAGACACATTTGAGAGCCCTTGGATCAAGTTTGCCCCTATGTTGAGAATGTACATGAACAAAGGCAACACAACCAAATATTTTGGGAATAAGATTGTTGATGACATTAATGTTGGGATAAAATTTTGCAAACACTTGTGCGGGACTCTGAAAATCAAGCACTCTTGTGGGGAGTCTATTGATGATGTGAGCTGCAGTTAACACGGCTTCCCCCCAATAATTTTTTGGAACTTGTTTTTGGAAAAGAAAGGCTCGGGTAACTACTAAAAGATGACCATTTTTCTGTTCAGCCACTCCGTTTTGTTGGGGAGTGCTAACACAAGATGATTCATGAATAATGCTGTGTTGTTGAAAGAATGGAGAGAGGATTTGATTAAAATATTCCTTCGCATTATCAGATCGAAATCGTTTAATCCCCACTCCAAATTGTGTCTGAACCATATTGAAAATTTTTTGAAACACAAGACTTACATCTGATTTGTTTTTTAAAAGAAAGATCCACGTCATACGAGTACAATCTTCAATAAATGAGACAAACCATCGAGCTCCAGAAATGTTGTGTACAGTAGAAGGCCCCCAAATGTCACTATGAATAACAGTGAATGGAATTGATGTTTTTTTATTGCTTATTGAAAAAACAGCACGTTTATGCTTTGCAAGTTCATACACATCACAATGAAAGCTTTCAACTGAAATTCTATTGAACAATGAAGGAAATAAAATTTTAAGGACATGAAATGATGGATGACCAAGACGAAGATGTTGAAGCCAGACCTTGTCTTTATTGGATTTTAATGACTCGGAAAGGAATGACAAAGGGAAACGATTTTTAATTCTGCGTTGTTCACTCGGCTCTTCAAGATAGGAAAGGCCATCTCTCCCTAGCACGTCCAATCATCTTCCTCGTACCCTGTTCTTGGAATACACAATGAGAAGGATAAAAAATCACACTGCAATTAGCATCCCTGGTTAGTTTTTGAATAGACAAAAGGTTGGTGAACAATTTTGGGACATGGAGAACATTTTTCAGTGTAAGTGAATCACTAATAAATATATCTCCTTGACTAGCAACAGTAGTGACTGATCCATCAGCTATGGTGATTTTCCTATTACTGGGATAAGGTGTATATGAGATAAATTGTGTAGAGGAAAAGGTCATATGGTCTGTGGCTCCTGAATCAATGACAGATGTGTTAGGAATATTATCCGAAGCATTAGAAGAATGAGGAGTGGATATACCTGAAAAGGCTAAATTACAGTACTTGTCAAAATAGATGGCTTTTCCAATGAACTCAAAAAGTTCCTCAATTTCTCAATCTCATTGAGTCCGAGAGGTGTTTCTTGGTCTCTATTATCTTCTGTTAACTGCACTCCGGCCATATGAGCTTGAACCTGTTCTCTTCCTTGTCCTCTTCTCCCTGTTTCATTCTTGTTTGGGACCTGTGGCCTGCCATGGAGCTTCCAACACTTTTCTTTGGTGTGACGAGGTTTTTTACAGTAGGTGCACCACAAATCGTCTCTGTTAAAGGATTTTGACTGGCCTGGTTGTTTGCTTTCTTCTGTAGATGGCCGCTTTAATGTGATACTCTTTCCGCTCGTTTTTGACACCAATGCCGAGCTCTCAACAGATACGTTCTCTACCATAACTCCTCTTCTTCCTTCTTCAATGCGAATTATTGAAATTGTCTCATTAACAAATGGTAAATCCTCCTTGCCAAGTACTTGGACTCGTACTGCATCAAATTCCATGTTAAGCCCAGCCAAAAATCATAAATTCTCTCCTTTTCAACGAACCTTTTAAGCACAGCTGCGTCTTCACTACTCTTCATTTGGATGCATTGATAGTGATCCATCTCTTGCCAAAGACTTTGCAAAAAGATTGGAATATTCAGTAACTGTCCAACTTCCTTGTTTGGTGGCAGCAGCAATCTTAGTCTTGATCTCATAGATTTGTGCAGCGTCATGAACCTTTGAATATGTTTGTTTGATAGCCTCCCAAATTTCCTTGGCTGTATTAAGGAACAAGCAGGTATCACTGACTTCTGGAGCCATGGAATTCCAAAGCCTGGACATCACCATTGAGTCTTCCTCATCCCACGCATCAAAACTTGGATCTCCCTTCTTAGAACCAGTACCAAGTAAATGACTCAGTTTGCCTCTGTCCTTTAAATGTGTCCGCACTAGTTGCGACCACTTCAAATAATTTCTCCCACTCAATCTATAGGCAGCCTGAATATTGGGTAGTTCCCCAGCAACAGTGACTATTCTTGATGGTCGGAGTCTCGGTCACATGAGATTCAAACGTATGGTGTTCAACATGACTCAAGAATAACTGAGGAACAACAGAAAAAAGGTGAAAAAAAATCTGGAATGAGAACCAGAAGATTAGAATCGACTTTAGAAGGAATGCAACTTCCCAGAAAAACTAAAGCTCTAATACTATCTTAAAAAAATATGTCGATTCTTACTTTTATTAGGGTTGTTTACATACATATACATACACACAACTGCAGTAGCTAAACAGGAAATAAAATCAGGAAATCCCCTAATCTTAGGCTACAAACCAAAAACAATTACATAAAATCAGGGAATACAATAACTACTAAATCTTCTATATTACAGCACACAGATTTTCCCACAATTACAATTCCTTCTTGAATCAATTTAGTTTTATTGTATTTTAACCTTTTCATTTGTTATATTTCTTGAAACCATGAGGTATGTAATTGGTTCATGCATGCCATTTGTTATTTTCTTGCCTCAATGATTACTTTATTTGTACCCTCTAAATTTCAAACACCATATCTTTTTTTAAAGTACGGGAAGATTAAATTATGTAATTAATCATACTCATTCAATATTTTAATTTTTGTCCCTCTACTATTTGAATTTGATAACGAGAAAATTCCACATGCCAAAAAAATTTTGGCTGTTCACATCCATCTACCGCCAAGGACTTGACATTATTTTCAATAAATCGTTAATAATAAAGAAGGAAAATTTATTTCTTCATAATAATAAAACACTAAAGCTTTGATTGTTGCATCGCTTCAATAGCCTCTACTGCCAAGGACTTGACATTATTTTCAATAAATCAATAATAAAGAAGGAAAATTTATTTCTTCATAATAATAAAACACTAAAGCTTTGATTGTTGCATCGCTTCAATAGCCTCTGGGTTCCTTACATGGTTTGCTTTAGCCTGCAACACACCTAGCACTTCTCCATTTGCATCTCTAGCTATCACCCCAATACCTACTTTTCCTTCACTTGTCTTTAAGCCACCATCAAAATTAATTTTAACACCACCTCTCAAAGGTGGTTTACATTGATCAATCACTATGTGGTGTCTCAAATCCCTTTTTTGTTAGGCTTACTGAAACTCTCATAGGTATTCCATTGCAAAAACGGCTACCTGTTGCGGTTGCCTTACTATTCCTTCTTTTACCTCAACATTCCTGCTGCTCCTAATTGCCGACATTAACATTAGGCTTTCCTCAACACTCTTAAGATCCATGTGCTTTACCACTTGCATAAACCACTCTGTGATCCTTTGTTCTCCCCCGTTCACCCAATTTTTACTAATTTTCTATTGTTGCCAAACTTCCTCAGCCCTCACGTAGTCATGAATGGCATGCATGACGGTCTCCTCCCCGATTTTGCATGTTGGGCATAAAGCTTGTCACGTGACTATCCTCTTCGTAAGATTTAGGTAGCATGTAGAGCTTCATGAAAAAATCTCCATGGAAAAAGCTTAATCTTGTTAGTTATATTCTCTCTTTACAGCCTTTTCCAGATTTTCTTCTTTTTTGAAAGAAAATCTGTATCTCGCATGTTCTGTCCCACTGCCTCATTTGATTCTGACTCCATCTGTTGGTGATATCCACTTCTAATTATGTATTTACCTGATTTTTCAAAATTCTAGATCAAAACTTCTTTCGTTTCCAGTCTATTCAGAGGATTGCAAGATTTCTTTCAGAATCTTCTCTAATAAACAGCAACCTTATCAACCTTCCACTGCCTTAAGTTACACCCATAAGCTCTCTTAGCCATTTAACATCCCTCTCAACATCTGGTTTTGCCTCCGGTGTGTGATTACCAAGTCCTGCTATCCATTTATCCTCCCAAACTTTTACTAAAGCTCTATTGCTCTCTCTCCATTTGATTCCTCTTTGAAGCACCTCTCTCCCGCCAAGATACTATGCCAGGTATAAGATGTGCACAACCCTAGCTTTGCGTCCAAAAAAGAGCTCTGTGGGACCTATTTTGGTTTTAATACTTTGTAGGCTGAAGATGAGGCATTATGGATTAACCTCCGCCCTTGCTTCCCTAGCAAGACTTTATTAGAATTGTTGATGTCGCTGAAGTCCAAACCACCTTCATCTCTTCTAATGCGAAGCTTTTTCCACCCAATCTAGTGTATACCTTTAATCCTACTATCTGATCTCCACCAGTAACTGCTTAAAATGCTGTTTATATCCTTGTACAAACTCTTTGGAAGTTGGAAACAAATCATTGCATAGGAGGGGATAGCTTGAGGCACCAATTTGATGAAGTTGAATCCTTGTTTATATCCTACTTGTGACAGCCATTTCTTGTTCCGGCTCTATATTTGCTTCTGGATTCTGTTCTTCTCTTCATAAAAGCTCGTTTCTTGCTCCTGCCAAGTATTGTGGGAAGTCCCAAATATTTTTCTGGATTTGCAGTAACTTGAATCCCATAAATATATTTAATTACACCCACCGCATATTCACTAGTATTGCCACTGAAAAATAGTCTTGGCTTCTCGAAGTTTATCTTTTGTCCCAAAACCTCACTAGAGGCCTTTAGCATGTGCTTCACCCTTTGGCCTTCACATTGGTTTGCTTGAATGAACAACAAACTGCCATTCACGAAGAAAAGAATGATTTTGGGACCATATTTGCTTGCTCGGACTCCACTGTTTAGCTTTGGATGGTGGCATTTCGTAAGCGAAGCTGATAAACCTTCAATACAAATAAGAAAAAAGATATGACGAAAGGTCTCCTTGTAGAAGCTCTCTCCTTAGGTAAAATTTTTTAGTAACTGAACCATTGAACACAACAGAATAAGATACAGAGGATATACATTTCATCACGAAAGAGATCCACTGTTCATTGAATCATAGCTTTATCATTACTGCTTCCAAAAAAAGCCATTCCCTATCGTAGGCTTTATTCATATCTAACTTAGTAGCAGCGAAACCCTCCCTTCCTTTCTTTTTCATTTTAAGTGTGTGAATGTTCATAATACGCAAGTACATTATTTGAAATTAATCTTCCTAGCATAAATGCACTTTGGTTTTCACTAATACATTCTGGTAATATGCACTTCAACCTATTAACCAAGATCTTTACAATAATTTTGTACAATACATTGCATAGGCTTGTTGACGACTTAATGTGGGTGTTCATATAGTGGTTCATATAGCCTGCCCCAATTTACTGTGATAAAGGCTCTGATGATGATGGTGTTACTTGGGCTGATTGGTCTGAAATAAGACGTGTTCTTAGGATTTTTTATCTTAGGAATAAACATTAGGTGGGTATTGTTCACTTCATTTAGCAAGCCCACTTCATTAAGGAAGGATAAGTAGAAATTTAAGACATCATTACTTATGATGTGCCAATATTTATGAAAGAACAAAGCTGACATACCGTCTGGGCCTGGTGCTTTGGTAGGGTGGATTTGTTTGGTTGCTTCAAAGATCTCTTCTAGTTGGAATTCGTTCAAGAGCAAGTTATTCATCTCATCGGTAATTTGTATCAATTGTCCCTAAGATTTTCGTCACAATTATTTGTTCTTTGAGAGAAATGAATCCATGAAATATTTTTTGAACAAAGGTTTGTTGGAAAGAAAACCTTCAGTCATGTCATTCAAAACAATTTGATTTATAATATAAAAAAGGATCAATAGGATCCCACTATTCTAGGATTTACAATAATAGGAAAACTACCAAAAATATAAAAGCATAAAGTTGATTAAATCCCTATAAATTAGGAATTACTGAATCCCTCTAAATCAGAAATTTATTCTAAGGATTCTACCACTCCTCAAGCGGGTGAATAGATATCAATCATTCCCAGCTTGCTTACAAATGACTCAAATTCTATGACTTAGTAGGAATGTATGATCGAACAACTCCACCGTCAATCTCCGTTTTTATGAAATTCTTGTCAATTCTCATATGTTTAATTCTTTTATGTTGGATTTGATTCTGTAGTATGGTTATGGCTGATTTACTGTTAGAGTACAACTTCATAGGTCCATACCAGGAAACTTTTTGGTCCTTCAATCTTTCCAACCATATCAAATCACAAATACCTTGAGCAATTGCCCTATACTCAGCTTCAGCACTGCTTTTAGCAACTGCCGTTTGCTTTTTACTCTTCCAAATAACCAGGTTGCCCCATAGTTTAGTGCAGTAACCAATTGTAGACTTACTATATTTTATTGCACCTGCCCAATCTGCATTTGTAAAGCCTTGGACTTCCTTATGATCATTATTTCAAAGCAAAAGTCCTTTTCCTGGTGTCCCTTTTAGATATTTAAGGATTCAATTTATAGCCTCTAAGTATCTTTGTGTTAGTGAGTGCATAAATTGTCTCACAATACTAACACTAAAGGCAATATCAGGTATCAACTTTCCAACCAGACGTTGGTATCTTTCCTTATCCACAAAAGGATCACTTTCAATGATCTTCTATTTCCGATTTTGCTGCAATGGAGTATTTGCATGTTTGCAACCAGACTTTCCAGTTTCTTTTAAGAGATCAAGTGTGTATTTTTTTTTGGGTTATGAAAATACCTTGTTTACTCCTTGCTATCCATATGCCAAGGAAGTATTAACTGTACTGAGATTTTTGACCTTAATTTCAGCTTGTTACCGTTTCTTGAGCCCCTTTATCTCAGCAATTTAGTCACCCGTTGCCATCAAATCATCCACATAATTATCAAAATTGATTTCTTCCCATTTTCAGCTTGTTTAATGAAAAGAGTGTGGTCAGTCTGTCCTTGCCAATATCCAAACTATTTCATAGCAGCACTAAACTTTGTGAACCATGCTCTCTGTGATTGCGTTAGACCTTGGAGAGACCTCTTTAATTTACAAACCTTTCCTGAGACATCGTAGATTCGAAACCTAGGAAACTTCATATGAACTTTCTCTTTTAGATTCCTATTCAAGATCGTTCTTGACATCCATCTGATGAAATTTGCAATGCAGGTTGGAAGCAAGAGACAAAAGAACCCTTATTGAATTTAACTTTGCCATAACCAAACTTGCCTTGTATCTCGATATTTTTCCATCCGATCCACATTTCACCCTAAAAATCCATTTACATCCAACAGGATGATTTATGACCCATTTTGTTGCAATTAAAACATTTGTTTAAGAACTTCGTGGGCTTCTTAGAAATTTCACCTCTTGGGTCCAACATGGATCCATTGTTACTGGACTTGTTCTTTTTGGCTTTGAAGCCTTGACCACGCTCCATCATATTTGCCTTCGCCATAGGTGAGGTAACAAATCTCTTTTTAGAACCTCTATTGTCTTCTTCAATTCGAAGTCTAATAATTAGTTATTCATTATTCATCTCATTTCGCTTATACTTAAGATAACTCTTGAAATCCTTCCACGCAAAGGCAATTTCTCAATAATAGCATCCACTTAGAAGGTTTCACTTAAATTCATCCCTTAAGCGTGAATCTCATGTAAAGATCACTTGGATCTCTTGAACCTGACTAATCATTGTCTTGGAGGCATTTATCTTATATTATACGAAGCGACCAACAACAAATTTCTTGGTTCCAGCATCCTCAAACTTATATTTACGGTCCAAAAACTCCAATAACTTTTGGTTGCTTTTTTTTTTTGGTACAATACACAATATACAAAGAATTAGTCAACCTATTCATGACATAATTTAGGCACAAAAAGTCAGAATGTTTCCAAGCATCCATAGCATTTATCACTTCAATATCATGCTGAACTTTATCGAGTTTAGGAGTATAACTAAAACATAATAAGGTAAAAATACAAATAGAGAGGCCTGCATATGATACAGTTTCCTTAAAACAGATTTGCCCTCTCATCGTGGATGCTTGAGTAATATAGGCGTTTATCTCCTAAGATACAGTTGTAACCAAATAGCAGAGGTGCATCATGAATCTACTTCAATTGAACTTTCAAGTGCTCAAACTCTATCACACTGAGAATTTGTGAAAATTCATAGTAGTTTATTAAGAATCTTACTTGAATGATACAAAATTCTTAAAATTATAAACAGTTGTTGTTAAGTAGTAAATAGGAAACTAAATCAGTCTAAATCTAATCCCTAAGGGATTGTCTAACCTTAATTCTAGATATACAAATATTTACATATTTTCTAAATTTAATATAATTGACTTTTTCACACTCCCCCTCAAGCTAGCTTGAAGATATCTTCCATGGCAAGCTTGCTCACTGGATTTTCAAACCGCTTCCTGTGCAATCCCTTTGTAAGAACATCAGCAACTTGGTCACTTGTTGGAATATATGGCATGTAAAATATTCCGTTGTCAAGTTTCTCTTTGATAAAATGCTTGTCCATTTCTACATGCTTCATTATGTCATGAGGATGAGATTGTGAGAAATAGAGATTGCAGCTTTGTTATCACGGTAGACCTCTATGGGTGAGGGTTTGGACACCTTCAAGTCTTGAAGTAGTCTTTTAATCCACATTACCTCACAAATCGCATGGGCTATTGAACGAAACTCAGCCTTGGCGCTACTGTTGGCTACTACATTCTGTTTCTTGCTCCTCCAAGTGACAAGATTTCCTCCCACAAAGGTGCAATAGCTTGAAGTTGACCTCCTATCTGTAACACATCCTACCTAGTCTGCGTCAGTATAGGCTTCTACTTGTAGGTATCCATGGTTTTTAAATAGCAATCCCTTTCCAGGTGTTCCCTTTAGGTACCTTAGGATTTTGTAGGCCGCTTCAAATTGTTCTAAGCCTGGTAAATGCATGAACTGACTTATCACACTTACTGCAAAAATTATATCAGGTCGTCTATGTGATAAATAGATGGTCTACCCACAAGTCTTTGGTATTTCTCTCTATCCACCACATCTTTGGTTTCGAGTGGCTGAAGCTTCAAGTTGGGCTCTATTGGGGTTTCAGCTATCTTGCTACCAAGCATCCCTGTCTCACTAAGCAAGTCTAAGACATGCTTGTGTTCGTTGACAAAGATGCCCTCCTTTGATCTTGCTAATTCCATACCAAGGAAGTACTTTAAAGCTCCCAAATCCTTAATCTCAAAGTTATGTGCAAGCTTTCTCTTAAGTACTCCAATTTTTGCACTATCATCACCGGTCATTATTATATCATCCACATACACAATTAAAATGGCTAGTTTACCATTTCTAGAGGCTTGAAGAACATCGTGTGGTCAGCTTGACTCTGAATTTAACCTTAGCTCTTCATTGCCTTTTCAAACCTTTCAAACCATGCTCTTCGTGATTGTTTAAGACCATACAAGGATTTTTTCAGTCTGCACATCTTGTTGGTTCCAAGTCTCTTCTCAAATCCAAGTGGGAGGTCCATAAACACTTCTTTCTCCAAATCTCTATTAAGAAAGGCATTTTTTATATCAAGTTGGTGTAGAGAATTTCCAAAAATTATCTTCTTTATTCTCCCATTGAAGAAGATTTTTTGTGAAATAGGGATATGCCAACAAGTTTTTCGAGTATGGTGTGGTTTGTTGCAATGGTCACACCACACTCGGGTATCTAACTTGCTGTAAAAAAAAAACAGCACAGCAGCGGCTCTTGGAAAAAAATGGCGAGTTAGGGTTTTGTGAGAGGAAAAGGTTTCTGCTTTGATACCATGTGAAAATTCATAATAGTTTATTAAGAATCTTACTTGAATGTTACAAAATTCTTAGGATTATCTACAATTGCTGTTAAGGAGTAAATAGGAAACTAAATCAGTCTAAATTTAATCCCTCTAATTGAGGGATTGCCTAACTTTAATTCTAAAAATACAAATATTTATATTTTTCCACAGAATTATACCTGAAGTACCTAAAACTAAGAGCTTGAAGAAAGAACTAACTTTAGAGAGAAACTAGAGAAAAGCTATAGGGCTTTATATATGGTTTGTAAAATAAATGAGTGGAGATCTCTTTTTATAGCTTTCATTAGAGTGCATTTTTGTTTCATAAATTTGGAATAAAGCTAAAATTTATTTGTTCATTTAATCCAATTACGATTACACATTTTAAAGTTAAACCAATGACAATTTGTAACTGAAATTTATTTTTGACTATTTAATCCAATTACAGTTACAAATCTAATGGCAGTCACAATTGGTGTCAATTTTTTATCTACCCATGTATCTTTTTGAGAGTATAAAATTTTCACTAACACAGAGTAAATTTGCATTCAAATTGTAACTTCTAAGTGACTAATAAATTTCTCTTTTTAAATGACCATTTTTCAATAATTTCTATGAGGTTTCGATACTCCAAAATTATTGGGAAGGTAGAGTAGTTGAAGTACTAAAACATATTAAAAGTTGGGAGTATTTTGGAGCGATAGAAGGAACAAATTTGTAGGTTTGAGGACATGACTTTTAGCCTTAGTTTGAGTTTTTGAGAAATCATTCGAATAGAAGGAAAGAAGAGGCATAGGAGTTAGAGGCTAAATTTTGAGTGTTTTGACGTTGACCAGCATTGGTCAATGACAGAAGAGGGTGGATTTTTTACAAAGAGAGGAAAGAGGATTTGATTTTGTGAGAGAGAGAGGAGAGGAAAAATGAGAGGAATTTTTTTTTTGAGTTTTGTAGTGCTCCTACATGGCGCATTTAGGGGGGACAGGAAAGAAGAACGACATAAAAAAAAATAATAATAATAATAAAATAGAAAAAATTTCACAAATAAGCAAATTCTACCCATTTAATTCAACAAAATTATCATATTAGTAAGATCAACATCAAGGTATTTAATTTAAGTCAAAGGACATGCCATCAAACTTAACTTATGAAAGTTGGCAAAATTAATGATTGGATTAGTATTATCAAATTCAAATAGTAAGAGTCCATTTTTTTGAATTATATTAAACAAAATTTAAACTTGGAATGAGTATAGGAAATAGTTGCATAATATAATAATAAAAAAATCAATTCTATGTAATAATTTTCTATAATAATAGATTAGAAGTTACAATAATTAAAAATGAATTAAAAGGTGATTGAAAATAAAAAGCAACGAGTCATTAATTTATTAATTGGTAATGAAGCTTTTAAATAAATTTTACAAACAATTTATTAATTTACAAGTATTCGCATGATAAATTATCTTAATTTACTAATACAGCCAATTATGTTATAACCGGGTAGTCCTTATTTGTGGAGTTTTAAATAAATGATCTTGATGCATAAGATAATTTAGTAAAATCTTACTTTCAGAAATGATTTTTTGTGCAAAATATAACAAGTGAATTTTCCTTAATCTTTTTTCTGTAAGTGGTGTAAAAACCAATGGTTTGACATCGTGATTAGTGTCAGGATACATATTTGACTACTGATTTGATAATTTGTCAAATAATTTTTATTTTTATTTTTATTTAATGTTTTAAACTGAGAAATTCATCATAAAGTTCACCAAAATCATGTCATTTGGCTAATGTGGTTTGCAAATGAAATAAGATTCAACAAAAGTGGCTGATTAACTTCATTGTAGCTAGCAAGGACATAAGTGGCTCTGTTATTAACAATTGAAATAAGTTCTAATTGTTCTTATTTTTGGATTTTATTGTTCACTATGATCCTTTACAATTAACGAGCCCGTGTTCTGAAATCCTTCTTTTTAGTTAATTCGTTATTGATAGAACATTGTATCTGCAGGTGGTTTGTCCCATATTGAGCACATTGAAACTATCCTCAATTAACATTGAAAAGATATGGGATCTCCAACAACCAGCATCCCCCCTTTCTGCTCAAAACTTAGAATGGTTTTGGATAGGGGGCTGTCACAATTTGAAATATCTGTTTTCATCTATCATGCTAAAACATTTTGTGCAACTCAAAAGCCTTAGCATTTGGGACTGTAAGATCATGGAAGAAGTAATATTCTTCATGGAAGGATTGAAAGAAGAAGAAAGGATGAGCCATATATTGTTCCCTACACTAAAATACCTGACTCTCATAGGCCTTCCCAAACTCACAAAATTCTGCTCTGAAACTCACAATGAATTCCCCTCGTTGACAAGTCTGCGTCTAATAGACTGTCCTGTACTGAAGACATTCATCCCTAAATCTGTAATTGAAGATGCTGGAGATGAGCCTCAAATTGATCAAATACCAAAAGGAAATAGCTTTGAGGTTGATAACTATGCTCTCTTCAATGAGAAGGTGAGTTCTTCCTTTCTTTATGGCATTTCCATTTATTAATTTCACCATCACACTTTGCAACACTTTTTTTCGCAGTATTTTAAATTTGTAATTTTCTCATATATTTTATAACTTAGAAACTGTTTGCGAAATTGCATAAAATGTTAGGTGCTCTTCCCTAGTTTGAAGGAGTTGATAATTAAAGGTATGAGGGACTGTAGAAAGATATGGCAAGACCAACTCACTGTAAATTCATTTTGCAAACTAAACGATATATGGGTTGAAGGCTGTGAAACACTCTTGAATATTTTTCCGTTTCACATGATGGAAAGACTCGAGGAACTAGACAGGTTGCAGATTGTGAATTGTGATTCCTTAGAAGAAATATTTGAGCCACAAGGATTCTTTGCTAATCAATCTATTGCAGTTGAAACAGAGGCCAAGTTTGTATTTACCTTCGATTAGATAAATTACCCAATTTGAAACGTTTCTACTCTAGGATTCATGCTACAGAATGGCCATCATTGAAGAAAATGGAGGTGATTGAGTGCCACAAAGTACAGAATTTTGCTCCAGAATGTCCTTGCTTTGGAGAAACACGGACAGAGGGTCAGGTTGAAAGATCAAATATGGACACCTTGTTTTGGGTCAAAGAGGTATATCTGAACACAAAACTTGAAAAAATATTTCTTCCTTTTTATTCTCTTTATTTTTAATTCAACATACCTGTTGATTATCCAGGTCACATTCCCTATCTTAGAAGAATTAAAATTGAAGCAGAATGATACTTTGAAATGGATACAGTATGGACAAGTCTTGACAGACTGTTTCAGGAAACTAAAAGTTCTTAAGCTTATATGCTTTCCTGGGAGATTAGCTGCTGTTCCATATTGCTTCATTCAGTCATTACCAGATCTTGAAACGTTTGCTCTGAATGATGCTTCCTTCTGTCAATTATTCCAGTCTGAAGGACTCGATGAGGAAGGACATGCATCAATTCTCACTAAGTTAAATGAATTGCGGTTGTCTAAACTTCCAGAGATGACACATCTCTGGAAGGAAGAGTTCCGAGCAGCATTTTGTAACTTGAGAATTCTTGAAGTAGAGGAATGTGACAAATTAAAGACTTTAGTCCCCTCATTGGCATCTTTTGAAAATTTAACAACCCTAGAAGTTTCGAGATGTCATGGATTCCTCAATTTAATAGCATGCTCGGCAGCTAAGAGCTTGAGGGTACTAGAAAGAATGAGCATAACTGATTGCAGGATGATAGAGGAAATCATAGCATGTGAGGGTGAAGAAATAAAAGGTGGCATTGTTTTCAACCGTCTGAAGTATTTGCAGCTAAGCCGTCTACAGAGTCTAAAAAGCTTTTCATTAGGAGATCACAACTTTGAATTTCTTGTCTTGGAAAAGCTGATTGTGAGAGAGTGCCCAAAGATGATGAATTTCTGTCAAGGAGAATTAAGCACACCAAAGCTGCACCGAGTTCAATTGTCAGGAGATGAAAAAAGAGGGCGATGGGATGGCAACCTTAAGACTACTATACAACTGGTTTTCAAAGAGATGGTACGCATAAATTTAAAGGTTTTTTTTTTTTTGGTGTGCGCACGTGAGTGAGAGCAGCCTTGGCTTTTTCCTTATCCAGCTTCCTAGGTTGCTAAAATGAGGTGGCTTCTGATCATACTGCTATTTCCACGTGCAGCTGTTGCAGAATTAATTCATTAATTGAAACTAACTGTGATCTGTAGAGGAATTTGATTAGAAGCATTAAAGAATCTTATTCAAATAGGCATTACAAAGCTTTATCAGAGTAGTCAGTAGCCAATGAAATTTAGTAAGATGTAGATACAAATAAATTTATTAAGACAAGACAGTGACTTTCCATCCATAAATAATTTAACAAATCTTCCTCTAACCTTTGAATATTTGGTTTCTTATGAATGCAGAATGTTCAAAATTCTGAAGTGGGTGAGGTGAACCTCCAGTTACCCAGTCTGAAGTAAGGCAAAATGTTTTGGTGGTGGTGAGATTGCTTCCCTTCAACTTTCATAATTCATCTGTTTACTTTATTTCCCTTCATCATTGCGCAATTGCTTTATACAGTGACGGTGGAGATGCCCTCTCATTTGCCGGCTAAATTAAATTGATATAATTTCTAAAAGAAAAAAGGAATTGGTCTACTCAAGTAGAGACTGCCACTTTCCTTAGAAACCCAAAAAAAGAAGAAGGTTATTTCACTTCCTACAAATGTGCTATGGGAACTTCAGCTCGTCAGTATTGAATTTCAGGTGCATCATGGCAATGCAGACTGCAAATATGTGTCATTTTTTACTTGTAAGGTCGATCAGCTAAGACTCTGCTGTTTCAATATTACAAATATGTATCATTAAATCTCCCAATCCTTGCTATATTTCAGCCACGTTATACGACTGATTTGTAAATTCTTTTTTCAATTCTTTTCTATGCCATGCATATCAAGAATTAATCCCAAGGGAGGTAGGAAAGATGATTTAAACCTTAAATCTTAATCCTGTCAAGAGCAAGTGAAAACCAAGTTGGAACAAAATGCTGCGAAGATTGGTGAAATCATCTCAACTCAATCAAGGAAACAAGCTTGTAATCTGCAAATCATCCAAGGAAAAAAGAAATACCGACCATGATTATTAGCCAAACTGAAGGAGATAACTATGGTTATTAGCTTCACTAAATTATAACAATGTTGAGTTTATAATAGAATTAAAATCCAAATAAATAAATAAATAAATAAAAGATGAAGCTTGAAAATTAGGTGTGACCAAAACATGGTCTTATATAGAAAGTAATCCTGAGGAAGCTGGGGCTAGGCGTGGTTGGTTCCTTAGATTTCTTGCCAAGAAAATGTTTATATAAGGCATTTACTTTGTCTTCTTTTTATCCATCTTTCATCTTTTCTCCTGCTAAACTCTTAACTTGAAGATGCTTTGGTTTTAGTACATTAAAAGGCATGATATGAACGGAAAACCGTTTCAACTACCCTGCAAGCTCAAAGGTTTAGATTTATAACTCAGCCACACATTGTAAAAATAGCCGGTCATGGGGTAATTGTCCAGTAAGTGCACGAAGTCTTCTGGTTTTGGAGGAATTCTAAATACACTAAAGAAACAAAGGATTTAACCACTGGACAAAAAATTTATAATATTTTATTATACTTTTTTCATATTTAAATTTTAATTTAATACAAAAATAATTCAAATAGATAATTTTGAGTTAATTAATTGACCAAATATTCATGTTAAGTATTTTTTTTTTTATAAATGATAATTATGCTCGGTTTAATATTGTTTACTATTGAACATTATAATTGGACAATTGGTAATTGATGAATATAATTATGTTTAATGTTAATGATAAAATTGTCAAGTATTAAAATAAGATTAATATTATTGTAGGCATCAAAAATTAATATTGTTAATCAATTAAATTTGAATATTTAATTGATTAAATAAATCTATCATAATCTCTTAGTAGATTGGTCAAAAGAAATTAACCATATGCATTATCTCTAATTAAATTAAATTATTAAAACACCAAAGTAACAAAACATAACAAACACTCTATCCACTACTTTCTTCCTAGGCGCCATTCTCAGTGAACAGACCTTTACCTGATACACCAAATGTTTGTTCCAAAAACAAACTTAAGGGTATCGAGGAGATTAATGATGGATGAAGAGATGAGAGAGGGGGGTGAGAACTTGAGATTGGTCGTGGATGTGAAAGTGAGGCAAAATGGTGACTTGACCTCCCCTAACCAAATAAACTCCCTTATATATATATATATATATATATATATATATATATATATATATAAGGGAGCTTATTTGGTTAGGGGAGGTCAAGTCACCATTTTGCCTCACTTTCACATCCACGACCAATCTCAAGTTCTCACCCCCCTCTCTCATCTCTTCATCCATCATTAATCTCCTCGATACCCTTAAGTTTGTTTTTGGAACAAACATTTGGTGTATCAGGTAAAGGTCTGTTCACTGAGAATGGCGCCTAGGAAGAAAGTAGTGGATAGAGTGTTTGTTATGTTTTGTTACTTTGGTGTTTTAATAATTTAATTTAATTAGAGATAATGCATATGGTTAATTTCTTTTGACCAATCTACTAAGAGATTATGATAGATTTATTTAATTATATATATATATATATATATATATATATATGTGTGTGTGTGTGTGTGTGTGTGAACTTTCCAACGTGATCATCTGAGATGACGTAAGTCACGCTTTTTAAATTTTCTTGTTTAATATCTCATCATATGTAAACATAAATATTGAATTAATTTACAAATCAATGTATAAGTATATAACATGTGATTTGATTGATTATATTTTAAAAATTTATAAATTAATCAACAAAAGTTTAATTATGAGTAATAATTTTTATCTCTAATTAAATAATTAATAATTTTAAGATAAAACTAAATCTAAGCAGTAAACAATCAAGTTTGTAAATTTCTCATATACTTTTTTTCTTATTAATTAGGTTGAAATATTTAATATTATTTTATTTTGACTATTGTTGTTGCTTAACATAATAATGAGATTTTGATGACACAGAAATTTTGATCTTCACACCAATGTATTTTTAAGCACTCTGTAAGAAAGAAAATGATTAGAGATACGTAGGAGTTTTTCTTTGCAAGTGCACTCTAATGTTTAAGTTAGAAATTTAGCAAAATTTTAATAAATAATTTGAAATTAATTCAGTAAAGATAATAACTGTCACCTATTTATAAAAATTATTTAAGGTGTAATTATCGTTAGAACCAAAAGTTAATCACATTATTTAAACAGCCTCGTCGATCCCACCAAGTCAGATTCGTACCATGTGCTTAGAGAAAAATATCATAAAAAAAGTAGCTCCAAGCACACATCTGGATTCGACTCGCATCAACATCCGAGAGTTGAGTCTAAAGAAGAGTACTTCCCTTTCACCACAACTTCTCTCAATGGGAGAGTCCCTAACACAGTGCGGTAGGTGTAGCGACTCAAATTTCCACACAATTTGGTTGGGCTACAAGTCGATATTAGATTAGAACAATAACTTAGTCTGATTAATTTTATTTCTTAGTAGCAAATTTAAATAAAATATGTTCACATTCCCCATACACATTTTGTTTACATTATTGTACTTTCGAAAACTTTAGATACAAAAAAAATTCTTTACGCCTGGTTATACCTTCGATGTGGAAATATGCTCCGTGGAATCATAACTGTGTGGAATGCCTTATTAACGGAAGCGGTCCAAGCTACAAATGGGGCTCTGTGAAGGAAAGTAAGGGATAAACTCAACATGCTCAATAAGAAAAACCTCATAGTAGGAAGATAAATATACTACCTAAGATATATATATATATGTACTTGCCAAAAATCAGAATATTTTCATAGAGTACATAAATAGTTCGGCAAATTCACAGATACCAAAAACAGATTTCAGAAACCAGAACATATATCGATAGTAAAATTATCTACTATGGTAAATACAAAAAATTTCAGAGTTTCTAGTAGCAAAATAAACAGATTTCTAGAATATCTCAATCTATACAGACAGATCAGAAAATATTTCAAATAAACACAGAAGCACTGCCAGTTCTGAAAAATCAAAGTAGAAAAAATCCATGGAAATTTCAGTATGAAAATGGAAATGAAATCAATACTGTTTTCTAAAACTTTAAACAGCTTTAAAAACGATGACGATGTGGGACATTGATCCCGTGGTGGCCCCAACGGTCTTTTATGCATTAAAATATTCAGTTCCATAAGAAATAAAATCACACAGTCAATTCAAAAGTTCAAATAGACGAGATAAGGCAGATATGCTATATCAGATATCAGAAGTGACT
The DNA here is from genome assembly GCA_033439115.1 of Firmiana major. Taxonomy (NCBI): domain Eukaryota; kingdom Viridiplantae; phylum Streptophyta; class Magnoliopsida; order Malvales; family Malvaceae; genus Firmiana; species Firmiana major. Next base: position 77,949,316 of record CM065898.1, on the reverse strand, counting down.
ATTGGCCAATGTCGGTGACTCCGGGCAATTAACGGGTCAGGTGTGTCACGATGTCAATTGCCGTGGGAGTGGTCAGCTACCCAAACAGCTCACAGATCAGAATATCCGAAGACCAGAAACAGAATCAGAAACATGGTACATTGTACTCGTGGACCACAGATACAGAAATAGATACAGAGCAGATAGAAATGTAGCATGATCTCACCAACGCCTTTGTCTCAAAATCAGTGCAAGACGAACCGTACGACACACAGTTAGTACGCGCTCAAGTACATATTATCATAATAACTTTATAAGCAAATCATTTCCTTTAAATCGCTTATAAAACAATTCAGAAGAGGCTGACTAGCCATTTTCTCTTGGTTAAAAATGTCAATAAATAGGCTATAGTGAGTAAAACCAGAAAATTTTGATTTAAAATCAATAATTATAATTACGGGGATTTTTTTCTAAATAAACCAAGTAAATCTATATTGGTAATTGAGCCGATCTACGGAGTTTAAAATTCACTTAAATTCCAAAACATAAATTCGACATTGGGTTCTTTATATTCCAGTAACTAGGAAATTTAGCCTAACAATTTTATAACTACAAACGAGTAGAAATTAAGTATATTTAACTCTAACAGCAACGGGAATTTTCCTTACCTCGGTGTCTGCCCGCAGTCTGAAATACCTTTGGTGACTGGAGTCTATGGGTCCGATCTGCTCAGTTTATTTCCCCGGAGCTCTTTCCCTCGGGTTTTCTAATTTTCAAAACTTTTGTAGCTCTTTTTCTATTCCCAAATATATATATATATATATATATATATATATATATATATATATATAAAATAAATTTACTCTCTCTCTTTTTTTCCTTCCTTCGAATTTCTCCTTCCCGCATTTTTCTTTTCTTCTTTCTCTTCTTTCTTTCTTCCTCGCGCCTATTGTTCATACACCTCTTCCCTATCTGTTTCCTCACTTTTCGATCTCACCGTCCTTTCCACCACTTCCTCTAGTTTTCGACACCACCATCGTCATCCCTATGTCTCAACCACCTCTTTCCATTCTCTTCCAGCTCTGTCCTCGGCTTCGTTCTTCCTCCCAGTCTCCACTCTCGGGTTCATGTGCTCTGCTTTGCTCCACTTACTACTCTGGCATTCGGTTTGGCCCTCTCAGCTCCGTTCCTCGGCATCGCCTTTGTTCCCCTCCCTTCTCGCATTGTCAGCTGCAGCCCTTCCTAGAGTCACGCCCTTCCACTTACACCGCCTCTCTCTGCTCTCCCCTTCCTCTTGGGTTGTAAGAATTTCAGGGGCTAAGCTATATGTTTCCAGCTTCTGTTTCCAGTCCCGAACCGATCCCTCTCCCCCTCATTTCTTTCGTTCTTTCTTTTCTTTACTGCTCACCTTTACAGAGAGGTATTAAGGCTCTCTCCTGCCTCGATCTGGTTTCGTTTCCTCACGGAAGGGGACCACGATACTTGACCCTCTCTCTTTTAGTCGTACACTATACCTACCCCCTAATGCCTCCCTGTTCGCACCTTTGTTTCTGCCTTTCGTGGTCGCCTTCAGCTCTGAGTGCCCAGCTGGTATTTTCCTTTGCTCCTCTTCCTATTTTCCAGTAGTAAGAAGGCTCGGTAGTGGTTGCTTCCTTTGCCCCTGTTGCTGCTCAGTGAACCATGCTATGAAGGTAGCTCCTCACGATCTCGAACTCCCCTCATTACCATGAGAAAACAACCCCCTTCATGCCAAGAAACTTCTTGCCACACTTGTTGTTCTCGTCTAGTGCTCTTTCTTGTTTCAGTTTTCCCATCCACTGCTCTGAATGTACATATATGTTTATATGTATTTATTTTAGTTTTGTGCCAGTATAGTACAATAGTTTTCAGGCCACTACTTTTATTAGTATATATATATATATATATATATATATATATATATATATATATATATATATATATATATATATATATATATATATATATTCACTTTGTGCTCTCTCCCTTACCAAGCACCATTCCCCTATCAACTCCAACTTCTTCCCTGCCATATATATATATACACTAAATCAATGAATTGTACAGATGACGGGACAACAAATTGCTATCATTCCCTATTACCTAGGCTGCTGGAGTTAATGTTTTACTATCTCTTTTCTTCACCTTACTAAAAACCATCATTCATTTCCCTTATTTCCTCTTCTCCTTTACTACACGTTTTCGATTTTCCTTACTTGCTCCATTGTCAAAATATCCTATCCCATATATATATATATATATATATATATGCATAGGTGTTTAAGTATACTTCCATGCAATACTGAAGAAAGCTTTCGGGTTTTGGTTTCAAATGAAACCAATTTCATATCTCATGTTAATGTGTATATTTCTACATGTATCTTAATATATATATATATATATATACATGGGTGTATACATTTACACACACACACACACACATATATATATATATATATATTCATACATTTAACTCAAGGAATAAATTACCCATATGTATGTATATATATATATATATATATGTATATATATATATATATATAGCCATATTTATGCACTTGGTAACTTTCTTTACTAAATACATAAAATAACATTTAATCTAGTAATTGTGTTTGTATCCCATATAGATGCTCCCTTAGTTTATGCGTTTACAGATTTTATTTCCACTTTCCCCGTAAACATTTATTCTTAGAACTAATATATTATTATTATTATTATTATTATTATTATTTATTGATGAAACCAAGTACATAAAAATTTTACGGTGTTTATATTCTCCCCACCTTATGAAATTTGGTCACCAAATTTAGGAGTACCTTAGTCCTTAAACAGATGCGGTTACTTCTCTCGCATCAAGCTCTCCAACTCCCTCGTGGCTGTTAGACCTGTAAATTTCTATGTAATGTATATGACTATTTGATGTACAGAAAAGTTACATTACATATGAATTACAAGAAATAAATGTTTTTGAGTTCTAAGTGTGAATGGATTGATAAATGAGTGTTGAAGTAATTGAGTATGAGTTTAAATGAGAATTTGCAGCAAAAAGGGTGCAGGATGAAGGCCAAATCGATCCCATGCAAGAAGAGATCGATCTCATGGCCTGGAAAACACAAATGCCAAGCATTCTGCAAGAGGGAGATCGATCCCTCACTCAAGCAGATCTATCTCCATTAGTCTCGGGTTGGACCAGATCGATCTCCCCTTAAGGCCAGATCGATCTCCTAAACTCTCGGCCTGAAACAAATCAATCATGTTTCATTGAGCAGATCGGTCCCATGCAACATGACAGATCATCTCATGCATTCAATAGATCGATCTCATGCTTACAAAATGATGAGAAAATTGAAGGATTCAAGAGGGCCAGATCGATCTCCACCCTATGCAGATCGATCTCATCAAGTCATTCCTATAAAAAGGGAGCAGTTGGATCTGCGTTTCACAGGAACAAACTTTATTCTTCTATTTTCAATCTAAAACCTAGCCTTCTCACTCTAAAATTATCTCATTTTTCATAGAGATTTGAGGAAAGATCATTATAGCAAAGTTGTTCATTATAAAGAGAAGAACAACATAGTTTGGAATCAATACCCCATTGGTTGGATTGAAGGAGCAAGGAGTGTTCTTATTTGAAGCATGAAGGAAATCAAGCTAAGTGAGTTTCTAACACTCCAACTCAAAGTACATTATCTAGTTATTGATTGTGAGTAGATGGGTGTATGAATTTATGATAGAAATTGCATAGAATGTAATGGAACAAATAAAACCTAGAATGAGTCTAGTGTGAGAAAATGTGATATGAGTGAGTTGATGATAAATGGATTGTGCTAAAGTGTTAGTGGGGAAATATGCATGATTTAAGATGATTGAATGAGGCTACATTGTAAAATTTGTCAAGTTATGAGAATAGGTATATAAGGTGTTTGACGAAATGTCATAGTGAAGTAAATGATGAACTAGAGACACTATGAGCTTAATGTCGAATTAGTATGAATCAATGGATCTAAAAAAGTCCAATAAGCTCTCGAGATATGAGTAGAGCAATCAAATGAAGCCTTATAAGCGTTGATGGAAACCATAGGTCGAGTCGACTATAGTAAACGCAAGGATTGTGTTATATTGGACTCAATTAATGTGAAACGTAATTTTGTGCAGTGTCGGAGACTTCGTTGGAGGCGAATAGAACTGCGCAATCAAACAGCTTTAAGGAAGTGGAATCCCTCAATACGATTCCATGTAAGGGAATTCTATGAGTGTACAAAGATGGTTGCTCGTATTTTGTGGGTGAATATAAGGCTTTGTAAAATACATGGTTGCTTAAGAAAGTGATTGATGGTATGTGTGAATGACTACAAGTATTCTTGTATACGATTTGGTTTTGAAGTGATTCTTATGAAAGGCATAGCAATGCTAATAATTGCATAAATCACATGTTTTAATGTTTTATGAAACACATTGCTTTGGTTAAACAAATTGATGGATAGGCTGACTATTTGATTTCTGTAACTTCATGAAATAGCACGAGGCATGTTTTGACTTTGATTTGAAATGAGCTATGTTGAATAGAGCCACCTATCATATTTATGTGAGTTAAATCGTGTTAGAGCCTCGCTCGCACTAGATTTTTGTGTTTTCACATGTATGAAATGTTTTAGAGCTTAGCTCGCATCTTGATTTGAATTATGATGATGTTTCATAAATCGTACTAGAGTTTTTGCTCGTACGTGGATTTCGATTGACTTTCTTATGCATATAACTGTACTGGAGCTATGCCCGTATGTGATTTCTTCATGATTTTATGCATAAAGTCGTACTAGAGCGTTGCTCGTACGAGGAGACTTATTGATGATGCATGAATTGTGCTAGAGCTTAGCTCATATAGGTTTTCACACTGTGGTATGTATGATGCCGTGGAGATGGTAAGATCCTCAAGCCCTACATCTTTAAGCCCGACGGGGTGGGGAGGCTCTGTTCGGTGGGGAGGCTCTCTTACATGAAAACGAAACGCTCTCACGTGCATTTGAGACTATGTAGGTTATGCATGGTATGGGGTAGATAAGACCTACGGCTGGCACCCCCAACCATGATATGGATCCGCGGAGTACATTGTACCGTGTAGATCACATGGAGTACATTGTACTGCATGGTTGAGATGTTGATTTGAAAGTCTGGCGAAGAACTAACCCACCTTTATTCCAGCATGATGCCCCACACACCGGGATCCATGTGATCTGGGATGATTATGACATAGTTGGCCAACATAGTCCTTGAGATATAGTAACCGCCTGTCTCACATGATGCCATATGATTTTATACACTGAGTGTGATTGTGCAATCCAGGGTAGACCGGAGGGAGGGGTCGAGTCTTGTGGGATTCTGTTTAAAGAAATAATATTCTATTTGTGATAAGATTTGATGTGTTTTGAGAAAGTGATAAATCTTAAAGAATGTTTCTATTGAATTTTTCTTTTGATGATGAGTTTTAATGATGATGAGCATGAGAGGCTTTACATGATGATTTTACCATGTTTTACATGCCTATTTCCATGTTTTCAGTACATGATATATGTATATACATGTGGCATAATTTTATTTTCTTATGCTCCGATTATAAATGATTTATGTCATGACATTATAAGCATGTAGATAGAATAGTTATCTACCATTCTTGCATTATTACCTTACTGAGCGTGTGGTTGCTCATCCATCTATTTTCTCCCTCTACAGAGTGCGTACAATAGCCTTGTGAAGGACTAAGGCGTTATATTTTGGATATCCGCTGCTATCCATTGTCAAGAGGTATATATACAGGGATTCTTTTTGTATCTAAACATGTAACAGCACAATAATCATTTTGAATTGTAATATGGGGGATGTAAATGTTACAAAACACGTCATGTATAAGCTTATGACTTAACTTTCAAATGTATGACATTACTTTTGATTAATTGGAAATGGATGGTAAATGATGATTATTATTGAGTCACAGCCCAACTGTTATTGGTAAGGGTTGTTCACGACTGGGTAAGGAAATGAAAAATGCGAAAAAGGGAAAAATTTATAGTGATTTTTGACGAAATGGATAAAAAGGGTCATGACAAAGATTGGTATCAGAGCTGAGTTGGCCTGATGTGAGTCAGTAATAATAAGTAGGAAAATTACATCCCCTTACTACTATGCTTTTGTTTAGATATAACTATGTATACCTAGATGGAATGAGACTAATAAATGGTTGTGAATATAGGAAGTTAGGCAATATGACTGTTACAAGCCGAGGTAGAGGGGCAGGTGCACGCGCTAGAGGCCGTAGGAGTAGGCCCGAAGGTCGTGCAGAGCCACAGACTGATTAGGCTCCACAGGACCCTACTGAGAGGATCAGGGGATACAGAGGCACGCTTCGCTAGGATAGAGCGGAGTATCGAAAGCCTCGTTGAGATAGCCACACAAGCATTGGGTGCCGGAGATAGACGAGGTCCCGCAGCGTAGCCTACTGCTACTGGACAGGCAGCCGCAGAGGCAGAGAGACCTTAGACTACGAGGACTGTCACACCACCCCCAGTTTAGGACACTACTTCTCCTATCGCTCCACAGCCGAGCGACATTGACCTGGGGTATGATTGTGAACTGAGTAGGCTATGCCAGTTTTAGGAGTTGAAACCTCCAGTATTCAAAGGAGTGAAAGACCCGATTATTACTGAGGACTGGGTTTATGAGATGAAGAAGTTGTATAGGTTCTTCAGATGTACGTCGACTGAGAAAGTGGCTTTTACCATATTTATGCTGAAAGGCGAGACAGAGCACTGGTGGAGATCCACTGAATCTATTCTGTGGGCCCGACACTCCAAGATCACATGGGAGATATTCTTGGAGGCCTTTAGGATGCAATATATTTTGGCCACAGCACAGAGGAAATTACAGATGGAGTTCATTAACTTAGTTCAGGGGAACCGTTCAGTGGACGACTATGAGTCGAGGTTTATATCCTTGGGGAGATACGATCCGGATACGATGAGCAGTGAGACTCGAAAGGTTCAGAAGTTTGTGGATGGATTGAGATTAGCCATTCAGACTAAATTAGCTCTATTTGACCTTCATACTTACAATGAGGCAGTGCATAAGGCACAGTTGTACGAGCAGGACTTTGAGTGAAATGCCTCCTAGCTTGGAAAGGTTAGTGTCAGAAGAGACAGAGACCGGAAGAGATCCAGGTTAGATAGAGTGGCCAAGAGAGGAAGCTAGAGATTCTACGAGAAGAGACCCAAGATTGAGGAGGTGCAAGAGAAAGCTGCTAAGCCTCCCATGTACCTGGCTTTAACTGCACCGAGGGGTATGGTCATTGGAGGACCACGATCTACCACTGATCAGTGTAGGAGATGTGGCAAATTTCATAGAGCTAAGCCTTGTCAGACGCCCTCTGTTACATGTTATAGATGTGGGAAGCCAAGACATATAGCGAGGTATTGTTCTGAGATGATGAAGACTGCCCCATGGAAGGGCAAGGAGCCAGAGAGAGCTCCAGTTGAGACAACTACTCCGAGGAGGAGGGCTACAGCTGAAGAAAAAGAGAAACAGGCGGTTGGTGTGAGTATAGGACGAGTGTACGCACTGGACCAAGACACAGCAGACGCATCGACAGATGTGATTAAAGGTACCGTCCTAATTTTTTACTTAGAAGCATGTGTATTGTTTGATCTTGGTGCCACGCATTCCTTCATATCGCATTCCTTTGCACATAAATTGTTGAAGCATGTAAAACTCATAGTGTTAGATAAAATGCTGATGATTTTCATACCTATGAATGATAGTCAACTGACTGAGTATGTATATAAGAATTGTAAGTTGAAGATAGGGGAAAAGATATGGCAGCCGATTTAATTTTACTGAGCATGAATGATTTTGATGTAATCCTAGGAATGAATTGGTTGACTGCAAATCATGTTGTTATGGATTGTCATGCTAAGGCATTGATGTTTCCAGAGGTAGATAATCTTGTTGTAAGCTTTGTTGAAAAGAAATGGAAAACATAATGATTGTAAATGAAAAGAGTATAATTTTAATCCATCATATTTGAGAGACGAATTTATTTATTATTTATGAATGTTAAGGTAGTGACTTGTGTTGCTAACGGTGGAAATGATAATGTGAAGGGTTCATTGCCTACGTGGATGACAAAGATAAGGCACACCCGAAATTGAGAGATATTCTAATAGTGGCAGAATTTTCTGATGTCTTTCCAGACGAATTACCAAAGCTACCACCTGATAGGAAAATGAAGTTTTGCATTGAGTTAGCGTCTGGTACAGAGCCAATATCTAAGCCACCGTATAGAATGACCCCAATAGAGTTGGAAGAGTTAAGGAAGTAATTATAAGAGTTGCTAGAGAAGGGGTTTATTAGACCAAGCGTCTAACCTTGGGGAGCTCCGGTTCTGTTTGTAAGGAAGAATGATGGAAGCCTCTAACTGTGTATAGATTACCGGTTGTTGAATAAGTCCACCATTAAGAACAAGTACCCTATTCCATGCATTAATGATCTGTTAGATCAGTTCCGGGGAGTACAAGTATTTTCTAAGATAGATCTGTGATCTGGGTACCATCAGTTGAGGATACGGAGTGGAGATGTACCCAAGACAACATTTTGTACCCGTTGTGGCAACTACGAGTTTTTGGTTATACCATTCGGATTGACGAATGCCCCCGCAACATTTATGGCTTTGATGAATGATGTATTTAAGTCATACCTGGACCAATTTGTGATTGTATTTATTGATGACATTTTGGTTTATTCCAAGTCCAGGGAAGGTCATGAGCAACATTTGAGGATAGTTTTGTAGACCCTCCGAGAGAAGGAATTATATGTCAAACTCAACAAGTGTAACTTTTGGTTAGAGCATATCTCATTTCCGGGTCATGTTGTATCGAAAGATGACGTATCAATGGATCCATCAAAGATTGAGGCAGTTGTACAGTGGGAACAGTCCAAGACAGTTACTAAAATCAGAAGTTTCTTGGGATTGACAGGTTATTATTGGAGATTTGTTGAGGGTTTCTCTAGGCTAGCTGCTCCGTTGACACGCCTCACACGAAAAGATGTTAAGTTTGTGTGGGATGAGGCATGCGAGAGGAGTTTTCAGGAGCTTAAGCGTCAGTTAACCACTGCTTCGATTCTCACCATTCCTACCAGCTCAGGAGGTTTCTCTGTGTATACAGATGTATCACACCAGAGACTGAGCTATGTACTTATACAAGATGGAAAGGTAGTTGCCTATGGATCCAGACAGTTGAAGGATCACGAGAGGAACTACCTGACTCATGATTTAAAGTTGACGGTCGTAGTATTTGCATTGAAGATATGAAGCCACTATCTTTATGGTGAGAAATTTCAGGTATATACGGATCATAAAAGCTTTAAGTACCTATTTTTACAAAAAGAGTTAAATATAAGACAAAGAAGATGGCTCGAACTCCTGAAAGATTATGATTGTGAGATCATGTACCACCCGGGTAAGGCTAATGTAGTTGTCGATGCTTTGAGCAGGAAGAACCTCGGGTTAGTGCCTTATATGATGGTTCAGGAACACAAGTTGTTAGAGCAATTTGCGAACCTAAGTTTGGATGTAACCCCACCTGGTTCAGAGAGATTAGACATTATGGCTAGTTTGAGATTGGAGCCAGAGTTGATTTGTTGTATTCGACAGGCTCAGCAGAGCGATCGACAGTGCATCGATTGGTTGAGTCAAATACAGACAGATGTTGGTACTGATTTTGAGCTGAGTACAAATGGATTATTGAGGTTCAAGGGCAGAGTATGTGTTCCCGAGGATTCAGAGAGTAGGAGGTTAATTTTATCAGAGGCGCACTCATCGAAGTACACGATACATTCGGGGAGTACTAAGATGTATCAAAACCTTCAAAAAATTTATTGGTGGTCTGGAATGAAAAGAGACATTGCTGAATATGTCACTAAATGTCTCGTCTGTCAGCAAGTAAAGGTAGAGCATTAGAGGCCTGCAGGGTTATTGCAGCCTCTACCAATACCGACATGGAAGTGAGAGCACGTCACCATGGATTTTGTGATGGGACTACCGAGGACCCGCAGAGGTCATGATGCCATTTGGGTTATTATGGATCAGTTAACGAAGTCAGCTCATTTCTTGGCTATGGAGCTACCAATACTCTGAGTCAGTTGGCAAACTTGTATGTTTGAGAGATAGTTCGATTACATGGTGTACCAGTAAGCGTTGTTTCTGATCGGGATGCCCGCTTCACTTCCTATTTTTTGGAACATTTTCAGGAAGCGATGGGGACCCACTTGAGCTTTAGCACCGCTTTTCATCCTCAGACAGATGGTCAATCAGAGTGGACTATACGGACCCTGGAGAATATGTTGAGAGCATGTATGCTAGATTTTGGAGGCTCCTAGGATGATCACCTACCGTTAGCCGATTTCGCCTATAATAATAGCTATCATGCGAGTATTGGGATGACACCATATGAGGCACTATATGGACACAGATGTCGATCCCCTATTGGATGGGAAGAGGTTGGTGACAGATAGATTTTTGCTCTCGATTTAGTGCAGCAGACCTCTGAGGACGTCCAGTTGATAGGTGAGAGATTACGGACAGCTCAAAACTGGCAAAAGAGGTATGCTGACAGGAGACGGAGACCACTTGAGTTTGATATGGGTGAGTCTGTATTTTTTAGAGTTTCTCCCTCTAAAAGAATTATAAGGTTTGGTAAGAAAGAAAAGTTAAGCCTTCGATATATCGGACCCTTCGAGATTCTAGAGAGAGTGGGAGATAAGGCTTATAGGTTGGCGTTGCACCAGACTTAGTAAGTGTTCATAACGTCTTCCACATCTCTATGCTTCGGAAGTACCACTCGGACTCGGCACATGTGATAAGATATGAGACATTGGAGCTCAATGAGAGTATATCTTATGTTGAGAAGCCGGTTCAGATATTGGATAGGAAATAGAAGGTATTAAGGACAAAGATAATTCCATTAGTGAAGGTTCTTTGGCAATATCACACTTCGGAGGAAGCTACATGGGAGTTGGAAGGCATGATGCAAGAAAACTACCTGGAGTTGTTCTCAGGATGACATGGTTCTAATTTGGAAGACCAAATTTTTTTAAGGAGGGGAGGATTGTAAGACCCATAAATTTTTATGTAATGTATATGATTATTTAATGTACAGACAAGTTACATTATATATGAATTACAAGAAATAAATGTTTTTGAGTTCTAAGTGTGAATGGACTGATAAATGAGTGTTGAAGTCATTGAGTATGAGTTTAAATGAGAATTTACAGCAAAAAAGGTGCAGGATGAAGGCCAGATCGATCCTATACAAGGAGATATCGATCTCATGGCCTAAAAACACAAATGCCAAGCATTCTGCAAGAGAGAGATTGATCCCTCACTCAAGCAGATCGATATCCATTAGTCTCGGGCTAGACCAGATCGATCTCCCCTTAAGGCCAGATCGATCTCCTAAACTCTCGGCCTGAAACAAATCGATCCTGTTTCATTGAGCAGATCGATCCCATGCAACATGACAGATCGATCTCATGCGTTTAATAGATCGATCTTATTCCTGCAAAATGTCGAGAAAACTGAAGGATTAAAGAGAGCCAGATCGATCTCCACCCTATGCAGATCGATCTCCTCAAGCCATTCATATAAAAAGGGAGCAACTGGATCTGCGTTTCACAGAACAAACTTTATTCTTTCATTTTCAATCTAAAACCTAGCTTTCTCACTCTAAAATTATCCCATTTTTCATAGATATTTGAGGAAAGATCATTAGAGCAAAGTTGTTCATTATAAAGAGAAGAACAATATAGTTTGGAATCAATGCCACATTGGTTGGATTGAAGGAGTAATGAGTTTTCTCATTTGGAGCATGAAAGAAATCAAGCTAAGTGAGTTTCTAACACTCCAACTCAAAGTACATTATCTAGTTATTGATTGTGAGTAGATGGGTGTATGAATTTATGATAGAAATTACATAGAATGTAATGGAACAAGTAAAACCTAGAATGAGTCTAGTGTGAAAAAAAGTGGTATGGGTGAGTTAATGATAAATGGATTGTACTAAGGTGTTAGTGGGGAAATATGCATGATTTGAGATGATTGAATGAGGCTACATTGTAAAATTTGTCAAGTTATGAGAATAGGTATATAAAGTGTTTGACGAAATGCCATAGTGAAGTAAATGATGAACTAGAGACACTATGAGCTTAATGTCGAATTAGTATGAATCAATGGATCTAAAAGAGTCCAATAGGCTCTCGAGATATGAGTAGAGCAATCAAATGAAGCCTTATAAGCGTTAATGGAAACCATAAGTCGAGTCGACTATAGTAAATGCAAGGATTATGTTATATTGGACTCAATTAATGTGAAACGTAATTTTATACAGTCTCGGAGACTTCATTGGAGGCAAATCGAACTGCGCAATCAAACAGCTTTAAGGAAGTGGAATCCCTCAACGCGATTCCAGGTAAGGAAATTCTGTGAGTGTACAGAGATGGCTGCTCGTATTTTGTGGGTGAATATAAGGCTTTGTAAAATGCATGGTTATTTAAGAAAGTGATTGATGGTATGTGTGAATGACTACAAGTATTCTTGTATACAATTTGGTTTTGAAGTGATTCTTATAAAAGGGATAGTAAGGCTAATAATTGCATAAATCACATGTTTTAATGTTTTATGAAACACATTGCTTTGGTTTAAGCAAATTGATGGATAGACTGACTATTTGATTTCTGTAATTTCATGAAAGAGCACGAGGCATGTGCTGACTTTGATTTGAAATGAGCTGTGTTGAATAGAGCCGCCTATCGTATTTACGTGAGTTAAATCGTGCTGGAGCCTCGGTCGCACTGGATTTTGGTGTTTTCACATGTATGAAACGTGCTAGAGCTTAGCTCGCACCTTGATTTGAATTACGATGATGTTTCATAAACTGTACTGGAGTTTCTGCTTGTACGTGGATTTCGATTGACTTTCTTATGCATATAACTGTATTGGAGCTATGCCCATACGTGATTTCTTCATAATTTTATGCATAAAGCAGTACTAGAGCGTTGCTCATACGAGGAGACTTATTGATGATGCATGAATCGTGCTAGAGCTTAGCTCGCACAGGTTTTCACACTGTGGTATGTATGATGTCGTGGAGATGGTAAGATCCTCAAGCCCTACATCCTTAAACCCGAGGGGGTAGGGAGGCTCTGTTCGATGGGGAGGCTCTGTTCGATGGGGAGGCTCTCTTACGTTAAGATCCTAAAGCCAACATCCTTAAGCCCGTTGGGGTGAGGAGGCTCTGTTCGGTAGGGAGGCTTTCTTACATGAAAACGAAACGCTCCCATGTGCATTTGAGACTGTGTAGGTTATGCATGATATGGGGTAGATAAGACTTACGGCTGGCACCCCCAACCATGATATGGGTCCGTGGAGTACGTTGTACCATGTAGATCACATGGAGTACGCTGTACCGCGTGGTTGAGATGTTGATTTGAAAGTCTGACGAAGATCTAACCCACCTTCGTTCCAGCATAATACCCCGCACACTGGGATCCGTGTGATCTAGGATGATTATGACATAGTTGGCCAATATAGTCCTTGAGATATAGTACCGCCTGTCTCACATGATACCATATGATTTTATACACTGAGTGTGATTGTGTTGTTCAGGGTAGACCTGAGGAAGGGGTCGAGCCTTATGAGATTTTGTTTAAAGAAATGATATTCTATTTGTGATAAGATTTGATGTGTTTTGAGAAAGTGCTAAATCTTAAAGGATGTTTCATATTGAATTTTTCTTTTGATGATGAGTTTTAATGATGATGAGCATGAGAGGTTTTACATGATGATTTTACCGTGTTTTACATTCCTATTTCCATGTTTTCAGTACATGATATATGTATATACATGTGGCATAGTTTTATTTCCTTATGCTCCAGTTATAAATGATTTATGCCATGACATTATAAGCATGTAAATAGAGTAGTTATCTACCATGCTTGCATTATTACCTTACTGAGCGTGTGGTTGCTCATCCCTCTATTTTCCCCCTTTATAGAGCGCGCACAGTAGCCTTGTGAAGGACTGGGGTGTTATATTTTGGATATCCACTGCTATCCATTGCCAAGAGATATATACACAGGGATTGTTTTTGTATCTAAACATGTAACAACACAGTAATCATTTTGAATTGTAATATGGGGGATGTAAATGTTAGAAAACACGCCATGTATAAGCTTATGAGTTAACTTTCAAATGTATGACTTTACTTTTGATTAATTGGAAATGGATGGTGAAGGACGATTATTATTGACTCACAGCCCAACTATTATTGGTAACAGTTGTTCACGACTGGGTAAAGAAATGAAAAACTGCGAAAAAGGGAAAAATTTATAGTGATTTTAGACGAAATGGATAAAAAGGGTCGTGACAGTGGCCTCTTCTGAAGTGTGATACTACCACAAATCCTTGACCAACATAATCGCCTTAGACCACACTGTCGTTTCTTTCCTGTCCTATATCCGAATCAGTTTCTCAACATATGTCATATCCTTTTTCAATTTCAGTGGTTCACACCTAACTACATGTGTCGGATCTGGGTGATACTTGTATTGCATTGATACGTGGAAGATATCGTGAATACTTGAGAATTTCGACGGCAAGGTCAATCTGTGTAACTTGCCTTCCACTCGGTTCTAAGATCTCAAAAGGTCCGGTATAATGGGAACTTAACTTTTCGTTCTTCCCAATCAATTGGTGGACAACACCTTCTAGTATGCAACACTTCGTACGGTGTCATCTCGATAGTTGAGTGTTATCTGATATTATGTGCAACTTCACTAATTGGCAATTTATCCTTCTAGGAGCCTTTAAAATTCTAGCACATCCTTTCAATTCCATATAGGCATGGGTAATAACCTCATAGGCTTTTGATGCTCTACTTTAACTTGCTGACCAATGACACATTTAATCCCAATTTTAGTTATTTCTCTTATCGTATTTGATTGCCAATATACTTTTAGGAGATTTGATTAGTGTTTACCATTCTCCGGATTACGGAGTATATCTCTATAAATGAGCCTCTGACGACATTAATTCCTTTAACGATGATCATTTGGTACATAATTCTGTTTTTTAAATCTCCATAAATCATTAGTACCAATGCCAACACTTGTTGTAGCACTCATCTGAGTCTAATTAGCCACATCAATACAGTGTTTATCATTACGCTGAGCCTGCTCGATTCGATCAATCAAGTCCAGTTTTCCACTCTCAGGCTCGCTACCACGAAATAAATGTCAGTATCAGAAAGGAACCACATCCAGTTGAGGTTCACTAAATATTTCAATAACTCATGTCCTTGACCAATATACATAACGCCATCCCGAAATCACTTCTGCTCAAGGCACTAACCCAAGTCACTCCCTTTTTCTTGTATTAGACGACCTTTGTGAAATTTAATACTTAAACCTTCTTGATCAGCAGGATTCTATAATTCTTCACTGCACAAGTAATGGTATCCTGACTTCTAACACGAATATTACAAGTATCAACTCCAGTTTATGGGTTATGGATCAGGGTACTTCTAGACACTGTCAAGTCTCTCAAGTGGGAAAATATTTTGAAATACCTTTATTAGCCATCAGACTTGACTACATAAACTGGTTATGAATATAAGGGTTCAAGGTTCAGTCTCAATAAGAAATAGGATACAAAAACCTATCGCAATTTCAAATATCCCTTAGTCACAACTCATTCATTTTCAGTTCAGGACACTTGATTCGAATCACTTCACATACATAGATATTCTTACCTTGCATACACCTCTTATTCCAATGTAACTTGTATTCAGAATCTATCACATTTTAAGCTTGTCTCATTTCGTACATTCATTATAACAAAACTCTTTCCTCATTCCAATTAAGTCTCGCATTCGAAACATAAGCATAAGGCATTTGCAATCCTTAGACTCGATACGTAATTCATATTCCAAAGTCTCCTCATATCTCAATCTCTGAATCATCTTAACAGTTTTGGGTTTTTCTCACTGATTTATAATCCTTGTTCGGGGGAATCTAATTGACACTCATTCTTAATACAACGTGACCCAGAAGACTCTGGGTCTCCTTAAAAATTAACACCAGTACACTTCAAAGTGGATCACCTGGTCCGATAGTCTCCTATTCATATAGTCCTTGTAGTTGTTTTTTCAGCATTTCTAATTTAATCAAAGTCATTCAGTATAGTGGTCCGAATAATTAATTTGATACCACTGCTCAATCAATTTCAAACTTCATCTTTCAATTTAGCGGTAATTTTGATAGATCATCCGAATATGTGTCAGAAAATTCTATATCTACAAGGGTGTCTCTTTACTCCGAACACACCCTATATTTATCAATCATATAAACAGTGTGACCTTCACTTATACTTTTAGTTTTGTAATTCATTTTTTCAGTTACAGTGACTTGACTCTATCACTCTCATTGCTTCCTTACATACATGACTTTTCTGTCATTCTCTTTACCTTTTCATTTTCTTAGTAACTTCGAAATATACATTTCATATCATCACAGTTGTGTCTTGTGCACTGCTTCCTCAAAATAACATCTAGTTGGGCTAATTTAGCTCGATTGAGGATCTTAGTACCTCCTACGAGTTTCCTGGACTTCCTCTGTTTCACATCTCTACTTATCCGAATTATACTCCTTCCAAATCTATTTAATTTCATATTCATTCTCGGACTTGTTTTCTTATGTCCGATTTAATCATTTCAGCTATAATTTTCAATATACTTCATCCAGAATGTGTTGTCGTCTAAAGGCCTCCAGAAACATATCTCATGTATTTCTCTAATGTCAGCTCTCGGATTAAATCGGGGGTTTTCCCTCAAAGCTCGACTTTTCATTTTGATACTGATGCCACTAAAGCTACTTTGTTTTTTCTTATTCACCCAACCCTCCGAATTACTGAATTCTTAACCTTCTTGAAAAACGAAGGCTTAGACTCTTGAAACTGCCCCCAGTCTATTAAGTTCACAGTCATACTTTAAGAATCCATGTAAGTTTTTCAATTTAATTATCTAATTTTCCATTACAATTGGATTCTTGACTCCAGTATATAATAGTGTAATATTTTCTGAAATTGTCTTAGTCTTTCTCTCAATCACACCTCAATCGTTATCATTATCATGGGGCCACTATCACTTGACTCGACAATGTCATCATTGTTTTCATATCCCACTCCAATCCTATGAAGCAAACTTCAAAAAATTTCTAGTGAAAATATAAGGTGTACACACAAACGAGAGTTCACTACACCTCTCGACCCTATCTCTACGGCCTCGAGGAACAGTTCATTTCTATTTGTCAATATCGCTATAATACCAATCAGTCGTATCTATCTGTCTCCCTCCACTCAACGACACAACTCTAAATAAAACACAGCCAGATATGCCCGTTTGTATCTAAATAATATACCGTAATGCTGGGATGTGAACTTTTCGAATTTTCTCTCACTTTTAATATCGACTCGTATCAGGCCAACCTTGCTCTGATACCATTTCTGTAATGACCCAAATTTTCACACAAATTGGTTGGGCTACAAGTCGATATTAGGTCAGAACAATAACTTAGTCTGATTAATTTTATTTCTTAGTAGCAAATTTAAATAAAATATGTTCACATTTTCCATACACATTTCGTTTACATTACTGTACTTTCAAAACTTTAGATACAAAAGAATTGTTTAAGCCTGGGTATACCTTCGATGCGAAAATATGCTCAATGGAATCATAACTGTGGGGAATGTCTTACTAACGGAAGCGGTTCAAGCTACAAATGGGGCTTTATGGAGGAAAGTAAGGGGGTGAGCTCAACATGCTCTGCAAGAAAAACCCCATAACAGGTAGATAAATATATTACCTAAGATATATATATATATATGTACTTTCAAAAAATCCAGAATATTCTCATAGAGTACATGAATAGTTTGGGAAATTCACAGATATCAAAAATATATTTCAGAAACCAGAACATATATCGGTAGTAAAATTAGCTACTGTGGTAAATACAAAAAATTTCAGAGCTTCCAGTAGCAAAATGAACAGATTTTCAGAATATCTCAATCCATACAGATAGATCAGAAAATATTTCAAATAAACACAAAGGCACTGCCAGTTCCGAAAAATCAAAGTCGAAAAAATTCATGGCAATTTCAGTATGAAAATGAAACTAAAATCAATGTCGTTTTCTAAAACTGTAAACAACTTTTAAAAGCAATGAAGGTGTGGCACATTGGTCCCACAGGATTCAAGAGGTGCCCCCACGATCTTTTATGCATTAAAATATTCAGTTCCATGCAAAATAAAATCATACAGTCAATTCAGAAGTTCAAATAGACGAGACAAGGCAGATATGCTATATCAGATATCGAAAGTGATTATTGGACAATGTCGGTGACTTCGGGCAATTCACAGGCCAGGTATGTCGAGATGTCAATTTTCGTGGGAGTGATCAGCTACCCAAATAGCTCACAGATTAGAATGTCCGAAAACTAGAAACAGAATCAGAAACACGGTACATCGTACTCGTGGACCATAGATACAGAAACAGATACAGAACAAACAGAAATGCAGCATGATCTCACCAACGCCTTTGTCTCAAAATCAGTGCGAGACGAACCGTACGACACACAGTCAGTACACGCTCAAACACATATTATCAGAATAACTTTATAAGCAAATCATTTCCTTTAAATCGCTTATAAATTCAATTCGTTTTATAAAACAAATTAGAAGAAGCTGACTAGCCTTTTTCTCTCGATTAAAAATGCCAATAAATAGGCTATGGTGAGTAAAATCAGGAAATTTTGATTTAAAATCAATAATTATAATTACCGAGATTTTTGTCTAAATAAACCAAGTAAATCTATATCAATAGTTGGGTCGATCTATGGAGTTTAAAATTCCCTTAAATTCCAAAACGTAAATTCGACCTCGAGTTCTCTATATTTCGGTAACTAGAAAATTTAGCCTAACAATTTTATAACTACAAACGCTTAGGGGTCGTTTGTTTTTGTTTTTGTTTTCTGTTTTCTGTTTTTGTTTTCAGTTTTTTGGAAAACAAAAACAGAAAATATGTTTGGTATTGATTTCTGTTTTAAAAAAACGAAAATGAAAATAAAAATTTTCAAAATTGTTGGAAACAAGAATTTGATATTTTCATTGTTTTCGGAAACATGTTTTCATTTTTGTTACTGTTCATAAATAAGTGAACAGTATTTATATATTAATATAATATTAATATATTTTCATAATAAAATTATAAAATAAAATTAATTAATTTTTTAAAATAAAAATAACATTAATGTTTAATATAAAATATTATTTAATTAAAAAATAGTTTAATTTTAATATATTTATTTTAAATTAGAAAAATTGAAAAATGTAAAAAATAACAAGAAATAGCATACACTATAATATCATAATATTTTTAATTTAAACTTGTATAATAATTAATTGAATATATTATAAATTTAAATAATATAATTTATTATAATTTAGATATGTTAATAATTAATATTATTGCTAATTGCTATTATATAATATATTTAATAAATATTTTATTAAATGATATTATTATTTAATATTATATATTTTTAATTAAATTTAAAACATATCACTTTTAACATAAAATAATTTAATATTATTAAAAAGTGAATACTTGACATTAAATAAAATTATTTATATTAAATATAACATGTTTTAATAATATATATTTTTTATAAATTACTTAGTTAAATATATTTTTTTAGTAATTTAATATTATTTCAATTAAAGTAAATAATATTATTTAATATAGGTAATAATTTATTAATTCATATTATTATTTAATATATAAAATTTAAAATGTTTATTAATCTCCATTATTATCTAATAAAATTAATATTAAAAATTTATTTATTATTATTTTAATTGAATTATTTTTTAAGTAATTATTTTATTTAATATTATATTTAATTATAATAAAATTTAAATAATATTAAATTTTAATATGATTAAAAGTAGATATTTCATATTAGTATTAAATATTATAAATAATATAATTTAATAATATGTACATAATATTATATAATAAATATATTATTATTTTTGTTCAATTTTTAAATTTTATTTTGTGATTGAATTATTGTATCTAAATCAGTTTAAAAATTTGTTCTGAATACGTAACAATTTTAACCAAACATGTTTTCTGTTTTTAGAAATCGAAAACAAAACAAGCTAAAACAAAAACAAAAATTTCAGAAACAAGAAACACAAAACAGAAAACAAGAAACGATACCAAACGACCCCTTAGAAATTACGTATATTTAACTCTAGTATCAACGAGAATTTTCCTTACCTCGGTATTTGCCCGCAGTCTGAAATGCCTTTGGTGACTGGAATCTATGAATCCGATCTGTTCGGTTAATTTCTCCGGAGCTCCTTCTCTCAAGTTTCCAAAATTTCAAAACTTCTGTAACTCCTTTTCTATTCCCATATATATATATATATATATATATATATATACTCTCTTTTTTTTCCTTCCTTCGAATTTCTCCTTCCCACCTTTTTTTTTTCTTTCCTTCTTTCTCTTCTTTATTTCTTCCTCGCGCCTACTGTTCATACACCTCTTCCCTCTATGTTTCCTCACTTTTTGGTCTCACCGTCCTCTCCACTACTTCCTCTAGTTTTCGACACCACCATCGTCATCCCTATGTCTCAACCACCTCTTTCCATTCTCTTCCAGATCTGTCCTCGGCTTCGTTCTTCCTCCTAGTCTCCACTCTCGGGTTCATGTGCTCTGCTTTGCTCCGCTTACTGCTCTGGCATTCGGTTTGACCCTCTCAACTCCGTTCCTCGGCATCGCCTTTTTTCCCCTACATTCGCGCATTGTCAGTTACAGCCCTTCCTGGAGTCACGCCCTTCCATTTACATCGCCTCTCTCTGCTCTCCCCTCCCATCGGGTTGTAAGAATTTCAGGGGCTAAGCTCTCAGTTTCCAGCTTTTGTTTCCAGTCCTGAACCGGCCCCTCTCCTCCTCCTTTCTTCAGTTCTTTCTTTTCGTTACTGCTCACCTTTACAGAGAGGCATTAAGGCTCTCTCTTGCCTCGGTCTAGTTTCGTTTCCTCACGGAAGGGGACCCCGATACTTGCCTCACCCTCTTTTAGTCGCACACTATACCAGCCCCCTAATGCCTCCCTGTTCGCACCTTTGTTTCTGCCTTCCGTGGTCGCCTTCAGCTCCGAGTGCCCAGCTGATATTTTCCTTTGCTCCTCTTCCTGTTTTCCAGCAGTAAGAAGGCTCGGTGGTGGCTGCTTCCTCCGCCCCTGTTGCTGCTCAGTGAACCATGCTATGAAGGTAGCTCCTCACGACCCCGTACTCCCCTCATTACCATGAGAAAACAGCCCCCTTCACGTTAAGAAACTTCTTGCCACACTTGTTGTTCTCGTCTGGTGCTCTTTCTTGTTTCAGCTTTCCCATCCACTGCTCTGAATGTACATATATGTTTATATGTATTTATTTTAGTTTTGTGCAGTATAGTACAATAGTTTTCAGGCCACTACTCTTATTAGTATGTGTATATATATATATATATATATATATATATATATTCTCTTTGTGCTCTCTCCCTTACCAGACACCATTCCCCCACCGACTCCAACTTCTTCCCTGCTATATATAGATATGCACAAGTGTTTAACTATACTTCCATGCAATATTGAAGAAAGCTCTCGGGTTTTGGTTTCCAATGAAACCAATTTCATATCTCATGTTCATGTGTATATTTTTACATGTATCTTTATATATATATATATATATAGTCATTTTTATGCACTTAGTAACTTTCTTTACTAAATACATTAAATAACATTTAATTTAGTAATTACGTTTGTATCCCATATAGATGCTCTCATAGTTTATGCGTATACAGATTTTATTTTTACTTTCCTCGTAAATATTTGTTCTTAAAATTAATATATTATTATTATTATTATTATTATTATTATTATTATTATTAGTATGTGTATATATATATATTCTCTTTGTGCTCTCTCCCTTACCAGACACCATTCCCCCACCGACTCCAACTTCTTCCCTGCTATATATAGATATGCACAAGTGTTTAACTATACTTCCATGCAATATTGAAGAAAGCTCTCGGGTTTTAGTTTCCAATGAAACCAATTTCATATCTCATGTTCATGTGTGTATATATATATATACACATGGGTGTATACATTTACACATTTATATATATATATATATATATATATATTCATACATTTAACTCAAGGAATAGATTACCCATATGTATATATATATAGCCATATTTATGCACTTAGTAACTTTCTTTACTAAATACATAAAATAACATTTAATCTAGTAATTACGTTTGTATCCCATATAGATGCTCTTATAGTTCATGCGTATACAGATTTTATTTCTACTTTCCCTGTAAACATTTGTTCTTAGAACTAATATATTATTATTATTATTATTATTATTATTATTATTGATGAAACAAAGTACATAAAAATTTTGAGGTGTTTACAGCAGGACCTTGACGCACAGGGCAAGGGACTCGCCATACATGGTGAGAGGCTCTGCATGCAGGAAAGTTTTCCACACACCGAGGAGTTTCCCATCTACAAGAGACCAGGTCATGTGCCACATGGCACTACAAGACATTGCCACATAGCATTCTTCTACTCGGCCTGCCCTATCCTTCTGGGTCTTTTTTCTCTTGGGCTCAATCTGCTTTTGAGCATACTGTCTTTTAATCAGACTCACTTATATCAGATATAACTTTTACTTATAAATACATCATAATGAAAGTGTGTGTATATATATATATATGCCAATAATTTTTAACCGAGTGATGAAGTAAAAGTTGTGATATATGATAAGATTTGAATTTGAATCCAAGTAACTCTAATTTATCCTCAATTATCAAATATTTCCTTATAACAAAAAATATATATAATTTAAATCAATCTTTATTATTTTTAAACATAAAAGCAGACACGTTTGGAATAAAAATGTAGAGGAATCTTAACAAATCAAAGAAAATGTAAATTATTAGCAAGTTGCTACAACTTACTACATAATACACAAAGACAAGCCAGAAGAAATGCCCTCGAACCTCGATCTGCCTAAACCAAACTATGTTGGGGTTTCGTTTGTGGCCCTGCTTGTTAATTCCCTTTGTTAAATTTAAATTGTTCATAATTCAACCAATCAAACTTCAATTCAGAATAATTATTTTTATTTTTAATTAAATAATCAATAATTTAAAGATAAAACTCCAACCAATTAAATTTGTGAATTTCACATGTAAAGAAAATTTTCATTATTTAGGTTCAGATATTTAATATTATTTTATTTTAATTATAATTTGTACTTATGATTATATCATATTAATTTTTTGAATAAATCGATGTTTATTATTTAAACGTGAGGTAGAAAGGATAGAAAAGAGGAATGTAGTAAAGGTATATAAATTATTAGCAAGTTGCCGCAACTTGCCATATAATCTGCAAAGACAGATGAAAGGTACTCTTGTTCCGCGTAAACTAACGTACTTTGAAATTCGGTAACGACCGTGACATCTTTTTTTTTAATATCTCATTATATTTAAAGGGGAAAACTTCATAATTGCCAAGATTATTTTTTATTATTTTCTAATAAATATTTATCTTGCTTGCTATAGAGATTATCTATGCAATAATTAAAAATGTCTTGATAATGTAGAAGAATTTTTCTAAATTAATATTTTTAGAATTCATGTATTAATTTAGAAGAGTTATTAATTTAAAAAGTTTTATTTATAAATTTTTATTTTATTTTAAAAATGTGTTTATTTAATTTTCATATTTTCTTAAAATTTGTCTGATAAACTTTATGGTAATTAAAATTTCTCTTTAAACAAAATATGAAAAAAAAATCGAAAAAAGGGAAAGGATATATCGGGTTGGATTGACCTAACCCCGTTTATTATATTTGTCTCAAAAGAAAATTATGGAATCCTTTAATTTGTTTTAATTCTAGACTGTTTCAATGATTTAAAATTTCAAAATTGTTTTAAAAATGAAAATATTGATTTAATAACTTCAGTAATAAAATTAAATAAAAAAGACTCAAAAATGAAATTTTTAGAAAAAGTTGCAAATGCAAATGTTTTATAAATTGTTTCAGTGTAAAATAATTATAAGGCGTTATTAAGAGTGTTTGGGAGAATCATAAGAATTATTTTCATAAAAAATAATTTTAAATAAAATGTCAATTATGCAAATACATAAGCATGACGTAAATATTTTTGAGATAATATATACACTTCTCAGTTGAAAACTCGAAAAACTTTAAAAAAAAAAAGAAAAAAAAGAAAAAAAATGCAATTCTAAACTTAATCATACAAACAAAAAAAATGAAAAATTTATCATACCGAAGCTAGATAAACTTCCGACAAATATAAACTTAAAAGGAAAATCCAATAATTAAAAATACATTATGTTTATATATTTGAATTATGTCACTATTTTATTTATAAAAATGCATCAATTATATAAAATAAAAAGGCTATAAAATTATAAATTTTATTAATTTATAAAGAAAAGTATAAAAAACAAAATAAATCAATTATATAAAATTGTTAGTAAAATTTTTTAAAGAAACAAAATCTTCAAGAATTGAATATAAACTAAATGTTTGCAATCTTTCATCTTGTTTGTTGTTAATAACCAAATTATCTGTAAAAAACGCATCTTTCATCTTGTTTCAATGTCTTATTTTGACGATCTTTATTGTAGGAATATGAGTGCTTAGCCTATTAGAATAATTAAATTGAAAGTTTGATTGTATAATAAAAATTAAAATAAAAGTTATCGAAAAATAGACTAAATATAAAGACTTTAACATTACTTATGTATAAAATGACAAAAATTATATAAACATATATTAAAACATAAAGCAACAAACAAAACCTTAATGAATTTTTTAGTCATGCATTTAAGAGGATGCTTCCATGCTAGTGCCAAGGCAACTCAAGTGGCAAAGAAGAAGTTACGATCGTTTGTAGGTACAAAATATATATATATATATATATATATATATATATATATATATATATATATATATATATATATATTTATATTTATATATATTCTAAGTTTTGTTTATTATTTTTTTTACTATTTTTAATTGGAGAGAGAAAATTAAAATTTATAAAATTAAATTAATTTTTTTAAATTTACATGATTAGAATTTAATATTTGTAAAAATCAATTAATCTTACAAATTTATGAATTGTTATTTATTGCTTAATAAAATAAATAAATAAATAAATATTAATAATCAAATTTTGATCTAACAATTGTTATTTTTCTATTCGATTTTCTTACTTGTAATTTCTATGAAAAAAATTAAATAGATAAATATTAATGTAACTTTAATTTAATTTCTTAATTGACAGAGGGCAATTTTCTATTAATGTTTACGAGTGCATGTATGTATATGGCCCCGGTGGCGGGGTAGGGGGTGGTGGGGCGCGAATTGATGCTAACCGTCCGTCTCGGTGTCTAATGTCTATAAATTGGTTTTTGGTTTATGCCATGGTGGATTTAAATTTAATCCTTCCTTTTCTAGTAATTTATGACTACCATTAATTATTCCTTCGTGTTTCATTCCTAGAGCTGGCAAAAGTTGGCCCGAGCCCGAAAACCCGCCCGAGCCCGCCCGAGACCGAACCCGAGATCGGACCGAATTGACCAAAAAGTCAAAGGCCCGAGCCCGAGAAAAACTCGACCCGATAAAGCCCGAGCCCGATAAAGCCCGAGCCCGAAAAAGCCCGAGCCCGAAAAAACCCGAACCCGAAAAAGCCCGAGCCCGAAAAAGCCCGAACCCGATACGACCCGAGCCCTAAACCGGCCCGATCCGAAACCCGAAAAAGCCCGAATTTATAATCCGAGAAAACCCGAATTATAATTATATAATTATTATATTAAAAAATAATTAAATAATTAAATAATAATACACTTTTTCTAATTAAAATTTATAAAATTTTAAAACAATCATTATTTATTTATTACATAATTATATCAATAATTTATTATCAACAAAATAAATATTAAATATTTACATTCAATTATTAAATAAAATTATTTTAAAACACAATATAATATTCAATATCAAATAATTTTCAATATTATACTTATTATATTTGTAATAATAAATAATAAATATATTATTAAATATAACATTTGATTTTATTATAAAAACAATTATTATACTATTTTATTATATTTATTTCATATTAAAATTTTAATTGTAATACAATAATAAATCAAATATATATATATATATATAAAAATCATTATATAATTGTAACATTTATTTAAATTTGATATTTCATATAAAACATTGAATACATTATTAACAAAATTAGAATTTAAATTCTGACTCCTATAACTCGTAAATAGAAAAATAGTAATTTGTTTTTTCAATGGTGATTATACTAAAAATAAGAATTGAAAGTTAAAAAATGGGATCATACCCTTTTAAAGGTTGTAATAACTTTTTCACTGTAAAAAAAATTCAGACTCAACTATGACATGTTTGCATCCAAATTCTCATGACATTAACAAGTTAATGATTGTTATGTTCTAAATTAATCCAATATAGTAAAAAACAAACCAGCAAAGAAAACATCAAATACTTAAAGTTATAACATATAACATTACAAGAATAACAAAATAGAAAACATACAATCATTCTCATACACAGCCACCTAGTCATGGAGAAACCAATCCCCAGTCATACATTGCATGATGAACAAAACAGGAAAATATGATCATTCCATTCAACGCTAGCGACTTGATGAATAACATACTCGAAAAGATTGTAAATGCAGGAAGCAACTAAACTCTCCAAGAGCGACATTGTCTTTAAATAAGATTAATGAGGCAATGATCAATCATAATTACTCTTAATAAAAAAATTTAATTTTTTAACAATATAAATAGTAAGAAATAAAATATCAATATACATTACAATTAGAACTCTTCATCATCATCCATAAACCAACTAGTTCAATTTAATCCAACTTTCCTTCCAAATCTCATTGTTTCATCTTCTTCATCTAATAAAATATATAAAAATAATCATATAAAAATTTAAATAATAAAAAATTAATAAAATAATAATGACACTAAAATCTTACCACCTTTATTTATATCATATCCATACAGCCAATTACGAATGGTAATCAAAATTTCTGCATTATGTGTTATGAGAAAATTTCTCCATTTGTTAATAACTCTACCACTCATATTAAATGCTGATTTGCAACTGTGTTAATTGGAATACTTAATATATCCTTAGCCATAAGTGAAAGTATAGGGTATCGAAATTGATTTTTCTTCCAATAATCAAGAACATCAATTTGAATCTTATAATCTTCTCTTGATTCATTCAAATATACATTTAACTCTAATCTATATAAAAGATATCTAGAATTGAAGTTTCTAAATCCCTACAATAACAAAATAAGTTCATATATGAAATTATAATAACAAATGTAAATTAAAACTCAAAAAAGAATTACTTAATATAAAAAAATAATAATTTAATAAGTTACTAAAGCAATTTATATTAAACTTTTGAACAAAAATTTTATATAAATATGTTATCAAATTAACAATAAATATTTATATGTTTCAAATTTTATTTCTAACTAGGAAATTTAAATTTTTGCAATGTCTTGTCTTTTGTATAAATTTTATTACTAAATTATATAATTTTTTTCCTCATTAATTCATATTTCATCATTTTAATTATATTTTGTCTTATAATCATTATGATTAAATTATATCAGCTTTTTTGTTTACCTATTTTATTTAAACTTCGATATTATATTTAATAATTTTTTCAAACTTAAACTAATTGCATCTATCAATTGAGAATTTAGCTACAATTATAGAACTTTAATTAGGTATAATTTAAACGAATTGATAACAATTAATTAGGTATAATTTTGTTAAGCATATATGATTATTTATTTATTTGCCTACCTTATCGGTTCATATCTATATCAGTCCACTAAAATAATATCAGTAGATATTTTTCTTGTGCATTATGTAACGTGACGATCAAGACAAACATGCATCATTACTTGATTGTGCAAAAATAATTATTTTAAGTTAATTTTTTTATTTAAATTATGTAACTAATTTATTAAAAATTAATAATTTGTTATACTTATATATGATAACTAATTAGTAAATATTTATTTTAATAATTATTTTGATAATAAATAAATAATTTTTTAACCATGTTATTATATAATATGATAATTCTGTTTGAAAATTATTAAATTAATTATATATATACATTAACGTGCAATATTTATTTTTTTCATTTTATACAATAATTTAATAATTTATCATGAAATCATATCCTTTCTTTTCTTATTCTTTGAAAGCCTATCAACAATTTCAATTATTCTATAGATAGATTATATTTATAGTCCAGTCAGATTTTTTATGCTCTTCAATTTTTCTTGGCTAAGGCCAAAGAAATAAGCAAAACATTCATTTAGAAAAGAAGTAAAGAAGATAACATCTAGAAGTTGGAGGAAATCTGTAAAACTAAAAACAAACTAACAGAGGAAATAAAAAAAATAAACTTTTATTAATCTAATTTTAGTGACTTCTATTTAAAATTTAAAAATTTATTATTTTAATCATAATTATCTACTTTAATTTCATAATTATTTATATTATGATTTTTTTTTACTCACAAAGTTTTTTTGTATAAATATATTTTTTTAGTGTATTATATCAACTACAAAATATCAATCATATGGTAGTGTATAATTGTATATGATATAATTATATTAAATATTAAAAAAAATATTTTTTAATTTAATATTCTAAATTTTTAATGAGACATTTGATTAATTAATGTAAGCGATTATATTTAATACAATAATATTAATTATGATTTATGTACAAATAAAAAATAAATTAGAAATAAAATAGAGCTAATTAATTGATCATTTATTCATATTAAGCATTTTTTTGGTAAATGATAATATTAATTGGTACTTTTCTTCCTATAATATCTATATGTAATATTTTCTTTTGCATTTAATGAATATAATTATATCTACTATTTTATAATAAATATTGTAAGAAATTAAAAAAGAGTAAATTATTTTTGTCAAATAATAAATATTAAAATATAAAAATTTATTTTTATATAAATATTTATTAAAATATAAAATCATATAAAAATTAAATTAATTATCGCATTCAAAATTTTTTTAACTAATATTATAACTAATAAAGTTTCAAAATATTTCAAGCCGGCCCGCTAAACCCGCCCGACTAGAACCGGGACCGAACCCGAAAAAGACCGAACCCGAAAAAATCCGAACCCGAAAAAGCCCGAAACCGAAAAAGCCCGAACCCGAAAAAACCCAAATCCGAAAAAACTCGAACCCGAAAAAAACCCGAACCGAGCCCGCCCGAGCCCGCCCGTTTGCCACCTCTATTCATTCCTCCACAAAGAAAAGTCGGTTGGGGTAACACGTCAGCTCGATTTCGCCTTTCACTTTTGAAAATGGGTTTATCAAATGTTTTCACATTCTACTCGATGACACAAATTTTTTCAAAAGCACATACCTACGTCTTTTACTTCAATATTTTTTTAAGGAACTAAAAGCCATTTCGGCTTTCCATGTCGGCCACTTTAGACGACGACTTAAAACTCTTAAGTAAACGTAATATATTATAATAATACGATTTTAATCTATATGAATACAAAAATACAAATATAAAAGTAAAAAAAATTAAAATTAAGTAAATGATATATATAATATAATAAAAATTAAACAAATTATATTTTGTATTGATATGAATTTTAACATAAATTTTTTATATTTTACGACATAAATACGATTTTACATGATACAAATATAAATTAACAACACAAATTGTTATATCTATTCTTAACAATTAAAGTTTGATTTAAAAATTATTATTTATTATTTTCTTTTAAGATGAAATATATCCCATGTTCAAATCTCCTTTCATCTATTGTACACCCTATTTAAAAAAAAAAAACTCTTAAAACTCTTTTTAATTGAATTTTTATCTTTAAACACAAAAGGATATATTAAAAGTTATAAAAACAAGGAAATAATTTTTAATATCTATCAAATAATATAGTCATAAAAGAAATGAATCAATTAATAAATAAATAAATTAATGAAACAAAGCAATATAAAATTAGAGTAATCCACAAATATAAATGGAATTTAAATATAAAATTCAAATTGAATTTTTATTTTTAATATATAAAAGGATATATTAAAAATTATAAACATTTTTTAATGATGTTTAATATCTATCAAATATATAGTCATAAAAGAAACCAATCAATCAATAATTAAATTAACGAAACAAATTAATTTAAAATTGGACTAATCCACATATATTGATGGAATTTAAATATAAAATTTAAATCTTTTAAATATTTTATTTATCCATTTTTTTGTTACAAAAATTTTAAAATTAGAAGAGATTACCATATTTTCAAGCTTAAAGCATACTACCAATCTATTATTGAGATTGATGGATCCAATCTATTGGAATTTCACCTAAGAATTTTTTAAAATTTACAAATCACCTATCAACTAGATACTACAAAAATTCAAACCTAAATGCTTTCATACTTAGTGTTTGAAAACCATTTGTACCGTCCCTCTTTAGCAATCTTTTATCTATCATTCAAGTAATTGATGAATATAATTATGCTTAATGTTAATGACAAATTTGTCAAGTATTAAAAAAATTAATATTATTGTAGGCATTAAAATTTAATATTATAAATCAATTAAATTTAAATATTTAATTGATTAAATAAATCTATCATAATCTCTTAGTGGATTGATTAAAAAAATTAACTATTTGTATTATCTCTAATTAAATTAAATTATTGTAACACCAAATTAACCAAACATAACAAACACTCTATACTCCACTACTTTCTTCCTAGGCGTCATTCTCAGTGAACAGACCTTTACCTGGCGCACTAAATGTTTGTGCTAAAAATGGACTTAAAGGTATTGAGGAGATTAATGAAGAAGGAAGAGATGGTAGATGTGAGAACTTGAAACGTGAAAGTGAAGCAAAATGGTAACTTAACCTCCTCTGACCAAATAAGCTTCGTTATATTTATGAACTTTATAACGTGATCATCTGAGAGGACAAGACCTTGTAAGCCACACTTTTAAAATTTTCTTGTTTAATATCTCATTATATTTAAACAGAAACACTGAATTAATTATTTATAAATCAATGTATAAATATATAACATCTGATTTGACTAATTATATTTTAAAAATTTATAATCTAATCAATCAAAGTTTAATTAAGAGTAACCAATTTCATCTCTAATTAAATAATTAATAATCTTAAGATAAAACTAAATATAATCAGTAACCAATCAAGTTTGTAAATTTTCCATATAAATTTTTTAATTAATTAGGTTGAAATTTTAATATTATTTTATTTTGATTATTGTTGCCGCCTGACACAGCAATGGGATTTTGATAATGTAAGGATCTTAATCTTCACACAAATATGTTTCTAAACACTTTGCAAGATAAAAAGACGATTAGAGAGACGTTGATGCCTTTCTTTGCACATGCACTTCAATACTTAAGTTAAATAGAGAATTTAACAAAATTTTAAAAAATCATTTAAAATTAATTCAGCAAAAATAATATTTGTGCATTTATTTATAAGAATTATTTAGCATGTAATTATCATTAGAATCAAAAGTTAGTCACATTATTTAAACAACCTCGTCGTTCGCACCAAGTCAAATCCATACCATTTGTTTGGAGAGAAAATATCACCAAAGGAGTAGCTCTAAGCACGCATCTGAGTCCGATTCGCATCAATTTCCGAAAAGTGAGTCTCAAGAATAATCCTCTCCTTTCTCCACAACCTGCAGCTCTCAGTGGGAGAGTCTCTAACAAGGTGCAGTAGGAACCTGCCTCACAGGGCAAGGGACGCGCTGCACATGGCCAGAGGCTCCGCATGCAGGAAAGTCTCCCACACATTGGGGAGTTTTCCATATGCAAGAGACCAAGTAGTGTGCCATGTGGCATTATAGACGTTGCCACATGGCATTCTTCTACTCAGCCTGCCCTATCCTATTGGGTATTTTTTATTTTTCTCTTGGGCTCAAAATGCTTTGAGCTTAATGTCTTTTAGTCTACTCACTCATATCAATTATAATTTTTACTTATAAATAAATCTTATTGAAAAGTGTGTACACCAACCACACGTGATAACCTGAAATTTTTCACTTTAAAAATTTATATCGAAAATACGAGATAATATATTTTTTTAAAAAATAAAATAAATATATATTAAATAAATATACATATTTATAGAAATATAAAAAAATATATAATATATATAATATGTAGATATTTATCTATATAAATATTATAATAATATATAATATATATAGATATTTATCTACATAATATTTTATACTAATATATAATATATATTTATAAATATATATATAATAAAATAAAATAAAAAGAAAGAGAAGGATTAGGAAACCTAATCCTTCCTTTGTCTTTCTCCTTTGCAAAACAGATGAGAAAGATGAAAGATAAAGGAAAGAGAAAGACTGCGGCATAGGGGAGTGACGACCAAGGGGGCGCCGCAATGTCGCTGGAAAAAGGAGAGGAAGGTGACCGGCTTCGACCCAAGAAGGAAATGTCGATGAAAGAGAGAGAAATAGGAGAAAGAGAAAAGAGGGAAAGACAAAGTTCTTTGCAGTCGATCTGCCTGCATTTCCCTGATTGAAGGTTCCTTTGTATGACTCGGTGTTGTTGGAAGTGAAAATCGACCGGGGACCGATCGACAAGGCTTAAATCAGGCAAAGCAAAGGCTGAACCAGTTCAGCTAAAGAGAAATGATCGAACCAGTCCGAACCGATTCAGCCAAAAAAGAAAAGAAAAGAAAGAAAGAAAGAAAGAAAAGGGAAAAAAAAAGAAAGAAAATTTTAGATGCATCGGTTTAAGGATAAATCTATAAGACGTTGGAGTTGACTGTTTTAATTTTTCAAAAATTTATTTGAATTTATATTTAACTGAAACTAACCCTATTTAAATATATAAATGTGTAGCACGATAATGACGACGAATGTGAGTTCGACCAAGCCTCGATTTGCGTGTTATCACGGTATTTCGACTAAGTGAACCTTACTTGATACAACTTGTATTGACATACGAGGTAAGTAAATCTTACTTGCTACAATAGCCATAACATTTTATTTAATTAAATTGCATGAGTTACGATTAAATTCATAATTAAGGAATTTAAATGTGAAAATAAAGAATCGACAACCGTATAAGGTAGCACGTTATGTAATTAAATTCCATAAGCTACAAGCTACAATTGAAATTCATAAATAAGGAATTTAAGTATGAAATCCAAAATCTGCTAATTAAATTCATAAATAATGAATTTAATTATGAAGGCGAAAATTAGGAAATATTTAAGGATTTCATACGTAATTAGATCGAATGAATTATCGATAAATTATAAAGTGATCAGAAATAATCATGAACAAATATCGATTAGTAGTTCCCTTTTAGGATGCAAAGAAGTGTCATACGGATAATTCTAGACTTAGAAAGATTCTTAGTTAAATCTATAGATACAATGTAGCATCATATGGAATAAATTTGGGTCCTCGAACATAAATTAAACATGTTTGAGGATTATAAGTGTGATAAGAACATGTGATTGGATTATCGATAAGAATATGAAATCGATAAGTGATCACTGAAGAGCGAAGTAGCACCTTGAGGTATAAGTTAATTCCATAGATGTGTGGTAGCATCATATGGAATAAAATGAGTCTTAGAACATAAATTGAAGAATATTCAAGAACTATGTGTCATAGGTACGAGTGATTGACAAAACAATTAAAATTTTGATTTATAAAAAGATTGAATGATTTGGATAAGAATATCAAATGGATAAGTGATCATTGGGGTGCAAGGTAGCATCTTAAGGTATAAATTAATTCCTTTATTGTGAGGTAGCATCGAACGGATTAAAACAGTTCCTAGGGAAAGAATCAAATGATATTCAAGGATCCTAAATGTTAAAGTATGTGAAAATATCGACCATAAGATGTAAATACCGTAAAATTTCAATGTACTTTGGGTTGTCTATAAATAATAATTTAAAAATTAAGGTTAAATGTGTGAACATAGGTGAATAATACCATATTTATTATTTGAATAATGGGTACACGAATAAAATATATATATATATATATATATATATATAGCAAAACATATACAATACATATATATATATATATATATATATATATATATATATATATATATATATATATATATATACAAACAAATATATGTACCACCACATATGCTTATTAGTAGACAAAAAGGCTAGAGAGGAGTCGGATGGCAGAAGAAACATGGGAAAAACTGGAGGTCCAAACAGTGTAGATGGAGGGAATGGCATTTCCAAACATTGATGGCAGTAGGACGACATTGTAGTTGTAGCAAGAAATGGCAGAAACTTGGTGGCTGTCGAGACCAACAATAATAATTCCTACTCAAAATAAATTTAAACTGTAGTATAGTTGAGTAGGGTCATTTCCCAAGAGATTGGCTAGATTTATCTTTCTGCGAAATAATTAAAAAGTAAATAAAATTGGGGGATTTGTGAAAATGAAAATTAAATTAAATTCTAGGCAGGTAAAATCGGTATATAAAAATTGAGAGAAAATCAATATGATGAGACCATCTAACCAAAGGAATAATTTTAGAATGGGTTCAGGGAATTGATCATTGATGCAAAAATAAATTCTTTTAATCTTTACCAAATTGGTTATGGTTATTGGTACGACCTAACAACCTATCCCTCCTTACTTCTTCGATAATCAGGATACGATCTCTAATTATTTCTCTTGTCAGTTAAACAACCTTAGATACGATCTTAAGATTTAATTTACCAACAGCATTGAAAACTAGAGAGACTACCAATTCTAACCAACAAACACACATGTAGGTTCATTTAAGCTAGATTATATATCTTCTTAACAGAGAATCGAAATCCTGTCTGAAATCAATTATGTTATTTACCACTTATATTAGAATGCCTAAACAATTACGGATTCAGGTTTCTAATTGGCGATATATTATCCTGACAATTGAACAAAGGGCCCTTTTTGTACAATCAATCAAAACAATAATTTAAATAAGAACAGAAGACATATAAATAATAAAGATATAAAAGAACAAGATAAAAACTAATTAGATCTCACAATTCTTAAAGAACCCAAACTTTAATTA
The DNA here is from genome assembly GCA_033439115.1 of Firmiana major. Lineage (NCBI taxonomy): Eukaryota > Viridiplantae > Streptophyta > Magnoliopsida > Malvales > Malvaceae > Firmiana > Firmiana major. The sequence goes on along the minus strand of CM065898.1, from coordinate 77,913,824 downwards.
TCCTTTGGCTAGACTAAAAACTTAGCAAGCCATAAGTTCAAAGAAAAACACAATAAAAATCTATGAAGATTCAAGAATTCAGAATTTCAAAATTTCAGAATTATTTTTCTCCCTAGCCACTCTTAGTCTATATATACTAAATATCCTAGCTCCAGAATCTGTTTCCAAAGGAAAGTTCTCTGATTGAGTTTGATTACAATTAATTTTCTTTCCTTTTTCCACCACTTTGCATATCTCTTCTTTAATAATTAAAATCTTCCACTTGCCATCTTTGGACTGTTTAAGTCAACTTCAACTACAAGTGATAGATCTTGACTTGAATTCTAAGATTTCTTCTGATTTTGTGACTTGAGCAAAATTTGCAGCTTTTAATCCATTTTGTCCATTTTCCTTCATTCACAATACAAAATAGAAAATATAAGTCAAATCCAAAAATTAAGCATATAAAAGAATTTAAATCATGGAAAAATATGACAATTAATATGTATAATATGCAACTTATCAAATTCCCCCACACCTAAACCTTGCTTGTCCTCAAGCATACACTAGTCTAAATTTATAATCTCTTCTCATCATTCCTTCATATTCTTCCTAAGCTCATCCAAAACACATTCCTTTCAAGAATTAAATCATAAGTTTTTAAAGTGAATTCTCATAACACACATGAATAGCACTTTAATGATTCAATTAAATTCATAAAGTACACAAGATCTAACACCCTCGCAATTGGATTTCACTCATCACACTCTAAGTGTTTAAGGTATATATAAATGAGCTCTCAAGTCTATGCATAGAAGATTTCTTACCATAGGCTTGCAAATTCATCATATCTCTTCCACCAATAAATGAATTAAGATGCAAAAATCTAAGGGTCTAAAAGGGTTGTATTGGGGCTTAGGTAAGGTATGATAAAAAGATTTTTAGGTTAAAGAAATTGAAAGAATCATACAAAACTTTTCACATAAAACTCAACTTAATGATTTCAAAAGACTGCTTCAATCACATAATTTTCAGAATGAACTTCCAAGCAATAAAAATTACACTTCTCTTTCTCTTTTTCTTTTTCTTTTTTTTTTTTTTTCATTTTTCATTTCTTTTTTTTTTTCAACTTTTTTTTTTTCGATTTTCTTTTTCAAAAGAGAAGAACTCAATGAAAGAAATAGCTTGAAATACTAATTTTTTAACATATGCAATCTTTCCAAAAATATTTTGAAGTTTCATGTGCATAAGTCTATATGATTCATCAATTCAAGGTTCAAAAAGAGGGAAAATCAACAAAAGGGTTTATTATGGCTTGTAATGTGGTTTAATTCAAAAAAAAATGTCAGGCTCAAAGTGGTTTCTCTAGGGGTTAATTATAATAAGGGTAGGCTAAAAAAGAAAGGTATAATGACAAGAAAAATGGTTTAACCTAAATGCCCTTATTTGATTCATTGCATCATATTCATCAAAGGGGTTGATTAAGACATGTATGACAGAGCAAGTTCTAGAATAGTCAACTATATATGACAATCACACAAACAAAGAAATAGAGCATGATGTAATGAATGCTCATAGGCTCAAATCTCACCAAAAAGGGTTATATGTGCTAGATCCTATACTTTTTTTTATTCAATGAATTAAAAGTTACTAATCAGTGTTTTAAAGAGAATTCAAAACTGTGTAAATCAATTTTTTTTTTTTTTTTTCATGGGATAAGCATTGGAAAAATCTAGAATTCAAAGAAATCACAAACAATAACTAATGTACATTTTAGAACAAAAATTTTATGGATTTGCAAAAAATTTCATGAAAATTAATCAAGAATGAAAGAATAATGAAGCAAACATCAAAGTCACAATTAAATATCCTCCCCCACACCTAAATTATACATTGTCCCCAATGTATCAAAATAATTGCTCAAACACTGTACAAAATTTAAGAGAATTAAGGAACTTCCCTGAAAAAATTTGACCAGCATGAAGCATTGCAATGATGTCCACCAATTTGTTAATCCGATTTTCACTGCTAGTCATAGAAAAATTCGCACACGGTCAGTTACGTGAAACAACCATCACCAGCTTTATGCAGTATTAGTATTTATTATTATTATTATACATATATATATATATATATATAATTTTTTTTTATTTTTTATTTTTGAAAAATCTGGAAATTTGAGACAAAAAGCCACTGTGGCTGCTGGTATTGGCAGGACTGGAGCTGGGAGAAAGGATTGGAGCTGCTATGGTGCTGAAATTGGGGTTGCTGCTGGTGCCGAGAGGGAACCTTGGAGCTAGGTCGGTTGCCGGTGCAGAGTTCTCGGGTGCTCGGGGAGCTTCTGTTCTGTGCTACCGGTTGAAGAATGGAAAAGCTGCTGCTGGTATGTGCAGTGAAGGGATGGGTGCGAGATCGGTACTGGAAAGAGAGGAGCAGGGGCGACTTGCTGGTTGGGCTGGGCTGCTGCAGATGACCGGCGAGGAAGAAGGGAACTGCTGGTCGCCGGTACTGCTCAGTTCCCGTAGATTGTCGGGACTGTGAAGAAGCTGCCGGTAATGGGCTCCGAGGGGGAGGTCGCGTCTGCTGCATTCGGTGCGTGAAGAAGGGAGACGGTGAGAAAACTAAAGCCCGGTGCTAATGGGTTCTGTTGCTGCTGGAATTGTTCTGTTCGGGACTGGAGTCGGAGCTGCGGGGGATCTGTGAAGACAATGAAGGTGGAAGATGAGAAAAAAAAAATAAAAAAAAAATAATAATAAAATAAAAGAAAAAAAATAAAATAAATAAATACTTTTTTTTTTTTTTTAACAGAAGAGGTGTTTTGATAGGGCGTGGGCACGCCCTATCAAAGACATGCTTCTGTTTTTTTTTTTTTTTTTTTTTGAGGCAGAAGCGGTGTTTTGATAAGGCGTGGGCACGCCTTATCAAAGACATACTTCTGTTTTTTTTTTTTTTTAAGAACTCAAAACAAAATTAATCTTACTACTAATAAAATAATAATAATAAAAAAAAGTTACGAATAATAAAAATAAAAAATAATAATAAATAAGTAAATAAAATAAAATAAAGAGAAATTTTGGGTTGCCTCCCAAAAAGCGCTTTTCTTTAATGTCTTTGGCTAGACATAGTCATGCTCAATTATATGTTGGACATTGCAGCTCAATTCGTTCATTTTCGTGCACTTGTAAACCTTCATAAAAAGGTTTTAAGCGATGACCCTTGACCTTAGAGATCTGACCTGTATCCAAACTTTGAATTTCAATTTTACCACGAGGAAACACGTTAGTAACAATATAAGGGCCTAACCATCTAGAACGAAATTTACTAGGAAATATTTTTAATTTAGAATGAGATAGTTTAACTTTCTGACCAATATAAAAATTTTTCTTGGGAACTATATGATCATGAAAAGCCTTTATCTCTTCCTTGTAAATCCTAGAACTTTCACAATCATTATTGATATTAAACTTAATGATTTCATCATCAAATTCCATTGTGAGTATACCATCATGCACATCAATTTTGGTTCTAGATGTTTTTAGAAAAGGTCTTCCCAACAAAATTAAAGATCTAGATGAGTCATCATCATCCATATCAAGCACATAAAAATCAGCAGGGAAGATCAATCCATTTACCTGTACCAGAACATCCTCTAAAACACCTTCAGGATAAACGTTAGATCTATCAGCAAGTTGAATAATCACACCAGTCTCTTTTAGTGGTCCAACATTCAAAGATTTAAAAATAGACAAAGGCATGACATTAACTGAAGCTCCTAGATCTAACATTGCTCTTTCAATTTTAAGATTACCTACCTTACAAGGGATAGTAAACATACCTGGATCCTTGCATTTAGGAGGTAACTTTTTCTGGAGGACAGCTGAAACATTCTCACCCATGCTAACAAATTCATTACCTTTCAGTTTCCTCTTGTTGGTGCACAACTCCTTAAGAAACTTTGCATATCGAGGTATTTGTTTAATTGCATCAAGTAAAGGAATATTTACCTCGACCTTACGGAAGATGTCAAAAATTTCCTTTTCCTCCTCATCTTTTTTAGATTTAGATGATCTATAAGGAAAAGGAGGAACTGGTGTAAAAATGTTTTGTTGCATGACATTAGGTTCCTTAGGGTGATCCAACCGTGGCAGGGGTGCAACAATTTCCTTTTCAGCTTCTTCTTCTGGAATGCGCTTTCGGGTTGTCTTGCTGGACTCCCCTACCTCGGTTCCACTCCTCAAGGTCATTGCACTAACATTCTGTTTAGGATTGATAACTGTTTGTGAGGGCAATTTTCCTTGAGATTCCAGTCTATTTACAGAAATGGCTAGTTGACTCATTTGATCCTCCAGCTTCTTAATGCTTGTCCTTGTCTCCTGTTGAAATTGTTGTGTGTTAATTGCAAGTGATTTAACAATTTCTTCAAGAGACGTACCTGAACTTGAGGATGGCTGATGTTGTTGTTGTTGTGGAGTAGGTTGGCTATATTGAGAATTTTGAAATTGAGGTCTTGCTCCGTAGCTAAAGTTGGGATGATTTCTCCACCCTGGGTTATAAGTATTTGAATATGGATCGTGATTCCTTTGTGGTGGACCTGGAAATCCTCCAACTGCATTTGCGTGCTCATGAGGTTCATCTTGAAGTGTGGGGCACATGTCGGTTGGGTGTCCAGTAGCAGCACAAATTCCACAGGCTTTAACTTGTTGTACGTTTCCCATTCCTATAGCCAATTGTTGAACAACAGATGTTAAATTAGCTATTTGATTTTCAAGAGAATGTGTATTTACCTCATTTACTCTTTTGTGTGGTATGTCTTGTCTGAATCCAAATTGTTGGGAGTTGGCAGCCATGGTGGAAATCAAATCTCTAGCCTCTCTAGGCGTCTTATTCACTATCGCCCCTCCACTGGCTGCGTCCATCATCCTTCTTTCCATGGGTAACAGTCCTTCATAAAAATATTGAATTAAGAGTTGTTCGGAAATCCCATGTTGAGGACAACTTGCACAAAGTTGCTTAAATCTTTCCCAATATTCATGAAGAGTTTCAATATCTTTCTGCCTGATTCCACATATCTCTCTTCTAATGCTAGCAGCTCTTGAAGCAGGGAAAAATTTGTCAAGGAACAATCTCACCATTTCAGTCCACGTGGTTATAGAACCAGGAGTTAAATAGAACAACCAATCTTTTGCTCTATCAGCTAGTGAGAACGGGAAAGCTCGCATTTTGATTTGCTCTTCAGTAACTCCTTGTGGTTTCAGGCTTGAACATACCACATGAAATTCTTTTAAGTGTTTGTGAGGATCTTCATTCTCAAGACCATGGAACTTGGGAAGCAAATGGATCAAACCCGATCTTAATTCAAAATCTGCTTGCAGAGTTGGGTTATGAATGCAGAGGGGTTGTTGATTGACAGGTGGTGCAGCCAACTGCCTTAAAGTTTGCTCCTCTTCAGCCATTATTTCTTCAGTCTCAGAATCACTATCAACTGCAAAATTCAGTCCAGGGGATGAAGATGTAGTTTCTTGTGCCTTTTGAATTTTTATTTGCTTCCTATTCCTCTTAGCTGTCTTTTCAATCTCAGGGTCGTACGGGATTAATTCACCTGCACGAAAAGAACGGGGCATCAAAATAAATCTAATTAAAAACCAATCCCCGGCAACGGCGCCAAAAATTGGTGGCTGTCGAGACCAACAATAATAATTCCTACTCAAAATAAATTTAAACTGTAGTATAGTTGAGTAGGGTCATTTCTCAAGAGATTGGCTAGATTTATCTTTCTGCGAAATAATTAAAAAGTAAATAAAATTGGGGGATTTGTGAAAATGAAAATTAAATTAAATTCTAGGCAGGTAAAATCGGTATATAAAAATTGAGAGAAAATCAATATGATGAGACCATCTAACCAAAGGAATAATTTTAGAATGGGTTCAGGGAATTGATCATTGATGCAAAAATAAATTCTTTTAATCTTTACCAAATTGGTTATGGTTATTGGTACGACCTAACAACCTATCCCTCCTTACTTCTTCGATAATCAGGATACGATCTCTAATTATTTCTCTTGTCAGTTAAACAACCTTAGATACGATCTTAAGATTTAATTTACCAACAGCATTGAAAACTAGAGAGACTACCAATTCTAACCAACAAACACACATGTAGGTTCATTTAAGCTAGATTATATATCTTCTTAACAGAGAATCGAAATCCTGTCTGAAATCAATTATGTTATTTACCACTTATATTAGAATGCCTAAACAATTACGGATTCAGGTTTCTAATTGGCGATATATTATCCTGACAATTGAACAAAGGGCCCTTTTTGTACAATCAATCAAAACAATAATTTAAATAAGAACAGAAGACATATAAATAATAAAGATATAAAAGAACAAGATAAAAACTAATTAGATCTCACAATTCTTAAAGAACCCAAACTTTAATTATCCTTTGGCTAGACTAAAAACTTAGCAAGCCATAAGTTCAAAGAAAAACACAATAAAAATCTATGAAGATTCAAGAATTCAGAATTTCAAAATTTCAGAATTATTTTTCTCCCTAGCCACTCTTAGTCTATATATACTAAATATCCTAGCTCCAGAATCTGTTTCCAAAGGAAAGTTCTCTGATTGAGTTTGATTACAATTAAATTTCTTTCCTTTTTCCACCACTTTGCATATCTCTTCTTTAATAATTAAAATCTTCCACTTGCCATCTTTGGACTGTTTAAGTCAACTTCAACTACAAGTGATAGATCTTGACTTGAATTCTAAGATTTCTTCTGATTTTGTGACTTGAGCAGAATTTGCAGCTTTTAATCCATTTTGTCCATTTTCCTTCATTCACAATACAAAATAGAAAATATAAGTCAAATCCAAAAATTAAGCATATAAAAGAATTTAAATCATGGAAAAATATGACAATTAATATGTATAATATGCAACTTATCAAAACTGAAGCAGCTGGAAGGAAAAAAAATGAAGTGATGAATGGGTAGAAAATCCACCAAAATTCACCAAAAACTTGTTGCTGGAGACAACAGCAAGTAGGAGAGTCCAAAACCCAAGAATTCACACCAAAACTCTGCTAAAACAGTAGAAGACAAGTGAAGATGTGAATGGTCAGCTGAAGGAGTGTGTTAAGTTAATATATTTTGAAATGACAAAACGGTAATTCAAAAGTGATTATGACAAATCAAGGAATGTTTAAAACATGTTAAGAAATTAATTAGAATATTTTGAGATACAAGTCTTTACCAAAAACTGGGGTTTTAAAGGATGAGAGATCCATCTCATAAGATGAGAGATCGATCTGCTTAAAGGTTAAAGACTCAAAGAACAAGTACTGAGATGTCAAGGAAGATGAAATAGATCTCCAAGGGTTATGAGATCGATCCTTGTTTTACAGAATGTCTATGAGATCGATCTGGTAAGGTTAGAGATCGATCTCCTCTAAGGAAAGGTTAAACGTCTTAGATTGATCTGTTGATCGATTTATTTTCAAACAGAATGTTTATTAGATCGATCTCCTATGGATAGAGATCGATCTCATCAAGACAGTAAGTTTGTGAGATCAATCTGGGGTAATTAGAGATCGATCTCCATCCTACGAAGAATGCTTGCAAGATCAGTTTTTCGGACCTCTTCACAGCTTCCTCTTCCTTTCCCTTCGGTCCTTTAACTATCATCTTCAGTTTCTTTATATTTCTTTATTCAACTTCATCCACTTGCTTCCTAAAAATCTATGCACATATATATATATATATATATATATATATATATATATATTGCCTGCCAATCGGCCTTAATGTCTGCTTCCACTGCTGCAATTTACAGCAACAATCTCGGGACTAATTCCACCTTGATTCTTCCCTCTTCCATCTAAATAGTAGGTGCTAATCGATGGCCATGATTACCATACAGCTGTTGTGGTCCTTCTCCCGTTTCTCGTTCCTATTGCTTCTTTGCTTTTACACCGAGAGCCACTACACCATTTCCTTATTTCCATTCAGCTGTTGCAAGCAATAGCAAGTTACACGACATTTTTCAGTTTCATCCATTTTTGTTTAACATTTCCTTATGCTATCAGGCAACATCACCATTCATTTCAAACTCTTTCCACTAAACATTTCCACCAACAAATAACAATGGCAGCTCGAGTTGGCTTTAAAGAAATAAAGCAAACGTTTTCTTCATGATATTTCCCTTAATACATCCATTATGTATTTTTTTTTCCTTTATGCAATTATACTGATGGCTACGGGTTGTGAATATATATATATATATATATCTATATTTATTCATACACACACATATATATATACACCTATATACTTGACTTGAAGAATAAATAAAATATTACATTTATATATATATATATATATATATATATATATATATATACATATATACTTAATAAATTTCCCACATAGTATTTAAAAATGGATTTTTGTTTAATATTTGCACTTACCTATATTAGAGGAATATTGATTCCTTAATCTAGTTCCTAAGAATTTATTTATATTCCTCACAATTATTTGTTCTTCTAGTTAAAAATATTTTAATTAATTAAATTTATCCGAGTCTCTCATGTTAAGATATAATTTCAATTAATTGTCCACCATTATGCACATCTTTAACTTCATTTGTTTACTCTGCTAATCATAATCAACTCTGAGTACAAGGAAATTCGTGGAGCTTACATTTCTCCATTTTTTTCCTTTTTTATTTCTTTCTTTTTTTTTTTCTCTCTTTTTTTTTTAGTTTCAGCTGAACTGGTCCAAATCGGTTCAGCCTTAAATCTCGCTGATCTGGCTCCGTCAGTCGGTCCTTGACCGATTTTCGCTTCCAGCAGTTCCACACGACTGTGCGATGTATGGGGTTGGCGACAGCAAGCCTAGGCTGACGAGGATTAGGTCGGTTCAGCCTTTCTCCTTCTCGGCGCGTGAAGTTCTTTCTTTCTCACCGATGAACGCCATTTCCTCTGCCGTCGATGCCTTTTCTGTCGTCTGCTGGCCGGCAACGATGAACCCTTCCTCCGATCGGCGTTTCTCCGCTTCTCTCAGCTCCTCTCATCGCCTCTCCTCTTGCTTTCTCTTTTTGTCTTTTTCCTCTATAAAAACAGAGGAAAAGATAAAGGAGGGTTCGGGTTTTTCCCGATCTTTTCCTCTTTTTTTTATATATATTAATATATATTATATATATTAATATAATATATTATATTATAAATATCTATACATATAATATTATTATAATATTATATATATATATATATATATAAATATATGCCTATATATTATTTTTATTGTATTTTCTCTTTCTTTTCCTTTTTTTATATATCTATATATATTTATTTAATATATATAGACATTTTTTCTCTTTTTCTTTTTTTTTTGGAAATATTATCCTGTATTTTCAAGATAAATTCTCAAGGTGAAAAATTTTGAATTATAACATTGCATGCTTGGATTGTATTAAATTTTGGTTTTCTGCATTCAACTATATTTTGAATTTTGAACCCCTATGGGTATATTTAGTTTTTGGGTTGTTAGGTTTGATGGCTAATCGAGGCATTTCAAAATACCTCTCTACTTGAAAGACTTGATAACGTCTAAATAATATTCTAGTCTGTAAATCCAAAAAAAGTGTAACTTTCGATAAGTTTTGAAATGTAATTCGAATAAGTGTTTAGAAGGAATGATCGAATATGAATGCGTTAGATAGACATTAGAAATTCAGTACGTGTATGTTATTACTTTCGTATTTGTGTTAATTACTTACTAAGCTTTTCCTAAACATGTATAAGACACGGAAACACGTTTTTTTAAATCGTGTCACACGAATACATAGTTAATACATACACGACACGAGATACACGTTTTCTTAAATTATTGTTTCTTATATTGTATTGAGTTGGTATAGGTGAATTTAATGTTTGAATATTTGTTGACTATTTATGTTTTATGACTTAATGTTAACTCTTTATGTTTTGTTTGTATATTTTGTAATTTTAAATAAATATTATGGATGATATGGATTGAATATTATTATTATTATGTTATATTTGTTAATAATATTTGAATGTATGTAAATTAAATTATTGCTATAAATCAATAAATATTATGATTTTTTTCATTATTGATTATGTTTTATTTTTAACTGTGTCATTCGTGTCTATTCGTGTCGTGTTTATTCGTATCGTGTCGTGTGACACGAATAATTATAACATGTCAACCGTATCGTGTCACATGTCACACCTATAAAATACGTGTCGTATTCGTATTTACGTGTCAGACATGTTTTATAATTCGTGTCGTGTTCGTGTTTTATAAATTCGTATCGTGTTTTAATTTTTATCGTGTCGTGTCGTGTCGACACGACACGAATTATCAAGTCTAGTCAAAATATTGGATTATTGGTAGAAAAAGGGTCAAAGGGTGAATTGATTTTTAAGGCCTTTTATACAGCCCCAAATCCGAACGTGAATTTTGGAGTAGAAATAGTAATTTTAGATAAAATAAAAAAATACGTACTACGAAAATAATATAAATAAAAAAATAAAAATAAATAAGTGATATGTGTTAAAATTTTATAAAAATTAAATATGAATATGATCAAAATTTTTTAAAATTTATATTTAACGTATTGATATAAATTTAAATAAAATTTTTGTGTATTTAAATGATACGAGCACAATTTAACATAATATAAACACAAATTATATATATATAAATTATCAATTCTACTTTGAAGTAAAAGAAAAAGAAAATAAAAAACGAAACAAGACAAAAAGGGAAATGACATATCGGGTTGGGTTAGATATGACCTAAACCAGTATATCATATTTGTCTCAAAAGAAAATTATGGAATTCTTTAATTTGTTTTAATTCTAGGCTGTTTACATGATTTAAAATTTCAAAACTGTTTTAAAAAAGAAAATATTGATTTAATAACTTCAATAATCAAAAAGAGTTTAAAATGAAAATTTTAGAAAAAGTTGCAAATGCAAATGTTTTATAAATTGTTTGAGTGTAAAATAATTATAAGGCATTATTAAAAGTATTTGAGAGAATCTTAAAAATTATTTTTCATAAAATAATAATTTTAAATAAAATATCAATTATGCAAATACAAAAGCATGACGTTATTATTTTTGAGAAAATATATATACTTCTCACTAGAAAAACAAATAACTTTAAAAAAAAAAAAGAAAAAAATGCGATTCTAAAATTAATTGGACAAACGAAAAAAAAGAAGGAAAATTCATTATGTTTATGTACTTGAATTATGTCACTATTTTATCATCATAAATTTATGCAAGTAGTATACTAAGCCTATAAAATTAAAAATTTCTATAATTTATAATAAAAAGTATAAAGAAACAAAATATATCAATTATATAAACCTGTGAGTCACAATTTTTTTTTTATTTTAAAGAAAAAAATCTTCAAAAATTGATTCTAAACTAAATATTTACAATCTCTTTTGATGTTAAAAACCAAATTACCTGAAAAAAACTCATATTCCATCTTATTTTAAAATTTTATTTTGACGATCTTTTTGTAGAAATATGAGTGGATAACACTAATAATACACTATTGATAATTGTTGTTGTCCTATCTGTGGTAGCAAGCCTATTACAATACTTAAATTGAAACTTTGATGAGCATAATAAAAAGTAGCAAAAAATTATCGAAGAAGGATCTAAATATAAAAATTTTAACATTATCATGTATAATAATACGACAAAAATTATGTATAACAAACAAAACCTTAATGATTTTTTTATTCTTGCTTTTAAGAGGATGCTACCATGCTCTTAATATTCAAAGTCGGGTGGGGTAACACGTCAACAAAACAAACTTTTTTTTTTTTTTTTTAATATTCAAAGGCACATACCTACGTCCTTTACTTTTTTATTTTCTTTCAGGAACTAAAGGCCATTTAGGCTTTCAATGTCGGCCACTTTAGACCGCTGCTTAAAACTCTTAACTAGACCCAATTTTAGATATATTAAACTAATACGAGGTTAAAACTTTATAAATAAAAGGTATAGAATGATATAAATTAAAATTAAAATTAAAATTAAATAAAAAATATATATAAATATAGTAAAATTTAAAAAAATTTCTTTCTCATATTAATATAAATTTTGAAATAAAATTTTTATATTTTTACATGATATAAACTCAATTTTATACAACACAAATATGAATTAAAAACACAAATTTATTAGATATACTCTTAACCATCAAAGTTTGAAATGCCAATTACTTGTTATCATCTCTTAAGAGAGACTATATCCAATGTCCAAATTACCTTTCATCTATTGTACCTCCCTATGTAAAGAAAAAAAATCTTAAAATTCTTTTATTTTGAATTTTTATTTTTAAAATAAAAATGAGATACTAAAAATTATAAATACAATCCAATAATTTTTAATATCTATCAAATGATATAGTCACAAAAGAAATCAATTAATAAATAAATTAACGAAACAAAGCAATATAAATTTAGCCTGATCCACACATATTGAAGGAATTTAAATATAAAATTTAAATTGAATTTTTACTTTTAATATATAAAATGATATATTAAAAATTATAAATACAATCAAATAATTTTTAATATCTATCAAATATGTAATTACAAAAGAAATCAATCAATCTATAAATAAATTAACGAAACAAATCAATTTAAAATTAGATTAATCCACACATATATAGATGGAATTTAACTATAAAATTTAAATCTTTTAAATATTTTCTTTATCCATTTTTTTGTTTCAAAAATTTAAAAATTATGAAAGATTATTCTATTTTCAAAATCAGGGTATACTATCAATTTATTATTGAGATTTATGGATTCGATCTATTAGACTTTCACCTAATTTTTTTTTTTAAATTTACAAATAATTTATCAATAAAAAAAAAGTAAAAATTCAAATTTACGTGCTTTTATACCCGACGTTTGATCACATAACCCAGTGACTCAAATGTCCTAACAAACTAATGACTTGGAATAAAATTATCACATGTCAGATGATGTGTCCAAAAAATTCCAATGCGGCAAACCATTTAGTAGCAACAAATTTTCCTATTACGTGACAATTTTTTTGTTGGTTCAAAATTGAAAACATAAAATAAAATTTAAAAAAACAAAAATTAAACTAAAGAAAGGCAAAAGAAAGACAAAAAAAAAAAAAAAAAAACTGAAATAACTTTTAAGAAAACAAATGCTCTGAAAAACCTAAAATCAGAAACCAAAATTAACAAAACTGAAATTCTTTCAAATTTCCTTTTACTTTTTACCTAAGATACAATAAGTAGGCTGATAAAAAAGTTTTAAAATAAAATTTGAAAAAATTACCTAAGATCAAAAATTCAAGTTCCCCCCAAATTTCCTCTTGATTTTACCTTAAAAATATACCCAATTTGATTAGAAAAAGCTAGTGATATGGATTACGTTGGGTCACCCATATGCAGCCGTTTAGAACCAGTTCCTACGTCAACCCTATGTCCCCAAGTGGCTTATTTAACTTTGTGATCAGTTAACTTGCTACTTGTAATATAATCTGCAGCTTGATAAGGATAAAATGAGTGATGCATGTTCCTACGGTATGCAGTTGGGATCAATTTTTGGTTCTCCTCAAGGCTCCACACTACACTGACCTGATCTGTTTTGATATTTTGGGGAAATATAATAAAAAAAAACATGTATAAATTGATTATGGTTTTTAATTTGAACAGTTTTTCATTATAAGAAAATAAATGACGGATACTTTATTTATGTTTTAAATATTTTTTTCATATCAATGTTTAATTGAAAGAAACGAAAATAAATTTTTTAAAAATATTTAAATTGTCATCATTAAGAATTTTTTTGAGTAAAACAATTAAAGATACTTTTAATTGCATAAAATATATTTTTTTTTGAGTAAAACAATCAAGCTGAGAGCTTGAAGGATGCCAGAGATAGAGTGCAGCATTCCGTTGATTCTGCTAAAGGAAACGGGGAAGAGATTGAACACGATGTAGAAAAGTGGCTAGCTACAGTCAACAAGAAGTTCGATGAAGAAGTAGAGAAAGTAGTGCAAGATGAAGAAAAAGCAAAGAAAAAGTGTTTCCTTGGCTTGTGCCCTAGTTGCTGGACTCGCTACAAGCTTAGCATGAAAGCTGACGAGCGGACGAAGGCTTTTGCTGCGCTACGCGGACGGGGCAAATTTAAGAGGGTTTCGTATCGCGCAGCTCCACAAACACAAGTTGTCTCGGCTGCATCAGTTAGAGGTTTCGAAGCATTCGAGTCAAGAAGGCAGGTTTTGAATGGAATCATGGAGGCACTGAAAGATGGTAGCATCGAAGTTATAGGGGTGCACGGGATGGGTGGCGTGGGCAAGACCACGCTAGTCAAAGAAGTAGCTAGACAAGTAAAGGAGGACCGGTTATTTGATTCCGTAGTTATAGCAACAGTAACTCAGGCCCTTGATGTTGAGAAAATTCAAAGCCAAATCGCAGATTTATTGGGTTTAAAATTTGAGGAACAGAGTATGGTTGGAAGGGCACTTCGACTACGAGAAAGATTGAAGAAGGAGAAGAAGATTCTTGTTGTTTTGGATGATATTTGGGCAAGATTGGATCTTGAAGAAGTTGGGATTCCTTTTGGAAATGAACATGAGGGATGCAAGATACTGCTAACTTCTAGAGATTTCAATGTTTTATCAAGAGAGATGGATACTCAGAAAAACTTTGCAGTTGGAGTTTTAAATGAAGAAGAAGCGTGGGACCTGTTTAAGAAGATGGCCGGTGGCTGCGTTGAAACTTGTGATTTGCAGCCTACAGCTACAGAGGTAGCAAAGAAATGTGCAGGATTGCCAATTGCCATTGCGACAGTTGCAAGGGCTTTGAGAAACAAAAGCTTATTCGAATGGAAGAATGCTTTGCGTGAATTAAAGAGGCCTTCATCAGGAAACTTCACAGCTGGGGTAACAGCGGCCGCATATTCAGCTATAGAGTTGAGCTACAATCATTTAGAAAGTGACGAAGTTAAGTTTATTTTTCTGCTTTGTGGTTTAATAGGCCATAATGGTTTCATTCAAGATTTGTTGAACTACAGTATTGGTTTGGGATGTTGTCAAGGCGTCTACACAATAAAAGAAGCAAGAGATAAAGTATTGACAGTGGTGAGTAAGCTGAAAGCCTCTTGCTTGTTGCTTGATAGTTATAACAACGAACGGTTTGATATCCATGATGTTGTTTTGAGTGTTGCTTTATCGATTGCATCAAGGGACCGCCATATGTTCGTGTTAAAAGATGGTGATGAGCTAACGAAGTGGCCCGATAAGGAGAGAATGAACAATTGTTGGGCGATTGATTTACGTTCTCCTCGTATTGTAACTGAGCTTCCTGATGAGATGGAGTGTTCAGATCTTTCCTTTTTCTGCATGCGCCATGTTGAGTCAGTTGAAATTCCAGCCAACTTCTTTAGACGAACAGAAAAGCTCAAAGTTTTAGATTTCACTGGAATGCATTTTTCATCGCTGCCTGTGTCAATTATGCTCCTCACAAACCTTCAAACGTTGCGTCTAGATCTCTGTGCAGTTGAAGACATAACCATTATTGGAAAGCTTAAGAGCTTAGAAATCCTTAGCCTTGTTCAATCAAATATCAAAGCGCTACCCAGGGAGATAGCACAATTGAGCCGGTTAAGGTTGCTACATTTGAGTGGTTGTAATAAACTGAAAATCATCCCACCAAATGTCTTATCAAGTTTGTCCAAATTGGAAGAATTATATATGGAAGATAGCTTTTTCCAGTGGGAGGAAGAAGTACCTGGCAGTGAAGGAAGAAATGCTAGCCTCGAGGAATTGAAGCATTTGACTCATCTAACGACTTTGTATGCTCATTTTCCTAATGCCCAAATAATTCCAGAACGCCTGTTCATTGAGACATTGGACCGATACAGGATAGTCATAGGTGATTACAATGCGCGGAAATGGTCCGATGACTCTGAATACTCAAGAACACTGAAATTGAAGTTGTATACAAGCATTTACTTGGACCATGGGGTGAAAATATTGTTGAAGAAGACTGAAGATTTACATCTTGGTCAACTTCAAGGAATCAAGAATGTAGTTGATGAGTTAAGTAATGGGGAAGGTTTTCCACATTTGAAGGAACTTCACATCGCAAATGGTTTGGAACTCCAATACATCGCAACAGAGAAAATGGAGTTTCCGCAATTACAGTCCATGACACTTCGAGATCTGCCACAGCTCATTTGCTTTAGCTCGGAAGGGAGAAGGTGTTCCACATCCCAGCAGGAGCGGGGCGATGTAAACACCAAGCCACTTTTCAATAAACAGGTAAGTATTTATGGAAACATTATAGCTTAATCATATATTTCGGGTATACATATAGATCTTTTAGTTAACTCTGTTATTTTTAATTGTATCCAATTAAATTTTTAGAACATTATTTTTGTTTAATTACACTTTTACTCCACATAAAAACAACTAATCCATTATTCATCTCCATTACATCCATAAATATGTTTGAGAGAGAGAGAAATAACACAGGATTATGTACATGCTAATGCGGCATGTTATATGAGCACAACTCAGCATTAATTTTTCATAAATTTGTGTAAATTGATCTGGTAAAGATAACAAGCAACGGGACATTATTGAATAAATATCAATGTTTAGACTTTGCTTAATAGAAAAAAAAAAGTGAGTACAAAAAATTTGTTAATATAATAATTAAGATGGATAATAAAAACGAAATTATGAAATTAAACCATTGGTTTAACAAATTTTTTATACTCTTGTTATCATCCTTCCTACTAAGTCTTACTGATTTTGATGGAAAATAAAAGCTTTATTAAATAAAAAATATTTTAAGAGTTCAATTGGATACAATAGAATGCTCAAAGCTTGTTTGAGAAATTATTTTAAAAAATTTAATTAATTCATCAATTTAGCACCCACATCAAGCTTTTTATTAAGAGATAAAATAACATAAAAGTTTTAATTTAATAAAGTCTAAAGATATTTAGATCATTCTATTTTAATAGTATTAGAAAATCAACAAATTTAAAATTACGTGCTTTATTGTCAATTTGACTGCCCAATATTGATCAACATACAAACATGCAAAGATCTATTTCTTGATCTACTTTTTATTAAATTCTTTTATTTTTATCCTTTTTATGCATTTGGTTTATGAAAATAAAGTTATTTTCTATTTTTTTTTTACATAAAATAAAAATATAAGGAAAACATGTTTAGTTGAAGAAATGAAAAAAAGTGTTCTTAAAAAAAGAAAAATGAAAATAGATCGAAATTAGAGAAAAAAAGTTATTTTTACTGTTTTCAAAGAAAATAATATGAACAATTTGAAAAAAAAAAATGAAAATACAGGATTTCTTAAATTTTTTTACTATTGTTGTAAAATACTTAACAATTCAAGTTTGACTCAGACTAGACATAAGATTTTGAGTTATTCTTTTTTTTTTTTTTTTTCCTTTTAGAAATCTGAAACGATACTATCAATCATTTTTTTTAAATACTATTATTGAAACCATTTCTTACTTGTTAATTGCTTTGACTAACTTAGTGTGGAATATTTCTATCATACTTTATTTTTTTTTATTTATGTTGGTATATTGTTATGAAAATACCAAACACATTTTCAAAATTTTCATTTTTTAAAATAATTTTTCATTTTTATATATCAAACGTAGTTTTCAAAATTCAGAGAATAAAAAATAAAAATAGAAAATAAAAGTGGAAAATAATTTCATAACCATATATATAGATTAAGTTGTCCATAAATTTACACACCCCGATTCTTATAGTTTTTGGTGAATACTAAGCAATTAGGCATGTGAGACTTAATGAAAAAACTTTTCCCTAATTGAAATTCACATTTCTTGTTATTTCCAAAAATATATGTGTTTATTTACATGAAATCATCTAATAATGCTTATGGAAATGGAATACGTACATGTGTGCAGGTTGTGTTTCCTCAATTGAGAAGCCTACGGCTGCCCTCAATTAAGACCCAAAGGATATGGCACAACCAGCTTTCAGAGACATGTTATTCCTGTCCGACTTTGAAGAGCTTGATCATTCAGAGCTGTCGGAACTTGGAACAACTATTATCACCCTCTGTCGCTAGAAGTTTGGTGCAGCTGCAAGACTTGGAGATAGTGGAGTGCAAGTGCTTAAGAGAGATAATATTTATGGAGGAAATAGAAGTAAAAAAAGATGTGATTTGTTTCCCTCAACTGAACTCTCTGAAAATAAAGGATCTTCAGAATCTCATCAAATTTTGCTCAGGGAATTACGATATTAAGTTCCCATCCTTGAAAGTGCTGAAAATTAAGCGTTGCCCGAAGCTAGAGGAATTCATTAATCAAACAGAAATGGATCAGGGGAATTATCAGTACTTTGTACAAGCTCTCTTCAATGAGAAGGTGAAGTAGTTTTTCCTTCTTACAATTCTGCTCTCTTTGTTTTGCTTTTCTTCTTGGCTTTTGCCTTATTTTATGAACTAACTCTTGATTGGCATATTGAAATATATATATATGTACGTATATAGGTTGCAGTTCCTAGCTTGCAGAGGATGACGATCTCCCGCTTGAGCAATGTTAAGATGATATTTTCCAACGAACTTCCATCAGGTTCCTTTTGCAAATTAGAAGAAATGACGGTTGAGCATTGTCATCAGTTATCGACTATATTTCCCTCTTCTACAGTCGGAGTATGTCACTGTCTGGAAAAGCTTAGAGTGGAAAATTGTGATTCCCTAGAACATATATTTGAGCTTGGCGGGTTAAATATCGAACAGACATTTGGTGTAGAATATTCTCAACTAAGAGAATTGGAAATTTCTCAGCTACCGGCATTGAAGCGTGTTTGGCATAACGATCCCCTTGGAATTCCTACCCTTCAAAAGCTATGTAAAGTAAGTGCTAGGGGATGCCGGAGTCTGAAAAATCTATTTCCAGTGTCAATAGCCAAGGACCTTCCACAACGTGAACATCTAAGCATAAATGATTGTGGAGTGGAGGAGATTGTGTCGGCAGGGGAAATATTGGAACAGCCCGTTAGGTTTATGTTTCCTCAACTGTCTTTCCTTCAGCTTACGAGCTTAAATAAGCTCAAATGTTTCTATCCAGGGCAACATACAATAGTCTGGCCGATATTGAAAAAACTGACGACAGATTATTATACTTTGCTAAAGACTGTAGCTTCAGAACGTCTAAGCAGTACCCAGGTGTAGGCATTAAAAAAAAATAATAATTAATTAGTATTATTAGTTAATTAAATTAAATATTTAATTAATTGATAATTTCTAATAAATTGGTGATAAATAAAAATTATCAACCAATTGTATTATCTCTAATTAAATTAAATTAATTAGAGATAAATCCTGGAGTGATCGAGTCCCTTTAGAACTCTCTACCACCAAGCATTATAAATAGAGAGCTCTTCCTCATTCAAAACACACAGAAGAATTCAGTCAGAAGACTCATAAAATAGTCAGAAGACTCAGAGCACTAAGAAGAAGCAGACAGAAAGCACTGAAGAATAGAAGTCTCAGCCTCCTCAGAGAATTGAAAGCCTGCAGAATACCGGTCGTTCTCCGATCAAGCCTTCTCTTCAGTCAAGTCTTTTCTTCAACAAAACCGTCAGCAAATCTACAAGAGGACAACTAGTCACAGACCGTTCTCTCAACAATCAGCCGTGCCGCTACAAATCCACGAGGAACCACAAACCGTTCTCTCAGCGATCAGCCACGCCGCTGCAAGTTCAAGAGGAACAACAAGCCCCTCGGCCGTTTCTCTCAACAATCACTCATTCCACTCCGTCGGGATCAAGCGTCACGCCCTCGACAAGTGCAATCAGGAGACCGAATCAGAGGATCATAATTTTTTTTACGCGAAAATTTGTGTATACAAATTTCTGGCACGCCCGGTGGGACATCTCTGCCTCTCATCTCGCTCTCCATTATCAATCAAGATCAACCAATTGATCAGATCTATGGCTCCGAAGACTGCTGCATCAAGTCACAAATTCAACCCTGCTGCAACCATGCAACCTGGTTACACTGGACCGACGACTCGTGCTAGAGTACAATATCTTGCAACACAAGGTCAAGATTTAATGGGGCCAATCAACGATGCTGCTCATCAAACTGTCATTTCGATGGATCTTCTGGCAGGAAGAAATGTACTAACAGAACATTCAGCATCTACTCTCCAAACTATGTCTGCGATGGTTACCAACGCGACTACTTTAGAGGAAAGGATCTCTGAAATGGAGAGGATGATGTCGACACTGCACAAGATAGTCGAAGAAAAGGATGTTGAAATTGCGATGTTGAAGAGTCAACTGGAGGCTCAACACGATGAAGAATCCAACGATAATCCAGCACCAAATAGACCAACCGCTGAAGCCGCTAGGAAACTGAAAGCAGTTCGTGATGCTGAAAACCCCGAAAACGGATCATCATCGATATCAGTCGGGTCTTTGTCTGTTCAACAACTACAAGAGATGATTGCAAATACCATCAAGGCTCAGTATGGTGGATCGTCATCTAAGTCCTATCATGCATACATTAAACCGTATACGAGGAGAATTGATGATTTAAGGATGCCGACAAATTATCAACCTCCTAAGTTCCAGCAGTTCGAGGGGAAAGGAAATCCACGTCAACACGTGGCCCATTTTGTGGAGACGTGTAACAATGCAGGAACATACGGAGACCTTCTGGTGAAACAGTTTGTAAGGTCGCTGAAAGGAAATGCCTTTGAATGGTATACTGACTTGGAATCCGAGTCTATTGATAGCTAGGAACAACTTGAGAGGGAATTTCTCAATCGTTTCTTTAGTACTCGCCGTACAGTGAGTATGACAGAGCTAACTAATACCAAACAAAGGAAGGACGAACCAGTCGTCGACTACATCAACAGATGGAGAGCGTTAAGTCTTGATTGCAAAGATAAGCTCTCTGAAATTTCTGCTGTTGAGATGTGCATCCAAGGTATGCATTGGGAACTTCTTTACATTCTCCAAGGGATAAAGCCGCATACTTTCGAAGAATTGGCCACTCGTGCTCATGACATGGAATTGAGTATTGCTCATTCTGGCAACAAAACTTCTTCGATTCTTGATCCTAGGAGAGACAAGAAGGATTTCAAGAAGGTTGAGAGGCCTTTAAAAAGCACTGTTAAGGAATCTCTGTTCGTTGAGACTAAACCTTTAAAATTTTCCTCCAAAGGCACTAAGAAGGCTGAGGAAAATATCAGGCGGCCTCAAATGAGAAATATACAACGCCTGAGCTTCGAAGAAAGAGAAGCAAAGAAATATCCTTTCCCTGATTCAGATGTGCCTGACATGCTGGATCAACTCCTGAAGCAAAAGCTGATTGAACTTCCAGAGTCCAAAAGGCCAGGAGAAAAGGGAAAAGTTACTGATCCAAAGTATTGCAAGTATCATGGAATCATTGGTCATCCCACTGAAAAATGTTTTGACCTGAAAGATTTGATAATGAAGCTAGTGAATGAGCGCAAGATTGAACTTGATATGGACGACGTAGTAGAATCAAATCATGCTACTTTCACTTCTTTGCCTACAAAAGGCATGACGTATCAACTGATTCAATTTGGCTGCTTGGAACCTGTTGCCCTGCCAGTTGCGGTAACAAGCTCAAACACTAGCTCTTTTAAAGATGTTGAATCTGCTGCGGATGATGAAGTTCAATGGACACTGGTAACGCGACGAAAATCGCGAAAGCGATATGTCCGATCCGCAAACCTTCCTTTTCAAAAGGGAATTCAGCAGATGAATAACTCACATCTACGTTGGGGACAGAAGAAAACTATGAAGCATCCCCAATTCCAAAATTGTTTAAGGCAAAAGCCTCGAAAACAAATAACACTAGAAGAATTCTTTCCTAAAGGTTTTCTTAGGGAAGAACAAGTGAGTGTTGGTGTTCATACCGTTTCGTTTAAAGAGGAATCAGAGGGAGAAAGCTCAAAGGCTATTAAGGCTCGAGGAGATGGTCAGACTGAAACAGTCCGGGAAGAATGTCTTAAGATCTTGAAAGGGATCTCTTCTCATCTTACCATCTACGAGTTGTTGCAGTATCCAAAGGCAACACGTGACGCGATTGCACATGCTTTGGAAAACTCAGAAATTTACGCTGCACATCTCCCAGCTCCCACGAAACCTGCTTCAGATGATGGTTTTTGTGATTACTGCTTGACAACTCTTGCATTCACAGATGAGGATCTGTTGTTAGGATCAAAACCCCACAATCGGCCGCTTTATGTTTATGGATACATCCGAGAACAAAGGGTGAATCGCATGTTGGTCGATAATGGGTCTGCAGTTAATATCATGCCCAAGGCAACAATGGAGGAACTTGGCATAACAATTAATGAATTGTCAAAAAGCCGACTCTTGATCCAAGGCTTCAATCAAATGGAGCAACGTGCTTTGGGAATAATACGAGTGGATGTCGCGATCGGTGAATTGATGTCGAGTACAATCTTCCATGTCATCGACGCCAGAACTACATATAAGTTGTTGCTCGGGCGACCTTGGATTCATGCAAATGGCGTTGTACCTTCTACACTGCATCAATGCTTAAAGTTTTATCGAGACGGACCGAGAAAGGTTGATGCTGATTTAAAACCATTCAATGAGGTCGAGTCTCACTATGCTGATGCGAAGTTCTACTCAGAGAATTGTGATATAAAAGAAGTTTTACCCACTCAAATGCCAAGCACCGGAAAAATTGAAATCAAGGGTAAAAAGAAAATAGATCCTAGTGTGATGAAAGAGCCGTTAGATACATCCATTGAAGGTGTTTCCCAGCTTACATTGGAAGATGTTGTAAAAGACAACCCAGTCAAATCTTCACCTAGCGAGGCAAAAGAAACTCCAGTTCTTCGCTATATTCCAAAGGCTCGCCGCAAGGAGGGTCAATCGCCATTCTTGGAATGCTCAGAATCTAATCAAGCAGAGTGTTTCCCTGACAGGATAAAAGAAGACATAAAACTGTTGAAGGATGCTTGCATATTGCCTCTGACTAAGATGGCTCATAGTCAAGTCAAGAAGCCGTTGAAAGGGTTCGTTCGACCGTCCCAAGGCGCAATAGAACATGGGACTTTGCCTCAAGGTCGTACTGCTGAAAATTACGATCCAAAGGCTTATAAACTAATCGCTAAGGCTGGGTTCGATTTTTCCAAGTCATCATCCATGAATGAGTTGCATGATGGAAAGACGACTGCAAAGTTGCAAGGGATCATTGAAACCCATAAAAAGCTGATAAACAAGTCGGATGGGAAACCTTTTTCAAAAGATGGATTAGGATGTGAATCCCAAAACCCGATACGAATTCGTGTTGGCAGGAAGAGTAAATCAGTCAGTACTCAACACATTTCGGTGGAGGTTACTGAAGAATGTGATGAGCCAAAAGCGTCTCCAATTCATCCTCCTCAAAACACTACTCGTGTGTCAGTATTCAATCGTTTGGGAACGTCAGCAACTCGTATTTCAGTGTTTGATAGGCTCAATGTCCCTCACCCTGAGTTACGTGAAGCACCTAGAAGACGCAATTCAGTTTTTGATAGATTGAATATTTCAGGCAGTGAAGTACAGCAAGAAGAAAGTCAAAACTGCACTGAATTGAAGGATGATAAAGAAATCCGAAGCTTGATTCCATCTCGCATGAAGAGGCGTTTAGAGCTTGAGATCTCTGCAGAAGGGCCATTGAAAGTGCGACGTCATACTGTTGTGGACACCAGTTCATCAGTACATCTCAAAGAAGATGAGACAGAGGTTTATTCAACATATCATGTAACCATCCAAGAAAGTGCAGATGATGAATCATCAGAAGATGAGTCTGAAGAACCATCTGAAATTGAAGAAGAAGAAGCTCCTGCTGCTTTAGAAGATGGGGGGCAAGCAACTGTCGACAGGCTGGAAGAGGCAAATCTTGGCACCTCGGATGCACCACGCCTTATATTTTTGAGTGCACTCCTTAGCCCAGAAGAAAAAGAAGAGTATGTCGCACTATTGTTAGAATACAAAGACGTCTTCGCCTGGACATATAAAGAGATGCCCGGACTTGATCCGAAAGTTGCAGTTCATAACTTGGTTGTTCGAAAGGGAGTAAAGCCAATTAAACAACCCCAAAGGCGCTATAGACCTGATCTTATCCCGCTCATAGAAGCCGAAGTCAACAAGTTAATCGATGCAGGATTCATACGTGAAGTGAAATATCCATCTTGGATAGCTAATATAGTGCCAGTCAAAAAGAAGAATGGACAACTTCGCATCTGTGTCGACTTTCGCGATCTAAACAATGCATGCCCAAAAGATGACTTTCCACTGCCCATCACCGAGATAATGGTTGATGCTACTACAGGGCATGAGGCTTTGTCATTCATGGATGGATCGTCTGGTTATAATCAGATTCGAATGGCGCCAAAAGATGAAGAGCTAACCGCATTTCGAACACCTAAGGGGATTTATTGCTATAAGGTAATGCCCTTTGGTTTGAAAAATGCTGGTGCAACTTATCAACGTGCCATGCAGAGAATTTTTGATGACCTACTGCATAAAACAGTAGAATGTTATGTTGATGATCTGGTGGTCAAGTCAAAGAGAAGAAACGACCATTTGGAAAATCTTCGTTCAGTGTTTGATAGGCTGAGGAAGTACCAACTGAAGATGAACCCACTGAAATGTGCCTTTGGAGTGACATCTGGGAAGTTCCTTGGTTTTATCGTGAGACATCGAGGCATTGAAATAGATCAGTCCAAGATAGACGCTATCCAGAATATGCCAGAGCCTAAGAACCTAAAAGAGCTTCGAAGTCTGCAAGGTAAATTGGCATACATTCGAAGGTTTATTTCAAACCTAGCTGGAAGATGCCAACCATTCAGTCGACTAATGAAGAAGGACATACCATTCGAGTGGGATGAATCCTGTAGCAATGCTTTTAATGCGATTAAGAGATACTTGCTTAATCCTCCAGTTTTGGGAGCACCAATTCATGGAAAGCCATTAGTCCTTTATATTGCTGCACAGGACAAGTCCTTGGGGGCATTACTCGCACAAGAAGATGAGCAAAGGAAACAAAGGGCTTTATACTATTTAAGCCGAACGCTTGTAGGGGCAGAATTAAATTACTCCCCTATTGAGAAAATGTGTCTTGCTTTGTTTTTCGCCGTTGATAAACTAAGACACTATATGCAAGCATACACCGTCCATTTAATAGCACGAGCAGATCCTGTGAAATATATTTTGTCCAGGCCAGTTCTTTCTGGGAGATTGGCAAAGTGGGCGGTAATCCTTCAACAATATGACATTGTTTATGTTTCCCAAAAGGCGGTGAAAGGACAGGCCTTGGCGGATTTTCTAGCAGATCATCCTATCCCATCTGAGTGGAAATTGTCAGATGATTTACCCGACGAAGAAGTCCTTTTTGTCGACTTAAAGCCAAGCTGGAGGTTATTCTTTGACGGTGCTTCAAGACAAAGTGGAGCAGGAG
Organism: Firmiana major; assembly: GCA_033439115.1. Classification (NCBI taxonomy): domain Eukaryota; kingdom Viridiplantae; phylum Streptophyta; class Magnoliopsida; order Malvales; family Malvaceae; genus Firmiana; species Firmiana major. The sequence continues at coordinate 77,888,281 of CM065898.1, read as the reverse complement.
CGGGGGCAATTCTCGTTAGCCCTTACAATCAAGTCTTGCCATATTCTTTTATCTTGAGCGAATTATGCTCTAACAATGTTGCTGAGTATCAAGCACTTATTTTAGGCTTAGAAATGACACTTGAAATGGGGATTAAAGACATTGAAGTGTATGGAGACTCTAAGCTGATAATACATCAACTCCTGGCGGAATACGAAGTCAAGAAAGAAGATTTGATTCCATATTTCAAATATGCTAAACGGTTGATGGATAAGTTTGATTACATAACGTTGAAGCATATCCCAAGAGGTGAAAATCGGCAGGCAGATGCTTTGGCCAACTTGGCAACAACTTTGGCTATCAATGAAGATGAAAAGTTGAGTGTTCCAATATGTTGCAGATGGATAGTGCCTCTACAAGAGATAGTTCATGAAGAAGTCAGTGCGATATCGGTATGCACAATTGAAGTTGAAGATTGGCGACAACCCATTATTGATTATCTTCAGCATGGCAAACTTCCGAATGATTTACGTCACAAGTCTGAAGTGCGACGCAGAGCAACAAGGTTCATCTATTATAAAGATACCTTGTATCGTAGGTCATTTGATGGGCAATTCTTACGTTGCCTAGAAAGTGAGGAAGCCAAACAAGTGTTAGAAGAGGTTCATTCTGGAATCTGTGGTGCACATCAATCTGGGCCAAAAATGCATTACAAGATCAAGAGAATGGGGTATTATTGGCCTACAATGGCGCAAGATGCTATGGATTTTGCAAAGAGATGCCAACCATGCCAGTTCCATGCCAATTACATACATCAGCCACCAGAGCCTCTTCATCCCACAGTTGCATCGTGGCCTTTCGATGGATGGGGTCTTGATCTTGTAGGACCATTGCCTAAGTCTTCAAGAGGACACTTATACATTCTGGCTGCAACAGATTATTTCTCTAAGTGGGCGGAAGCGTTACCTTTCAGAGAGGTCAAGAAAGAACAAGTGGTAGAATTCATTCGCGTGCAGATCATCTATCGCTATGGAGTTCCTCGGTACATCATCACTGATAATGGCAAACAATTCTACAACAGCCTCATGGATAAGTTGTGCGAGAAATTTAACTTCAAACAATACAATTCTTCCATGTATAATGCCCCAGCAAATGGCCTTGCAGAAGCATTCAACAAGACACTTTGTAATTTGTTGAAGAAAATTGTTGCGAAGAGCAAAAGAGATTGGCATGAAAGAATCGGAGAAGCACTCTGGGCGTATCGCACTACATATCGAACACCCACGCAAGCTACTCCATATGCTCTTGTTTATGGTGTCGAAGCCATTCTTCCATTGGAATGTCAAATTCCTACCTTAAGAATTGCCATTCAAGAAGGCTTAACACAAGAGAGCAATGCCCAATTGCGCCTTCAAGAGCTTGAAGCGTTGGATGAAAGACGTCTGCAAGCACAACAACATCTTGAATGTTATCAAGCACGCCTCTCTAAAGCTTTTAACAAGAAAGTCCGCCCGCGTTCCTTTCAAGTAGGAGATTTAGTGCTCGCCATGCGTAGGCCAATTAACTTCCATCATCATCCTGGTGATAAGTTTACCTCCAAGTGGGATGGACCTTATGTTGTGCAAGAAGTTTATACAAACAATGCTTACAAGATAGTCGACAGTGACGGATTGCGAGTCGGCCCTATCAATGGCAAATTTTTGAAACGCTATTATGCGTGAAAGCTCCAATTTCTATGCACAACATCAAATAAAAAAAAAAATATAAAGCCTGCTAGATTGAAAACCCCATCGGGGCGGTCTAGGCAAAAGTTAAGGCAAAGCCTGCTAGATTGAAAACCCCATCGGGGCGGTCTAGGCAAAAGTTAAGGCAAAGCCTGCTAGATTGAAAACCCCATCGGGGCGGTCTAGGCAAAAATTAAGGCAAATAAAAAAGGCCTGCTAGATTGAAAACCCCATCGGGGCGGTCTAGGCAAAAATTAAGGCAAAATAACAAAAAAATAAATAAATGAACTACGTAATGACTTGATCCTTCTCTTAGAAGGTACGTAGGCAGCTTAGGAAACCCATCCATCCTAAGTTCAGTCACACCAAATAAAAAAAAAAAAAAAATCATCATTGTAATGATTAAAATCCTATATGACATTGATGAAATGCTGAAAATGTCTATTACAAATGAAATAAAATAAAATGCTCAAGCAATATCTAGGACTTGCTGCTCCAACTGTCGACCAAAGAGTCTCTATGAGTCTGCAATGCTCTCCTGAGCTCTTCAATGTTCTCCATGTCTTCATCAGCAATGGAAACTGTGGCCTCTAATTCAGTCACCAGCTTTTCAAAGGAAGCGATTTCATCACTGGCCTTGCTTACTTCAACAACTCGAGCATCCAAATCAGTCTTCACCTTCAATTCCTCCTTTCGAAGTAAATGCAACTTCTCTTCTAGTGCAGCACGTTCATCTTGCAAAGCTTGAAGCTTTGTGGCTTGTGCTTCATAATGTTGTTGCTTCGACGTCAATGAAGACTTAGCGCATTCCAGCTGTTCTGTTACTTCAGCCCTCTTCCTTTCTAAAGTTTTTTGAGAAAGACGACCATCAAGTTCTTTCTCAAGGCACAACAATGCCTTCACCTCCCCAACATAGGAGTCAACAATCTTTTTTAAGGAAGTCGAATCACCATGCAAACTTTCAATGCCTGAATAAACAGTGGAAGCATCTTCGTAAAGCTTACTAACTTGAGAAAAAGAGGCATCTCTAAGTCGAAGTAAGAAATCATGTCCGATCCCTTTAATGGCTTTTTCAAAAATCTTGGAAGAATACTTGCCAGGATGATAAGTCGAAACAGAGATAGTATCTCGTTCAAGAGAGCGATTGATTGGCAACTGGGGCGGATCCTGATTAGGAGGTTTATTCCCAACTGTGTCGTCACCTCGAGCTCTCTTAGTCGATGAACTGATTGAAACAGACTTAGAGCTACCCTTGGCTGAAGATGTGGAGCCTATTTTAGCAGACAACTGTTTCACTTGGTTTCGAACTTTACCAGCATCACTTACAGATTCCTCACTTTTTGAAGGCTCATCATCGGGCATGATGTTTTTAACCTGGTCAACAGTGTTTTTCTTTAACATCTCTGTAAGAGGAATCGCATCATCACCGGTCGAATCAGCAACTTCTTCCTGTGCAATCGGAGTCCTCTTCTCAAACTCCTCGCGGTCAATTTCAGGACATCTCCTCTTTAAGGAAAGACGAAGCCTACCATGACAAGATTTCTTAGGGGAATCAACCCTTGTTGCTTGACTTGAAATCTTTGGTTGCTCGGAGACTATCACTTTTCTTTTCAAAGAAGATCTCACACCTCTTCTAAGCCTTCTGGGATTGCATCTGTCACTATCATGATCACTGATAGGTTCCACAGGTCTATCACTACAATCATCACACTGGCGAGGTTGTTCATTTCTGACAACGAGAGCTCCTCTCCCATCCACAGCAGGGGTTAAAGAACCTTTGCTTTGTTCAAATTGCCCCATGTCAAGGCGTTGCGTCATGGTAACATCATCAATATCTTCAGCTTCAAGGTCAGAAGTCTCAATCAAAGGCTGCACTTGTTTCGATAATCTTTCTTTATAAGAGCCAGAAGAAGCAAGTTTGAAATTAGTATTTGTGCTATCCTTCAAGATGGGTATACTAGTACGATAGTAATCTCCTATTTGACCTTGCCACCATACAAAGAATTTTCTTGTTACAAACAAGTGTTCATTGGTGCTACTCCATTTAGGAATAGTCACTTCACAGCTTGGACCTCTCAACACGCTACATCGCCAATAGCGCAACAACCCTCTCAAACTGGCAGTTCTAATAGCAGTTGTCAAAGATCCCGGAACATCTTGACAGTATCCAAATTGCCTTGCAAAGCGATGAGGACTATATGATTCTACCAAGTGAAAGTTGCCTCTTCGTAAAGTTAAAAATGAAGATCGAAGGCTGACCAAATATTCAAAATCATCGATCTTAAGTCGGTTCCCAGGAGTGTCCAAGAGTTTAGTCTTACAAGTGTCAAATATGCTAGTGGCTTGCCAATCTATGCCAAGCAATTGTTGTATGATTTCTCGACTTTTGACCTCACCGTAAGATTTGTGACCAAAGGATCCCCCGTACTTGCACATTTTAGGTCTTCTTGGTGCTCTATTTGATCCAGGATGAGTCCCAAAGTAAGATGCCATCCACACATGCATAAAATGCCAAGGAAGAGCAACATTGCATTGACCAGGACCATCAACGCAAGTAGCAATTTGATTCAGTCCGTTGTATATGCTTGTCAAGACAGGAATAGCAAGACTAAATCGGGTACCTTTAGCTATGAAAGAAGCCACTTTGAAAGTCTCAGGCCGAATGACATCACCACGGGTACTCGGAAGAATAAAAGAGCATAGCCAGACTGATAAGAATGCGGCTAAGAATACCTCATCTCTATCAACGTCAAGAACACCCAGATCAAGGAAAACTTCATTTTCCTTTCTAGTACGAAGTCGGTGTCTGAAATGGCCATCGGGAGTATATAGAGAATTTTTCTTACCTTTGATCGTGATCGAATCATAAGGATCATTGTATTTGCTTTTGCCTCGAAACCAAAATCTCACCCAAGCAAAAGTAGAAACTTCATTGCTTTTCGAAGCCCCATGATCCTCCTGCAACCTGATGAGGTGATATGCAAGAAAAAGGTATCGACAACTGACCGGAAGAATGGGACATGAAGAGTCATCAAGACCGGTTATTTCTTCTAAGCTGGGGGCAACCTCGTCGTAAAACTCTCCAACAATAGGAAGGCCTCCTAAAATCTTCAAATCCCACAGTGAAATGGAAATCTCCCCACGAGAAGATAAAAATGTATTGGTGGTTGGACACCAAGCTTCGCACAAGGCATGAATCATATTTCGACCTTGGTCATAAACAAACAGCGAAGCGAAAATCGATTCATAGACGCCCGCTTGCTCTAAAATTTGTTTGTGCTGACTCAAAACAAGCTCTGACCATTCCCAATATCCAGGAGGAGGAACAAATTCTCCACGTGGTTGAAAGCCATGCCAAGAAACTTCGCGTCTACAAATACGATGACCCAAAGTGATAAGGGCAGTGTACTTGACGCTCTCTTCATGGTGACTATCTTGCAACTTCAGCACCGTCTTAAAGACACCCTTTTGAGCAGTGTGAGAATTACAAGAAAATACCTCATCGACCTCTTCAGAAGTCCAGGCATCTAAATGGTAAAGAGTTGCCACATCGGAATCTCAATTATTTGCGTTACTACCAATAGCTGGAGTGTGAATTAAACACCTAGTAGCTTTCTTTATATCCTCATTGGACTTGTCTCGGATGAGTAGAAAATCACGTAGACGACCTTTATACTCCTCTTGAGTCTTTGAAAAAAAAGGTCTACTCTTAACCTCATCTTGGCAATGCTTGACAATGGATGGTCTTGGAAGGCGATACGAAGGAAATTCTTCCATGACTACAAAAAAAAAAAAGTAAGAAAAAAGGATTAAGTAACTTAATAATAAAAAAAAAAAAATCAATCAATCAATCAATCAAAAAAATGTGTATATATATATGTATATAAATTAAAAAAAAAAAAAAAAGGGGCCGCGTTATCACAGTAACCCTGATGTGCCCAGGATTCTTAGGCAACCATTTTTATCAACTCAGAACATAGTCGAAAATTTGAGTATACACCGGCACGGAGAGATGAATGATTAAACATGAATAGGAGATTGGGTGCTTCACACCGGCATGGAGGTACTGCAATCCACGGGCGGCGCCAATGCAGATTTCCAACCTCCTTTTCCATGGTAAAGGAGGGTTTTTGGTTTTATAGAGATGATCACGAAGGGTGCCTCGCGATTTGTATTCATAAACAAGAATCATCTCACCATGATCATCGCAGAATCCAATCAAGGACACGAGATTGACATGGCGTAGCTTGGAGAGTAGCTCGAGTTCAATTTGGAACTCTCGGGTGCCTTGCCTTGATGATGAATCTAACCTTTTGATTGCAACTGTGGTCGACCCACCATATCTAACCTTTTGATTGCAACTGTGGTCGACCCACCATCGATGCAACCTTTATAAACGTGACCAAACCCTCCCGAGCCAATGATGAATTGCTCATCGAAATTAAAGGTGGCTTCTTTAATCTCAATGAGTGAGAACCGTCGACAAAGATCAGATGGTAACAAGGAAACGGTAGTGGTACAGGTGGAGTTTGATGGGCTAGACCGTCAATGGTTCCAGGGCTACCAAAGGATCAAGTCAGCCTGGCTCGATAGGCCAGGATTTGCCATACGAGAGGAAACCTTGAACAAATCATGGACCCAAATCCAGTGGGTGATATTTCACCTGTGTGCCTGAAGAAATTTGGTGAGCTTGCCGAGAGTTGTATTCGGGACGAAGGACATGAGCTGCCATCGATGAATGATGTGGTTTGGGGCTTAGAATTTACACTGCAAATCCAAGAGGCAACTGAGAGGAACATGAACAGAGGAAATTATCAAGTGGTCAACACAAGCCAAGCCAATCCTTTGATCCCGCAAGGAGCGGTCAGTTCTACGGATGATGATGTTGATGATGGAGACTTGTTCAAGTGTTTCAGACGTCCATGTATCAGAATCAAGGAGCCTAGAGTTCGCACTGGAGTTGCAAGAAAGCGTCTTTGAAAGGAAAAGCTTTGGGTATGTCGAAACCGAGAAGACAGGACACATTAGAGGTAAAGTGGAAGATGATAATGGAAGGTAGTCTGATGCCGCTGACACGTCACCTGAAGAAATCCGACACGTGGGAACAACACACACCGAAGGTTCAGTACCGGTAATGCTGGGAAACAATGGGGTTTGAGAGATGGGTTGAGAATTGTTGTGGACCGAGGCTACAGCAACATCATCATCAAAATCGACTTTAAGGTTTGCTTCTGAAGCTATTTCACAGACACACGCTTATGGTGGGAGCAGAATCAATTGCAGAGAAAGAACCGGGAACGATGGTGATAAAGGTGGAGAACCAGCTACTGTGACAGAGGGCTAGCTGTTGTGTTGAAGAGCTAGTCCCCGTAATAAAAACAACGAAACAGAGAGCTACTGTGACAGAGGGCTAGCTGTTGTGTTGAAGAGCTAGTCCCCGTAATAAAAACAACGAAACAGAGAGCTGCTGTGACAGAGGGCTAGCTGCTGTGTTGGGGAGCTAGCCGCCGCGATGAAGATGACAAAACAGAGAGCTAGCTGCTGTGATGAAGAGCTAGCAAGGAAGCGCTCGGGGAAGATAATGGTCGCAGCGATGACACAGTACAATAATAAAATTCAAGCATGCAAAATAACAGTACAGATGGCCACACAACAATCATTCAAACAAAATTCAAACAATACAGATGGTTTATCATGGGGCGTACAAGCATGCATTCAAAAAAAAAAAAAGTCTTACCTAATGATCTGCAGAATTGATCTGAGCTGCTTGAAATTTTATGAAGAGGAGTTTATGATTATTAGTCAATATATAGTTTGACAGAAGAATTTAAGATGAACTCTAACTGAAGAGATGTAATTGTAATCTACTTCTTTAGTTCAATTTGTGTTAAAAATAAACACAAAATTCAATATATATATATATATATATATATATATATATATATATAAAGCACAAAAAGAAAAAAAAATATATTGTGCTATTCAAAAAAAAAACAAAAAAAAAAAAAACAAAAAAAAATCAAAGAATTTGTCATAGCACGCATGCTTTTGATATTGATGGACTTCAAGTTCCATACGTACTTCATGCCTAGCATACGCACGCCCGTATCTTGAAGTGGGGGCATTTGTAGGCATTAAAAAAAATAATAATTAATTAGTATTATTAGTTAATTAAATTAAATATTTAATTAATTGATAATTTCTAATAAATTGGTGATAAATAAAAATTATCAACCAATTGTATTATCTCTAATTAAATTAAATTAATTAGAGATAAATCCTGGAGTGATCGAGTCCTTTTAGAACTCTCTACCACCAAGCATTATAAATAGAGAGCTCTTCCTCATTCAAAACACACAGAAGAATTCAGTCAGAAGACTCATAAAATAGTCAGAAGACTCAGAGCACTAAGAAGAAGCAGACAGAAAGCACTGAAGAATAGAAGTCTCAGCCTCCTCAGAGAATTGAAAGCCTGCAGAATACCGGTCGTTCTCCGATCAAGCCTTCTCTTCAGTCAAGTCTTTTCTTCAACAAAACCGTCAGCAAATCTACAAGAGGACAACTAGTCACAGACCGTTCTCTCAACAATCAGCCGTGCCGCTACAAATCCACGAGGAACCACAAACCGTTCTCTCAGCGATCAGCCACGCCGCTGCAAGTTCAAGAGGAACAACAAGCCCCTCGGCCGTTTCTCTCAACAATCACTCATTCCACTCCGTCGGGATCAAGCGTCACGCCCTCGACAAGTGCAATCAGGAGACCGAATCAGAGGATCATAATTTTTTTTACGCGAAAATTTGTGTATACAAATTTCATTTGTAGGCATTAAAAAAAAATAATAATTAATTAGTATTATTAGTTAATTAAATTAAATATTTAATTAATTGATAATTTCTAATAAATTGGTGATAAATAAAAATTATCAACCAATTGTATTATCTCTAATTAAATTAAATTAATTAGAGATAAATCCTGGAGTGATCGAGTCCCTTTAGAACTCTCTACCACCAAGCATTATAAATAGAGAGCTCTTCCTCATTCAAAACACACAGAAGAATTCAGTCAGAAGACTCATAAAATAGTCAGAAGACTCAGAGCACTAAGAAGAAGCAGACAGAAAGCACTGAAGAATAGAAGTCTCAGCCTCCTCAGAGAATTGAAAGCCTGCAGAATACCGGTCGTTCTCCGATCAAGCCTTCTCTTCAGTCAAGTCTTTTCTTCAACAAAACCGTCAGCAAATCTACAAGAGGACAACTAGTCACAGACCGTTCTCTCAACAATCAGCCGTGCCGCTACAAATCCACGAGGAACCACAAACCGTTCTCTCAGCGATCAGCCACGCCGCTGCAAGTTCAAGAGGAACAACAAGCCCCTCGGCCGTTTCTCTCAACAATCACTCATTCCACTCCGTCGGGATCAAGCGTCACGCCCTCGACAAGTGCAATCAGGAGACCGAATCAGAGGATCATAATTTTTTTTGTAAAGAATTCAAAACAGAGAATTGTACTCACACATAAATACAAAAATTGAATTTTATCACTAATTCGTGTTTTAATTTTACAGACGCGAAAATTTGTGTATACAAATTTCTGGCACGCCCGGTGGGACATCTCTGCCTCTCATCTCGCTCTCCATTATCAATCAAGATCAACCAATTGATCAGATCTATGGCTCCGAAGACTGCTGCATCAAGTCACAAATTCAACCCTGCTGCAACCATGCAACCTGGTTACACTGGACCGACGACTCGTGCTAGAGTACAATATCTTGCAACACAAGGTCAAGATTTAATGGGGCCAATCAACGATGCTGCTCATCAAACTGTCATTTCGATGGATCTTCTGGCAGGAAGAAATGTACTAACAGAACATTCAGCATCTACTCTCCAAACTATGTCTGCGATGGTTACCAACGCGACTACTTTAGAGGAAAGGATCTCTGAAATGGAGAGGATGATGTCGACACTGCACAAGATAGTCGAAGAAAAGGATGTTGAAATTGCGATGTTGAAGAGTCAACTGGAGGCTCAACACGATGAAGAATCCAACGATAATCCAGCACCAAATAGACCAACCGCTGAAGCCGCTAGGAAACTGAAAGCAGTTCGTGATGCTGAAAACCCCGAAAATGGATCATCATCGATATCAGTCGGGTCTTTGTCTGTTCAACAACTACAAGAGATGATTGCAAATACCATCAAGGCTCAGTATGGTGGATCGTCATCTAAGTCCTATCATGCATACATTAAACCGTATACGAGGAGAATTGATGATTTAAGGATGCCGACAAATTATCAACCTCCTAAGTTCCAGCAGTTCGAGGGGAAAGGAAATCCACGTCAACACGTGGCCCATTTTGTGGAGACGTGTAACAATGCAGGAACATACGGAGACCTTCTGGTGAAACAGTTTGTAAGGTCGCTGAAAGGAAATGCCTTTGAATGGTATACTGACTTGGAATCCGAGTCTATTGATAGCTGGGAACAACTTGAGAGGGAATTTCTCAATCGTTTCTTTAGTACTCGCCGTACAGTGAGTATGACAGAGCTAACTAATACCAAACAAAGGAAGGACGAACCAGTCGTCGACTACATCAACAGATGGAGAGCGTTAAGTCTTGATTGCAAAGATAAGCTCTCTGAAATTTCTGCTGTTGAGATGTGCATCCAAGGTATGCATTGGGAACTTCTTTACATTCTCCAAGGGATAAAGCCGCATACTTTCGAAGAATTGGCCACTCGTGCTCATGACATGGAATTGAGTATTGCTCATTCTGGCAACAAAACTTCTTCGATTCTTGATCCTAGGAGAGACAAGAAGGATTTCAAGAAGGTTGAGAGGCCTTTAAAAAGCACTGTTAAGGAATCTCTGTTCGTTGAGACTAAACCTTTAAAATTTTCCTCCAAAGGCACTAAGAAGGCTGAGGAAAATATCAGGCGGCCTCAAATGAGAAATATACAACGCCTGAGCTTCGAAGAAAGAGAAGCAAAGAAATATCCTTTCCCTGATTCAGATGTGCCTGACATGCTGGATCAACTCCTGAAGCAAAAGCTGATTGAACTTCCAGAGTCCAAAAGGCCAGGAGAAAAGGGAAAAGTTACTGATCCAAAGTATTGCAAGTATCATGGAATCATTGGTCATCCCACTGAAAAATGTTTTGACCTGAAAGATTTGATAATGAAGCTAGTGAATGAGCGCAAGATTGAACTTGATATGGACGACGTAGTAGAATCAAATCATGCTACTTTCACTTCTTTGCCTACAAAAGGCATGACGTATCAACTGATTCAATTTGGCTGCTTGGAACCTGTTGCCCTGCCAGTTGCGGTAACAAGCTCAAACACTAGCTCTTTTAAAGATGTTGAATCTGCTGCGGATGATGAAGTTCAATGGACACTGGTAACGCGACGAAAATCGCGAAAGCGATATGTCCGATCCGCAAACCTTCCTTTTCAAAAGGGAATTCAGCAGATGAATAACTCACATCTACGTTGGGGACAGAAGAAAACTATGAAGCATCCCCAATTCCAAAATTGTTTAAGGCAAAAGCCTCGAAAACAAATAACACTAGAAGAATTCTTTCCTAAAGGTTTTCTTAGGGAAGAACAAGTGAGTGTTGGTGTTCATACCGTTTCGTTTAAAGAGGAATCAGAGGGAGAAAGCTCAAAGGCTATTAAGGCTCGAGGAGATGGTCAGACTGAAACAGTCCGGGAAGAATGTCTTAAGATCTTGAAAGGGATCTCTTCTCATCTTACCATCTACGAGTTGTTGCAGTATCCAAAGGCAACACGTGACGCGATTGCACATGCTTTGGAAAACTCAGAAATTTACGCTGCACATCTCCCAGCTCCCACGAAACCTGCTTCAGATGATGGTTTTTGTGATTACTGCTTGACAACTCTTGCATTCACAGATGAGGATCTGTTGTTAGGATCAAAACCCCACAATCGGCCGCTTTATGTTTATGGATACATCCGAGAACAAAGGGTGAATCGCATGTTGGTCGATAATGGGTCTGCAGTTAATATCATGCCCAAGGCAACAATGGAGGAACTTGGCATAACAATTAATGAATTGTCAAAAAGTCGACTCTTGATCCAAGGCTTCAATCAAATGGAGCAACGTGCTTTGGGAATAATACGAGTGGATGTCGCGATCGGTGAATTGATGTCGAGTACAATCTTCCATGTCATCGACGCCAGAACTACATATAAGTTGTTGCTCGGGCGACCTTGGATTCATGCAAATGGCGTTGTACCTTCTACACTGCATCACTGCTTAAAGTTTTATCGAGACGGACCGAGAAAGGTTGATGCTGATTTAAAACCATTCAATGAGGTCGAGTCTCACTATGCTGATGCGAAGTTCTACTCAGAGAATTGTGATATAAAAGAAGTTTTACCCACTCAAATGCCAAGCACCGGAAAAATTGAAATCAAGGGTAAAAAGAAAATAGATCCTAGTGTGATGAAAGAGCCGTTAGATACATCCATTGAAGGTGTTTCCCAGCTTACATTGGAAGATGTTGTAAAAGACAACCCAGTCAAATCTTCACCTAGCGAGGCAAAAGAAACTCCAGTTCTTCGCTATATTCCAAAGGCTCGCCGCAAGGAGGGTCAATCGCCATTCTTGGAATGCTCAGAATCTAATCAAGCAGAGTGTTCCCCTGACAGGATAAAAGAAGACATAAAACTGTTGAAGGATGCTTGCATATTGCCTCTGACTAAGATGGCTCATAGTCAAGTCAAGAAGCCGTTGAAAGGGTTCGTTCGACCGTCCCAAGGCGCAATAGAACATGGGACTTTGCCTCAAGGTCGTACTGCTGAAAATTACGATCCAAAGGCTTATAAACTAATCGCTAAGGCTGGGTTCGATTTTTCCAAGTCATCATCCATGAATGAGTTGCATGATGGAAAGACGACTGCAAAGTTGCAAGGGATCATTGAAACCCATAAAAAGCTGATAAACAAGTCGGATGGGAAACCTTTTTCAAAAGATGGATTAGGATGTGAATCCCAAAACCCGATACGAATTCGTGTTGACAGGAAGAGTAAATCAGTCAGTACTCAACACATTTCGGTGGAGGTTACTGAAGAATGTGATGAGCCAAAAGCGTCTCCAATTCATCCTCCTCAAAACACTACTCGTGTGTCAGTATTCAATCGTTTGGGAACGTCAGCAACTCGTATTTCAGTGTTTGATAGGCTCAATGTCCCTCACCCTGAGTTACGTGAAGCACCTAGAAGACGCAATTCAGTTTTTGATAGATTGAATATTTCAGGCAGTGAAGAACAGCAAGAAGAAAGTCAAAACTGCACTGAATTGAAGGATGATAAAGAAATCCGAAGCTTGATTCCATCTCGCATGAAGAGGCGTTTAGAGCTTGAGATCTCTGCAGAAGGGCCATTGAAAGTGCGACGTCATACTGTTGTGGACACCAGTTCATCAGTACATCTCAAAGAAGATGAGACAGAGGTTTATTCAACATATCATGTAACCATCCAAGAAAGTGCAGATGATGAATCATCAGAAGATGAGTCTGAAGAACCATCTGAAATTGAAGAAGAAGAAGCTCCTGCTGCTTTAGAAGATGGGGGGCAAGCAACTGTCGACAGGCTGGAAGAGGCAAATCTTGGCACCTCGGATGCACCACGCCTTATATTTTTGAGTGCACTCCTTAGCCCAGAAGAAAAAGAAGAGTATGTCGCACTATTGTTAGAATACAAAGACGTCTTCGCCTGGACATATAAAGAGATGCCCGGACTTGATCCGAAAGTTGCAGTTCATAACTTGGTTGTTCGAAAGGGAGTAAAGCCAATTAAACAACCCCAAAGGCGCTATAGACCTGATCTTATCCCGCTCATAGAAGCCGAAGTCAACAAGTTAATCGATGCAGGATTCATACGTGAAGTGAAATATCCATCTTGGATAGCTAATATAGTGCCAGTCAAAAAGAAGAATGGACAACTTCGCATCTGTGTCGACTTTCGCGATCTAAACAATGCATGCCCAAAAGATGACTTTCCACTGCCCATCACCGAGATAATGGTTGATGCTACTACAGGGCATGAGGCTTTGTCATTCATGGATGGATCGTCTGGTTATAATCAGATTCGAATGGCGCCAAAAGATGAAGAGCTAACCGCATTTCGAACACCTAAGGGGATTTATTGCTATAAGGTAATGCCCTTTGGTTTGAAAAATGCTGGTGCAACTTATCAACGTGCCATGCAGAGAATTTTTGATGACCTACTGCATAAAACAGTAGAATGTTATGTTGATGATCTGGTGGTCAAGTCAAAGAGAAGAAACGACCATTTGGAAAATCTTCGTTCAGTGTTTGATAGGCTGAGGAAGTACCAACTGAAGATGAACCCACTGAAATGTGCCTTTGGAGTGACATCTGGGAAGTTCCTTGGTTTTATCGTGAGACATCGAGGCATTGAAATAGATCAGTCCAAGATAGACGCTATCCAGAATATGCCAGAGCCTAAGAACCTAAAAGAGCTTCGAAGTCTGCAAGGTAAATTGGCATACATTCGAAGGTTTATTTCAAACCTAGCTGGAAGATGCCAACCATTCAGTCGACTAATGAAGAAGGACATACCATTCGAGTGGGATGAATCCTGTAGCAATGCTTTTAATGCGATTAAGAGATACTTGCTTAATCCTCCAGTTTTGGGAGCACCAATTCATGGAAAGCCATTAGTCCTTTATATTGCTGCACAGGACAAGTCCTTGGGGGCATTACTCGCACAAGAAGATGAGCAAAGGAAACAAAGGGCTTTATACTATTTAAGCCGAACGCTTGTAGGGGCAGAATTAAATTACTCCCCTATTGAGAAAATGTGTCTTGCTTTGTTTTTCGCCGTTGATAAACTAAGACACTATATGCAAGCATACACCGTCCATTTAATAGCACGAGCAGATCCTGTGAAATATATTTTGTCCAGGCCAGTTCTTTCTGGGAGATTGGCAAAGTGGGCGGTAATCCTTCAACAATATGACATTGTTTATGTTTCCCAAAAGGCGGTGAAAGGACAGGCCTTGGCGGATTTTCTAGCAGATCATCCTATCCCATCTGAGTGGAAATTGTCAGATGATTTACCCGACGAAGAAGTCCTTTTTGTCGACTTAAAGCCAAGCTGGAGGTTATTCTTTGACGGTGCTTCAAGACAAAGTGGAGCAGGAGCGGGGGCAATTCTCGTTAGCCCTTACAATCAAGTCTTGCCATATTCTTTTATCTTGAGCGAATTATGCTCTAACAATGTTGCTGAGTATCAAGCACTTATTTTAGGCTTAGAAATGACACTTGAAATGGGGATTAAAGACATTGAAGTGTATGGAGACTCTAAGCTGATAATACATCAACTCCTGGCGGAATACGAAGTCAAGAAAGAAGATTTGATTCCATATTTCAAATATGCTAAACGGTTGATGGATAAGTTTGATTACATAACGTTGAAGCATATCCCAAGAGGTGAAAATCGGCAGGCAGATGCTTTGGCCAACTTGGCAACAACTTTGGCTATCAATGAAGATGAAAAGTTGAGTGTTCCAATATGTTGCAGATGGATAGTGCCTCTACAAGAGATAGTTCATGAAGAAGTCAGTGCGATATCGGTATGCACAATTGAAGTTGAAGATTGGCGACAACCCATTATTGATTATCTTCAGCATGGCAAACTTCCGAATGATTTACGTCACAAGTCTGAAGTGCGACGCAGAGCAACAAGGTTCATCTATTATAAAGATACCTTGTATCGTAGGTCATTTGATGGGCAATTCTTACGTTGCCTAGAAAGTGAGGAAGCCAAACAAGTGTTAGAAGAGGTTCATTCTGGAATCTGTGGTGCACATCAATCTGGGCCAAAAATGCATTACAAGATCAAGAGAATGGGGTATTATTGGCCTACAATGGCGCAAGATGCTATGGATTTTGCAAAGAGATGCCAACCATGCCAGTTCCATGCCAATTACATACATCAGCCACCAGAGCCTCTTCATCCCACAGTTGCATCGTGGCCTTTCGATGGATGGGGTCTTGATCTTGTAGGACCATTGCCTAAGTCTTCAAGAGGACACTTATACATTCTGGCTGCAACAGATTATTTCTCTAAGTGGGCGGAAGCGTTACCTTTCAGAGAGGTCAAGAAAGAACAAGTGGTAGAATTCATTCGCGTGCAGATCATCTATCGCTATGGAGTTCCTCGGTACATCATCACTGATAATGGCAAACAATTCTACAACAGCCTCATGGATAAGTTGTGCGAGAAATTTAACTTCAAACAATACAATTCTTCCATGTATAATGCCCCAGCAAATGGCCTTGCAGAAGCATTCAACAAGACACTTTGTAATTTGTTGAAGAAAATTGTTGCGAAGAGCAAAAGAGATTGGCATGAAAGAATCGGAGAAGCACTCTGGGCGTATCGCACTACATATCGAACACCCACGCAAGCTACTCCATATGCTCTTGTTTATGGTGTCGAAGCCATTCTTCCATTGGAATGTCAAATTCCTACCTTAAGAATTGCCATTCAAGAAGGCTTAACACAAGAGAGCAATGCCCAATTGCGCCTTCAAGAGCTTGAAGCGTTGGATGAAAGACGTCTGCAAGCACAACAACATCTTGAATGTTATCAAGCACGCCTCTCTAAAGCTTTTAACAAGAAAGTCCGCCCGCGTTCCTTTCAAGTAGGAGATTTAGTGCTCGCCATGCGTAGGCCAATTAACTTCCATCATCATCCTGGTGATAAGTTTACCTCCAAGTGGGATGGACCTTATGTTGTGCAAGAAGTTTATACAAACAATGCTTACAAGATAGTCGACAGTGACGGATTGCGAGTCGGCCCTATCAATGGCAAATTTTTGAAACGCTATTATGCGTGAAAGCTCCAATTTCTATGCACAACATCAAATAAAAAAAAAATATAAAGCCTGCTAGATTGAAAACCCCATCGGGGCGGTCTAGGCAAAAGTTAAGGCAAAGCCTGCTAGATTGAAAACCCCATCGGGGCGGTCTAGGCAAAAGTTAAGGCAAAGCCTGCTAGATTGAAAACCCCATCGGGGCGGTCTAGGCAAAAATTAAGGCAAATAAAAAAGGCCTGCTAGATTGAAAACCCCATCGGGGCGGTCTAGGCAAAAATTAAGGCAAAATAACAAAAAAATAAATAAATGAACTACGTAATGACTTGATCCTTCTCTTAGAAGGTACGTAGGCAGCTTAGGAAACCCATCCATCCTAAGTTCAGTCACACCAAATAAAAAAAAAAAAAAAAAAAATCATCATTGTAATGATTAAAATCCTATATGACATTGATGAAATGCTGAAAATGTCTATTACAAATGAAATAAAATAAAATGCTCAAGCAATATCTAGGACTTGCTGCTCCAACTGTCGACCAAAGAGTCTCTATGAGTCTGCAATGCTCTCCTGAGCTCTTCAATGTTCTCCATGTCTTCATCAGCAATGGAAACTGTGGCCTCTAATTCAGTCACCAGCTTTTCAAAGGAAGCGATTTCATCACTGGCCTTGCTTACTTCAACAACTCGAGCATCCAAATCAGTCTTCACCTTCAATTCCTCCTTTCGAAGTAAATGCAACTTCTCTTCTAGTGCAGCACGTTCATCTTGCAAAGCTTGAAGCTTTGTGGCTTGTGCTTCATAATGTTGTTGCTTCGACGTCAATGAAGACTTAGCGCATTCCAGCTGTTCTGTTACTTCAGCCCTCTTCCTTTCTAAAGTTTTTTGAGAAAGACGACCATCAAGTTCTTTCTCAAGGCACAACAATGCCTTCACCTCCCCAACATAGGAGTCAACAATCTTTTTTAAGGAAGTCGAATCACCATGCAAACTTTCAATGCCTGAATAAACAGTGGAAGCATCTTCGTAAAGCTTACTAACTTGAGAAAAAGAGGCATCTCTAAGTCGAAGTAAGAAATCATGTCCGATCCCTTTAATGGCTTTTTCAAAAATCTTGGAAGAATACTTGCCAGGATGATAAGTCGAAACAGAGATAGTATCTCGTTCAAGAGAGCGATTGATTGGCAACTGGGGCGGATCCTGATTAGGAGGTTTATTCCCAACTGTGTCGTCACCTCGAGCTCTCTTAGTCGATGAACTGATTGAAACAGACTTAGAGCTACCCTTGGCTGAAGATGTGGAGCCTATTTTAGCAGACAACTGTTTCACTTGGTTTCGAACTTTACCAGCATCACTTACAGATTCCTCACTTTTTGAAGGCTCATCATCGGGCATGATGTTTTTAACCTGGTCAACAGTGTTTTTCTTTAACATCTCTGTAAGAGGAATCGCATCATCACCGGTCGAATCAGCAACTTCTTCCTGTGCAATCGGAGTCCTCTTCTCAAACTCCTCGCGGTCAATTTCAGGACATCTCCTCTTTAAGGAAAGACGAAGCCTACCATGACAAGATTTCTTAGGGGAATCAACCCTTGTTGCTTGACTTGAAATCTTTGGTTGCTCGGAGACTATCACTTTTCTTTTCAAAGAAGATCTCACACCTCTTCTAAGCCTTCTGGGATTGCATCTGTCACTATCATGATCACTGATAGGTTCCACAGGTCTATCACTACAATCATCACACTGGCGAGGTTGTTCATTTCTGACAACGAGAGCTCCTCTCCCATCCACAGCAGGGGTTAAAGAACCTTTGCTTTGTTCAAATTGCCCCATGTCAAGGCGTTGCGTCATGGTAACATCATCAATATCTTCAGCTTCAAGGTCAGAAGTCTCAATCAAAGGCTGCACTTGTTTCGATAATCTTTCTTTATAAGAGCCAGAAGAAGCAAGTTTGAAATTAGTATTTGTGCTATCCTTCAAGATGGGTATACTAGTACGATAGTAATCTCCTATTTGACCTTGCCACCATACAAAGAATTTTCTTGTTACAAACAAGTGTTCATTGGTGCTACTCCATTTAGGAATAGTCACTTCACAGCTTGGACCTCTCAACACGCTACATCGCCAATAGCGCAACAACCCTCTCAAACTGGCAGTTCTAATAGCAGTTGTCAAAGATCCCGGAACATCTTGACAGTATCCAAATTGCCTTGCAAAGCGATGAGGACTATATGATTCTACCAAGTGAAAGTTGCCTCTTCGTAAAGTTAAAAATGAAGATCGAAGGCTGACCAAATATTCAAAATCATCGATCTTAAGTCGGTTCCCAGGAGTGTCCAAGAGTTTAGTCTTACAAGTGTCAAATATGCTAGTGGCTTGCCAATCTATGCCAAGCAATTGTTGTATGATTTCTCGACTTTTGACCTCACCGTAAGATTTGTGACCAAAGGATCCCCCGTACTTGCACATTTTAGGTCTTCTTGGTGCTCTATTTGATCCAGGATGAGTCCCAAAGTAAGATGCCATCCACACATGCATAAAATGCCAAGGAAGAGCAACATTGCATTGACCAGGACCATCAACGCAAGTAGCAATTTGATTCAGTCCGTTGTATATGCTTGTCAAGACAGGAATAGCAAGACTAAATCGGGTACCTTTAGCTATGAAAGAAGCCACTTTGAAAGTCTCAGGCCGAATGACATCACCACGGGTACTCGGAAGAATAAAAGAGCATAGCCAGACTGATAAGAATGCGGCTAAGAATACCTCATCTCTATCAACGTCAAGAACACCCAGATCAAGGAAAACTTCATTTTCCTTTCTAGTACGAAGTCAGTGTCTGAAATGGCCATCGGGAGTATATAGAGAATTTTTCTTACCTTTGATCGTGATCGAATCATAAGGATCATTGTATTTGCTTTTGCCTCGAAACCAAAATCTCACCCAAGCAAAAGTAGAAACTTCATTGCTTTTCGAAGCCCCATGATCCTCCTGCAACCTGATGAGGTGATATGCAAGAAAAAGGTATCGACAACTGACCGGAAGAATGGGACATGAAGAGTCATCAAGACCGGTTATTTCTTCTAAGCTGGGGGCAACCTCGTCGTAAAACTCTCCAACAATAGGAAGGCCTCCTAAAATCTTCAAATCCCACAGTGAAATGGAAATCTCCCCACGAGAAGATAAAAATGTATTGGTGGTTGGACACCAAGCTTCGCACAAGGCATGAATCATATTTCGACCTTGGTCATAAACAAACAGCGAAGCGAAAATCGATTCATAGACGCCCGCTTGCTCTAAAATTTGTTTGTGCTGACTCAAAACAAGCTCTGACCATTCCCAATATCCAGGAGGAGGAACAAATTCTCCACGTGGTTGAAAGCCATGCCAAGAAACTTCGCGTCTACAAATACGATGACCCAAAGTGATAAGGGCAGTGTACTTGACGCTCTCTTCATGGTGACTATCTTGCAACTTCAGCACCGTCTTAAAGACACCCTTTTGAGCAGTGTGAGAATTACAAGAAAATACCTCATCGACCTCTTCAGAAGTCCAGGCATCTAAATGGTAAAGAGTTGCCACATCGGAATCCCAATTATTTGCGTTACTACCAATAGCTGGAGTGTGAATTAAACACCTAGTAGCTTTCTTTATATCCTCATTGGACTTGTCTCGGATGAGTAGAAAATCACGTAGACGACCTTTATACTCCTCTTGAGTCTTTGAAAAAAAAGGTCTACTCTTAACCTCATCTTGGCAATGCTTGACAATGGATGGTCTTGGAAGGCGATACGAAGGAAATTCTTCCATGACTACAAAAAAAAAAAAAAGTAAGAAAAAAGGATTAAGTAACTTAATAATAAAAAAAAAAAAATCAATCAATCAATCAATCAAAAAAATGTGTATATATATATGTATATAAATTAAAAAAAAAAAAAAAAGGGGCCGCGTTATCACAGTAACCCTGATGTGCCCAGGATTCTTAGGCAACCATTTTTATCAACTCAGAACATAGTCGAAAATTTGAGTATACACCGGCACGGAGAGATGAATGATTAAACATGAATAGGAGATTGGGTGCTTCACACCGGCATGGAGGTACTGCAATCCACAGGCGGCGCCAATGCAGATTTCCAACCTCCTTTTCCATGGTAAAGGAGGGTTTTTGGTTTTATAGAGATGATCACGAAGGGTGCCTCGCGATTTGTATTCATAAACAAGAATCATCTCACCATGATCATCGCAGAATCCAATCAAGGACACGAGATTGAAATGGCGTAGCTTGGAGAGTAGCTCGAGTTCAATTTGGAACTCTCGGGTGCCTTGCCTTGATGATGAATCTAACCTTTTGATTGCAACTGTGGTCGACCCACCATATCTAACCTTTTGATTGCAACTGTGGTCGACCCACCATCGATGCAACCTTTATAAACGTGACCAAACCCTCCCGAGCCAATGATGAATTGCTCATCGAAATTAAAGGTGGCTTCTTTAATCTCAATGAGTGAGAACCGTCGACAAAGATCAGATGGTAACAAGGAAACGGTAGTGGTACAGGTGGAGTTTGATGGGCTAGACCGTCAATGGTTCCAGGGCTACCAAAGGATCAAGTCAGCCTGGCTCGATAGGCCAGGATTTGCCATGCGAGAGGAAACCTTGAACAAATCATGGACCCAAATCCAGTGGGTGATATTTCACCTGTGTGCCTGAAGAAATTTGGTGAGCTTGCCGAGAGTTGTATTCGGGACGAAGGACATGAGCTGCCATCGATGAATGATGTGGTTTGGGGCTTAGAATTTACACTGCAAATCCAAGAGGCAACTGAGAGGAACATGAACAGAGGAAATTATCAAGTGGTCAACACAAGCCAAGCCAATCCTTTGATCCCGCAAGGAGCGGTCAGTTCTACGGATGATGATGTTGATGATGGAGACTTGTTCAAGTGTTTCAGACGTCCATGTATCAGAATCAAGGAGCCTAGAGTTCGCACTGGAGTTGCAAGAAAGCGTCTTTGAAAGGAAAAGCTTTGGGTATGTCGAAACCGAGAAGACAGGACACATTAGAGGTAAAGTGGAAGATGATAATGGAAGGTAGTCTGATGCCGCTGACACGTCACCTGAAGAAATCCGACACGTGGGAACAACACACACCGAAGGTTCAGTACCGGTAATGCTGGGAAACAATGGGGTTTGAGAGATGGGTTGAGAATTGTTGTGGACCGAGGCTACAGCAACATCATCATCAAAATCGACTTTAAGGTTTGCTTCTGAAGCTATTTCACAGACACACGCTTATGGTGGGAGCAGAATCAATTGCAGAGAAAGAACCGGGAACGATGGTGATAAAGGTGGAGAACCAGCTACTGTGACAGAGGGCTAGCTGTTGTGTTGAAGAGCTAGTCCCCGTAATAAAAACAACGAAACAGAGAGCTACTGTGACAGAGGGCTAGCTGTTGTGTTGAAGAGCTAGTCCCCGTAATAAAAACAACGAAACAGAGAGCTGCTGTGACAGAGGGCTAGCTGCTGTGTTGGGGAGCTAGCCGCCGCGATGAAGATGACAAAACAGAGAGCTAGCTGCTGTGATGAAGAGCTAGCAAGGAAGCGCTCGGGGAAGATAATGGTCGCAGCGATGACACAGTACAATAATAAAATTCAAGCATGCAAAATAACAGTACAGATGGCCACACAACAATCATTCAAACAAAATTCAAACAATACAGATGGTTTATCATGGGGCGTACAAGCATGCATTCAAAAAAAAAAAAAGTCTTACCTAATGATCTGCAGAATTGATCTGAGCTGCTTGAAATTTTATGAAGAGGAGTTTATGATTATTAGTCAATATATAGTTTGACAGAAGAATTTAAGATGAACTCTAACTGAAGAGATGTAATTGTAATCTACTTCTTTAGTTCAATTTGTGTTAAAAATAAACACAAAATTCAATATATATATATATATATATATATATATATATATATATATAAATATAAAGCACAAAAAGAAAAAAAAAATATTGTGCTATTCGCCAAAAAAAAAAAAAAAAAAAAAAAAACAAAACAAAAAAAAATCAAAGAATTTGTCATAGCACGCATGCTTTTGATATTGATGGACTTCAAGTTCCATACGTACTTCATGCCTAGCATACGCACGCCCGTATCTTGAAGTGGGGGCATTTGTAGGCATTAAAAAAAATAATAATTAATTAGTATTATTAGTTAATTAAATTAAATATTTAATTAATTGATAATTTCTAATAAATTGGTGATAAATAAAAATTATCAACCAATTGTATTATCTCTAATTAAATTAAATTAATTAGAGATAAATCCTGGAGTGATCGAGTCCTTTTAGAACTCTCTACCACCAAGCATTATAAATAGAGAGCTCTTCCTCATTCAAAACACACAGAAGAATTCAGTCAGAAGACTCATAAAATAGTCAGAAGACTCAGAGCACTAAGAAGAAGCAGACAGAAAGCACTGAAGAATAGAAGTCTCAGCCTCCTCAGAGAATTGAAAGCCTGCAGAATACCGGTCGTTCTCCGATCAAGCCTTCTCTTCAGTCAAGTCTTTTCTTCAACAAAACCGTCAGCAAATCTACAAGAGGACAACTAGTCACAGACCGTTCTCTCAACAATCAGCCGTGCCGCTACAAATCCACGAGGAACCACAAACCGTTCTCTCAGCGATCAGCCACGCCGCTGCAAGTTCAAGAGGAACAACAAGCCCCTCGGCCGTTTCTCTCAACAATCACTCATTCCACTCCGTCGGGATCAAGCGTCACGCCCTCGACAAGTGCAATCAGGAGACCGAATCAGAGGATCATAATTTTTTTTGTAAAGAATTCAAAACAGAGAATTGTACTCACACATAAATACAAAAATTGAATTTTATCACTAATTCGTGTTTTAATTTTACAGACGCGAAAATTTGTGTATACAAATTTCTACCAGGAAATGAAAAGGAATGGCCAACAAGATTCTACAATTCGACAGCAACGTTTATTGCTCGAAGAGGTATATGATAATCAACCTTCACTATGTCCTTAAAAAATCTATAACACTTTCACATGTATGGCACGTTGATAAATTATTTTTATTTGAAAAGTATTCATTAGTAATTTTTAATTTATTATCAATTTAATAATAATAATAATAATAATAATATTATTATTATTATTATTATTATTATTATACAAAAGCCAAAGAAAACTAAAAAGAAATTAACCTAAGGGGATAGCTTAACTTTTTAGACACATAAGATAATAAATTAATTTTAATTTTTTATAAGATAATCTTATTTAATTCTAAAATATTTTACATTAAAAAATAGATTTCAACCGTTTTATTTTTATTTAAAGGAACTAAAAATTATTTTAGAATTTAAAAACAAGATATTTTAAATTTTCTTATCGTTTATATAAGAAAAGGTATTATAGATAACAATACATGATTAATAAAAATTGTAAAAATCTTAATTGGTTTCTTAAAAATACATAAAGAAAAAAATTATTATTATTCTATCATTTATGATTTTATATTTTCTAATTCATATAAATATAGTAAGTAAATCGTTTTAATTATTTAATATTTTAAATTATATTTCCTTTTTTCATGTTATTTAACAAAGTAAATTTTGGTATAAGTAAACATATGTAATTATTTAAGAGTATGGAGTTGAATACCTGTAGAGCAACAATCAGTCAGACTTGTTTTTGTTTAATTGGTTTCCTTTCAAGGTCATTCCCATATTAGAGGAACTGCAGTTTCTCAAACCTGATGAAATTGCAATGATTTGCGATGGCAAGTTTCCAGAAGACTTGTTTCACCAGATAAAAGTTTTTGAAGTGAGTGGCTTCTCTGCTAGTTTTCCAACTAGTTTCCTCCAAAAATTCTACAATCTGGAAGTTCTGGAGTTTTCCTTTTATGATCACATCAAAGGTGCAGTCTGTTGAGAAGGGGATGTTGGGACAGTTCCCTCACGAATTACAAAGTTAATATTGAATAATTGTAAAAATCTCACACATATATGGGGGAGAGACTCAGATGTAGGCTACGTTCTTCCAAATCTCCAGACTCTTCAAGTTTGGTTTTGTAATGATTTGATAAATCTTGGATCCTCCTCATCTTTTCAAAATCTCACAACTTTGGAAGTGGAAGGGTGCAACATGCTGATGAACATAGTTACAGTCTCAGTAGCCCAGAGTCTGGTGCACTTAACCACAATGACCATAACCAACTGCATTCGGCTGACAGAAATAGTGCCAAACGAGGGAGCTGGTGGAGCAACATTTGAGATCCCTTTCTGCAAGTTGAAATATTTAGAACTCGATTGTTTACCGAACCTTGCAAGCTTTTGTCCAGGGAATCACACCTTCAACTTTCCATCTTTGGAGGAATTATTTGTGAGAAGGTGTCCTAGTTTGAAGGCATTTTCTCAGGGAGTTTTGAGCACCCCACAGTTACAGAGAGTAAAAGAATGGGGTCATCATGACGGAGGGCGTTGGGCTGGTAACCTCAATACCACCATACAACTATTGTACGCCGAAAAGGTATGAATTAATTCACAATGCATATTCAGTCCTGCAATTAATTACTTTTCTCATTGAAATACTGCATGTATCCTAATTTCATTGCTTTTTGATATATTTATTTATAAACAAAAGAAATAAAAATAAACAAAAAGTACAACAATAATAAATTTTTAAGAAATGTTTTGATTTGATTTTTGTTTTTTGATTTGTTGGTTTTTATGTCATATTATTATTATTATTATTATTATTATTATTATTATATTGAAAATTTTTAACTTTTCTCAACACTTCATATGATTTTTTTTTTTGTTTACAACTCTTTACATGAAATTTAAAAATAAATTCACCTAACAAATTTTAAATAATTTTGTCTGTTACAATTTTCCCTAACTATATTGTATTTTCTCTTTGTTTACTCTCCCTGTTGCACCCTCCATTTTTACGATATTAGATTCTCTAAGGACCGATGGTAGCATTCTTCATCTCTTTGCTTTCTCCCTTTTCTCCTCTCTATTTTTTTTTCTATAATAATAATAATAATTAATAATAACAATAAATGTTAATCAATTGGTACCTCAAAAAGATAATTTGTCCTTCAATTAAGAGTTGTTTGCACTTGAGACAACTTTATAATAAGTATGTATGACTCTATATTGATTTGTGATTACAATCTTGTACCATATATAACTACTAGTTCCCATATATCAGGTTGGATATCATGGCCTAACTGGATTGGTATTGTCGGACACGTTCCCGGAGTTGATCAAAAGATGGAATACCAACCCTCAAGAAATGTTGGACTTCAAAAGCCTCAGACATATTGAAGTTTGCAATTGTAGCAGCTTGAGATACATTTTTACCCCCTCTATGGCTTTCAGACTCAAGCTACTAAGCATTTTAAAAGTAAAAGAATGCAGTAGCATGGAACAAGTCATAAGGGAACAAGGAGTTGAGGAGGATACAAAGACTGATAAGTTTACATTTCCCAAGCTCTGCGACATAAGAATAGAGTCATGTTCCAACTTCACATGTTTTTATTTGGGAGGTGGAGCTCTTGAATTTCCAAGGTTGGAAAGAATTGGCATAGCCGACTGTCCAAAAATGACTACATTTGCATCTTCACTTTCAAGAAACAAGGAGAAAGCAGAGTCGATTTGCGACGGGAGTGATGAGGAGGACCTCCATATTGCTCAATCCTTTTTCAGCGATAAGGTTAGTTTCTTATTCAACTTTTTTTCTTTTTTTGGTCGAGATCAGTGAAGCGTTTTCCCGTTTAATTATACTTTAAAATATCTTAAAAAGTCATTTTCTAGCCACTCAATAAAACTATACTATTTCATTTTCCCCCCCAAAAAAAAAATCTTAAATAATATCACACACTTACTAACATTAAATAAATTCTAATTAATTTTACTAAATTTTATTGAAACTCAAAATTTTCTTGATTGCATGACAATTTGGATCTAGCATTGATGTTTGAGAACCCCTTTGGAAAGAGTTATGTGCATTCTCTTGCATACATTACAGTTCATTCTTGAATCGATTTAGTTTTCTGGTATTTTAACCCTCTCATTTGTTATATTTCTTGAAACCATGAGGTGTGTAATTGGTTCATGCATGCCATTTGTTATCTTCTTGAGTCAATGATTACTTTTTCTGTGCTCTCTAACTTTCAAACACCATATGACTTTTTTAACGTATGTGAAGATTAAATTATGTAATTAATTTTAACTTTTGTCTCTCTTATATAATTTATAAAAAAATATTTTTTTTCCTTTTTGTGCTTACTCTTTGAATTTGATAGCCAAGAAATTCCACATGGCATAAAAAAAAATTTGGTGGATCATATCCATCTACCGCCAAAGACTTGACATTCTTTTCAATAAATCAATAATAATAAAAAAAGAAAAACTATTTCTTAATAATAATACAGCTCTTAAATTTTCATGTCTTAACAATTTATGGTTAGATGAAATTAAAATTTGATTTTCCCGACCACCAATATCACAGTTAGCTTAAAAACACTAACAAAAGAGCACCAAAAAAAAAAAAAAATCATACAGCATGATACACCTTAAACAGTTACCGAAAATAAAATACGAAACAAAAACTATCACCAAAAAAAAAGAAAGAGAGAGAATTCTTTCTGTTAAGGGTTTTGTGTTTGGGTGGTTCTAGGAACACCTATATCTAAACTTGGTGAGAAGGTAGAGTAGTCGAAGGAGAAAAACAAACATAAAGAAAGGGCATATAGAGCGACAAGAGGAACAATTTCCGAGGTTTGAAGACATGTCTTTTAGGCTTAATTTTTTTTTGGAACTTTTCGTAAATGTTTTTCTTTAATTAGTGCATAAACCAATGGTTTGGCATCATGCTTATTTGTTATTTTGCCTAGTTACTTGTAACCCAAATGAAACATTAAATTATTGTTGTGTTCTTTTGGTAAAAAAAATTATTTAATGTTTTTTAACTTAAAAATTTATCATGAAGTTCACCCAAATGATATCATTTGGCTAATGTGGTTAGCTTAAACAAAGGTGGCTATTTAACTTCACACAAATTATAGCTAACAAGGACATAAGTGGTTCTATCCATAACAATTGAAATAAGTCGTAATTGTTAATATTTTTTGGGGTCTTGATTTCATTCGTTTTAATCTTACAATTGACTTTGATCCCTTATCATTAACATGCCCATGCTCCGAAATCATTCTTTTCAGTTAATTTCTTTTTCCTTAAATGAAAATCATACCACAAGAATTGTATTTGCAGCTCGTGTGTCCCCAATTGAACTGGTTGGAACTGTCCTCAATCAACATTGAAAAGATATGGGATCCCCAACAACCAGCATCTTCTCTTTCTGCTCAGAAATTAAAAACGTTTATGATAAAGGGCTGTCACAATTTGAAATGCCTGTTTCCATCTTTCATGCTAAAACATATTGTGCAACTCAAAACACTTGACATTTGGGATTGTAAAATCATGGAAGAAGTAATATTCTTCATGGAAAGATTGATAGAAGAAGAATGGATGAGCCACATATTGTTCCCTAAGCTAGAATCCCTGTCGCTCAAAGACCTTCCTAAACTCACAAGATTCTGCTCTGGAACTCATATTGAATTCCCCTTGTTGGCAAGTCTAGCCCTAATAAACTGCCCTGTATTGAAGACATTCATCCTTAAATCAGAGATTGAAGATGTTGCAGATGAGCCTCAAATTGATAAAAAAACAGAAGGAAGTAACTTTGCTCTTTTCAATGAAAAGGTAATTTCTTATGGTTTTCTTTTCTACAATAATTAATTTCATCATCACAATTTGCAAAGGTTTTTTTTCTTTTCAAATATTTGAAATTTGTAATTTTCTCATATATTTTGTATCTTATCTCCAACTATAAACTCAATTAAATGAATTTGTTAGGTGGTCTTCCCTAGTTTGAAGAAGTTGACAATTGAAGGTATGAGGGACTGTAGAAAGATATGGCAACACCCACTCACCGTAAATTCGTTTTGCAAACTAAACGATATAAGGGTTGAAGGCAGTGAAATGCTCTTGAATATTTTCCCGTTTAACATGATGAAAAAACTTGAGGAACTAAACAAGTTGCAAATTGCGAACTGGGATTCACTAGAAGAAATATTCGAGCCACAAGGACTCTTTGCTAATCATTCTAGTGTGGTTGAAACAGAGGCCAAGTTTGTATTTCCCAGAGTAACATACGTTCAATTAGAAAAATTACCCAATTTGAAACGTTTCTACTCTAGGATTCATGCTACAGAATGGCCATCATTGAAGAAAATGGAGGTGAGCGAATGCCACAAATTACAGATATTTGCTTCAGAATGTCCTTGCTTTGCAGAAACAGAAACAATGAGTGAGGTTGAAGATCAAACCGGGAACCTTGATTGGGTCAATGAGGTATATCTGAACAAAAAACTTGAAAAATTATTATTTTTTTCCTTTTTTTCCTCTTTAACCAATTCAAACACTTTGTTTTTGTTCAACACACCTGTTGATTATCCAGGTTGCATTCCCTGCTTAGAAGAATTAAAACTGAAGCAGAATGATACTTTTACAGGGATATGGCGTGGACAACTCTTGACAGACTGTTTTAGGAAACTAGAAGTTCTTGAGCTTACATGTAAATCAACTGGTCTTCCATATTGGTTCATTCAGTGTTTACCAGAACTTGAAACGTTGTTTTTTGTATGACGTTTTCTTCTGTCAGTTATTTCAGTCTAAAGGACTGAATGATGAGAAAAACATGCATCAGTTCTCACTAAATTGAGTGAATTGCGGTTGTCTAAACTGCCAAAGCTGACACATCTCTTGAAGGAAGAGTTTCAAGCAGCTTTATGTAACTTGAGAATTCTTGAAGTAGTGGAATGTGTCAAATTAAAGACTTTAGCCCCCTCACTGGCGTCTTTTGAAAATTTAACCACCCTGAAAGTTTCGAAATGTCGTGGATTCTTGAATTTAATAGCATGCTCAACAGCTAAGAGCTTGATGCTACTAGAAAGAATAAGCATAGCTGATTGTAGGATGATAAAGGAAATCATAGCATGTGAAGGTGAAGAAATAGAAGGTGGCATTATTTTCAACTGTCTAAAGTATTTGCAACTAAGTTGTGAACCAAGTCTAGCAAGCTTTTTCTTAGCGTATCACAACTTTGAATTCTTGACCTTGGAAAAGGTGATTGTGAGAGAGTGCTTAAAAATGAACAATTTCTGTTAAGGAGATTTAAGCACACCAAAGCTGCAAGAAGTGCAATTGACAGGAGATGATGTAGATGTAAAAATAGGGCAGTGGGATGGCAACCCTAAGACTACTACACAACAGCTTTCGAACAAAATGGTATGCATAAATTTAAAGGATTTCCCAATCTTTTGATAGTTTTTTTTTTTTTTCCTTTTATTTGTCTGTTGGCGTTGCTTTTCTCGATCTAGCTTCCTTGCTTTGCTAAAATGAGGTGGCTTCCTGACCATGTTAATATTTCTAAGTGTAGCTCTTGCAAAGTTAATTCATTAATTAATTTGTTTTGATAATTCATTAATTAATTCAAACTCAAATAATGATCAATATAGGAACATGATTGAAAGTATTAAAGAATCTTATTCATAAATACATAATGAAGATTTATTTCAGCAGTGAGTAGTTGTACTTCTGCCTTTAAGCTATAAAGATAATTAAAGCTTTTAAGCATTCTTGTTAGTTGATGAAAATGATAATAAAACGCAATTTGGTGCCTTTCCTACATAGCTAATTTAACAATTCTTCCTCTAACATTTGCACATGTTATTTCTTATGATCACAGATGAATGTCCAAAATTCTGAATTGGGTGAGGTTAAGCTTCAGTTCCCCAATCTGAAATAAGGCAATATGTTTTGGTGTTAGTGAGACAAGGCTCATATCCCTTCAATCGAAATTAGGGCTCATTCTGCTTTCATAATTCTTTAGCTGGCTTTTCATTTCAGGTTAAATTGCTACTCGAGTATGAGAATGCCATTTTCCATTGAACCCAAAAAGGTCATTTCACTTCCTACAAATATGTTTTTGGAACTTCAGATTGTCAATATTGAATTTCAAGTGCACCATGCATGGCAATGCAAACTATAAATATGTATCGTTTAACCTGTTAGGTCGATCATCTAAGACTACCCTGTTTCAATATTCCCAAACTTTCTTTGTATATTTGATGAATATCATTAAGTTTTCCAATCCTTCGCATATTTCAAGCACATTATATGACAGATTTGTAGATCTGTTTGTTATTATTTTTTCAATTCTCTTCTATGCTACAAATATTAAGAGTCCTAAGGGTGAGAGGAGAGGGATTTGAATCCCCCCTAGTCTAGGTGCAGATTTGTGAGAACCCTGATATTCATACATTAGACATGTATAAGACCCAATTGGGCATTTATGAGGTAAGTGAACTGAAAGAAATCCAGAACTAATGATTTTATGATTTTATGGAAAAAAAGGGACAATTCCCATAAAGAGAAGTTTGTGGATCCCACAGAAGTACGCATTCACCTAGAAATATCTGAATATTTATAAAATGTTAATATATGACATCAGATAAGTCATATGGATCCATAAAATTATAATTATAGCTTATCTTGTAAAAACGCGCAACACATGTGAAAATGACAATTTTGTCCATAGGTTTAATTTTCACACTAGTTAAATGAGCACTATGGATAGATATAAGGGTGTTAAAGGAATTATCTCAAGACCTTAAATTTATTTTTCAGCTTTCGTAACCAAAATTAATACGACAAACCTAAAAAGTACCGAACTAGGTTAAATTCAAGGAATTTGATTTAAACCATAAAAAGCTTTTACCGAACTTTGACCAAGGATTAGAATAAGATTGATTACACTATAGTGCTCCACCATAGTCAGCCTTCTTCATTAAAACCAACAAAAATTCCCATCAAAATCATTGGAAAATGGAAAAACTCCATTTTAAGCTTTCTCTCTCTAAACCACCACTCATACAAGGAGTTCTAGCCATTTTCAGCCTTCCTTCCCTTCTATAAAGTTGTCCTAAACCATCTCCTCTATAACATACTAAATATTGAGAGGCTAATTCCATGATTTGATTAAGCTACGGACAAGGAAAGTTTAGATGGGTATGGTTCAATTTAGCCAAGATCCATGGGGTTTTGATTGCTTTTGATTTCTAAGTTTGATTTTTGTTAATTAGGGACTAATATGGAGTATTTGTGTGTTTTTAGTTGGAAGAAAAACACCCTTTAAGACAAGCTTCATCATTCGGCCATTTGGGGTTTATATACGTAAGGTTAGTTTCATGCCATTACTTCAATATATGTTAGTTATGTAGTGATGATATGTGAAGCCAAATTTGATTAAATGTGCATGTATCATCCACTTAGAGATTTGACCACTATGGTTTTGTTAAGGAAGTGTGTGAATTCTAAGGCGTTTTTATATTATGGCATGATACATAGGTAATTAGGCATGAATTAAGATGTGTTGTGAAATAAAAATGAAGTTTGGATAATGCCAAGACATAGTTTCTTATTTCTCCAAGTGAACAGTAAAATATTAATTTTACCCTTTCAATGTAATTTTGGTGTTAAACAAGTGCTAAGCACATGTAAGCGTAATAAGTGCAATTAGATTGATCCAAAAATAAGAAATAGTAGCTTTTGTCACTTTATTGCTAATGTTGACATAAGCAGATTTTATATAAAAGGGTGATATCTCAGGGAATTTACAAGTGTGAATGTGATATGAAATAAATTCTAAGTGAATTGTGTGATTTTGTAAGTTTCAAAACCAATTGCGGCATGTGGCAACTTTCAGCCAAGCCTTAAGTGTGTACCAACATAATGGATTGGTAAGTAAATTGTACAGGTTTCATGGGAAGTAACTGCTTATAAGATACAACTGGTATCGTACAACGTAAGTTAACTATGCATGATACATGTTAGTATCCTATATTGTAGGTTTGTTGTACCTATCCTGAGTTAACTTTACGCGTATTAAACCTAAGTGTTAAACCGTAAATAAATAACATGTAAGATTTATAAGATCAATATGTATAAGTAAGTGAATTACCAATTGATCGTGAATAAATAATAAGTTTTTAAATTTTAAACAGAAGTCACTAAAATTAGATTAATAAAAGTTTCATAGTCACCGCTTCTCACTCAATCTCTCTGCTCTGTTGCCTCACTCAGCCGCTCATCGCCACTCCTCACTCAGTCTCTCACTCAGGCCCATGCCCATGTATATCTTTTCTTATCTTGTTTGATATTTTGCTTGATATTTTTTTATTTTCATTTTGTGCATAATCTAGTTTAGGATTTTCAATGTTTTCTCATTTATTTAAAGAAAAGAAACCCAGATTCTGGTGAAATTATTAGATCTGATTATTAAATTTTATCAAGTAAAAACTCTTATCATTTGTTTTTTTTTTTTATTGTTGTTATTTACTATGTGTAAGACCTCTAGTTAAATACTAAGTCATTTTTAATATCGATGCGTAAATTAATTCATTTAGTTAAATTGAAAATTTGACTTTATAACTTAGAAACAAAATTTGAATTATATGCATGTATTTGGGTATATTTATTTGGGGTAAATTAGGAAATATAATTAAATAGGAAAAATTATATAATTTAGTAATAAAATTTATAGAAGAAATATAATCTAGTTAAAATTGAAATTTTCTATCTAGAAATAAAAATTTGAAATATATATTTTTCTAGGTTATTTTGATAATTATTTAAATAAAAAAAGAGTAAAAAAAGGGGAGAAAAGTAAAAAGAAAAAAAACGAAAAGTAAAAAAAAAAAAGAATATTCAGAATATGCTTGTGTCTGAAGATGAAATTATGGAATTAATGGCAATGAAGATGAATGAAAAATTTTGTAAGTATTGGGATGATTACACTTCGATGTTGTGTTTTAGAGCTACACTTGATCCTAAGTTCAAGTTATAACTTTTGCAATTTCTTTTCGCAAAATTGGGTGTTGAATATGAAAATAAGTGGATGGATATTTTGAAAGAAATGAAACTACTTTTTAAGGAGTATGAGAATCAAAATAATCTTCTTTCTCAATCATTCATGATGACAGAGGATAAATATCAAAGCAATAGGAGAAATATTTCTGAAGATTTGAGTGTTAAGTTTAATTTTTTTAATTTAAATTTTTTGTTTAAAAATTTAATATAAATTGCTTTAGTAACTTGTTAAATTATTATTTTTTTAATATTAAGTAATTCCTTTTTGAGTTTTAATTTACATTTGTTATTATAATTTCATATATAAACTTATTTTGTTATTGTAGGGATTTAGAAGCTTTAATTCTGGATCTCTTTTATATAGATCAGAGTTAAATGTATATTTGAATGTACCAAGAGAAGATTATGAGATTCAAATTGATGTTGTTGATTATTGAAAGAAAAATCAATTTCGATACCCTGTATTTTCACTTATGGTTAAGGATATATTGAATATTCCAATTACCACAGTTGCATATGAATCAACATTTAGTATGAGTGGTAGAGTTATTAACAAATGAAAAAATTGTCTCACAACACATAATGCAGAAATTTTGATTACCACTCGTAATTGGCTGTATGGATATGATATAGATCAAGATGGTAAGATTTTAGTGTCATTATTATTTTTTTAATTTTTTATTATTTAAATTCTTATATGATTATTTTTATATATTTTATTAGATGAAGAAGATGAAACAATGTGATTTGGAAGGAATGTTGGATTAAATTAAATTGGTTGGTTTATGGAGGATGATGAAGCGTTCTAATTGCAATGTATGTTGATATTTTATTTCTTACTAGTTATATTGTTAAAAATTTAAATTTTTTTATTGACAGTAATTGTGATTGATCATTGTCTCATTAATCTTATTTGAAGACGGTGTCGCTGTTGGAGAGTTTGATTGCTTCCTGTATTTACAATCTTTCCGAGCATATTATTCATCAAGCCACTAGCGTTGAATGGAATGATCGTATTTTTCTTGTTTTGTTCTTCATGCAATGTGTGGCTAGGGATTGGTTTCTCCATGGCTAGGTGGTTGTGTATGGGAATGATTGTATGTTTTCTATTTTGTTATTCTTGTAATGTTACATGTCATAGCTTTAGATGTTTGATGTTTTCTTTGTTGGTTTGTTTCCTACTATATTTGACTAATTTAGAACACAACAATCATTTACTTGTTAATGACATGGGAATTTGGATGCAAACATATCATAGTTGAGTCTGAATCTTTTTTTGCAGTGAAAAAGTTATTACAGCCTCTAAAAGGGTATGGTCTCATCTTTCAACTTTCAATTCTTATTTTTAGCATAATCACCATTTAAAAAGCAAATCACTATTTTTCTGTTTACGAGTTATAGGAGTCAGAATTTAAATTCTAATTTTGTTAATAATGTATTCAATGTTTTATCCAAAATATCAAATTTAAATAAATGTTACAATTATATAATGATTTATATATAGATTTGATTTATTATTGTATTAAAATTAAAATTTTAATATGAAACAAATATAATAAAATAGTATAATAATTATTTTTATAATAAAATCAAATGTTATATTTAATAATATATTTATTATTTATTATTACAAATATAATAAACATAATATTGAAAATTATTTGATATTGAATATTATATTGTGTTTTAAAATAATTTTATTTAATAATTGAATTTAAATATTCAATATTTATTTTGTTGATAATAAATTATTGATATAATTATGTAATAAATAAATAATGATTGTTTTAAAATTTTATAAATTTTAATTAGAAAAAGTATATTATTATTTTTTTAATATAATAATTATGTAATTATAATTCGGGTTTTTCGGGTTATAAATTCAGGTTTTCTCGAGTTTCGGATCGGGTCGATTTCGGGTTCGGGTCGTATTGGGCTCGGGTTATGTCGAGTTCAGGTCGTATCGGGTTTGGGTTTTTTGGGCTCGATTTTTATTAGGTTCGGGTTTTTTTGGGTCGGGTTTTTCTCGGGCTCGGACCTTTGACTTTTTAGTCAATTCGATTCGGTCTCGGGTTCAATCTCGGGCAGGTTTTCGAGCTCGTGCCAACTTTTACCAGCTCTACCTCTACCTATACTAACTTGAAAATGAGAGCATGTCACTATGGACTTCTGATGGGTTTACCCAAGACTCGCAGGAATCACAATGCGATTTAGGTGATAGTGGATAGATTGACGAAGTTGGCACACTTTCTAGCTATGAGAGCCACCGATGCTCTGAGTATATTGGCGGAACTATATGTGCGCAAGATAGTGAGGTTGCATGGTGTTCCAGTAAGCGTTATTTCTAATAGGAATGCCCGCTTCACTTTCCACTTTGGGGAACACTTTCAGGAAGCGATGGAGACCCAACTGAGTTTTAGCACCGCGTTTCATCCTCAGACAGATGGTCAGTTAGAGAGGACTATACAGACCCTGGAGGATATGTTGAGAGCGTGTGCATTGGATTTTGGAGGCTCCTAGGATGACCATTTCCACTCGCAGAGTTCACCTATAATAACAGTTTTCATTCGAGTATCGAGATGGCACCGTATGAGGCTTTATTTGGTCGTAGATGTCATTCCCCTATTGGATAGAAAGAGGCTGGTGATCGACTGACATTTGCTCTCGATTTAGTGAGACAAGCCTCTGAGGATGTCCAATTGATTTGTGAGAGGCTACGGACAGCTCAGAGCAGACAAAAGAGTTATGCTGACAAGAGACGGTGACAATTGGAATTCATAGTGGGTGAATCAGTGTTTTTACGAGTTTTTCCTTCCAAGGGTATAACGAGGTTCGGAAAGAAAGGAAAGTTAAGTCCTCATTACATTGACCCTTTGAGATATTGGATAGAGTGGGAGATAAGGCCTATAGGCTAGCGCTACCACCTGAGCTAGCAAGCTTTCATAATGTCTTCCACATCTCTATGTTACAGAAGTACCACCCGGATCTGAGGCATGTGATAAGATATGAGCCATTGGAACTCCATGA
Source organism: Firmiana major (assembly GCA_033439115.1). NCBI lineage: Eukaryota > Viridiplantae > Streptophyta > Magnoliopsida > Malvales > Malvaceae > Firmiana > Firmiana major. Next base: position 77,851,661 of record CM065898.1, on the reverse strand, counting down.
GAACATGACATATGTTGAGAAGTCGATTCGGATATTGGATAGGAAGGAGAAGGTATTGAGATCTAAGACGATTCCCCTAGTGAAAGTTCTTTGGCAGCGCCACACTGCAAAAGAAGCTACATGGGAGTTAGAGAATTTGATGTGGGAGAAGTATCCCGAGTTATTCACGGACTGATTTGGTTCTAATTTGGATGATCAAATTTTCTAAGTGGGGGAGAATGTGAGACCTCGTATGTGTATGACTTTGTAATATGTGTAAGTGGAATTGTAAGACAAATTATTTTAAATCAAGCAAATGTGAATGAATTGCAAATGAGAATGAATAAGTATCATGGATACATGTAAAGGTTGAATAAGGGTTGAAGTGGCCATAAACTAAAAAAATAGAACTTAAAGCATCTGGACTGGAGATAAGGACTTAAAACACGGAATGATAAAGCATGGATTGTGAATTGGGTATCCATTCTGATTTTCAAGCAATACGTACAAGTTTCATAACACAAAAATCATAGAAAATAAGTCTTTCCATGCTCCAAGTGGGATTAAAATGCAAAATGAGTGTTGGAGCGATGGAATAGGAATTCACCTTTGAAAAATCTGGAAAATTACAGCAAAGGGGCTACAGATGAAGGCTAGATCGATCTCCCATTCAAGGCAGATCGATCTCTTGTGCCAAACACAGCCATTTCAAGTGAAATTGCTAAGGCAGATCGATCTCCCTATCAAGCAGATTGATCTCCTCAATGACCAGATCGAACTGCATTAGCCTCTGCCAAGCTCAGATCGATCCTGCCTTAAGTGCAGATCGATCTCCATTGTATTCTATAAAGAGCGGATCGATCTCTTCTCATGAGCAGATCGATCTCCTTAAGCTTCTGCCAAAGAGAGAGATCGATCTCTTCCCCAATGAGCAAATCGATCCCACCCTGTAATGCTTGAACATTTCAAGAGCAAAAACTAAAGGCAGATTGATCTCTTACCTAACCAGATCGATCTCCTTACCCTCCGCCTATATAAACACGACGACAAAAGGCTTCAATCTACAGGAAACTTAATCTCTCTCCATTTTCACCCTAAAAACTAAGCTTTCGCTCTCTAGGATACCCACCCTTTCCATAAAAATTTAAGAGAAAGCCATTAGAGCAAAGTTGTTCTCCTTGGGGAGGAGAACAACATATCTTGAAGCCAACATCCAACTCATTGGATTGAAGGAGCAAAGGAGTATTCCAAACTTGAACAAGAGGAAAAGCAAGCTAGGTAAGTTTCTAATGCACTAATTCTAAATGTGTTTACCTAAATGTTGATTATGGATAGATTGGTGTACATTTCAATGGTTGAAACCACCTAGAATGTAATGATTAAAGCTTAACCTAGAATGAGCTTAGTGTGAGGAAGTAAAATGTGATTGATTGAGGATAAAAAATAATTATATCAAGTTGTTAGTAAGGCAATGTGGATGATTTTGAGATGATTGGATGAAGCCACATTGTGAGATTAGTCAAGTGATAATGATGTGCATAAATGGAGTTGTAGAGAATGCATAAATGATAGAAGATTATGAATAAACATTTATGCCAAGTGTGTTGCTAGTTAAATGGACTAGAAATGGCATAATAATTGCCAAATGTGATAACGAACCAAACTCGATAAAATAGGCTCGATAAGATATATCGGATTAGTTGAAGTTGGAATATGAGTTAGTGGTATTGACTCATATAATTGATGTATATTTGCAGCTATCGAGGATATATCCGGAGCGAATTGAGCTAATCACGAAAAAGCGAGAAAGGAAGGAAGAGTTGCTCCCAAGAGAATCGAGGTAAGGGAATTGTGTGGACTCTTAGAGATATCTGTGTGCATTTTGGGCACATTTTGATTTTCTAGAATGTTTGTGGTGATAGGAATGAAATGAATGATTTGGAGGGCAATGTAAATGGGATTTTGAGAAAAAGTTCATGAAAAACAAGAACATGAGGTTCTTGAGTATTTTAATGCTTTTTAGCATGTGCATTGATAGGTTGGCTAGCATTTTCAATTAATTTGCACGAGAAATAACTTGATTTGGTTTTATAACCATGATCTCCAAAGAATGAGCCACCTACATGAATTTGTGGAAATGAAACGTGCTAGAATGTTGTTCGTGCGAGATTTGACATGTTTTCACATGCATTAGTGCTGGAGCGATGCTCGCACTAGAGTTTTACATGGATTTTATGACATAGTGCTGGAATCTAGCTCGCACTAGTTTTTATACGAGTTTTGACATGGTGCTGGAGCATAGCACGTGCTAGATGTCCACCATACTTGTTTCCATGCTTGAGACTACTTGCACGTGGTTTTGTGACTTGATGGTAGCCGTGCTGGGAGCTTCGGGTAGGCTATGTGTCACGCCAATTAAATAGCCTCGCACGTGAGTAATGAGATATGACAGGATATATTGTGATGATATGGGTTCATGGAGTACGCTGTACCGTGCAAGTAGTATGGGGTACGCTGTACCATTTGTGATATATATATCATCTTCGGACGATGGATTCTGATATGGACCTACGGGTTGGACGTGACCCACTTCCTGTGCGAAAGCAGATAGAGGTGATACACCGCACACTAGGATTCGTGTAGCTTGGGATCACAGAGGATATGGCCATAGTCCTAGAGGATATTTCCCTTATTATATTGTATGCCTATCTCACATGTCTATCGATGAATGATAAATCCATGTTTTTGAAATGTGTTTTATGAGTCAAGATAGTCCATGGGAGGGGCTGAGTCCTGACGAGTGAATGATTTTTGTATTGGCTTGTGTTATGAATTGGAAATGCTTTTAAGTGCACGTTGCATGATGATTTTCCATGCTTGACTTTGATTACACATGATGATTTTTCCATGCTATACTTTAATAACTGTGCACTGATTTATATAACATGATTTGCTTTACATGGCATAAACACAAACATGAGCATACATTTTGAAGTATGACAATAATTATGTGGTTTAAGCATGGCATCACGATCACGTAGATAGTGCAGTTATCTACATGTTCGCATGATTGCCTTACTGAGTGCGTGGTTTGCTCTCCCCCTCTACAGAGCATTTACAGTAGATAAAGAGAGCGATTGAGGATTAGATTTTTGGTGTCTGCTGCATCCCATCACACGAGGTATACACATTTGCATGGTTTTATATCTAGATATGTACAAGCATAGTAATATTTTTAAATGTAATTTTAGGGATGTAGAGAGTTTGTAAACACATGTAAATGACAACTCTAATTAAGAAATACAAGTGTTTACATTTAAATGAATTGAAATTTCAAATGATTTGGTTGAATGAGATTGACATCGATACACAGCCCAACTGTTGGTGGTGTAACTATTCACGATCAGATAAAGTAAATGTGAAGATCAATTAATAAATAACGGGTCAAGTATTAAATTTAAAAATGGCCAAAATTTGTAGTGGATTTTCGATGGTTTGAGGTCGTGACAATAATAGTTAGTAGTGTTCCTGCTAACGGGTTATAATAGTTAGCAAGGAAGTATGATATACGTTTCCAATTATGAAGTGTGTTTTGGAATAAGAATTACGTTTTAAACTATGAAGAGGACTTCGAAATATGAAATATATTTCGAATATCTGAATATATCTCGATGTGATATATTTCAGATAAGAAATATGTTTTGAATATGAAATGTGTTTCGGATAAGGAATATATTTCGAATATGAATATGTTTCGAATTCGAGACCTATTCCGAATAAGGAAGATATTTCGCTATAGATTATGTTTCGAAATAAGATATGTTTTGAAGTGTGATAAGTTTCGAATTCAAATTATGTTTTGGATAAGAGATGGTTCTGATATTTGAATATATTTCGATATGTGATATGTTTTCGGATTTTATAATGTGATCTCAGAAAATTGTTGTGTTTTGAGAACGAATGTGGATGTAAACAATTCAAGAGGGAAAAACTTGTATGTTTAGATTGCATTAAACTTTGATTTTCTGTATTCAATTATGTTTCGAATTTTGAACCCCTATGGATATATTCAATTCAGGTGGTCAGATTTGATGACTAATTAAGGTATTTCTAAATACCTCTTTACCTGAAAAACTTGACAGCTTCTAAATAATATTCTAGTTCGTAAACCCAGGAAAAATGTAACTTTCGATAAGTTTCGAATTGTGATTCAGATAAGTGATATGAAAGAATGATCGAATGGGAATGCGTTAGTGATAGGAAAGAAAGATCAAATGGAAATGCGTTAGGCATGCGTTAGAAATTCAATATCGTGTATATTATTACTTCTATGCTTGTATGGTTTACTTACTGAGCTTTCCCCAAAGCTCGCCCCCTTCTATTTTCCATAACAAGTTCAGACTAGAGGTGCATTGGCATCGATGTCAGTATCGACTTCGAAGTAAACGCTTTGAGATCTCGCAGCTTATATCGCAGTATATTTATTTATACTGCTTAATTGTATTTAATTTCAGACAGTTACACTTCAATACATGTGTCAGGTTGTGTATTGAATTAAGAAATGATTATAAAATTTAATAAGAGATTAGACTGAGACTTTAGGTTCATAACCTTAAATCGAGCTAGGTATTTTGAGACCTAAAAATACTGTAAGACTACACTCACATGACAAACAAATGTTAAAAGAAAATAAAAATTTTAACCCAAATTTTTATACTTCTGCAATAAATTATTGAAAATTCGCGTCATTCGGGTCGTGACAGATTTTATATATGGAACAAATGGTACCATGTGTGTAAGAATAAAGGACTTAAGGTCCTAAGTTCGAACCCATAAGGACGCGAATTGAGGTATTTACCTCGATAAAATCATGCGGGTCAATAGACCTAAAGCGGACAGTACTTATCAATCAAAGTAAACATGGGGGGATCTAAGCCCCAAGAGGATGCCAGTCGACAGCCTATGAACGGGCTAGGTTTTAACAATTGGTAATTAAATCACACATGTTACAAAGGAAGTAACTGCATATAAGATACAATTGATATCGTACATCGTAAGTTAACTATGCATGATACATGTTAGTATCCTATAGTGGAGGCTCGTTATACCTATCCTGAGCTAACTTTACGCGTATTGAACCTAAATGTTAAAACATAAACGAATAATATATCAAACTTATAAGATCGATATGTATAAGTAAGTGAATTACTGATTGATTGTGGATAAGGTCATTGAAGTGATAAGTGACCATTTGTAATGTAAGGGAGCATCACATAGTATAAGTAATTATATAGGATGCAGATTAGCATCATGCGGAATAGGGAATAATTCAGGTCCTAAAACAAAAATCGGATAACGTTTAAGGACCATAAGACCAAATATTGATCTTACTGTGCGGTCATGATAATAAATGTTTAACAAATATGGAAATAAATGTTTGACAGGTAATAATCAAAGAAACTTAATTTTTATCCTTTTAAAAGGTTATAAGATATTTAAATTATATTTTAAAACAACCAAACTTATAATTTTATCCCTTTAAAATATGAAAATAAATTATCTAAAAATTAAATTTAATAATTATTTAAATCATAATTTGCATTAATTTGCATTTATACAAGGAATTGCCTAGAAACTTGAGAATGGACTGTATTTTAGTGTTTTTTCCCAAAAAATTAAAAATTAATTTGCACTAATTTGCAGCGATACAGGGAATTGCCTTGAAAATTGAGAATGGATTGTCTTTTAGGGTTTTTTCCTAGAAAATTAAATCATAATTTGCATTGATTCTAGGAATTGCCTATAAAATTGAGAATGGATTGTCTTTTACGAATTTTTTACTAGAAAATAATGTTGGGAGCCAAAATTAACTAGGGGAGTTGAATTTCAGTGTTTGAAATTCGACTACACTAGTTAATTTTCTAGACAGAATGATTATGGATTAAAGGTAGTTGACTGCTAAAGAAAGGGCAATCGACTGCCCATAAACCAGAATCGTTTTATCTAGAAAATTAACTAGGGCGGTCGAATTCCAAACATGGGAATTCAACCGCCATAGTTAGTTTTGGAATTGATTTACCCTTATTATCATTAATTTTAGAATTAATTATGATAGATTTATACTTTTTTAGTATTTTTACAGTAATTCTCATCAAATTTGCTATAAATCACTATTTTACGGTTAATTATTATAGAATAATGCTTTCATAGTGTTTTTACAATGAATCTCATAAAGTTTATAATAAATTTCATAAATTTTACAATGACTTTAATTAATTTTACAATAAATGTCATAATTTTTATAGTGAATCTTACAAATTTTATGGTGAATCTCACAAATTTTAAGATGAATCACATTAATTTTCTAATAAATACCATAAATTTAACGATAAATCTTACAAATTTTACGACGAATCTCATTAAATTTATAAGGAATCTTATTAATTTTACTATTTCTCTAATAGTTTTAATATAATTCTAACAACTTTATACTTATTCTCATATAAAGTAAAATTATAACAATTTTATGATTAATAATCATAAATTTACAATATTCTTATCAATTTTATGCTAAATGTGTTAATTCAACGTGTGATTATCATAGTTTTAATGTTTGCTCTGGTGTTTTTATACTTAATTTAAAGTAATTATCATGGTTTGATACTTAATGATAATAATAATAATAATAATAATAATTTATTGTGATAATATAACTAATAACCTTTGGCATAGTAATATTACGAGATAATGTGTTTATCATATGTTTATTCTTGTGTTGCGGGGTTGATTTTATTGTTTTAGTCTTATTTTTGTGTCATTATGTTGATTTTCATAAATTTTATGATGATTCTTATCAATTTTATAATTAATACAGTCAGTCGGCTGCTAAATCTAGACAGTCGACTTCTTATATTATTTTACGAAAACATAATAACTTGTATAATTAAAAAATCAATTGCCTTATATCGAGCAGTCAACTGCTTGATTAAAAGTAAAATAAAAAAGTATCAATATGTACAAAACGAAGATAGCAATAACAAATAAATCAGACAATCGACTTATTGTAATTATTGTAAAAAACTAAAAATCTTACTGCTAAAAAATGAAACGATATTTTGGTCGTTTTGGAAGATGTCATTTGTTCATCATGGGTGTTTCACACTTTTCATCGCAAGATCCTTCGTTTAGAATGTTTTCTTCCACAGTCTTATTTATTATTAAAGCAAAATATGAACTCTTCAACAAAGTAGAGTAATTATTTGATTAAGGCTTTGTTTAAGGTTTAAAATTTAGGAACGATGGAATGAATTGCAAAATATGTTGAAGGTGTAACAGAAAAAAAAAAAAAAAAAAGCTTTATTAAATGGATTTGGGATTTAGGTTTGTGATTTAGGATTCAGGGTTTATTATAAACAAGAAAAAAGTTTATATAAGAGGAAAAATAAAAAAAAAAATTCTGTAACAAAGAAAAACAATATAAAATAACATGTTTAAATTATAAAAAGGTTATATTAGTAATACACTACAAATATTTTAATTAATATTTAAATAATAATGCTAATTTTATAAAGTGACTTAACAAGTTATCATGTTTAAAGATTTTTTAAACTTATTAAAAAAATGTATAAATTAGATTAAATACTATTAATTTAAGGATTATTATTTTCTGACCTTAATTGTAAAATTAAATTTTGTAAACTTATTATAAAAGTCACCATCATCTGCAGTTTTCATGCAAAAAATCTGTAACCACACCGAGCAATCAGACAGACCTGGTCAGAAGAGAAGCGTTTGCAAAAGGAGTTTAGAAATATGCAACAAACTTGCCTGTTAAATCATCAATGTCATGTCCCACAATGTCCAATATATTTTCCATAGCTAGGAACTGTAAATGTCATAGCACTTAACTCGGAAAATCACCTATCAAAAGCTAGACACTTAACTGCCATATCCAAGAACACCTCCCACAAACATTCAAACTTATACATAAGAAGTTGATCATGAAGTTCTCTATACACCTAACTGTCAATTTTTATAGACCACTAAAAACTGAAACCACTAAATGAAATACATAAAATTAATCTTTCTAACACAAGATGACAATAATTTGATTACTTCATGCCTGTGGAATGAAAAGCAGGTGGAAAACATGAACAAACTGCAGCCATGAGCACAGATCAATGCACAGTTGAAGAAAACATTGGATACTTATTCTGCAACTAGAATGTTAAGAACATACAATAAGATTACAAACACGACGTTGATTCTATTGGAATTTCAGAAGAAAATATTAAAGGGGAATAGGGAAAGAAAAAGAGAAAACAGAAAAAGAAACTAAATCAGGTTCAAATTGGCATTGTGCATTTCTTTTGAGAATGTCCTAATAAATGGCATCTACCACATTGAACAACTCTCTTTGGGCGCTTCAAGTTCTCTACACGAAGAACTTTCTTTTTTGGTCTTCCAGGTGGCCGGCGAGTTTTGGGAGGGCGTATTGTGATATCAAGCTTGGCAGCTCCACCCTCAGCTCCTTCACCTTGTTCCTTCCAAATGCTCTTATCTGGAATAGGATTTATCATTTGTGAATAGGTCTCCCGGTAGCTTGCCACAGTGAAACAAGGTTCTGCAAACAGATGAGCATTCTGCCCACAAGAAATAAGCGCAGCTGCAGCATGAGCACAAGGTAAACCATAAAGCTGCCAACGGCGACAGGAACAAACTCGATTCCTTATATCCACAATATTAGTCCGCTCGGTTGAGACAATCTCAAACTCAACTTCATTTGCTCTAAGTACTTGGTAGCAACGAGCATCTGCAATTGCCTCTAAAATCCGTTTCTCAGCAGATGGCACAAGAATTGAGGTCCATCTCATTCCTAATTCCCGACGATTGTTAAACCAAGAGGTTAGTTGATGACGAATATGTTCCATCATTTGCACAATGGGGAGCTCATGACATTCAAGGGCCCAATTATACAACAACTCAGTCACACCTAGTGTAAAGTGGCCATATCGAACTCCTTCAAAATATGCCACTGCCCAAAGCTGGGGAGGGAAGAGTTGAAACCATTGTATAACCTCCTGTGAGATCTCTATCATCTCAGCAATTTTGCTCTCAAATTCAACAGCAGTGAGAGCATAAACAGCATTCCAGAATATATTAACCAACTTTGTATTCTTAAATGTATCACGGAAATTCTCACTGACGTAACGTAGACAAAAACCATGAAAAGCACTTGGAAAATGGGTTTCTACCGCATCTACAATGCCTCGCTGTCTTTCAGAGAGTATTGTAAGTCTAGGCATGTTTTCAGTGTTTACACCAAGAAGCTTCCTCAACTCTGACATGAACCACATCCAATTTTCATCACTTTCCGTATCAACAATAGCAATTGCCAAGGGAAACAAGGCATCGTCAGCATCAACAGCTGCAGCACAAAGTACGGTACCCAAGTATTTTCCTTTCAGATCTGCCTTATCAAGTTCCAGAAGTGGTCTACAAGCGTTTATAAAACCATAGATTGATGCACGGTAAGAAACAAAAAGGCGCTGGAAACAATTTTCTTGTCCTGTGGCAAAAACTGAGGCAACACTTCCAGGGTTGGTTTTCCTTATTTGCTCACAGTATGCAGGAAGAAGGCGATATCCTTCTTCAAAAGTCCCATGAAGTGCAGCCATACTTCGTTCCTTTCCACGCCAAGCTTGCATATAAGAAACAGCAACTCCATGCTGGTCACGGATATCCTGCAGGATTTCTTTTGGTTTGTACTGTGGATTATCCCGAATGCGTGCTTCTACTGATCTTGCAACCCAACCCACTGACGCTTGCTGATGATGGAGGTTGCGAACCCCTTCACAAGTATGCTCCCCATGCAGAGTTCTAATTGAGAAAGTTGGAACTCCGGGACATTTTGCTACATGGACACGCCATGGACAACCTTCTTTGGAGCATTTGGCAATAAACCGGCTGCGATCAGATTTCACTATCCTAAGATCAAAATGCAATGCTATAGCAATATCTTTCAAGGTTCTTCTGCAAGTTTCAACATCAGGAAATTCCTGCCCGATAACTAATGAATGTTCTACAAGGGCCTGAGAAGTATCAGCTACCACTAACGCATGATCAGCCATGAATACTAGAAATGAAGGAAGCAAAAGTCTGATGTGATTCAAAGGGCTCCCTCCATGCAGTAAACAGAACAGAGAACGCTTCCTTGGAAAAGCTTCAAAAACAGCACATATATACTCTTAGTTAGGTAAAGATATTGCAGTAGAAGAGAAAAAGAAAGGAAATTAATATATATTTGTTTTGGGAGGGTGGCGTGGGAGCAGGCAGCCAAAATAAACTATGGCATCAAATGAAAATAATTATACCAGTATAATTAATCAACATAGAAATGGAAACAATTTTCTTCTCGATAGAACAGCAACATTGCCAGCAAAATCCCTTTCTATGCCGTCACTTAGTGAACCAACTGATTTAGCACCCAAAAGAATTATAAAATGCACCTGTGACCCAAAAAGAAACTAATGAGCAGTAGTTACATGATAAACAAATTAACACTAACCTCTCATCCTCAATAAAGGGAAGGGAAGAGGAATATAAGTTTCAGAAACTGAAAGTAGGTGAGCTCTACAGATAAATATGTTTAATCTAATTATACCAATTAGAAGGAAAGAATCAGGTCTATCAGGAAAAATTAAAATGAAAAAAAAGTATAAAAAATTGAAATTTAAAAAAAAAAAAAAAAAAAAAAAAACATCATGTAATGTGCTTAAGTGCCATGGTCCTTAGACATGGATACCAAGACCCAATCCAATAAGAACAAAGAATACTAATTTAGCAATTCTAAAATAAATGGGTAACTTTGCAAAATGTTCGCAACTTGACAAAGGAGGCCCCCTACGTCTTAGCTCAGGGGAATACACCCTTAGATCAAAGCCAAATCAACATTACGCTCCTAAAAGCCTGAGAAAGAAGTGCCAGCTATGGTCACAGCAACAAAGGAGCCTTGGGTATTTTTGTGAAGTATCAACATGCAAGCTTTCCATAAGAATATGTCCCTCTGAAGGAGAACCACCTTAGGTTTCAATAGGGTTTATCTTCTATATAAAAGCATAAAAAAAGAAGTTATACAAAAACATTTAATCAATCAAAATTGAAAACCATTCACAATTAGTTTTGCGAATGACGTCTACAATTTTTTTACCACCTAACATATTGGTAGTTAGAGGGTGAGCCTTGGTGCAATGGTAAACGTTGCTCCTTTGTAATCTGGAGGTCACAAGTTCAAGTCATGGAAATAACCTCTCCATTAATACGGATAAAAGTCTGCATACATATAAACCCCCCCCCCCCCCCCCCCCCGCGACTCCACAATGTCGGAGCCTTGTGCACTACGTTTGCCCTTTAACATATTGATAGTTACTTAATAATCTGACAAAACTTATCAAAAGTAAAGAATGATTTAATTCATTCTTTTAAGAAACTAAAAGTAGAAAATACAAACACGTAATTGATATCCAATTGCAGCCCACTCATTCAACTAAAAGATTTCACAGCTTCCTATTCAATATTGACTTCACCAAAATAACAACTCAACTAACCTGAAAGCCTAAACAATTGAAGCCACTGTTTTTTCCCTTTAAGATATTGATAGTTACTTAATAATCTGATAAAATTTATCAAGAATAAAGAATGATTAAATTCATTCTTTTGAGAAACTAAAAGTAGAAAATACAAACATGTACTGGATATCCATTGCAGCCCACTCATTCAACTAAAAGATTTCACAGCTTCCTGTTCAATATTGACTTCACCGAAATAACAACTCAACTAACCAGAAAGCCTCAACAATTGAATCCAAATTGATACCAAAAGTCAATGACCAAAATCTAATCAACACAAAACAACCTAAAATTGAAGCCGAACTGGCTTACCTCATTGTCCCTTATTGTTGAAAGGACTGCAACCACACAAAACATTGGGGATAATAAAAGATGTGTTAAGTTTATGGCTATTTAGTAGAAAGAATGAAGACACAATCAGAGAAGATGAAGTGAATAAGGCAAATAGGTGATATTAAGAAAATTGGGCAATTATGTTTAGGGCTTTCTAAGCAATAACTTTTAGGGACAATGGCAGTTGTGCTTTACCCACGGCTAAAAAATTGTTAAAAGCTACATATATATAAAAAATAAAATAAAATAAAATAAAACCTTAATTGAAACAAATTCCTTGGTGAATCAGTGTAGGAAGTCCATATAAAGCTTGAGTTTTGAAATAGTTTTCCATAAATTTCATTAACTCTTATACGTTGTTGCCTGCAGCATTCCCATCATTCCCGCAAATCCAGGAGTAACTCAGCATTAGCACCTTTGGGCTCTTATGCTTTGAGTGAATACATAGAAAGTGAAGGGAGGATTGTACCCCCTCCCTTTGTTTAAAAAAATTTTACGGGAAAGGAAGGATTTAGGGGGCCTATATTTACCCCTCCAAACCTTCCTTTTTTGAGGGGTAGGAATACTTTATTAAAAAAAATTTCTTGCACACAGACCAAATCATGTTACAACATTTTATTTTAACTTATAATAATATTATCCTACAGAAAATTGTAAGCTATCATTCTCCTCCCTCTGCCCCCTTAAAAAGGTCAAAATGTATCTCTCCCTTTCCTTTTCTTCATCGTTGTTAAAAAATCCAAACAAGGTAGACCTTACCCTCTTCTTTCCCCCCTTTTACCCCTCTCTCCATTCCCTTTCTTCACTTTCCCTACCTTCCCAAACATAGGTTTATGCTTGTAATAATTGAATTAACTCCACTGTCAATCACCTGTTGTACCATTTAGACATGGGCATGACCAGAAATCATATGAAAGCTTATTGAAAAGCCTGAGAGGGTAACTTCAAAGTTGTGATGAACATTCCAAATCAAAACCAAAAGCCCTAAAAATGAAGCGATGGACCTTAAAAGCAATCTGTACCTATATGGCTGAACTACAATTTACTGCAGTCACTTTTTCTAGAAAGGTAAAATAAATGGGTTGATCTAAATTTATCCTAGTCTAAATGAATGGTGGTGAATTCTTAAGCTGCTCCCTCACTCTTTACCACCCACTTTTCTTTTCTTCTCTTTGTTCTTTCCCCTTCAATTTTCAGATATTTAACTCTTGTTTTTTTCTGCAACTCTCTTCTACAAAATGTAGTTCATACTTATCTAGAATACCCAACAGCACCAGACTTTAAGAGTTACTAAATGAATTTACAGCCACCATCTCTTCCCCAGAAAACACAGACCATTATGGTCCATACTTATATACCCCACCCGAACAATTTTTAGCTTTTGCCACCATGAAGCCATTTAAAATGATTAAGTATAGTCTGTCAAACACAAGCAGCAGCAAAGAAGTGGCTTTCTAAGTACCTTGGTAATGACTATATGATGGAAGTTATGACACATATGATCAGCAAAATGAGGATGACTATGTAAAAGTATAACTCTAGTAAGCCGGGAAATGCTATCAATATGACATAATCACAGACCAAGCGCCTATCAAGAAGTAAGAGAAATCTTCTTCTAATAATAAAATTCATTCCTCAAGGATGAAATTTTTTATCCATTACAGCCAAAGTTATGAGGAATTTTAACATAGCATCTCAAAACTCTTAAAAGGTAGAAAGAATTAGACGAAATTCTAGTAAAGGTGAATTTCCCATCTCACTGCAAGGTAATTTATACTACGGGGCAGTACCATAGCATTAAAAGATTTCAATTCAACGCAACAATTTTTACTACAGCGAACAAATGCTAAGATATAGGCTACTTCTGACAGCTAACATCAAGTTACAACTCTTTTATGCAAGAAAAATAACATTTTGAGTCCTTGAAAATCATGCAACGATTCAATAATCTAAGTTCCAAGCAACCAAAAAACTGAAATTATAAAATGAGCTAAATTCAAGGGGCATCCTAAGCATAATCTAAACTTGCATTAAGATCTAAAAAACTTGAAGAAGATTAATACTTTCCTTAACTCAGCTGATCACTATTTCTAAAAGTATTAAATAAATTAGTTCACTTTCTTTCACCAAAAACTACAAATTTAAATACACAATTGACAAAAAAATGCAACCTTGAATTAATTAGAGTCTAACTCTTTAAAATCAACGATGCCCACGAGATCTACAGCTTCATTCTTTCGATAATCTTTCACAAAGGAAAGCTAAAAAGGCTTGCCCCTTGTTTACTGCCGCTTTATAAATGAAATGGAAGGCTAAGGAACCCTAGAAGAAGTGAAAACGTTGAAAAATTGGAGAAGGGAAAATGGAATTAGGTAAAGGAACTTGTTTTGCTTTGTGTTTGGATGATTGGAAAACAAAGGAAAAACAGGAATAAGGACGGAAGGATTTCGCAGACCCGATGTTAATAATTTTCTCCCCTCTTCCCCTCTCTTCTTTGTTTGATAATCATTGGCAGTTGATGAGAGAGAAAATAACTTTTGTTTTACCATGTTAATAAATGTCTTTTTGTTTTTTGAACAAGTGTATATATATATCCACTTTAATGGTAAAAAATGGAGCTAAGTTTTTTTTAATTATAAAAATTTGCATCATTTGTTTAATCATACGCATATGGAATTATGGATGAATATTCATCCTCTTTTGATATAGTGTTAATATTTTTTTCAAATTATTTTTGTTAAAATTAAGGATGTAAATAAATTTATGTATTTAAAGTTAATAGAGTTTAACTCCATAATTATTTAAATTTGATTTATTTATTTTAACTTAGAGTTTGAATTCAAATTATTCAATTATCAAGGAAAATCAAATTTGAATATTTTAAATTTTACTCAAATATCTTGTAAATAAATCTATTCATGGCCAAACATTTAGTTAAAACTTGAAAGTTAAGTTAATTTTTGAGTGAGTTTGAACATATATATATATATATATATATATATATATATATATATATATATATATATATATTAAGTGTAATAAATGGATTTGGACAAAAAAAATTAGGCCTAATGAATTTTTAGGTTGGGCTTGAGTTTTACCATTTGAGACTTAAACTTGGCCTAACTCGAAAATAATTAATATTAAAAGTTTTTTTTATATATTTACTAAGTATAATGTAATTATGTGTATACAAAACATTGTTAATTAATAAACATGATTATATATTTAATATGAAAATTGACATGTAAAATTTAATAAACTAAATGCAAGGATGAACACATTTTATTTTTCACATACAACTTGGCATTATAAGCAAAATTATGAGATAAAAAAAACATATTTGTGTAGAAATATTACCACTCAAATTATAATTAATTAAAAATGAATAAATAATTAAAATATAATAGCCAATTATCGTATAACTACTTTATATAAAAATAAAATCACAGATTCTGTTATTTAAAATTATAAGAATTGAATTATTTAATTTTAATATTTTCAAAAAAATATTTCCTTTTGTGTCCAAACATATTTTTATTTTTGTACGGAGTTTTTACCTAAAAATACTATTTTCAAAAAAACAATTATGTCTATCTTATATAAATATTTAATTTTAATATTTATATATTAAAATGTTCTACAAGCAAATATGTTGTGACAAACGCAAATTCTCGACCCTTAATAAGTGATTTAGTTTATTATAAGCCTTTCAAATTTATGTGAATCAATGAAGATTATGAGAATGTATAATTTTGAGAATCAAGTATGATGATCATGAGAAATATTTTGTGCAATTAATTAAGTAGTGAGGTTCTGGAGGTTCTCATATTTGAAAGATGGAAGTGAAGCAAATTGGGAATGAGTTGATTTAATTTAAGTTGTAATAATTGTTTGATAATTTATTAAAAATATATTTTAGTGAAGTCTATGGGTTGATTAAGTGAATTTAATTGTTTTAAGAGTTTCCATGGAACTAATTTTAATTGAATAGGTGTTAAGGAATATAAATTAATTAAAATGAATGAGATAAGAGTTAAATTAAATATAAGCAATCAAAAGTGAGTCTTAGTTTGATTATGTAAAATCTGAAGGGCAAAGATGTAATTAACTTAAAATCCTACTCACCAATTGTGTAAAATCGAGGAAATGGGAGAAAATTTCATTTGAGGGTTGTAATTTCAAAGAGGTAGGGAGGAGAAGGAAAATTACTAGCTTTTAAAAGAAGCTTGAGCAAATTGGTTGGAAAAATCCCAACAACTCGTCAGCCCTTTTGAACCGTGAAAGAGAGAAAAGATAGGAGAGGAAAGAAAGAAAGAAAGAAGAAGTATGAGAACAGAGAGACTATGGGCTGAAAGAGAAGGGAAGGAAAATGAGAAAGAAAAGAAGGAAAAGAAAAGAAAAGAGGGAAAAGAGAAAAGGCTGGAATTGTTTGGCCAGCAACAGGGGTTGGCTGAAGTAAAAAGGAAAATGAAGAAAAGGGAAAAGAAGGAAAAAACAGAAAGGGAGAAGAGAGAAAAAAGAGAGTGAATCGTAGGCCAAATGAGAAGAAAAAAGATAAAGAAAGGAAGAGAAAAAGAAATGTAGATACTTGATTTTAGAAACTAATATTTTATTTCTTTAAGTTTTATATTATAATGAAATAAAGTCAAAACAAGTAATAAGGTTGTTTCATAGAATAATTTCTTCTTAGAATAATGCTTTTATTGAACAACTTATTCTCAGAAAAACTATTTTACATAACAACTTATTCTCAGAAGAACTACTTTATAAAACAATCTCTTCTCAAAAGAGTTCGTTCTTAAAACAGCTCTTCATAGAATAACTCCTCACAGAGTAACTTTTTCACAAGAATAGCTCTTCTCAAAAAGTTTTTGACAGAACAGCTCCTTCACAAAACAATTTTTTTCTCAAAACAGCTCATGTACAGAATAACATCTTCATGAATAGCACTTTCACAAGAAGAAATGGAAATAACCCTAGAATAGGGTATGATTCTTGGGTTAACTTCATTATTGCGATGTTTTGGAGAACTTGGCCCGGTGAATCAGTTATGGAGATAGTTAAGAGTTCTTCTCTTAACTTTTTTTTTTTTGAAATATGAGTGTTTTTTTCCATTTTTTTTTAGAACAGAGAACACCTTCTCCCAAAGCTGAACTCCCATTAAATAAAATATTAACGCTTTTGTAATTGTCAATTCTCATATTATATTATTAATACTAGATAAATATAACTCATATTCTTTGCACTTATATATAAGAGTTTTCATTATCCTTGAAGAGACTTTTGGCAATTTACTTAACTCAAAGACTATCGCGACCCAAAACGCTTACATTTATATCAATACTTCCCACACATCACGATTACACATACTGATAGTTGGGCTATGAGTCGATGTCAGTTGATCACTTCCATATACTTTAATTCATTCACTTCTCATGCATCCATAATAAGAAGTTGTACTTGTAATAATTTACAGAACTTTTACATCCGTTTACATTGGTTTACATCCCAATACTAATAAATACATCACTATACTCTATCATATTTAGATACAAAAGATTTAAAAAGTGTGTATACCTTTCGCAATGTGATAACAGCTGCTAGCGGAAGGAAAATACAGGAATCTACCACAGAGCTCTCAGAAGCACTGGGGCTAAAATGTGGAGGGATGAGAAAAAGGGGTGAGCTAACATGCTCAGTAAGGAATAATTGAAAGCAAGTTGATAATCATACTATCTACGATACTCATAATGCATAGTTTATGCCAAAAATCCATGGTATTCACAAAACCCTTATAGTAAAACACATAGCAATTTACAGCCAAAAACCCAAAGTCAAAACTCATTCAGAGTAAAATATTTCTGTATTCAGTATCGAAACTCACATTTAAATCATATTCCCATTTCAAACGGTCTCATCACAGAAATCAAATCACAATTAGTTTCGTTATAGAAACCAATAAAAACAGGTGAGACTAGGCAGGGATTCACACAAATCTATAAGACATTTGGCCAAAGTCCAAGACCCCGAGCTATCACTAGCTAAGTGTACAAGGGTATCTCAAAGTCCGATGAGGGGCTTAGTCTATCCATCGGCTCCTATCCAAGGACTATCAAAAATCAAACCAATAACATAACATGCCCGAGTCCAAGGACGCAATCCTCACAACCCATAGTTGCACGGTACAGTGTACTCCATGTTGTCTACATGGTACAACATACTCCGTGAACGAGAGTAATATTACCACATAGTTGTAGGTGCCTGAGTTACAAGCTCACCACCCCAACTAAATAAATTATCAACCATAGCCTGTCGTCTCAGATCTTGTTCGAGCAAGTCAATGTGGCAAATAGTCCAACACGCATCACAACAGAATCCAATGTGAACAGTGCTCTAGCACGGTCTGTTCATATACCATACCAAAATCAAGTGTGAGCGGATCTGGATAAATCCACAGACGTCATCATAGCTCCAGCACGATTTCACACACACAAATAGACAGCTGGCTCTATTTCTCACAACAGTAGTACTCAAAATCGAGTGCGATACGTAAAAGATGCAAAACAGAGTGAGAGGGCAATATCCTATCAAATCACTCGTCAATCAAATCATATTTCATAAAAACGTGCAATTTAATGCATACAGTCAAATCGTGAGCCAATCTATCATTTTAATTTCACAAAACCTTTTTTTCACATGTAAAACGTCGAGTTCATGCACTTTATGCATTTCAAAATTTTTCTAGGTTTAGGGGTATTTTCGTAATTTTTTCATATTTTGGTACTATCCAGAAATTTCATATCCATACTTTATACAGAATTTAAGTGTATGTAAATGATGATAAAAATACGTAAAGCTATCTCTAAGAGCTTGCAAAGATCCCTTACCTGGAATCACATTGATTGCTCTTTTCACTGTTTCTCGCTTTTTGTATATCAATCTATCTAGCTCCGTATATCTCTGGGAGCTACAGATAATTACCAATCACATCAATTTACCATGATATACTCTTTTTCACTTTTCTACAATTAATTTAACATATTAGGCCTAATTTACCCTTAGTGGGTCCAATTCCTCCTTAATGAGCCTAATACCCTCATCGTGCCACCTTAAGCCTTTCTAGCCTTTTGGATCGTTCATTTAATCATTTAAGATCATTAATTTTTCAATTCCAAACATACAGTAATTTATGAAATTAATCCGTAACTTACGCGATCAATTTCTAATTCATATACGATTAATTCTAATTTCGTATGAATATACAAGTTATAGTATGTGAAGATCACTGACCCGAATTTTCTCGATGGCACGTAAACTCAGACTCACTCGAACTCGTGTTTGTCACCTACCGTCGCGCTACACATTAATATATTTAAACCGATCAATTTCGGTCAAATATAAATTCAAACTAATTTTTCAAAAAATAAATTGATCAATTTTGACCGCTTACCAGTCTACTGTTGTGCCAGGGTAATCCTGAATTTTTTTTCTAAATTTTTTCTCTCGCCTACTAAACCGGTTCGGACCGGTTCAACCCCTTTCACACTGAACCGGTCTGAACTAGTTCAGGGAAAATTTCACCGTTATCGGCGTTTCCAGCCAGTTCTCGAGGCGATTTGGCCATCGTTCGACGCGTCTTGGCCTGGGGAGGCTTTGGCGGCTTGGCTCTGGCCAAATCGACACTGGTGCCGTCGAATCTCTCTTTTCTCCCTGCGGCCTTCTCCTCATCCATCTGCCTTCTCCGACGTTCCCACGGTGCATGACGGCGTCCAGTCGCCTCTTGCATGCCGGTCGTCCCTCGTCAGTCCCCTCTCGCATGCTCTCGCCAGTCGTGGCTCGTCAGAGGAAGGAAAAAAGGAAATCGGGTTTTGGTTCTCGGGTCCCTCGCGTTTTCGCTTCTGTTTCTTTTTTTTTTTTTTCAGATTTCTCTTTTTTTTCCTTAATATACTATATTACATTTTAATTTAATATATTATACTATAAAAATATCTTATAATATTATTATAATATTAATACAATAATAAAATATCTCTTATTATTATTTATTATTATAATAATATTATTACAATGTATTTTATGTACATTGATATCCGCACACACATGTACATATATATTATTTTTATTTCTTCAAATATATATGTTTGTCATATTTTATTTTTATTTCTCCGAAAATATATTTTTTCATATTTCCAAGATAAATTCCCAAAGTGGGGTAATTTTCGGGTTATCATTTTCAGACCAACTTCCCTTTTCGGACTCCCTATATTTTTATGTTCTGAATCCATATTTTCAATCGGTTTAACCTAATTTCATTTAGTTTATTCTGAATTTATCCAAGCTTTTATTTCGATATTTTAAAACTTATCGGTTTCCAATTATATCAGATGAACTCAAAATTGTATTATTTCTCCTTATTGATCAATATATCATAATTACATATTTCAAAATGATATATTCTTAAAGAAATAACACAAAGTTCGGGTCTTACATTTCCTTCCCCTTTAAAAAATTTGGTCCTCCAAATTAGAACCAAGTCAATCCTCGAATAACTCTGGATACTTCTCTCGCATCAAGCTCTCCAATTCTTACGTAACTTCCTCTGAAGTGTGGTACTGCCAAAGAACCTTAACCAGAGAGATCGTCTTGGATCGTAAGACCTTCTCCTTCCTGTCCACAATCGGAATCGACTTCTTTACATATGTCACATCCTTTGTGAGCTTTAACGGCTAATACTGAATCACATGTGCCAGGTTCGAATGGTACTTTCGAAGTATCGAAATGTGGAAGACGTTATGCACACTCGCTAACTTCGGTGTCAACGCCAACCTATAAGCCTTGTCTCCCACTCAATCCAAGATCTCAAATGGTCCAATGTAGCGAAGACTCAGCTTACACTTCTTCCCGAATCTCATAATCCTCTTAGAAGGAGATACTTTCAAGAATACCGACTCACCGACCATAAACTCTAAGGGTCTGCGTCTCGTGTCAACATAGCTCTTTTGCCTGCTCTGAGTTGTCCTCAATCTGTCACATATCAACCGGGCATCCTCAGAGGCTAGCTTTACCAAATTGGGAGCAAACATCTTCCGGTCACTCACTTCTTCCCATCCAATCGGAGATCGACACCTACGACCATATAGCGCCTCATACGGTGCGGAATTCGACTAATGGAAAATGTTCATCCCAAGAGCATCTAAAATCTATCACACAAGCTCTCAAAATATCCTCCAAAATCTGGATGGTTCTCTCTGACTTACCATCAGACTAAGGGTGGAAAGTTGCACTGAAGCTCAATCGAGTTCCTATGGCTTCCTGAAAGTGTTCCCAAAAGTGAGAAGTGAAGCGAGAATCCTTATCAGACACAATACTCACTAGAATACCATGTAGCCTTACAATCTCCCATACATATAAATTCGCCAACGCACTCAGAGTATCCGTAACTCTCATAGCTAAGAAGTGAGCTGACTTCGTCAATCTATCCATAATCACCCACATGGTATCATGGTTCCGTTGGGTCCTCTCTAAACCCATGATAAAATTCATGGTGATGAGCTCCCATTTCCATGTCGATATAGGTAGAGGCTGTAATAATCCTGTAGGCTTCTGACGTTCTACCTTAACCTGCTGACACATCAAACACTTGGCCACAAACTCCACCACATCCCTCTTCATTCTTGACCACCAATACACTTTTCAAAGATTCTAATACATCTTATTGCTCCCCAGATGCAACGTATAACGTGATGAATGAGCTTCAGACAAAATGAGTTTTCTCAACTCAGGATCATCGAGAACGCATACTCTGCCTCTGAATCTTAGTAATCCATCAGTGCTCAACTCAAAATCGACACTGGTACCTATCTGAATCTAATTAGCCATATCAACATAGAAGCGATCAATACGCTGAGCTTGTCTAATCCGGTCAATCAAATTCGGTTCCAATCTCAAACTAGCTATCACACAATATGTGTCAGTATCAGAAGATGCCACATTTAAACTGAGACTCGTAAACTGCTCTAGCAGCTTATGTTCCCTGATCATCATGTATGATACCATCCCAAGGCTCTTTTGGCTCAAAGCAACAACAACTACATTCACCTTGCCCGGATGATACATGATCTCACAATCATAGTCTTTCAGAAGCTCTAACTATCTACATTGTCTCATATTCAATTCTTTATGTGCAAACAAATATTTCAGGCTTTTGTAATCAGTAAATACCTGAAATTTCTCACTATACATATAGTGACGTCATATCTTCAGTGCAAACACTACGGCTGCCAACTCTAAATCGTGGGTTGGATAGTTCTTCTCATGGTCCTTAAGCTGTCAGGATCCATAAGCAACTACCTTCCCATCTTGCATCAATACACAGCCTAGTCCTTATCCTGAGGCATTCGTATATACAGAGAAACCTCCTGAGCTGATCGGAATGGTGAGAATTGGTGTGGTGGTCAGTCGCTGCTTCAACTCTCCAAAACTCTTCTCACATCTATCATCTCACTCAAATGCAACATTCTTTCGAGTGAGACGAGTCAAAGGAGTAGCTAATTTCAACAAGCCTTTTACAAACCGTCTGTATACCCAGCTAAGCCCAGAAAGCTCCTGATCTCAGTGACTATCTTGGGTCGTTCCCACTGAACTACTGCCTCTATCTTGGACGGATCAACAGACACCCCGTCCTTCGATACCACACGACCCAAAAATGTTATCTGTTCTAACAAGAAGTCACACTTACTGAGCTTGGCATATAGCTGCTTCTCTCGGAGGGTTTGCAGAATAATACTCAAGTGTTGCTCATGTTCCTCCCTGGACTTCGAATACACCAATATATCATCGATGAAGATGATCACAAATTGATCCAGGTATGGCTTGAACACATCCTTCATCAAAGCCATAAAAGCTGCAGGAGTATTCGTTAACTCGAAAGGCATAACCAAGAACTCATAGTGACCATAACGGGTAAGAAAGGCTGTCTTAGGTACATCTCCACTCCGGATCCTCAACTGATGGTACCTAAACCTCAGATCAATCTTGGAAAAGATTTGTGCTCCTCTAAGCTGATCCAACAGATCATCAATACGTGGAAAGGGGTACTTGTTCTTAGTGGTAGCCTTTTTCAACAACCGTTAATCTATGCACAGTCGAAGACTTCCATCATTCTTCTTAACAAATAAGACCGAAGCTCCCCAGGGCGAGACGCTCGGTCTAATGAATCCCTTATCTAACAGATCTTATAATTACTTCTTCTGTTTTAACAACTCAACTGGAGCCATTCTGTACGGTGGTTTGGATATAAACTCAGTACTAGGTACCAAATCAATACAAAACTTCATCTCTGTTGGTGGTAACCCTGACAAGTCATCCAGAAAGACATTCGAATACTCTCTGATCACTAGAATATCGGTCAATTTTGATTGTGCCTTATCCATGTCAACCACGTACGCAATAAAACCTTCAAAACAATATTCTGCAATCAATTTAATATTGCATTCTTATCATCATAGTAATATTCTTTTGATTGCCATAACTATTTCTTTTATATATACTCAGAAAAACTTTACAACATGTTTCTCAGGTAGAGAAAACATTATCGTTTTAGAATGACAATCTAAGATAACATGATTTGCAGCCAACCAATCTATTCCTAATATTACATCAAAATCAAACATACTTAACAGGATAAGATCGGTTGTCATACTCTTATCTCCTACCCTTAACTTACATTGCTTACACACATACTCAGTCATTTGACTACTTCCCATTGGTGTGCTAATTATCAACTTCTTACCTAAAGGTGTAGGTTTCACAAACTCTGATAATTTAAATGCACACGATGGTGATATGAATGAATGCGTTGTATCAGGATCAAATAGAGCTAATGCGTCAAGGTTAAAAATCAGAATTGCACATTTCACCACATCCGGTGAAGCATCTGCAGTGCCCTAGTCAAGCGCATACACTCTGCCTTGGCCGATGACTTACTTCCCCTTCTCTTCGACCGTGGCTCTCCTTCTCGAAACAGGAGTAACAGATGGAACTTTCTCTGGTTCCTTACCCCTCTGAGAAGACGCTTCAGCTGGCTCTGGGTAATCTCTCATCATATGCTCGATCTTACCACACCTAAATCATGCTCTTGACGTCCGATAACAAGGTCGGTTCCCATGGTACACTCCACAAAGTCTACACCAATTGGGATTAGGCTGGGGCCTCCAATCACAATACCCCGAGTTGGAGCTACTGTCGGATGCACATGGGGTCTAACTGCCCTACTCTGCGACTCATCAATCCTCTGTCGGCCACAAAAATGCCTCTTCCCCTCTCTGTGACCTCTATCATCACTAGACCTCTTTTGGTATCTATCTCTACCCTTACCACCCTTTCCAAGCTCTAAAACATGGAGCTTATAATCCTGCTCACATAACCGAGCCCGTCTAACAGCATCCTCATAAACTAAAATGTCAAGCGGGGCCAATCGAGCTTTATCGGTGGTCTCAGGTCCTCCGTAAATCTACGGACCTTCCTAGCTTCGTTGCCCATTGTATCGGGATCATATCTGTCTAGAGATGTAAACCGAGATTCATACTCGTCTACTGACATGCTTTCTTGGGTCAAACTCAGAAACTCTGTCTGTAGTTTTCACTGAGCTGTATCGGGAATGTATTGCCTCCAGAAGGCATCCATAAAGATCTCTCATGTCAGTTCTCGATATCTAACCATCAGAATAGACATAGCGGACATCCACCAATGTTTTGCCTCACCTGCCAACACAAAGGCCACAAAGGCCACTTTCTCTGTCGAAGTACACCGAAAAAACTAATAAAGCTTCTCCATCGTGTTAATCCATTCATCGGCCACTACCCGATCCTTAACTCCTCTAAATAATGGTAGCTGAAGCTTCTGGAATTGCCTCAGTCAATCTAGCTCACAATCATACCCCAGATCATCATTACCTTGTAGAGGTGCAACTAGAGGAGGTACGGGCTGAACAGGAGGAATCTGTGGTGGTTCAGGTCTCTGTGGTGCGAGTGCAGGCTGTGTAGGCCCAAGGGTCTCAGGTGTAGCTGTTGTAGCAGTTGGTGCAACTTGTCTTGCTGTACCCTGGGCACTGTCAAATTTAGCCATAAACTACCCCAATAATGTTACCACTGAATTAAGGCACCGCTCTAATCCCGAGTCGCGAGCGCCAGAAGTCTTAGATGGTTCTCGAGAAGTATGTCTAGATAAGGATCTACTTCGTCTCTCGGGTTTATCTCCGTGCCCTTGAGATCGAGAACTCTCTCCTCTACTATGATGTCTATCAGACATCTTGTCAATTTTCTATATATATAACACAAATTTTAGTGAAATCATAACCCGGTATACACAATTGTATCTAAACAAAACACATTGACAATGGGATGTAAACTTTCCTAGTTACTAACAACGACTCATATCAGACCAACTCGGCTCTGATACCACTTCTGTCACGACCCAAAATGCTTACATTTATATCAATACTTCCCACACATCACGACTACACATACTGATAGTTGGGCTATGAGTTGATGTTAGTCGATCACTCCCATATACTTTAATTCATTCACTTCTCATGCATCCATAATAAGAAGTTGTATTTGTAATAATTGACAAAACTTTAACATTGGTTTACATCCCAGTACTAATATAAATGCATCACTGTACTCTATCATATTTAGATATAAAATATTTCAAAAGTGTGTATACCTTTCACAATATGGTAACAACTGCTAGCGGAAGGAAAATATAAGAATCTACCATAGAGCTTTCAGAAGCACTAGGGCTAATCTGTGAAGGGATGAGAAAAAGGGGTGAGCTAACACGCTCAGCAAGGAATAATTGAAAGCATGTAGATAACCATACTATTTACGATGCTCATAATGTATGGTTTATGCCAAAAATCCATGGCATTCACAAAAACCTTATAGTAAAACACATAGCAATTTACTTCCAAAAACCCAAAGTCAAAACTCGTTCAGAGTAAAATATTTCTGTGCTTAGTATTGAAACTAACATTTAAATCATGTTCTCATTTCAAACGGTTTCATCAGAGAAGTCAAATCACAATTAGTTTTGTTATAGAAACCAACAAAAATAGGTGAGGTTAGGCAGGGAGCCACACAAATCTATAAGACATTTGGCCAAAGTCCGAGACCTCGAGCTATCACTAGCTAGGTGTGCAAGGGTATCTCAGAGTCCGAGGAGGGGATTAGTCTATCCATCGACTTCTATCGAAGGACTATCACAAATCAAAGCAATGACACAACATGTCTGAGTCCAAGGAAGCAATCCTCACAACTCATAGTTGCATGATACAGTGTACTCCATGTTGTCTACACGGTACAACATACTCCGTGAACTAGAGTAATATTACCACATAGTTGTAAGTGCTTGAGTCACAAGCTCACCACCCCAACCAAATAAATTATCAACCATAGTCTGTCGTCTCAGATCTAGTGCGAGCAAGTCAGTGTGACACACAGTCCAACATAAGGGTGTCACGACCCTTTTTATCCATTTCATCTATAAATCACTACAAATTTTCGCATTTTTCATTTCCTTACCCGGTCGTGAACAACCCTCACCAATAACAGTTGGGCTGTGAGTCAATAATAATCATCATTTACCATCCATTTCCAGTTAATCAAAAGCAATATCCTACATTTGAAAGTTAAATCATATGCTTATACATGACATATTTTCTAACATTTACATCCCCCATATTACAATTCAAAACGGTTACTATGCCTTTACATGTTTATATACAAAAAGAATCTCTGTGTGTATACCTCTTTGCGATGGAGAGTAGCGGACGTCCCAATACAACGCCTCAGTCCTCATTGGGCTCCTATGTACGCTTTGTAGGGGAAAATAGAGGGATGAGCAACCATACGCTCAATAAGGCAATAACGCAAGCATGGTAGATAACTACCCTATCTACGTGCTTATAATGTCATGGCATAAAATCATTTGTATTCAGAGCATGAAGAAATAATAAAACTATTCCTTATGTATATACATATATCATGTATTGAAAACATGCAATTAGGCATGTAAAACATGGAAAGATCAACATGTAAAACCTCTCATGCTCATCAACATGACATGCCTTATGTCATCACTTTCTCAAAAATGTCAATTCTCATCACAAGTAGAAATATCATTTCTTTAAACATAATCCCACAAGGCTCGACCCCTCCCTCGGCTCTACCCTGGACAACACAGTCATACTCAGTGTACAAAATCATGTGATATCATGTGAGACAGGCGGTTACTATTTACATCAAGGACTATGTTGGCCAACAATGTCATAATCATCCCAGACCACATGGATCCCGGTGTGCGGGGCATCATGCTGGAATGAAGGTGGGTTAGTTCTTTGTCAGACTTTTCAAATCACATCACCACCATGCGGTACAACGTACTCCATGTGATATACACGGTACAACGTACTCCGCGGACCCATATCATGGTTGGGGGTGCCTGCCATAGGACTTATCTACCCCATGCCATGTGTAACCTATACAGTCTCAAGCGCACGTGGAAGCATTTCGTTTTAATGTAAGAGAGCCTCCCCATTGAACCAAGTCTCCCCGCCTCAATGGGCTTAAGGATGTTAGGCTTAAGGATCTTACCAATGTAAGAGAGCCTCCCTACTGAACAGAGCCTCCTCGCCTTAATGGGTTTAAGGATGTTGGGCTTAATGATCTTACCAACGTAAGAGAGCCTCCCCACCGAACAGAGCCTCCCCACCTTAATGGGCTTAAGGATGTTGGCTTAAGGATCTTACCATCTCCACGGCTCATACATACCACAGTGTGAAAATCCAGTGCGAGCGAAGCTCTAGCACGATTTCATGACATTAGAAAACAATCAGAATCAAGTGCGAGCGAGGCTCTAGCACGATTTAACTCATATGAGTACGATAAATGGCTCTATTTTGACAAAACATTCTCGAAAGTAAAAGTAACACCTCACTTGTGCTATTTCACAAAATCATGAAATCATTAGCCAGCCTATCCGTTAATTTTGCTTAAACCAAAACAATGTATTTCATAAAACATGTCAAAACATTTGACATATGTAATTATTAGCCTTACTATCCCATTTGTAAGAATCACTTCAAACCAAATCATTTACATACATACTTGCAGTCATTCACATATACCATCAATCACTCTTTCTAGATAATCATGCATTTATAAAGCCCTACATTCACTTACAAAATACGAGTAACTATCTCTATATACTCATAAAATTCCCTTACCTGAAAATCGCGTCGAATAATTTTCCTCTTCTTTAGAGCTGCTTATTTGTGCAGTTTGATTCGTCTCTAATGAACTCTCCGGGACTACACAAAATTATATATCACATCAATTTGGTCCAATATGACGCAACCCTTGCGTTTACTATAATCGATTTGACTTATAGTTTCCGTCAATACTTGTAAAACCCCATTTTGATTGCTCTACTTATCTCTCGAGAGTCCATTGATTTACACTAAATCGATATTTAAGCTCATAGTGTCTCTAGTTCGTCATTTACTTCACTATGACATTTTGTCAAACATCTTATATACTTATTCACTTAACTTGGCCAATCTAACAATGTAGCTTCATTCTAACATCTTAAAACCCTACATATCACTTCACTAACACCTTAGCATATCCCATTTATCATCAACTCAACCATATCACACTTTCTCGCACTAGACTCATTCTAGGTCATACTTGTTCCATTACATTCTAGGTAGTTTCAATAATTAATATACACATCAATCAACTCAAAATCAATAACTAGATATATGTACTTGGGTTGGTGTATTAGAAACTCACCTAGATTGATTTTCTTCTTGCTACAAATAAAAACACTCCTTTACTTCTTTAATCCTACCAATGAAGTATTGATTTCAAGCTATATTGTTCTTCTATTTATAGTGAACAACTTTGCTCTAATAGCTTTTTCTCAAATCTTTGTGAAAATGGGATGGTTCTAAAGAGAAAAAGCTAGGTTTAAGATTGAAAATGGAAGGATAACTTATTTCCCGTGAAAATACAGACCCAACTGCTCCATTTTTATAAAAATGACATTAATAGATCGATCTGCATAGGGTGGAGATCGATCTGGCCTTGCTTAAATCCTTCAGTTTATCGATATTTCAGGGTAGGGGATCGATCTGTTGAATGCATGAGATCGATCTGCCATATTGCATGAGATCGATCTGCACAATGGAATAGGATCAATTCGTTTCAGGCTGAGAGCTTAGGAGATCGATCTAGTCCAACCTGAGGCCAATGAAGATCGATATGCTTGAGTGAGGGATCGATCTTCCTCTTTCAGAATGCTTGGCATTATGTTTCCCAGGCGATGAGATCGATCTCTCCTTGCATGAGATCGATCTGGCTTTCATCCTACACCCTCTTCGCTGCAAATTTCTCATTTAAACTCATACTCAATCACTTCAACACTCATTTATCAATCCATTTACACTTAGAACTCAAAAGCACTTATTTCTTGTAATTCATATGTAATGTAACTTGTTTGTACATCAACTAATCATATACATTACATAAAAATTTAAGGGTCTTACAGAGGGCTCCAGCACGATATTAATCACACATCACAACAGAATCCAATGCGAGCAGTGCTCCAGCACGGTCTATTCATATGCCATACCAAAATCAAGTGCGAGCGGATCTAGATAAATCCACAGACCTCATCATAGCTCCAGCACGATTTCACACATACAAATAGACAGCTGGCTCTATTTCCCACAACAGTGGTACTCAAAATTGAGTGCGATACGTATAACAGTGCAAAACAAAGTGAGAGGGCAATATCCCATCAAATCACTCGTCAATCAAATCATATTTCACAAAAACGTGCAATTTAATGCATATAGTCAAATCGTGAACCAGTCTGTCATTTTAGTTTCACAAAACCTCTTTTTCACATGTAAAACATCGAGTTCATGCACTTTATGCATTTTCAAATTTTTCCAGGTTTATGGGTAATTTTGTAATTTTCCATATTTGGGTACCATCCAGAAATTTCATATTCATACTCTATATGGAATTTAAGTGTATGTAAACGACGATAAAAATACGTACAACTATTTCTAAGAGCTTGCAAAGATCCCTTACGTGAAATCACGTCGATTGTTCTTTTCACTTTTTCCTGCTTTTTGTATATCAATCTATCTGGTTCCGTTTATATTTTCGAGAGCTGCAGATATTTACTAATCACATCAATTCACCCCCGATATACTTCTTTTTCACTTTTCTACAATTAACTTAACATATTGGGCTAATTGCTCCTTAATGGGCCTAATACCCTCATCGTGCCACCTTAAGCCTTTCTAGCCTTTTGGATCGTTCATTTAATCATTTACGATCATCAATTTTTTTAATTCCAAACATACAGTAATTTATACGAAATTAATCAGAAACTTACGCGATCAATTTCTAATTCACATACGATTAATTCTAATTTCATATTAATATACAAGTTATAGTATGTGAAGATCACTTACCCGAATTTTCTCAACGACACGTAAATCGAGGCTTACTCGAACTCGTGTTTATCGCCTACCATCGCGCTACACATTAATATATTTAAATCGGTCAATTTCAGATAAATATAAATTCAAACTAATTTTTCGAAAACTAAATGGATCAATTTTGATCGTTTACCTGTCTACTGTTGTGCCAAGGCGAAATCGAATTTTTTTTCCAATTTTTTCTCTCTCTTTTTTCTCTCTCCTACTGAACCAGTTCAGACTGGTTCAACCCCTTTCACACTGAACCGGTTTAGGAAAAATTTCGTCGTTGCCAATGTTTTCGACCGGTTCTCCAGGCGATTCGACCACCGTTCAACGTGTCTTGGCCTAGGGAGGCTTCGACTGGCTTGGATCGGGCCAAATCGACGCCGGTGCCGTCGAATCTCTCTTTTCTCCCCACGGCCTTCTCCTAGTCGATCTGCCTTCTTCAGTGGTCCCAGGCGTGTGACGACGACCTGTATCCTCCTATGTGCCGGTCGTCCCTCATCGGTCCCCTCTCTCACGCTCTCGCCGGTCGTGGCTCGCCAGAGGAAGGAAAAAGGGAAATCGGGTTTTGGTTATCGTGTCCCTCGCGTTTCGCTTCTGTTTCTTTTTTTTTTTTTCAGATTTCTCTTTTTTTTCCTTAATATAGTATATTACATTTTAATATAATATATTATAATATAAAAATATCTTATAATATAATTATAATAATAATACAATAATAAAATATCTCTTATTATTATTTTTATTATTATAATAATATTATTATTACAATGTATTTTATGTTCATTGATATCCGCACACACATGTACATATATATTATTTTTATTTCTTCAAATATATATGTTTGTCATATTTTATTTTTATTTCTTCGAAAATATATTTTTTCATATTTCCAAGATAAATTCCCAAAGTGGGGTAATTTCCGGGTTATCATTTTCGGACTAACTTTTCTTCTTGGACTCCCTATATTTTTGTGTTCTGAATCCATATTTTCAATCGATTTAACCTAATTTCATTCGGTTTATTCCGAATTTACCCAAGCTTTTATTTCGATATTTTAAAACTTATCGATTTCCAATTATATCAAATGAACTCAAAATTGTATTATTTCTTCCTTATTGATCAATATATCATAATCACATATTTCAAAATGATATATTCTTAAAGAAATAACAAAAAGTTCGGGTCTTACAGAAACTCTCTCAAACCCTCTCTACATTACTCTCTAGTAACCTTATTCGTAGCCTTGCTCAGCCTTCTACCACAGCTGCCACTGAACTCATTCTTTAGAGTCTGCTCTAGTCTTCCTCTCTACCACCTCTCAGCACATCCCGTTCCACTGGTTTACAATGTTTCCTCCACATAACAAATAACATTTACATTTTGGAGACTTCAATGGGGAGGAACAATTGCATTTAGCAGAATATCTTCAACCTTCAATATGTCGAAAAACATTGATAGCTCTACTAGAAGTCAAGATATTCATGCCCCAATCTATATTCAATAATTGTGTTGGCTCTATCGAGAGGGGGGTGAATCGGTTTTCTAGTATTAATGGCAAATTTAAAATGATTTGAGCTTAATTAACAAATAATGAATAAACAATATAATGTAATGAAAAGAATTAAAGTAAGATAAGGAAGAGAATATCAAACACAGTAGTTTATAGAGGTTCGACCAATCTCTTGCCTACGTCCTCTCTCATTGACCTTCTTGTCAAGAGCTTTCTTTCTCACTTTCAACGAAAGTTACACACTCCCTTTTTCAGGTTAAGGAATAACCTCTCTACCCTTTTTAAACATAGATGTATTCACCCTTTTACAAAGTTTATCTCACTGAGGAATAATCCTCTTAACTCTTAAAGATAGGATGAATACAATATCAAGCTTTTAATGTGGGTAGGACAAATACAGCTTTTGCACACAAGCTTATACAACAAACTCAATAAATGAGGATTGAAGACAAATGGAATGAAAGAATTAAACTCTTGAGAATATACAGAATGTGCAGTAATGGTGTCTTTTTCCTCAGTGTCTTCAATACTTGATTATATACTGAAGGATTGGTAGTTGGAGCATTTAATGCTATTTTTCCCGTTGAGATTTTTGCAGAAATAGCCGTTGGGTACCTCCAGTAGAATGCCAGATCGATCTGCCATCTTGACCAGATCGATCTCTTAGTTATAATTCTTGCAAGATCAAGGCAAAATGAAGCAATGAGATCGATCTCATATATGAGCAGATCGATCTCACAATTTGAAAATATTAAAGAAGATCGATCTGTCGAATAGGCAGATCGATCTTCCAATCTCTCTGTTTGAGGCAGGATCGATCTATAGATCGATCTGACCAAGTATTCTCGTAGTGATGAGATCGATCTCTTATCAACCCAGATCGATCTCATGAGCTCTCTGTTTGAGTATAGATCGATCTTACAGATCGATCTACTTCCTTTACCTTTGTTTTAGGGGAGATCGATCTCTTCCTAGTCCAGATCGATCTTCTCAATATCCTGTATTAGGCAGATCAATCTCATAATCCTTATAGATCGATCTTAGCTTCCTCAATACCTTTGTACAGGTTCAAACCTTAGCAGATCGATCTCATGTCTCCATGAGATCGATCCTCATCCTAGAAAACCCAGGAGATCGATCTCTCATATCACCAGATCGATCTCTCATCTCCAGGAACTTAAGTTCTAGTACTGATAACCCCTAAACATGTTTTTATATCATCTTTATATTATTGAATTCACTTGTTTTGTCATTTCAAAATATATTAACTCAACAATCTCCCCCTTTTTGATATGACAAAACCTATTCAATAAACATGTTTAGTTACCTATTTGTATTGTGCACAAACTCCCCCTTTTTGTAAGCTCCCCCTTTCTTTTAGCTTTTGACCTCTTGACTTTCTTAACTCTCCCTCATTTTAATCATTTCTTTAAACCATTAGACATGTTTCTTTAACGTATTTAAAGCCATTTAAAACATGTTTTCTTATTCTTCTCCCCCTTTTTGTCATATCAATGGCACTAAAGGTTTAAACAGAGCAATTTAACGTCCAACACACTGTTCAGTTCAAAATAGTAATTCATTATAGAATATGCAACAATAACTAACATATCATTCCATTCAAGTAAATACGGTTCTCAAACAACAACTAGTAATTTCAAAACATTAGCCAAAATAGTCCTATTAACTAAGTCCTAAGGTGGAGGAGGGAATCGATCCATAAGGTCCTCAACGTGAGTACGGGTGACCTGAAACTCATCATACATCGCCTGCTGAGTGGCATGAAGGTTTGCAAAACCTTCATCTATCTTTCAGTTTAGCTCCATGATCATTGTCACAATCGATTCCATGCCAGCAGGTGATGGGACAGGTGCAGAGGGCTGAGCAGTCGTTGACGATGGACCCTCAGTAGGTGCAGCAGGTGGAGCAGTGGGCTCATCTGAGGGATCTTCCTCCATGGCTGCTACAGGCTGCTGTTCCTGCTTTTTCTTCCAATCCCCTCGGAAGTCCTTGTAATACCCCATGTGGTGAAGTGTCCCGATGTTTAAGACGCTCTTTGGGGAGGGCACTTCACCTGTTTCACAGCTACAATCCACTCCAAGTCGTTGTAGAAGATACGTCAGCGGTTGTGGAAAAACAATCGTGGAAGCTTGCCCGCGTACGATCTTCAACCAATCTTCATAGATGAAATGAATAAGATTGGGTTTTTGGCTTGTGGAGTGAATGTGGTGGAGCCAGAAACGATCTAACCTGCTAACGGTAGAGTGTCGGGTACCGAAAGGGCGGAGGTTCCACGAAATGATAAGGTGGAGTAACCTTGGGTGCATCGGCAGGTTACTTGCCTTATCATTGGGAAGGGCAAACTCTAGAGGGACTTCTTCCTCCTCATCAGTCAATCCCTCATCTCTAATGTGAAATGCTTGGGCTAAAATGGAGGTATCTATAGGGATTGACTTACCCATGACATACGTTTTAAACTTAAGAATTTTGCAAGCATCACCAGGGTCAAAGATGAGTTCGACATTAGAAAAGAATGCCCTGATGATGTTTGGGGGTTCGGGAGTATTGATTTTGAGAAATTGAAGCCACCCAAATTCTTCAAATTTGGGTAGATAAGAAAAATCAATACGGTTTAAGAAGGAAAAATCAATGGTTCGCCAATGTTTTATTGGCATGGTCAAAAAATACTCTTCATATCTCTTCCTTTTTGTAGGCGTTTTAAAACACCTGTTAAAGGTAGTGACTGAAGAGGGAGGGATGGATTGGGAAGAGGACCCTTGATCTACACTAGGTCGAGGAGGTTTTTGGCTTACTCTCTTAAGTCTAGGCATTGTTCTAGACACTGGAACTGCTCTAGATGATTTTAAAACTAGTTCACTAAAAACTAACCAATGGAACAGTAGCTAGATTTAACCTAGAGAGAAATTGAGCACTTAACTAAGAATTTTTGAGAAAAATTTAGCAATGTTGGTTACTAGAACGATAAACGAAGAAAAATTTTGACGAATACCTTACCGAGATCGATCTGGAGGGAAGAATCGAGGGCTGTGGTGCGACAGGGGTTTAGGGATTTGAAGATTTGAGATTTTTGAAATTTGGAGATTTTGAGTAGTTTTTATAGTCCAGGGCACAGAAGATCGATCTGTCGAGGCGACAGATCGATCTGTCATTTCCAAAAGGTTGAAGAGATCGATCTGTTGTACCACAAGATCGATCCTTAGAATATAGAAGCTTAATGAAATCGATCTGTCGTGTGCCCAGATCGATCTGTTGTTTGACAGAGGCTTAAGAAGATCGATCTGCCAAATGTATAGATTGATCTGCTGTTTAACAAAGGCTTAAGGAGATCGATCTTATGGGTGAGAAGATCGATCTGCCTTGCTTAACCTTTATGCTTTAGGCTTATTTGAAGTATGGAGATCGATCTATATTGATAGGAGATCGATCTCTCATACTTTTTGCCCAGAAAAATCATTGAAAAACTCTTTTAAAAACAACTTGAAATCAAGGTTTTGAAGCATATACATCTTAAGGAACATTCATGAGTCCTAATTCACCTCTAAGGACACAAAACCTATCTCTATCAAGAGGTTTGGTGAATATATCAGCTATTTGATGTAAAGTGTCAATATACTCTAGAATTATATCTCCCTTTTGAACATGGTCTCTAAGGAAATGGTGCGTAATCTCAATGTGCTTAGTTCTAGAGTGTTGAATAGGATTTTTAGATAGATTGATGGCACTGATATTATCACATCTAATAGAGACTTGTTTCATGTCAACACCATAGTCTTTCATTTGTTGTTTAATCAACAACACTTGAGCACTACAACTACCTGTTGCTATGTATTCAGCTTCAGTTATGGACTGAGCCACACTATTTTGTTTCTTAGAGAACCAGGAGATTAATCTATTCCCTAAGAATTGACAAGTACCTGAAGTACTTTTCCTATCTATTTTGCATCCCCCAAAGTCTGCATCCGAAAATGCATGAAGTGTAAAAGTGGAGTCCTTGGGGTACCAAAGTCCTAGAGAAGGAGTGTCCTTAAGGTATCTAAAGATCTTTTTGGTTGGTAATAAGTGTGATTCCCTATGAGAGGATTGAAATCTAGCACAAAGGCATACACTAAATAAAATATCTGGTCTACTTGCAGTTAAATAGAGCAATGAGCCAATCATAGACCTATAGAGTTTAGTGTCTACACACTTACCACTTTTATCTTTATCAAGCTTGATGTTGGTGTCCATTGGAGTTGCTTGAGGTTTGCAATTGTCCATTCCAAATCGCTTGAGCAAATCCTTAGTATACTTTGCTTGATTGATGAAGGTTCCATCCTTTGTTTGCTTCACTTGAAATCCTAAGAAGAAAGTGAGCTCTCCCATCATGCTCATTTCAAATTCACCTCGCATGATCTTAGCAAACTCTTGGCATAAAGATTCATTAGTTGATCCAAAAATAATATCATCTACATACACTTGAACAACTAGTAAATCCTTATTTTTATTTTTGATAAATAAAGTGGTATCTACTTTTCCTCTTGAAAATCCTTTTTCTATTAAGAATTTTGACAACCTTTCATACCATGCTCTAGGAGCTTGTTTCAAACCATAGAGTGCCTTAGATAGTTTGAAAACATGTTCAGGAAATTCATGATTTTCAAAGCCGGGAGGTTGTTCAACATACACTTCTTCATTAATGAAACCATTCAAGAACGCACTCTTTACATCCATTTGATATAACTTGAAGTTTTTATAGCATGCAAAGGCAAGAAACATTCTAATAGCTTCTAATCTAGCTACCGGTGCATAAGTTTTATCATAGTCTATTCCTTCTTCTTGTCTATAACTTTGTGCAACTAATCTAGTCTTGTTTCTTATGATCACACTATTTTCATCCATCTTATTCTTGAATATCCATTTAGTTCCAATTATAGAGTGATCACTAGGCCTAGGAACTAGTTTCCACACTTTGTTTCTCTCAAATTGATTTAATTCTTCTTGCATTGCTAAGAACCAATTATTATCATCTAAGGCTTCATTGACATTTTTAGGTTCTATTTGAGATACAAAGGCTATATATTGACACATGTTCCTTAGAGATGATCTAGTTCTAACTCCAAGGGTTGGATCTCCTACTATTTCACAATCTTTTACATATCCTAATTCTCTTCGTGCTCTAGACTCTCTTTCTAATATCTCTATTTCTTCTTCATCTTCTTTATTTAAGTCAAGTTTTTCTAATAAATCTTCTTCTAAGTTTGGAACTTCCTCTAAATTTTCATCAAATATTCCAACATCCTCATCATTGGTTGAATCTTTAGATAAATCATTTGATTCATCAAATATTACATGAATTGATTCTTTAACCATCAATGTTCTTTTGTTATATACTCTATAAGCGTTTGAATTCAGTGAATATCCTAGAAAAATTCTCTCATCACTCTTGGCATCAAATTTTCCTAAATTATCTTTCCTATTGTTTAAGACAAAATATTTGCAGCAAAAAGGATGGAAGTAGCTAATGTTAGGCTTCTTACCTTTGTAAAGCTCATAAGGAGTTTTCTTTAGCATGGGTCTAATCATAGCTCTATTAATGATATAGCAAGATGTGTTTATAGCTTCAGCCAAAAAATATTTTGGTAAATTATTTTCACACAATATGGTTCTAGCCATTTCTTCCAATGTTCTATTTCTTCTCTCAACTACTCCATTTTGTTGTGGTGTCCTAGGGGCTGAAAAATTATAGCTAATTCTTTGATCATTGCAATGCTCATCAAATCCTATATTTTCAAACTCCTTGCCATGATCACTTCTAATACTAGTTATTGTGTATCCTTTTTCATTTTGAGTCACTTTTGTATAAGCTATGAATTTTTCTAAAGCTTCATTTTTCACTCTAAAAAAGAACACCCAAGTGAACCTAGTATAATCATCAACTATTACAAATCCATAATGTTTCCCACCTAGACTTGTTGTTCTAGTTGGTCCAAAAAGATCTAGGTGGAGTAATTGAAGAGGCCTAGTGGTAGATACACTATTTTTAGGCTTAAATGTTGTCCTTTTATGTTTTCCTTTAACAGATGCTTCGCATAGTTTGTCATAATCAAAGGACAACTTAGGTAATCCTATAACTAGATCTTTTCTAGCTAACTTGGATAACACATGCATGCTAGCATGACCTAGTCTTCTATGCCACAACCAAGGTTCTTTTTCTTTGTCTACCATTAGGCATATGTTTTCATTCTTAAGTTCATTAAGATAGACAATGTATATATTACCTTGCTTATGGCCTAGGAAAAGAACTTTATTTGACTTAGGATCTATAACATGACATTTCATGCAATCAAAAATTACTTTGTAACCTTTGTCACAAAGTTGACTTATGCTTAGTAAGTTATGCTTTAGACCCCTAACAAGTAATACTTTTTCTAATGAAAAATAGTCATTACCTATTGAACCACTTCCTTCAACTTGGCCTTTGGAGTTGTCCCCAAAAGTGACTTCTCCACCAACCTTTGATTTAAATGAGTTGAAGTGGCTCCTCTCACCCGTCATGTGCCTTGAGCATCCACTATCCAAGTACCAAGCTCCCTTTGTTTTAGCTTTGTGGCAATGGTCAATCACCTATAATCAAAATTCAAACTTATGTCTTAGGTACCCAAATTCTCTTGGGTCCTTTGAGGTTAGTGAATGCAATTCTTGATCCCTTTGGGATCCATTTTACCAATGCATTAAAATCTTTTGAGTTAATTACTTCTTTTGGAACCCACATTCTTTTTACTATTTTTCCCTTAAGAGTGGTCATCTTCATATTGCAATTATGTGATGCATGTCCCTTTCTATTACAATATGAACAAGTAGTTGAAGATTTATTTATGCTCTTTCTAGCAATGAATCTTTTGAAATGAGTCTCTCTACTTTTTGCATTATATCCTAACCCATTTTTATCAAAGAATGCCCTTTGAGTTTCTAGCATGTTATCTAATTTTTGTTGACCCATATAGAACCTATTAAAAGAATTATGTAAGTTGCTATTTTTTTCTTTTAGGTCACAAATTTCAAGATTTGTAATTTCTAATTTCTTTTCACATTCTAATTTGTCCTCTAGCATAACTCATTTTCTTTCTTCAATTTACATATTATTTCTTATATTTCATACTCATGCATTCATATTCCAATGCAAGATCATCAAAGGCATCTTGCAATTCATCAAAAGAGTATTCATTGAGGTTTGAAGTTACCTTTTCATCCTTAATAGCCATGAAGCATAAGTTAGTAATGTCCTCATTTGAATCATCATCGGAGCAGTCACTGTCGCTCCATGTAGCCACTATTGCCTTCTTTTTGTGGAACCTATCATTGGACCTTTTAAGAAGAGGGCAGTTAAACTTAATGTGTCCTGGTTTTTTACATTCATAACACACAATTGTATCTTTTCTACCTACCTCTTCTTGATCTCTCTTGTGGTTTCTCCTATTACTACCACTTGCTTTCATTCTCATGAATTTGTTAAATCTCTTGGCAAACATTGTCATCTCAAGATCTTCTTCACTACCACTCTCATTTTTATTTTCCTCTTGAGTAGTAGATTTTAGAGCAACTCCCACTTTCTTGGGTGGCTCTTCATTTCTTCTCAACTTCATCTCATAAGTGAGTAGTGATCCTATTAATTCATCTAGTGACAATGTGTGAGGGTCCTTGAATTCCTCAATCGCAGTCACTTTAGCTTCCCATGACTTAGGTAGACTATTTAATATTTTCTTGACCATTTCTATATTAGAGTATATTTTTTCTAATGATTTTAATCCATTAATTACATCAGTGAATCTAGTGAACATATCACTGATTGACTCTCCATCTTTCATCCTAAATAGCTCATAGTCATGTGTGAGCATTCCTACCTTAGTCTCCTTTACTTGGGTTGTACCTTCGTGAGTTATTGCCAATTTGTCCCAAATTTGTTTGGCATTGTCACAACCAGAGACTCTATTATATTCATTTGGCCCTAAAGCACAAAAAAGGGTGTGCATGGCCTTAGCATTTAGTTGAGCACATTTAACATCATTTGAATCCCATTCATCTTCTTCTTTAGGGATATCTCTTCCCTCTATTCTTTTTGTAGGGATTTGAGGTCCTTTAGTGATAATCCTCCATACTTCATAATCATTTGCTTGAATGAATAACATCATCCTAATCTTCCAATAAGCATAATGTTCCCTATTG
Organism: Firmiana major; assembly: GCA_033439115.1. Taxonomy (NCBI): domain Eukaryota; kingdom Viridiplantae; phylum Streptophyta; class Magnoliopsida; order Malvales; family Malvaceae; genus Firmiana; species Firmiana major. The sequence goes on along the minus strand of CM065898.1, from coordinate 77,811,421 downwards.
AACATAGGAGGCCTAACCGTAGAACGCCCCTCTCCTACTAAGCTAGTTGCTATATTGTTGTGAGCCATTAGATCGTTTCTCACTCTTAGGAAGTTATTCCTATGTGATCAAAGAGTCCTAGCTCTGATACCAATTGTTGGCTCTACCGAGAGGGGGTGAATCGGTTTTCTAGTATTAATGACAAATTTAAACTGATTTGAGCTTAATTAACAAATAATGAATAAACAATATAATGTAATGAAACGAATTAAAGTAAGATAAGGAAGAGAATATCAAACACAGTAGTTTATAGAGGTTCGACCAATCTCTTGCCTACGTCCTCTCTCCTTGACCTTCTTGTCAAGAGCTTTCTTTCTCACTTTCAACGAAAGTTACACACTCCCTTTTTCAGGTTAAGGAATAACCTCTCTACCCTTTTTAAACAAAGATGTATTCACCCTTTTACAAAGTTTATGTGAGATCTGAGAATTTCAGACACATTTTATTGATGTAATAATAATTTGAAAAGTAATGTATTGAGCTAAGTGAATTGTGGGAATGATAATTGGAGATTTATATGTTAAGTGTTAAAATAAATGTGAAACTATGAGGACAGATCGATCTGAGAGAAGGAGAGATCGATCTGGTGAGTTATAAACGACAAAGAAGGAGAAATTTAAGGAGCAGATCGATCTGGGAGAAGGAGAGATCGATCTGGTGAGTTAAAAATGACAAGGAAGGAGGAATTTAAGGAGCAGATCGATCTCCAATGGAAGAGGATCGATCTCCTTATGATTCTGTTTGAGAGAAGATCGATCTCATGAGGAAGAGATCGATCTCCAAATGGTTCTGTTTGGGAGAAGATCGATCTCCTTAGGAGCAGATCGATCTCATAAAGCCATAAAGAGATCGATCTCACCCCTCGACAGATCGATCTCCTAGGCATAAAATTGCCCAGATCGTCCCTAAAATTCAAACGCAGATCGATCTCACCCCTCGACAGATCGATCTCCTACCTCCAGTCTATATAAGGAACCCCTGTTTTTCTCCTGTAAACTCACTTTCTCTCTCTTCCAAACCCATTTCCACCGAAAACCTAACTTTCTCACTCATCCAAATCACCCATTTTCGACCGAATCAGAGGTTGTGGCAAGAAGGAAAGTTGTTCCTCATCAAAGGGAGAACAACATACTTGGAAATCGAAGGACAAATCGGATCGAGGCGTGGGTTGTGCGTCTCACAAGCTTTGGGTAATTTCTAAACCTCGATCTTGATATTTGAGATCATTTTGATGATATTGGTGGTTGTCATTGCGTTGAAATAGTTGAGAAATGATTAGGGATTGATGAAATTGCAATGTAGTTGGAGTAATGTAGATATTTGGTAATTTTGAGAATTTGTGCTATAAATGGAAATATAGACAATGTGGTGAATTAGCGTAGTTGATTTAACATGAGAAATGTAGAACGTTGAGATGTTGTGAATGTGAGTGTAGTTTGGGGTATAGTTACGAGAATCAAGAGATTTGAGGAGTTATGAGCAATTATGCTCGGTTTTGAGAATTGAGGTTTATGAGATAATTGAGTATTGATGTTTTAACATCGTTTGGACAGCTCGGGAGTTCCAGAGTGGAATGCGAGGCTAGTCCGTGATACGGGGGAAACGATTGCACTATACGAGGTGCAAAGAGGTAAGGGAAATCTAAACCATTTGTGTATGTGATTTGTAAACTATTATAGCATGATTTGTGGTTTATAAAACAAGCATGTTGAGTGTTGTGTTGAGATTTAATTGCACACGATTTTTATAGCCTGTTGGAGCCCATAATTTTATGAGTTTATATGCTGAGTGTGAAATTGCTTTATAAACCGTTGAATTTTGTGTGAGTAATGAATTGGGCTCTACGTTAAGGTAATGTCGAGATTTGAGAAATGTGTGCGTGTTTTGCCGGTTGAAACTCGGTTTTATTACGTTTTGTGTTGAGTACAAAACGATTTTCAATTGAGTTTTATGAGTGAAAAACCCCTATGAGTTCTACGTGAAGGCAAACCAGTCTTATGTGATAAGACTTAGGTGTGTAGTGGTGAGTACACACCGGGCATTGCTCTGGTAGCACGTAAGCCCGATTTCTTCTCCGTTCTGGTAACGTGAGAATAACCTATTCTGTGGCTATGCCACGTATACTTGGTGGCCGTTGCCACGTGAGAAACCCCATTGGTGGCCGTTGCCACGTGATACCCTATTGGTGGCCGTTGCCACGTGATACCCCATTTGGTGGCCGTTGCCACGTGAGAAACCCCATTGGTGGCCGTTGCCACGTGATACCCTATTGGTGGCCGTTGCCACGTGATACCCCATTTGGTGGCCGTTGCCACGTGAGAAACCCAATTTGGTGGCCGTTGCCACGTGAAACCCTATTCTGTGGCTGTGCCACTTGTGAATTCAAATCAGTGGCTTTGCCACGTGAGATAGTGGCTACTCCACGTGTGAATTCAAATCAGTGGCTTTGCCACGTGAGATAGTGGCTATGCCACGTGTGAATTTAAATCAGTGGCTTTGCCACGTGAGATAGTGGCTATGCCACGTGTGAATTTAAATCAGTGGCTATGCCACGTGTGTTTAGTGGCTGTGCCACGTGCATTACTATTTCAGTGATTTTATTCACGTGCATTGAGAAAGCGTTTATCGCATTATTTTCACATGCTTTGTTATTGCTCTAGAGTGAGCCTTTTTACTTCATGTTTTCACATGATTTGAGACATGAGAATGTCGTTTTGAGTACTTTCATGCTATGGTTTTCAAATGAGTTTCACATACAAATAAACATTTTGTGATGTGCATTTTGGTTTATGAAATGAGTTCCTTACCCCCTTTACTGAGCGATTTAGAAGCTCACCCTGTTTTCTTTCCCCCCAGAGTTCTTCAAGTGAAAAAGGATCTCCCTGCGACGTACATAGTAGTGGCTAGTAGAGGATTCGAGCTCCAGGCCATATATATTGTATCTTGAGGTATATTTTATCTTTTCATGTACCCAGACTATTATTGTAATTGCAGACACTTGATGTATATCATTGTATGGGATGTATTAGGATTAATTAACTTGTAATCGGGTAATGGGTATAATACAATATTTATTATATCATGATGAGATCCTGAGGAATGATACTTATGATGATGTATGACACTGCACAGGAATGCACCTTTAACTGTGAATTAATGAGTAAAAAGTTTTAAATTTGCCCTATTTTTCACATTTTCGGGGCGTGACAGTTTATCTCACTGAGGAACAATCCTCTTAACTCTTAAAGATAGGATGAATACAATATCAAGCTTTTAATGTGGGTAGGACAAATACAGCTTTTGCACACAAGCTTATACAACAAACTCAATAAATGAGGATTGAAGACAAATGGAATGAAAGAATTAAACTCTTGAGAATATAGAATGTGCAGCAATGGTGTCTTTTTCCTCAGTGTCTTCAATGCTTGATTATATACTGAAGGATTGATAGTTGGAGCATTTAATGCTGTTTTTCCCGTTGAGATTGTTGCAGAAATAGCCGTTGGGTACCTCCAGTAGAATGCCAGATCGATCTGCCATCTTGACTAGATCGATCTCTTAGTTATAATTCCTGCAAGATCAAGGCAAAATGAAGCAAGGAGATCGATCTCATATATGAGCAGATCGATCTCACAATTTAAAAATATTAGAGAAGATCGATCTGTCGAATAGGCAGATCGATCTTCCAATCTCTCTGTTTGAGGCAGGATCGATCTATAGATCGATCTGCCAAGTATTCTCGTAGTGATGAGATCGATCTCTTATTAACCCAGATCGATCTCCTTAGCTCTCTGACTTTGAGGAGATCGATCTCTTCCTATACCAGATCGATCTCATGAGCTCTCTGTTTGAGTATAGATCGATCTTACAGATCGATCTACTGCCTTTACCTTTGTTTTAGGGGAGATCGATCTCTTCCTAGACCAGATCGATCTTCTCAACATCCTGTATTAGGCAGATCGATCTCATAATCCTTATAGATCGATCTTAGCTTCCTCAATACCTTTGTACATGTTCAAACCTTAGCAGATCGATCTCATGTCTCCATGTGATCGATCCTCATCCTAGAAAACCCAGGAGATCGATCTCTCATATCACCAGATCGATCTCTTATCCCCAGGAACTTAAGTTCTGGTACTGATAACCCCTAAACATGTTTTTATATCATCTTTATATTATTGAATTAACTTGTTTTGTCATTTCAAAATATATTAACTCAACAAATTGATTAAGACGATCTAAGTTTATTAAGAAAAAATGCAACAATTAGAAGATACCATCTCCCAATTCACCTCTTCCGATACCAAAACTTCTCAGGTTCAACTTATCACTCCTGTCATTGTTGGGAATGAGAACAGGGAAAACTTAATTAATGCACTTAGTCTTAGAGGTGTTGAAAACCTTGGTGTGAACAATACCATTGCTTTTGGAACTTCTACCGTGACTCTTTCTCCAGCCATAGTTCATGGTTTTATGATAAAAGAAGAGATTCAAAAGTTGTTGGAAGAGAAGAACAAAAGTTTCAATTTAGTAGAGTTTGATCTCAAGTTTCCTTACCTTGCTGGTGTGGTTGCTAGGCCATATCCCAAGGATTTGGAGTCAAATGCGTAAGATATTTGGAGAAAAGTTCTTTTCTACTCAAGAGAAGGTTATTGTTATTTTTTTGGGAAGAGAATATCAAAATTCGCGTGAAGATCTCATGAAGTACATCCAATGTTACAAGGAAAAAATGCTAGACCTCTAAGCTTCACTTGATGAGAATGAGTTGGTGAAAGTATGCATCCAGAGAATGTTTGATGAGTATAGAGTTCACTTGGAAAATCTACCCCTTCCAACCTTTACTACTCTGGTGAAAGCTGCAAGAAGAACTAATAATACAATTCTTACGTAAAGAGAAGTTAATAGCTTTACCGAAGGAAGACTCCTACAGTGAATGTAATTTAAGGAGTGGGAAGAGGAAAAATAGGACCTTATCGTCCTGATATGCACACTAAAAGAGATAATTTAAGTAAGAGACAAAATGATGATATTAACTCTCCACCATTCTCAGTTCCACTAGACAAAGTGAAAGCACTTCTCCAAGAATGGATTAGAGATGAAAATGTAAATCTTCCATATGTTTCACGATTACCAACGACAAAAGATAAGTCTAACCCAAGGTATTGTGATTATCACAAAACAGTTGGTCACTCACTTGCTGAATGTAAGAGTATCAAAGAGTACAAGCAAGAAAAGTGATAATTGGGAATAATGTAGTTCAAAACAATCCATTCCTAGCTAATCAGAGTTCCTGAAGACATGATAATGTAATTTTCTTTCGGATATACACACAGCTAATATGTTTACTTGTTACATTGTAAAATTTATAGAAAAGCATTTCTCTTTGTATGAACAAAAAAAAAAATCTATTCATCAATATGTCATTATATTGATTCTACTTTTTTGATTTTAAGTTGAGATAAATCATCTCCTTAACATATATATTGGAGTTTGACCTCTTTCTTCTAGGTTAAGAACTCATCTCCCTAATATGAAATTGAAATTCACTCACTGGCCTCAGCTCTATCGCTTATTTTTTAACCGCAACTTTATTAATTAGTCTTTGGTTGTAGCTCTATTTCTTATTCTTTGGCCACAACTATAACTTCTTAATAGACATTGGAGTTTGATCTCCTACTTTTTGGGTTGAGAACTCACCTCCCTACTATGAAATTAAATATTACTCTTTGGCCGCAGCTTTATTGTTTATTCTTTGATCGCGACTCTATTACTTATCCTTTGGCCGTAGTTTTATTGTTCATTCTTTGCCCACAAATTTATTATATATACTTATAGCTGCAGCTTTATCGCTTCTATCTTGGCTATACTTTGCTACTTGTAATTTAGTCGTAGCTTTATCGCTCATATTATAGCTGTGAGTTTTTATTTATACTTGCAATAAATTAACCGCAACTTTAACGCTTTTTTAAAAAGATTGAATTAATCTCTTAATATTGAGTTGAGAAATAATCTCTCTTTGATGTGAAGTTGAGAAAAATTCTCTTTGGTAGTATATATACATACAAACTATTCTCTAAAGAGAAATTAGTCATTGTGGTTTTGCACCACTTCCACCGCTCTTATGAACAAAGTTCTTCCAAATAGAGATGAGGGTAGTTTTTTTTTTTTCTTTAAGACACTTCAGCAAATCACAGAAAAAAAGCTATGAATTTGCATTTCCTCTTTAGATAGTTCAATAGAAAAAATTATGTCTTTCAAGACAAGAAAGTTAGAGAAAAACATGTGAATTCTCTCCAAGTAGTAATCATAGTATGGAGAAAGGTTGCAAATTGGAACAAAACATAGTAATAGAAAATGGAAGTATTCCAACCTAAATTTCAAAACAGAGGAGCTTGGAATATAAACTTTAAAAGTTGATGCTTCAAGACTAATGCTCTGTCAAGAATGGTCAACTAGAGGATCAAGATAAGAAGCAATTTATCTTCCATACACCTCTTCCCAAAAACATTTTTTCCCTCATTCTCTAATAATTTGATCTGACCAATCTTCAAAAACAGAAGGAAAGTGCACCACCTTTTCCAATACGGAGACGTATTTTCTTATCAATAGGTGCTTCAAAAATAAAATCCTGAAAATCATAATTTTTTTCCGTTTTCTAGCAACACGAGAAGATTGGCCATATTGGATTCTCGTCATACTGCCTATAAAATATCTACAAGGGATCTACAACACGATTCAAATAAGTATCTATTCATGAATATATGATAATATTTTTTTTAAAGAAATATATATTCTCTTTTACAATTTAAATATCAATTAAATTTTAGGTTTATTTAAAAAAAATGGCACAAAAAACCTACGCTGTAAGTTTTGCGCATAAAAGAAAATTGTTACGGGCAGGGAACTGCTATACTCATTGCTGCACAGCAAATTCTGCTGCTATGCAGCTATAATAAATATATTTTATATAAAAAAATTACAACCTACTCAATTGTTATTGAAAACTTTCTACAAATTCTATGAAAAGTCCAAGTTAACAATTGTCAGTGAAAAGTATACTTTGTAATAATTACAAAATTATCAAAACCTTTAATTGAAACTTATACATCTACATTCGACAATCTCAAATTATATATATATATATAGAGAAGAATGATAGAAGCAGCAAGGCTCGATACCAGTTGTCAAAAGAAAAAAACAAATAAGTGAGGTGAGAAGAAGATTTGAAGAAGAGGAAGAAGAATTCAATGAATTACTGATTGCATGCATCATACATTCTTCCTTTCTGTATTCATAGCTACTATAGATGTGAATGAATTCATCAGTTACAATTAATGAAACTAACTCCTTTTCCTGCCCATGCAACTTATTATAACAGAAACTAACTAACTACTAACAACCCCAGCTGATAATAGATTCTACAGATGTCTTAGACCCTTTCACACCTAATCTTCATATCTTGCTGGCCTCCTAATCACTCTTCTGCCCTCGAGTGTGCCAAACTCTGCTGGTTCATGCAAGCTTCATTTATCTTTTCTTCATCGTAGGCATCTTTATCACGTTCCTCTGCTATATTTATATCAAAGAAGCCTTATTTATTTAAAGAGCTGAAAGAATGAATAGAAACTATTACTAATTTTGGCTTTTGATGTGATAAATTTTAAAGAAAAATTTTATATTTATAACACTAAGGGTATAAAAATTTTAATGATAATTATTTTGAGTATTTTTCTTTTTATAAATATTTTCTTCCCTTTTACATACATAATCTCTTCAAAAAATAAATAAATATAGGATTTAAGAAAAAAATATCATATAAATATATTTTTTTTAAAAAGAAGAAACTTGCAATCCACAAGCTTCCAAATTTATATTTAAAGTAATATTTCAAAGTTAAAGCTATATTTAATACATGTAAAAAAAAATTAGCATGCTTCAAGTTGAAGATCGTAGACCCGGGCCGCGTCCGCCAGCTTCAATTCCGCGTCCGCGAGCTTCAATATTCAGAGGCTCGCGAGAAGTATCCCGCGGTAGCCGCGAGCTTCGAAAAGTGAATAATCTTGCGAGTTAAAAAAAAGTTGATCCTAAAATTGTAGAGTTTGTTTGAACGACAAGTTTTGAATAATCTTGCGAGTTAAAAAAAAAGTTGATCCTAAAATTGTAGAGTTTGTTTGAACGACAAGTTTTAAAGAGGAAATTCATTTGGATCAGAATATTTAAAAATTTAAAATTTAATTTTTTTATTTGATAAAAAGGTATGAAGAATTTTAAAATTTAAGTGAGATTTTAACAAAAAATTTGAGATGCATAAATTCTCTTTCGAAATTCAACCATAAGAGGTGGTTTAGTAAAAAAATATATTATTTTAGTTAATATAATATATATTTTTTATATTTTTAATAATATCCTCATTTTTAACAAACATAATAATACCCATATTACAAATTTTTTTCAATATTTTTCTTTTTCTTATATATAATATAATTATTTTTCTTTTATAATTATTTTTCTTTCATCAAATTTTAGTATTCAAAAATTCTTTCAAAAAATATTTATTCAAGCAAGACAATTTATAAATGCTAGTATTTTAAACTGGTGCTCTTTAAAATACCTTTGTTTTGAAATGAATGCTTCAAAATTTCAAAATTTTTCATTGAAATGCACTCTTATGAAACAGGCTAAGAAATTCTTTTTTCTTAAAAAAAAATTTATAAAAATTGAAAACCATCAAGTCGTTTTCTTCATAGGATTTTTTTCAGATTTTTCTTTTTTACTTTCCAAAATATTAAAAAAGTATCTTTCATGAATTGTTGTTAAAATTTTAGAGAAGAACTCTTTTTACCTGTTGCCAAAATTTTAGAGAACTCTCTTTACTTGTTCCAAAATTTTAGGGAAATGCTCTCCCTATTTGTTCCCAAAATTTTTTAGAAGAGTTCTCCTTACCTTTTCCAAAAATTTTAGAGAAGAAATCTTTTTACTTGTTCCTAAAATTTTAGGGAAGAGCTATCCTCATCTGTTCCCAAAATTTTAAGGAAACACTTTTCCTACTTGTTCTCAAAATTTTATGAAGAACTCTCTTTACTTTTTCTCAAAATTTTAAGAATGTAAATCTCCAAAATTTTTATGTAAATTTGTTCATAAAAACGTACAAGTGGAAATAAAACTGTCTGTCTGATATAAAATAAAACAAATAGATAAATGTAATTAAAATAATAATAATAAAAATAAAAATAATAATATAAATAAAACAATAAATAATATATATAATATATATAATAAAAATATATATATATAGCATATATATATAATAATAATAATTGTTAAAAAAACAAAAAAAACAAAAAAAAAGAAGAAACGAAAAAAAAAGAAACAGTGTCACGCGATATCGCACGACATTGAAAAGGAAAGCTAGAGAAGGGGAACGAAATCCCTTCCCTGGTTCGAAGAAAGAAAATGGAGGGAGAGACGGAGGCTACCAGAGAGAGGAGGCAGTGACCAGGGGGTTGCCGACACCGACCATGTAAAGTCCGACGAAGAAACAATAGTCAGCGAGAGTGAAACAAAAAAGGGTAGGAGAGAACGAAACCGAGGAGAAAGAGAGAATAAGAGGAGAAAGAGAAGAGGGGAGAGGAAACCGTGACTGGAGGGGCGAAGCTCGCGTTGTCGTCGACTAGGGGGAGGCTGAGGAGTCATCGACGGCGCTGGAGAAGAAGCAGATCGGCGAAAGAAAGGAGAAGCAGTGACACCGAAGGGGAAAGACGCCGAACCGACCACTTTTCGGCGAGCCCAGGCGTAACCGTCACCCGATCCACGCACGTGCAGCCTCACGGATTCCCTGGAGGTGGAACTGACGAAGAATCGGTCGCCTGCGTCGGACTTGGGCAAAACGATGCTGAACCGATCCGAACCGTTTCAGCCAGAAAAAAAAAAAAGAGAAAAAGAAAAAAAGAGGGAAAAGGAAGAGAAAAATTTCGGAGATATTTTAGTTTGACGGTAGACCGATAAGCAGTTGAAAAAGACTGTTTAAATTTTTAGAAAAATTATTTAAACTTATATTTGAGCGAAATTGATCGGGTTTGGAAATGTGTGTATGTAGTATGACAATTGGCGACAAACGGGCATTCAAATCAGTCTCGATTTACGTGTATCACGAAATCTGGGGTAAGCGAATCTCACTTGCTACCACTTGTATAAATATACGAGTTAGAAATTAATCGCATAATTTTCGAATAAATTTCGTATAAATTGCGTTATAACCGGAATTGAAAAATCGACTATCCCAAACGATATTTTGAACAATCCAAAGAAATAAAAAAATGTTTAAAATGACGAGATGGTGATAGTAGGCACATTACGAGACTATAAGGCCCAATAAAAATAATTGGGTCCAAAATGTTATTTGAAGTGAAATTACACTGCGTACGTGTTTATAAAAAATAATAATAAACGATTTGTGATTAATTACAGCTCCAAAGGATCGAATTAGGAGCAAATTGGACTGAGCGAAATCTTAGCATTTGGAAAAGTTAGCCTCTACAGAGAAATCGAGGTAAGGGGTGTAATTTAAAATGGTAATAGTATCCTCATTTCCCTCAAACTTGGATTTATGAAAATATTTGAGTTACGCAATATTTTAGTAAATGATCATAATTTATACCAAGCGTTCGTTCTTTAGTTCAAGTTAACATTTAAACAAAACCAAGCCCAACTTTTATTGAGCCCCAGCCTTATCTTGTCATGTTTCTGAAACTGAAAGAAAGAATTATGAATTTAAATACATGAGTTTTGAGCATGTCTTCAAATCTGTGAGCATGTTTTTTTATTTTGTTTCTTGAATGAAATGATATGATTTTGACTTATGCATGAATTTGTTACATGTTTTGCGAGAAATGGAATCTGTTATATGAGCACAATTTCTCTGTTTTATGAAAGAGTTTTCAACCACAAAAGAGAGTTGATTCGAAAATTCGGTTTATGAATTCTAAATATGTGAGTGAGGCCCACTTGGGATGAGACTAGCCAGAAAGACCTCTTAAGTGGGGTGAGGTAGTCAAAAGGCCCAGGCCCTCATAAGGCTTATGAAGCTCAAGAAAAATTTTAGAAAACTCTGTTTTGAGACAAAGGCAATGTTTAATGATATGCGATCGTGGGGTTCTGTGAGAGCAAAGTGTCACACAAGTATGTATGACTGTGGGGGCCACCTCTTAGGTCCTACGGATGCAAAGTGTCACACAGTCAATGTAAAATTGCCATGCTCGCCTTCGTGGCATATATGTTTGCTACCTGGGATGAGGCTAGCCAGAAAGACCTCTTAAGCGGGGTGAGGTAGCCAAAAGGCCCAGGTGTGTATGAGTGTCACCTGAGATGAGGCTAGCTAGAAAGACCTCTTAAGTGGGGTAAGGTAGCCAAAAGGGCCCAGCTAATCAGAAAGACCTCTTAAGTGGGGCGAGGTAGCCAAAAAGGCCCAATTAGTCAGAAAGACCTCTTAAGTGGGGTGAGGTAGCTAAAAGGTCCAGCTAGACAGAAAGACCTCTTGAGTGGGGTGAGGTAGCCATAGGGCCCAGGTGTGTATGTTTTGTTGTACGACCCTGATCACGTATACAGCCTTACCATGGTCATGTTTATGATTTTTTCCTCTACAGAGGATGAATATGTTATTTTCGCATGACGATTACATGAGCTAGCCTAGTCTTCATCCAAAACGAACTCTGTTTTAAGATTTGATTCTTTGATATGTGATTTATATTCAACAATGCTTTTGAAGTTCTGTATAAACTGAAAGGTTCTGATTTTCATCTGACATGATCTCTGTTTTAAGATGTTGATGTTTCGAAATATGTTTTATACTCATAAATGCTTTTGAAGTTTTGTATGATCTGAAAGGTTCTGATTTCTATTCGATATGATTTTTGTTTAGGATATTTGATCTTTCGATACATACTTCATGCTCAGCTATGTTTTTGAAATTCTGTATATCATGAAAGATTTTGATCGGTCTGCTAAGGTTTTCTTATTTCGAAATAATCTCTATTAAATGTGTTTTTCGTGATATGCGTTTTGAAAGTGATGCAATATTTGTAAAGAAATACCACCTTTGGTATTATTATGTACTCTGTATGTTTTAAAACACTATGATCATTTTAAATGCATTTCTTACTGGGCTTTTCCTCGAAAGCTCACCCATTCACCTCTTAGATGTGTGCAGTGAAACCACAGTTGATGATTGCTACGTAGATGACATAGGCTGACGGATACGAGTTTCCCGAGGCTACTTTTTGTACATGCGTGAGGTATACATTTCTATCTCTTTACCAGACCAGTAGTATGCACAGACATTTATTGAAAGTAATGTGTCGGGATGTAATCTGTATAAGGATAAATGAAATATTTTTAAGGATTGATTTTTGGGAGTAACTAGACGTGTTTTGAAATATGTAGAATGATTTGATGATATGACTTGGGAAGCATGTCTGATAGTTGTGGATAGCTAGGGTTGATATTGTGAGAAAATTTTCAAGTGGGTACGCTTATATATAAGTCGTTAAGTTGTAGAAATTTCTATTGGCCATGTAAATCCAAATGTGAAACTCAATTATAATTACGGATAAAGAAGTAAGAAAATGAATTGACACTGAACAAGAATACAACCTAAGTTAATAAAGGGATTAAGTTGCAAGCTGAAGCTTCAAAATTTTTTTTTCGAATTTTTATAGGTCACGGGTCGTTACAGTTTAAGATGGTATCAGAGCGAAGGTTGTCCAGTATTGTCAGTGTTAATACTATGGATAAGATTACATCTCAAATGTCTGTACTTGTTTGGTTGTAGACTAAGTATACCTAATACAGTTAAGACTTAATATTTGATTTACATGAGAAACTAGATCACAGGCTAGAGCCCGCAGAGATAAGCCTGAGAATCATGCAGAGTCATCATATGAGACTCATAAATGATCTTAAGATTGAAACTAATGTAGAGCGTGCTCCATCAGGTCCTGTGGAAAGGACAGATCATATTGAGATACACTTTACTAAGATTGAGTGGAGTATTGAACATATTATGGAAAATTGGGACACAGGCTATGTTAGATGATGGGGTAGACGAAAGAATAGACAGACAGATTACTCCCGATACGCCCGCATAGCCTATAGAGATGTTTCAGAACTACAAATATGCCTGCTCCTGTAGCTCCACAGCAAAATGATGATGACTTGGGTTAGGAGTAGGAGCTACACGAGATGAGACAGTTTCAAAACTGCAGACTGTCATTGTTAAATGGGATAAAGGACCCGATAGTTATAGAGAATTGAATGAATGAGATTAAGGAAACTACGAATGGAATTTATGGGTCTAGCACAAGGAAATTGATCTGTCAAGGAGTATGAATTATGATTTGTATCCCTGGAAAGTTATGACCCAACGTTATGAGCAGTGAAGTTAAGAAATGTTTGTAAGTTCACTAACAAATGGAGATCGAGCTGATTTCGGAGAATAGTATGCTATTACATACTGGATTTAAGAATCCAATTGTAATGAAAGAAAAAAAAAACAATTATAAGGATTAAATGAAAAGGAGATTATCAGACCAAGTGATTCACTTTAGAGTGTACTAGCATTAATGGTTAAGGAGACTCGGAGTCTCCTAGGTCACGATATATCAAGAACGAGAGTTAATTGGATTCTCCCAAAGCAGAAATTATGGATTAGTGGGAAATATCCAAAACTCTTAAAGATGATTCAAAGTTTGAGATATAGGGAGACTTTGGAATATGAATTACGTATCGAGTCTAAAGAATGTAAATTGCTCATGCTTATGTTTCGAATGTGAGACTTAATTGGAATAAGGAAAGAGTTCTGATATAATTGATGTACGAAATGAGACAAGTATGAAATGTGATAGATTTTGAATAGAAGTTACATTGGAATAAGAGATGTATGCAAAGTAAGAATATTTCTGTTACGTGAAGTGATTCGGAATCAAGTGATATGAATTCAGAATAAGTTTTGACTAAAGGATAAATGTAAAATTGTGATAAATTATGGTATCCTACTTTCCATTGGGACTGAACCTTAATTCCTTATATCCATAACCAGTTTATGTGGTCAAGTCTGAGGGCTAACAAAGGTATTTCAAAATACCTCCCCGCCTGAGAGACTTGACAGCGTCTAGAAGTACCTTAATCCATAACTTATAAATTGAAATTGACAGTCATCATATTCGTGTTGGAAGTCAGGATACCATTAATTGTGAAGATGAAGAAATGAATTTCATTCTAATGAAATCGTATGAACTATGAAATATGGATCAATTGTTCAATATCAAGTGCAAAAAAATGTTATGTGGGAACGTAGATTTTAGGCAGTAATTGAAAATCGTCAGCATAAAATTGATCATTGTATATTGTAAGATTTTCTATTGGCTGGAATCAATCTTGCATTTAATGAGGATACTTGCTTAATTTGAAGTGATTTTGGTTTAGTAAAGGAAAGAGAAAAGTATCTCAACTTGAGGATATGAATTGATAATTATTCAAGTCGTTGCAGGACAATATTTAAACTTCTACATGGAGTGCTATTAATTTGTTAATGATGAGAGTGATTAATTTGTGATAATAGTTCCAAAGGTTGAGGAATCAATGAGATTATGTAAAGTATGTGATTAGTGTTTGGAGTTGTGATCTTGATATGAATTTTATTATTTGGAGTTATAATGATTGAAATTATTGATTGATTTTTTTCTATTGTTCCTAAGCTCTGACTTTTAGATGGAGTTAATAGTGTATTTGGTTAATAGAAAATTTTGGATTATGATATTATAAGCTCTGCGAAGAGTTTTATCGTCATCTATAATTGATCTATGGGACTTGAAAGCTATTGATATTTGAGATTGGAGGTAAGTTGGATACTCATAGATTTATGTTTGAATTTGTTAGTGTGAAGAACTTATGTTTATTACAAATTTCTGTTATATTGATTTCATCTTTATCGTAGTGTATGATGGCCAACTACTGATAAATATTTTGATACAGAGAAAAAGAAAAGGAAAATCAATACTCAATAGTTTATAAGTGACTAGAAAATTTGTTGATATCATTATTCAGATTTAAAGTTTTATATGGTTATAATTACTTAACATGAGTTGGAAATTTTATTCTAAGAAATTTGGTGAACAAGAAATTATGTTGATTCCGGAAAATGTTATGAACAATAACTTTGAGGTTTTCACAGTTATATTCGAATGACATATTATATAAAGACCCTTGATCTTGAAAATTCGGGGGAAATTTTTTTTTGAAGTTTTAAATTCCTATGTCACGACCCAATACTACCAATATCAATACAAATTTTTTACTTTTGAAAAATCTTTCTTACCTCCTCGTGACATATCCCTCTAAACAGGTCGGGTTGTGAATCAATATCGATATACCCTTTGTAACCATTAAAATATCGCACGTACATATATATATATATAATGACATCAATCATATTATAATAGAATGATCGGTATGTTTTATACATCACATGATTCTATATTTACATCCCCAAATATTCCTTTATATAAAATACTGTGCTGTAAGCATACTAATACAAAATATTGTACATGGTGTATACCTGACAGTCGATGAGAAACACAGATATCAGCTATGTCGTCTATTCTCTACACCCGCTAACTCTATGGTGAAAACACTGAAAGTGGGTGGGAAATGAAAGGGTAAGCTCTACATGCTCAGTAAGGCAATAATACAAACGAGTATTAGGATATATATATGTGAGCATGAGGTAAAAACAATGGTATGCCATATATATAATATCATCTGTTCTAAAACAGGAAATCGGCGTATAAAACATGAAATGATTCTCATGCGAAAACCTCTCATGCTCAAATGAAGCAATACGTTTTAAAATACCCCATCGGGTCAAAACATGATATACTCAACGAATTAAATCCATTTCAATAAAATAATTTATCTTAAAATTTCCATTATAAAATCACCCTTCTCACATGGTTACAAATCATGAAAGTTTTCATAAAATCCCTTCATGGGAACAATCAAAACTCAATTGAAATCATAAGAAAATCGGGGCCTGACCCCTCCCTCGGGTCTACCTTGGTCTATCAAGACCAATAGTTATATCATGTGAGACATGTAAGCGACTATATCGGTAATATCCAGGACTATGGCTATAATCTCATGATCCCTGGCACACAGATCCTAGTGTGCGGGGTGTCACACCTGAAACGAGAGGTGAGTCGATCCTACCCGTCAAAACAACATAATATCAGGATTACGAAGGCAAAACTTGCTGTCTCGTGGCTAATGCCACTCCACTCCAACAATCCCCACGGTACAGCGTGCTCCGCGTGACATACACAGTACAACGTACTCCGTGAATCCAAGCTAAATCAGGGGTGCCTGTAATATGTCTTATCCACCCATGTCAAGTATGTCTCAGTATGCACGTGTGAGCATATCATCTCACTGTGACACACTGTCTACAGGAGGCTTCAACACAGCTATATGCGTGTCATATAAATTCCTGTGCGAGCGAAGCTCTAGCACGGCTCCATACATATTCATGATATCTGAAAACCTCGTGCGAGCGAAGCTCTAGCACGGTTTAATAGAAATCAATAAAATCTGCGTACGAGCAGCACTCCAGTACGACTTAAACTGATTATAAATTCAATTCAAATCCACGTACGAGCATTGCACTAGTACGGATAGGTATTAAAACTCAGTGAAAACCTCATACGAGAAAAACTCCAGTACGGTAGTCATATGAAATAAATCTGTAAAATAGTGCGAGCAAGGCTCTAGCACTCTGTGTATGAGTTAAAATATAAAATCCAGTGCGAGCAGTGCTCAAGCACGGTTTCAACTCATATAACACTGATATGTGGCTCCATTTTATCAAAACATGTTAAATAAATATTAATTGGCACCTAACTTGTGCCTTTTCACTTAAAACATGTAAATAATAGCCAACCTATCATAAATTGCTTGAATTAAAGCAATATCATCATGAAAACATTAAAATCATGAATTTCATGCAATTTCATAGCCTTACTACCCTTTTTGAAATTTTTCTAACTGGGGGCAAAATAGTCATTTGTCACTATTTCCATATTTTTTCGTAAAAATTATTATTCTATTTTCGGGTAGCCTAATGAATTTAACGTAATTTAAATCCCCTCGAAACTACGTACAACTACCTCTAAGTGCTCATAAAATTCCCTTACCTGGAATCACGCACAAGCTTATCCCGACTCAGCCATACCAGGTCTCTCAGTCCAATTCGTTCGTCTACAGAGCTGCATATAACCACATATGGGTTCAGTTCAAATATACTGATCAGTATTTCACTCTTACTGATCTAATCGAAAGCACTGGGCATGTTTTACTCTATTAGGCCCGATTGCACTTTAATGGGCCTTGACCCATTTTCAGCCCGTTTCCACTTTTAAAATCCCTTCTTCGGGTTTACTAGGCTCATTTGGTTTATCAATAATCATCAGATTTCGTTCCAAACTTATTGGATAGCTCGGATACTGTTTACGATAATTACTTTGAAATTTCGAATAAAATTCCTTTTATGCAGAATTAATCCGTAAATTCCGTAAAATAATCTTAACTCTGCATTTAAGGACTCATATTATCGTAATTAAAATGTACTTACCCAATATGATGCGAGGTACAAAAATCAGAGCTAAATCGACTCTCGTTCGGGCTCTGTAGTAACACTGCATAATTATTTAAATCCGAGTCATTTTCCAATAAAATAATATTAAATTGAATTCCTAGAATTTATCTGCAGGTCAATCCTGACTCTCGGTCACTTACTCGAAATTCGAGTCATCCCCGAGTACACTTTCTTCCCTTTCTTTCTTTTTTTTTTTCCTTTTCTTTTTTCTTTTTCTTTTTTTTTCCTTCCTTCTCGGCTACGGTGCCGTTTTGGGCTTTTCAACATTGTCGGTGATCCCAGTCGTCTCGCTAGCTGCTAGTGGGCTCAAAAGAACCGCCTCGGCCAGGAGATCGTTCAGCTGGGTCGAATCGGAGCTGGGGCACCGTCATTCGTCGGAACCGACGCGTTTTCTCCCTTAGCTTTTCGTTCGTCGTTTCGCCAAAAATAAGGGCCGTCGGTGCGCGTTGCCGGTACCAATGGAACCGCCAGACGTCGCTCTATCTTCTCCGACCGTTGGCTTAACTTATCGGACGCCGGTGATTCGTCGGGGGTGTCAGGTCGCAAATCGGGTTCTTTGGGTTCCGTTTTCTCGGGTTTCTTCTCTCTCCCCGATTTTGATTTTCAGATTTTTTTATTAATTTATTTATTAATTTATTTAATATTATTTTAATACATTAAAATATATTAAAATAATCCAAATATCCTTAAAAAAATCTTAAAAATTATTATTTTATCCATTTAATCAATAAATGGATTTCTCAGTTTATTTTCGTCTTTCTGGTATATATTTTGATTATTTTCGGGATAATTTTTTGAATTAAAAATCTTGATTAATTTTGATTAATTCTCATAAATTCTAATAAATTTATATCTAGATCAATCGGGCTCGAATTTAAATATTTTCCTCATTATTGATCCAGATTTCGTAAATTCCATATTTTAATGAAAATTACTTGTCGAATTTATACTGAATTTTTTTGGTCTTTTGACCATTTTACCCATGCACGTGTTCAGGACCAAATTGAACCGACTTTCTTTCATAAATCCACAATCTTTTCCCTATTTTAATTTCCTTATTTTCAGTCAACTCGATTAAATTCCTTAAACGAACTTGTTGGGTATCTGCTTTCCCAATTTATCCTTATTCAATTTTACGTACGTTATTTCGTTTCATCCATATTTAGTCAAATCCGA
Source organism: Firmiana major (assembly GCA_033439115.1). NCBI lineage: Eukaryota > Viridiplantae > Streptophyta > Magnoliopsida > Malvales > Malvaceae > Firmiana > Firmiana major. The sequence continues at coordinate 77,792,505 of CM065898.1, read as the reverse complement.
ATCAACCATCTTATGAATCCATTAACATATAATAATGTCATACAATATGGAAATCATAAGGAATATCATACAAAGATGCGGATCTCACAATCTCCGCCACGAAAAGAATTTGGTCCTCCAAATTAGAACCAAATCAATCCGTAAACAACTTCAGGTACTTCTCATGTATCATGCTCTCTAGCTCCCAGGTAGCTTCCTTTGGAGTGTGATACTGCCACTGAACCTTCACCAGGGAGATCGTCTTGGATCGCAATACCTTCTCCTTCCTATCCAAAATCTGAACCGGTCTCTCAACATATGTCATACTGTCACTGAGCTCTAACGGGCTCATAGTGAATCACATGTGACGGATCTGGGTACTTCCGAAGCATAGAAACGTGGAAGACACTGTGTACACCTACCAACTCTGGTGGCAATGCCAATCTATATGCCTTATCTCCCACTCGCTCTAGAATCTCAAAGGGTCCAAGAAAACGAGGGCTCAGTTTACTTTTCTTACCGAACCTCATGATACCCTTGGAAGGAGAAACTCTCAAAAACACTGACTCACCCTCTGTAAACTCTAGTGGTCTGCGTCTCCTGTTAGCCTAACTCTTCTGTCGACTCTGAGCTGTCCGTAATCTATCGTATATCAATCTGACATCCTCAGAGGCCAGCTGCACCAAGTCAGGAGCAAATAACAGTCTGTCACCAATCTCTTCCCATCCAATAAGGGAACGGCATCTGCGACCATATAGTGCCTCATACGGTTCCATCCCGATACTCGAGTGATAACTGTTATTATAGGCGAACTCAGCTAATGGCAAATGATCATCCCAGGAGCCTCTAAAATCTAGCACACACGCTCTCAACATATCCTCCATCTGTATAGTCCTCTCTGACTGACCATCTGTCTAAGGATGGAAAGCGGTGCTAAATCTCAACTGGGTCCCCAACGCTTCCTGAACGTGTTCCCAAAAATGGGAAGTGAAGCGGGCATCCCTATCAGAAACAATACTCACTGGAACGCCATGTAGCCTGACAATCTCTCGAACATATAAGTTCGCCAACGTACTCAGAGCATCTGTAGCTCTCATAGCTAAGAAATGGGCGAACTTCGTCAGTCTATCCACAATCACCCAGATGGTATCGTGACCTCTACGGGTCCTCGGTAATCCCATCACAAAATCCATGGTGACATGCTCCCACTTTCATGTCGGTATTGGTAGAGGTTACAATAATCCTGTAGGCTTCTGATGCTCTACCTTTACCTGCTGACAGACGAGACATCTCGCAACATGCTCTGCTATGTCTCTCTTCATCCCAGACCACCAATAAACTCTCTGGAGATTCTGATACATCTTCGTACTCCCCGGATGTACTGTATACCTCGTTGAGTGAACCTCTGACAAAATCATCCTCCTGATCTCATGATCCTCGAGAACACATATCCTACCGCAGAACCTCAGTAAACCATCAGTACTCAATGAAAAATCGGTACCTGCACCTGCCTGTACCTGACTCATCAACTGAATACATCCTTGATCACTCTGCTGAGCCTGCCAGATACGATCAATCAACTCCGGCTCCAATCTCAGGCTCGCAAGGATCTCAACTCTATCAATCTCAGGGGGTGCTATGTCCAAACTGAGGCTTGCGAGCTGCTCTAACAGGTAATATTCCCGAACCATCATAAATGATACCAACCGTAGGCTCTTCCTAATGATACCATCAGTAACTACATTAGCCTTACCTGGGTGGTATAATATCTCGCAATCATAGTCCTTTAGGAGCTTGAGCCATCTCCTCTGTCTCATGTTCAGCTCCTTCTGTGAGAATAAATACTTTAAACTCTTATGGTCTGTAAAAATATGAAACTGCTCACCATATAAGTAATGGCGCCATATCTTAAGTGCAAACACTATTGACACCAACTCCAAATCATGGGTCGGATAGTTCCTCTCGTGATCTTTCAGCTGTCTAGATCCATAGGCAACTACCCTCCCATCCTGCATCAATACGCAGCCCAATCCCTGATGCTATGTATCTGTATATACCAAGAAACCTCTTGAGCTGGTAGGTATGGTGAGAATCGGAGCAGTGGTCAACCGACGCTTTAACTCCTGAAAACTCCTCTCACAGTCATCATCCCACATAAACTCAACAGCCTTCCGTGTGAGACGTGTTAACGGAGCAGCTAATCTGGAGAAAGCCTCAATAAATCTCTTGTAGTATCCAGCCAAACCCAAAAAATTTCGAATCTCTGTGACTGTCCTGGGCCGCTCCCACTGAACAACTGCCTCTATCTTGGATGGGTCCACTGACACCTTATCCCTCGATACCACATGGCCCAGAAGAGAAATATGCTCCAACCAGAAGTCACACTTACTAAGTTTGGTATACAACTGTCTCTCTTTGAGGGTCTGTAGCACTATCCTCAAGTGCTGCTCATAGTCCTCCCTGGATCTGGAGTATACCAAAATATCATCGATAAACACATTAACAAACCGATCCAGGTATGGCTTGAACACATCGTTTATCAAAGCCATGAATGCTGCGGGGGCATTAGTCAACTCGAATGGCATAACCAAAAACTCATAATGACCATAATGGGTCCTAAATGCTGTCTTGGGCACATCCTCCCTCCGTATCCTCAGCTGATGATACCCAGACCTCAGATCAATCTTAGAAAAGACTTGTGCTCTCCGAAGCTGATCCAACAGATCGTCGATGCATAGAAGGGGATACTTATTCTTAATGGTAGCCTTATTCAACAATCTATAATCCATATACAATCAGAGGCTGCTATCTTTCTTCCTCACAAACAAGACTGGAGCTTCCCAAGGTGATACGCTGGGTCTCACAAGCCCTTCTCAAGCAAATCTTGTAATTGCTTCCTCAGCTCCTCCAACTCAATCGGAGCCATCCTATACAGTGGTCTCGAAATTAGTTCAGTACCAGGTACTAAATCTATCCCAAACTCCATCTCTCTGGCTGGTGCTAATCCTAGTAAATCGTCTGGAAAGATATCAGGAAACTCCCTAACCACTATAATGTCTCTCAAATCCGATCGTACCTGGTCTGTATCAACCACATATGCGATGAATCCTTCAAAATATAAATCATTAAGTCAGCAAAATTTCATTGCTCCAATTAGAACAACCACTAATTTCATTACTTTTCAGGAAAATTTTACAACACATCTTTCGGGGGTATTAAACGTTAACGTCTTAGAAAAGTAATCTAACACAACACGATTGGAAGCCAACCAATCTATTCCTAGTATGACATCGAAGTCTCATACTCATCAATAGACTAGTTCCCCTGAACTAAACTCATAAACTTCATCCTCAACTTTCGCTATGCAATAGCGGGAATATACTGCCTTCTAAAAGCATCCAAAAATATCTCCCATGTGACCTCAGCATGTCGAGATCTCAAAATTGGCTTGGTAGATCTCCACCAATGCTCTACCTCTCCTTGAAATACAAATACGACAAAAGCAACCCTCTCAGTAGAAGTGCACCTGAAAAACCTATATAACTTCTCCATCTGATACACCCAATCCTCAGCTACTACTGGGTCCTTCCTCCCATGGAAGACTGGAGGTCTAAAATTCTGAAAATGTCTAAACCTATCAAGGTCACACTTATATCCAGCATCCTGAGCTGGCTGGGGTCTCACTGCCTCTGCAGCTTGAGCCTGAACCTCGGGTAACTCTGCGACCTGTGCCAGCATCTCGGGATCAGCTGCTGCCTGTCCCGTCGGATCTCGCCTATCTCTAGCCCCAAGCACTGCCTGCTATGCTACAATCTCAGCCAGGCTCTCAATACTCTGCTCAAGTCTAGCGAAGCATGCCTCAGTCTCATTTGGTCTCACAGCAGTACCCTCGGGTACCTGACCAGTCTGTATACCATCACCACAGCCTCTAGGCCTGCCCCTACGACCTTTAGCACGTGTACTAGCCCCTCTACCACTGCAGGTGATCGACATAATGTAAATCCTGTAATCCAAGATCATTTGTTAATTTAATTCCCATCTAGTATACACTTTGTCACGCCCTCCTCCCACACGCGACTTACCAAAAATCACAATAAATTTTTTCACTTTTTACTTACCTTTATCTCCTTAACAGTTGGGCTGTGAATAGACATTAGTCTCCTCATCCATACATACCTTACCATTCTTTTTCGTATCATACATGCATGACATTCATATCATAAGTAAATTCATATACTTAAATATAATTACATCATTACATTTACATCCCCAACATTAAAACTGTGTACATCACTGTGTTTATGCATTGTTCAGATACAAAAGAGTGCGCTTGTATATGCCTTTCGCTAGATGGGGAGTGGCAGCGGATAAAAGGAATGCAATACCCTGGCCGACTCAATCTACTGACGAGAATCTGTAGAGATGGGGGAAAATGAATGGGATGAGCTATCAATGCGCTCAGTAAGGAAATCAGGCAAGCAAGTAGACATCCATACTATCTACTAAAAATAGTGCTTTGCCTTTCCTTCTCTCAAATCAAAAGCATGTTTAAAATATATATAATATAGTACAGATTTAAAATCTCATGTACTAAACACATGCTGGTTTATCAATCAGAGGCATTCATGCAAAACAATGCATATTTAATCATTTAAGAATGCCTTTATATAAAATATGCCATTTACATTCAAAACACAGTAAATATGGTATTTTTAATCACAACACAAACAAATCAATCGGGTTTCGACCCATCCTCAGGTCAACCCGTATCGTAAAACACATGTGATATATCATGCGAGACTCAATGGCTAAATGCAATATCTCCGGACTATAGCTATATCCTAACAATGGTGATCCTAGGCAACACAGTACTCGGTGTGCAGGGCAATCACTGCTGTAACGGGTAGGGGGTCAGTCCATCACAACCGCCAGCTATCAACACTCTCCTCCACAACTCCACAATACAAAACATGATACAGTGTACTCCATGCCACATGCACGGTACAACGTACACCCGTGGACCCATACATCATGGTCGGGGTGCCTGCCATAGGTCTTAGCCTCTCATACCATGGAAATACATCATAGTCGGGGTGCCTGCCATAGGTCTTAGCCCTCATATTATGGAATCAATGCCACGTCTCTAAATTCACGTGAGAACATCTCAACAGTATGACACTCAGTCTACACGGAGGAAATCGTCACGATTTTTCTAACATGTGTATATATCATGAAAAACTACAGTGCGCGTCTTGAGTGTGACACACAGTCAACGCTCCGCCTCAAAACACTGTATATACATGTCAAAATATCAACACTAGTGTGAGTAAACCTCCAGCACCAGGTCATGCATAGTTCTCAATACAAATCAAGTACGAGCAAATCGCTCAAGTACGATATCATGTACAAATCATGAAAAATCGAGTACGAGCAACGCTCCAGCACTCTGTCATGCATCTCATGTAAAACTCGAGTATGAGCTAATCACTCCAGCACTTTATCATGCACAAATCACATAAAAACTGAGTATGAGCAACGCTCCAGTACTCTATCATGCATGTCAAATAAATGTAGTGCGAGTAAACCTGCAGCACTAATGTATGTGAAAAACATCTGAAATCAAGTGTGAGCTATGCTCTAGCACGATTGTTTCCACATAATTTGGTAGATGGCTCTTTAAAAACAGGGATGTTAAAAATCACTAAAATCAGCACTATAAAGTGTGCTTAGTTGAAATCGATCTCAAAACATTAGCACATCCACCTACTCTTCTGCTACACAGCAGGAAAAACCACTCAAAACATCATTTCCATACTTTTTGGAACTTTCCCAAAATTTCACTTTTCGCCTCACTAGGGGTAAAATCGTAATTTACCCATATCGGGTCCTTATAATTATTATAGATTTTCTTTGACCCTTAAACAATTTCAGTGAATGTAAAATCCAACGAAAATATGCACAGATATCTCTAGCTACTTGCAAGAGTCCCCTACCTCGGATCACGTAGTGCGACCTCTTTTCCTCTGTGCTGTCCAAACCTCGCAGTCCAGTCACTCTCAATATGACTCTAGAGCTGCATTTAACCATTCACTGGATTAATTTCATGTTTCCTACTGTATTACACATTTAAAACAGTTCATTTCACTTAAATGGGCACGTTTACTCTTATGGGCCTTAAATATGTTAATTGGGCCTTAACCCATATTAAGCTCATTCATTAGGGTCTATTAACTCATTGGGCCTATCAATACCCATTGGGCTTTATTCCAAGTGCTTTGGATAGCCCGTATAATATTTACGACATTTATTTCAAAATTTCGAATATAATTCACTAATTGCGGAATTTAATCTGAAATACGTAAATTAAATCTTAAATACGCATAAATCACTTAATTGTCGTGAATGAGCTTTACTTACCCGAGATCGTGCGATGGTACGCGAATCGAAGTTCGATCGGGCTTTCGTTTGAAATTAATCGTCGAACTGTACAATTTCGTATATTTAACTCTGGGTCAATTTCCAATTAAATATAATTTAAATAAATTTATCGAAAATTAAATCAGTCACTTTTGACCTCGTATCGACTTACCCGAAGTCCGGTGAAATCCCAAAAATTTTCTTTTTCCTTTTTCTTTCTTTTTTTCCTCTTTTTCTCTCTCCTCCTTGGCTGAACCGGTCCGGTCCGGTTCAGCGTAGAAGGTTCTGCCCTGAACCGCTGACTGGTTCAGGGATGATTTGGCCATACCGGCGTCGTCCGGTCGGTTCTCGGGGTGCCGCTGACGCTGTTCGATGCGCCACAGCCTGGGGAACGTTCGGCTGGGCTCGATTGGACCCTAGCACCATCGGTTGCCGTCGGATTTCACTTTTTCTCCACGGCAGTTTTTCCCTCGATTCGCTGGCATCCGGTGTCGGTGGAGGGTGTGACCGGTGTCGCTGGGTGCGCACCGAGGTCCTCTCCCTTTTCGGTCGTTCGCTGGCCGTTGGGGTCGCCGGTGGTGGCTAGTCCGACGAGTTCATCTTCTCCGTCGGTTTTTGTTTCTCACGCGATTTCTCTCTCCCCGCGTTTTTCCAATTTCGTTTTCTGATTTCGTTTGTTTTTTCTATTTTGTTTTTTTTCTTTATAATATATTTTTAATATTGTTTTAATCCTTAAAATAATATGAAAAATCCTAAAATATCTAAAAAATATCCCAAAAACTTCTATTAAATTCATTTAGTTCGTAAATGAATTTATCAGTCCGATTTGCCTTTCTGGTATATTTTTTCACTATTTTTGGGCTCTTTTTTCGAGACAAAAATTTTAAAAACATTAAATAAATTCATATCTTGATCAATTGGACTCGAAACTCAATATTTGCCCCGTTATTGATCATGATTTCTTTATTTCATATTTTTAATGAAATTTCCTCATCGGATTTATACCGAATTTTGATCAATTGACCGTTTTACCCCTGTACTTGCTCGAAAATTAATTTAACCTTTATCTCGCTGTTATGTAGCTTACATGCATTTTTTAATTTCTTAAATAGTCAATTGCATGATAGTAAATACTCTTCTTATGATTCAACTATGAAAATATTACGTTCGTACACATAGGAATCATAAGGTACAAGCTACATACGTAAATCAAAAACTCGGGTCTGACAATCCTCCCCAACTAAAAGAATTTGGTCCTCCAAATTAGAACCAAATCAATCATCAAACAATTGGGGGTGCTTCTCTCGCATCAAACTCTCTAACTCCCAAGTAGTCTCCTCGGAACTGTGATGCTGCCATAAAACCTTCACTAACCCGATAGTCTTCGACCTCAAAACATTCTCCTTCCTATCCAGTATCCGAATCGACCTCTCAACATATGACATGTCCTCACTGAGCTCCAAAGGCTCATAACTAATCACATGTGCCGGATCCGGGTGATACTTTTGAAGCATCGAAATGTGGAAGACGTTATGCACGCCTGACAAATCTGGTGGCAATGCCAACCTATAGGCCTTATCTCCCACTCGATCAAGTATCTCAAAAGGTCCAATGTAGCGAGGACTCAGCTTACCCCTCTTCCCAAACCTCGCTATACCCTTGGAAGGAGAAACCTTCAGAAACACGGACTTACCTACTGCGAAGTCAAGTGGCCTACGTCTCTTGTCAGCATAACTCTTCTGTCGACTCTGAACTGTCCTCAATCTCTCAACTATCAACCGGACATCCTCAGAAGCCTGTGTAACCAAATCAGGAGTAAAAATCTTTCGGTCACCCACTGCTTCCCACCCAATAAGGGAACAACATCTACGACCATACAAGGCCTTATACGGTGCCATCCTGATACTCGAATGATAACTGTTCTTGTAGGCGAACTTGACTAGTGGCAAATGATCATCCCAGGAGCCTCTAAAGTATAGTACACATGTTCTCAACATGTCCTCCAGAGTCTGTATCGTCCTCTCTGACTGACCATCTATCTGAGGATGGAAAGCTGTGGTCAAACTCAACTGGGTTCCCATGGCTTCCTAAAAATGTTCCCAAAAGTAGAAAGTGAAGCGGGAATCCCTGTATGATACAATGCTCATTGGAACATCATGTAACCTCACTACTTCGCTTACATACAACCCTGCCAACGTACTCAGAGTATCGGTAGCTCTCATAGCTAGGAAGTGGGCTGACTTCGTCAGTCTATCAACGATCACCCATATAGCATTGTGATTCCTTCGAGTCCTCGGTAAACCCATCACGAAATCCATGGTGATATGCTCCCATTTCCATGTCGGTATAGGTAGAGGCTACAATAATCCTATAGGTTTCTGATGCTCTACCTTCACCTGCTGCCATATAAGACATCTCGCCACAAAATCTGCAACATCTCCCTTCATACCTAACCACCAATACACCTTTCAGAGGTTCTGATACATCTTGCCACTCCCCGGATGTAACGTGTACCTCGATGAATGAGCTTTCAACAATATCAATCTCCTGAGCTTTGAGTCCTCGAGAACACACAATCTACCTCTGAACCTCAGTAGTCCATCAGAACTCAACTCAAAATCAATCACTGTGCCCCTCTGCATCTGACCAATCACATCGATGCAATACGAATCAGTCTACTGAGCCTGTCTGATCCTGTGTAACAGATCTGACTCTAAGTGTAGACTCGCAATCATACAATCTGTATCCATGTCCAAAGGCATAGCTCCCAAACTGAGGCTAGCAAACTGCTCTAGCAACTCGTGCTTCCTGACCATCATATATGATACCATCCCAAGGCTCTTCCTACTCAAAGCATCTACTACAACATTAGCCTTACCCGGATGATAAAGTATCTCACAATCATAATCCTTCAGAAGCTCGAGCCATCTTCTCTGTCTCATGTTCAGCTCCTTCTGTGAGAACAGGTACTTGAGGCTCTTGTGGTCGGTAAAAATCTGAAACTTCTCACCATACAAGTAGTGGCACCATACCTTCAACGCAAACACTACTGTTACCAACTCTAAATTGTGGGTCGAATAGTTCTTCTCACGGTCCTTCAACTGTCTGGATCCATAAGTAACTACCCTCCCATCCTGTATCAACACACAGCCCAGTCCATGATGTGAAGCATCGGTATATACTGAAAATCCTCCTGAGCTGGTAGGAATAGTGAGAATCGAAGCAGTGGTCAATCGACTCTTCAGCTCCTGAAAACTCCTCTCACAATCCTCGTCCCACACGAATATAACACTTTTTCGAGTGAGACGTGTCAACGGAGCAGCCAACTTCTAAAATCCCTCAACGAATCTCCGATAGTACCCTGCTAAACCCAAAAAAACTCCTGATCTCGATAACTCTCCTCGACTGTTCCCACTGAACTACAGCCTCAATCTTGGATGGGTCTACTGACATACCATCCCTCGACACTACATGTCCCAAAAACGAGATCTCTGTCAACTAAAAATCACACTTACTGAGTTTAGCATACAACTGCTGCTCTCATAGAGTCTGTAATACGATCCTGAGGTACTCCTCATGCTCCTCCTCGAATCTCGAATACACCAATATGCCATCGATGAAAACGATAACAAATTGATCTAGATATAGCTTGAACACATCGTTCATCATAGCCATGAAAGCTGTAGGAGCATTGGTCAGTCCAAATGGCATAACTAGGAACTCATAGTGACCATATCGGGTCCTAAATGCCGTCTTGGGTACATATCCACTTCGGACTCTCAACTAATGATACTGAGACCTTAGATTAATCTTAGAAAAGACCTGCGCTCCCCGAAGCTGATCCAGTAAGTCGTCAATTCGTGGAAGGGGATATCTATTCTTGATGGTAGCCTTATTCAACAATCTGTAATCTATACACAATCGGAGGCTTCCATCCTTCTTCCTCACAAACAAAATAGGTGCTCCCCATGATGAAACACTCGACCTGATGAAACCCATATCCAACAACTCCTGCAACTGTCTCTTGAGCTTCTCTAGCTCAACTAAGGTCATGAGATACGGTGGTCTCAAAATAGGCTCAGTACCAAACACCAAACCTATACAGAACAGAACTCCATCTCTCTGTCTGGTGGTAACCCTAACAACTCATCCGAGAAAACATCTAGGTACTCACTAACCACAGGAATATCAACTAACTCCGGATGTACCCTATCCATATCCACCAAGTACGTAATAAAACCTCAAATCACATTTGCAGAAGCATCAGTCGTGTCCTGGTCTAAGGCATGTACTTGCCCTTGACCCATCACCTGCTTCCCTTTCTCCTCTATCATCGCGCTACCTCTCTGAGCAGACGTACCAGTTGAAGCTCTATCATACTCCCTGCCCTTTTGTGGGGCAGTCACATATGACTCTGGGCACTCTCTAGCAATTTGCCCTTGTTTCACATCGAAAACATACAACAGGGCTAAATGGACAACGTCTACTGCCATGATGTCTACCATATCGGCTGCACTGATCATTAGGAGGCCTCGATCCTCCAATCACAATGCCCTTCGCCGGAGCTATGGCCGGGTATGTAGGAGGTCTAACTGGTCGCTCTCGCACCTCCTCTATCTGTGGTCCCTTACCGAAGGGTCTCCTCCCTCCTCGATAACTGAACCCTCTATCTCTAGCCGGCCTCTTCCTCTCTCTATCTCGAGTTCGACTGAACTTCCCAAACTCAGAGGCATTTCTCTCGTAATCCTGTTCACAAAGCTGTGCCCTGCGCATTGCCTCATCATATGTACCAATGTCTAGTGGTACTAATCTAAACTGTAACACCGGTCTCAATCCGTCAACAAATCTGCGAACCTTTCTGGTCTTGCTGTACATGGTATCGGGATCATATCTCCTCAGGGCCAAAAATCTAGTCTCGTACTCATCCACTGTGAGACTCCCCTGGCTCAATCCCAAAAACTCAGCCTACAGTCTACGCTGCACAGTATCAGGAATAAACTGCCTCCTAAAGGCCTCTAAAAACATCTCCCAACTAATCTCAGCATGTCGGGCTCTCAATATTGGCCTGGTGGACTTCCACCAATGCTCTGCCGTTCCCTTCAGTAGGAACGCAGCAAATGCGATACTCTCTGAAGTCGTACAATCAAATAAGTCGTATAACTTCTCTATCTCTCTAATCCACTCCTCTGCACTAGTTGGGTCCTTGACCCCTCGAAAAGATGGAGGGCCAAGCTTCTGGAACTGTTGCAACCGATCCAAATCACACCCATATCGTCTACTACCCTGAACTGGTGGGGGTATAGGAGTATCAGTAGTTTGTGGCCTCTGTACAAGCTGCGCAGGTGTATCAAGTGCAACTGCCTCTCTTGTTGCAGTCTCTGTATCTTGTCCCTGTCTACCTGGCATAGTCTGTGCCAACAACTCTACTATCGTCTCTAGGCTACGCTCTAACCTCGTGAAGTGTGCCTCGATATTCTCTGGTACCTCAATGGAACTCTACGTCACCAAGTCAAATGAGGACTCATCTCGGCTCTTAGGCCTACCTCTAGGGCCTCTAGCCCTACCTCTCGCCCCTCTATTACGGCGGGTAAATGCCATAAAGGCTAGATTCCTGCATTCACAAACATTAATTTATCCGATTCCCATCTTGTATACATAAATGTAACTAAACAAAACATAGTGATATAGGGATGTACACTTTCCTAATTACTAATACCTAGTCACATCAGACTAACTACGCTCTGATACCACTCTGTCACGCCCTCCTCCCACACGCAACTTACTAAAAACCACAATAAATTTTTTCACTTTTTACTTACCTTGATCTCCTCAACAGTTGGGCTATGAATAGGCATTAGTCTCCTCATCCATACATACCTTACCATTCTTTTTCGTATCATACATGCATGACATTCATATCATAAGTAAATTCAGATACTTAAATATAATTACATCATTACATTACATCCCCAACATTAAAATCGTGTACATCACTGTGTTTATGCATTGTTCAGATACAAAAGAGTGCGCTTGTATATACCTTTCGCTAGATGGGGAGTGGCAGCGGATAAAAGGAATGCAATACCTTGGCCGACTCAATCTACTGACGAGAATCTGTAGAGATGGGAGAAAATGAATGGGATGAGCTATCAACGCGCTCAGTAAGGAAATCAGGCAAGCAAATAGACATCCATACTATCTACTGAAAATAGTGCTTTGCCTTTCCTTCTCTCAATTCAAAAGCATGTTTAAAATATATAATATAGTACAGATTTAAAATCTCATGTACTAAACACATGTTGGTTTATCAATCAGAGGCATTCATGCAAAACAGTGCATATTTAATCATTTAAGAATGCGTTTATATAAAATATGCCATTTACATTCAAAACACGATAAATATGGCATTTTTAATCACAACACAAACAAACAATCGGGTTTCGACCCATCCCTCAGGTCTACCTGTATCATAAAACACATGTGATATATCATGCGAGACTCAGTAGCTAAATGCAATATCTCCAGACTATGGCCATATCCTAACAATGGTGATCCCAGGCAACACAGCACTTGGTGTGCGGGGCAATCACTGCTGTAACGGGTGGAGGGTCAGTCCATCACAACCGCCAGCTATCAACACTCTCCTCCACAACTCCACAATACAAAACACGGTGCAGTGTACTCCATGCCACATGCACTGTACAACGTACACCTGTGGACCCACACATCATGGATGAGGTGCCTGCCATAGGTCTTAGCCTCTCATACCGTGGAAATACATCATAGTCAGGGTGCCTGCCATAGGTCTTAGCCCTCATACGATGGAATCAATGCCACGTCTCTAAATCCACGTGAGAACATCTCAACAGTATGACACTCAGTATACACGGAGGAAATCGTCACGGTTTTTCTATCATGTGTATATATCACGAAAAACTACAGTACGCGTCTTGAGTGTGACACACAGTCAATGCTCCGCCTCAAAACACTGTATATGCATGTCAAACTATCAACACTAGTGCAAGTAAACCTCCAGCACCAGGTCATGCATAGTTCTCATTACAAATCAAGTACGAGAAAATCGTTCAAGTACGATGTCATGCACAAACCATGAAAAATCGAGTACAAGCAACGCTCCAGCACTCTGTCATGCATCTCATGTAAAACTCGAGTACGAGCTAATCGCTCCAGCACTCTATCATGCACAAATCACATAAAAATTGAGTACAAGCAACACTCCAGTACTCTATCATGCATGTTAAATAAATGTAGTGCGAGTAAACCTGCAACACTAATGTATGTGAAAAACATCTGAAATCAAGTGCGAGCTGTGCTCTAGCACGATTGTTTCCACATAATTCGGTAGATGGCTCTTTAAAAACAGGGATGTTAAAAATCACTAAAATCAGCATTATAAAGTGTGCTTAGTTTACATCGACCTCAAAACATTAGCCCATCCACCTACTCTTCTGCTACACAGCAGGAAACACCACTCAAAACATCATTTCCATGCATTTTGGAACTTTTCCCAAAATTTCACTTTTCGACTCACTAGGGGCAAAATCGTAATTTACCCATATCGAGTCCCTATAATTATTATAGATTTTCTCTTACTCTCAAACAATTTCAGTGAATGTAAAATCCAACGAAAATATGCACAGATATCTCTAGCAACTTGCAAGAGTCCCATACCTCGGATCACGTAGTGTGACCTCTCTTCCTCTGTGCTGTCCAAACCTCGCAATCCGGTCACTCTCAATATGACTCTGGAGCTGCATTTAACCATTCACTGGATTAATTTCATGTTTCCTACTGTATTACACATTTAATACAGTTCATTTCACTTAAATGGGCCCGTTTACTCTTAATGGGCTTTAAATACATTAATTGGGCCTTACCCCGTATTAAGCCCGTTCATCAAGGTCTATTGACTCATTGGGCCTATCAATACCCATTGGGCTTTATTCCAAGCTCTTTGGATAGCCCGTATAATATTTACGACATTTATTTCAAAATTCTGAATATAATTCACTAATTGCGGAATTTAATCCGAAATGCGTAAATTAAATCTTAAATACGCATAAATCACTTAATTGTCATAAATGAGCTTTACTTACCCGAGATCGTGCGATGGTACGTAAATCAAAGTTTGATCGGGCTTTCGTTCGGAATTAATCATCGAACTGCACAATTTCGTATATTTAACTCCGGGTCAATTTTTGATTAAATATAATTTAAATAAATTTATCGAAAATCAAATTGATCACTTTTGACCTCGTATCGACTTACCCGAAGTTTGGTGAAATCCTAAAAATTTTCTTTTTTCTTTTTCTTTCTTTTTTTCTCTTTTTCTCTTTTTCTCTCTCCTCCTTGGCTGAACCGATCCGGTCCGGTCCGGTCCGGTTCAACGTAGAAGGTTCTGCCCTGAACCGCTGACCGGTTCAGGGATGATTTGGTCGTGTCGACGTCGTCCGATCAGTTCTTCGGGTGTCGCTGACTCCGTTCGATGCGCCACAGCCTGAGGAACGTTTGGCTGGGCTCGATCGGACCCTCGCATAGCCGGTTGCCGCCGAATTTCACTTTTTCCCCTGGCAATTTTTCCTTGGATTCGTCGACGTCCGGCGTCTGTAGAGGGTGTGACCGGTGTCGATGGGTGCGCGCCGAGTTCCTCTCCCTTTTCGGTCGTTCGCTGGCCGCTGGGGTCGCCGGTGGTGGCTGGTTCGGCGAGTTTTTCTTCTCCGTCGATTTTGGTTTCTCACGCGATTTCTCTCTCCCCGCGTTTTTCCAATTTCATTTTCTGATTTCGTTTTTTTTCTATTTTGTTTTATTTCTTTATAATATATTTTTAATATTATTTTAATCCTTAAAATAATATTAAAAATCCTAAAATATCTCAAAAAATTTTATTAAATTCATTTAGTCCGTAAATGAATTTATCAGTCTGATTTTACCTTTTCGATATATTTTTCCAC
The DNA here is from genome assembly GCA_033439115.1 of Firmiana major. NCBI lineage: Eukaryota > Viridiplantae > Streptophyta > Magnoliopsida > Malvales > Malvaceae > Firmiana > Firmiana major. The sequence goes on along the minus strand of CM065898.1, from coordinate 77,777,137 downwards.
TATTTTTGTGCTCATTTTTCGAGATAAAAATTCTAAAAACATTAAATAAATTCATATCTTGATCAATTGGACTCGAAACTCAATATTTGCCCCGTTATTGATCAAGATTTCTTGATTTCATATTTTTAATGAAATTTCCTCATCGGATTTATACCGAATTTTGATCAATTGACCGTTTTACCCCTGTACTTACTCGAAAATTAATTTTACATGCATTTTTTAATTTCATAAATAGTCAATTGCATGATAGTAAAGACTCTTCTTATGATTCAACTATGAAAATATAACGTTCGTACACATAGGAATCATAAGGTACAAGCAACATACTTAAATCAAAAACTCGGGTCTGACACACTTGACATCTCATACAGCACAATACTAAGGGGGATGTAATTTTACTTAACGACCACTATTAACTCTTATCCGACCAACTCTAACTCTTAATTGCATACTTATCGATACTAATTCACATTTGGCCAACCCTCCGCTCTGATACCACTTTTACTTTCACGACCCAATACTATCAAAATCAGTACAAATTTTTCGCTTTTGAAAAATCCTTCTTACCTCCTCGTGACATATCCCTCTAAACAGGTCGGGCTGTGAATCAATATCGATATACCCTTTGTAACAATTAAAATATCACACGTACATATATATATATATATATATATATATATATCTAATGACATCAATCATATTATAATAGAATGGTCGGTATGTTTTATACATCACATGATTCTATATTTACATCCCCAAATATTCCTTCATATAAAATACTGTGCTGTAAGCATACTAATACAAAATTCTGCACGTGGTGTATACATGACAGTCGATGGGAAACACAGATATCAGCTATGCCATCTACACTCTACACCCGCTATCTCTATGGTGGAAACACTGAAAGTGGGTGGAAAATGAAAGGGTGAGCTCCATATGCTCAGTAAGGCAATAATACAAATGGGTAGATAGTTATACTATCTACATGCTGATAAGAAATCAGGATATATATATATGTGAGCATGAGGTAAAAACAATGATATGCCATATATATAACATCATCTGTTCTAAAACAGAAAATCGGCATATAAAGCATGGAATGATTCTCATGTGAAAACCTCTCATGCTCAAATGAAGCAATACGTTTTAAAATACCCCATCTGGGTCAAAATATGATATACTCAACGAATTAAATCCATTTCAATAAAATAATTTATCTTAAAATTTTTGTTATAAAATCACCCTTCTCACAGGGTTACAAATCATGAAAGTTTTCATAAAATCCCTCAATGGGAACAATCAAAACTCAATTGAAATCATAAGAAAATCGAGGCCTGACCTCTCCCTCGGGTCTACCCTGGTCTATCAAGACCAATAGTTATATCATGTGAGACATGTAAGTGACTATATCGGTAATATCCAAGACTATGGCCATAACCTCGTGATCCCTGGCACATGGATCCTAGTGTGCAGGGTGTCACACCTGAAACGGGAGGTGGGTCGGTCCTACCCGCCAGAACTGCATAATATCAAGATTGCGAGGGCAAGACTTGCTGTCTTGTGGCTAATGCCACTCCACTCCAACAATCCCCACAGTACAGCGTACTCCGCTTGACATACACGGTATAACGTACTCCGTGAACCCAAGCTAAATCAGGGGTGCCTGTAATAGGTCTTATCCACCCATGTCAACTATGTCTCAGTATGCACGTGTGAGCATATCATCTCACTGTGACACACAGTCTACAGGAGGTTCCAACATGGCTATATGCATGTCATATAAATTCCTGTGTGAGCGAAGCTCTAGCACGACTCCATGCATATTCATGATATCTGAAAACCTCATGCGAGCGAAGCTCTAGCACGGCTTCATAGAAATCAATAAAATCTGTGTACGAGCAGTGCTCCAGTACGACTTAAACTGATTATAAATTTAATTCAAATCCACGAACGAGCATTGCTCTAGTATGGATAGGTATTAAAACTCAGTGAAAATCTCGTACGAGAAAAACTCTAATACGGTAGTCATATGAAATAAATCTGTAAAGTAGTACGAGCAAGGCTCCAGCACTCTGTGTATGAGTTAAAATATAAAATCCAGTGCGAGCAGTGCTTAAGCACGGTTTCAACTCATATAACACTGATAAGTGGCTCCATTTATCAAAACATGTTAAATAAATATTAATTGACACCTAACTTGTGCCTGTTCACTTAAAACATGAAAATAATAGCCAACCTATCATAAATTGCTTGAATTAAAGCAATATCATCATGAAAACATTAAAATCATGAATTTCCTGCAATTTCATAGCCTTACTACCATTTTTGAAAATTTCCTAACTGGAGGCAAAATAGTCATTTGTCACTATTTCCATATTTTTTCGTAAAAATTATTATTCTGTTTTCGGGTAGCCTAATGAATTTAACGTAATGTAAATCCCCTCGAAACTACGTACAGCTACCTCTAAGTGCTCATAAAATTCCCTTACCTGGAATCACGCACAAGCTTATCTCGACTCGACCGTACCAGGTCTCTCAGTGCAATTCGCTCATCTACGGAGCTGCATATAACCACATATGGGTTCAGTTCAAATATACTGATCAGTATTTCACTCTTACTGATCGAATCTAAAGCTCTGGGCCTATTTATTCTATTGGGCCCGATTGCACTTTAATGGGCCTTGACCCATTTTTCAGCCCGTTTCCACTTTTAAAATCCCTTCTTCAGGTTTATTGGGCTCTTTTGGTTTATCAACTTATTGGATAGCTCGGATACTGTTTATGATAATTACTTTGAAATTTCGAATAAAATTCCTTTTATGCAGAATTAATCCGTAAATTTCGTAAAATAATCTTAACTCTGCATTTAAGGACTCATATTATCGTAATTAAAATGTACTTACCCAATATGATGCGGGGTACGAAAATCGGATCTAAATCGGCTCTCGTTAGGGCTCTATAGTAACACTGCACAATTATTTAAATTCGGGTCATTTTTCAATAAAATAATATTAAATTGAATTCCCAAAATTTATCCGCAGGTCAATCTCGACTCTCGGTCACTTACTTGAAATTCGAGTTGTCTCCGGGTACACTTTCTTCCCTTTTTTCCCTTTCTTTCTTTTTTTTCCTTTTCTTTTTCTTTTTTTTCTTCCTTCTCGGCTATGGTGTCGTTTTGGTTTTTTCAACATCGCCGTCGATCCCGACCGTCTCGCCGGGCACCAGTGGGCTCAAAAGAACTGCCTCAGCCAGGGGATCATTCGGCTGGGTCGAATCGGAGTTGGGGTATCGCCGTTCATTGGAACTAACGCGTTTTCTCCCTTAGCTTTTCATCCGCCGATTCGCTGGAAATAGGGGCCGTCGGCCCGTGTTGCCGGTACCAATGGAACTGTCGGACGTCGCTCTATCTTCTCCAACCGTTGGCTTAGCTCGTAGGACGCCGGTGATTCGTCGGGGGTGTTGGGTCGCAAATCGGGTTCTCTAGGTTCCATTTTCTCGGGTTTTTTCTCTCTCCCTGATTCTGATTTTCAGATTTTCTTTTTTTATTAATTAATTTATTAATTTATTTAATATTATTTTAATACATTAAAATGTATTAAAATAATCCAAATATCCCTAAAAAGGTCTTAAAAATTATTATTTTATCCATTTAATCAATAAATGGATTTCTCAGTCTATTTTCGTCTTTTCAATATATTTTTTGGTTATTTTTGGGATAATTTTTTGAATTAAAAATCCCGATTAATTTCGAATTAATTCTGATTAATTCTCATAAATTTCAATAAATTTATATCTAGATCAATCGGCCTCGAATTTAAATATTTTCCTCGTTATTGATCTAGATTTCGTAAATTTCATATTTTAATGAAAATTACTTGTCGAATTTATATCGAATTTTTTTGGTCTTTTGACCATTTTACCCCTGCACGTATTCGGGACCAAATTGAATCAACTTTCTTTCATAAATCCACAATCTTTTCCCTATTTTAATTTTCTTATTTTCAGTCAACTTGATTAAATTCCTTAAATGAACTTGTTGGGTCCCTGCTTTCTCGATTTATCCTTATTCAATTTTACGTACGTTATTTCGTTTCATCCATATTTAATCAGATTCAAATCAACCATCTTATGAATCTATTAACATGTAATAATGTCATACAATATGGAAATCATAAGGAATATAATACAAAGATGCAGATCTCACATCCTACTTATTCCTTCATTCACTTAGACTGCATTCTTATTTAGTGTTGTTTCTTTTATCTTACTCAATCACTGATAATTATACTTAAATTAAATTTTACATCTAAATGGTCGATAGAAATTTCGACAGCATAACGGCTTATATATAAGCCTACTCACCTACAAATCAAACACTTTAACAATCCTAGATTTCCACAACTATTAAACATGCTTCCCAATTTGTATCATCAAGCCAACATATATTCATTCCAACTAAGATTTGTACCCCATGATTAATTCTCAAAAGAGACATTTTTTACGTTTGTTTTCTTACAAATTACATCCCAACAAAATATTTTCACTATATGTTTGTGCTTACAAAATATGTCTGGTAAGGGAATGCAATTGTATACCCCTGCATGTACAAAAGTAGCCTAAGGTAGCCCTTTCCTCCAGTCTACATCGTGTACGCGACAGGTAGCGTCTGTAGATCATTACAAATAATCTGAAAGGTAGAGGGGTGAGCTTTCGGGAAATAAGCCTAGTAAAAAATGAATTTAAAATGATCATAGTATTTAAAATATACAGAGTGCATAATAATACCAAAAGGAGGCATTTCTTTACAAATATTACATCACTTTCAAACACATATCACGAAAAACACACCTAACAGAAACATGATTTTGAAATAAAAAAACCTTAGCAGATCGATCAAAATCTTTCGCGATATACAGAACTTCAAAAGCATTGTTGAGTATAAAACATATTTCGAAACATCATCTTAAAACAGAGATCATGTCAGACGAAAATTAGAACCTTTCAAATCATACAGAACTTCAAAGTATAGTTGGGTAAATCACATATCAAAGAATCAAATCTTAAAATAGAATTTGTTTCGGATAGAGACTAGGATAGCTCATGTAATTGTCATGCGGGAATAACATATTCATCCTCCGTAGAGGGAAAATCATAAACATGACCATTTTCACTACCTCACCCCACTTAAGAGGTCTTTTTGGTTAGCTGTGTCTTTTGGCTACCTCACCCCACTTAAGAGGTCTTTCTGGTTAGCTGGGCATTTTCGCTACCTCACCCCACTTAAGAGGTCTTTTTGGTTAGCTGAGCCTTTTCGCTACCTCACCCCACTTAAGAGGTCTTTTTGGTTAGCTGAGCCTTTTCACTATCTCACCCCACTTAAGAGGTCTTTCTGGTTAGCTGGGCCTTTTCAGCTACCTCACCCTATTTAATAGGTCTTTCTGGCTAGCCTCATCTCAGGTGGCAATCATATACACCTGGGCCTTTTGGCTACCTTACCTCACTCAAGAGATCTTTCTGGCTAGCCTCATCCCAAGTGAGCCTCACTCACATATTTAAAATTTATAAACCGAATTTTAAAAAAACCCTCTTTTGCGGTTGAAAACTCTTTAATAAAAACAGAGAAATTGTACTCGTATAACAGATTTCATTTCTCGCAACATATGTAACAAATTCATGCATAAGTCAAAATCATATCATTTCGTTCAAGAAACAAAATCAGAAAACATGCTCACAAATTTGAAGACATGCTCAAAACTCATGTATTTAAATTCATAAATCTTTCTTTCAATTTCAGAAACATGGCAAGATAAAGCTAGGGCTCAATAAAAGTTGGGCTTGGTTTTGTTTAAACGTTAACTTGGACTAAAGAACGAACGCTTGATATAAATTCTAATCATTTACTAAAATATTGCGTAACTCAAATATTTTCATAAATCCAAGTTTGAGGGAAAGGGAGAAACTATTACCATTTTAAATTACACCCCTTACCTCGATTTATCGGGAGCTCAAGGTTCAAGTAGTGACGCCTCCAAGTGTCTTATTCTTTTCCTTCTACAATTTTTCTACACCGAATTTGGTATTCTTAGTATCCTTATTTAAATCGAATAGCTTACAATGCTTCAAAATCGAAATCTTATTAGCTTAAGGAAAATACTTCCGGAATTTAAATTCTAGCTCCTTAAGTTCGTATTAAACTATACATATTCAACCTTTGGAGCTCATCAATTTCCTCTTTTCTTCCAGTTCCATCATACATTCGAAAATTTAATCCTATTACAAAGTCTTTAGGTACATTCCTAATTAAATTGTCCTTTTTCTCTTATCATCTTATACGTTTCCTACCTGCTCCTGCTTGTGTATTCATATTATTGTCAACACGCACTTATACTAACACGCACATTTATTATATATATACATAAGTGTATATATATATATATACATATATATATATTATTTCTTTATTATTTCTTTATTTCTTTACTACTACTACTACTACTACTACTACTACTACTACTACTACTACTACTACTACTACTACTATTATTATTATTATTATTATTATTATCTACTTCTCATTTATTCTCTGGTTTTGTCGATTTATGATTCGTTTTAAACTACCCATAAAAATTTCTTTTCTCTACTTTCCTCTTCATCATCAGAATGACCCAAATCTATCATCCATAAAATAATCAAATACAATTTTATCTTCTTCAATCTTCAATTTCAATTCTTGATAATTTAACTTCTAATGTCTAATTCCTTGCCTAATTCTCAAAATCCCCAATTGTCTAATTAACCCTAGTTTTCAAATTTCTTAACAACCAAACTTTAAACTAATTCATACAACAATCATGCTTTCATAATGAAATTTACACAGAAATTCAACTAGATAAATCTTAGATTTTTACCTAGGAGTCACTGTGCAGAAATGGGGAAATATCAACTGGGTATTTTATCAGTATATTTTTTTGAACACTGTAGCGTCGGAACAGGGTGGTCGAACGGGGTAGGACAGACAAGGGAGGTTGTTGGGGTTTGGGTTCAGTGGAAGGCCAGCGTCGGTCTTTTTTCGATTTGCTTCAAAACGTGAAACAGAGGAAACTCCTCTGTTCCGGTTTCAGCTCCAGGCACAGGGAGAGGGAGAAGAAAATGGGAAAGGCTGCTGGTGGGTTGCTGGGCGACTTCGGTCACCGGCGATCGCAGAGGGGAAAGGACGGCAGGCGAGCGGCAACCAAAAGGGAGAGGTTTTCGGGCGAAGCAAGAAGGAAGGGAGAACGGAAGGCGGGTTTGCGTCTGGGTGAGGAGAGCTGCCAGTCCAGGGAACCTCCGGTGCTGGTGTGGCCGTCGGTGACAAAGCAGGAGACAGCAGGCAATGGCGAGAGGGTTCGGGCTTCTCGGGTTTTCGGTGAGGAAAGAGGGCCGACGCGGGTTCCTGTCGGGGTGGGGTCATCGGCGTGAAGGGAGGCGTGGACGGCAAGTGAAACGAACGGCGGGAGGGAGCTTCGGTCCGCAAATCAAAGGACGAAAGGAATTGGGGGGAAGGGGTTTTCTAATTTAGGATCGCGCGATCCTCGTTTTTTTTCTTTTTCTTTCTTTTATTTATTTATTTATTTATTTATTTATTTATTTTTATTATATATATTATATATATATATATATTTCTATTTAAATTTATTTATATATATATATATTTTATATTTTTATTATATATATATTATATTTGTATTTATATATATATATATATCTAATTACATTTTCAATCTTGGACAAAAACACGTATATATATTTATTGTAATTATTTTTATCCTTCATTTCATTTTTTTTTTACTTAACAAATATATATATATATATATATATATATAAATATATACACATATTTTCTTATAACATATTCCCATTTAATATTTTTTTTATTGTTTAATTTAAATACAGAAAATTTGCGGTGTTTACATATTAGAGGGAACAGTTGAAATGTGATTTGATTTAAGTTACAAATTGTTGGATTATTATTAATTTAACAAATGGTTGATCTTTAATATGGATGTTAATTTTGATTGAAACCCATAGTAGTAAGTATATTCTGCATCCTGGTAGTACCAAAATCGACGAAGGGTGTTTTGGTGGCTTGAAATGAAACGGGATGTTGCAGAGTTTGCTTATAACAACAGCTATTACGCTAGTAGCGGGATGACACCGTATGAAGCCTTGTATGGTAAAAGATGTAGGTCTCTAGTTGCTTGGGAAGAAGTGGGTGATAGAAAGATTTTGACTTCCGATTTGGTGGACAGGCAGCAGAAGGTGTTCGGATAATCTGTGATAGACGTTAGGCCGCACAAAGTTGGCAGAAGAGTTATGCGGATAAGCATAGGCAGCCACTTGAGTTTCAGATTGGGGACTCCGTGTTTCTGAAAGTATCCCCGAGCAAGGGTATTATGAGCTATGGAAAGAAAGGAAACTGAGTTCTCGATTCATTTGGTCCATTTGAGATTCTAGAGAGGGAGGCGTAGCCTATAGACTTGCCTTACCACCGCAGCTTGCTGGGGTACATGTCTTCTACGCCTCGATGTTAAGGAAGTATAATCCGGATCTCTCACATATCATTGAGTGAGCCTTTGAGCATTCAAGAGGACATGAGCTACATTGAGCAACTTATCCGGATTTTGGACAGAAAGGAAAAAGTATTTCGATCGAAGACTATTCCTTTAGTAAAGGTTCTCCGGCAACACCATTCGGTTGAAGAAGCTACATGGGAGCTAGAGAGCCTCATTAAAGAGAAGTACCCTCATCTATTCTGAAGGACCAAGATGAATTTGGAGGACCAAATTCTTTAAAGGTGGGAAGAATGTAAATCCCCAAAATTTCCCTGTAAATTTGTTCGTAAAAACGTAGAAGTGGAAATAAAACTGTACGTTTGATATAAAATAAAACAAATAGATAAATGTAATTAAAAAAATAATAATAATATAAATAAATAAATAATATATATAATATATATAATAAAAAATAAAAAATAAAAAAATAAAAATATATAGCATAAATATAATAATAATAATTGTTAAAAAAAACAAAAAAAAAGGAAACGAAAAAAAAAGAGAAACAGTGTCGCGCGATATTGCACGACACTAAAAAGGAAAGCCAGAGAAGGGAAACGAAATCCCTTCCCTGGTTCAAAGGAAGAAAATGGAGGGAGAGACGGAGGCTACCGGAGAGAGAGGAGGCAGTGACCAAGGGGTTGCCGATGCTGACCATGCAAAGTCCGACGAAGAAACGATGGTGGGCGAGAGTGAAACAGAAAAGGGGAGGAGAGAACGAAACCGAGGAGAAAGAGAGAAGAAGGAGGAGACAGAGAGGAGGGGAGAGGAAACCGTGGCTAGAAGGGTGAAGATCGCGTCGTCGCCGGCCAGGGGGAGGCTAAGGAGTCATCGATGGCACTGGAGAAGAAGCAGTTTGGCGAAAGAAAGGAGAAGCAGTGACACTGAAAGGGAAAGAGGCCGAACCAACCTCTTTTCGATGAGCCCAGGCGTAACCGTCACCCGATCCACGCACCGCACAGCCTCGCGGATTCCCTGGAGGTGGAAACCAGCGAAGAACCGGTCGTCGGCGTCGGACTTGGGCAAAACGATGCTGACCCGGTCCGAACTGGTTCAGCCAGAAAAAAAGAAAAAAAAAAGAAAAAAAGAAAAAAAAGAGGGAAAAGGAGGAGGAAAATTTTGGAGATGCTTTGGTTTGACAGTAGACTGGTAAGCAGTCGAAAAAGACTATTTAAATTTTTAGAAAAATTATTTAAACTTATATTTGAGCGAAATTGACCCGATTTTGAAATGTGTGTGTGTAGTATGACAATTGGTGACAAACGGGCGTTCAAATCAGTCTCGATTTACATGTATCATGAAATCTGGGGTAAGCGAATCTCACTTGCTACCACTTGTTTAAATATACGAGTTAGAAATTAATCACATAATTTTCAAATAAATTTCATATAAATTGCGTTATAACCGGAATTGAAAAATCGACTATCGCAAATGATATTTTGAACTATCCAAAGAAATTAGAAAAAGGTTTAAAATGACGAGATGGTGATAGTAGGCACATTAAGAGACGATAAGGCCCAATAAAAATAATTGGGTCCAAAATGTTATTTGAAGTGAAATTACACTGCGTACGTGTTTATATAAAAATAATAATAAACGATTTGTGATTAATTACAGCTCCAGAGGACCGAATTGGGAGTAAATCAGACTGAATGAAATCTTAGCATTTGAAAAAGTTAGCCTGTACAAAGAAATCGAGGTAAGGGGTGTAATTTAAAATGGTAATAGTATCCTCATTTCCCTTAAACTCGGATTTATGAAAATATTTGAGTTACGAAATATTTTAGTAAATGATCAGAATTTATACCAAGCGTTCATTCTTTATTCCAAGTTAACATTTAAACAAAACCAAGCCCAACTTTTATTGAGCCCCAGCCTTATCTTGTCATGTTTTTGAAACTGAAAGAAAGAATTATGAATTTAAATACATGAGTTTCGAGCATGTCTGTCACGCCCTTCTCCCACACATGACCTTCCCAAAAATCACAATAAATTTTTCACTTTTTGCTTACCTTTATCTCCTTAACAGTTGGGCTGTGAATAGATATTAGTCTCCTCATCCATACATACCTTACCATTCTTTTTCGTATCATAAATACATGACATTCATATCATAAGTAAATTCATATACTTAAATATAATTACATTATTACATTTACATCCCCAACAATAAGACCATGTACATCACTGTGTTTATGCATTGTTCAGATACAAAAGAGTACGCATGTGTATACCTTCCGCTAGATGGGGAGTGGCAGCGGATTAAAGGAATGCAATACTCTGGCCGACTCGATCTACTAACGAGAATCTGTAGAGATGGGTGAAAATGAATGGGATGAGCTTATCAATGCGTTCAGTAAGGAAATCAGGCAAGCAAGTAGACATCCATACTATCTACTTGAAAATAGTGCTTTGCCTTTCCTTCTCTCAATTCAAAAGCATGTTTAAAATATATATAATATAGTACAGATTTAAAATCCCATGTACTAAACACATGCTGGTTTGTCAATCAGAGGCATTCATGCAAAATAATGCATATTTAATCATTTAAGAATGCCTTTATATAAAATATGTCATTTACATTCAAAACACAGTAAATATGGCATTTCTCATCATAACACAAACAAATCAATCGGGTTTCGACCCATCCCTCAGGTCTACCCGTGTCATAAAACACATGTGATATATCATGCGAGACTCAGTGGCTAAATGCAATCTCTCCAGACTATGTAAGAGAGCCTCCCCGTCGAACAGAGCCTCCCCGCCCACTCTGGCTTAAGGATGTTGGGCTTAAGGATCTTGCCGTAAGAGAGCATCTCCGGACTATGGCCATATCCTAACAATGGTGATCCCAGGCAACACAGTACTCGGTGTGCGGGGCAATCACTGCTGTAACGGGTGGGGGGTCAGTCCATCACAACCGCCAGCTATCAACACTCTCCTCCACAACTCCACAACACAAAACACGGTACAATGTACTCCATGCCACATGCATGGTACAACGTACACCCGTGGACCCATACATCATGGTCGAGGTGCCTGTCATAGGTCTTAGCCTCTCATACCATGGAAATACATCATAGTCAGGGTGCCTGCCATAGGTCTTAGCCCTCATATTATGGAATCAATGCCACATCTCTAAATCCACGTGAGAACATCTCAACGGTGTGACACTCAGTCTACACGGAGGAAATCGTCACGGTTTTTCTAACATGTGTATATATCACGAAAAACTACAGTGCGCGTCTTGAGTGTGACACACAGTCAACGCTCCGCCTCAACACTGTATATGCATGTCAAAATATCAACACTAGTGCGAGTAAACCTCTAGCACCAGGTCATGCATAGTTCTCATTACAAATCAAGTTTGAGCAAATCGCTCAAGTACGATGTCATCTACAAATCATGAAAAATCGAGTACGAGCAACGCTCCAGCACTCTGTCATGCACAAATCACATAAAAACTGAGTACGAGCAACGCTCTAGTACTCTATCATGCATGTCAAGTAAATGTAGTGCGAGTAAACCTCCAGCACTAATGTATGTGAAAAACATCTAAAATCAAGTGCGAGTTGTGCTCTAGCACGATTGTTTCCACATAATTCGGTAGATGGCTCTTTAAAAACAGGGATGTTAAAAATCACTAAAATCAGCACTATAAAGTGTGCTTAGTTTACATCGACCTCAAAACATTAGCCCATCCACCTACTCTTGTGCTACACAGCAGGAAAAACCACTCAAAACATCATTTCCATGCTTTTTGAAACTTTTCCCAAAATTTCACTTTTTGCCTAACTAGGGGCAAAATCATAATTTACCCATATCGGGTCCCTATAATTATTATAGATTTTTTCTGACCCTCAAACAATTTCAGTGAATGTAAAATCCAACGAAAATATGCACAGATATCTCTAGTTACTTGCAAGAGTCCATTACCTCGGATCACGTAGTGTGACCTCTCTTCCTCTGTGCTGTCTATCTCGCAGTCCGGTCAACTCTTAATATGACTCTAGAGCTGCATTTAATCATTCACTGAGTTAATTACACTTTTCCTACTGTATTACACATTTAATACAATTCATTTCACTTAAATTGGCCCGTTTACGCTTAATGGGTCTTAAACACTTTAATTGGTCCTTAATGCATATTAAGCCCATTTATCAGGGTCTATTGACTCATTGGGCTTATTAATACCCATTGGGCTTTATTCCAAGCTCTTTGGATAGCCCATATATCATTTACGATATTTAATTCAAAATTTTGAATATAATTCACTAAATCCGAAATTTAATCCGAAATGCGTAAATTAAATCTTAAATATGCATAAATCACTTAAATTGTCATAAATGAGCTTTACTTACCCGAGATTGTATGATGGTACGTGAATCGAAGTTCGATCGGGCTTCTGTTCGAAATTAATCGTCGAACTACACAATTTCGTATATTTAACTCCGGGTCAATTTTCAATTAAATATAATTTAAATAAATTTATCGAAAATTAAATCGGTCACTTTTGACCTCGTATCGACTTACTCGAAATTCGGTGAATTTTCAAAAATTTTCTTTTTTCTTTTTCTTTCTTTTTCTTTCTTTTTCCCCTTTTCTCCATGGCTGAACCGGTCCGATCCGGTTCAGTTTAGAAGGTTCTCCCCTTAACTGCCAACCGGTTCAGGGATGATTTAGCCGTGCCGACGTCGTCCGGTCGGTTCTTCGGGAGCTGCTGCCGTCGTTCGGTGCGCCACAGCCTGGGGATCGTTCGGCTGGGCTCGATCGGAGCCTAGCACCGCCGGTGGCCGCTGAATTTCAAGTTTTCCTCTGCGGCCTTCCCTCTCGTCAATCTCCCTTTTTCGGCGCCGGTGAGGCGCGTTACCGGTGGTTAGGAGGTCCCGCTGTTGCCTTCTTCCTTTTTCGGCCGTTCGCTAGCCGCTGGGGTCGCCGGTGGTGGCTGGTCCGGCGAGTTCTTCCTATCCGTCGGTTTTGGTTCTGTTTCTCTCAACTTTCTCTCTCCCCGATATTCTCTTCAGATTTCGTTCGGTTTTTTTTCAATTCTTTTTTTTATAATTGATTTTTATAATTATTTTATTCATTAAAATAATAATAAAAATCCCAAAAATATCCCAAAAATTCTCAAAAATTCATATTAAATTCATTTAATCCGTAAATAAATTTATCAGTTCGATTTTACCTTTTCGGTATATTTTTTCACTATTTTTGGGCTCATTTTTCGAGATAAAAATTCAAAAAAATATTTAATAAATTCATATCTCGATCAATTGGATTCGAAATTCAATATTTTCCTCGTTATTGATCAAGATTTCTCGATTTCATATTTTTAATGAAATTATCTCATCATATTTATATCGAATTTCGGTCAATTGATCATCTTACCCCTGTACTTGCTCGAAAATTAATTTAACCCTCATCCCGCTGTTATGTAGCTTACATGCATTTTTAATTCTTAATAAATCGATTGCATGACAGTAAATACTCATCTTATGATTCAACTATGAAAATAAAATGTTCGTACACATAGGAATTATAAGGTACAAGCTACATACATAAATCAAAAACTCGGGTCTGACAATCCTCCCCAACTAAAAGAATTTTGTCCTCCAAATTAGAACCAAATCACTCATCAAATAATTGGGGGTACTTCTCTTGCATCAAGCTCTCTCACTCCCAAGTAGCCTCTTCGAAAGTGTGATGCTGCCATAGTACCTTCACGAACCCGATAGTCTTCGATCTCAAAACCTTTTCCTTCCTATCCAATATCCGAATCGGCCTCTCAACATATGACATGTCCTCACTGAGCTCTAAAGGCTCATAACTAATCACATGTGTCGGATCCGGGTGATACTTCCGAAGCATCGAGATGTGGAAGACGTTGTGCACGCCTAGAAAATCTGGTGGCAATGCCAACCTATAGGCCTTATCTCCCACTCGATCGAGTATCTCAAAGGGTCCAATGTAGCGAGGACTCTGCTTACCCCTCTTCCCAAACCTCGCTATACCCTTGGAAGGAGAAACCTTCAGAAACACGGACTCACCAACTGCGAACTCAAGTGGCCTACGTCTCTTGTTAGCATAACTCTTCTGTCGACTCTGAGCTGTCCTCAATCTCTCAGCTATCAACCGGACATCCTCAGAAGCTTGTGTAACCAAATCAGGAGCAAAAATCTTTCGGTCACCCACTTCTTCCCGTCCAATAGGGGAACGACATCTACGGCTATACAAGGCCTCATACGGTGCCATCCCGATACTCGAATGATAATTGTTATTGTAGGTGAACTCGGCTAGTGGCAAATGATCATCCCAGGAGCCTCTAAAGTCTAGCACTCATACTCTCAACATGTCCTCCAGAGTCTGTATCGTCCTCTCTAACTGACCATCTATCTGAGGATGGAAAGCTGTGCTCAAACTCAACTGGGTTCCCATAGCTTCCTGAAAATGTTCCCAAAAGTGGGAAGTGAAGCGGGAATCCCTATCCGAGATAATGCTCACTGGAACACCATGCAACCTCACTACCTCGCGTTAGAGTATCGGTAGCTCTCATAGCTAGGAAGTGGGCTGACTTTGTTAGTCTATCAACGATCACCCATATAGCATCGTGATTCCTCCGGGTCCTCGGTAAATCCATCACGAAATCCATGGTGATATGCTCCCTTTTCCATGTCGGTATAGGTAGAGGCTGCAATAATCCTGCAGGTTTCTGATGCTCTACCTTCACCTGCTGACATATAAGACATCTCGCCACAAAATCTATGACATCTTTCTTCATACCTGACCACCAGTACACCTTCTGGAGGTTCTGATACATCTTGCCACTCCCCGGATGCAACGTGTACCTCGATGAATGAGCTTTTGACAATATCAATCTCCTGAGCTCTGGGTCCTCGGGAACACACAATCTACCTCTGAACCTTAGTAGTCCATCAGGACTCAACTCAAAATCTGTCACTGTGCCCCTCTGCATCTGACCAATCACATCGATGCACTGTAGATCTGTCTACTGAGCCTGTCTGATCCTGTCCAATAGATCTGGCTCTAAGCGTAGACTCGCAATCATACAATCCGTATCTCTGTCCGAAGGCACAACTCCCAAACTGAGGCTAGCAAACTGCTCTAGCAGCTCATGGTCCCTGACCATCATATACTATACCATCCCAAGGCTTT
Organism: Firmiana major; assembly: GCA_033439115.1. Lineage (NCBI taxonomy): Eukaryota > Viridiplantae > Streptophyta > Magnoliopsida > Malvales > Malvaceae > Firmiana > Firmiana major. The sequence goes on along the minus strand of CM065898.1, from coordinate 77,761,373 downwards.
TCCTACTCAAAGCATCTGCTACAACATTAGCCTTACCCAGATGATAAAGTATCTCACAATCATAATCCTTCAGAAGCTCTAGCCATCTTCTCTGTCTCATGTTCAGCTCCTTCTATGAGAACAGGTACTTGAAGCTCTTGTGGTCGATAAATATCTGAAACTTCTCACCATACAAGTAGTGGTGCCATACCTTCAACGCAAACACTGCTATTGCCAACTCTAAATCGTGGGTCGGATAGTTCTTCTCATGGTCCTTCAACTGTCTGGATCCATAAGCAACTACCCTCCCATCCTGCATCAACACACAGCCCAGTCCATGATGTGAAGCATCGGTATATACTGAAAATCCTTCTGAGCTGGTAGAAATAGTGAGAATCGGAGCGGTGGTCAATCGACTCTTCAGCTCTTGAAAACTCCTCTCACAATCCTCGTCCCACACGAATGCAACATTGTTCCGGGTGAGATGTGTCAATGGAGCAGCCAACTTCGAAAATCCCTCAACGAATCTCCAATAGTACCCTGTTAAACCTAAAAAACTCCTGATCTCGATAACTGTCCTCGACTGTTCCTATTGAACTACAGCCTCAATCTTGGATGGGTCTACTGACACACCATTCCTCGACACTATATCTCCCAAAAACGAGATCTCTGTCAACCAAAAATCACACTTGCTGAGTTTAGCATACAACTGCTGCCCTCGTAGAGTCTGCAATATGATCCTGAGGTGCTCCTCATGCTCCTCCTCGAATCTCGAATACACTAATATGTCATTAATGAAAACGATAACAAACTGATCCAGATATGACTTGAACACATCGTTCATCATAGCCATGAAAGCTGCTAGAGCATTCATCAGTCTGAATGGCATAACTAGGAACTCATAATGGCCATATCGAGTCCTAAATGCCGTTTTGGGTACATCTCCACTCCGAACTCTCAACTGATGATACCCAGACCTTAAATCAATCTTAGAAAAGACCTGTGCTCCAAGAAGCTGATCCAGTAAGTCGTCAATGAGTGGAAGGGGATATCTATTCTTGATGGTAGCATTATTCAATAATCTGTAGTCTATACATAATCAGAGGCTTCATTCTTCTTCCTCACAAACAGAACTGTGCTCCCCACGGTGAAACACTCGGTCTGATAAAACCCCTATCCAACAGCTCCTGCAACTGTCTCTTAAGCTCCTCCAGCTCAACTAAGGCCATACGATATGGTGGTCTCGAAATAAGCTCAGTACTAGGCACCAAATTATACAGAACTCCATCTCTCTGTCTGGTGGTAACCCTGGCAACTTATTCGGGAAAACATCTGGGTACTCACTAACCACAGGAATATCTAACAACTCAGGATGTACTTTATCCGTATCCACTACGTACGCAATGAAACCTTCAAGATATTTATCTCTCAGTCAGTAAAATATTTTTATTTATTAACAACATATTTATTTCTTTCATTTCTTCCTATCAAACTTTACAACAACTTTCGTAGGGTTAGGAAACATAACTGTCTTAGCATAATAATCTAAAACAGCATAGTTTGCAGATAACCAATCTATACCTAATATTACATCAAAGTCACTCATACTTAGCAATATTAGATTGACTTTCATATCCTTTTCTCCTACTCTTAACTTACAATCGTTAAACACATGCTCAACTAGCTGACTGGAATCCATAGGCGTACTAATCAACATCATCATCTTTAAAGGAGTACGCTCTACATGCTTTTCTAACTTACATGCAAATGATGGCGATACAAAAGAATGCGTGGCACCAGGATCAATTAAAACATATGCTTCTAAATCATAAATCAGGATGTTACCTCGAATCACATCCGTAGAAGCATCAGATGTGTCCTGGTCCAAAGCATGTACTCGCCCTTGACCCATCACCTGCTTTCCTTTCTCCTCTGCCGTCACTCTACCTCTCTGAGCAGACGTACCAACTGGAGCTCTATCAGGCTCCCTATCCTTCTATGGGGCAGTCACAAATGTCTCTGGGCTCTCTCTAGCAATGTGTCCCTGTTTCCCACATCGAAAACATACCACAGGGCTCAACAGACAAGGTCTACAGCCATGCACATCGACTGCATTGATCAGTAGTAGGCCTCTGTCCTCCAATCACTATGCCATTCGTCGGAGCTATGGCCGGTTATGTAGGAGGTCTAATTGGTCGCTCTTTCACCTCCTCTATCCGTGATCCCTGACCGAAGAGTCTCCTCCCTCCTCGATAACTGAACTCTCTATCTCTGCTCTGACTAAACTTTCCAAGCTCAGAGGAATTCCTCTTGTAGTCCTGTTCACAAAGCTGCACTCTGCGCACTGCCTCATTATATGTACCAATATCCGGTGGTACCAATCTAGACCGCAACATCGGTCTCAATTCGTCAACAAATCTGTGGACCTTCCTGGTCTTGTTGTACATCGTATCGGGATCATACCTCCCCAAGGTCAAAAATCTAGTCTCATACTCATCCACTGAGAGACTCCCCTGGCTCAATCCCAAAAACTCGACTTGCAGTCTACGCTGCACCGTATCAAGAACAAATTGCCTCCTGAAGGCATCCAAAAATAGCTCCCAACTGATCTCAGCATGTTAGGCTCTCAATATCGGCCTGGTGGACTTCCACCAATGCTCTGCCGTTCCCTTCAATAGGAACGTAGCAAATGCGACTCTATCTGAAGTTGTACAGTTAAAGAAGTCGTACAACTTCTCCATCTCGCTAATCCACTCCTCTGCACTAGCTGGGTCCTTGACCCCTCGAAAAGATGGAGGTCCAAGCTTTTGAAACTGTCGCAACCGATCCAAATCACACCCATATCCTCTACCACCCTGAGCTGGTGGGGGTGTAGGAGTATCAGTAGTCTGTGGCATCTCAGGTGTAGGCTATGCAGGTGTATCAGGTGCAACTGCCTCTCCAGTCGCAGTCTCTGCATCTGTCTCTGTCTACCTGGCATAGTCTGTGCCAAGAACTCTACTATCGTCTCTAGGCTACGCTCTATCCTCGTGAGATGTGCCTCGATACTCTCTAGTACCTCATTAGTACCCACATTCTCATATCGGATCTCAAGCTTACCTCTAGGGCCTCTAGCCCTTCCTCTCGCCCCTCTACCACGACGAGTAATTTCCATAGAGGCTAGATTCCCGCATTCACAAACATTAATTTGTCCAACTCCCATCTTGTATACATAATTGTAACTGAACTAAACACAGTGATATGGGGATGTACACTTTTTTCTAATTACTAATGCCTAGACATATCAGACCAGCTACGCTCTGATACCACTCTGTCACGCCCTTCTCCTACACATGACCTTCCCAAAAACCACAATAAATTTTTCACTTTTTACTTACCTTTATCTCCTCAACAGTTGGGCTGTGAATAGACATTAGTCTCCTCATCCATACATACCTTACCATTCTTTTTCGTATCATAAATACATGACATTCATTTCATAAGTAAATTCATATACTTAAATATAATTACATTATTACATTTACATCCCCAACATTAAAACCATGTACATCACTGTGTTTATGCATTGTTCAAATACAAAAGAGTACGCATGTGTATACCTTCCGCTAGATGGGGATGGTCGACTCGATCTACTGACGAGAATCTGTAGAGATGGGGGAAAATGAATGGGATGAGCTATCAATGTGCTCAGTAAGGAAATCAGGAAAGCAAGTAGACATCCATACTATCTACTTGAAAATAGTGATTTGCCTTTCCTTCTCTCAATTCAAAAGCATGTTTAAAATATATATAATATAGTACAGATTTAAAATCCCATGTACTAAACACATGCTGGTTTGTCAATCAGAGGCATTCATGCAAAACAATGCATATTTAATCATTTAAGAATGCCTTTATATAAAATATGTCATTTACATTCAAAACACAGTAAATATGACATTTCTCATCACAACACAAACAAATCAATCGGGTTCCGACCCATCCCTCAGGTATACCCGTGTCATAAAACACATGTAATATATCATGCGAGACTCAGTAGCTAAATGCAATCTCTCCAGACTATGTAAGAGAGCCTCCCCTTCGAACAGAGCCTCCCCGCCCACTCTGGCTTAAGGATGTTGGGCTTAAGGATCTTACCGTAAGAGAGCATCTCCGGACTATGGCTATATACTAACAATGGTGATCCCAAGAAACACAGTACTCGGTGTGCGGGATAATCATTGCTGTAACGGGTGGGGGGTCAGTCCATCACAACCGCTAGCTATCAACACTCTCCTCCACAACTCCACAACACAAAACACGGTACAATGTACTCCATGCCACATGCATGGTACAACGTACACCCGTGGACCCATACATCGTGGTCGGGGTGCCTGTCATAGGTCTTAGACTCTCATACCATGGAAATACATCATAGTCGGGGTGCCTGCCATAGGTCTTAGCCCTCATACTCTGTGCTGTCTATCTCGCAGTACAGTCAACTCTCAATATAACTCTAGAGCTGCATTTAATCATTCATTGAGTTAATTACAATTTTCCTACTGTATTACACATTTAATACAGTTCATTTCACTTAAATTGGCCCGTTTACTCTTAATGGGCCTTAAACACTTTAATTGGGTCTTAATCCATATTAAGCCCATTTATCAGGGTCTATTGACTCATTGGGCTTATCAATACCCATTGGGCTTTATTCCAAGCTCTTTGGAGAGCCCATATATCATTTACGACATTTAATTCAAAATTTCGAATATAATTCACTAAATCCAAAATTTAATCCAAAATGCGTAAATTAAATCTTAAATATGCATAAATCACTTAAATTGTCGTAAATGAGCTTTACTTTCCCGAGATTGTGCGATGGTACGTGAATCAAAGTTCAATCGAGCTTCCGTTCGAAATTAATCGTCGAACTACATAATTTCGTATATTTAACTTTGGGTCAATTTTTGATTAAATATAATTTAAATAAATTTATCAAAAATTAAATCGATCACTTTTGACCTCGTATCGACTTACCCGAAGTCCGGTGAATTTCCAAAAATTTTCCTTTTCCTTTTTCTTTCTTTTCCTCTTTTTTCCTCTTTTCTCCTTGGCTGAACCGGTCCGGTCCGGTTCAGTTTAGAAGGTTCTCCCCTGAACCGCCGATCGGTTCAGGGATGATTTAGCCGTGCTGGTGTCGTCCGACTGGTTCTCCGGGAGCTGCTGCCACCGTTCGGTGCGCTACAGCCTGGGGATCGTTCGGCTGGGCTCAATCGGAGCCTAGCACCGTCGGTGGCCGGCAAATTTCACGTTTTCCTTTGCGGCCTTCCCTCTCGTCGATCTCCCTTTTTCAGCACCGGTGAGGCGCGTTACCGGTGGCTGGGAGGTCGCGCTGTTGCCTTCTTCCTTTTTCGACCGTTCGCTGGCCGCTGGGGTCGCCGGTGGTGGCTGGTCCGACGAGTTCTTCCTCTCCGTCGATTTTGGTTATGTTTCTCTCAACTTTCTCTCTCCCTGATATTCTCTTCAGATTTCGTTCGTTTTTTTTTTCAATTCTTTTTTTTATAATTGATTTTTATTATTATTTTATTCATTAAAATAATAATAAAAATCCCAAAAATATCCTAAAAATTCTCAAAAATTCATATTAAATTCATTTAATCCGTAAATGAATTTATCAGTTCGATTTTACCTTTTTGGTATATTTTTCCACTATTTTTGGGCTCATTTTTCGAGATAAAAATTTTAAAAATATTTAATAAATTCATATATCGATCAATTGGATTTGAAATTCAATATTTTCCTCGTTATTGATCAAGATTTCTCGATTTCATATTTTTAATGAAATTGTCTCATCGTATTTATATCGAATTTTGATCAATTGACCGTCTTACCCCTGTACTTGCTCGAAAATTAATTTAACCCTCATCTCGCTGTTATGTAGCTTACATGCATTTTTAATTCTCATTAAATCGATTGCATGATAGTAAATACTCTTATTATGATTCAACTATGAAAATAAAATGTTCGTACACATAGGAATCATAAGGTACAAGATACATAGTAAATCAAAAAGTCAGGTCTGACAATGTCTTCAAATCTGTAAGCATGTTTTCTAATTTTGTTTCTTGAACGAAATGATATGATTTTGACTTATGCATGAACTTGTTACATGTTTTGCGAGAAATGGAATCTGTTATATGAATACAGTTTCTCTGTTTTACGAAAGAGTTTTCAACCGCAAAAGAGAGTTGATTTGAAAATTCGATTTATGAATTCTAAATATATGAGTGAGGCCCACTTGGGATGAGACTAGCCAGAAAGACCTCTTAAGTAGGGTGAGGTAGTCAAAAGGCCCAGGCCCTCACAAAGCTTATGAAGCCCAAGAAAAATTTTGGAAAACTTTGTTTTGAGACAAATGCAATGTTTAATGATATGCAATCATGGGGTTCTGTGGAAGCAAAGTTTCACACAAGTCTGTGTGACTGTGGGGGCCACCTCTTAGGTCCTACGGATGCAAAGTGTCACACGGTCAATGCATAATTGTCTTGCACACCTTCGTGGCGTATATGTTTGCTACCTGGGATGAGGCTAGCCAGAAAGACCTCTTAAGTGGGGTGAGGTAGCCAAAAGGCCCAGGTGTGTATGGTTGCCACCTGAGATGAGGCTAGCCAGAAAGACCTCTTAAGTGGGGTAAGGTAGCCAAAAGGGCCCAACTAACTAGAAAGACCTCTTAAGTGGGGTGAGGTAGCTAAAAGGGTCCAACTAACCAGAAAGACCTCTTAAGTGGGGTGAGGTAGCCAAAAAGGCCCAGCTAGCCAGAAAGACCTCTTAAGTGGGGTAAGGTAGCTAAAAGGCCCAGCTAGTCAGAAAGACCTCTTGAGTGGAATGAGGTAGCCAGAGGGCCCAGGTGTGTATGTTTTGCTGTATGATGCTGATCACGTCTACAGCCTTACCATGGCCATGTTTATGATTTTTCCCTCTACGGAGGATGAATATGTTATTTCTACATGATGATTACATGAGCTAGCCTAGTCTCCATCTGAAACGAACTCTGTTTTAAGATTTGATTCTTTGATATGTGATTTACATTCAGCAATGCTTTTGAAGTTTTGTATGAACTGAAAGGTTCTGATTTTCATCTGACATAATCTCTGTTTTAAGATGTTGATGTTTCGAAATATGTTTTATACTCAGCAATGCTTTTGAAGTTTTCTATGATCTGAAAGGTTCTGATTTCTATTTGATATGATTTTTGTTTAGGATATTTGATCTTTCGATACATACTTCATGCTCAGCTATGTTTTTAAAGTTCTGTATATCATGAAAGATTCTGATCGGTCTGCTAAGGTTTTCTTATTTCGAAACAGTCTCTATTAAATGTGTTTTTCGTGATATGCGTTTTGAAAGTGATGCAATATTTGTAAAGAAATTCCACCTTTGGTATTATTATGTACTTTGTATGTTTTAAAACACTATGTTCATTTTAAATGCATTTCTTACTGGGCTTTTCCCCGAAAGCTCACCCCTTCACCTATCAGATGTGTGCAGTGAAAAACCACAGTTGATGATTGCTGCGTAGATGACGTAGGCTGGCGGATACGAGTTTCCCTAGGTTACATTTTGTACATGCGTGAGGTATACATTTCTATCTCTTTACCAGACCAGTAGTATGCACAGACATTTATTGAAAGTAATGAGTCAGGATGTAATCTGTATAAGGATAAATGAAATTTTTTTAAGGATTGATTTTTGGGAGTAACTAGACGTGTTTTAGAATATGTAGAATGATTTGATGATATGACTTGGGAAGCATGTCTGATAGTTGTGGATAGCTAGGGTTGATATTGTGAGAAAATTTTCAGGTGGGTAGGCTTATATATAAGTCGTTATGCTGCCGAAATTTTTATCGGCCATATAAATCCAAATGTGAAACTCAATTATAATTACGGATAAAGAAGTAAGAAAATGAATTGACACTGAACATGAATACAACCTAGGTTAATAAAGGGATTAAGTTGCAACCTAAAGCTTTAAAAAAAATTGAATTTTTATAGGTCACGAGTAATTACAAGGAAAAAACTCTCTTTACCTATTCTCAAAATTTTAGGGAAACGTTCTCTTTATTGTTCCCAAAATTTTAGGAAAGAACTTTTTTTACTTGTTCCAAAAAATAAAAAAATTTAGGGAAGAGCTCTTATTACATATTCCCAAAATTTTATGGAAGAGCTCTTCATACTTGTTCCTAAATTTTTATAGAAACGATTCTCAACTGTTCTCAAAATTATAGAGAAATACTTCTATTCAATTCTAAAGATTTAAGGGAAACGATCCTCACTTATTCTCAAAATAGTGGAACACTACTTCTTGTTTCCAAAATTTTATGTACTAGCTCTTCTCACCTATTTTTACTTGTTCCCAAAATCTTAGGGCAACGTTTTTCTCACTTATTCCCAAAATTTTAGAAAAACACCTATTTTCAATTATTCTATTTTTTTAGTTAGTAATCTCTTCTTATGTTTAAGTAAAATTTATTTGTTTTATGCATAGAATTTTTTTTCTCTTAAGAAATGTCTAGGTAACTGTATAGATTAGCATCTATTCTACCCCATACACTTGTTATGCAAAATAATTATTCTTTTTTTATTCATAAGAGGTACAAGAGGGGAATAGAGAATCGAATCTTGAAACTAATCCCTCTTAAGTAGAGGTAACAACCGCTAGGCCAAGCCTTGGTTGTTATGCCAAATAATTGTTTTGTATGCAAGAAAATTTTCCATCAGTAAAATTCATTTTATTTATGCATAGAATATTTCTTCGAATGCATGGGCAATAATAAGTCTAATTTAAATAATTTCAATACAAGAAAACAAGTTTTAACAAGAACTATTGTTTTTCCAAAAACCTTTCTATTGTACTAGTGCATGAGAATTTCTTATACTAAGACTTCTTACACAAGGGGCAAAATGTAGATACTTGATTTTTGAAACTAATATTTCTTTAAGTTTCATATTATAATGAGAGAAAGTCAGAACAAGTAATAAAGTTGTTTCATAAAATACTCTCTTCTTAGAATAACACCTTTACAGAATAACTTATTCTTAGAAGACCTATTTTACAGAACAACCTATTCTCAAAAGAGCTACTTTACAAAACAATCTCTCTTTAGAATAGTTCGTTCTTAGAATATCTCCTCACAGAATAGCTCTTTCACAAGAACAGCTCCTTCACAAAAAAAAAATTATTCTCAGAATAGCTCATGTATAGAATAACATCTTTATTAATAACACTTTCATAAGAAGAAGTGGAAATAACCCTGAAATAAGGTAGAATTTTTAGGTTATCTTCTCTGTAGGGATGTCCTAGAGAGCTTAGCTATGTGGATTAAATAAAAAGATAGTTAAGAGTTCTTATCTTAACCTTTCTCTGAAATATGCTTTCGATCTCTTTCAAAATAGAGAACACCTTCTCCCAAAGTTGAACTCCCATTAAACAAAATAGTAATGCTTTTGTAACTATCAATCCTCATTATCATATTATTAATACCATAGAAATGTAACTTCTATTCTTCACACCTATATATAGGATTTCTCATTATCCTTGAAGAGGACTTTTGGTAATTTACCTAAATCAGAACTCTCTTAAACCCTCTCTACATTACTTCCTACTCAACCTTGCTCAGCTTTCTACCACTACCCCCCACTGCACTCGTTCTTCAGAGTTTGCTCGAGTCTTTGTCTCGCTACCCCTTGGCATATCCCGTTCTACTGGCTTGTAATATTTCATCTACATAACCAAGAACTCATTTACAAGAAGAAAAGAGAGGGCTGATCGGGTTCGGCCAAAAGAGAGAAGGAAAAGAAAAAAAGTGGGAAGCTTACTAAGGTTTTAGCTTAAGAAAAGGTAAAGAACTTTATTTTTGTTCTAATAAAATTTCTAAGTAATTTCTATAATTTTTCTAAGTATAATGTGTATGTTTTAATTGTAGAAATCATACCAAAGTGACTTGTGGAAGAGGCCAAGCTTATGGATGGCTTAAATTGCTAACCTTGAAGTATTTTGGTAAGATATTTATATAAGGTAGAATTAGTATTATATTGTATAGGTCAGAATGCGATTATATGACTATGTGGATTGTTGAAAGAAATTAATTTAGTTTAGTAGTATAGGTTAGAATGAATGATTGGTATAATTATGTGATGATTGAATATGGTGGAATATGATTATTTTATTGATAGTATATTTATGCATTGATAATGGAATATTGATATGGTATTGATGGAATGTTGAAAATTGATAATAGATATTTTGGAATATTATTGATGATGGTATGATATTAGTTATTTATTGAGGTACTATTGGAAAGTGAATATTTGACATGTGAGGTATGGTACATGTGGACATGATGAATGGTCCATTATAGATTATTGAAAATAAGAATATATGTTAGTGGTATCTTGTGAACCTTGATGATACACACACTCATGTGATGATATATATGGACAAGTGTATGCGTATATATATAAGTATATATATGGTTGCTATGTGACCCTACTGCTTAATGAGGGCATAGTAGCCCATTGTGGCGCATGTGACATCATGATACAAAGTGTTATGCCTTTAATGCGCTTTAGGATAGTTGTGTGATATTGGTATTAGCATAACGTTGGCACCATATTGATGTGATGTGAGATAGATAATTTATAAGAATATTTGACATCGTGATTGGTGCCATAATATATTGTGACTTGATTGGGATGTCTAATGGTATTTGTATTAACACATTACATATGTAAGACCCAATTTTTATCGTATTTCCTTATGATTCACACATTGTATGGATATTGCTATATGTTAATGGAATCATAAGACAGATGATTTTAATCGTATAAATATGAATGAAGTAGTCGAACGTACGTAAAATCTAAAAACGAACAGTTAAGGACTTTCAAATTAAATTTATGAGATTTGAATTTTTCAGACAGAGATACGAATTGTAAATGAGAAATTATAGTGGGTCCAAGAAGGAAAGTCGGTCTAAATTGGTCTCAAACGTGTAAAAAGGTAAAATGGTCAAAAGATCTAAAATTTGGTATAAATTCGATAAGAAATTTTTATTAAAAATATGAATTTAGGAAATCTTGATCAATACCGAAGAAATCATTTAATTTTGAGTCCAATTGATCAAGATACGAATTTAGGAAAATTTGATCAATACCGAAGAAATCATTTAATTCTGAGTCCAATTGATCAAGATACGAATTTATTACGATAACTCGAAATTTTTAACCCGGGAAGTTATCTAGAAAATGTGAAAATAATACTCCTAAAAATAAAAACAATAATAAAAAAAGATAAAAATATATTTAATTAATTAAATATATAAATATTTGGTGTAGAAAATATTTGTGTAAAAATAATATATTTTATTATATTAAAATAATAATATAATGTATAATATATATATATAAAAAAAAGAGTGAAGGAATTGAAAAAAAAATGAAACAGAACTGAAACTCGTGCGAAAATAGGGGAAACTTGATTTCCTCTGATTTCTTATCGGCAACAGCGAATGACGTGGACAATGGGCGCGAGATGGCAGGCGCAGGGACGACCGTCCACCAGGAAGCAACTGGGTAGCACGACGTGCCGTGGAGACGCTGGAATCGGCAGATCGAAGAGGGAATTTTTCGAGGAGAGAAAGGAAAAATCTGGCAGCCACCAGCGTCGATTGACTCCAACCGAGGCCCGACGAAGAACACCCAGGCAATGGCAAGTCGAACAGCACCAGAATCGCACCGAGAATCAGTCGGAAACGCTGCGGGCAGCAAAGGAACGACTGAACCGGTACAGACCGATTCAGCCAAGGAAGAAAGGAAGAAAAAGAAAGAAAAAGAAAGAAAAAGAAAAGGAAAAAAAGAGAAAAAATTAAAAAAAATTTCGACGATGCAATTGAGCTACGCATAAGCCGGTAAGCAGATAAAATTGACCGATTTAATTTTTAGAATATTTAATTGGTTGAAATTGACCCGAGTTAATTGTATAATTGTATAGCATGACAGTTGGAGACAAACGAGAGTTCAAGTCAACCTTGATTTGCGTATTAACATGGAATCTCGGGTAAGTGAAGCTCGATTTCTATAAATTGGATAGTTATACGAGTTAAGAATTAATCGCGTACGTTGCGATTTAATTTTCGTATAATTTCGTAATGTTTGGAATTGAAAATTAATTATCGTAAATAATTGTATAAGCTATCCAAAGAGCCTAGAATGAGGCCCAATAGGCGTTGAGGGCCCAATGAGCCCAATAGGCCTCGATGATGTGAATAGTAAGTGCAAATGGGTGTCAAATCGGAGTAAGACCCATTAAGGTGTAATTAGGTCCAATAAGAGTAAACGGGCCCAACATTTTAAATTTAAGCTCAATAAAGGTTAAATATGGATAAGTGTACTGTATTTAACCTGATAATGGTTATATGCAGCTCCGGAGATTTAATTGGGAGCAAATCAGACTGAGCGAAATTCTCTGCATTGGAAAGTCAGACCATACAGAGAATCGAGGTAAGGGAATTTTGTAAGCGCTTAGAGATACCTGCGCGTATTTTTGGGGTTATTTACATTACGTAAAATTTCATAAGGTATATAGAAATAGAATAATAATTTTTACGAAAATCGTGGTATATGTGAAAATTACGATTTTGCCCCTAGTTAGAAAATTTTCAAAAAGGGTAGTAAGGCTATGAAATTGCATGATTTTCATGTTTTTGATATTCTTATGATTATGTTGATTTAATTTAAGCAAATTATGGATAGGTTGGCTATTTATTTCATGTTTTTACATGGAAAGGCACAAGTTATGTGCCAGTTGTGATTTTTGATTTGTTTTAGTGAAATTGAGCAGCCTATAATGTTTTTATGAGTTTTAAATCGTACGAGGATTTTACTTGGTTTTATGCATTCGTACTAGAGCATTACTCGTACGTGAATTTAAATTGAATTTATAATTATTTTAAGTCGTACTGGAGCGCTGTTCGTACGCAGATTTTATTGATCTTTATGAAACCGTGCTGGAGCTTCACTCGCACGAGGGTTTTTTTGATATCATGAATATGCATGAAGCCGTACTGGAGTTTCGCTCGCATAGGAATTTTATGATATGCATATGACCGTGCTAGAGCCTCCTGTAGACTGTGTGTCACAGTGAGAAGATATGCTCGCACGTGTAGATTGAGACTTGGGTTGGTTATCGATATGGTTTGGAGTGGGATAAAACCTTTGACAAGCACCCCCAGACTGTGATATTGGGTTCATGGAGTAAGTTGTACTGTGTATATCATATGGAGTACGCTGTACCATGTAGTCATGACTATTGTATTCACATGATGTGATATTCTGGCCGGTAAGGTGACCCACCTCCCGTTGCAGCCGTGATGCCCCGCACACCGGGATCCATGTAGCCTGAGATCACAGGGACATAGTCCTCGATTGTTTCCATACAGCATGTTTCACATGATATATATTTGATTGGTCTTGTTAGATCAGGGTAGACCCGAGGGAGGGGTCGAGCCCCGATTTGTGATGATTTCATGAAATGTGGTATTAAATGAGAAATTGATGGGTTTTATGAGGATATTAATGATTTTAAAGATGTGTTGAATCCCTCTGGGATTGTTTTGATGAATTTTACTGTACCGAGTATGATAGGTTTTACATGAGATGTTTTCATGTTTTACATGCGATTCATGTTTTACCATATATGATATACTCATACATGGCATGGTTTTAATTGCCTCATGCTCGAGATATAAATGTTTTACATGTCATGCCTTTACCAACATGTAGATAGGTAGTTATCTACATGCTTGCATTATTGCCTTACTGAGCAAGTTACGCTCACCCTTTCATTTTCCACCCTACAGGGTACATTCAGTAGAAGAGAGCGACAGTAGTCTTGCATTTCGGTTATCCGCTGCTTCCTATCAAGACCCGGTATACACATTCATATAATTTTGTATCTGAACATATAGAGGCACAGTACTGTACACGGATGTAATATTAGAGATGTATTTAGTTAAAGTAAATTGATATGTAAATGGAATATGAAAAATAAATGTTAAGGTAAGTAACATGACAGGAAGGACTAACATCGACTCATAGCCCAACTGTTTGTAGTGAAACTGTTCACGATGGTAAGGAAATGAAAAAATGAAAAATTTGTAGAGATTTTTAGGAAAAATGAGGTCGTTACGGAGGTGGTATCAGAGCTGAATTAGCCTGATATGAGTCGGTGTTAGTGGTTAAGTAAATTTACATCCCTATGTACTGTGCATTGTTTAGATACAGTTGTGTCTATCAAGATGGAATGACAGCTAAGAATTTAGTCTCGAATGCAAGAATATAATTTTTATAACTGATAACCGCTATGGTAGAGGGGCGAGTACACATGCTCGAGGCCATAAAGATATGCCTGAGAGTCGAATGAGTCGTCACATGAGACTCAGGATGAGATTGAGGTGGAGGTTGATGTTGAGCATACTCCACAGGGTCCTATAAAGTGACCAGACAATATTGAGACACGCTTCACGAGGATAGAGTGGAGTGTAAAAAATATTTTGGAGTTGTTTACTCAGTCTATGCAGGTAGTTGAGGATAGGTAGGATAAAGCCTGAACAGATGCCTCAGACTATAGAGATTCTCACTCCTCTCCGGTATTTAGCGAAGTAAAGAAACCAATAGTTACTGAGGACTGGGTGAATGAGATAGCGAAGTTATATGGATTCTTTCGGTGTATGTCGATCGAGAAAGTGACTTTTGAATATGTTTATGTTGGAGGGCGAGGCAGAGCATTGGTAGAAATCCGCTCTACCTATTTTAAGAGTTAGATATCCAGGACTGATATGAGAGATAATTTTGGATGCATTTTGGGTAAAGTATATCCCGAATACTGCTCAGAGGAAGTTAAAGATGAATTTATGAGTTTAGTTCAGGGAAAACAAATCTATTGATGAGTATGAATCTCAGATTACATCCTGGGCAGGTATGAACCCAATATTATGGATAGTGAGAGTCGAAAGGTCCAAAAGTTCATGGAAGGACTCAGATCGTCTATCAAAGTTGATTGGCCTGTTAGATATCACTATTTATGATGAGGCAGTGCACATATCACATTGCGTGAATAAGATTAGGAATTGCGTGCCTCTGAGTTTGAGAAAGGCAATAAAGGTCGAAATAGAGACAAAAAGGAAATAGTGGATAACAGAGATGTCAA
The DNA here is from genome assembly GCA_033439115.1 of Firmiana major. Lineage (NCBI taxonomy): Eukaryota > Viridiplantae > Streptophyta > Magnoliopsida > Malvales > Malvaceae > Firmiana > Firmiana major. Next base: position 77,746,145 of record CM065898.1, on the reverse strand, counting down.
AGCGGGAAAGAGGCAGTTTGGTAGGAAATTTAGAGTTAGTGAGTTATGGGGTAAGATGATTGGTAAGCCCCAGTGTATCCAGTTTCAGCGCTTACACGGATATTTTGATTGGAGGACCTCAACCTATTAATGGGCAGTGTTGGATGTGTGGTAGTTACCACAGAAATAGAAGGTTGAATGAGGGCGAGTGTATGCCTTGGACCAGGACACTATTGATGCTTCATTTGATGTGGTGTAAGGTACCACCTTGATTGTTAGTATTGAAGCAATTATTTTAATTGATCCTGATACTACACATTTATTCATATCGTCGTTATTTGTATATAAGTTAGTGAAATATGTGAAGCCTATATCATTAGGCGAAATGCTGATAGTTAGCACCCAAATGAAGGATAGTCTACTAATTGAATATGTCAGTAGAGATTGTAAGTTGAAAGTGAGGGAAAGAAACATGCAGACCAATATCATTCTATGAAATACGAGTGTTTTGATGTAATATGGGGAATAAATTGATTGGCTGCAAACTATGTTGTTGAAATTGCTATTCTAAGACAACGATGTTTCACCCCAGAAAAGTGTATAGTAAGTTTTAACAAGTAATGAAAGAGTTTTGTTATGTTGATATACGAAATGAGATAAGCTGTGAGATGCGATAGATCCTGAATACAAGATATATTGGAATAAGAGGCGTATGCAAGGTAAGAATATCTCTAATATGTGAAGTAATTTGGATTAAGCGATATGTAGTGAATATGAATTGCGACCAAGGATAATGGGGGATATATCCACAACCAGTCCATGTGGTCAAGTTTGAGGGTTAATAAAGGTATTTCAAAATACCTCCCTGCCTGAAGACTTGACAGCGTCTAGAAGTACACATAACTTATAAATTGAAATCAACAGTCGTAGTATATATGTTTAAAATTAGGGTACCTTTACTTGTACGATAAAGAAATATAGAATTCGATTAATCATGAAGGTTTAAAAATTAAAATTTTATAAAAGTCGTTAATATAAGAAAAAGGAAATGACGCAAGTTAGTATGTTGAACAGAAGCGATTTCGAAATGATATTATACGTTTATGCGTACATAGGTCAAGGATAAGGGTGATTGAAATATTTAGTGGAACTCAACTACGCTGAAGTTCTTTTCTCATACTGACATTTGTTCTATGGTAGTGAGCCTAAGAGTTGAAAACTAGACTTGATTTATCGAATCGAACAGGATTAGCGTAAGAATAAGTATTCCGTTCTATTATTGATGATCTATTGTGTTAACTATGAAAAACGTAAATTTTTTTAGATCGATTGGAAGTCTGGGTTTTATTCGTTGAGAATTTGGAATGTGGATGTGTCCAAGACAATTCTTTGTACTCTTTAGGGCACTGATGAAAGAGGTATTTAAACTTTACCTGAACTGATTTGTTATCATCCTTATTTATGATATTTTGGGTGAATTTAAAGTCCAGGGAAAATCATAAGCAATAATTGATAATTGTTTTTACAGATGATTTGTTGAGAGTTCTCGAAATAGACTACTTTGTTGACACGTTTAACTTAGAAAAAGTTGTATTTGAATGGGATGATAGACATGACAGGACTTTTGGTGTATTGAAGTATGAACTGACCACCGCATTTATTCTCACCATACCCAAAAGATTAAGAGGTTTCTCAGGGTATATGGATGTCTTGAAACCAAGATTGGGTTGTGTGTTGAAGCAAAATGAGATGATAGTCACATATGGATCCAGACAGTTCAAGGATCATGAAAGGACTATTCGACCCTTGATTTAAAGTTGGTAGCCGTAGTAATGCACTGAGGGTATGGCGCCAGTACTTTTACAGTGAGAATTTTTAGGTATGCACTGATCATAAAAGGCTAAAGTATCTGTTTTCATAAAAAGAAATGAATATGAAATAACAAAGAGGGTTTGAGCTTCTGAAGGATTATGATTGTGAGATATTGTACCACCCAGGAAATGAATAATATAGGGGCTGATGCTTTGAGCAAAAAGAGCCTCGGGATGGTAATGGTTAGGGAGTGTGAGCTGTAAAGCAGTTTGTAAGCCTCAGTAGTGATGTGATCCCTTCTGATGATGACAGTGAATATGTGACAGCTAGCCTGATGTTAGAACCGGATTTGGTTGACCGGATTTGACAGGCTTAGCATGATGATCGACAGAGTGTCGATAGTGTTAGTCAGATTTAGATGGGTACAGTGACAGAGTTCACAGTGAGTGATGATGACTTACTGAGGTTTGGAGGTAGAATAATGGCTCCCAAGGACCACAGCTGTTGAGATTGTTAATGACAGAAGCTCACTATTTGGGATATACAGTGCATTCGCTAAGCAAGAAAATATATCAGAATTTTTGAAAAAGGGGTTAATGTGGTCAGGCATGAGAGAGATATCGGAGAGTTGTGGCGAAGTGTCTCATATATCAGCAGATTAAGGTAGAGCACTAGAAGTCTGCAGGATTATTGCAGCCTCTACCAATTCTGACATGGAAGTGAGAGCAGGTTACCATGAGTTTTGTGACAGGTTACAGAGGACCGTAGGAATCACGAGGCTATTTGAGTGATGGTCGATAGATTGACTGAGTCTACCCACTTTTTGGTTATGAAAGCCATAGATACTCTGAGTGCATGAGTGAATTTATATAAGTAAGAAGATTGTGGAACAATAGGTAGCATTCCAGGGAGTATTGTATCAGATACGGATTCCCGCTTCACTTCCCATTTTTGGGAACATGTTTCAGGAAGCCATGGGAACCCAATTGAGTGTGAGCATAACGTTCCATCCTCAGACAGATGGTCAGTCAGAGAGGACTGTACAGGTTCTGGAGGATATGATGAGAAAATGTGCAATTGATGTAAGAAACTCCTAGAATGATCATTTGCTATTAGCTAAATTGCCCACAGCGATAGTTATCACTCGAGTATCGATATGGCATTGTGTGAAGCATTGTTTGGCCATAAGGGTTGCTTTTCCGAATGGATAGAAAAAAGTGGGTGACAGATAGAAAATTGCTCCCGATCTAGTATAATAAGCCTCTGAGGGTGTTCAGCTGATTGTGAGAGAATGAGAACACCTCAGAACAGATAGAAAAGCTATGCTGGCAAGAGATGGGGATCGTGAGGATTCATCGAGTGCGAATCAATGTGTTTGGAAGTTTCTCTTTCTAAAGGCATAATGAGATTTGGGTATTAAATAGGAAGGAGAAGGTGTTGAGGTTTAAGATGATCTCCCTAATTAAAGTTTTTCAACAATATTACACTTCGGAGGAATTTAAATAGGACCTGGAGAGTAAGAGTATGATATGTGTGAAGTATCCAGAGTGGTTTCCAGACTAACTTGGTTCTAATTTGGAGAACCAAATTTCTTAAGTGGGAGAAATTATGTAAGACCCAGTTTTTATCGTATTTCCTTATGATTCACACATTGTATGGATATTGTTATATGGTAATGGAATCATAAGACGAATGATTTTGATCATATAAATATGAATGAAGTAGTCGACCGTACGTAAAATCCGAAAACGGACAGTTAAGAAATTTCAAATTAAATTTATGAGATTTTAATTGTCCGAACAGAGATACAAATTGTAAAGAGAAATTATAGTGGGTCCAAGTGGTCCCGAACGTGTAAAAGGGTAAAATGGTCAAAAAACCTAAAATTCGGTATAAATTCGATAAAATTTTTTTATTAAAAATATGAATTGAGGAAATCTTGATCAATACCGAAGAAATCATTTAATTCCGAGTCCAATTGATCAAAATACGAATTTATTACGATAACCCAAAATTTTCAACCCGAGAAGTTTTCTCGAAAATGTAAAAATAATACTCCAAAAAATAAAAATAATAATAAAATAAGATAAAAATATATTTAATTAATTAAATATATAAATATTGGTGTAGAAAATATTTGTGTAAAAATAATATATTTTATTACATTAAAATAATAATATAATGTATAATCTATATAAAAAAAGAGTAAAGGAATTGAAAAAAAAAAAAAGAAACGAAACAGAACTGAAGCTCGTGAGAAAACAGGGGAAATTCAATTTCCTCTGATTTCTTACCGGCGGCAGCGAACGGCATGGACAACGGACGCGAGATGGTAGCCGAAGGGACGACCGTCCACCAGGAAGCAACTGGGTAGCGCGACGCACCGTGGAGACGCCGGAATCGGCAGATTGGATAGGGAGTTTGCTGAAGAGAGAAAGGAAAAATTTGGCAGCCACCAGTGCCGATCGAATCCACTCGAGGCCCGACGAAGAACACCCAAGCGATGGTGAGCCGAACAGCATCGAAATTGCTCCGAGAATCGATCGAAAATGCTGCGGACGACGAAGGAACGACTGAACTGGTACAGATCGATTTAGCCAAGGAAGAAAGGAAAAAAAAAGAAAGAAAAAGAAAAAGTAAAAAGAGAAAAAATTGGAAAAAATTTCGACAATGCAATTGAGCTACGCGTAAGCCGGTAAGTGGTCAAAATTGACCGATTTAATTTTTAGAATATTTAATTGGATTGATAATTGGTTGAAATTGACCCGAGTTAATTGTATAATTGTATAGCACGATAGTTGGAGACAAACGAGAGTTCGAGTCAGCCTCGATTTGCATATCAACATGGAATCTCAGGTAAGTGAAGCTCAATTTCTATAAATTGAATAGTTCTACGAGTTAGGAATTAATCGCGTACATTGCGATTTAATTTTCGTATAATTTCGTAATGTTTGGAATTGGAAATTAAATGTCGTAAATAATTGTATAAACTATCCAAAGAGCCTAGAACGAGGCCCAATAAGCGTTGAGGGCCCAATGAGCCCAATAGGCCTCGATGATGTGAATAGTAAGTGAAAATGGGAGTAAAATCGGAGTAAGACCCATTAAGGTGTAATCGGACCCAATAAGAGTAAATGGGCCCAACATTTTAAATTTAAGCTCAATAAAGGTTAAATATGGATAAGTGTATTGTATTTAATCCGATAATGGTTATATACAGCTTCGGAGATTTAATTGGGAGCAAATCAGACTGAGCGAAAGTCTTTGCATTGGAAAGTCAGACTGTACAGAGAATCGAGGTAAGAAAATTTTGTAAGCGCTTAGAGATACCTGCGCGTATTTTTGGGATTATTTACATTATGTAGAATTTCATAAGGTATATTGAAATAGAATAATAATTTTTACGAAAATCGTGGTATATGTGAAAATTACGATTTTACCCCTAGTTAGGAAATTTTCAAAAAGGGTAGTAAGGTTATGAAATTGCATGATTTTCATGTTTTTGATATTCTTATGATTATGTTGATTTAATTTAAGCAAATTATGGATAGGTTGGCTGTTTATTTCATGTTTTTACATGGAAGGGCACGAGTTAGGTGCCAGTTGTGATTTTTTATTTGTTTTAGTGAAATTGAGCTGCCTATCATGTTTTTATGAGTTTTAAATCATACGAGAATTTTACTTGGTTTTATGCATCCGTACTAGAGCATTGCTCGTACGTGAATATAAATTGGATTTATAATTATTTTAAGTCATACTGGAGCGCTGCTCGTACGCAGATTTCAGTGATTTTTATGAAACTGTGTTAGAGCTTTGCTCGTACTAGGGTTTTTCTGATATCATGAATATGCATGGAGCCATGCTAGAGCTTCGCTTGCACAGGAATTTTATGACATGCATATGACCGTGCTGGAGCCTCCTGTAGACTGTGTGTCGCAGTGAGAAGATATGCTCGTAAGTGTAGATTGAGACATGGGTTTGTTATCGACCTGTTTGGAGTGGGATAAGACCTATGACAAGTACCCTAGACTGTGATATTGGGTTCATGGAGTACGTTGTATCATTTATATCACACGGAGTACGCTATACCATGTAGTCATGACTATTGTATTCACGTGATGTGATATTCTGGCGGGTAGGGTGACCTACCTCCCGTTGCAACCGTGATGCCTCGCACACCGGGATCCGTGTAGCTTGGGATCACAGGGACATAGTCCTCGATTGTTTCCATACAGCATGTTTCACATGATATATATTTGATTGGTCTTGTTAGACCAGTGTAGACCCGAGGGAGGGGTTGTCACGCCCTCCTCCCACACGCGACTTACCAAAAACCAAAATAAATTTTTCACTTCTTACTTACCTTAATCTCCTTAACAGTTGGGCTGTGAATAGGCATCAGTCCTCTCATTCATACATATCTTACCATTATTACACGTATCATACATACATGATATTCATATCATAAGTAAATTCATATACTTAATATAATTACATCGTTACATCTACATCCCCAACATTAAAACCGTGTACATCACTGTGTTTATGCATTGTTCAGATACAAAAGAGTGTGCATGTATAAACCTTTCGCTAGATGGGGAGTGGAAGCGGATCAAAGGAATGCAATACCCCGACCGACTCGATCTACTGACGAGAATCTGTAGAGATGGGGGAAAATGAATGGGATGAGCTATCAACGCGCTCAGTAAGGAAATTAGGCAAGCAAGTAGACATCCATACTATCTACTGAAAATAATGCTTTGCCTTTCCTTCTCTCAATTCAAAAGCATGTGTAAAATATATATAATAATAGTACAGATTTAAAATCCCATATACTAAACACATGCTGGTTTATCAATCATAGGCATTCATTCAAAACAATACATATTTAATCATTTAAGAATGCCTTTATATAAAATATGCCATTTATATTCAAAATATAGTAAATATGGCATTTCTCATCACCACACAAACAAATCGATTTTCGACCCATCCCTCAGGTCTACCCGTATCATAAAAACACATGTGATATATCATGCGAGACTCAGTGGCTAAATGCAATATCTCCGGACTATGGCCATATCCTAACATGGTGAAATCTCAGGCAACACAATACTCGGTGTGGGGGTTATCACTGCTGTAACGGGAGGGGGGTCAGTCCATCACAATCGCAAGCTATCAACAACTCTCATCCACAACTCCATAAAAAAACATGGTACAGTGTATTCCATGCCACACGCACGATACAACGTACACCTGTGGACCCTACATCATGGTCGGGGTGCCTGCCATAGGTCTTAGCCTCTCATACAATGGAAATACATTATAGTTGGGGTGCCTGCCATAGGTCTTAGCCCTCATACTATGGAATAAATGCCACGTCTTTAAATCCACGTGAGAACATCTCAACAGTGTGACACTCAGTCTACACGGAGGAAATCATCACGTAAAATACAGTGCGCGTCTTGAGTGTGACTCACAGTCAACGCTCCGCCTCAAAACACTATATATGCATGTCAAAATATCAACACTAGTGCGAGTAAACCTCCAGCACTAGGTCATGCATAGTTCTCATTCAAATCAAGTACGAGCAAATCGCTCAAGTACTATGTCATGTACAAATCATGAAGAATTGAGTATGAGCAACGCTCCAGCACTCTGTCATGCATCTCATGTAAAACTCGAGTACGAGCTAATCGCTCCAGCACTCTATCATGCATAAATCACATAAAACTGAGTACGAGCAATGCTCCAGTACTCTATCATGCATGTCAAATAAATGTAGTGCGAGTCAACCTCCAGCACTAATGTATATGAAAAACATCTGAAATCAAGTGCGAGCTGTGCTCCAGCACGATTGTTCCCACATAATTCGGTAGATGACTCTTTTAAAAATAGCGATGTTAAAATCATTAAAATCAGCACTATAAAATGTGCTTAGTTTACATCGACCTCAAAACATTAGCCCATCTACCTACTCTTCTGCTACACAGCAGTAAAAACCACTCAAAACATCATTTCCATGTTTTTTACAACTTTTTCCAAAATTTGACTTTTTGCCTAAATAGGGGTAAAATCGTAATTTACCCATATCGGGTCCCTATAATATTTTTTATTCTCTCTGACCCTCAAACAATTTCAGTGAATGTAAAATCCCAAAAATATGCACAGATATCTTTAACTACTTGCAAGAGTCCCCTACCTCGGATCACGTAGTGTGACCTCCTTCCTCTGTGCTGTCCAAACCTCGCAGTCCGGTCACTCTCAATACGACTCTGGAGCTACATTTAACCATTCACTGGATTAATTTCATGCTTCCTACTGTATTACACATTTAATACAGTTCATTCCACTTAAATGGGCCCGTTTACTCTTAATGGGCCTTAAACACTTTAATTGGGCCTTAATCCGTATTAAGCCCATTTTTCACGTATTATTTTCCTTCATCAGGGTCTATCATCTCATTGGGCGTATCAATACCCATTGGGCTTTATTCCAAGCTCTTTGGATAGCCCGTATATCATTTATGATAGTTAATTCAAAATTTTGAATATAATTCACTAAATGTGAAATTTATTTTGAAATGCGTAAAATAAATCTTAAAAACGCTATAATCACATAAATTATAGCAAATGAGCTTTACTTATCTAAGATTATGCGATGGTACGCAAATCGAAGTTCGATCAGGCTTTCGTTTGAAATTTATTGTCGAACTGCACAATTTTGTATATTTAACTCCGAGTCAATTTTCGATTAAATATAATTTAAATAAATTTATTGAAAATCAAATCGGTCACTTTTAACCTTGTATCGACTTACCCGAAGTCCGGTGAAATCCTAAAAATTTCTCTTTTTCTTTTTCTTTCTTTTTCCTCTTTTTCCTCTTTTCTCCTTGGCTGAATCGGTCTGGTCCGGTTCAGCGTAGAAGGTTCTTCCCTGAACCGCCGATTGGTTTAGGCTTCCCTTGGTCGTGCCGACGTCGTCCGATCGGTTCTTCGACCGATTCCACCGCCGTTCGATGTGTCTCGGCCTGGGGATCTCTCGACTAGCCTTGATCGGACCCAATCACCGCCAGTGGCCGTCAAATTTTCTCTTTTCCTCCGCGGCTATTCCTCTCGCAGATCTCCTCGCAGGCAGCGATTCACGGCGCGTGGTGGCTGTCGAGCTCTCCCCTGGTGTCGGTCGTTCCGTTGCCCAGCACTCCTCGCGCCATCTGCCGCTGGTTCATCGCTAGTGACTCCTTCTCCCTCGGGTCGACTTGCTCGATTTATCTCGCGGGTTTGCTTTCTCTCTCTCCCTGTTTCGATTACCAGATTTCCAACTTTTCAGATTCTCAATTTCTTTTTTTTTCACTTTTAATATTTATAAATGATTTTAATATTATTTTAATCATTAAAATAATATTAAAAATTCCCAAAATATTGAAAAAACATATTAAATTCATTTAATCCGTAAATGAATTTATCAATCCGATTTTATCTTTTCGGTATATTTTTTCACTATTTTGGGGATCGTTTTTCGAGGTGAAAATTCTAAAAATATAAAATAAATTCATATCTTGATCAATTGGACTCGAAATTCCATATTCTCCTCGTTTTTTATCAAGATTTCTCACTTTCATATTTTTAATGAAATTTTCTCGTCGAATTTATATCGAATTTCAATCATTTGACCATTTTACCCCTGCACTCGTTCGGGAATCAACTTAACCCTTATCTCGTTGTTATGTAGCGTACATGCATTTTTAAATTCTTTAATAGTCGATTGCATGATAGTAAATACTCTTCTTATGATTCAACTATGTAAATATAGTGTTCGTACACATAGGAATCATAAGGTACAAGCTACATACGTAAATCGAAAACACGGGTCTGACAGGGGTCAAGCCCCGATTTGTGATGATTTCATGAAATGTGGTATTAAATGAGAAATTGATGGGTTTTATGAGGATATTAATGATTTTAAAGATGTGTTGAATCCCTCTGGGATTGTTTTGATGAATTTTACTATACCGAGCATGAGAGGTTTTACATGAGATGTTTTTCATGTTTTACATGCCAATTCATGTTTTACGATATATGATATACTCATACATGGCATGGTTTTAATTGCCTCATGCTCGAGATATAAATGTTTTACATGTCATGCCTTTACCAACATATAGATAGTGTAGTTATCTACCCGCTTGCATTATTGCCTTACTGAGTAAGTTGCGCTCACCCTTCATTTTCCACCCTACAGGGTACATTCAGTAGAAGAGAGTGATAGTAGTCTTGCATTTCTGTTATCCGCTGCTTCTTTTCAAGACCAGGTATACACATTCGTATAATTTAGTATCTGAATATATAGAGGCACAGTACTGTACACAGATGAAATATTGGGGATGTATTTAGTTAAAATAAATTATATGTAAATGAAATATGGAAAAAAGATGTTAAGGTAAATAACATGACAGGAGGGATTAACATCAGCTCGTAGCCCAACTGTTAGTAGTGAAACTGTTCACGACGGTAAGGAAATGAAAAAGCGAAAAATTTGTAAGGATTTTTAGGAAAAAGGAGGTTGTGACAACATAAAAAACATCTTATTATGTTTTGAGCTTAGGTTTTAATGTCATTGGCTTTAAGCATGCATAACCTAAGACTTGAGTGTTTGAAAATGATGCATCGGTTTAATACATATACGAAAACTTTGAATCATTGAAAAATTTTGAAAAGAAAAGAATATATGGCATAAATGTGCATGCATAAGTGACTTTAAAAGAAAAGTACAAAATGGCTTACATGATTTTTAAACCTTTGAGTTTAAAAGTTTATAAACAAACATTTTTAAACTTATAAATGAACTTTTTTTGATACTATAGGCACCCTATGAGATTCAAACACAATAAGACATAGTGAAAACTGTCTTAGAGTTTACTCAATAGGCAGACATGCTTGTTCAACAATAGTCGTGGATAGGGCTCAATTCACACCTAATCAATAGCACTAGGAGACATGAGGTCTATGGCCATAGGCAACGCCTTAATTGGTTTCTAAGGGACGATGACATGTTACTTATAGCTAGCTATAATGGGATAAATCTTTATTGATAGAGCATTAGGGATTTTTCCTAATCTCGTACCAGATGTTAAATTTTGCCTAAAGTATAGTTTTATCTGATATTGAACTTAAGATATGACATGGTTTATATAGTATACGTGAAATGCTTTCAGATTGTACATGTTTTAAACATGCTTTTAAAGTATATGTGATATGATTTTGAGACTATGTAAGTTTTATACATGGTTGGATACCATACATGACATGATTTGAAATTGTAAATGTTTTGTATAGTAGAACTTTCATATGTTTGCATATCGAACCATAACATGATTACACATCTCGCACTAACGTATGTCATGCAGTGCTACAAGGATATTGGAATTGGAATATATCTAGATTGCCATGATAGGATGTCTAGTAATCTCCTAGATAAGTGTCCAGGAATGAGGATAATGAGGTGTTTCTACGTCTAGTCCCATCGATACCCTTAAAAAACCTAACCCACCTAAAGTCCTTAGGACATGTTTTAAATGGTTTGTAAAAGATTACGTTCATTATATGATGTTGACACCTACAATCACAAGTTTTATGCATTTGCATTTAGAATAGCATAATCCTACTTCTGCACTTATACAAGTAACTTACTGAGCTATCGCTCACTAAATTCAATTGAATTCCTTTTTATAGGTTGAGTTTGATTTAAGGGAATATTTCAAATCTACTCCAAGCAGTCATAGACTTGAAATAATGTCCCAACTCTCTGAAGCCCTCACTTTTTGATTTTTTTTTTAATGTGTATATATATATATATATATATTCTTTAATATATGACTTGTCTTTAAGTAGTTTTTGAACAGTACTATAGGATGAGATGTAAACTAAGTAAATAAACCTTTATGGCATTTATTAGATGATGTTTAATATATCAAAGAATTATTTTTGCTAGATGTGAATGTACTGTTTATGTCTTAAGATAACTAAGGTTATCTATGTTTGAGGATATATTCATTAGAATATAAAGATTTAAGATAAGCTTTCATTGTGGAATATCTAGGACCTTATAGAGAACTTAATTTCTATACAAGTACTTTGTGACAATTGCAGATTTCATTCTCTTGGTAAGTAAATAAATGTATTGTTGGAAGTAAATTACGCATTGAGAATTATGATGATCAAGAAATCATGAGTTAAATGGATAATGTGGATTTGGATTTTAAGAATTATAATTGGATAAGGTTTTACAGGATTTCATCCTACATTGAATACATTACAAGAAATTTTATAACTAATCGGTATTATTTTGATTATAACTTTTGATCAGAGAATTCAAATGATATACCGTAAAATCTTTTGGAAAGCTAACTGAAATAACTTTCTAACATATAAGAATCACATTCTAATTCTTTACGGATCAATACCAGTAAATTTCAAAATTGTACTATTTACGGGAAAAATCGAATAGTGAGAAATCAGTAAATTAGAGTTGTGTATAACTTTTGATAGAGAACAATCGTTAAATAATTGAAGTGATTCAAATTATGTAAAACTCAGAGAATTTTTCAACCATATAGGACTCATATTTTAATTCTTTATGGATTAATCTCAGTAAAGTTTTAAAATTCTGTTATAAGTGTAGTGAAGCAATTGGAAAAGTAACTTAAAATTATAAAGAATAAGTGGATGATTCATCAAGGACAATTTCCATATTTTAGTTATTTGTAAGAAATGAGATGTACTATATCTAAATTATAAAAAACCATGTAAGATATATAATTATTAGTATAATTAAATTAAATAAAGACTAAGTAAACCAATAGGAATTTCTATAATATTACAACATTAAATTAAACAATTAACATATAAAAAATATATTAATAAAAAAAGCACGAATGGCTTCTTGAGAAAGGCAACGTGAATTTGAAGTCTCTCTTGTCAAAGTCAAGGGAGACATGAGAGAGAGTTGATTCACGACAAGAAATAAAATTGAAGAGTAGCATGAATTGTGGGCTGGAAACCGAGAGGGATTGAGAAAGCATAGAAACAACGATTACCCAGAGAACAAGCATAATATATAAAAGAGAGTGAGGTTGTTTTAGGGATTTCGTCTGAAGATTCAAGTTTAAGAGTGGGAGGAGGTTTGATATGTCATTCTTAGGTAGCTTGAAGATGCACCATGTCACGACCCAAAGGTCATGATGAAAGGGTATCTTATTGTAGAAGTTCGGACTTCTAGGCTAACTTTGTCCTTTTCCTTTAACGATTATTTGTCATATGAGCTGTATAATTGTATTTAGTAACTGTTCACCTAAAACTGTTTAAGGTATGAAACCTAAGACCCCAATGCAATAAGATTCCATATTAAGTTCAATGTAAACTTCAATAGAGATTTTACATATTTGCGTATTTCCCTCTTTTAACACAAAATGGATAGATAGCATTTTACTATTCATCAACAGTTTAATCTCATATTTCAATATCCAGTTATCTGTATCACATGATTTCATGACCCCTTTTCATCCTTTTTTATCTAAAAATCACCATAAATTTTTCGCTTTTTCATTTCCTTATTCGGTCGTGAACAACTCTCACAAATAATAGTTGGGCTATGAGTCAATATTAATCATCATTTACCATTCATCTTTCAAATAATTCAAGAACAACACATACATTTGACAGTTGAAGTTCTATACTTATACATGTTTGTTAACACTTACATCCCCCATATTACAATTCAAAATGAATACTGTGCCATCACATGTTTAGATACGAAAAGAATTTCTGTGTATACCTCTTGGTGATGGAGAGCAGCGGATATCCGAATATAACACCTCAGTCCTTCGCTAGGCTACTATGTGCGCTCTGTAGAGGGGGAAAGTGAATGGGATGAGCAACCACACGCTCAGTAAAGCAATAATGCAAGTATGGTAGATAACTACACTATCTACATGCTTATAATGTCATGCATAAAGATCATTAATATCCAGAGCATGAGGAAATATTAAAACTATGCCGCATGTATATACATATATCATGTACTGAAAAACATGAAAATATGCATGTAAACATGGAAAACCATCATGTAAAACTTCTCATGCTCATAGTAATAAAACTCATCAAAATAAGGAAAACTCATCACAAAACCATCCCTTAGGATTTAACACTTTCTCAAAACACACCAAAACTCATCACAAACAGCAATACCATCTCTTTAAAACATCCCATAAGGTCCGACTTGTCACGACCCAAATTACCTAAAAATCAGAGTAAATTTTTCACTTTTTCATTTATTATTTAATTCTTACCTTTCTCTCATCGTGACCATCCTACAACACAGTTGGGCTATGATTCGGTGTTAGTCACCTCACACTATTTACCATTCCATTACCATATTCACATATCAGAGTTTACTATTCTTTGACTTTAAATAAATACATACCCAATGGTATTTATAACTCTACATCCTTGACATTATATCCGTTTACAGTACTGTGCATTACATATTTAGATACAAAACCAAACAAATGTGTATACCTGTCTCTCGATGGGAAGCAGCGGATACCAAGCATGCAAGTCCTCAGCCGCTGAATAACTATTACAAGTGCTCTGAAAAGATGAAAAAATAAGGGGGTGAGCAAACCACACGCTCAGTAAGGTAATTATGCAAGTAAGTAGATAGCTCCACTATCTACATGCTCATAATGTCATGCCCTTAAAATCCATTTCTTTTCATTAAAATCTCAAGCACAATCGTTCATACATCAATGACATAGTTTATTCAAAACTATTTGTGCATATAAAAATTGTGTAATTCATGCATCAATAGCATTCTATGTGACATCATTAAATCATACTTAGCATGAATTAAATCAAAATCATGCATTCTTTCATGTCATGTAAGACAATTCATGAATTCGAAATGAAAGCATGGAAAACATTATCATGCTACTGCATTCAAATTATTTCATTAAAAATGCAGTATAAAATCACCCGAAGGGGTTAAGCATCTCATAATTCAAATCCAAACTCATAAAGTAATTCATTAAATTTCTTTTCAAAACTTCGGTTATAAAACCACCCTTCTTTCAGGGTCACATATCATAAAATCGTGAAATCGGGGGTCTGACCCCTCCCTCGGGTCTACCCTGGTCTATCGACCAATAGTTATATCATGTGAGACAAGCATGTGATTATATCAGTAACATTAAGGACTATGGCCATATCCTAGTGATCCCTGGCAACACGGTACCTAGTGTGCGGGGTATCACACCTGAAACGAGAGGTGGGTCGTCCTACCCATCAGAACAGCATAACACCAGGATTACGAGGGCAAGGCTTGCTGCCTCGTGGCTAATGCCACTCCACTCCAACAATCCCCACGGTATAGCGTACTCCGCGTGACATACACGGTACAACGTACTCCGTGAACCTAAGCTCAATCAGGGGTGCCTGCAATAGGTCTTATCTACCCAAATCATCTCTGTCTCAGAATGCACGTGTGAGCATATCATCTCACTGTGACACACAATCTATAGGCGGCTCCAACACAGCTATATGCATGTCATATAAATCCCTGTGCGAGCAAAGCTCAAGCACGGCTCCATGCATATTCATGATATCAGAAAACCTCGTGCGAGCGAAGCTCTAGCACGGTTTCATAAAATCAATGAAATCTGCGTACGAGCAACGCTCCAGTACGACTTAAACTGATTATAAATTCAAGTAAAATCCACGTACGAGCAATGCTCTAGTACGGATATGCATAAAAACTCAGTGAAAACCTCGTACGAGAAAAACTCCAGTACGGTATTCAAATGAATTATAGAAACCATATAAAACTTTGTGCGAGCAACGCTCCAACACAATTAAATGCTCAAGTAAATCAAATCTCGTGCGAGTTACACTCCAGCACGGCTTTATGCATAATTAAATCAAATCAAAACAGGATGCGAGCCAAGCTCCAGCATCTTTCATGCATGTCAAATCATTAAAACTAGTGCGAGCAATCGCTCCAGCACCATTTTATGCATACCATGCCAAAACAAATCAAAACATGTCAAAACAGAGTACGAGCTAGGCTCCATCAGCTCTCATGCATAGCAAATCATAAAATCAGTGCGAGCAATCGCTCCAGCACATTTTATGCATATGATGTCACACAAATCGGTGCGAGCAACCGCTCAAACACATTTATGCACATTCACAAACGCAGATATAGTGCGAACTACGTGTCGGCACTATCTGTTTCCATATAAACTTGATAGTTGGCCTATTTCCAAAGAAATTTCATTTAAATACAAATAACACTTATGCAGTGTTATCATGTGAAATTCATGCAATTTCTGGCCAATCTATCGATTTACTTTGATTAAAATCAATAAAAATCCCTTAATTCAAAAAATTCCTTAAATCATGCATTTCATGCATGTCATGCTTTCACCATCCTTAGGTGGACTTCCCTCAATAAGGGTAAAATAGACTTTCACCTATTTTGATCCTTAAAATTATTCAAACCATTTTTAGGATCTTTATACAATATCAATGTATACTTACATATTCAGTGTACAGAAAAGCTATTAAAATACGCGTAGCTACCTCTAGCTACTCACACAATTCCCTTACCTCATTTTTCTGTACAGTCTGACCTTTACACCGATATCTCGTCACGCAGTCCGATTTGCTCCAAATCCAATCTCTGAAACTGCGAATACATATTCATCAGGTCAAAAACAATACAATTTAATTGTATTTCATATTTTTTTGGGCTTAATTTAAATCATCGGGCTCGTTTACCCATATTGGGCCCGATTGCACCTTAATGGGCCTTAATCGGCCTTAAGCCCGTTTTCCACACTTTATCGAGGTCTATTGGGCTCGCTGGGCCCATCAGTATTTATTGGACCTCATTCTAAATTCTCGGATATCTCAATTTATTATTTACGACAATTTATCCAATTTTCCCGAATTTAATTCATAAATGCGAAATTTAAATCCGTAATTTATCTAACATGCATAACGATGTAAATTGTCGTAAATAAGGGTCACTTACCCAAGATTCCATGATAGTACACAAATCGAGACTATCTCGAGCTCTCAGTGGGTGCCAATTGTTGAGCTACACAATTAAATATTTTTTGGGTAAACTTTCAGTTGATGATTTATCAAATTAAATATTTTGAAAATTAAATCGGTCAATTCGACCGCTTACCGACTTACCCGAAACTCGATTGCATCACTGGAATTTTCTTCAATTTTTTCCTCTTTTTCTTTTTCCCTTTTTCTTCTTTTTTTCCTCTTCTTTTTGGCTGAACCGGTCTGGTCCGGTTCAACCCAGTTCAGACCACCGGTTCGGTCCAATTCGGTTCGGCCGGTTCAGTCTGATTTAGCCGGTTCAGTCATCCTCTGGTCGTTCCGCCGCCGTCCGACCGGTTCTCTGATCGATTCCACCGCCGTTCGGTGCGCCATCACTTTGGCTTCCAAAATCGGGCCTCGCTTGGAGTCAAAACAGTGCCATCGCCGGCGAATCAAGGCTTCTCTCCCGTGGCCCTCACTCCGTCGATCTGGCATTTTTCGACGACTTCGGGGTGCGTGGGTGTGCGGGTCGGCTTCCTTGGGTGCCGATCGACCTTCGCTAGCCGCCTCCTAGGGTCGTCCACTGGTGGTTGCATTAGAGCCGAGGGATTTGGTTCCCTCGATTTTCGGCTGCTTTATTTCTCCTCTCTCATTTCACCGGTCGTCGTTCCTCCGAGCTGGTGGTGTCGACAGTGGCTCGCGGTCATCCTTTTCGGCCAGCTTGCCTGGGCCCAACGCCGACCGTCTCCATCCGGTGAGGCAGAGGGGGCTCGAATTCTGTTTCATGTTTCCTTCAGAAATCGCAAAACGCGATTTCTCTTCTTTTTTTTATTATTTAAATCATTATTTTATTATTTTAATTGATTATTATATTCAATAATAATCCAAAATATCTAAAAAAATTAATATTTAATTCATTTAATCAATAAATGAATTTCTCGGTCCGATTTTACCTTTTCGGTATATTTTTTGATTATTTTCGGGATTATTTTTCGATACAAAAATTTCGGTTTATTCCAATAAATTCATATCTTGATCAATTTAACCCAAAATTTAATTATTTCTTCGTTATTGATCAAGATTTCTCATTCTCATATTTTTAATTAAATTTTTTTGTCAAAATTATACCGAGTTTCGATCTTTTGATCGTTTTACCCTTGCACGGGTTCGAGAATACCATTTCAATCCTTTTGCATTTTTAAATGCACTCGAAAATATTGGGTCTTACACGACCCCTCCCTTGGGCCTACCTTGGACAACACAATTCATGCTCAGTGTATAAAACCATGTGATACCCCGTGAGACAGGGGGTCACTATATATACTCGAGGACTATGTTGGACAACTATGTCATTATCATCCCAGACCACATGGATCTCGGTGCGTGGCGTATCATGCTGGAATGGAGGTGGGTTAGTCCTACGCCAAACTTTCAAATCAGCATCATTACCTCACGGTACAATATACCACATGTGATATACACAGTACAGCGTACTCCGTGGACCCATATCATAGTTGGGGGTGCCTGCCATAGGTCTTATCTACCCCATGCCATGTATAACCTACACAGTCTCAAGCGCACTTGCGAGCATCTCATTCGTGTGACACACAGTCTACACGAGGCATCCAGCACGACTCATTTCATATCACAGTGTGAAAACTAGTGCGAGCTAAGCTCTAGCACAATTCATACATCATCAATAAATTCCCTCGTACGAATAACACTCTAGTACGACTTTATGCATAAAAATGAATGAGGAAATCATGTATGAGCATAGCTCCAGTATGGTTATATGCATAAGAAAATCAATGGAAATTCACGTACGAGCAGAAGCTCCAGTACGGCTTGTAAAACATCATCAACTCAAAATATGGTGTGAGCTGGGCTCCAGCATATGTCATGCATGTTGAAAACATTGGAATCCAGTGCGAGCTAAGCTCAGCACGATTAATTCATGCAAACCTGATAGGTGGCTTTATTTCAACACAACATGTTCAAAATCAAAGCCAGCATCTGACTCATGCTATTTTGTGAAATTATAGAAATCAAATAGCCAGCCTATCCGTCAATTTTCTTAAACCAAAGCAATTTGTTTCTTAAAATATTAAAGACGTTCATGCAATTATCAGCCTTACTACCCCTTTTTGCAAGATTCATTTCCAAAATCGAAATCATCCGTATTCTAAATCGTTCACGCAAGCGATTATTTTCTTTTCTAGGCAACCAACACAATTTTAAAACCCTATAATTACCCTCAAAATACGTGCAGCTATCTCTAGGTACTTATAAAATTCTTTTACCTGGAATATCGTCGAGTGATTCGCTTTCTTAGAGCTGTTCGATTATGTAGTTTGATTCTCCTCCAACGAAATCTCCGGGACTGCATGAAATTACGTATCACATCAATTTAATCCAATGTAACAAAATTCTTATGTTTACTATAGTCGATTAGACTTATAGTTTTCATTAGCACTCATAAGGCCCCATTTCTTCTTAAGTCCATTTTGATTGCTCTATTAATTTCTCGAGAGTCTATTGAACTCTTTAGGCCTATTGATTCATACTAAACCAGTATTAAGCTCATAGTGCCTCTAATTCATTATTTCTTTTACTATGACAATTTATCAAACACCTTATATGCTCATTTTCATCACTTGACTAATCTCACAATGTAGCTTCATTCAATCATCTTAAAATCATGCACATCACCTCACTAACACCTTAGTATAATCCATTTATCTTCAACTCAACCATATCATATTTTCTCACACTAAACTCATTTTAGGTTATGCTTTTTCCATTACATCCTAGGTAGTTTAAATCATCAATTCATACATCAATCTACTCACAACAACAAAAATATACTTTGAGTTGGTGTATTGAAAACTCACCTAGCTTGACTTTCCTCTTTTCCAAATTTGAAGACTCATTTTCTCATTCAATCCAACAAATGAAATGTTGATTCCAAGCTATGTTGTTCTTCTCTTCAAAATGAACAACTTTACTCTAATAGCTTTTTTCTCAAATCTTTATGGAAGGGGTGGTATCCAAGCTATGATCCTAGGAATGGATTGGTTGGCTGCTAATCATGTTATTATATATTGTCATGCAAAAACTTTGATGTTTCCCAAGATAGACAATCTTGTAGTAAATTTTATGAAATGAAGCTAAAGAACATGATTTTTTTTTTAAGTGCGATGAGTACAATCTTGATACATGATGTATGAAAGATAAATTTGATTTCATTTATTTATGTGATGTGATGATTTATGATTACTAATGGTGGAAAGAATAATGTGAAGTGTTCATCGCTTATGTGATTGAGACGGATAAGGCACGTCCGGAATTGGGAGACATTCCAGTGGTTAGGGAATTTTTAGATGTCTTTCCGGATGAGTTACCAGGGTTACCTCCAGATAGGGAGATGGAGTTTGGTATAGATTTGGCACCTGGTATAGAGTCGATGTCCAAGCCACCATACAGGATGGCTCAAGTTGAGTTGGAAGAGTTAAGGAAACAGCTGCAAGAGTTGCTAGAGAAAGGGTTCATCAGACCGAGCGTCTCACCTTGGGAAGCACTAGTTCTGTTTGTAAGGAAGAAGGATGGAAGCCTCCGACTGTGTATAGATTATCGGTTGTTGAATAAGGCCACCATCAAGAATAAATATCCCCTTCCACGCATCGATGACTTGTTGGATCAGCTTAAGGGAGCACAGGTCTTTTCTAAGATAGATCTGAGATCAAGGTATCATCAGTTGAAGATACGAGGTGGAGATGTACCCAAGACAGCTTTTTGCACCATGTATGGATATTATGAGTTCATGGTTATGCCATTCGGGTTAACGAATGCTCCCGCAGCTTTTATGTCTTTGATGAATGAGGTATTCCACCAGTACTTGGATCGATTTGTTATTGTGTTTATTGATGATATACTGGTGTATTCAAGATCTAGAGAGGAGCATGAAAGGCACCTAAGGATAGTGCTACAGACCCTTCGAGAGAAGAAGTTGTACGCTAAACTTAGTAAGTGCGACTTTTGGTTGGAACAGATCTCTTTTTTGGGTCACATAGTATCGAAGGATGGAGTATCAGTGGATCCATCTAAGATTGAGGCCGTAGTTCAGTGGCAAACACCACAGACAGTGACAGAGATCAGGAGTTTCCTGGGTTTAACTGGATATTATCGAAGGTTTGTAGAGGGATTTTCGAGGTTAGCTGCTCCTTTGACACGTCTCACAAGAAAGAATGTGGAGTTTGTGTGGGATAATAAGTGTGAAGAAATTTTTGAGGAGCTGAAAAATAGATTAACCACAGCTCCGATCCTCACCATTCCTACCAGCTCAGGAGGTTTCTCAGTGTATGCGGATGCTTCACATCTGGGATTGGGCTGTGTATTGATGCAGGATGGGAAGGTAGTAGCTTATGGATCAAGACAGTTAAAGGATCATGAGAGGAACTACCCGACCCACGATTTAGAGTTAGCAGCGGTGGTGTTTGCGCTGAAGATATGGCGCCACTACCTTTATGGTGAGAGATTTCAGGTTTATACAGATCATAAGAGCCTTAAGTACCTGTTCTCACAGAAAGAGTTGAACATGAGACAGAGGAGATGGCTCGAGCTGTTAAAAGATTATGATTGTGAAATCCTGTACCACCTGGGTAAAGCAAATGTGGTTGCTGATGCATTGAATAGAAAGCATCTCGGGATGGTATCATTCATGATGGTCAGGGAACACGAGCTGTTGGAACAGTTCACGAACCTCAGTTTGGATATGACCCTGCCTGACGTTGATAGTGAATTTATGATAGCTAGCCTGCAGTTGGAACCAGATCTGGTAGATCGAATTCGACAGGCTCAGCGAGTTGATCAGCAGTGTAGTGATATTGTCGGGCAGATACAGAGGGGTATAGACATGGACTTTGAGTTGAGTTCGGATGGGTTGTTGAGGTTCAGAGGCAGGATATATGTTCCTGATGATGCAGAGATCAGAAGGTTGATCTTGACAGAGGCTCACTCATCGAAGTATACGATACATCCAGGGGGTACTAAGATGTATCAAAACCTTCGAAAGGTTTATTGGTGGTCTGGAATGAAAAAGCACATTACTGAATATGTTGCTAAGTGTCTTATTTGTCAGCAGGTGAAGGTAGAGCATCAGAAACCTGCAGGATTATTGCAGCCTCTACCGATACCGACTTGGAAGTGGGAGCATGTCACCATGGATTTTGTGATAGGATTACCGAGGACCCGGAGAGGTCATGATGCCATATGGGTGATTGTGGATCGATTGACGAAATCAGCCCATTTTCTAGCTATGAGAGCTACCGATACTCTGAGCCAGTTAGCGGACCTATATGTGCGCGAGATAGTGAGGCTACATGGAATTCCAGTGAGTGTTGTTTCTGATAGGGATGCCCGCTTCACTTCCCACTTCTGGGAACGTTTTCAGGAAGCGATGGGGACCCAGTTGAGTTTTAGCACCGCATTTCATCATCAGACAGATGGTCAGTCAGAGAAGACTATACAGACCCTGGAGGATATGTTGAGAGCGTGTGCATTGGATTTTGGAAGCTCCTGGGATGACCATTTGCCACTCGCAAAGTTCACCTATAAAACAGTTTTCATGCGAGTATCGGGATGGCACCATATGAGGCATTGTATGGGCGTAGATGTCGTTCCCCTATTGGATGGGGAGAGGTTAGTGACAGACAGATTTTTGCTCCCGACTTGGTTAGACAAGCCTTTGAGGACGTTCAATTGATATGTGAGAGGTTACGGACAGCTCAGAGCAGGCAAAAGAGTTATGCTGACAGGAGGCGGAGACCACTAGAGTTTAATGTGGGTGAGTCAGTGTTTTTGAAAGTTTCCCCTTCGAAGGGAATTATGAGATTTGGGAAGAAGGGAAAGTTGAGCCCTCGATATATAGGGCCATTTGAGATACTTGATAAGGTGGGAGATAAGGCTTATAGATTGGCATTGCCACCAGAGTTGGCAAGTGTGCATAACGTCTTCCACGTATCCCTGTTGAGGAAGTATCACCCGGATCCTGCGCATGTAATAAGGTATGAGCCATTGGAGCTCAACGAGGGTATGACATATGTTGAGAAGCCAGTTCGAGTATTGGACAGAAAAGAGAAAGTGTTGAGGACAAAGACAATTCCCTTGGTGAAGGTTCTTTGGCAACATCACACTATGGAAGAAGCCACATGGGAATTGGAGAGTTTAATGTGGGAGAAGTATCCCGAGTTGTTCACAGAATAATTGGTTCTAATTTGGAGGACCAAATTTTCTAAGTGGGGGAGAATGTGAGACCCCGTATATGTATAATGGTATATATGTACATAGAAATGTAAATAGAGTTGTATTATGAATTCATAAGTGAAGTATATGTGATGTAAGTCCATAAGTTAATGTACACACTTGTAATGAGAGTGGTGATTGTACATACAAGTTACATTATGTATGAATGTAAAGAAATGGACATAGACATGTGGAGAATGTAAGTAAAATGGATTATGAGTAGTGTGGTAAAATGGAAGTAGAATTGCATAAGTTATGCACTTCCATTTGTTTATACTAAGTACCATTGGTCATACAAAGATTCTACACAAGCTTTAATGTGTATGAAGTATGGATGGATGTTATTGTCAAGCCTCAAGGATGATTGGATGAGAAAATGATCATGGTAACAAAATGTATGAAGTTTGGTAAGTGTTGCTGCAGAAGAACTACAGAAAATCTGGAATTTGTGAAGGGCAGATCGATCTCATAGGATGAGAGATCGATCTGGAAGAGCCAGAATGCTCTTATTTGGGCAATGAAATAGAGCAGATCGATCTCCTATGGAGCCAGATCGATCTCCTAAGCATTCTGTATTGAAAAGATCGATCCTCAAGCACCCAGATCGATCTCCTTAGCTCTCTATTTGGGAGCAGATCGATCTTATGCTTAAAATGCCGTGAAAAAGAGGGATTTAAGGGGACCAGATCGATCTCCTCTTGGACCAGATCGATCTCCTCAAGCTATTTCTATAAAAAGAGTGCTGAAAATCAGAAAATTTCAGGAAAAACACTAACCTTCCACTTTCAACCCAAAAACCTAACTTTCTCTCTCTAAAATCAGTCATTTTCAGTAAGATTTGAAGAAAGACCATTAGAGGCAAAGTTGTTCCTATCAAGGAGAAGAACAACATAGTTGGAAGGCATTTTCCCATTATTGATATTGAAGGAGTTAAGGGCATTGCCATTTGGAGCAAGAGGAGAAATCAAATTGGGTAAGATTCTAATACTCCAACTATGGTACATTGTCCATATAATTGATTTTGGAGTTGTTTGGCATGAGTATGGATGGTTAGAAACTATCTAAAATGCATTGGAATGATTATGACCTAGAAATGGTCTAGAGTGAGAAAGTGGAATGTATAGAGATTAATGATGAATGAGATATGTAGAAGTTGTTAATAGTATTGTGGTATGATTTTAAGATGTGGTTAGTGGATAAATTGTGAGATTTACCTAAAAGAGGTAAAATGTGGATTAAGGCATTTGTAAAATGCATAAGTGAATAATATTGACTAGTGAGATCAATTATGGGTTAAGAACATTAACTCAATTAATTGAATGAATGAATCGCAGCTTCCGAGGATACACCGAGGTGAGTTAAGCCAAGAGCGTGTGAAGCTAAGAGGAAAGGAGTCACACCAAGTAAATCGAGGTAAGGGAGTTGTGTGGACTCTTAGAGATATCTGTGCGCAATTTGGGCTCTTAAATGTTTTGCTAGAATGCATGAGATTAGGAAATGATGTTGGGTGATTGAAGGGCAAAAGTTGGGAGTTTGGAAAATGTGCATGAAAACAAAAGCATATTGCTTTGAAAATCATGTTTTATTACTTTTTAGCAAATGATTGGTAGGTTGGCTGACATTGAAATGATTTGCAAAAGAAATGAGTGTGTTTTGGTTTTGTTAACCATACTTTGCAAAGTTTTGAGCCACCTACATGGTTTCGTGAGTATGAAAGCGTGCTAGAGTATGACTAGCACGAGATTTGACGTGTTTAATACACATGAGTCCAAGAGGCACTAGTTTTCACATGGATTTCATAATTGTTTTGGCATTGTGCTTTGAGTTTGTCTCGCACTGGATGCCCACCTTGCATGTTGCCGTGTTTGGAGCTTCGAGTAGACTGGGTGTCACATCGATTAAATAGGCTCACACGTGCATTGTTTTGACATGATTAATTAGCCGTGTTAGGAGCTTCGGGTAGACAAGAGGTCGTACCGATTAAATAGGCTCACACGTGCGTTTGAGATGTGGCATGATATGATGTGTTGATTGGGTCCACGGAGTACGTTGTACCGTGCATGTAGCATGGAGTACATTGTTTCGTGTTGAGATATGATGTGCCGTCTTCGAACGAGATCTGCTATGGACCGGCGGGTAGGATTTGACCCACCTCCCGTGTGGAAGCAGATAGTGGTGATATCCCTCACACCTGATCCGTGTAGCCGGTATCACAGGTTATGTACATAGGCCATGAGGTTATTACCTGTTGTTGAACTGCCTATCTCACATGTCTACTGCTATTTGAGAATAAATCCATATTTGAAATGATTTGAGGGTCAGGAAGGTC
This sequence comes from Firmiana major, assembly GCA_033439115.1. NCBI lineage: Eukaryota > Viridiplantae > Streptophyta > Magnoliopsida > Malvales > Malvaceae > Firmiana > Firmiana major. Next base: position 77,720,612 of record CM065898.1, on the reverse strand, counting down.
CGAGGGATGGGCTGAGACCTGACGTTGAATTGATTTGTTAATGGTTTTTAAAGTGCACGGATGCATGATGTTTAATGCCATGCTTTATTGTGAAAATGCATGATGGTTAATGCCATGCTTTTTAAGAAAATGCATGATGGGTAATACCATGCTTTTATTGTGAATTATGCATGATGATTTATACCATGCTTTGAGTTGAAATGTGCACTGAATTTTAATAGCATGAATGCTTTACATACCATTAACACAATCATACACTCATGTTTTGAGATAAACGAGGAATTAAATGCTTTTGAGCATGGCATCACGATCACGTAGATAGTGCAGTATCTACCTGTTCGCATGTCACGACCCAAATTACCTAAAAATCCCTACAAATTTTTTGCTTTTCATTTCCTTACCCGTCATGAACAGTTATACTACTAAACAGTTGGGCTATGATTCGGTGTTAGTCACCTCTCCCCTATTTACCATTCAATTTTCATATTTCATTTACATATCGATTTATTTAAAACTAAATACATCCTCAATATTACATCCATATACAGTACTGTGCATCTATATGTTCAGATACGAAATTATACAAATGTGTATACCTGATCTTGATAAGAAGCAGCGGATAACCGAGATGCGAAACTATTGTCGCTCTCTTCTGCTGAATATACCCTGTGGGGTGGAAAATGAAAGGGTGAGCGAAACGTGCTAAGTAAGGAAATAATGTAAGCAGGTAGATAACTATACTATCTACGTGCTAATAATGTCATGATGTAAAAATCGTTTACTTTCGGAGCATGAGGTAAGATTAAAACAATGCCACATGTATGTATATATCATATACAAGAAATCATGAAATCGACATATAAAGCACACATGGAAAATCATCATGTATGACATCTCATGCTCGTCACATTAAAACTCATTTGTTTAATCACAAAACTCATCACTTTGAAACTTATTTGTTTCATCATAAATTCATCACATTTAAAACTCATTTATTTCGTCATAAACTCTCACTTTAAAACTCATTTGTTCCATTATAAAACAACTTCATCAAGGTCAAACCCATCTCTCGGGAATACCTTGATTCATCAAATCACATATCTTTTAAAAACATAAATCGGGACTACTCCTCCATCGGGTTTGTCCTGGTCTATCCAGACCGTATGATATCATGTGAGGCATGTAGGTTACTGTATGAAAAATCGAGGACTATGGCCATACTTTGTCCCTGTGATCCCAGGCTACACGGATCCCGGTGTGCGGGGCATCACAAGTGCAACGGGAGGTGGGGTCAAGTCCTACCCGCCAGAATATCAAGTAACATCATAGAGTCATCATGACTGCACGGTACAATGTACTCCGTGTGACATACACGGTACATCGTACTCCGTGGACCCATATCATAGTCTGGGGGTGCCTGCCGTAGGTCTTATCCACCCCAATACTATGTCGATAACCAACCCATGTCTCAAAGTATGTGTGCGAGCATCTCAACTCTCTGTGACACACAGTCTACAAGAGGCTTCCGCACGACTATATGCATGTCAACTCGCGTCTAGTGCGAGCGAAGCTCCAGCACCACGCTATGCATATCATGATATCTAAAATCTCGTGCGAGCGAAGCTCCAGCACGGTTTTGTGCACACACAAATTTCTCGTACGAGCAATGCTCCAGTACGGCTTTTCATGAGAAATAAATCAGTAAACTTGAGTGCGAGTAAGACTCTAGCACTCTTTTTACTCGTGTAAATATGATAGGTGGCTCACTTTTAATAAAACATCTTTTAAAATAGTAACCGGTACAAACCGGTACCCTTTCGTATAATTCATAAAATCAACAGCCAACCTATATGTAAATTTGCTTAAACCCAAGCAATACATTCATATAAAATATCAAAGCATGAAAATAATGTAATTTATATGCCTTACCACCCTTTTTGTAAACTTTACTCTCAGGGGCAAAATCATCTTTTTCTTTATTCACCTAAGCCCCGATTTTCACAGAAATTATTATTTCATTTCTAGATGCTGTAAGAAATTTCTAAGCCCTGTAAATACCCTCAAAATACATATAGAAATCTCTATACGCCTACAAAATTCCCTTACCTCGATTCTAGTCGAGTCTGACCTTTCCTTTTTTTCACTATTGTCTCGTCGCGCAGTCCGATATGCTTCCAATCAAACCTCCGGAACTGCGTAATAATATTCCTCAAGTCAGATATTATACAATTTAATTGTATTTCCTATTTTCTGGGTTTAATTTAAATCATTGGGCCCATTTACCCCTATTGGGCCCGATTGCACCTTAATGGGCCTTAATCGGCCTCAAGCCCGTTTTCCACTTAATTTTCACTTTATCCAGGCCTATTGGGCTCATTGGGCCCTCCAACAATTTATTGGGCCTCGTTCTAGCTCTCGAATTGCTAAATTTATTATTTACGACAATTTATCTAATTTTTCATAATTTAATTCAATTTATGCGGAATTTAAATTCATGTCACGTATAACGATGTAAATTGTAGTAAATAAGGGTCACTTACCCGAGATTCCATGCTAATATGTGAATCGAGGCTATCTCGAGCTCTCGTTGGATGCCAATCGTCGAGCTACACAATTAAATATATTTTCGGGTAAACTTTCATTCGATTATTTATCAAATTAAATATTTCGAAATTTAAATCGGTCAATTCGACCGCTTACCGACTTACCCGATTGCATCGTCGAGATTTTTCCCCAAGTTTTCCTCTCTTTTTTTCCCTTTTTCTTCCTTTTTTCCTCTCCTTTTTGGCTGAACCGGTTCAATCCGGTTCAGATCGGTTCGGACCGCCGGTTGGGTCTGGTCCGGTTCGATCGGTTCAGTCCGGTTCGGTCGGTTCGATCCCCATTTGGTCATTCCGACGCCGTCCGGCCGGTTCCCGGTGCCTCACCACCGCCGTTCGACGCGTCTGCACCTGGGCATCCAAGATCGGGCCTCGGCTGGAGTCGAAACGCAGCCATCGCCGACGAATTTTTCCTTCTCCCCCGCGGCTGTCACCTCCCGATCCTACGGTTTCGCCGGCCAATACCGGTCTCAAAAGAACCGGCTCCTCTTCCCGATCACGCCGGTGCCCACGGTTCGCCCCCAGCTGCCGTGGATCGCCGGTACCGACGATGTTCTCCCCGTGGGCTTCTCTTCCTCCGTTCGGCGATTTTCGGCCTCCTTGGCGCGCGTCTCCGGAGCCAATAGCTTCGCCGGCCGCTCCTCTTCCTGTCCGACTGTTCGTCGGGGCCATCAGTGCCCAGTGGCCGTCGGTCGGATGACCCACGCGCGGCAGCTTCCTCAGTTTCCTTGTTATTTTCTCTCTCCCCGATTAAGTTTTCAGATTTCACTTCTTTTTTTATTTTTTTTAAATTTATTTATTTATATTTATAATTTATTTTAATATTATTTAATTGATTAAATTAGTCTAAAATATTCAAAATATCTTAAAAAATTATATTTTATTCATTTAGTCTATAAATTAATTTCTCGGTATTATTTCGACTTTTCGGTATAATTTTCGATTATTTTTTGGGATTGTTTTTTGCAGCAAAAATTTCGGTTAATTTTAAAAATTAATATTTTGATCAATTTTAACCCAAAACATATGTAATTCTTCGTTATTGATCGAAATTCTTTAATCCCTTATTTTTAATAATTATTTCTCGATAAATTTATACCGACCTTCGATCTTTTGACCGTTTTGTCCTTGTACATGTTCGGGATTAATTCAGTCAAACTTTCCTTCATGAACACTCGTTCATTTTGCAGTTCGAATTCTTATTTCCAATCCGAATTCCATTCCTTTAAATTTGTGAACATTTTTATCCCTCATAAAAATTTACTATTTAATTTCGGGTCTTACAAATCTCCCCCACTTAAGGAATTTGGTCCTCCAAATTAGAACCAAGTCATATGAGTCCATATACAACTCCAGGTACATCAATCGTATCATACTCTTAAATTCTTATGTGACCTTCTCCAGAGTGTATTACTACCAAAGGACTTTAATTAGGGAGATCATCTTAAACCTCAATACTTTCTCTTTCCTGTTTAATGCCCGAATCCACTTCTTCAATATACTTATATTTTCATTAAACTGAACTTTTGGAATTCATATTCGATCACCTATGCTGGATCCGGATAGTATTTTCGAAGCATCAAAAGATGGGACACATTGTGGGTGCCTGTTAATTCAGGTGATAACGCCAACCTACAGGTCTTATCTCCCACTTGTCCAATCTCTCAAAATATTCAATCCAGCGAAACTCAACTTACCTTCTTCCAAAAGCTCGCTATGTCCTTATTCTCTTAGGACAAGTAACTTTCAACCATACTAATTCACCCTCGATGAATTCCAATACTTTTCTATCTACTCTGAGGTGTTCTTAATCTCTCATCCTTAACTAAACATCCTCAGAGACTTATTATCCAAAGTCGAAAATAATTCTATCTGTCACCCACTTTTTTTATCCAATTTGGGGAAACAACCCCTACGACCATACACTGTCTCATATTTGTTATCCCGATACTCAAGTGGCCTGTCACTATTGGCGAATTCGATTTGTAATAACTGATCATCCCAGGAGAATAAAAATCAAGGGCACACGCTTTCATCGAATCCTCCAGAACTTGTACAGTCCTCTCTGACTGACCATCTGTCTGAGGACAGAAAGCTGTGCTAATACTCAGTCGGATTCCCATAGCTTCCTGAAAAATATTCCCTGAAGTAAGAAGTGAAGCGGGAATCCCTATATGATACCATGCTCACTGGAACGCTACTTAATGTTCCACAATCTTCCTTATACCTGAATCCTCATACACACTTTGAGTATTTGGGGATTTCATAACCAGAAGGTGGGTAGACTTAGTTAACTTAGCGACTATCATCCAAATAGCCTCGTAATTCACTTGGGTTCTCTGTAACCCATCACGACATTCATGGAGACTTGCTCCCATTTTTCGTGCCGTGTCGATATAGGTAGGTGCTGCAATAACTCTGCAGACTTTTAATACTCTACCTTATTCTGTTGACATACTAGGCACTTTTCCACAATCTATACCATGTCTCTTTTCATATCTGAGCGCCAATACCTCTTCAGAGATTTCATATATATATTCGTTACTTTCCGTATGCACTATATATACCGAAGAGTAAGATTCTGACAATATTACTATCCCATCAACTGTGGTCTTGAGGAGCACTTATACTGTCTCTAAACCTCTCTGTAAATCATCAACACTCGCTGTGAACTCTGTCACTGTACCCTTCTGAATCTGACCCATACTATCGACATCATGCCGATTATCACGCTAAGCCTGTCAAATCCGGGCACTCTCATCTGGTTCTAATCTCAGGCTAGCTGTCACACAATCACTGTCATCATCAGAAGGGATCACATCACTATTGAGGCTCACAACTGCTCTAGCAGCTCACGCTCCCTGACCATCATATGTAATACCATCCCGAGGCTCTTTCTGCTCGAGGCATTAGCCATTACATTAGCCTTTCCTGGGTGGTACAATTTTCACAATCAAAATCTCTCAGAAGCTCTCACCTACTATGTATTCTCATATTCGCCTCTTTCTGTGAAAACAGATACGTAGGCCTTTATGATAAGTGCATACCCAAAATTTCTCACCCTGTACATAATAGTACCATATCCTCAGTACAAGTACTACCTCTGCCAACTTTAAATCATGGGTCAGATAGTTTCTTTCATGATCCTTGAGTTGCCTGGATCCACAATCGACTATCTTCCCTTTTTGCATCAATACACAACTCATTCATTATTTTGAGGTATCCATACTCACTGAGAACCTCTTGAGCTGTTGGGTATGGTGAAATTAATCACGGTGGTCAGTTCATACTTCACTACACCGAAATTCATGTCACATCTATCATCTTATTTATCATCTCATTCAAAGACCACATTTTCTTAGTTAAACGTGTCAACCAAGTAGACCATATTGAGAACTCGCAACAACCCATTTGTAAAAGCCATTTCCAATTATTGCTTACAATTTGCCCTAGACTTTAACTACACCCAACATATCATCGATAATGATGATTACAAATCGGTCCAATCCTTGACTTATTTACGCATAAGCGTATAAGATCCTTCAAAATCGCTTACGTTTTCAGGTACTAACCTGCGTCATTTCCTTTTCTTATCTTAACGGTTCTTATTAAATTTTACTATGTTAACCTTTATGATTTGTCGAATTTTAATATTCTTGTCGTCTTAGTAAAGGTATCCTAATGCTAAAGGTATTTATTACGACGATCGATTTCACGTTATAGGTTATATATATATTTTTAGACGCTGTCAAGTCTTCAGGCGGGGAGGTATTTTGAAATACCTTTATTAACCCTTAGACTTAACCACAATTACTTTACGTATCAGTCCCTGTGGTTACAATTTATATTCGCGACTTATCGCTTAATCCCAATGACTTCATATCGTAAAGATGTTCTTACCTAGCATACGTCTCTTACTCCAATACATCTTGTATTCAGAATCAAGCATATCTCAAAGATTATCTCCTTAGTATATCAATCCTGGCAAAACTCTTTCATTATTCATTCCGTGAGTACAATCTTTTACTCCTTTAATTTCAACTGTTGCACTCCTTTTTATCATTTGTCAACACTTACAGTATACTTTTCAGTGATGTTTTCACCCCTGTTTTCAACTTAAAATCTCTATATCCATATTCCGTTAATTTATCCTCCTCTATTGGGGTACTCATTTATCAGTATTGTGCCCAATAATGTAGGCATTCATGCCTTTTACTCACTTATATGCGAATGAAGGAGGTATGAATAAATGTGTGGCACCAGGATCAATAGACATATGTACTTCATTATTCATAACAAGTGTGGTATCTTACACCACATCTATGAAACATCAATAGTGTCCTAGTCCAAGACATCTTCTCGCCTTCGTCCAACAGCCTACTTTCCTTTTTCTTTTCGGCTATTGCCTCCCTTTTCGTTGCAGCTATACCAACGAAGTTTTTCTCTGTCTCTTTACTTTTCTGTGGGGCGATCTCGCCTAACTCTGTGCAATCAAAATCAATGGTCCGTCTTACCACACTTAACGGCCATTTTCATCAATACAGTGTATGTATAGACCCTCCTTCCATGGTATCCACCACACATTCTACAGTGATCACACTGCTACTCTGCTTCGTAGCAGGTCAAGGTCCTACAATCACAATGCCCCTCAAGAGTGCCAAAATTGGATGCACAGGGGCCTTACCAATCATCTTACCCTGTAACTCATCAACTCTAATCTCTTACCAACTGGTCTCTTTCCCGCTTTGACATCTCTGTCATTCTCTATTCTCTTCTGTCTCTATTTCGACCCTTACTACCTTTCCCAATCTCAGAGGCGTGCAACACATCATCTTCTTCATGCAACTATATTCTACGCACTGCCTCGACATAGGTAATGAGCCAATCGGACTCTAATCGACAATTTGAGTCATTTCATAAACTTTTGGGCTTCCCAACTCTCACTGTCCACAACATCGAGTTCATACTTGCCCAGGGATGTAATCTGAGATTCATACTCATCAATCAACCAATGACTATGGGCAGTGTAAGAAATTTTTACCTGTAATTTTCCCTTAAATGGTGTCCGAAATATTCTGTCACCAGAATACATCCAGAAACATTTCTCATGTCGGCTCTGGACATTTAACTCTTCAGATTAGTTGAGCGGACTTCCACCAATGCTCTGCCTCGCCTCCAACATAACGTATTTTAAAAATCACTTTCTCGGTCGACATACAACGAAAGAATCTATAGCACTTCGCTATCTCATTTACCCAGTCCTTATCAACTATTTGTTTCTTTACTTCGCTATATACCAGAAGGGTGTGAAAATCTCTATAATCAGAGGCATCTGTTTAGGCTTTACCCTGCCTATCCTCAACTACGAGCATAGATTGAGTGAACAACTCTGAAATATTTTCTACACTTCACTCCATCCTCTTGGAGCGTGTCTCAATACTGTTTGGTCTCTTTGTAGGACCCTGTGGAGTATGCTCAACATCAGCCTCCACCTTACTCTCATCTTGAGTCTCATGTGATGACTCATTCGACTCTCAGGCCGATCTCTATGGCCTCGAGCATGTGTACTCGCCCCTCTACCATAGCGGTTATCATTTATAAAAACTATATTCTTGCATTCGAAACTAAATTCTTAGCTGCTGTTCCATCTTAATATACACAATTGTATCTAAACAATGCACAGTACATGGGAATGTAATTTACTTAACCACTAACACCGACTCATATCAGGCCAACTCAGCTCTGATACCATTAATTTGTCACGACCCAAATTACCTAAAAATCTGTACAAATTTTTTGCTTTTCATTTCCTTACCCGTCATGAACAGTTATACTACTAAACAGTTGGGCTATGATTCGGTGTTAGTCACCTCTCCCCTATTTACCATTCAATTTCCATATTTCATTTACATATCGATTTATTTAAAACTAAATACATCCCCAATATTACATCCATATACAGTACTGTGCATCTATATGTTCAGATATGAAATTATACAAATGTGTATACCTGATCTTGATAAGAAGCAGCGGATAACCGAGATGCGAAACTATTGTCGCTCTCTTCTGCTGAATATACCCTGTGGGGTGAAAAATGAAAGGGTGAGCGAAACGTGCTCAGTAAGGCAATAATGTAAGCAGGTAGATAACTATATTATCTACGTGCTGATAATGTCATGATGTAAAAATCGTTTACTTTCGGAGCATGAGGTAAGATTAAAACAATGCCACATGTATGTATATATCATATACAAGAAATCATGAAATCGACATATAAAGCACACATGGAAAATCATCATGTATGACATCTCATGCTCGTCACATTAAAACTCATTTGTTTAATTACAAAACTCATCACTTTGAAACTTATTTGTTTCATCATAAATTCATCACATTTAAAACTCATTTATTTCGTCATAAACTCTCACTTTAAAACTCATTTGTTCCATTATAAAACAACTTCATTAAGGTCAAACCCATCTCTCGGGAATACCTTGATTCATCAAATCACATCTCTTTTAAAAACATAAATCGGGACTACCCCTCCATCGGGTTTGTCCTGGTCTATCCAGACCATATGATATCATGTGAGGCATGTAGGTTACTGTATGAAAAATCGAGGACTATGACCATACTTTGTCCCTGTGATCCCAGGCTACACGGATCCCGGTGTGCGGGGCATCACAACTGCAACGGGAGGTGGGGTCAAGTCCTACCCGCCAGAATATCAAGTAACATCATAGAGTCATCATGACTGCACGGTACAACGTACTCCGTGTGACATACACGGTACATCGTACTCCGTGGACCCATATCATAGTCTGGGGGTGCCTACCATAGGTCTTATCCACCCCAATACTATGTCGATAACCAACCCATGTCTCAAAGTATGTGTGCGAGCATCTCAACTCTCTGTGACACACAGTCTACAGGAGGCTTTCGCACGACTATATGCATGTCAACTCGCGTCTAGTGCGAGCGAAGCTCCAGCACGATTTTGTGCACACACAAATTTCTCGTACAAGCAATGCTCCAGTACGACTTTTCATGAGAAATAAATCAGTAAACTTGAGTGCGAGTAAGACTCTAGCACTCTTTTTACTCGTGTAAATATGATAGGTGGCTCACTTTTAATAAAACATCTTTTAAAATAGTAACCGGTATAAACCGGTACCCTTTCGTATAATTCATAAAATCAACAGCCAACCTATTTGTAAATTTGCTTAAACCCAAGCAATACATTCATATAAAATATCAAAGCATGAAAATCATGTAATTTATATGCCTTACCACCCTTTTTGTAAACTTTACTCTCAGGGGCAAAATCGTCTTTTTCTTTATTCACCTAAGCCCCGATTTTCACAGAAATTATTATTTCATTTCTAGATGCTGTAAGAAATTTCTAAGCCCTGTAAATACCCTCAAAATACGTATAAAAATCTCTATACGCCTACAAAATACCCTTACCTCGATTCTCGTCGAGTCTGACCTTTCCTTTTTTCACTGTTGTCTCGTCGCGCAGTCCGATATGCTTCCAATCAAACCTCCGGAACTGCGTAATAATATTCCTCAGGTCAGATATTATACAATTTAATTGTATTTCCTATTTTCTGGGCTTAATTTAAATCATTGGGCCCATTTACCCCTATTGGGCCCGATTGCACCTTAATGGGCCTTAATCGGCCTCAAGCCCGTTTTCCACTTAATTTTCACTTTATCGAGGCCTATTGGGCTCATTGGGCCCTCCAACAATTTATTAGGCCTCGTTCTAGCTCTCGAATTGCTAAATTTATTATTTACGACAATTTATCTAATTTTTCATAATTTAATTCAATTTATGCGGAATTTAAATTCATATCACGCATAACGATGTAAATTGTCGTAAATAAGGGTCACTTACCCGAGATTCCATGCTAATACGTGAATCGAGGCTGTCTCGAGCTCTCGTTGGATGCCAATCGTCGAGCTACACAATTAAATATATTTTCGGGTAAACTTTCAGTCGATTATTTATCAAATTAAATATTCTGAAATTTAAATCGGTCAATTCGACCGCTTACCGACTTACCCGAAGCTCGATTGCATCGTCGAGATTTTTCCCTAATTTTTTCTCTTTTTTTTTCCCTTTTTCTTCCTTTTTTCCTCTTCTTTTTGGCTGAACCAGTTCAGTCCGGTTCAGACCGGTTCGGACCGCCGGTTCGGTCTGATCCGATTCGGCCGGTTCAGTCCAGTTCGACCGGTTCGATCCCCATTTGGTCATTCTGGCGTCGTCGGGCCGGTTCCCGGTGCCTCACCACCGCCGTTCGACGCGTCTGCACCTGGGCATCCAAGATCGGGCCTCGACTGGAGTCGAAACGCAGCCATCGCCGGCGAATTTTTCCTTCTCCCCCGCGGCTGTCACCTCCCGATCCGACGGATTTCGACGGTTTCGCCGGCCAATACCGGTCTCAAAAGAACCGGCTCCTCTTCCCGATCACGTCGGTGCCCGTCGTTCGCCCCCAGCTGCCGTGGATCGCCGGTACCGACGATGTTCTCCCCGTGGGCTTCTCTTCCTCCGTTCGGTGATGTTCGGCCTCGTTGGCGCGCGTCGCCGGCGCCAATAGCTTCGCCGACCGCTCCTCTTCCTGTCCGGCTGTTCGTCGGGGCCGTCGGTGCCCCGTGGCCGTCGGTCGGACGAGCCACGCGCGGCAGCTTCCTCGGTTTCCTTGTTATTTTCTCTCTCCCCGATTAAGTTTTCAGATTTCACTTCTTTTTTTATTTTTTTTAAATTTATTTATTTATATTTATAATTTATTTTAATATTATTTAATTGATTAAATTAGTCTAAAATATTCAAAATATCTTAAAAAATTATATTTTATTCATTTAGTCTATAAATTAATTTCTCGGTATTATTTCGACTTTTCGGTATAATTTTCGATTATTTTTCGGGATTGTTTTTGGCAGCAAAAATTTCGATTAATTTTAAAAATTAATATTTTGATCAATTTTAACCCAAAACATATGTAATTCTTCGTTATTGATCGAAATTCTTTAATCCCTTATTTTTAATAATTATTTCTCGTTAAATTTATACCGACCTTCGATCTTTTGACCGTTTTGCCCTTGTACGTGTTCGGGATTAATTCAGTCAAACTTTCCTTCACGAACACTCGTTCATTTTGCAGTTCAAATTCTTATTTCCAATCCGAATTCCATTCCTTTAAATTTGTGAACATTTTTATCCCTCGTAAAAATTTACGATTTAATTTCGGGTCTTACATCGCATGATTGCCTTACTGAGCGCGTGGTTTGCTCACCCCCCTATTTTCCCCATCTCTACAGAGTTTTGAGTATAGAGTGAGCAAGACTGGAGGCTTGTCCCTTTTGGTAATCCGCTGCATCCCATCGCTAAAGGTATACACACTGTTGAAATTTTGTATCTAAACTTACGATAGCACAGTAGCATTTTGTATGTAACCACTGAGGATGTAAAACAATGTAAACACATGTAACAACTCTGATATATATACATTTATACAAGTGTTTACTCATAAATAATGTTTCAAATTGAATTGGTATGGTGGAGTGAGTTAGACGTCGACACACAGCCCAACTATTATGAGTGTGGTTGTTCACGATCGAGGAAGAATGATTAAAGATTGATGCATGAAAATGCGAAAAATTTGTACGTATTTTGGTAAGTTGAGGGTCGTGACAGTGAATCTCAGGAAAATAAAGTGCAGAAGTCCAGTATTTATAGAATTGTCTATATGAGATCGATTTGCTACCATAGGAGATCGATCTGCTCTGCATTTTTTTCCTCTTGAAACCGACCTTCCATACCACATTAGATCGATCTGTTCCTAGCATGAGATCGATCTACACTGTACAGAACCTTAAGGAGATCGATCTACTCTTGCATGAGATCGATCTGTTGCAAGTCAGTAGCTTAAGGAAATCGATCTGGCCCTCTAGGGATCGATTCTTTCTTCACAAAATGCTTAGCAGATCGATCTGACCCCAGTGGAGATCGATCTAACATGTTCCGTCACTCCAATAAGAGCATTTTTGGCTTTTTCAGATCGATCTCTCATCCCATGAGATCGATCTCTCATTCATATTTTTCAGATTTTACTGCAGTTTTCTGCAGTAACCCATACCCAACTTCATAGATTTTGCTACCATAGTCATTTTCTCATCCATCCACTTTTAAGGCTTGAAAATGACATCCATTCATTCTTCATACACATTAAAACTTGTGTGCATTCTTTGTATAACCGAAGGAATACAATATAAACCCAAATGAAAGTATAAAACTCATTCCATTTCACTTAAGCACTCAAAACTCAAGATATTCCCATTTCACTCATGGAAATATCGCTCTTACACTTGTTCTATACTTATAAACTTGCATGTATTCATTCCATACACATTTACAAACTTCACATATACATTCCTCATGATTTACATTAAATGTGACTTGCTCATACATTACAAGTCATAAAGGTTACATTTACAAATTTTCGGGTCTTACAGCTCAGTAAGTAAATCACACAAGTAAAGAAATAATAACATACAAGATATTGAATTTTAATTACATGCTTATAATACATGATATCATATAACGATTAAACATTCATTTTCATATCATAGTTCTTATTTTCTGATCTTCGAATATTTTTATCATTGCCTGATATTTTGATGTTCGTATTACATTCCTTATTTCTGATGTTCGTATCACGTTCTTTGATTTTTTATATCATATTTTGTATTCTCTGATATTCTTATCACATATCTTAATTCTAATAATTGTTTCATATCCTGATATTCTAATCACTAAAGCTACTGATGCTATCAAGTATTTTAGAGGGAGAGGATACTTTGAAGTACCTCAGTTTTCCTTTTGACCTGACCACTGAACACAGTTCCTAAAATTTGAACTTTTTTATACACATATTTTCTAACTTGATAATGCATGTCATGTTATGAATGCTCTGTAATTCGAATGTACTTATGAAATTGATGGTTTCTTTTGTTTCAAAGTACTAATAACACATAACACATGTAAGAAAACATATTCTAAACATATTTTCCTTATAAACGTTCTCCTGGTGTATAGTTCGAAAATACATGCAAAAATCACATTTATGAATACATTTTTCTTATAAAATGTTTATATAACCTTACTAACTCTTATAACCCGTCAACAGGACCTTCGTTAGCTATTATAACCCGTCAGCAGGGTGAATGGTCATGGCTAACTACTATAACTCATTAGTAGGGTGAAAGCTCATGGCTATGAAAGCAGTTTGAGAACATGTTTTGAAATCATATCAGAGTATGGAAAAAAGAAAAATAAGTTTAAACCCCACATTAATGGATACATGCAAAATAAGCATATGTATCGAAATCTCTCAACATTCATTTTAAAACACTATGGACTCTAAAGGTAACTCACACTGTGTAGCATTTAGCCCCGTAGGTATACTAGAGGTGACTCCCACAGTGTAGCACTTAGTTCCATAGATTTGAAAAGTGTCTATAGGCCACAAAAGCAGTCTGAAAGCATATTTCAAAATCCATAAACATTATGGATATAAAGAAGAATGAGCTTAAATCCAAAATAATAAAGATATGCAAAATAAGCATATAATTCACCATCTTTCAAAACATGCCTGAGGTGAGATTCTAAAACTTTCTTTTACGCAGATACAAAATTAATGCAAGCTTATAAAAATCTCATACAGACCATGATATGCATAAAGATGCAGTATGAACTTAAAGCATGGTTCTTAAAACACATGAAACTGTTAGAAAACATGAGGAATGTATGACATGCTTTCCTATTCTTATAACTTATAATTGCTAGGAAATTCCTTTGCTTATAACTTTCGATAGCTAGAAATTTCGACTACATAACTGAGCTATACAAGCTTGTTACTATACAAGCTTGTTACTCATCCCTACATCGAAAATCATATCACATATCCAATGCAATATTCTTATTCACAATCGATCATATCTACTTATTCACGTTCTTATCCACAATCAATCAGTAAATCACTTGCGCATATAACACTTATGGTCCTTGAACGTTATATGATTTCTTTTCTAGGAGTATAATGCTAATTCACATCCTATAACATTACTTACACTATATGATGCTTCCTTACATCACAAAAGCATAAAAAATGGTCACTTAACATTCCAATGACCTTATCCACAATCAATCACTAATTCATTAACTTATACATATTGATCTTATAAGTCTTATACATTATTCATTTATGGTTTAACACTGAGGTTCAGTATGCGTAAAGTTAACTCAAGATAGGTACAATGAACTACACTATAGGATACTAGCATGTATCATGCATAGTTAACTTATGCTGTATGATACCAATTGTATCTTATAGGCAATTACTTACTTTGTAACCTGTGCAATTTACTTACCAAAAGCACTTTGATTTTCACCATGAACAGTGTCTTGGCTAAAAGCATCATACCCCTTCGGGGTTCCAAATGCCTATAATATCACACAATTCACTTAGTATTCATTTCATATCACATTTACACATGCAATATCCTTTAGATATCACATTTTCATATAGAGTTCATTTATGTCACCTTTAGGCTTTAGTAGTAAAGTGACACAAGCTATTAATTCTTATTTGCAAATTAAATCAAATGCACCTATTACATTGACACTTACTTAACACTCATATGACATTGAAATTGCATTATAATTGTTAAATTACCCTTATGCCCTTCTCTTAATTGAATGCTTATACATATCATATCATCAATTTTATTCCGCAATTACATTAAATTCATGCTTAATTACATAAATTACACAACATATATGAAAAGCTCCATGAAAAACACTTGATTTCCCTTAGAAACAAAGGTGGCTGAAACTACAAGTGCATGATTTATGCATTTTATATCTAATTTAACACCACATACTATCAATACGCCTTAAAATATTCAACATATTTGAAAATCAAGGCTTGAAACCAAGCTTACTCATGAAATTCCATTACGGCTGAAACTTAAAGGCAACATTAGAGGGACTTTTGCTTCAATCTAAGGACAGAAAAGAAAAACTCCATATGAGTCCTTATTTAACATGTATAAAACCATAAATTAAATCAAACCAAAACCTCTTAGATCTTAGTGTGATCAAGCATGTCACTTTGAGTTTCAATGACTTTTGCTTAATCAAATCAACAAATTAGTCTCACATTTTAATATGTTATAGAGGAGAAAGAGTATGACAAGTTTGTAGAAACTAGCCATAAATGGCTAGAAATGGCCAAGAAGGTGGTGGCAAGAAGGGTTTTCATGGGTTTCTTCCATTTGTTTCTCTTCTATTCGATTTTGAAAGAAACCAAATTGTGGTTGCCTACTTCATTATGATTCTTCATGATTTTTGTGGTCATATGAGTTTAATGAAGAAGGGTGAAATAGTACAAACACTAAAATTCCAAGCGTTACCACTTAATTTACCAAAATTACCATTTTCCCATTAAAAATTCTAATTTAATTTGTAACCAATGAAATTCACACACTTGGTTAAATTATGGTCTTCCATTTATGTATGGGAGAAAACTCACAACGTCTAGAAGCATGAGGTGGCCAGCTATGAAAATTTGAAATAGGGTTTCTACTCGATTTTGCTTATTTCGCTGTTATTCGATCAATTTTTCATTCTAATTCAGTGAGTTTTAGTTTGAGGTTTGACCAATCACTTTTAATGTTTTATCCTAGTCATTTGACTCCTAAGTTAAACCACATTGACTATTTAGACCACCTAGTTTCGTGATTAATGGATAAAATTTTCATTTTTTAGGTTTGTTGCACTTTTTCGAGATAAGCCGTAATTGAAATTTTGTGGATCTGAATGGCTTACTTGGACTCATATATCATCATTTTATGATAATTTGAATATTTTCGGGTAGGTGCGCAACTCATGGGGCCCATGAACCTCTTTGTATGCGAGCTACCCCTTTCAGCCCAAAAATTAAAAACTCACTAGTTTACAATACTTGGTCTCATAAATGTCCAATGGGGTCTTATACATGCCTAATATATAAATATTAGGGTTCGTACACACTAGCTATCATTAATCGACGGCAAACAATGAGGAAGGTGATGGCCACTGATGAAATAGTATTAGTACCGAGTGCAGATAGAGTGTATAACAGAGGTTAGGGTATTCAGCAGCTTCGAGTTTCCTTTCCCAGGTTGGTCTTTGCAAACTAAAGAAGAGAAAAATTGATCGTGATTCCAACAACCCTTTTGGATCAACTTTAATCCATTGCTCTTGGATTTGGTTGCAACTTTAATTTTAAAACCAAGCAATCTCAATACCAGTAATGGCCAACTTCCACAATGTTATTGATTTCATTTTCGGTAAAACCATCTATGGCCCTAACGTCTTCAGTTTTAGTCTGCACCACTAGTCCCAACCTATTGCAAGTTGTTAAAACTTCAACTTCAATTTTAGATTCATCCAAAATCAGCTTATAACTTCAGTCTAATTCGGCACACTCAAAATTTGGTGTTAATCTCAATCCAAGATGGGGTTTAACATTTACACTAATTTTATCCAAAAAATAGCTAAACTTCTGTAAGGCCCAATTAGTAATTATAGTACTCCATCTCGTTGAAACTTCCACTTTACGGCTAAGTTCATTTCCAACTTATAGTCGACCCAAGTTTCAACAACAATAGTAATCCATACACGTGGAATAGCCTCTAAAACTAAAAAATACTAAAGGAGAATTATTTTTACATCCTAAAAAGTAAGCTAGGAGACATTCTAAAGAGGTGAAGGTATATAAATTAGCCAAAGGAGTGCAAGTGTGGTGCTAAGCGTCAAGCTTAGTACAAAGTTGGTAAGAAATTATATACAAAAGGACGTTATGTTTATATTATTAGTGATAATGTAAATGATACATGTATGAATGGTTGATAGTATCCTATTGTGTGTGATATGGTGCATGTGTTAATGGTGAATTTTAATTATGTCATGAAACTTAAGAGTTGTGTTGATAACATGGTAAGTAACATATGTAAACATGGTAAGTAACATATGTAAACATTGTTAGTCCATAATTTTAGGCAAGTGAGAAATGTGTATGAAGTTGGATATTATTACATGGATAAGAATAGGTTATGATAAGTTACTTGTGATGGTATTTTGAAGTATGTAAAAGAATAATAAGTATGTGATGTACATAAAGATATTTACTGATCATATTGATTAGGAAAATAAATTATTAGTTGGTTTTAAAGATACATGTGTATTTGAATGTGATAAAGTGAGTATGATGTATAAATAATGACTTTATTTTAGTGATGAGAATGTTTTCTAACAAACTAAGCTTAATGGTATTTAAAATTATAACAAGGGGTTATAAGCAAATAACATGTATAAATATTAAATTATCTTATCTTCTTTTTATGGTATGAAATAAGCAATTATTTATAATCTTAGGTAAGGGGTGATGATATGAGAGATTTGATGGTGGTACATGATCTGTTTGCTATAGAAATAGTTGTATTTTGAGGATTTAATTGCGTGATCATAATGTGTGTTGTGGATATATTTATATCTTATGATATTGATGGATTATGATATCGAAACTAGAAATGTGAATTTTGAATAATAATTATCTTGTGAATATTATTGGAACAACAGTGTGCACTAACATGGTAATTTGATTTTGATATACAATTAAGATCCACATGGAAGGTGAGTTCATATTTGATTGTACGTGATGAAGATAGAATACCTTTGCAAATATTATTTGTTAGTGGTATGATGATATTAACTACATGATTATTTACATAAATATGGACTAGTATTATGAAACAATACTTAGTGCATTTACTACCTAAGGATTGGTCATGATATTTTATTGATAGAAATGTGATGAGAGGATTAACATACATAATGTATGACTTGAGTATGGATTTGATTATGTGAAATGAGAATATATTATATATAAGAGAAGTAATCGGCCATAATTATGATTAAGAGGAAATGATGATGAGTTGTCCATGATGTATTACTTATAGACTTGTGATGATATGAATAATAAACATCATGAATGAGATGTGTACTGATTAGTTACGAGAGATGGAATTGTGGAAATATAAAGGAATGATATTTGGCCTTTATGGTTTCAGCTTTCATGAGAAAATAATTTTGTTTTAAGGTGTATTTATGGTAATTTTGTAATGTGTGATCGACTGCTTAATGAGGGGATAATAGCCCATGTGGTGCATATGGTATAATTATATATATTATGGATGAGAGTGAAGGCTAAATAGCCTATATAAATGTGTTGATGGCGATCAATTTAATTACACTGCGTTGATGCAGGATTAAGATTTGAGATCACACTAGGCACACCTCGTGGTGTTAACCTAAGTATGCATTATGCATTTCGTTTAATCATGCATAACATGAGACTCATTTTAAGTGAGATCCATACGTTTTAAAGTGATAGCACTGTTTTAAAAATATTGCATCAAATCCTTCTAATGTTGAAATGATTTATCATATATTGGTAGCAGTGATTGTTGCTAATTTTATATGCCAGGATAGGATTCGCAAATATGTACCCATATTGTTCTTGGCTTTTAACCATGAATTGCATGGCTGATAATACTTTTAATCGTTTGTTATTATAAAGGTCATTTTGTTAAAGGATTTTGTTATAAGACTTATGGTACTCTAATATTGTATGTCAGTGTGACATTATGTGCATGTTGAAATTAGACAGCTACCTGTGTGGCTAGACCCCAATGCATACATGGTGATTCGGAGGTGGGTGATTTCATTGTGATGGAGTAATTGCTTTATGGCAAAGTTATTGTTCAACAAATAATCACAACAAGTTACACTAGTGACCAACTGATTACTAGCACTACAAAGATCTATGATCATATATAGTTCTCCCTTGCTGGTGGGAGATTGGACCATGGCTAACGACTATGGATATATTGTGGTTATATTGCCTATTAGGGATTAATACCTTGTCTCGTAATTGAAATGCTTTGCTTTATGCATAGTTGTATGGGATCTTAGATTTGGTAGTTGTTTTGGGACATTGAACTTAAGTTTTGATTACTTATTGCTTTACTATTTTGTGCTTTGTAAATTGTGTTTATATGTGAGTTCCAAGTGTTCTTCGATAATTGCATTCAAAATAAAGGTTTTGGAGTATTTGTTTTATGCATGGCATATGCATTCAATTAGTTGAAATTACGTATGTGGGGACCACAGGGGACCACAGTAAGTAGGTGTTAGAGTTCGGGAAAATGAGGAGTTTCAAAGCATCCTTCCGACTAATACTTTGTAACACCTCAACACGAGAAGGTTAAAGTTGAGGATAGTTAGGTATTCTCATCATGAATGGATATGACATGATTTCTACTACTCAAACTCAGTTTGGCATGCACATACACTCATCAATACGATATGAGCCTAGCATTCTTTGTGTATATTTCTTACTGGGCGTTAGCTCATCCTCTTTTTCTTACCCCTTACAGATTACTTCCAATAGGCTCAGACTAAGAGTGTGGACTACGTGTGTTCCACGAGTTTTCGTAGTCTTATGATTTCATTGGTTGAGGTATAACCTCTTTTGTATTTTTGTTTATATTCCAAAATGTAATTTCTTATATACACAGTAAACATGGATGAGATGTAAGTAATAGGAACGAAATGGTATACTTGATTATATCTTACATTGTGAAGGCAATAAGTAAAGGTTGTGTGCAAGTGTCATATGATTATTTTGAGATGATTACAAGATTAATATCAATTTAAGCTTAGTTTGGATCTCACGCACCTGTGGTGCAGTGAGATCAGTTGTAAACAGTCCTAATATAACAAATATATATATATATATATAATTACTTTTACCCTTGACTTTAGTTTTTTTAAAATTATTTTATTAAAAAGTATACATCCTTAATGATCATCTTTCTTTTTTAGTCTCACCGGAGCCAATCTCATCACAATCCAAACTAGCCCTTACTGATTTGATATAATTTTCTGTTATTGATTAAAGACGAAAAATATGTATATGTTGAAATTGAATTCTGTTTTTGGTGAAATGGCATGCATCATAAGGCAGTTAGTTGGGACCTTAGATAATTAATCTTAAACTTTTTGACGAGTAGTAATCTACTTGTAAAGTGAAACCTATACAGCGTAATGACAAACTTGATAATTAAAGGAAAAATTTAGCTTGAAAATCCTAGCTTTCGAGGGCGTTACATGCTTAGATTGAGACCTTGAGTTAAGAGCTTAAAATAAGGCAAGTATAGTTAAACTACTTAACCTTTTAGTACTACATTGCACGTTGACAAACCAAATGAAAAATATAAAAAGTTAGCCCTCATTTTCTTGTATCCGTAATAAGTTAAGTTTACGTGTCACGACCCAACTATCCAAAAATCAGAGTGAATTTTTTTCGCGTTTTTGTTTATTTTCTTACTTAATTCTT
Source organism: Firmiana major (assembly GCA_033439115.1). NCBI lineage: Eukaryota > Viridiplantae > Streptophyta > Magnoliopsida > Malvales > Malvaceae > Firmiana > Firmiana major. The sequence goes on along the minus strand of CM065898.1, from coordinate 77,699,503 downwards.
ACCTGTCCTCGAATCGTGACCAACACTCCACTACTAATTGGGCTGTGCGTCAATGCCAGTCCCACCATACATCTACCCTAGTACTTATTTCTTCTCCAGTCATTTATAATTGTTATATTATTTATACATCCCCTAAAGTTACTTACAATCATGTTACTGTGCTATGCTTATGTAGATACAATAAGTACAAGTGTATATACCTTATGTTGATGGGCAGCAGCGGATATCCGGAATGCAGTACTGAGTCGCCTCAACTTCAACTGGAGATCATCTGTGGGAGAAAATGAAAGGGGTGAGCACATCAAGCTCAGTAAGGCAATCCTACGAACAAGTAGGTAACCATACTACCTACATGAACGTAGTGCCATGCATAAACCACCCTTTCTCCACACATTTTAAAACAATGCTATGCATTATGATGATATGTAAAATACATTTGCACGAAAAATCAACATGCAATTATCATAAATCATTTCTTTCTCAATTAAGATTTTGACAATAAAGTCAGGACTCGACCCCTCCTGCGGGTGATCCTGACTCACACAAAATCATGAAAACATTTACATCACACGTGGGTTTTGAAAAGCATGGAAATACCATCATGCAATTTAGTTTTAAAACCCAGTTTAAATCATCATAGAAATCATCAACATGCGAGACTAGGCAACGTCTGTATATAGGTAAATAACTAGGACTATGGCCACATCTGTCCTCGTGAGTTCCTCAGCTACACGGATCCTAGTGTGCGGGTTCTCACCATGATCGGGAACCGCCCGGGAGGTGGGTCAGTCCATCCCGTCAGTCTTATCCGATCCCCGGCATCCGAAGATGCTGCATCCGGAGATGCCGTATCCGAAGATACAACACGGTACATCGTACTCCATGCTACTTGCACGGTACATCGTACTCCATGAACCCATGTAATATCTCTAGGTACTCCGGCCCAATTGGCCTGCTTCCCACAGAGGTTTGTTTCTCAATACTCATGCCATGTCTCAAAACGCACGTGCGAGCCTATTAAATCGGTGACACACAGTCTACCCGATGCTCCAAGCACGGCTCATCGCATGTTCTCATAAAATCTGTGTGAGCGATGCTCAGCACTCTCATCAAAACACGTCAACTGGCAGAGCCCGCTTACATCCCCACAAGGCCGCCAACCTCATCCCTCACTCTCACCCCACCTAAGAGGTCTCTTGAGCCTGTTGGGCCTTTTGGCTGACTCCAAGGGCAGACAGCGGTACTCCACAAATCCGGTAAAACTAGTGCGAGCTAAGCTCAGCACTCTGTATATTATAAATCACATGAAAATTTTATAAATACTGGTGCGGGTTAAACTCCAGCACTCTGTCTCGAAAATCATGTAAAAATATGGTGCGAGTCAGACTCTAGCACCGTGTCACGAAAGAGCATGTGAAATCTGGTGCGAGTTATACTCTAGCACCTATGCATGTAAAACTCTAGTACGAGCTCTCGCTCCAGCACTAATGCATGCATCACACAAATCGAAATTACCGTGCGAGCTGAGCTCTAGCACGTCATATGTCAATAAAACACGTAGGCGGCTCTATTTACTCAAAACAGTTTTCAAATCAATTTCACGTTGAAAGTATGCAATGCGGTGCACTTTCTTTCAAGGCGAGCCAGCCTACTCATGCATGCGTTGAAATATCTCCAGAACGAGCAGGAACCTCTTGTCCTTGCTCCTCCCAATTTTTCCTAGATTTTTAGAATTTTACCCTTAACAAGGGTATTTTAGTAATTTGCCCATCCGGGGCACTAAAATTATTATTTGACCTCTAGACCCTTCAGGATATTTTAAAGGACTGCATATGAATTTAAAATTGCGTACTGTTACCTCTAGCAGTCCGCAGAATTCCCTTACCTCGATTCTCGTCGAGTCTGACCTTTCTCTTTTCCAATGTAGTCCCATCGCGCAGTCCGATATGTTTCCAATCCAATGCCCGGAACTGCGTATTAATATTCCTCAGGTCAGATATTATGATTTAATTGTACTTAATCTTTTCTGGGCTTAATTTAAATCATTGGGCCCGTTTACCCCTATTGGGCCCGATTGCACCTTAATGGGCCTTAATCGGCCTTAAGCCCGTTTTCCACTTAATTTTCTCTTTATCGAGGCCTATTGGGCTCATTGGGCCCATCAATAATTTATTGAGCCTCGTTCTAATTCTCGAATAGCTAAATTTAATATTTACGACAATTAATCTAAATTTCCATAAATTAATTCAATTTATGCGTAAATTTAATCAATATCACGCATAACGAGGAAATTGTCGTAAATAGGGGTCACTTACCCGAGATTCCATGCTAGTCCGCAAATCGAGGCTGTCTCGAGCCCTCGGTGGATGCCAATCGTCGAGCTACACAATTCCATAATTTTTCCGGGTAAGTTCTCAGCCCAAAATTAATTAAATAAAATATTCCAAATTTAAATCGGTCAATTTGACCGCTTATCGACTTACCCGAAGCTCGATTGCATCACCGGAATTTTCCCTAATTTTTTTCCTCTTTTTCCTTTTCCCTTTTTCTCCCTTTTTTCCCCTCTTTTTGGCTGAACCGGTTCAGTCCGGTTCGGACCGGTCAGACCGCCGGTTTTTCTCCGGTTCGGCCGGTTCACTGCCGGTTCACTGCCTTGCCGGCCGGTTCTCCGTCGGCTTCCACCGCCAACAGCTCCGCAAGGCCATCCGCATCTCGAATCTGGGCTCGGATTCGCCCAAGGCCGCCGGAATGCCGCCGGTCCGGCCTCTTCTCTCCTCGCCGTCGGACCCATTCTCTTCCCTTGGCCGTCGCCGCCGATTCCGGCCGTCTCGCTGAGTGCCACCGGTGCCAAAAGCACCGCCGTCGACTGGGCTCTCCAAATCGGGCCTTGGTTCTGGTCGGATCGCCGCCGTTCGCCGGGACCGAGCCCCTCAATCCCGTCGGCCTTCTCCTCCTCCGATCGGCTTCCTCCGGCGTCGGTTGGCTACACCGCCGGTACCATCGTGCTCATCGGCGTCCCCTCTTTCTTTTCCGGCCCTTGGCCGGGCCGTTGGCCGCCGGACGGTGATCGGGCCTCCTTTGGTCTTCTTCGGGTCTTCCGTTTCTCTCTCCCCGATGACTTTCCTCTCTTTTTTTTTTTTTTTCAGCTTCTTTCTTTCTTTTTTTTTTGTTTATTTTATCAATTATTATTATTATTATTATAATCATTAAAATACATTAAAAATACCCAAATATCCCCTAAAATATCCTTAAAATTATAATTTTATTCTAATTTAATTAATTTAATTTTATTTAATTTATTTATTATATTTCAACCTCTTTTTCGGGTATAATTTCTCGATTATTTTCGGGATTATTTTTCCAAACTAAAAATCCCGATTAATTCCCATAAATTAATATCTTGATCAATTTAACCCAAAATAAATTTATTTCATCTTTATTGACCAAGATTTCTTAAATCCATATTTTTAATTAAATTTCCTTATCGAATTACTCCGGCTTTCGGTCTTTTGACCATTTTGCCCTTACATGTGTTCGGGATTAATTTAACCCGACTTCCCTTCACGAATACTCATTCATTTTGCATTTTAAATTCTTACCTCCTATCCGAATCCCGTTCCTTTAAATCTGTGAACATTTTTCTACCTCGTAAGATTTACGATTAAATTTCGGGTCTTACAAATCTCCCCCACTTAAGGAATTTGGTCCTCCAAATTAGAACCAAGTTATATGAGTCCAGATACAACTCCGGGTACATCAATTATATCATACTCTTAAATTCTTGTGTGACCTTCTCCGGAGTGTATTACTACCAAAGGACTTTAATTAGGGAGATCATCTTAAACCTCAATACTTTCTCTTTCCTGTTTAATGCCCGAATCAACTTCTTCAATATACTTGTATTTTCATTAAACTGAACTTTTGGAATTCATATCCTATCACCTCTGCTGGATCTGGGTAGTATTCCCGAAGCATCAAAGCTGAGATACATTGTGGGTGCCTGTTAATTCACGTGATAACATCAACCTACAGGTCTTATCTCCCACTTGTCCAATCTCTCAAGGATTCGATCCAGCTCAACTCAATTTACTTCTTCCAAAAGTTCCCTATGTCCTTATTCTCTTAGGACGTGTAACTTTCAACCATACTACTTCACCAAAGGTGAATTTCAATACTTGTCATCTGCTCTGAGGTGTTCTTAATCTCTCATCCTTAACTAAACATCCTCAGAGACTTATTATCGAAGTCGAAAATAATTCTACTTGTCACCCACTTTTTCTTATCCAATCTGGGGAACAACCCCTACAACCATACACTGCCTCATATCTTGTTATCCCGATACTCCACTGCCAACTGTCACTATTGACAACTTCAATTTAGAAATCAACTGGTCATTCCAGGAGCTTATAAAATCAATGGCACACGCTTTCATCGGATCCTCCAAAACTTATACAGTCCTGTCTGACTGACCATCTGTCTGAGGATGGAAAGCTGTGCTAATACTCAGTCGGGTTCCCATAGCTTCCTAGAAATATTCTCTGAAGTAAGAAGTGAAGCGGGAATCCCTATATGATACCATGCTCACTGGAACGCTACTTAATGTTCCACAATCTTCCTTATACCTGAATCCTCATACACACTCTGAGTATCTGGGGATTTCATAACCAGAAGGTGGGTAGACTTAGTCATTCTGTCGGCTATCATCCAAATAGCCTCATAATTCACCTGGGTCCTCTGTAACCCATCATAAAATTCATGGAGACTTGCTCTCGTTTTTCGTGCCGTGTCGATATAGGTAGGTGCTGCAATAACTCTGCAGACTTTCAATACTCTACCTTATTCTGCTGACATACTAGGCACTTTTCACAACCTCTCCAATATCTCTTTTCACATCTGACCACCCATACCCTTTTTCGAGATTTCAATATATTCTTTACTTCCGTATGCACTGTATATCCCGAAGAGTGAGCTTCTGTCAATATTACTATCCCATCAACTGTGGCCCTGGGGAGCACTTATACTGTCTCTGAGCCTCAGTAACTCATCATCGCTCACTGTGAACTCTAACACTGTACCCTTCTGAATCAGACCCATACTATCGACATCCTGCCGATTATCACGCTAAGCCTGGCAAATCCGGGCACTCTCATCCGGTTCTAATCATCAGGCTAGCTGTCACACAATCACTGTCATCATCAGAAGGGATCACATCAATACTGAGGTCCACAACTGCTCAAGCAGTTCACGCTCCCTGACCATCATATGTAATACCATCCCAAGGCTCTTTCAACTCAAGGCATCAGTCATCATATTAGCCTTTCCTGGGTGGTACAATTTTCACAAATCAAAATCTCTCAGAAGCTCTATCCCACTATGTATTCTCATATTCGCCTCTTTCTGTGAAAACAGATACTCGGGCTTTATGATCAGTGCATATCCACAATTTCTCACCCTGTACATAATAGTACCATATCCTCGGTACAAATACTGTTGCCAACTTTAAATCATGGGTCAGATAGTTTATTTCGTGATCGAAGAGTTGTCTGACTCCAAAATTGACTATCTTCCCATTATACATCAATACACAGCTCCATCATAACTTTGAGGCATTCATACTCACTGAAAAACCTCTTGAGCTGTTGGGCATGGTGAAATTAATCATGGTGGTCAGTTCATACTTCATCACGCCAAATTCACGTCACATCTATCATCTTATTTATCATCTTATTCCAAGATCACGTTTTCTTAGTTAAACGTGTCAACAGGGTATACCATTTTAAATCTCGCAATAATCCATCTGTAAAAGCTATCTTCCAATTGTTGCTTATAATTCGCCCTAGGCTTTAACTACTCCCAGCATATCACCGTTAATGATGATTACACTCGATCTAATCCTTGACTTATTTACGCAAGGCGTACAAGATCCTTCTCAACCGCTTACGTTTTCCAGGTGCTAACCTGCGCTATTTCCTTTTCTTATCTTAACGGCTCTTATCAAATTTTACTACGTTAACCTTTATAATTTGTCGAATTTTAATGTTCTTATCGTCTTAGTAAGGTAACCTAATGCTAAAGGTATTTATTACGATGATCGATTTCCCGTTATAGATTATATATATATATATATCTAGATGCTGTCAAGTCTTCAGGCGGGGAGGTATTTTGAAATACCTTTATTAGCCTTCAGACTTAACCACAACTACCGGTTATGGTTATACCCATTTTTGTCCTTGGTTATAATTTGTATTCGCTACTAATTGTTTAACCTCAATTACTTCGCATATTAAAGGTATTCCTTATCTAGCATATATCTCTACTCCAATACATCTTGTACTTAGGATCTATCTTATCTCGAAGATTTTCTCCTTTGCGTATCAATTATAATGAAACTCTTGTCTTTATTCATTCTGTGAGTACATCCTTTACTCCTGTAATTTCAACCGTTACACCCCTGTTTATCAACTTAAAATCTCTATATCTATATTCCGTTAATTCATCCTCCTCTATTGGGGTACTCATTTACCCATATTGTAACCGATGACGTAGGCATTCATGCCTTTTACTCACTTATATGCGAATGAAGGCGGTATGAATAAATATGTGGCACCAGGATTAATGAACATATGTACTTCGTTATTCATAACAAGTGTGGTATCTTACACCACATCCATGAAACATCAATAGCATCCTGGTCCAAGACATCCACTCGCCTTCGTCCAATAGCCTACTTTCCTTTTTCTCTTCGGCTATGGCCTCCCTTTTCGTTTTCAGCTATAACAACGAAATTTTTCTCTGTCTCTTTACTTTTCCGTGGGGCGATCTCGCCCAACTCTGAGCAATCAAATCAATGGTCTGTCTTACCACACTTGACGACCATTTTCACCAATACCGTATAGGTATAGACCCTCCTTTCGTGGTATCCACCACACATTCTACAGTGATCACACAGCTACTCTGCTTCATAGCAGGTCGAGATTCTCCAAATCACAATGCCCCTCAAGAGTGCCAAAATTGTTTGCACTGGGGCTTTACCAATTATCTTACTCTATGACTCGTCAAATTTAATCTTTTTACCAATTACCATTTTTTTCCCATTTTTGACATCCTTGTCATTTCTCGCTTTTCTTTCTGTCTCTATCTCGGCCCTCACTACCTTTCCAAGTCTCAGAGGCGTGCAATTCATGTTCTTATTTACCCAACTGTAAATCTGTGCACTGCCTCGGTATAGGTAATATCTCACGGGCCAATCGGACTCTAATTGAAAATCTGAGCCCTTCCATAAACTTTTAGACATCTCGACTGTCACTTTTCATAGTGTCGAGGTAATATCTGCCCAGAATATAATCGAGTCTCCATACTCGTCAATAAATTAAATCCTCTGGGTCAGAGTAAGGACTTTAATCCAAAATTTCCTTTAAATCATGTCCAGGATATCCTGTCACCGGAATACATCCATAATCATTTCTCATATCAGCTCTTAAGATGGGTCGAGCGGGTTTTCACCAATGCTCCGCTGCGCCCTCTGATCTCGTACATAATCTGAGTAATTAGCTCCTCAAAATAATCTCCACACTCCGCTCCAATCTCGCGAAGCGTGTCTCAATACTGTCCGATCTCTCTGTCGGACTCTGTGAGGCATGCTCAACATTCGCCTCTATTTCAATCTCATACTGATTTTCATAGCCAAACTCAGCACGACTTAGCAGACTCAGGTCTACCTCTACGACCTCTGCCTCGTGCACTATCTCATTTAGCGCGACTCATATTAGGCATTCCTGCATTCTCAACCATTTCTTAGTCAAGCCCATCTCGATATACACTATTGTATCTAACTAAGCACAGTAACACGGGGATGTAATTTCTTAACTTCTGACACTGACACACATCAGACCAATTACGCTCTGATACCAAAATAATTGTCACGACCCAACTATCCAAAAATCAGAGTGAATTTTTTTCGCGTTTTTGTTTATTTTCTTACTTAATTCTTACCTGTCCTCGAATCGTGACCAACACTCCACTACTAATTGGGCTGTGCGTCAATGCCAGTCCCACCATACATCTACCCTAGTACTTATTTCTTCTCCAGTCATTTATAATTGTTATATTATTTATACATCCCCTAAAGTTACTTACAATCATGTTACTGTGCTATGCTTATGTAGATACAATAAGTACAAGTGTATATACCTTATGTTGATGGGCAGCAGCGGATATCCGGAATGCAGTACTGAGTCGCCTCAACTTCAACTGGAGATCATCTGTGGGAGAAAATGAAAGGGGTGAGCACATCAAGCTCAGTAAGGCAATCCTACGAACAAGTAGGTAACCATACTACCTACATGAACGTAGTGCCATGCATAAACCACCCTTTCTCCACACATTTTAAAACAATGCTATGCATTATGATGATATGTAAAATACATTTGCACGAAAAATCAACATGCAATTATCATAAATCATTTCTTTCTCAATTAAGATTTTGACAATAAAGTCAGGACTCGACCCCTCCTGCGGGTGATCCTGACTCACACAAAATCATGAAAACATTTACATCACACGTGGGTTTTGAAAAGCATGGAAATACCATCATGCAATTTAGTTTTAAAACCCAGTTTAAATCATCATAGAAATCATCAACATGCGAGACTAGGCAACGTCTGTATATAGGTAAATAACTAGGACTATGGCCACATCTGTCCTCGTGAGTTCCTCAGCTACACGGATCCTAGTGTGCGGGTTCTCACCATGATCGGGAACCGCCCGGGAGGTGGGTCAGTCCATCCCGTCAGTCTTATCCGATCCCCGGCATCCGAAGATGCTGCATCCGGAGATGCCGTATCCGAAGATACAACACGGTACATCGTACTCCATGCTACTTGCACGGTACATCGTACTCCATGAACCCATGTAATATCTCTAGGTACTCCGGCCCAATTGGCCTGCTTCCCACAGAGGTTTGTTTCTCAATACTCATGCCATGTCTCAAAACGCACGTGCGAGCCTATTAAATCGGTGACACACAGTCTACCCGATGCTCCAAGCACGGCTCATCGCATGTTCTCATAAAATCTGTGTGAGCGATGCTCAGCACTCTCATCAAAACACGTCAACTGGCAGAGCCCGCTTACATCCCCACAAGGCCGCCAACCTCATCCCTCACTCTCACCCCACCTAAGAGGTCTCTTGAGCCTGTTGGGCCTTTTGGCTGACTCCAAGGGCAGACAGCGGTACTCCACAAATCCGGTAAAACTAGTGCGAGCTAAGCTCAGCACTCTGTATATTATAAATCACATGAAAATTTTATAAATACTGGTGCGGGTTAAACTCCAGCACTCTGCCTCGAAAATCATGTAAAAATATGGTGCGAGTCAGACTCTAGCACCGTGTCACGAAAGAGCATGTGAAATCTGGTGCGAGTTATACTCTAGCACCTATGCATGTAAAACTCTAGTGCGAGCTCTCGCTCCAGCACTAATGCATGCATCACACAAATCGAAATTACCGTGCGAGCTGAGCTCTAGCACGTCATATGTCAATAAAACACGTAGGCGGCTCTATTTACTCAAAACAGTTTTCAAATCAATTTCACGTTGAAAGTATGCAATGCGGTGCACTTTCTTTCAAGGCGAGCCAGCCTACTCATGCATGCGTTGAAATATCTCCAGAACGAGCAGGAACCTCTTGTCCTTGCTCCTCCCAATTTTTCCTAGATTTTTAGAATTTTACCCTTAACAAGGGTATTTTAGTAATTTGCCCATCCGGGGCACTAAAATTATTATTTGACCTCTAGACCCTTCAGGATATTTTAAAGGACTGCATATGAATTTAAAATTGCGTACTGTTACCTCTAGCAGTCCGCAGAATTCCCTTACCTCGATTCTCGTCGAGTCTGACCTTTCTCTTTTCCAATGTAGTCCCATCGCGCAGTCCGATATGTTTCCAATCCAATGCCCGGAACTGCGTATTAATATTCCTCAGGTCAGATATTATGATTTAATTGTACTTAATCTTTTCTGGGCTTAATTTAAATCATTGGGCCCGTTTACCCCTATTGGGCCCGATTGCACCTTAATGGGCCTTAATCGGCCTTAAGCCCGTTTTCCACTTAATTTTCTCTTTATCGAGGCCTATTGGGCTCATTGGGCCCATCAATAATTTATTGAGCCTCGTTCTAATTCTCGAATAGCTAAATTTAATATTTACGACAATTAATCTAAATTTCCATAAATTAATTCAATTTATGCGTAAATTTAATCAATATCACGCATAACGAGGAAATTGTCGTAAATAGGGGTCACTTACCCGAGATTCCATGCTAGTCCGCAAATCGAGGCTGTCTCGAGCCCTCGGTGGATGCCAATCGTCGAGCTACACAATTCCATAATTTTTCCGGGTAAGTTCTCAGCCCAAAATTAATTAAATAAAATATTCCAAATTTAAATCGGTCAATTTGACCGCTTATCGACTTACCCGAAGCTCGATTGCATCACCGGAATTTTCCCTAATTTTTTTCCTCTTTTTCCTTTTCCCTTTTTCTCCCTTTTTTCCCCTCTTTTTGGCTGAACCGGTTCAGTCCGGTTCGGACCGGTCAGACCGCCGGTTTTTCTCCGGTTCGGCCGGTTCACTGCCGGTTCACTGCCTTGCCGGCCGGTTCTCCGTCGGCTTCCACCGCCAACAGCTCCGCAAGGCCGTCCGCATCTCGAATCTGGGCTCGGATTCGCCCAAGGCCGCCGGAATGCCGCCGGTCCGGCCTCTTCTCTCCTCGCCGTCGGACCCATTCTCTTCCCTTGGCCGTCGCCGCCGATTCCGGCCGTCTCGCTGAGTGCCACCGGTGCCAAAAGCACCGCCGTCGACTGGGCTCTCCAAATCGGGCCTTGGTTCTGGTCGGATCGCCGCCGTTCGCCGGGACCGAGCCCCTCAATCCCGTCGGCCTTCTCCTCCTCCGATCGGCTTCCTCCGGCGTCGGTTGGCTACACCGCCGGTACCATCGTGCTCATCGGCGTCCCCTCTTTCTTTTCCGGCCCTTGGCCGGGCCGTTGGCCGCCGGACGGTGATCGGGCCTCCTTTGGTCTTCTTCGGGTCTTCCGTTTCTCTCTCCCCGATGACTTTCCTCTCTTTTTTTTTTTTTTTCAGCTTCTTTCTTTCTTTTTTTTTTGTTTATTTTATCAATTATTATTATTATTATTATAATCATTAAAATACATTAAAAATACCCAAATATCCCCTAAAATATCCTTAAAATTATAATTTTATTCTAATTTAATTAATTTAATTTTATTTAATTTATTTATTATATTTCAACCTCTTTTTCGGGTATAATTTCTCGATTATTTTCGGGATTATTTTTCCAAACTAAAAATCCCGATTAATTCCCATAAATTAATATCTTGATCAATTTAACCCAAAATAAATTTATTTCATCTTTATTGACCAAGATTTCTTAAATCCATATTTTTAATTAAATTTCCTTATCGAATTACTCCGGCTTTCGGTCTTTTGACCATTTTGCCCTTACATGTGTTCGGGATTAATTTAACCCGACTTCCCTTCACGAATACTCATTCATTTTGCATTTTAAATTCTTACCTCCTATCCGAATCCCGTTCCTTTAAATCTGTGAACATTTTTCTACCTCGTAAGATTTACGATTAAATTTCGGGTCTTACATTACGTCACAGCCTTTGGGTCGTAACAGAAATTTTAAAATTTATTATTATCAAACAACAAAAGATACTAAATGATTTATTAAACTACGAATTTTAAATAAATATTAAAGAAATTTGTTTGTAAACATAATTTAATGAAACATACATCTATTAGTTTGTTAAACTTAATAAACGAATATAAACGAACAGAAACCGAATATGTTCATAGATTATTTTTTGAATATTTTGTTTGTTTACATCTCTAATCATATTTAAAAAAATTACTTTTTTTTTCTGTTTTAATAGAATATATTCTTAATCCAAAATCCTAAATTATATGTAGTGAAACTTTGTCAAAATAATCTCTCTTTTATTTATTTTTTTCCAAATCAATCTCAAAAAATTTTAGAAAAAAAATCAAAATCCCAACAAATGATTATGAAATCACTATTCTATTTCCATTTGCCTTTGGAAAAAAAAATCAATTTTTATTTTATACTTTTTTCTCCCAATTTCTTGATTCATTTTTTTTCTTTTTCTTTTTAATTTTAAATTTAGCTCCTCCTTCTCTCTCCAATGTTAAAACTAGTCAAATAAAGCTGATTTTGTTGTGTTTTTTCTTTTTTTATTGAGATTGTAGAAAAGTAAATGAATAAATTATTTTAATTCACGGAAGAAGATATGGATACCAAATATAATGGTGATGTAGAATTCAAATAGACTAAAAAAAAAATCTTTATTTAAAAATAAAATTTAAATGAACCACCTTAATTAAAGAAAATAAACTCAGACTTTAAATAGATAAGTTTGATAATGTTTGGATTTGACAAGAAATATTAATAAATAAGTATGCATTTCATGACATGACGCACGTTTTAATTCATTTGTGAGTCATATGATTAATCGGAAATGTAACCCAGAAGTAACAACATAACTAGTTTGCTTGCCGGTGCGTTACTGTTGGGTTTTTGTTATTATTTTTGTTTATGTTAGCGAAATTTAGAAAAGTAGCTCGCAAAGGAAAAAGGTAAACAAATGATAAAATGTTGGATTCTATGGTAACCATGCCAAAGCAATTATTGATTTGATAGATGGAGAGATAAAAGAAGTGTTGTGTTTCATACAAAGATTACCGATCCAAGCTGGATAAGATATAAAGAGTTGTCATTTCCTAATATCAAATTGGCATTTGACGCCTCTACTCTCAATAGATCTTCGCATGCAATCAAAGAACTTTCTAAGTCTGGTGTTCTACTCTTATATGTCGAGGCGATATTTATAATTTTATACATTTTACAGATTACTTCCGATAGACTCGAATTGAAAGTGTGGACTGCGTGTGTTCTACGAGTTTCCATAGTCTTGTGATTTCATTGGTTGAGGTATAACCTCTTGTATTTTTGTTTATGTTCCAAACTGTAATTTTCTATATACAAAGTAAACATGGATGGGATATAAGTAACAGAAATGAAATGGTATACTTGATTATATCTTGCATTGTGACGGCATTAAGTAAGGGTTGGGTGCAAGTGCCATATGATTATTTCGAAATGATTAAAAGATTAATATCAATTTAAGCTTAGTTTAGATCTCACGCCCCTGTGGGCAATGAGATCAGTTGTAAACAGTCCAAATAGGACAAAAAAATGTAAAATTACCTTCACCTCTAACTTTAGCTTTTTTAATTATTTTATTAAGAAATATAATTTTAATGATCATTTTTTCTTATTAATCTCAACGAAACTAATCTCACTACCATCCAAACTAGCCCTTAGTGATCTGATATGATTTTTCGTTATTGATTAAAGACGAAAAATATGGTTATGTTAAAATTAAAATTCTATTTTCGACGAAATGACATGCATCATGAAGCAGTTAGTTGGAACATTAGATAATTAGTCTTAAACTTTTTGACGAGTAGTAATCTACTTGTAAGGTAAAACCTATACATTGTGATGACAAACTTGATGATTAAAGGAAAAATTTAGCCTAAAAATCCTAGCTTTCAAGAGCATTACATGCTTAGATTGGGACCTTAAGCTAAAGGCTTAAAATAGGGCCGTTATAGTTAAACTACTTACCCATTTAGCACTACACTGCATGTTGACAAACCAAATGAGAAAGGAAAAAGTTAGCTCTCATTTTCTTGTACATGGAATAAGTTAAGTTTACGTCACAGCCTTTAGGTCGTGACAGAAATTTTAAAATTTATCATTATCAATCAATAAGGAATACTAAATGATTTAGTAAACGTTTAAATTTTAAATAAATATTTTTAAACATAAATAAACGAAACATACCTCTATTAATTTGTTAAACTTAATAAACGAATATAAAAATAGAAACCAAATATGTTCATAGATTATTTCTCGAATTTTTTGTTCGTTTACATCTCTAATCATATTAAAAAAAATTACTTCTCTTCATTTTCTTCTGTTTTAATAAAATATATTTTTACTTCAAAATCCTAAATTATATGTAGTGAAACATTGTCAAAATAATCTTTTTTTTTCAAAATCAATCTCAAAAAATTAAAAAAAATCAAAATCCCTACACGTGATTATGAAATCACTATTCTATTTCCATTTGCCTTTGGAAAAAAAAATTCAATTTTTATTTTATACTTTTTTCTCCCAATTTCTTGATTCATTTTTTACTTTTTCTTTTATTTTTAAATTTAGCTCCTTCTTTTCTCTCCAATGTTAAAACCAATCAAATAAAGCTGATTTTTTTTTTTTGGTTGAGATTGTTGAAAAGCAAATGAACAGATTATTTTAATTCACGGAAGAAGATGTTGATACCAAATAGAACGGTGATGTAGAATCCAATTAGACTAAAATAATTTTTATTTAAAAATAAAATTTAAATGAACTACCTTAATTAAATAAAAAAAACTCAACCTGATAATGTTTGGACTTGACAGGAGATATTGATAAAGAAATACGCATTTCATTATATGACACATTTTAATGCATTTGTGAGTCATGATTAATCGAAAATGTAACCCAGAAGTATTGTTTGCCGGTGCATTGCTGTTGGGTTTTTGATATTATTTTTGTTTATATTAGAGAAATATAGAAAAATAGATCGTAAAGAAGAAAGGTAAAATGATAAAATGTCGGATTCTATAATTTCCATGCCAAAGCAAATGTTGATTTGATAGCTGGAGAGGTAAACAAAATGTTGTGTTTCAAAGCTGGATAAGAAATAAAGAGTTGTCATTTCCTAATGTCAAATTGGCATTTGATGCCCATAAAAGAGAACTTCCTTTGTTATTCTTCTTATATATGCAGCAAAAAATTTCATAAAAACCTTTTCACCGTAAATAAATAAGAATTAGGTAAATGGGTCCCAAAAAAAAAAAAAAAGCAAGAAAGAAAAATGATTTAATATTTTTTCACAATAGATTGAAAACACGTGTAACGAAAATCACATTCTGACGTAACAGTTTTCATTTATAAAAAAATTCAATTAAGTAAAAATAGTGATTGTAAAAAAAAAAAATAAAGATTCAATTACTATTTTTTTTTTCTCCAAGTTTTTTTTTTAAACTCTTTAACTTAAGAATTTCTTTACTTCTTTTACCCTTTAACCTAAGAATTTCTAGTAAAAGAAGTAACTAAAGCAAGGGTTAAAAGGAGCCTTTCATACAGTCATCGTTATCAAACTATGGAATGCGACGTTACGAGACTGGAAAAGATTAAACACACTTTCATATTTCTTCATATGAGAAACACCATACAAAATAATAGTATCATCATGAACAAAACAAGAACAAAAGTTTGAGTATATATTTTCCTGAAAGGTAAATTACTTTGTCATACTACAATGCCTAGCAGCAGCATTGAGGACTAATATGCTAGAAAATGAGGTCTTCGGAGTGATACAATTGAGATGTTCCGGAGCTAATGCCTCACCATGCGAAAGGCATCTGATGCAATTCCATATTTTACTAGATTCCAACGTCGTTTTTCCAATAGCATCAAGATTTGACACAACAAATCTCACAATCAAGGATGTGGCTCTTTGACCCTCCAACTATATGAACAATTTAGAACAAAATTGAACATACACATCACTCACGAGTTCGAGGCAAACGGTTTAGGCCTGATCTCAATCCCTTGGATAACGATACCACTCTTCCAGCTACCGGGCTTTACCTCCAAAACACTCATTTCCAACACCCCATCAACGCATCCCTCGTTGAATAACTCACCCAGCTCAATCTCCAGCCACCAATCTACTCTCACATTCGGGTGCTGATCATCACTTGCAGTAGTAGGCACAGATGCTGACACAAAGCGGTAGCGCTGTGGGATCCGGCCTCTTTCTGCATCCAAATAGACAGTTCTGTTGCTACCTTCAGTGCCAACAAGTCCAACACTGACCTCCACAGGTTGGAAATGAAACCTGAAAGCTCCAGCAGTTGTCTTGAACACTAGGTAAGCCTTGTAGTGCGTCATGGGTGAAAGCATAGAGATGGGAATCATCCCTCGGATTTCAAACCAACAAACTCTAATCAGCTCTGCTACCTCTTCAAACCTGGACTCGGGTATAGAAACCCATCTCCAATATGTTGGAGTGTCACTCCATACAATGAAGAGGTCTCTGGCAGATAGCATGTAACATTTTTTGCCACTCCCTTTTTCCAACGAAAAACTCTGTTTCACCATGATTAACATTGTTAAAAACTAAGTTACAAACAAAAACAGGAAAGAAAAGAAATTAGAGTTCGATCATTACAAATTAAAACTGAACCTAATGCTTTTACCCGCGTTTACTGATTGGCGTTGAATTCTCGCTGTGTGGATTATCACAACCCTTTTGGTTAAAACAAAACGTTTATCATGTTTGCTAATGGATACCGTTCGGTTGAAGGCTTAGCGTTATACAAAGAAAAAGCAACAATCGACAAAATTACTTGCTATGCTTTAACATGGGAGAAAGAAACATACTCGGATCCAAGGCAAATAATATTTTTGAAAAATTAAAATTTAAAACAAAGATTTTCATAACAAGGCTATGGTAATTTTTACAATCTCAATTTTTTTTTTAATAAAAAATATTATGGCAGCATAAAATTAAGAAGAAAGAAGGTGAAATTACCTTTCGGCCACCATCAATGAGGACAGGATTTTCACAAAGGCTAAGATATAGCTGTTTCTTGGAAGAGAAACAGAGCGACGAGGGGATTAAAGTCTGGTATTCAGACGGCATAAAGCTTTCCCAAACGGTGTCGGGTTCGGCAGCCGATTTGAAGGTAGTTGAAACAAGAGACAAACTACAGGCATCTCGAGGGGAGGTTAAGGAAAGGACGGCGGCGACGCAATCTTGTCGAAGATGATTAAGAGGGAAGGTGTCGCACCTGATCCCTCCCTCGCCTTCTCTTCCTAATTCCATTTCAGAATCCTCGGATTTAACGAGCATCAGTCAAAATTGCGCAGGAAAAATGGATTGGGTGAAGTGAGTGAGTGCGGTAAGAAGGTTAGGTTACATATAAAACAGGGAAGTGAAAGAGAAAGCTTTGCGGTTAAGTGTTTTGGCTGTAACCAGTAATACAAAGGCGAGGGCATATCCCTAGAAGGAGCTTTGGCTTTGTCTCTGCCTCTGGAAGGTCTCTTAGATTCTCCATATCCATTGTTGGGGTCGGCCTGGGCCTGTCCACACCAAAAATACTATTTTTTATTTAGCTTTCCAAATATTTACTAATACAATGCATATTCAAACTTCCATAACTCCATGTAAGTTAAGGTAAAGCTTTATTCATCTTTAACGTAAAATCATTGTCAAATACTCATATAAAAAGATGTGAAAATATCGTTGTCAACTCCATCTCCCAATCGAAAACGCGGCTTCACGTTGAGAAATGGATGTTCGGAAATAATAAAGGAAAAATAAATAGAATAATCTATTTAACTCCGCCCATTGTTAAAAGGAGCCCGTTCGTATGGTAAAAGATTAAAAATTAATGTAGAGATGAGATTCTTTAGATTGTAATTCAAATTTTATAAAATTAAATAATAATCAAGTTTAAATTAAATTGTATAAAAGTATCTAAAATAATTAAAAAATAAATTAGTACATTTTTATTTTATTTTTTTACTTTGCATATCTTCAAAAATATTTTTAAAATTTATAAAATACAATATTATATTTTAATCAAATATCAAATTAAATAAATTATAAAAATAATAAAAATTATAATTATCAAATCGAATTTGGTTTACATTTTATATGGTGAGCCCAAATTGGATCTGATTTTTTTTATCAAACTTCAATTTTCAAACTCAAATTCATCTATTGGGCTTAATACTTTTATCCAACTGGATAAAAAAATGAATCAGACTTCAAACTTGAACAAATCATCCATATCTATAGGTAGATTTAATAATAAAGTTCCTGACAATATATTAACAAATAGATCAAGGTTAAATAAATTCACATTTATTATGTTGTAACTACATCATTTAGGTGTGTATACATATGTATTGAAAATATATTTAATAATAAGTCACCTAGTGAATGATACCCCACATCTACTGTTTTAATTATTTCCAACACAGCTTTAACATCCATCTCACAAATCACCTAGCTGTAACCTCAGTGCCAAGCTAACAGTAAACCATACCTTCTAGCTTGGAGTTTTGCAATAGTATTTGAACATATCCTCAAGTGAGACTTGAACCCTGCTAGCCTAAGTCCTCTATTTGATCTGATTACTCCCTTTGCTCTCGAAATTCCCAAATTATCAATGGAAGATCCTTTCATCTCACAAATCACCTATCTGTAACCTCAGTGCCAAGCTAACAGTAAACCATACCTTCTAGCTTGGAGTTCTGCAATAGTATTTGAACATATCCCCAAGTGAGGCTTGAACCTTGCTAGCCTAAGTCCTCTATTTGATCTGATTACTCCCTTTGCTCTCAAAATTCCCAAATTATCAATGGAAGATCCTTTCATGTTTATCTTAACAACATGATTCGGAGGCACTTCCCAAGCTATCATTTTAGTGTCTCGACCTTTCAAATTCCATCATGTAAGCTGACTTGGTTGTCAATGGGCTATCCACAAACTAATGAAGTCGGGTAGATGTGGTAGCTTTGGGTGTGGGCAGTTTATGTAAAACTCAAAATTTTCACACTAATAAGTAAATGAAAGTTGAGAAATAATTAAGTAGTCGAAATAATGTTATGCATGCCCAAAGTGATTAAAGCACTCGAGATTGTGAACGGGGCTCGATAGCACGAAAATCGAGGTAAGGTTCTGAACCAGAGAATTCACTTAAGAATGTATGTAAGTTCATAAAATAATGTTAGGAAGTGAAAACTAAAGTAATAGAAGTGAAAAAACTAACAAAGCTCGAGTTTACGATAAACCGAGAAATGTGGGCCTAGTGAAGAAATAAATTTGGAATAAATTATAGAATTCAAGAAAATTATTCCAAGGCCATGGAAAGTTAGTATAAGGTAAGATTTACTTGGGGAATTCAAATTAAGTGGAAATATAAAATTTTAGATATTTAAATGAATTTTTAAAATGAACCAAAAGCTTAAAGCCATTTTGCTCGGTATGGACCCAATCGAGTAAAACGAGCTCAATCGGGAAAAGTTTCTTAAACAAGTGACCCCCAAATTTTTATGAGAGATACTAGAGACATAATAGGACAATGGAGAAGTGGAAATTTGAAAGAAATTGGACAAAAAATATTTTATTAGGATTTGACAAAAAATATTTTATTAGGATTTTACAAAAATAGGACAGAAATCTATACAACCCAGTCAACAGACCCACTTGTGTAAACCATTGGATTTGATTAACCTCCTCTAATTTGATGGCTCTCATTCACTTCCAGATATTAAGTACACTTAATAAGGATTCCATAGCATCTACAATCACCTCATTATCCCCCAAAACCCGAGAGAACCAGCTCCCTCCTTCATTCCCAAAATGGTACTGTTCACCCAGCATTGAGTGACTTTTTCGGTGGCTTTTCAACCAAAATCAGGCAACAAACAAAAGGAATAAATCTTCCCCTATGAGTCCTATATAACATATAAAAAATCCAGCCAAAAAAAAAAGTTTATTTACCTAGGGAAATCTTAGACAGAAGTTGTTGGACAGAAACTGTCTTGTTTATGGGTAAGTGTAAGTTAGATTTTTGATGATTTTTATTGGGTTTTTCTTGTGTTTTTGAGTGAATATAAGATATAAATTTGATGATTTACAGTAAAAGATTGATTTGGAGAATCATTGGAGTGATTGGATTGAGTTAAAGGAAAGAGAAAAAAAATTGATGAATGTTGAAGATGATAAACCATGTTCTTGATTTTGATTTGCATGGATTTTTGTGTTGAATGAATTTGATGGAAATGATTTTGTATGCCTTAGGGTTTTGACCAGCCTTGAGATTTTGAACTTATGGTATAATGTGTGTTTTTTTAAGGTTGATAGTTGTTAAGGATTATATCGAAAAGTCCGGTTTAAAGCTTAGTTTACCGAAAAACTGAAAAGTGTGAATTTTGGAAAAATGAGTTTGATCGTGAGTATGAAATGTAAATGTGAATGGGTATTTAGACCATTTTGATGATAGATATGGAATTATAATGATAAGATTAGTAAGGATAGCTTAAAACGAAGCTTAAATTGGTAAAACCGAGAAAATGAGCAAAGTTAGCAAAATGGTTAAAATTGGTCAACTTTAAAGAAGAAAATGCATATTTGAATATGTGTGAATAAGATTGACCTATAAGTGATGATTTAATGTTATTTTGGGCAGCTCGGGTATCCAACACGCTACTCGAGATTATTCTGAAACCCGATAATATTATGCTGCAGCAAGATGAAAGAGGTAAGGGATGTGTTTTGAGTAGTGTTAGCTTTTAAACGCCCTACTTGAACTGTGAAATTAGTTAGTATGCCAAACGTTAGTAAGAAAGCCTACTTGAAAATTCGTAAAGCTATTGTTCTGTATAAACCAAAGAAAAAGACCTTTTTCCGAACATTCGAGGTATGTTTTAACATGTTTTTTTGATGATTTTGTATATGTTATGTTTTTGAAAGTTTGATATCCAATTGTTATAAGTATTTGGAAAAGTATCATATGTGTTTTGATATTTGAAAAGAATGATTTATGTTCTGTCAAAGTGATTTTGAATATGACTATAGGGGCCACCTCTTGAATTCTACGGGACCAACGTGCCACGCAATGCTGGGGCCACCTCTTGAATCCTACCGGACCAATGTGTCAAGCAGTGTGGGGGCCACCTCTTGAATCCTAAGGGACCAAAGTGCCACACAGAAAGAATTTTGAAAGTTTGTTTTAAGACTAAGGCAATATGTAAATTTGGACATTTATCATGCTTAGCTCGATTGGGGTTTTGAAACATCGTGGTGCATTGCTTTTGGACACTTGGGTATGATTAGTCCCTCGTGATTGCATGCTAACCCACACAAATCGCTTTTGGACACTTGAGTGCGGTCAGCCCCTCATGATTGCATGCCTGGTATTTTTACCCCTCGGAGCGTTTCTGTTTCGCCACCTTCCATTCTGAATATGTTTGTTTAGTGGTGTAGGGTGCTGCACGACCTTGATCCAGTCTGCAGTCCCCTTACCATGGCCATCGGTACCTTATATGTTATGTGAACATGACTTATGGTTAATACATGAAAATGCCTAGTCTCTATAACTTATATGTCTGATTTAAAGAAAAGTGATATGTTCTTTATCCATTTTGACTCTAAAAGAATAAATTTTGTATCCGTTCCGATTTGAAATAATAAGTTTTGTATCTATTCCGATTCGAATGAATAGCTTAGTATCCATTTGATTTGAACGATAAGATTTGTATCTGTTTGATTTGAATGCTCAATTCTGTATCTATTTCGATTTTGAATCCGTTTTGAAAGTTATATTCTGACATATGTTTGTTTGATTTCGAAAAAATGATAAGCATTCACATTATGTTGGTTTGATTCAGTTTTGAAAGTAAGTATGCACATTTGAGAAAAGTATATGAATATATTGATCATGTTATTATGTATGGCAAAAAACCTATTATTATTTTCATATTATATTTTTCACTGCTTGGATGCATTACTTATTGAGCTTGATATGTTCATCCCCCTTTTCTTTCCCCCTTTTAGATTACTTCCAGTGATAGCACTTATATCTCCCGAGTATTGGTCGTGAACGAGCGGACCCGACCCTTTTTTGGATAGCTTTTTTGTAAGTCAGGTATACTATTACTTATTTCCAGACATTAGGTAAAGCATAGACCGCTAATGTAAAGTATGATTTTGGGATGTAAGTTAGGTGTAAATGATGATAAACAAAGTTGTAATTACGCAGTTAATGAGATGTATATAATTTAATATTCTAGATGTTTTGATATGATGATGAGATATGATGATGACTAAGAAAAGAGATTACAATCGACTGGATTGTGGATATAAACTGGGTTTACACCTTGCAGGTTGGGTTAGGTTTAATTGTAGTTGTTATGCTGTCGAAATTTTTATAAAATAAATTGGTTAAGTATGTGACACTGATAGGAATACACCATAAGTAATAGTTTAGAAAAGTTTAAATTCGCCCATTTTTTTGCGCTTCCGGGGAATTACAATTTAGGCCAAGGCTTGTTTGGGCAAGGGTGGCTGTGTGTGGCCGAATGTCAATGGGTGCTCGGGTCTAGATGTGAGTGACGAAGGCTAGGACGATAATGAGTGATTGGAAGATAGGTATAGATGTTAATGGTTTAGGAAGGCTGGCATGGCGATGGAAAGGATGGGGTTTCTTGAGGAAAATTTGGTCGTGGATTATGTAGGCAGTTGAGGCAAACATAGTTATCTTTGTCTGCTAATCCTTGTCTTTTCTTCTAAGCACTTGTTAATAGCCATTTTTAGCCAAAATTTCATCTTATTATGGGGTTGTGATCCATCTTACAATTGATTTTCTGCTGTAATGGTGGCTTGTAGTTGTAGCCACCCAAGCATAGAGAGATGGGTCCAGCTGGGGTTTATGAGGCTGTAGCTGGTGGTGTCTTGCACCATCACCTAGTTTTTAAATTTCATTTTTTTAATTATTTATTTTATTATCAGTTAATTAACTAAATAGAAAAAAAAAATAATGACTTAGGCTAATTTGGACTAATTTCGATCAATTAGAACTAGC
Source organism: Firmiana major (assembly GCA_033439115.1). Lineage (NCBI taxonomy): Eukaryota > Viridiplantae > Streptophyta > Magnoliopsida > Malvales > Malvaceae > Firmiana > Firmiana major. The sequence continues at coordinate 77,676,685 of CM065898.1, read as the reverse complement.
TAAGACTTGTGCCCCCAAGCCTAAGTGTGTTAAACCAAATTGCATTCTAAGCTCTTTAAATGAACTTTGGTCATTCAATCTAGCCCAATTAAAAAATGAGAATTTTGGATGGCTTATGGACGACAAATATATATATATATATATATATATATATATATATATATATAAGAGTAAAATTCGATTAAGACATTTGAACTGCTTAGAATTTGATGACACGAGATTTGATCCTTAAGACTTTCAATTCAATATTTATCGAATTGGGACAAAAGTAAGTGTTTACATTGCGAGAAGCTTTCAATCCTTCTGAAAAATGGATTTCCTAGAAACCTTAAAACTTCAAAAAAATACGTCTTCCGAAAGCACAAGGATTTTAAAAAATTTATTCCAATAAAATATTCCATGTTAAGATTCGATGTACATTAAATTATGATCATCCTATAAAAATATAAAATTAATGGGCATAGTGCTTTTATTCCAACAAATTATCTCCTATTGAGATTGTTTTTTTTACTGTACACTAATCCATGATTGTCTCACAAAATATATATTTATCATGTGAATTTGTACAACTATGAAAGTGATTTTAAGATAATCATGTGGACTTGAAAACTTTTAATTTTCATATTTAAAAAACAACTTACGAAAGAGTTGGAGAAATTTTGAGAACATCATAACAAAAAAAACAAACAAAAATGATGGCAATTCAAATGCGTTACTTAAGGTTTCAATCGATTTTGATTTTATTTTTCGTTTAAAAAACCCTAATTTTGATGATGATTTTGGGAGGACGATGAGATGAAGTTGCGTGTTTCGAAAACATAATTTTCATGCATCTTGAAAGTCTACTTCTAAAATGCATAAAAGTTTCTTAAAAATTCATTTTCAGAGAAGACAAAAATTTTGAGTTTAAATTTTGGATGAGGTCAATAAAGTCATTTTTAGAGGTATTATTGTTATAATTTTGCAAAGAAAAATGATTCTAAGAAGCAAAATCTTGATTGTGAATGAAATTTATCGTAGTGATGATTTAAGATTATTTTTCCTCCTCAAGATTCATAAACCACCTCAAGTGTGATGGCCTCTAATAATAATTCCCCTAACAACAATCCCAAAACTTTTTCTATGATGGGGTCAAATTTTTGTTAGCAAGTAATGTTCTAAAGCAAAATTGGATATGTAAGACCCAAATTATATTGTAATTTCGTATGAAGCATTGAAAATGGTCCCAAATTAAACGAATGAGATTTGGATTGGAAATAAGGATTTAAAATGCGAAATGAATAAGTATTCGTGAAGGGAAGTCAGGTCTAAAATTAATCCCGAACACGTGAAGGGCAAAACGGTCAAAAGATCAAAAGCCGAAATAAATTCGATAAGAAAATTTAATTAAAAATAATGGATTTGAGAATCTTGATCAATAACGAAGAAATAATTAAATTTTGACTCCAATTGATCAAGATCCGAAATTTTTAGAAATACCGAAAACTCACTCGGGACAATATCCCGAAAATACGAAGAAATTATACCCGAAAAATGGTTAAAAATATAATAAATTAAATTAAATTAAATTAAATTGTTTGGAATAAAATAATATAATTGTAGATATTTTAGAATATATTTGACTATTTTAATGAATATAATAATAATATACTAATTTATAAATAATAATAATAATAATTAAAAAAAAAGAGAGAACTGAAAAAAAAAGAAATCAGAAGCTTTAGTCGGGGAGAGAGAAAGAGGAGAGAAACAGAAACGGCAAAACGGAACCGAGGAAGACTCGGACCACCGACGAGCCGTCCGGTGACCATTCGGCCAAGTAAGGGTCGAAAAAGGAAGAGGAGAGGCCGGCGACCTCCCTGGTACCGGCGATGCAGCCCACCGACGCCGGAGAACGTCGGATCGAGGGAGAGAAGCCGGGAGAGGAAAAGGGAGATTCACGGCGACCGGCGCCGATCTGGTCGACCCCACCCCCAGCCGAGGCTTCCTCAGGCCCAGACGACGCGATCGGTGGTGGTCACGGCTGGCGAAACCGATGGAAAGAGGGAGAACCACCGACGACGAAAGGAGAAAAGGTCGGACCGGCCACTTTTCGGTAACCTCGTGTGAAATCGAGACCAGATCCGAGCTGCGAACGACCTCGCGGAGCTGCTGGCGACGGAAGCCGGCAGAGAACCGACCGGTAAGGCCCTGAACCGGAGTGAACCGGGGTGAGCCGATGGTCCGAATCGGGTTGAACCGGACTGAACCGGTTCAGCCAAGCAAGAGAGGAAAAAAGGAAGAAAAAAGGGAAAAAGAAAAAGAGGAAAAATTGAGAAAAATTTCAGTGATGCAATCGAGTTTCGGGTGAGTCGATAGGCGATCGAATTGATCAATTTAAATATCAAAATATTTAATTTGATAAATAATCGACTGGAAAACTTACCCGAAAATTATGAAATTGTGTAGCTCGACAATTGGCATCCAACAAGAGCTCGAGACAACCTCGATTTACGGACTAGCATGGAATCTCAGGTAAGTAACCCTTATTTACGACAATTTGCATCGTTATGCGTGATTCGGATTCAATTACCGCATAAATAGATTAAATTTTGGAAAGTTGGATAAATTGTCGTAAATAATAAATTGAGCTATTCGAGAGTTAGAACGAGGCCCAATAAATTGTTGGTGGGCCCAATGAGCCCAATAGGCCTCGATAATGTGAAAATTAAGTGAAAAACGGGTTTAAGGCCGATTAAGGCCCATTAAGGCGCAATCGGGCCCAATAGGGGTAAATGGGCCTAATGATTTAAATTAAGCCCGAAAAATAGAAAATACGATTAAATTGTATAATATCTGACCTGAGGAATATTTATACGCAGTTCCAGAGGTTTGATTGGGAGCATATCGGACTGCGCGATGAGACAACAGTGGAAAAGGAAAGGTCAGACTCTACAGAAAAATAAGGTAAGGGAATTTTGTAAGTGCATAGGGATGCCTATACGTATTTTTGAGGGTATTTACAGGGCTTAGAATTTATCTAAGTATCTAGTAAACGAAATTATAATTTTTACGAAAACTGGGGCATAGGTGAATAAAGAAAAAGATGATTTTGCCCCTGAGAGTAAAATTTACAAAAAGGGTAGTAAGACAGATAAATTGCATGATTTTCATGTTTTGATGTTTTATATGAATGTATTGCTTTGGTTTAAGCAAATTTACACATAGGTTGGCTGTTGATTTATTGAATTATACGAAAGGGTACCGGTTTGTACCGGTTACGATTTTAAAAGATGTTTTATCAAGATTGAGCCACCTATCATATTTACATGAATAAAAAGAGTACTAGAGTCTTTCTCGCACTCAAGTTTACTGATTTATTACTCACGAAAAGTCGTACTGGAGCATTGCTCGTACGAAGAATTTGTGTGTGCACAAAACCGTGCTGGAGCTTCGCTCGCACAAGATTTTAGATGTCATGATATGCGTAGCGTGGTGCTGGAGCTTCGCTCGCACTAGACGTGGGTTGACATGCATATAGACGTGCGGAAGCCTCCGGTGGACTGTGTGTCACAGAGAGTTGAGATGCTCGCACGTATACTTTGAGACATGGGTTGGTTATCGACATAGTATTGGGGTGGATAAGACCTACGGCAGGCACCCCCAGACTATGATATGGGTCCACAGAGTACGATGTACCGTGTATGTCACATGGAGTACGCTGTACCGTGCAGTCATGATGACTCTATGATGTTACTTGATATTCTGACAGGTAGGACTGGACCCCACCTCCCGTTGCAGTTGTGATACCCCGCACACTAGGATCCGTGTAGCCTGGGATCACAGGGACAAAGTATGGCCATAGTCCTCGATTTCATACAGTAACCTACATGCCTCACATGATATCATACGGTCTGAATAGACTAGGACAAACTCGAGGGATGGGTAATGTCTTGATCTATGTTTTTAAAAGAGATGTGATTTAATGAATCAAGGTATTCCCGAGAGATGGGTTTGACCTTGATGAAGTTGTTTTATGATGAAACAAATGAGTTTTAAAGTGATGAGTTTATGATGAAACTAATAAGTTTTAATGTGACGAGCATGAGATGTCATACATGATGGTTTTTCCATGTGTGTTTTATATGTCGATTTCATGATTTCCCTTATATGATGTATACACACATGTGGCATCGTTTTAGTCATTCCTCATGCTCAAAATATAAAGGATTTTATATCATGACATTATCAGCACGTAGATAGTATAGTTATCTACCTGCTTACATTATTGCCTTACTGAGCACGTTTCGCTCACCCTTTCATTTTCCACCCCACAGGGTATATTCAGTAGAAGAGAGCGACAATAGCTTCTTAATTCGGTTATCCGCTGCCTCTTATCAAGATCAGGTATACACATTTGTACAATTTTGTATCTGAACATATAAATGCACAGTACTGTATATGGATGTAATATTGGGGATGTATTTAGTTCAAATAAATTGATATGTAAATGAAATATGAAAATGGAATGGTAAATAGGTGAGAGGTGACTAACACCGAATCATAGCCCAACTGTTTAGTAGTATAACTGTTCACGACGGGTAAGGAAATGAAAAAGCAAAAAAAATTTGTAGAGATTTTTTTAGAAAATTTGGGTCGTGACAGAGATGGTATCAGAGCCGAGTTGGCCTGATATGAGTCGGTGTTAGTGGTTAAGTAAATTTACATCCCCATGTACTGTGCATTGTTTGGATACAATTGTGTATATCAAGGTGGAACAGCAGTTAAGAATTTAGTTTCGAATGCAAGAATCTAGTTTTTATAAATGGTAGCCACTATGGTAGAGGGGCGAGTACACATGCTCGAGGCCATAGAGATGGGCCTGAGAGTCGAATGAGTCGTCACATGAGACTCAAGATGAGAGTGAGGTGGAGGCTGATGTTGAGCATACTCCACAGGGTCTTATAAAGAGACCAAACAGTATTGAGACACACTCCAAGAGGATGGAGTGGAGTGTAGAAAATATTTCGGACTTGTTTACTCAGTCTATTGCAGTAGTTGAGGATAGGCAGGGTAAAGCCTAAACAGATGCCTCAGACTATAGAGATTTTAACACCCCTCTGATATATAGCAAAGTAAAGAAACCAATAGTTACTGAGGACTGGGTGTATGAGATAGCGAAGTTGTATGAATTTTTCGGTGTATGTCGACTAAGAAAGTGACTTTTAAAATACATTTATGTTAGAGAGTCGAGGCGGAACATTGGTGGAAGTCCGCTCGACCCATCTGAAGAGTTAGATGTCTAGAACCAACATGAGAAATGTTTTTGGATGTATTCTGGTGACGGAATATTTCGGACACTACTTAAGGGGAAATTACAGGTAAAATTTCTTACACTGCCCATAGTCATTGGTTGATTGATGAGTATGAATCTCAGATTATATCCCTGGGCAAGTATGAACCCGATATTGTGGGCAGTGAGAGTTCAGAAGCCCAAAAGTTCATGAAATGACTCAAATTGTCGATTAGAGTCTGATTGGCTCATTACCTATGTCGAGGCAGTGCGCAGAATATAGTTGTGTGAATAATATCATGTGTTGCACATCTCTAAGATTGGGAAAGGTAGTGAGGGCTGAAATAGAGATAGAAAAGAGAATCAAGAAATGACAAAAATGTTAAAATGGGAAAATGGTAATTGGTAAAAGATTTAATTTGATGAGTCATGGAGTAAGATAATTGGTAAGGCCCCAATGCATCCAATTTTGGCACTCTTAAGGGGCATTGTGATTGGAGGACCCCGACCTGCTACGAAGCAGTGTAGCAGTGTAAGCACTGTAAGCAGTGTGGGATGTGTGGTACCACGCAAGGAGGGTCTATACCTATATTGTATTGATGAAAATGGCCGTTAAGTGTGGTAAGACAGACCATTGATTTTGATTGCACAGAGTTGGGCGAGATCGCCCCACAGAAAAGTAAAAAGATAGAGAAAAACTTCGTTGGTATAGCTACAACGAAAAAAGAGGCCATAGCCGAAAAGAAAAAGGAAAGTAGGTTGTTGGACGAAGGCGAGAGGATGTCTTGGACCAGGACACTATTGATGTTTCATGGATGTGGTGTAAGATACCACACTTGTTATGAATAATGAAGTACATATGTTTGTTGATCCTGGTGCCACACATTTATTCATACCGCCTTCATTCGCATATAAGTGAGTAAAAGGCAGGAATGCCTACACCCATGGGCACAATGCTGATAGTTAGTACCCCAATAGAGGAGGGTTAACTAATGAAATAATTATTAAGAGATTATAAGTTGAAAACAGGGGAAGAAGTATAAGTCAGCCAATTTTATTCAATAGACTATGAATAATTTGAAGTAATATTGAGAATAAATCTCAATTGGTCGGCTGCAAATTATGATGTTCAGAGTTCTATTCTAAGATAGTGATATGATTACCCTTGAAAAGTATACTGTAAGTGTTGACAAGTGATAAAAAGGGGTGTAATAGTTGAAATTAAAGGAGTAAAGGATTGTACTCACGGAATGAATAATGAAAGAGTTTTGTCATGATTGATATACTAAGGAGATAATCTTTGAGATATGCTTGATTCTGAATACAAGATGTATTGGAGTAAGAGGCGTATGCAAGGTAAGAACATCTTTACGATATGAAGTAATTAGGATTAAAGCAATTAGTAGTGAATATAAATTGTAACCACAGGGACCGATATGTAAAGTAATTGTGGTTAAGTCTAAGGGTTAATAAAGGTATTTCAAAACACCTCCCCGCCTGAAGACTTGACAGCGTCTAAAAGTATAGATATATAACCTATAACGTGAAATCGATCGTCGTAATAAATACCTTTAGCATTAGGATACCTTTACTAAGACGATAAGAATATTAAAATTTGACAAATTATAAAGGTTAACATAGTGAAATTTAATAAGAACCGTTGAGATAAGAAAAGGAAATGACGCAGGTTAGTACCTGAAAACGTAAGCGATTTTGAAGGATCTAATACGCTTATGCGTAAATAAGTCAAGGATTGGACCGATTTGTAATTATCATTATTGATGATATGATGGGTGTAGTTAAAGCCCAGGGCAAAATTGTAAGCAATAATTGAAAATGGCTTTTACAAATGGGTTGTTGCGAGTTCTCAATATGGTCTACTTGCTTGACACGTTTAACTAAGAAAACGTGGTATTTGAATGAGATGATAAGTGAGATGATAGATGTGACACGAATTTCGATGTAGTGAAGTATGAACTGACCATCGTGATTTCTTTCACCATACCCAACAGATTAAGAGGTTCTCCGTGTGTATGGATACCTCAAAATCATGAATGAGCTAGGTATTGATGCAAAAAGGGAAGATAGTCGATTGTGGATCCAGACAACTCAAGGATCATGAAAGAAACTATTTGACCCATGATTTAAAGTTAGCAGCGGTAGTACTTGTACTGAGGTTATGGTACTATTATGTACATGGTGAGAAATTTCAGGTATGCACTGATCCTAACAGCCCTAAGTATCTGTTTTCATAGAAAGAGTCGGATATAAGAATACATAGTGGATTAGAGCTTCTGAGAGATTTTGATTGTGGAAAATTATACCACCCAGGAAAGGCTAATGTTATGGCTGATGCCTTGAGTAGAAAGAGCCTCGGGATGGTACTGCATATGATGGTCAAGGAGCGTGAGCTGCTAGAGCAGTTGTAAGCCTCAGTACTGATGTGATCCCCTCTGATGATGACAGTGATTGTGTGACAGCTAGCCTGAGACTAGAACCAGATGAGAGTGCCCGGATTTGACAGGCTTAGCGTGATAATCGGAAGGGTGTCGATAGTATGGGTCAGATTTAGATGGGTACATTGATAGAGTTCACAGAGAGTGATAATGGCTTACGAGGTTCAGAGACAGTATAAGTGCTCCCCAGGACCACAGTGATGAGATAATGTTATTGTCAGAAGCTCATTCTTCAGGATATACAGTGCATTCGAGAAGTAATAAATGTATCAAAATCTCGAAAAGGGTATTGGTGGTCAGATGTGAAAAGAGATATGGTAGAGATTGTGGAAAAGTGCATAGTATGTCAGCAGAATAAGGTAGAGTATTAAAAGCCTGTAGAGTTATAGCAGTCTCTACCTATATCGACATGGCACGAAAATGGGAGCAAGTCTCAATGAATTTCGTGATGGGTTATAGAGGACTCAGATGAATCACGAGGCTATCTGGGTGATAGCCGACAGATTACCTAAGTCTACCCACCTTTTGGTTATGAAATCCCTAAATACTCAGAGTGTATATGAGGATTCAGGTATAAGGAAGATTGTGGAACATTATGTAGCGTTCCAGTGAGCATGGTATCATATAGGGATTCCCGCTTCACTTCTCATTTTGGAGAATATTTTTCAGGAAGCTATAGGAACCCGACTGAGTATTAGCACAGCTTTCCGTCTTCCGACAGATGGTCAGTCAGAGAGGACTGTACAAGTTCTGGAGGATATGATGAGAGTGTGTGCATTGATTTTATAAGCTCCTGGAATGATCAGTTGTTACAAATTGAAGTCGCCAATAACGACAATTGGCACTCGAGTATCGGGATAACTTCAGATGAGGCATTGTATGACCGTAAGGGTTGTTTCCCCGATTTGGATAAGAAGAAGTGGGTGATAGATAGGAAATTGTTCCCAAATTGGTAGGACAAACCTCTAAGGATGTTCAGTTAATTGTGAAGGATTAAGAACACCTCAGAGCAGATAGAAAAGTTATGTTGACAAGAGACAGAAACCATTGGAATTCACCGAGGATGAATTGGTATTGTTGGCAATTACATGCCCTTAGGACATAGCATAAGGACATAATGAGATTCGAAAAGAGATGGACAAAGTGGGAGACAAGGCCTGTAGGTTGGAGTTACCTCCTGAATTAGCAGGCATCCACAATGTGTCCTAGCTTATGATGCTTTGAAAATACTATCCGGATCCAGTATATGTGAACGGATATGAGCTATTGAAGCTCAATGAAAGTTTAATGTATGATTGGAAGATCAATTCAGGTATTAGATGGAAGGAGGAAGTGTTGAGGTTTAATGATGATCTCCCTAATTAAAGTCTGTTGGTAGTATTACACCCCGAAAAAAGTGACATAAGAGTTAAAGAATATAAGATGTGTAAAATATCCGGAGTGATTTATAGACTAACTTGGTTCTAATTTGGAGGACCAAATTTCTTAAGTGGGGGAGATTATGTAAGACCCGAATTATATTGTAATTTCGTATGAAGCATTGAAAATGGTCCCAAATTAAACGAATGAGATTTGGATTGGAAATAAGGATTTAAAATGCGAAATGAATAAGTATTCGTGAAGGGAAGTCAGGTCTAAAATTAATCCCGAACACGTGAAGGGCAAAACGGTCAAAAGACCGAAAGCTGAAATAAATTCGATAAGAAAATTTAATTAAAAATAATGGATTTGAGAATCTTGATCAATAACGAAGAAATAATTAAATTTTGAGTCCAATTGATTAAGATCCGAAATTTTTAGAAATACCGAAAAGTCACTTGGGACAATATCCCGAAAATACGAAGAAATTATACCCGAAAAATGGTTAAAAATATAATAAATTAAATTAAATTAAATTAAATTAAATTGTTTGGAATAAAATAATATAATTGTAGATATTTTAGAATATATTTGACTATTTTAATGAATATAATAATAATATACTAATTTATAAATAATAATAATAATAATTAAAAAAAAGAGAGAACTGAAAAAAAAAAAGAAATCAGAAGCTTTAGTAGGGGAGAGAGAAAGAGGAGAGAAACAGAAATGAAAAAACGGAACAGAGGAAGACCTGGACCACCGGCGAGCAGTCCAGTGACCATTCGGCCAAGTGAGGGTCGGAAAAGGAAGAGGAGAGGCCGGCGACCTCCCTGGTACCGGCGGTGCAGCCCACCACGCCGGAGAACGCCGGATCGAGGGAGAGAAGTCGGGAGAGGAAAAGGGAGATTCACGGCGACCGGCGCCGATCTGGCCGACCCCACCCCCAGCCAAGGCTTCCTCAGGCCCAGACGACGCGATCGGTGGTGGTCACGACTGGCGAAACCGACGGACGATGCCGAAATCGACGAAAAGAGGGAGAACCACCGACGGTGAAAGGAGAAAAGGTCGGACCGGCCACTTTTCGGCACCTCGTGTGAAACCGAGACCAGATTCGAGCTGCAGACGACCTCACGGAGCTGCTGGCGGCGGAAGCCGGTGGAGAACCGGCCGGTAAAGCCCTGAACCGGAGTGAACCAGAGTGAACCGGGGTGAACCGGTTGTCCGAATCGGGTTGAACCGGTTCAGCCAAGAAAGAGAGGAAAAAAGGAAGAAAAAAGGGAAAAAGAAAAAGTGGAAAAATTGGAAAAAATTTCAGTGATGCAATCGAGTTTCGGGTAAGTCGATAGGCGGTCGAATTGATCAATTTAAATTTCGAAATATTTAATTTGATAAATAATCGACTGGAAAACTTACCCGAAAATTATGAAATTGTGTAGCTCGACAATTGGCATCCAACGAGAGCTCGAGACAGCCTCAATTTGCGGACTAGCATGGAATCTCGGGTAAGTAACCCTTATTTATGATAATTTACATCGTTATGCGTGATTCGAATTTAATTACCGCATAAATAGATTAAATTTTGGAAAGTCGGATAAATTGTCGTAAATAATAAATTGAGCTATTCGAGGGTTAGAACGAGACCCAATAAATTGTTGCTGGGCCCAATGAGCCCAATAGGCCTCGATAATGTGAAAATTAAGTGGAAAACGGGCTTAAGGCCGATTTAGGCCTATTAAGGCGCAATCGGGGCCAATAGGGGTAAATGGGCCCAATGATTTAAATTAAGCCCGAAAAATAGAAAATACGATTAAATTGTATAATATCTTACCTGAGGAATATTTATACGCAGTTCCAGAGGTTTGATTGGGAGCATATCGGACTCGCGACGAGACAACAGTGGAAAAGGAAAGGTCAGACTCTACAGAAAAATAAGGTAAGGGAATTTTGTAAGTGCATAGAGATGCCTATACGTATTTTTGAGGGTATTTACAGGGCTTAGAATTTATCTAAGTATCTAGTAAACGAAATTATAATTTTTACGAAAATCGGGGCATAGGTGAATAAAGAAAAAGATGATTTTACCCCTGAGAGTAAAATTTACAAAAAGGGTAGTAAGGCAGATAAATTGCATGATTTTCATGTTTTGATGTTTTATATGAATGTATTGTTTTGGTTTAAGCAAATTTACACATAGGTTGGCTGTTGATTTCTTGAATTATACGAAAGGGTACCGATTTGTACCGGTTACGATTTTAAAAGATGTTTTATCAAGATTGAGCCACCTATCGTATTTACATGAATAAAAAGAGTGCTAGAGTCTTTCTCGCACTCAAGTTTACTGATTTATTACTCACAAAAAGTCGTACTGGAGCATTGCTCGTACGAGGAATTTGTATGTGCACAAAATCGTGCTGGAGCTTCGCTCGCACAAGATTTTAGATGTCATGATATGCATAGCGTGGTGCTGGAGCTTCGCTCGCACTAGACGTGAGTTGACATGCATATAGACGTGCGAAAGCCTCCTGTAGACTGTGTGTCACAGAGAGTTGAGATGCTCGCACGTATACTTTGAGACATGGGTTAGTTATCGACATAGTATTGGGGTGGATAAGACCTACGGTAGGCACCCTCAGACTATGATATAGGTCCACGGAGTACGATGTACCGTGCAGTCGTCATGATAACTCTATGATGTTACTTGATATTCTGGCGGGTAGGACTTGACCCCACCCCCCATTGCAGTTGTGATACCCCGCACACCGGGATCCGTGTAGCCTGGGATCACAGGGACAAAGTATGGTCATAGTCCTCGATTTCATACAGTAACCTACATGCCTCACATGATATCATACGGTCTGAATAGACCAGGACGAACCCGAGGGATGGGTAATGTCTCGATCTATGTTTTTAAAAGAGATGTGATTTAATGAATCAAGGTATTCCCGAGAGATGGGTTTGACCTTGATGAAGTTGTTTTATGATGAAACAAATGAGTTTTAAAGTGATGAGTTTATGATGAAACTAATAAATTTTAATGTGACGAGCATGAGATGTCTTACATGATGGTTTTCGCGTGTGTGTTTTATATGTCGATTTCATGATTTCCCTTATATGATATATACATACATGTGGCATCGTTTTAGTCATTCCTTATGCTCAAAATATAAAGGATTTTATACCATGACATTATCAGCACGTAGATAGTATAGTTATCTACCTGCTTACATTATTGCCTTACTGAGCACGTTTCGCTCACCCTTTCATTTTCCACCCCACAGGGTATATTCAGTAGAAGAGAGCGATAATAGCTTCGAAATTTGGTTATCCGTTGCCTCTTATCAAGATCAGGTATACACATTTGTACAATTTTGTATCTGAACATATAAATGCACAGTACTATATATGGATGTAATATTGGGGATGTATTTAGTTCAAATAAATTGATATGTAAATGAAATATGAAAATGGAATGGTAAATAGGTGAGAGGTGACTAACACCGAATCATAGCCCAACTGTTTAGTAGTATAACTGTTCATGACGGGTAAGAAAATGAAAAAGCAAAAAAAATTTGTAGGGATTTTTTTTAGAAAATTTGGGTCGTGACAGGATAAACATTTTTTGGCCTTATGAGAAATTAAGAATTGTTCTTGACTCTCTAGAAGAGGATGGCAAGAAGGGAAAATTGTTTGAAGAAGTTATATTGCAAAACTGAAGAGAATAGAAGAGAATTTGGTGATTAAGGGTGGCAAGCACAATGGTTCCTAAACTCCATGAGTTATCGCACCTTCCAGTAATCTTGTTCAATTGTGTTATATTTTCTTCCCAACATTATCCTTACATATTAGGATAAGGTTTGCTTATTTTGCAATTAGGCATGCAATTGTTGCATCTTTTGCAATTAAGTCTTTAAGACTTAATAACTCAAACCATAAATCTTTTAACTAATATCAATTAAGTCATACTTAATTGAAAATCCCAATTTTTAGATTTTGAATGTCTAAAATTATGATTTTTGACTAAGTTTTTCAATAACTAACTTTTTAATGTAATTCAATCCTTCTATAATATCTTAAAGAGTTAATAAGTATGGTGTAGTGTATTTCTTGTAGCTCTTGGTTTAACTTCAATGAATTTAAGTAAAACCACTTTATATAATTTGTTTTGCCATGGGCATAAATTTCTCGAATTTGCTCTTAAGAAAAAATAAAGTATATCCTCTTTAATCACTCATGCGACATGGTTGCCTCAAGCTAGAGGATCAATTACACAATTGTCACATAAGAATTTTTTCATAAGCACTAGAGAGATACTATAAAGTAAAATTCTTATGTTGAGTCATGTTTGATGAATTTAGTCACAAACAAACACTTACATGTTATCATCATATATAGTTGTACTTAAATTTATATGATCAATCACTTATTAAGGAAACTTAACGTATTCGTGTTTGAGTACCTTTTCTTGATAATGCAATAACCATAAATAATTTTAAATAGAAACCTTTGATACATAAAGATCTTACAACTCAACACATTGTAATTCATTTACAAGATCTGTTATGTTTCATAGGCTTTACCCATGTTTAGTAACCAAAAATCTTATTATTCTTACACTAAATGATTAAGAGAAACATTTTATCACTTATCATAAGTGATCATATATAGGTATATCTTTTTGTTTCATTCCAAGTGAAGCTCTAGGACATACACCTCCATTTTGCTCATTGTTTTCAAATATTCCCTGCCTTATATACGACAACTCATTTAATTCTCTTCTATACGATTTGTAAGACCCGAATTAAATCGTAATTTCTTATGAAGGATTGAAATGGCAACAAATTAAATGAATGAGATTCAGACTGGAGATAAGGATTTAAAACACGAAATGAGTGAGTGTTCGTGAAGGGAAGTTGGATAAGTTTGGTCCCGAACACGTGAAAGGGGTAAAACGATGAAAAGACCGAAAGTCGGTGTAAATTCGATAAGAAATTTTCATTAAAAATATGGAATTGAGAAATCTTGATCAATAACGAAGAAATAATTAAATTTCAAGTCCAATTGCTCAAGATATAAATTTTTTGGAATTAATCAAAATTTTCACTCGGGACAATATCCCGAAAATACGGAGAAAATACATAAAAAGGGGTTAAAATAAAATTAATTAATTAAATATCTAAATAAAATATAATTTTTAATGATATTTTTGGGATTTTTTCTATATTTTAATGAATAAAATAATAATAAATAAATAAAAAAATTGGGTCTCGCGATCGTGCGAAACCCATCACGCGACCCGTGCCTCTACTTCCCCGAACGACGACCATCGGCGACGAGCCAGGTGAGATGGCCGAGAGGGGAGAGCCTCACGCCGACGTCGACCCCGACCCAGGCGAAATCCAGCTTGGAAACGCGATCGGCGAGGGAGGAAGAGGAAAAGAGAGAAACCGAAAATGGAAAAGAGAATCGGCGGCCACCGGCGCCGATTTGGCCACAGCCACCGCCCACCGAAGCTCCCCCATTCGATGGTGAGCCGATTGGTGCTGAAAATAGCTGGAGAAAATGACGGACGACGTCGAAAACGATGAATGGCGAAAAGGCACGGAACCGAGGAGAGAACAGGCCGGACTTGCCACTTTTCGGCCACCATTAGTGAAACCGAGGCCAGATTCGTGAATCGAACTACCCCGCGAAGCTGCTGGAGGCGAAAGCCGACGAAGAACCGGCGGGTAGAGCTCTGAACGGCGAAGAAGAAAATCAAACCGGACTGAACTAGCTGAACCGAACCGGGCTAAACCAAACCGAACCAGTTCAGCCAGAAAAGAAGAAAAAAGAAAAGAAAAAGGGAAAAATGTCACGACCCAAATTACCTAAAAATCATAGTAAATTTTTCGCTTTTTCATTTTCTTACCAGTCGTGAACAGTTACACTACTAAACAGTTGGACTATGATTCGGTGTTAATCACCTCTCACCTATTTACCATTCCATTTTCATATTTCATTTACTTATCAATTTATTTAAAATGAATACATCCCCAATATTAAATCCATATACAGTACTGTGCCTCTATATGTTCAGATACAAAAATTATACAAATGTGTCTACATGATTTTGATAAGAAGCAGCGGATATGACTACTGTCGTTCTCTTCTACTGAATATACCCTGTGGGGTGGAAAATGAAAGGGTGAGCATAAACAGCTCAGTAAGGAAATAATGTAAGCAGGTAGATAACTATACTATCTATGTGCTGATAATGTTATGATATAAAATCCTTTATATTTTGAGCATGAGGAATGACTAAAACGATGCCACATGTACATATATCATATAAGGGAAATCATGAAATCGATATATATAACAAACATGGAAAAATCCTCATGCATGTCATCTCATGCTCGTCTCACATTAAAACTTATTTGTTACATCATAAACTCATCACTTTAAAACTCATTTGTTTAATCACAAAACTAATCACTTTAAAACTCATTTGTTTCATTATAAAACAACCACATCAAGGCTAAACCCATCTCTCGGGAATACCTCGATTCATTAAATCACATCTCTTTTAAAAACATAAATCGGGACTTACCCCTCCACTGGGTTTGTCCTGGTCTATCCAGACCGTATGATATCATGTGAGGCATGTAGGTTACTGTATGAAAATCGAGGACTATGGCCATACTTTGTCCCTGTGATCCCAGGATACACGGATCCCGGTGTGCGGGGTATCACAACTGCAACGGGAGGTGGGGTCAAGTCCTACCCGCCAGAATATCAAGTAACATCGTAGAGTCATCATAACTGCACGGTACAGCGTACTCCGTGTGACATACATGGTACATCGTACTCCGTGGACCCATATCATAGTCTGGGGGTGCCTGCCGTAGGTCTTATCTACCCCAATACTATGTCGATAACCAACCCATGTCTCAAAGTATACGTGCGAGCATCTCAACTCTCTGCGACACACAGTCTACAGGAGGCTTCCACACGACTATATGCATGTCAACTCACGTCTAGTGCGAGCGAAGCTTCAGCACCACGCTATGCATATCATGATATCTAAAATCTCGTGTGAGCGAAGCTCCAGCACGATTTTGTGCACACACAAATTTCTCGTACGAGCAATGCTCCAGTACGGCTTTTCATGAGAAATAAATCAGTAAACTTGAGTGCGAGAAAGACTCTAACACTCTTTTTACTCGTGTAAATACGATAGGTGGACCAATCTTGATAAAACATCTTTTAAAATAGAAACGGGTACAAACCGGTACCCTTTCGTATAATTCATTAAGTCAACAGCCAACCTATGTGTAAATTTGCTTAAACCAAAGCAAGATAGTCATATAAAATATCAAAACATGAAAATCATGCAATTTATCTGCCTTACTACCTTTTTTGTAAATTTTACTCTCAGGGGCAAAATCGTCTTTTTCTTTATTCAGCTAAGCCCCGTTTTTCGTAAAATTATCATTTCATTTTTTAAATACTTTAAGTAATTCTAGACCCTGTAATTCCCCTCAAAATTACGTATAGGTATCTCTATGCACCTACAAAATTCCCTTACCTTATTTTCCTGTCGAGTCTGACCTTTCCACTGATGTCACGTCGCGCAGTCCGATCTGCTCCCCCAATCAAATGCCCGGAACTGCGTATAATTATTCCTCAGGTCAGATATTATACAACTTAATTGTATTTAATACTTTCTGGGTTTAATTTAAATCATTGGGCCCATTTACCCTTATTGGGCCCGATTGCACCTTAATGGGCCTTAATCGACCTTAAGCCCGTTTTCCACTTAATTTTCACATTATCGAGGCCTATTGGGCTCATTGGGCCCACCAACAATTTATTGGGCCTCGTTCTAACTCTCGAATAGCTAAATTTATTATTTACGACAATTTATCTAAATTTTCAAAATTTAATCTATTTATGCGGTAATTAAATTCGAATTACGCATAACGATGCAAATTGTCGTAAATAAGGGTTACTTACCCGAGATTCCATGCTAGTCCACAAATCGAGGCTATCTCGAGCTCTCGTTGGATGCCAATTGTCGAGCTACACAATTTCATAATTTTCGGGTAAGTTTTCCAGTCGATTATTTATCAAATTAAATATTTCAAAATTTAAATCGGTCAATTCGACCACCTATCGACTTACCCGAAGCTCGATTGCATCACTGGAATTTTCCCCAATTTTTCTTCTTTTTCTCTTTCCCTTTTTTTCTTCCTTTTTCCTTCTCTTGTTGGCTGAACCGGTTCAGTCCGGTTCAGACCGGTTCGGACCGTCGGTTCACCCCGGTTCACTCCAGTTCTCTCCAGTTCATCGCCTTGCCGGCCGGTTCTCCATCGGCTTCCACCGCCAGTGGCTTCGTTGGGTCGTCCGCAGCTCGAATCTGGCCTCGGCTTCACCCAAGACCGCCAGAAGGTCGCCGGTCCGGCTGTTCTCCTCTTCATCGTTGGTACCCATTTCTCTTTCCACCGTTTTCGACGTTTGCCGACAGTTTCGCCGGTCGTGGCCACCACCAACAAGCTCGCCTGCGCCTGGGGAACGTTCGGTGGTGGTCGATCGGGCCTGAATCGGCGCCGATCGCCGATGATTCTTCTTTTTCCTCTCGGTTTCTCCGTTTCGCTGTTCCTCGCCGTTTTCACCGCCGTTCGTGCCTCCACTAGGCCGGTGGTGGTCCGAGCCTCGTCGAGTTTCCTTCGCCTGGGCCGCCAGTGCAGTCCATCAGGTCGTCGGCTTCCGTTTTGGCAGAATCGCGATTTTTGCGATTTTGCGTTTCCAGTTTTCCTTTTTTTTTTCAATTTATTAATTTATTTTTATATATTTATTTATTTATTTTTATTATTTATTTATTTATATTATATTTTAATCATTAAAATATATTAAAAATACCCAAAATATCTCTTAAAATATCCTTAAATTTATTATTTAATTCTAAATTAATTAATTTAATTTAATTTATTTATTATATTTTAACCCTTTTTCGGGTATAATTTCTTCGTATTTTCGGGATATTGTCCCGAATGACTTTTCGGTATATTTTTAGATTATTTTTGAGATTATTTTTTCGAATTAAAAATTTCGATTAATCATGATTAATTTCAATAAATTGATATCTTGATCAATTTAACCCAAAATAAATTTATTTCACCTTTATTGACCAAGATTTCTCAAATCCATATTTTTTAATTAATTTTTCTCATCGAACTTATTTCAACTTTCGATCTTTTGACCGTTTTGCCCTTGCACGTGTTCGGGAATTCCATTTCAGTCCTTTTGCATTTTTAATTTCGTGTTTTAACTAAAATCGGGTCTTACAACTCTCCCCCACTTAAGGAATTTGGTCCTCCAAATTAGAACCAAGTCATATGAGTCCAAAAACTACTCCGGGTACATCAATCGTATCATACTTTTTAATTCTCATGTGACCTTTTTTCGGAGTGTATTACTACCAAAGGACTTTAATTAGGGAGATCGTCTTAAACCTCAATACTTTCTCTTTCCTGTTTAATGCCCG
The DNA here is from genome assembly GCA_033439115.1 of Firmiana major. Classification (NCBI taxonomy): domain Eukaryota; kingdom Viridiplantae; phylum Streptophyta; class Magnoliopsida; order Malvales; family Malvaceae; genus Firmiana; species Firmiana major. Next base: position 77,658,069 of record CM065898.1, on the reverse strand, counting down.
AATCAACTTCTTCAATATACTTATATTTGCATTAAGCTGAACTGTTGGATCTCATATCCTATCACCTATGCTGGATCTGGATAGTATTTCCAAAGCATCAAAAGATGGGACACATTGTGGGTGCCTGCTTATTCAAGTGGAAATGCCACCTACAGGTCTTATCTTCCACTTGTCCAATCTCTCAAAAGATTCAATCCAGCGAAACTCAATTTATCTTCTTCCAAAAGTTCGCTATGTCCTTATTCTCTTAGGACAAGAAACATTTCAACCATACTAATTCACCCTCAGTGAATTCCAATACTTTTCTATCTGTTCTGAGGTGTTCTTAATCTCTCATTCTTAACTAAACATCCTCAGAGACTTATTATCCAAAGTCGAAAATAATTCTATCTGTCACCCACTTTTTCTTATCCAATTTGGGGAACAACCCCTACAGCCATGCACTGCCTCATATCTTGTTATCCCGATACTCAAATGACAACTGTCGTTATTGGCGGATTCAATTTGTAATAACTGATCATTCCAAGAGCTTATAAAATTAACAGCACACACTCATCATATCCTCCAGAACCTGTACAGTCCTCTCTGACTGACCATCTGTCTGAGGATGGAAAGCTGTGCTAATACCCAGTCGGGTTCCCATAGCTTCCTGAAAAATATTCCCCGAAGTAGAAAGTGAAGCGGGAATCCCTATCTGATATCATGCTCACTGGAATGCTACATAATGTTTCACAATCTTCCTTATACCTGAATCATCATATACACTCTGAGTATTTGGGGATTTCATAACCAAAGGGTGGGTAGACTTAGGTAATCTTTCGGCTATCACCCAGATAGCCTCGTGATTCATCTGAGTCCTCTATAACCCATCACGAAATTCATTGAGACTTGCTTCCATTTTCGTGCCGTGTTGATATAGGTAGAGGCTGCTATAACTCTGTAGACTTTTAATACTCTACCTTATTCTGCTGACATACTATGCACTTTTCCACAATCTCTACCATATCTCTTTTCACATCTGACCACTAATACCCTTTTCGAGATTTTGATACATTCTTTACTTTTCGTATGCACCGTATATCCCGAAGAGTGAGCTTCTGACAATATTACTATCCCATCAACTGTGGTCTTGGGGAGCACTCATACTGTCTCGGAACCTCTGTAAATCATCATCACATTCTGTGAACTCTATCACTGTACCCTTCTGAATCTGACCCAAACTATCGACACCATGCCGATCATCACGCTAAGCCTGTTAAATCCGGGCACTCTCATCCGGTTCTAATCTCAGGCTATCTGTCACATAATCACTGTCATCATCAGAAGGGATCGCATCACTACTGAGGTCCACAACTGCTCTAGCAGCTCACGCTCCCTGACCATCATATGTAATACCATCCCGAGGCTCTTTCTGCTCAAGGCATCAACCATCACATTAGCCTTTCCTAGGTGGTACAATTTTCACAATCAAAATCTCTCAGAAGCTCTAACACACTATGTATTCTCATATTCGCCTCTTTCTGTGAAAAACAGATACTCGGGGCTTTATGATCAGTGCATATCCAAAATTTTTCACCATGTACATAATAGTACCATATCCTTAGTATAAGTACTATCGCTGCCAACTTAAAATCATGAGTCAGATAGTTTATTTCGTGATCAAGGAGTTGTCTGACTCCAAAATTGACTATCTTCCCATTATACATCAATACACGGCTCCTTCATTATTTCGAGGTATCCATACTCACTGAGAAACCTCTTGAGCTGTTGGGTATGGTGAAAATAATCACGGTGGTCAGTTCATACTTCACTACACCGAAATTCATGTCACATCTATCATCTTGTTTATCATCTCATTCAAAGACCACGTTTTCTTAGTTAAACGTGTCAACCAAGTAGACCATATTGAGAACTCGCAACAACCCATTTGTAAAAGCTATTTTCAATTATTACTTACAATTTTTCCCTAGACTTTAACTACACCCAACATATCATCGATAATGATGATTACAAATCGATCCAATCCTTGACTTATTTACGCATAAGCGTATTAGATCCTTCAAAATCGCTTACGTTTTCAGGTACCAACCTGCGTTATTTCCTTTTCTTATCTTAACGGCTCTTATTAAATTTTACTATGTTAACCTTTATGATTTGTCGAATTTTAATATTCTTATCGTCTTAGTAAATGTATCCTAATGCTGAAGGTATTTATTACGACGATCGATTTCACGTTATAGGTTATATATATATATATACTTTTAGATGCTGTCAAGTTTTCAGGCGGGGAGGTATTTTGAAATACCTTTATTAGCCTTCAGACGTAACCACATAGACTGGTAATGGTTATATCCATCTTTATTCTTGGTTATAATTTATATTCCCTACTTATCACTTAATCCCAATTACTTCGCATATTAAGGGTATTCCTTACCTAGCATATGTCTCTTACTCTAATACATCTTGTATTTAGGATCTATCTTATCTTAAAGATTATCTCCTTTCGTATATCCCTCATGACAAAACTCTTTCATTATTCATTTCGTGAGTAACATCATTTGCTCCTTTAATTTCAACTGTTGCACCCCTTTTTATCACTTGTCAACACTTACAGTATACTTTTCAGTGATGTTTTCACTCCTGTTTTTAACTTAAAATCTCTATATCCATATTCCGTTAATTAATCCTCCTCTATTGTGCCCAATGATGTAGGCATTCATGCCTTTTACTCACTTATATGCGAATGAAGGCGGTATGAATAAATGTGTGGCACCAGGATCAATGAACATATGTACTTCATTATTCATAACAAGTGTGGTATCTTATACCACATCCATGAAACATCAATAGTGTCCTGGTCCGAGACATCCTCTCGCCTTCGTCCAACAGCCTACTTTCCTTTTTCTTTTCGGCTATGGCCTCCCTTTTCGTTGCAGCTATACCAACGAAGTTTTTCTCTGTCTCTTTACTTTTCTGTGGGGCGATTTCGCCCAACTCTGTGCAATCAAAATCAATGGTCCGTCTTACCACACTTAACGACCATTTTCATCAATACAATGTAGGTATAGACCCTCCTTGCGTGGTACCACACATCCCACACTGCTTACAGTGATTACACTGCTACACTGCTTCGTAGCAGGTCGGGGTCCTCCAATTACAATGCCCCTCAAGAGTGCCAAAATTGGATACACTGGGGCCTTACCAATTATCTTACTCCATGACTCATCAAATTAAATCTTTTACCAATTACCATTTTTCCATTTTAACATCTCTGTCATTTCTCGATTCTCTTTTCTGTCTCTATTTCAGCCATCACTACCTTTCCCAATCTCAGAGGCGTGCAACACATGATATTATTCACACAACTATATTCTGCGCACTGCCTCGACATAGGTAATGAGCCAATCGAACTCTAATCGACAATTTAAGTCCTTCCATGAACTTTTGGGCTTTTCGACTCTCACTGTCCATAATATCGAGTTCATACTTGTCTATGGATGTAATCTGAGATTCATACTCGTTAATCAACTCGCCTCTGGGTCAGAGTAAGAAATTTTACCTTTAATTCCCTTTAAGTAATGTCCAAAATATTCCGTCACCAGAATACATCCAGAAACATTTCTCATGCCGGTTCTGGACGTCTAACTCTTCAGATGGGTCGAGCGGACTTCCACCAATGTTCTGCCTCGACTCTCTAACATAAATGTATTTTAGAAGTCACTTTCTTAGTCGTCATACACCGAAAAATTCATACAACTTCGCTATCTCATACACCCAGTCCTCAGTAACTATTGGTTTCTTTACTTTGCTATATATCGGAGGGGTGTGAAAATCTCTATAGTCTGAGGCATCTTTTTAGGCTTTACCCTGCCTATCCTCAACTACTTGCAATAGACTGAGTAAACAAGTCTGAAATATTTTCTACACTCCACTCCATCCTCTTGGAGCGTGTCTCAATACTGTTAGGTCTCTTTATAGGACCTTATGGAGTATGCTCAACATCAGCCTCCACCTCACTCTCATCTTAAGTCTCATGTGACGACTCATTCGACTCTCAGGCCGATCTCTATGGCCTCAAGCATGTGTACTCGCCCCTCTGCTATAGCGACTATCAATTATAAAACTAGATTCTTGCATTCGAAACTAAAATCTTAGCTGCTATTTCATCTTGATATACACAATTGTATCTAAACAATGCACAGTACATGGGGATGTAATTTTACTTAACTACTAACACCGACTCATATCAGGCCAACTCAGCTCTGATACCATCTCTTCTGTCACGACCCAAATTACCTAAAAATCATAGTAAATTTTTCGCTTTTTCATTTTCTTACCCGTCGTGAACAGTTACACTACTAAACAGTTGGGCTATGATTCGGTGTTAATCACCTCTCACCTATTTACCATTCCATTTTCATATTTCATTTACTTATCAATTTATTTAAACTGAATACATCCACAATATTAAATCCATATACAGTACTGTGCCTCTATATGTTCAGATACAAAAATTATACAAATGTGTATACCTGATTTTGATAAGAAGCAGCGGATATGACTACTGTCGTTCTCTTCTACTGAATATACCCTGTGGGGTGGAAAATGAAAGGGTGAGCATAAACAGCTCAGTAAGGCAATAATGTAAGCAGGTAGATAACTATACTATCACGTGCTGATAATGTCATGATATAAAATCCTTTATATTTTGAGCATGAGGAATGACTAAAACGATGCCACATGTACATATATCATATAAGGGAAATCATGAAATCGATATATATAACAAACATGGAAAAATCCTCATGCATGTCATCTCATGCTCGTCACACATTAAAACTTATTTGTTACATCATAAACTCATCACTTTAAAACTCATTTGTTTAATCACAAAACTCATCACTTTAAAACTCATTTTTTTCATTATAAAACAACCACATCAAGGCTAAACCCATCTCTCGGGAATACCTCGATTCATTAAATCACATCTCTTTTAAAAACATAAATCGGGACTTACCCCTCCACTGGGTTTGTCCTGGTCTATCCAGACCGTATGATATCATGTGAGGCATGTAGGTTACTGTATGAAAATCGAGGACTATGGCCATACTTTGTCCCTGTGATCCCAGGATACACGGATCCCGGTATGCGGGGTATCACAACTGCAACGGGAGGTGGGGTCAAGTCCTACCCGCCAGAATATCAAGTAACATCGTAGAGTCATCATAACTGCACGGTACAGCGTACTCCGTGTGACATACATGGTACATCGTACTCCGTGGACCCATATCATAGTCTGGGGGTGCCTGCCGTAGGTCTTATCTACCCCAATACTATGTCGATAACCAACCCATGTCTCAAAGTATACGTGCGAGCATCTCAACTCTCTGTGACACACAATCTACAGGAGGCTTCCGCACGACTATATGCATGTCAACTCACGTCTAGTGCGAGCGAAGCTCCAGCACCACGCTATGCATATCATGATATCTAAAATCTCGTGTGAGCAAAGCTCCAGCACGGTTTTGTGCACACACAAATTTCTCGTACGAGCAATGCTCCAGTACGGCTTTTCATGAGAAATAAATCAGTAAACTTGAGTGCGAGAAAGACTCTAACACTCTTTTTACTCGTGTAAATACGATAGGTGGACCAATCTTGATAAAACATCTTTTAAAATAGAAACGGGTACAAACCGGTACCCTTTCGTATAATTCATTAAGTCAACAGCCAACCTATGTGTAAATTTGCTTAAACCAAAGTAAGATAGTCATATAAAATATCAAAACATGAAAATCATGCAATTTATCTGCCTTACTACCTTTTTTGTAAATTTTACTCTCAGGGGCAAAATCGTCTTTTTCTTTATTCAGCTAAGCCCTGTTTTTCGTAAAATTATCATTTCGTTTTTAAATACTTTAAATAATTCTAGACCCTGTAATTCCCCTCAAAATTACGTATAGGTATCTCTATGCACCTACAAAATTCCCTTACCTTATTTTCCTGTCGAGTCTGACCTTTCCACTGATGTCACGTCGCGCAGTCCGATCTGCTCCCCCAATCAAACGCCCGGAACTGCGTATAATTATTCCTCAGGTCAGATATTATACAACTTAATTGTTTTTAATACTTTCTGGGTTTAATTTAAATCATTGGGCCCATTTACCCTTATTGGGCCCGATTGCACCTTAATGGGCCTTAATCGGCCTTAAGCCCGTTTTCCACTTAATTTTCACATTATCGAGGCCTATTGGGCTCATTGGGCCCACCAACAATTTATTGGGCCTCGTTCTAACTCTCGAATAGCTAAATTTATTATTTACGACAATTTATCTAAATTTTCAAAATTTAATCTATTTATGCGGTAATTAAATTTGAATCATGTATAACGATGCAAATTGTCGTAAATAAGGGTTACTTACCCGAGATTCCATGCTAGTCTGCCAATCGAGGCTGTCTCGAGCTCTCGTTGGATGCCAATTGTCGAGCTACACAATTTCATAATTTTCAGGTAAGTTTTCCAGTCGATTATTTATCAGATTAAATATTTCAAAATTTAAATCAGTCAATTCGACCGCCTATCGACTTACCCGAAGCTTGATTGCATCACTGAAATTTTCCCCAATTTTTCCTCTTTTTCTCTTTCCCTTTTTTTTCTTCCTTTTTCCTTCTCTTGTTGGCTGAACCGGTTCAGTCCGGTTCAGACCGGTTCGGACCGTCGGTTCATCCCGGTTCACTCCGGTTTGCTTCGGTTCACAGCCTTGTCGGTCGGTTCTCCATCGGCTTCCACCGCCAATGGCTCCGTTGGGTTGTCCGCAGCTCGAATCTGGCCTCGGCTTCACCCAAGACCGCCGGAAGGTCGTCGGTCCGGCTGTTCTCCTCTTCGTCGTCGGTACCCATTTCTCTTTTCGCCGTTTTTGGCGTTTGCCGGTAGTTTCGTTGGTCGTGGCCGCCACCAACAAGCTCACCTGCGCCTGGGGAACGTTCGGTGGTGGTCGATCGGGCCTGAATTGGCGCCGATCGCCGACGATTCTTCTTTTTCCTCTCGGTTTCTCCGTTTCGCCGTTCCTCGTCGTTTTCGTCGCCGTTCGTGACTCCACTAGGCCGGTGGTGGTCCGGGCCTCGTCGAGTTTCCTTCACCTGGGCTCCGGTGCAGTCCATGTGGTCGCCTGCTTCCGTTTTGGCAGAATGGCGATTTTCGCGATTCTGCGTTTCCTGTTTTCCTTTTTTTTCAATTTATTAATTTATTTTTATATATTTATTTATTTATTTTTATTATTTATTTATATTATATTTTAATATTAAAATATATTAAAAATACCCAAAATATCTCTTAAAATATCCTTAAATTTATTATTTAATTCTAAATTAATTAATTTAATTTAATTTATTTATTATATTTTAACCCTTTTTCGGGTATAATTTCTTCGTATTTTTGGGATATTGTCCCGAATGACTTTTCGATATATTTTTAGATTATTTTCGGGATTATTTTTCCAAATTAAAAATTTCGATTAATCCCTATTAATTCCAATAAATTGATATCTTGATCAATTTAACCAAAAATAAATTTATTTCGCCTTTATTGACCAAGATTTCTCAAATCCATATTTTTTAATTAATTTTTCTCATCGAACTTATTCATACTTTCGGTCTTTTGACCGTTTTGCCCTTGCACGTGTTCGGGAATTCCATTTTAGTCCTTTTCCATTTTTAATTTCGTGTTTTAACTAAAATCAGGTCTTACAAAAAAGAAAAAGAGAAAAAATTGGGAAAAAATCTCAGTGATGCAATCGAGCTACGGGTAAGTCGGTAAGCGGTCGAACTTGACCGATTTAAATTTTGGAATTTTTAGTTTGCTTAATATTCGACTGAAAAAGTTACCCGAAATATATGTAATTGTGTAGCTCGACAATTGACGCCCAACGAGAGCTCGAGTCAACTTCGATTTACGTACTATCATGGAATCTAGGGTAAGTAACCCTTATTTATGACAATTGGCATAGTTATGTGTGTTAGAAATTTACCGCATAAATTACGAATTAATTTCGTATAAAATGAATTCAATTTTGAAATTAAGATAAATTGTCGTAAATAATTAATTACACTATCCGAGAGTTTAGAACGAGGCCCAATAAATACTGATGGGCCCAATGAGCCTAATAGGCCTCAATAATGTGAATAGTAAGTGAAAATCGGCTTAAGATCGATTAAAGCCCATTAAAGTGCAAACGGGCCTAATAGGGGTAAACGAGCCCAATGATTTAAATTAAGACCAGCAAAAGTGAAATATGAATTAATATGTTTGGATTTAACCCGATAAATGATTATCTGCAGCTCTGGAGAACATATTGGGAGCAAAACGGATTGGGTGATTGGTAGTGTTGGGAAAAGTCAGACTGTACAGAAAAATGAGGTAAGGGAATTTTTTGGACTGCTAGAGGTAGCTTAACGCAATTTCAACTTCATTTGCAATCTCTTAAATGATCTAAAGGGTCTAAATTTCAGATAAAATTTTTAATGCCCGGATAGGCAAATGACCAAAATACCCTTGTGAAGGGTAAAATTTCCAAAATTAGGAAAAGTTTGGAGGAGCAAGAACAAGAGGTTCTTGCTTGTTTTTGAGGTGGTTTGACACATGCATGGGTAGGCTGGCTAACTTTTAAATAAAATGCACAACATTGCATAACTTTAATCAATGTTGATTTTCTTTGAAATTGATTTGAGCAATGTAGCTGCCTACATGATTTTATGAATAGGTGACGTGCTAGAGCTCAGCTCTCACGAGTTTTGATTTGTGTGATGCATGCATTAGTGTTGAAGCAATGGCTCGCACTAGAGTTTTACATGCATTGGTGCTGGAGTCTAACTCGCACCAGATTTTCATATGATTTTCGTGGCAGGGTGTGAGAGTTTAACTCGTACCAGATTTTCATTTGATTTTATGACAGAGTGCTGGAGCCTAGCTCGCACTAGTTTACATGATTTTGATAGAGTGCTGGAGCTTAGATCGCACTAATCTTATGAGATTTTATGAAATGTGTGCTAGAGCTTGGCTCGCAAGAGATTTTCCTTGATTTTTTGAAAGTGCTAGAGCATCGGTCGCACTAGTTTTATGAGAACATGCGATGAGTCGTGCTTAGAGCGTCGGGTAAACTGTGTCACATCGATTAAATAGGCTCGCACGTGCGTTTTGAGACAGGGCATGAGTATGGATATGAGATATGGGTCTATGGAGTATGTTGTACCGTGCAAGTAGCATGGAGTACGCTGTACCGTGCTGAGATTGATTATGTGGCATCTTCGGATGCGTGGCATCTTTGGATGCGAGTGATCGAACAGGGCCAACGGGATAGACTGAACCACCTCCCGGGGTAGTCTCCGATCGTGGTGAGACCCCGCAAACTAGGATCTGTGTAACAGTGGAATCACGAGGACATATGGCCATAGTCCTAGTTATTTGCCCAAGATATATATATATATATATTTATATATATATATATATATCTATTGCCTAGTCTCACATGTTGATGTTTTTGAGAAACACGCTTTGTGAATTTTTTGTGTGAGTCTGGATCACCCGAGGGAGGGGTTGGATCTTGACTGAGAAGTGATATTGATGAGATGAAACTGGGTTTCAAACTAAATTTGCATGATGTTATTTCCATGCTATTTAAACCCATGAATGATGTAAACTGGCTTTACATGACATTCATTGTATTGCATGTCACTATTGCTTTGAAAAAGCATTTGATTTCATGGTTTTGTGTGAGTCAGGAACACCCGAGGGAGGGGTTGAGTCCTGGCTTTGTTGTGAAATTTTAACAAGAATGAAATGATTTAAATGGATTTACATGTTGAGTTTTCCATGCTCTTTGAAATCCATATTTGAACTTATTTTACATGACATCATGAATTGTCGCATCTATTTTGAAATGTGTGGAGAAAGGGTGGTTTATGCATGACACTACGTTCATGTAGGTAGTATGGTTACTTATTTATTCGTAAGATTGCCTTACTGAGCTTGATGTGCTCACCCCTTTCATTTTCCTACACAGATTACCTCCAGTAAACTTTGAGGCGACTGAGTACTGTATTCCTGATATCTGCTGCTGCCCATCATTTTAAGGTATATACACTTGTATATATTGTATCTAAATAAGAATAGCACAGTAACATGTTTGTAAGTAACTTTTGGGGATGTATAGATCCTGTAAACACTTGTAAATGAATGGGAAAGAATTAATGAAAAACTCATGTGTTTACCTTTCCTTTAATAAGGAATTAAGGCATATAGTGGATGAATGGTGGGACTGGCATTGACCCACAGCCCAATTGTTAGTGGAGTGTGGTCACGATCAGAGGATAGGTAAGTATAAAAGAAAAACGAAAAATTTACTCTAATTTTTGTAGTTTTGGGTTGTGACACGATTCTATAAGAGTAGGAATCCTCCATTCTTTACCGCTACTAGATGTTCAAATTCATCTTGCTTTTGTTACATCCGATGATAGGTTTCCAGGTTCCAAATACTTCTCAATTCTATCTAGATAACCCTCAGATAGATCTGGTAATTCTAGATACGAAACGGTGATATGACATGACAATGACACAAATAGAATACACGAAAATGACACGTGTTAAAATTAAGTAAAAATTGCATATAAATATAGTCATCATCATCATCATCATCAGAGCCTTTATCATAATGCTGGGGTAGGCTATAAAAATAGTAAAAACTAAAAATTAGGCTTTTATTTATCGTATAAACACGAATTTTAATATGAAATTTTTGTATTTTACACAATAAGAACACAATTTTACATGACACGAACACAAATTGTCAAGTCTACTCCCAGATACCTTAAGCTAAGTCATCAAAATAGGAAATTGGTGCTTTTTTTTAACTCTTAATTATGGCAGCTTCATAATCTTTATGCCTCACCCACAAGTTCTCGAATCTAAAACCTTCAGATGATTTTGAAAATGACATCAAATGCTACCCAAGAGTCGAAAAAGAGAAAAAAAAAAATCCCCGCAAGAGCATCTATCACCTGATCATGAGAGTCTCTTAGAACTCTTGCACCAGAGTTGTCTCTTCTTAGAGCTACATCAGCTTGATGTAGCCACTTGGTGGTGTCTGCTGCATTAGTTAGTACTCAAGTAACATTTTTTGTCACACTTCGATAGCTTAGACCTGAAGATAATTCCAATACCAACCATCCTGAAAGTTGGCAAATGGTACTTTTTTCATGTCATTATATTTGAACAAGAGAAACATATAGGATCAACTAGGCACCATGACTAATGCCAACTACTAGTATTTATCAGTCAATTCATAGTTATGAGCAGAAGTAAAACACAAGGCATTTCGTAGTAACAATTGCAAACTTTATTTACCTCGGAGAAAATAACCAAAACCTTTAAATAATTTAGGAAAGGTGCTCAATTTCCAGAGAAAATAATTCTAGATGATGAATAATTATAGTGTAAATGGCAACTTAGGCCATTTAAATTTATAGATAAACCATCCCTCCTATCTTGTTCCTCAGCTTCCTTGTTAGCTGCCTGAATAAATTTGAACCAAAGAAATGCCCGCACATACAAAGTCAGATTAACAAAAAAATTGGTTAGATTGAGTTAATAATTTCAAGCTACATGTTCCACTAATACTTCATCGATCACCTTGAAAATTTGGTTTGTTTGTCACCAAAATCAATAAAAGGACTGTTGGGTTACAATATGAACATATTAGCCCATTGGATGCATATGAGTTGCAAGCATCGTGTTTCAATTCATTGTGTAAACTTTCTTCTAGTTATTTAGCATCAAAACATTTCATTCTTCCAAATTAAGTAAATTATTGGTATAAGAATAAAACAATTATAAATAAGACTTTATTACATTAGACTACGAAATATAATGAATTGGATTTGACTTGAAACTGTTGGGTGTTATTGAGCATTTTCACCCTAAAAACTAGTTCAAGATGTGAGGATTTCCCTCTTATTTATAAACACACATCTTGCCCCTTCCACAACAATATGGGAAATCCAATGATCTCTCCCTTCACACATCAAACCTCTGGAACAAAATATACAAGGTGTATCAATGGTAATTTTGTGGGTAAAGACATCCAAATGTGTGATCGACTGCCTAATGAGTGGATAATAGCCCATGTGGTGCATATGGTATAATTATATATATTATGGATGATAGTGAAGGCTAAGTAGCCTATGTGAATCTGTTGATGGTGATCAATTTAATTACACTGCGTTTATGCAGGATTAAGGTTTGAGATCACACTAGGCACACCTCGAAGTGTTAACCTAAGTATGCATTATGCATTTTGTTTAATCATGCATAACATGAGACTTATTTTAATGAGATCTATATGTTGAGATGATTTATCATATGTTGGTAGCAATGATTGTTGCTAATTTTATATGCCAGGATGAGATTTGCAAATATGTACCCCTATTGTTCTTAGCTTTTAACTATGCATTGCATGACTGATAATGCTTTTAATCGTTTGTTATTATAAAGGCCATTTTGTTAAAAGATTTTGTTTTAAGACTTATTGTACCCTAATAAAGTATGTCAGTATGATATTTTGTGCATGTTGAAATTGGACGGTTGCCTGTGTGGCTAGACCCTAATAAGTGCATGGTGATTCGGATGTGATTTCATTGTGGTAGAGTAATTTCTTTATGGTAAAGTTATTGGTCAACAAATACTCGTGACAAGTTACACTAGTGACCAGCTGATTAGTAGCACTAGAAAGGTTTATGATCATAAATAGTGTTCCCTTGTTGATGGGAGTTTGGACCATGGCTAACTACTATGGATATATTATGGTTATATTGCCTATTAGGGATTAATACATTGTCTCGATATTGAAATGCTTCAGTTTATGCATTTTTGTATGGTATCTTAGATTTGGTAGTTATTTTGGAAACATTGAACTTAAGTTTTTATTACTTATTGCATAATTGTTTTGTGTTTTGTAAATTGAGTTTATATGTGAGTTCTAAGTGTTCTTCGATAATTACATTCAAAATAGAGGTTTTGGAGTATTTGTTTTATGTATGGCATATGCATTCAGTTAGTTGAAATTACGTGTGTGTGGGAACTATAGGGGACCATAATAAGTAGGTGTTTGGGTTCGGGAAAATGAAGAGCTTCAAAGCTGTGAGACCCCATGTATGTATGACTTTGTTATATATTGATGGAATAATAAGACGGATGATTTTGATCATATATATATATGTGTGAATGAGATTGCAAAGAGAATGCATAAATACTCGTGAATACATGTAATGGCAAAATAAGGGCTGAAGTGGCCACAAACTAAACAAAAGGAGCTCAAGACATTCAGACTGAATATAAGGACTTAAAAACACGAAATGGTAATGCAATGACTATGAATTTTGTGTACCCTTTTTGATTCCAAGCAGTACACACAAGTTCCTTAACACAAGAATCATAAGAAATGAATCTTTCCAGGCTCTAAGTGTGAATAGAATGCAAAATGACGAGTGAAGCAATCAAAGGTAAGTTTTTCCTTTAAAATTCTGGAAAAACTGCAGTTGGGAACTTGCAGAGGAATGCTAGATCGATCTCTTATTCAAAGCAGATCGATCTCTCATTCAGGTAAATCAACCCCATGTGATTCTGTAAGGAATAGATCGATCACTTCCCTAGTGCAGATTGATCTCTCATTCAAGTAAATCAACCCCATGTGATTCTGTAAGGAACAGATCGATCACTTCCCTAGTGCAGATCGATCCCCATTTGAATCTGCTAAGAGCATATCGATCCTTTTACTAGAGCAGATTGATCTCATTGTACTCAAAATACAGAAACAAAGCATTCAGTAAAGGGGAGATCGATCCCTCATTTAAGCATATCGATCTCGGTATACTTCTTCCTAGTAAGGATTGATCTCATCCCAAAAAACAGATCGATCTCTAATGGGTTTTGGCTAGCAAAGATCGATCTCTTCCCATGAGCAGATCGATCCTACAGCCTACAGATTGAATGTCGAGAGAGTTTAAAGTAAGAGAAGATCAATCTCTTACCTTGGAGATCGATCTCATAATACGATTTCCATATAAAGGGGCGTCAGTCGAGCCTTCTTCCCCAGAAATCTCAAAACCCTCCATTTTAGCCAAAAACAACCTAGTTTTCTCACTCTAAGATATCCTTACCTTCCTACTAGATTTGAGGAAAAGTCATTTGAGCAAAGTTGTTCCTTGTAAGGAGGAGAACAACATAGTTTGGAATCAACATTCAAGTTGTTGGATTGAAGGAGCAAAGTCTTCCCTTAAGATTTGGCCAAGTGAGGAACTATAAGCTGAGTAAGTTTTCAATACACCAACTTTAAGTATGTTTATCTATGCATTGTTATAGGTTATTTGGTGTATGTGTTGTTGGTTGAAACTACCTAGAGTATGATGAATCCCCTATGACCTAAAAATAGGTTTAGTGTGAGAAAATGAACTAAGGTTGAATTTATTGATGAAATGATCATACTATGGTGATAGTGATGTCAAATGCATGATTTTGAGGTGATTTAGGGGAATCAACTAATAGGATTTGATAGAGTTATGAAATGTGCATAAGAGGGGTATGATGAAATGCCTTAATAAATGAGAGTGATGAACTTAAGGCATTTTAGGCTTAAGGCCAGCCTAATATGAATCATAAGACTTGATAAGTCCAATAAATTATCAAGAAATGAATAGAGCAATCAAAATAGACTTAAGAGAAAGTGAGTCCTTATGAGTGTTAATGAAAACAATAAGCCGAATTGACTATAGTAAACGCAAGAATTATATTACATTGGGTTAAATTGATGTGATGAGTAATTTCGTGCAGCCTTGGAGATTTCATTAGGAGCGAATCGGACTACGCAATCGAGCGGCTTTAAGGAAGTGGAATTTCTCGACGCAATTCCAGGTAAGATAATTTTGTAAGTATCTAAAGGTAGCTACATGTATTTTGAGGGTGTTTATAGGGCTTTATAATTGCTTGGTTATCTAGAAAAGAAATAATGATTTGTGCTAACGATTTCAAATATAGATGAAAATGAGGATTTTGTCTCGGAAGTAAATCTTACAAAAAGGGGTAGTAAGGCTAATAATTGCATGAATATCACGTTTTGATGTTTTTATGAAATACATTGCTTCGATTTAAGCAAAATTGATGGATAGGCTGGCTATTTAATTTTCATAATTTCATGAAATAGCAAGAGTCAGATGCTAACTTTGGTTTTGAGTGTGTTTGGTTGAAATAGAGCCGCCTATCAGATTTATAGGAGTTTATTCGAGTTGGAGCTTTGCTCGCACTGGTTTCGATATTTTTACATGCATTAAATGTGCTGGAGCTTAGCTCACACTATATTTTGAATTGAGATGCATGCAATCCGTACTGGAGCTTTTGCTCGTATGTGGGTTTACATTTATTTCTTATGCATATAACTGTACTGGAGCTATACTTGTACATGATTTGATCATTGTCTATTTTGCATAAAGTCATACTGCAGCGTTGTTCGTACGAGGATTTTACCAACTATGCATGAAATCGTATTAGAGCCTTTCTCACACTGGGTTTTTCACATTGTGATATGTAATGAGTCGTGCTGGATGCCTTGTGTAGACTGTGTGTCACACGAAAGAGATGCTCACACGAGCTGTGCTTGATGCCTCGTGTAGACTGATAGTCACACAGATGAGATGCTCGAACGTGCATTTGAGACTGAGTCGGTTATACATGGTATGGGGTAGTTAAGACCTATGACAGGCACCCCCAATCATGATATGGGTCCATGGAGTATGTTGTACCGTGTATATCACGTGGAGTACACTGTACTGTGTGGTTATGATATTGATTTAAAGTCTGGCGAGTAGGATTAACCCACCTCCCGTTACAACATGATACCCCGCACATCGGGATCCGTGCGGTTTGGGATGATAGTGACATAGTTGACCAACAGAGTCCTTGATTATATACAGTTACCACCTGTCTCACATGATATCACAGGGTTTTACATACGCTAATCATGCTTTGTGTTATCCAAAGTAGACTCGAGAGAGGGGTCGAACCTTGTAGGATGTTTTTAAAGGAATGATATATTGTTTGTGATGAGTTCTTCTAATGTTTGGACAAAGTGCTAAACCTTGAGGGAATGATTTATGATGAAATCTGTGATTTGAGATGAAAGTGATGAGTTTTATTATGATGAGCATGAGATGTTTTACATGATGATTTTCCATGTGTTATTATGCATAATTTCATATTTTCAGTACGTGATATATGTATATACATGTGGCATAGTTTTAATAGTACCTCATGCTCTGGATATAAATGACTTTTTATATCATGACATTATAAGCATGTAGATAGTGTACTTATCTGCCTACTTTCATTATTACCTTATTGAGCATGTGGTTGCTCATCCCTTCCATTTTCCCCCTCTACAGAATGCTCATGGTAGTCTAGTGAGTGGCTGAGGAGTTGCATCCTGATATCCGCTGCTCTCTATCACTATGAGGTATACACACTAGTATCTTTTTGTATCTAAACATGTAATAGCACAGTAATCATTTTGGAATGTAATATAGGGGATATAAATATTAATAGACACATACAAGTATCGAATTTCACTTATAAAGTATATGTGCTTTGCTTGGGAATAAATTATAAGATAGATGACATAGTAAGTGGTAAAGAGTGACTAGTGCTGACTCATAGCCCAACTGTTTAGTGGTGAGAATGTTCACGATCGAGAAAGGAAATGAAAAAGTGAAAATTTTGTAGTGATTTGAGGTAAAAATGGGTCATGACAGAGATTGGTATTTGAGCTGAGTTGACCTGATATGAGTCGGTATTTGTAAGTAGGAATGTCACATCCCCATATTACTGAGTTTTGTTTAGATATAATTGTGTATACCGAGATGGAATAAGACTAATAAATGGTTTGGATACAGGAAATTGGGCATTATGGCAGTTACCCGCCTGGTAGAGGGGCGAGTTCACGTGATATAGGCTGTAGGGGCAGGCTTGAGAGCCGTACGGAGCCACAGACTGATCAAGCTCCACAGGACCCTGTTGAGAGACCAAGGGATACTGCGGCATCGAAGTATTGAGAGCCTTGTGGAGATAGTCACGTAGGCGTTGGGGGCTAGTGATAGATGAGGTCCAGTCGGGCAGCCTACTGCTACTAAACAGATGGCTGCAGAGAGACCTCAGACTACAGAGACCGTTACGCCACCATCGGTTCAAGATACCGCTTCTCCTGTCGCTCCACAGCTGAGCGGTAGTGATCTAGGTTATGACTGTGAGTTGGATAGGTTACGACAGTTTCAGGAGTTGAAACGTCCAGTCTTTAGAAAAGTGAAGGACCCGGTTGTTACCGAGGATTGGGTATATGAGATGGAGAAATTGTACGGTTTCTTTAGGTGTACATCGATTGAGAGGGTTGCCTTTGTCGTATTTATGTTGAAGGGCGACGCAGAGCACTGGTGGAGATCCACAGTATCTATCCTGAGAGCCTGATACCCAGAGATTACATGGAACATATTTTTGAGGCTTTTAGGAGACAGTATATTTCGGCCACTGCACATCGAAAGTTACGAATGGAGTTTATGAATTTGGTTCAGAGGAACCGTTCCGTTGATGAGTATGAGTCGAGGTTTGTATCCTTGGGGAGGTATGACCCAGATACGTTGAGCAGTGAGACTATGAAGGTCCAGAAGTTCATGGATGGACTGAGACCAGCCATCAGATCTAGATTGGCTCCGTTTGACATCCTCACTTATAAGGAGGTAGTGCGCAGGGCACAGTTATATGAACAGGACTTTGAGCATAACGCCTCTGAATTTGGGAAGGTTAGTAGCAGGAGAGACAGAGATCGAAAGAGATCTGAAGGTGATAGGGACTTCAGGAGAGGAGGTCAAAGACTATTTAGGAAAAGACCTCGGATTGAAGAGATACAGGAGAGAATTGCTAGACCTCCTGTGTACCCGATTTTAGCTCCACCGAGGGGTATAGTCATTAGAGGACCATAGTCGACTACTAAGCAGTGTAGAAGATGTGATAGTTTTCATGGTACCAGGCCTTGTCCGATGACCCCTGAAGTGTTTACAGATGTGGGAAGCCAGGGCATATTGTGAGGTTTGTCCAGAGATGATTAAGACTGACCCACAAAAGGGCAAAGAGCCAAAGAGAGCTCCTCATAGCTGAGGAAAAAGGGAAACAGGTGGTTGGCAGAGGGCGAGTGCACGCATTGGATCAGGATACCGCGGACGCTTCAACAGATGTAATTAAAGGTACTATCCTAATTTTTAATTTGGAAGCATTTGTGTTATTTGATCCTGGTGCCACGCATTCCTTTATATCGCCTTCATTTGCATGCAAGTTGTCGAAGCATGTAACGCCTACATCATTAGATAGAAAATTGTTGATTTCAACACCTATGAATGATAGTCAGTTGACTGAGTATGTATATAGGGATTATAGGCTGAAAATAGAGGGAAAAGATATGACAGCCAATCTTATTCTATTAAATATGAGTGATTTTGATATGATTTTAGGAATGAACTGGTTGTTTGCGAACCATGCTGTTTTAGATTGCTATGCTAAAACAGTAATATTTTCAGGGATAGATAGCTTTATTGTAAGTTTTCCTGAAAGGTGTATTGTAAGTATTGCTGAGAAGGAATGAAGGAATATGATTATTGTAATAAGAAGAATATAATTTTAGTTCATCATATTTAAGAGATGAATTTGCTTATTAATCATGCATGTTAATATGATGACCTATGTTATTAACAGTGGAAAGGATAATTTGAAGGGTTCATTGTATACGTAGTGGACACATATAAGGCACGTCCGAAATTGAGAGACATTCTAGTGGTTGCAGAATTTCCTGATGTCTTCCCGGATGATTTACCAGGGTTACCACCCGACAGAGAGATGGAGTTTTGTATAGAGTTTGTACCTGGTACAGAGCCGATATCTAAACCACCGTACAAAATGGCTCCGATTGAGTTGGAGGAGTTAAAGAAACAGTTGTAGAAATTGCTAGAGAAGAGGTTTATTAGACTGAGCGTCTCACCTTGGGGAGCTCCGATTCGGTTTGTTAGGAAGAAGGATAGGAGCCTCCGACTATGCATAGATTACCTGTTGTTGAATAAGGCTACAATTAAGAACAGGTATCCCCTTTCACGCATTGATGATCTATTGGATCGGCTTCAAGGAGCATAGGTCTTTTCTAAGATAGATCTACGATCTGGGTACCATCAGTTAAGGATACGGAGCAGAGACGTACCCAAGACAGCATTTCATACCCGTTATGGCCACTGCGAGTTTTTGGTTATGCCATTCGGATTGACGAATGCCCTCACAGCATTTATGACTTTAATGAATGTTGTGTTTAAGCCATACCTGGACCAATTTTTAATTGTGTTTATTGATGATATATTGGTTTATTCCAAGTTCAAGGAAGATCATGAGCAGCATTTGAGGATAGCTTTGCAGACCCTCCGAGAGAAGGAATTATATGCGAAACTTAGTAAGTGTAACTCTTGGTTGGAGCAAATCTCATTTCTGGGCCATGTTGTATCGAGGGATGGGGTATCAGTAGATCCATCCAAGATTGAGGTAGTTATTCAGTAGGAACAGCCCAGGACAGTCATTAAGATCAGAAGTTTTCTGAGATTGGCAAGTTATTATCGGAGATTTGTAAAGGGTTTCTCCAGACTAGCTGCTCCTTTGACACGTCTCACGCAGAAGGATGTTGCGTTTATGTGGGACGAGGCATGTGAGAAGAGTTTTCAGGAGATTAAGTGTCGGTTAACCACTGCTCCAATTCTCAGCATTCCTACCAGCTCAGGAAGTTTCTCTATGTATACGGATGCATCACACTAGGGACTGGGCTGTGTACTTATGCAAAATGGCAAAGTAGTTGCCTATGGATCCAAGCAGTTAAAGGATCACGAGAGGAACTATTCGACTTACAATTTAGAGTTGATGGTCGTAGTGTTTGCGTTGAAGATATGGCGCCACTACCTCTATGGTGAGAAATTTTAGGTATTTACGGACCACAAGAGCCTTATGTATCTATTCTCACAGAAGGAGCTGAACATGAGACAGAGAAGATGGCTCGAAGTCCTAAAGGATTACGATTGTGAAATCCTGTACCACCCGGGTAAAGCGAATGTAGTTGTCGATGCCTTGAGCAGGAAGAACCTCGGGTTGGTGTCTTATATGATGGTTCAGGAACACGAGTTGCTAGAGCAATTCACGAATCTCAGTTTGGATGTAGCCTCACCTGATACCGAGAGACTTAATGTTGCAGCTAGTTTGAGATTGGAGCCATAGTTGATTAGTCATATTCGATAGGCTCAGTAGAGTGATCGACGATGTATTGATTGGTTGAGTCAGGTACAGATAGGTGTGGGCACTGACTTTGAGCTGAGTACAGATGGATTACTAGGGTTCAGGGGTAAAATATTGTTCCCGAGGATCCAGAGATCAGGAGATTGATTTTATCAAAGGCTTACTAGGTATACGATACATCCGGGGAGTACCAAGATGTATCAAAACCTTGGAAAGGTTTATTGGTAGTCTGGAATGAAGAGAGACATTATTGAGTATGTCGTTAGATGTCTCGTCTATTAGCAGGTGAAGGTAGAGCATCAGAAGCCTGCAGGGTTATTGCAGGCTCAACCGATATCGACATGGAAGTGGGAACACGTCACCATGGATTTTGTGATGGGTTTATCGAGAACCTGTAGAGTCATGATGCCATCTGGGTAATTGTTGACCAGTTGACTAAGTCAGCCCATTTCTTAGCTATGAGAGGTACCAATACTCTGAGTCAGTTGACGAACTTGTATGTTCAAGAGATAGTTCGGCTACATGGTGTTCCAGTGAGCATTGTTTCTAATTGGGATGCCCGCTTCACTTCCTACTTCTGCGAACACTTTCAGGAAGCGATGGGGACCTAGTCGAGTTTTATCACCGCTTTCTATCCTCAGACATATTGTCACTCAGAGAGGACTATACAGACTCTGGAGGACATGTTGAGAGTGTGTGTGCTGGATTTTAGAGGCTCATGGGACGATCATTTACCACTAGCCGAGTTCACCTATAATAACAGTTATCATGCGAGTATCGGGATGACATCATATGAGGCATTGTATGGTCGTAGATGTTGTTCCCCTATTGGATAGGAAGAGGTTGGTGATAGATAGATTTTCGCTCCCGATTTAGTGCAGCAAGCCTCTGAGGACGTCCAATTGATTTGTGAAAGGTTACAGATAGCTCAGAGCAGACAAAAGAGTTATGCTGACAGGAGACGAAGACCACTGAAGTTTATTATGGGTGAGTCGGTATTTTTTAGAGTTTCTCCCTCGAAGGGGATTATGAGATTTGGTAAGAAAGGGAAGTTGAGCCTCGGTATATCAAGCCATTTGAGATACTTGATAGAGTGGGAGATAAGGCTTACCGGCTAGCGCTGCCATCTAAACTAGCGGGCATTCATAACGTCTTCCACGTCTCTATGTTTCGGAAGTACCACCCGGATCTGGCACATGTGATAAGATATGAGCCATTAGAGCTCAATGAGAGAATGTTGTATGTTGAGAAGCCAGTTGATAAGTTGCATATTATACATATTAATTGTCATATTTTCCCATGATTTAAATTATTTTATATGCTTAATTTTTGGATTTGTCTTATATTTTCAATTTTGTATTGTGAATGAAGGAAAATGGACAAAATGGATTAAAAGCTGCAAATTCTGCTCAAGTCACAAAATCAGAAGAAATCTTTGAATTCAAGTCAAGATCTATCACTTGTAGCTGAAATTGACTAAAACAGTCTAAAGATGGCAAGAGGAAGATTTTAATTATTAAGGAAGAGATTTGTAATTACTGTCTTTGGCAAGTGGTGGAAAAAGGAAAGAAGTTTAATTGTAATCAAACTCAATCAGAGAACTTTCCTTTGGAAACAGATTCTGGGGTTAGGATATTTAGTATTTATAGGCTAAGAGTGGAAGAGGCTGGATATCTCATTCTGAATACTGAATCTTCATATATTTTTATTTTTCTTTTATGTTTTTCTCTGAACTTATGGCTTGCTAAGTTTTTAGTCTAGCCAAAGGATAATTAAAGTTTGGGTTCTTTAAGAATTGTGAGATCTAATTAGTTTTTATCTTGATCTTTTATATCTTTATTATTTATGTTTTCTGTTCTTATTTAAATTATTGTTTTGATTGATTGTGCAAAAAGGGCCCTTTGTTCAATTGTCAGGATAATATATCGCCAATTAGAAACCTGAATCCGTAATTGTTTAGGAATTCTAATATAAGTGGTAAATAACATAATTGATTTCAGACAGGATTTCGATTCTATGTTAAGAAGATATATAATCTAGCTTAAATGAACCTACATGTGTGTTTGTTAGTTAGAATTGGTAGTCTCTCTAGTTTTCAATGCTGTTGGTAAATTAAATCTTAAGATCGTATCTAAGGTTGTTTAACTGGCAAGAGAAATAATTAGAGATCGTATCCTGATTATCGAAGAATAAGGAGGGATAGGTTGTTAGGTCGTACCAATAACCATAACCAATTTGGTAAAGATTAAAAGAATTTATTTTTGCATCAATGATCAATTCCCTGAACCCATTCTAAAATTATTCCTTTGGTTGGATGTTCTCATTATATTGATTTTCTCCAATTATTTTTATATAGCGATTTTATTTGCCTAGATTTTAATTTAATTTAAATTTCATTTTCCCAAAATCCCCATTTTACTTTTTTATATATTGTAGAAAAATAAATCTTACCAATCTCTTGGGAAACGACCTTACTCATTTATACTACAGTTTAAATTTATTTTGAGTAGGAATTATTATTGTTGGTCTCGACAACCACCACCAGTTCGGATATTGGATAGGAAAGAGAAAGTGTTGAGATCGAAGACGATCCCCTTAGTGAAAGTTCTTTGGCAATATCACACTTTGGAGGAAGCTACATGGGAGTTAAAGAGTATGATGCAAGAGAAGTACCTGGAGTTGTTCTCAGACTAATTTGGTTCTAATTTGGAGGACTAAATTTCTTTAGAGGGGGAGATTTGTGAGACCCCATGTATGTATGACTTTGTTATATATTGATGAAATAATAAGACGAATGATTTTGATCATATATATATGTGTGAATGAGATTGTAAAGAGAATGCATGAATACTCGTGAATAAATGTAATGGAAAAATAAGGACTGAAGTGGCCACAGACTAAACAAAAGGAACTCAAGACATTCAGACTGAATATAAGGACTTAAAAGCATGAAATGGTAATGCAAAGACTATGAATTTTGTGTACCCTTTTTTATTTCAAGTAGTAAACACAAGTTTCTTAACACGAGAATCATAAGAAATGAATCTTTCCATGCTCTAAGTGTGAATAAGATGCAAAATGACTAGTGAAGCAATCAAATGCAAGCTTTTCCCTTAAAATTCTGAAAAAACTGTAGTTGGAAACCTACAGAGGAAGGCCAGATCGATCTCTTATTCAAAGCAGATCGATCTATCATTCAAGCAAATCGACCCCATGTGATTCTGTAAGGAACATATCGATCCCTTCCCTAGTGCAGATCGATCCCTATTTGAATCTGCTAAGAGCAGATCGATCCCTATTTGAATCTGCTAAGAGCAGATCAATCCTTTCACTAGATCATATCGATCTCATTATACTCAAAATGCATAAACAAAGCATTCAGTAAATGGGAGATCGATCCCTCATTTAAGCAGATTAATCTCGATATGCTTCTGCCTAGCAAGGATCGATCTCATCCCCAAAAATAGATCGATCTCTAAAGGATTCTGGCTAGCAAATATCAATCTCTTCCCATGAGCAGATCGATCCTACAGCCTACAGACTGAATGCCGAGAGAGTTCAAAGCAAGTGAAGATCGATCTCATAATGCGATTTCAATATAAAAGGGCGTTAGTCGAGCCTTCTTCCCCAGAAATCCCAAAACCCTCAATTTTAGCCAAAACAATCTAGTTTTCTCACTCTAGGATATCCTTACCTTCCTACCAGATTTGAGGAAAAGTCATTTGAGCAAAGGAGGAGAACAACATAGTTTGGAAACATTCAAGTTGTTGGATTGAAGGAGCAAAGTCTTCCCTTAAGATTTGGTCAAGTGAGGAAGTATAATCTAAGTAAGTTTTCAATACACCAACTTTAAGTATGTTTATCTATGCATTGTTATGGGTTATTTGGTGTATGTATTGTTGGTTGAAACTACCTAGAGTACGATGAATCCCCTATGACCTAAAAATGGTATATACGAAACCATACCCTTTCTACTGAGGGCATCTGCTACCATATTCGCCTTGCCCATATGGTACAAAATCTCGCAGTCATAATCCTTTAGGAGCTTTATCCTTCTCCGTTGTCTCTTATTCACCTCCTTCTAATCAAAAATATACTTGAGACTCTTATGGTCGGTGAAAATCTGAAAATTTTCACCATATAAGTAATGTCGCCATATCTTTAGTGCAAAAATTACTGCAGCTAACTCCAAGTCATGAGTGAGATAGTTATGCTCATGATCCTTTAGCTGGCGAGAACCATAAGCAACCACTCTACCATTCTGGATTAGCCCGTAACCCAAACCCTAGTAGGAGGCATCACTGTAAACTGTAAATCTTCCTGAACCACTCGGAATGGTTAAGACTGGTGCTGTGGTCAACCGGTGTTTGAGCTCTTGGAAGCTCCACTCACACTGATCAGACCACTCAGATGGGACATTCTTACGGGTCAATTTAGACAATGGAGCTGCAATCCGAGAAAATCCTTCGATAAACCTTCGGTAGTATCCTGCTAATCCCAGGAAACTTCGAACCTCTGTCACTGTCCTCGGTCTCTCCCATTTTAATACTGCATCCACTTTGGACAGATCCACAGACAACCTGTCTTTAGATACTATGTGTCCAAGGAAGGTAATCTATTCCAGCCAGAATGCACATTTACAGAATTTTTCATACAGTCTCTTTTCTTGAAGAGTCTGGAGCACAATCCTCAAATGCTGCTCGTGCGCCTCCTGAGACTTAGAATAAATTAGTATGTCATCAATGAACACAATCACAAACTTATCCAAATATTCTCGAAATACATCATTCATCAAATTCATAAAGGCAACAGGGGCGTTAGTTAGTCCAAAGGGCATCACCAAAAATTCATAGTGCTCATATCAGGTTTGAAAGGCTGTCTTCGATACATCAGCCTCTCTAATTCTTAACTGATGATAACTCGATCTTAGATCTATTTTGGAGAACACTGAGGCCCCTTTTAATTGATCGAATAAGTCATCTATCCTTGGTAGAGGATACTTATTCTTTATCGTTGCCTTATTCAACAGTCTATAATCAATACACAAGTGAAGACTATCATCTTTCTTTCTGACAAATAGTATCGAAGCACCCCATGAAGACACATTCGGCCTAATAAATCCCTTATCGAGCAATTCTTGTAACTGCTTTTTCAATTCCTCTAATTCGACCAATGTCATTCGATAAGGTGGCTTGGAAATAGGCTGAGTGTTGGGCATAAGATCAATTGTAAATTCAATTTCTCTCTTTGGTGGTAGCCCCGATAAATCTTTTGGAAAGACATCGAGAAACTCATATACAATCGAAACATCTTGAATACTTGGTGGTTCCCAACTATTGTCAGAAATAAAGGCAATATAGCCTTCATATGAATCATATTGTTAGTAACTTTTTAATTTAGTAACCAATAACTTCGTAAAATTTAACACTATGCATTTTATTTATTCTTAACAAAATATACTTCAAACTTTTCGGGTAAGGAGAAAGTCAGGGTCTTAGTGTAGAGTCTAAACTTACACGATTAGCAGCTAGCCAATCCATGCCCAAAATTACATCAAAACTCGACATATTCAATAAAATTAGATCTGCTAACAGCTTTCTGCCTCTTACCACAATTTCACAATTTTTACATATCATATCCGTTAATTGAGAGTCATACATAGGTGTATTGAAACGTAACATGGGATTTAAGGATTGAGGTTCTAAATGCAATTTACATGCAAATTGTCGGGAAATAAAAGAGTGTGTAGCACCTGAATCAAATAAAACATGTGCGTAGCAATTACAGACCATAAGCGTACTTCTGATAGTATCGGAGGAGATGTCAGCTGTCTCTCCATCTATCGCTCGCACATACCCTGTGCAATGGGCCTCTTACCCTTCTCTGCAGCTGTTGCTCTCCGCTGCGGGACCTGTCTCTGGGGAATCTGTTCTTGCCTCTCGGTTGTTTTAGTTGTTCCTGAGATTCATAAGGTCTCATTAATGGGCAATCCTTAATCATGTGCCCTGCCTCTCCACACCTGAAACAAACATTAGTAGTCCAACGACATTCACCAACATGTATCTTGCCACAGTTCTTGCACCGCGGCACTGCTGTCCCAGGGCTTCAAGTAGTGGCAGCACTACCCATGTGGATCTTGGGCTTCCCAGCCCCTGTCTGAGGCTCATCTGTTCTTTACCTCTTCGGTTGGCTCTTTCTCATATCAAATCAATATGCCTTTATCCCTTTTCCTTTATCTCGATCCTTGGCTTTGTACCCATTCTTAGCTCGGGTCACATCTAAGCCCCTTTCAACTTCTTGAGCCCGACCTAGAGCATCCTTAAAATCCTCAAATCGAAATCCCAATAATCTGTCCCGGATCCCTGATCTCAGACCTGCTAAGAATATCTCAATTCGGCACGCTGGATTCCTAAGGGTGTCAGGATCATATCTCAAAAGGGTAGTGAATCGACTTTCATACTGATCAATAGTCGAACTGCCCTGAGTCAGATTCAAAAATTCTGCTTGCATCTTCTTTTGTGCTATAAGCAAAATATACTGGGCCCTGAATGCATCTAAAAATGCCTCCCATGTAATTTCTGTTGGATTATCAGCTAAGGTTTTCTGTGTGGTCCGCCACCAAAATTTGGCCTCTTCCTTGAGCATATAGCTGGCCATAGTCACTTTTTCTTCGTCTGTGCAACCCAAATACTGAAATATCAAATCAATGTCTATTAACCATCCCTTAGCCTTAATCGGATCCTTTACCCCTGTAAATTTCGGGGACTCATTTTCAGAAATTCTCGCAGCCTCTGGGTGTCTCTAACATCTCTAGGCTGTGGAGCTACAGGCTGAGGCGCTGAGGCTGCTAGAGGATTCTGTGGCAGGGGAGGAGGAACCTGTGTTGGTGCAGGAGTGGTATCAGTACCAGGGGTGTTTGCCCCGAACTATTGGGCAATAAAGGCATTCAATGCATTTACTGTTTCCTCGAGCCTCTTTATTCTCTCAGTGGGGCTATCAGGTCGAGGGGGAGGTGGCAAAGCAGGTTGTGCCTGTCTCCTTGGACGGCCTCTCCTACCACTCATAATTTCAGTAATCGTTTACCTGCACGTACACCAAAGTTTTAGTCATGACTTAACAGATATACTTACTTTACAACCAGACAAGCATAGACAATTTGGGATGTAATCTGATTTTTCTATTTGACACTGACAGTACTAGACAACTTTTGCCCTGATACCAAGTAAACTGTTATGCCTCCAAAATGTAGAAAAACGAGTTAAATTTTTTTTTCTATCCTTAAGTTGTATTCCTATCAGTGCCAATTTCTTAATCTTTCGTTAATGTACCGAAACGCAGTTTATAATTGCAACCAGTTGATTTCGATTTCTTTCCTCTATCAGTACGTCTATTCTCATTCTCACACTTTACATATCCAGAACATACAGTAAGGTTTAAACTGCGTTACTATAACTTCAGTTACATTCATATTTCATATTTTACATCCCAAAATCATTATTACAACATTGTCTATGCTTTACAGGAAGTCTGGTAGATAAAGTAAAATATACCTTACTAGTACTGGAAATAGCCTGGAAAGGGCTGAGTCTGCCTGTCGATGACTATTGTACGACAGGTTGGGTGACAAATTACTTAAGATAATCTGTGAGGTAAAAATAAAGGGGTGAGCTCTTCAAGCCCAGTAAGACATGCATTTAAGGCAGTCTTAGCATTAAAACATGTAAATGCAAAATATTGTGATATAAGCTTTATAAAATATCATGTGCGTGAATATTAACCAAAACATATTTAGTTTCGAAAGACAAGTCAAAGTACTTGTGATAACATAACTGGTAGCATGTAATTTATAAATCATACATCTTATAAATCACATAGCATGTAAATCATGTAACAAATATCCCGTAGGAAATCATTCACATAGCATATATCACGTAGCTCATTTAAAGAGCAAATCAAGTCAAAGTACATAATATTTAAATCATAAAATTTAGTACTCTTTCATTCAAATAATGCTGATTCTTTTCATGGAGATTAGGCAGCATTTTCATTACGACAAGAGTCGTATTCATGTATGCATTTCACATAGGAAATTTGCATAGATGCTTCACTTATACTTAGTACCGATGACCATGGTAAGGGACTGTAGACTGGATCTGGGTCTTACAAAGGCCCTCGTCACTAAACATATATTTCCATTAACGGAGAGTGGCGTAAACATCGCACCGAGTGGTACAAATACCCGACGCAATTTAACATGCACCACAAGGGACTAAACGTACACCAGGTGGTATGAGGCATATTCCACGATGGTCCAGACCCCACATGGCAATTTAAGATAGCTCTCATAGCTTACATATAGCCTCAGTCTCAAAACATTTCTTTGAGATCATTTCTCAGGTCTGTTCTCCCGTAAACTCGTAGAAAATCATATATCGAGTCCGTACACCCGTAAATTCATAGAAATCATATTTTAATCATTTCTCGGGTCCGTTCACCCGTAAACTCGTAGAAAATCATATATCGGATCTGTACACCCGTAAATTCATAGAAATTATATTTTAATTATTTCTCGGGTTCGTTCACTCATAAACCCGTAGAAATCATATTTTTAATCAAAATTCGGGTCTTTTCACCCCGTAAACTTGCAGAAATCATATTTTTAATCATATTTCAGGTCCTTTCATCTGTAACTTGTAGAAATAATATTTTTCATTTTCACATAACAAATTTCATTTAAAAAAATTTCACATATATCAAAAGTATATTTTGGAGAGCTCGAAAAATAAGGCTTTTCTTTCGGGTTTCTCGATTTTCGAGTGCGTAATAACTTTTCTAAGTTCAAAATCATTATTCATAAAAACTAACATGCTCAACACATTTTTAAGCTAAAGTAAGGTATTTGAATACCAATACTACTTTAAATCACATCCCTTACCCTATAGATTGTAGGGCAGCGCAAACTTGCCAGGTCTCGAGATTTAAACTGCCCAAAATGATATCCATTCATCATATATTAATCAATTTCATCTTAACATACTCAATTTTGATTTATCTTCTCGAGGTTTGATCGATTTTGACTTTTTGGTCAACTTCTTCAGTTTTCTCGGTTTTACCAATTTAGTGCCGTTTTTGGAAAATTTTCGTTATTCTAATTTCTCATTTCATTACTTCATTAACCTTATGACTCATTCAAGTTCATGAATCATGCTAGTCACTTTGTCAAATTTTCAATTCTTTCATTTTTCGGTTTTACACTGAGTTAAGCTATAAATTGAGCTTTCTCGGTATAAATTTAACCGTTAATAACCTTAGATCCATCAAATTTTTCACATAAACACATCAACACCTTGCTTTACAGACCTCAAATCATTCATAGAAAAAAAATCATCCAAGTCCACTTAACTAAAAATCTTCCAACAACACCAAATAACAACATATATGAACTTTATCATCATCCATCAACTTTACCTCGAGTTTGACCATGGTTGACTATGTTTTTCTTCTTCCAAACTGATCCTCAACTGTAATTTAACATGTATAGAACTTATAATCATCAAAAACTACAAAAAAACTCTTCCAAAGAATAAAAAATTCTAAGTTTCTTCACTTACCAAAAACAGGGCAGATCTCTCTACTGTTTTTCTTTTGAGTTTTTCACCTAGCACATGAACTTAGTTGTAGCCAAATTTTTTAAATGTTATATAGTACTAGATGAGGAATATTTGATCCTTCTTTACCTACACCTGAATTTGGCCGAAAGGTGACCGAAAAAATCATGTACTAAGGGCTCAGAAGTACCATATGCGGCAGGAAAGGGAAGGGGATATCTCTTGGCCTAGAAGTCCTTTGGGGGTGAGTTTTATGCCCCCTGAAAGATCCATAAGTATAATTTCAGACTTGAAAAACTTGGCTCAAATTTATTACTCTATGGTCTTCAAATGTGACAAAAATGAGGGGTGGGTCGGCAGGCTGAAGGGGACAGATTTCTGTCATCTTCTAGAAGAATTCAAGAAAAATTATTCTAGTCCAATTTTCTCTAAATTTCCTCTTCTCAAGTGTTTTAATATGTCTCTAGGATGTTTCATAAAAATTTGGAGGTCACTTGTTTAAGAAAAATTACCCGATTGAGCCCATTTCGTGCGATTTGATCAATACCGAGCAAAATAGCTTAAAGTTTTCAATTTACCTTATCAATTAATTCGATCCCATAATCCTCTATATTTACACTTGATTTTGATTTCACAAGTAAATTTCATCTTATATTAATTTTCTATGGTCTCGAAATAATTTTTAAGAATTTCTAGAATTTATTTCGAATTTATTCTCTTTTCTAAGCCCATTTGCTCGGTTTAGCGCAAAACCCGAACCTTACTAATTTTTTCACTTTCAATCCCTTAGTTTTCATTTCTAAACATCATTTCATGTTCAAAAATGTAATTCTTAAGTAATTCTCGAGCTTAGAGCATTACCTCGATTTAAGTGCTAGCGGGCCCCACGTCACTAACCCGAGTGCTTCGGTGGTTTCGGGCCTGCACAATATTATTTCAAGTTCTCAATTACTTCTTAGTTTTCTAAATAAGAAATAAAATGGGAAAAATTTGGGTTTCACATTGCGAGAAGCCCATTTTTTAGTAGTACTTTTTTATCTTGATTTTTTATTTAAATTCTTTTAAATTCTTTTATTAATTTAATATAATTAGGAATGTCAAAGGGGTGGGTACCCACTAATTTTGAGGTACCCGATCCCGAACCTGATTAACAATCATAGAACCTGAACCCTATTAAAACCCGATTATTTTTTCAAGATACTACTCGAACTCTACCCGAATAAATTTTATATTACCCGTTAATTACTGTGAGACCCCATATATGTATAAGCACGACTTTGTATATATGTAAATAGTGATATT
Organism: Firmiana major; assembly: GCA_033439115.1. Classification (NCBI taxonomy): domain Eukaryota; kingdom Viridiplantae; phylum Streptophyta; class Magnoliopsida; order Malvales; family Malvaceae; genus Firmiana; species Firmiana major. The sequence continues at coordinate 77,626,758 of CM065898.1, read as the reverse complement.
CTTGTAATGTGAAGTGTAAATGATGTAAGTCCATAAGTTAATGTACACACTTGCAATAAGAGTTGTGATTATATAGACAAGTTACGTTATGTATGAATGTGAAGAAATGGACTTAAATATGTGAAGAATGTGAGAAAAATGGAATATGAGTAGTGTGGTAAATGGAATGAAGAGTTGCATGAGTATGCACTCCCATGTGGTTAATATTAAGTATCTTTGGTTATACAAAGATTCCACACAAGTTTCAATAGGTATAAGGTATAAATGGATGTCATTTTCAAGTCTCGAAGATGATTGGATGAGAAAATGACCATGGCAGCAAATTAAGGATGTTTTGGTATAAGTTTTTTATAGGAAACTGTAGTCAAATCTGGAAATTATGCAGGTCAAATCGATCTCATAGGATGAGAGATCGATCTGGATGAGCCAAATGCTTGTATTTGAGCAAAGGAATAGGGCAGATCGATCTCCAATGGGGCAAAATCGATCTCCTAAACATTCTGCAATGAAAAGATCGATCCTCAAGCATACAGATCGATCTCCTTAGCTCTCTATTTGGGAGCAGATCGATCTCAAGCTTCGACAGATCGATCTCATGCTTAAAATGTCGTGAAAAATAGGGATTTAAGGGGACCAGATCGATCTCCTCCTAGTGCAGATCGATCTCCTCAAGCTATTTCTATAAATGAGGGTTGAAAATATGAAAATTTCAGGAAAAACCATTTCCTTCCATTTTCAACCCAAAAACCTAACTTTCTCTCTCTAAAATCAGCCATTTCCAGTAAGATTTGAGGGCAGGCCATTAGACACTAAGTTGTTCATCTTGAGGAAGAGAACAACATAGTTGGAACCCAAAATCCCATTGTTGGTATTGAAGGAGAAAAGGGCATTGTCATTAGCAAGAAGAGAAATCAGATTTAGTAAGATTCTAACACTCCAAATATGGTACATTGTCTATTTAATTGATTTTGGAGTTGTTTGGCATGAGTATGGATGGTTAGAAACTATCTAAAATGCATTGGAATGATTATGACCTAGAAATGGTCTAGTGTGAGAAAGTGGAATGCATGGAGAATAATGAGAAATGGGATGTCTAGAGGTGACAATAGTGTTATGGGTATGATTTTAAGATGTTGTTGGTAAATAAATTGTAAGATTTACCTAAAAGGGGTAAAATGTGGATTAAGGCATTGGTAAAATGCATAAGTGAATTATATTGAATAGTGAGGTCAAATATGGGTTAAAAACATTAACTCAATTGATTTGGATGAACGAATCGCAGCTTCTGAGGATACGTCGGAGCGAGTTGAGCCAAGAGCGTGAGAAGCTACGAGGAAAAGAGTCACACGAAGTAAATCGAGGTAAGGGAATTATGTGGACCCTTAGAGATATCTGTGCGCAAGTTGGGCGCTTAAATACTTTGCTAGAATGCATGAGATGTTAGGAAATGATGTTGGGTGATTGAAGGGTAAAAGTTGGGAGTTTGATAAATTTGCATGAAAACAAAAGCATAATGCTTTGAAAATCATGTTTTATTGATTTTTAGCAAGTGATTAGTAGGTTGACTAGCATTTGAAATGAATTGCAAAAGAAATGAGTTGTTTTGGTTTGTTAACCACACTTTACAAAGAAATGAGCCACCTACATTGTTTTCGTGAGAATGAAAGCGTGCTAGAGTATGACTCGCACGAGATTTGACGTGTTTTATACACATGAGTGCTAGAGGTGCTAGTTTTCACATGGATTTCATATTGGTTTTGGCATTGTGCTTGGAGCTTAGCTCGCACTAGGTGTCCACCTTATTTGTTGTCGTGCTTGGAGCTTCGAGTAGACTGGGTGTCACATCGATTAAATAGGCTCGCACGTGCATTATTTTGACATGATTTATTAGCCGTGTTAGGAGCTTCGGGTAGACAAGAGGTCGTACCGATTAAATAGGCTCACATGTGCGTTTTGAGATGTGGCATGATATGATGTGTTGATTGGATCCATGGAGTACATTGTACCGTGCATGTAGCATGGAGTACGTTGTACCGTGTTGAGATGTGATGTGCCGTCTTCGGACGAGATCTACTATGGACCGGCGGGTAGGATTTGACCCACCTACCGTGTGGAAGCAGATAGTGGTGATATCCCGCACACCTGATCCGTGTAGCCAGTATCACAAGTTATGGCCATAGACCTTGAGGTTATTACCTATTATTGAATTGCCTATCTCACATGTCTATTGTTTTGAGAATAAATCCATGTTTGAAATGATTTGTGTGTCAGGATAGTCCGAGGGATGGACTGAGACCTGACAAGTGTTGAATTGTTTTGAGATATTGATTGTTAATGGTTTTTAAAGTGCACGGATGCATGATGTTTAATGCCATGCCTTATTGTGAAAATGCATGATGGTTAATGCCATGCTTATTTGAGAAAACGCATGATGGGTAATGCCATGCTTTATTGTGAATTATGCATGATGATTTATATCATGCTTTGTATTGAACTGTGCACTGGATTTTAATAGCATGAATGCTTTACATACCATTAACACAATCATACACTCATGTTTTGAGTTTAAATGATGAACTAAATGCTTTTGAGCATGGCATCACGATCACGTAGATAGTTCAGTATCTACCTGTTCGTATGATTGCCTTACTGAACATGTGGTTTGGTCACCCCCTTATTTTCCTCCTCTCTACAGAGATTTGAGTATAGAGTGAGCGTGACTGGAAGCTTGTCCTTTTTGGTAATCCGTTGCATCCCATCGCTAAAGGTATACACACTTGGATTATTTTGTATCTAAACTAGACATAGCACAGTAGCATTTTGTATGTAACTATTGGGGATGTAAAACAATGTAAACACATGTAACAACTCTGATATATATACATTTATACAAGTGTTTACTTATGAATAACATGCAAATTGAATTGGTATGGTGGAGTGAGTTAGACGTCGACACACAGCCCAACTATTGAGGAGAGTTGCTGTTCACGATTGAGGTAAGGTCGAATGATAAACGATGCACGAAAATGCAAAAAATTTATACTTATTTTGGTAAGTTGAGGGTCGTGACAATTACCCGAACCCGTTTAATTACCCGATTATTCAACCCATAATTCGACAACTAGTTTAGTAACCCGAACCCGAAACTGTTTAATTACTCGATTATTCAACCAATAATTTGACAACCCGTTTATTAACCCGAACCCTTGGAAAAAATCATCTAATTTTGTATAAATCAAAAATAAAAATTAAACAACAATAGATATATTCTATCATAATTAAACAAATTTTAATAATTCTAAAAACCACTTGAAACCATAGCAAATAAACAAATCATACAAACATATTTATGAAACTACAAACAAACATAATTTAAGTAAAAATTAAAAAAACATATTTGAAGTTTATTGGAATCATGATAAATCTTCATTCTCCATCATTATTAAAAATGTCACTTGAGTCCATAGTTGTAGATGCTCCTACAAATAAAATAAATAAAATATTATTGTCTTGAACTAAAATATAATAATAGTCTACTTTTGAAAAAGAAACAAATAAAATAAAAAGAGTTATAACAAATAAATTATTTACCTCCTACGTCACTCCTTAACCAATTTTGGCAACACATCAATGCCTCCAAAGTGTCCGGATTAAACCTACTTCGATGACTACTCACTACTCTCCCACTAGTGCTAAAAGCTTATTCGGATGCAACTGTTGAAACAGGAATAGCAAGAAAGTCCCTAGCAATCAATTGCAAAGTAGGATATTTTATCCCATTTGTCTTCCACCAATTAAGAATATCAAAGGATTGAGTCCATGGCAAAACTGGCTCTTCTAGATAGTGATATAATTCTGATTTCCCATTCACACTAGTAGCAGAAGAACTAAAAAATGCAACCAACTTTGTGAAATCTTCTCGTTGAGAAGTAGAGATAGTTGATGCTTGAACAAATGGTGATTTTAATGTTAAGTACACGAAGAAGCATGTAATTTTGGTCTAGAGGTTTTGTTCTGGTATACATTAAGCAATTCATAACAAGTTTTCTTAACTTGTTCGATCTCAAAGATTGCATCATCACCGAAAATGTCTGGAAAATAAAACTCAACCACTTTCATTTTATACCGAGGATCCAATACAACTGCCACAGCTAACACCACATGAATAACACTCCAATATTTGTCAAACTTCTCAAACATTTTCTTAGTCATTGCACTAATTACAACATCATCACTAGACATCCACTTCATTAGTGCATTTTGAAGTTGACAAATTTGAACAAAATAACAATTTGTAGTAGGATTCCTTGTCCCTGAAAATAATTCAGTGGCATTATAAAAGATTTCTAACTTTTCAGCAATAATTTCTGCCATCTGCCAATCATTCTCACTAGGCACTTTAGTATAAAGCTTATCCCTAAAAATCAACCTAGGAAAAATATCTTTGTATTCTATGGCAGTTTGAAGCATCAAGTAAGTCGAGTTCCACCTAGTTCTACAATCAAGGCTTAACTTTTTAGTGCATACAACTTTTGCTTGAAGTGCCACATCTTCAAATTTTTCCACTCAAGAAGGACTAGCAGACCAAAATGCCACACTATCACGTATTTTGTCAATTGCATGCTCTATTGTGGATAATCCATCTTTCACAACAAGATTCAAAATATGTGCATAACATCTCATGTGAAAGATTTTTCCATCAAGTAAAAGTTCAGAATACAACTTATCCGCTATAATAGAAATCATACCATCATTAGAACTACAATTATCCGCAGTGATAGTCGAAAGTTTGGTCTCTATATTCCATTCAGTCAACGCTGCCATCAATTTTTCAGTAAGAACCTCCTTGGTATAAGGAGTCGGTATATAAATAAACCTAAAAGTTTCAAAATAACATTAGTTAATTTGTTAACAATTTTTAAAAAAAATTAATGAATCATGTGCGTGTTAAATGGTTTAAAAGAGTTATTTACCTCAAAATACAACTTTGCAACACCCAAGAATCATCAATAAAATGAGCAGTAACAGACATGTAGCCTTTCTTTTGATTTGAAGTCCACATATCTGTTGTGATTGCTATTCGACTTTTTAGCTTCTCAAACACGCCCATTAGATTTGCCTTCTCTAATTAATGAATTTTGAGGATGTCTTCTTTAATCATATTGCGAGAAACCATCTTAAAAAGGGGTTGGAGGCTAGTAACAAATCTTCTTAATCCAACATGCTCTACAATAGAAATAGGAGACTCATGCAAGATTATAGCACGAGCCAACTCATTTCTTGAAACTTCTTGATCAAATGTAAAATTTCCAAAACGAACCTTCCCATCATTGTTCTGCTCCATGCTAATCATCTTTTGCTTTTTGAAGCATGTTTCAATGGTTGAATTTTTTTTCTTGAACAAGTGACTATGTGGTTTAGCAGGGCTTTTGTTCCATTATGGCTACCAGCCTTAGGAGCAGGGTTGCAATAGTTGCATATTGCCTTATCTTCTCCATTTATATATTTCTTTTCAAAGTGTTGCCAAGCCTCTGAAGTTACCTTGTGAGAACGTTTGGTTACTAGAGGTTTCGTTGAAGCAGATGTTGTTGAAGTTATATCAGGGGAACTATTTGAGGGCAAACTTGGAGCATTAATATTTGTGTTTCTCGAACTTAAACCCATAGTTGATGGAGCAGTGGCAGCTTTATCATTCTCATCAGTAATCTCAATATTTCCAGTAGTTGCCATTTTTCGAAAGATCTGTAAATAATATAAAAAAATCAAGCCGAGGGTAAGGATATTTGTAAAAATTATAAAAGGTTTGTATGACACAATAATACTACAATACAATATTTCATCAAGCCAGAATGAAAGTAAAAAATCAAACAGACAACGATTACGATAAAAATCCAGATCATCCCATGAACCAAAACTCAAATAGTAGTTTATAATGAACAAAACACAAAATTAGCAAACCTCCATAAATGACAAAGCATGGATGTTCAGTTCAACTTTCCACTTACCATAAGATAACATGGCTAAACATACTAATATTAACAATTACAACAAATTAATCCAAAGGAAAGATTAAAAAAAAAAAAGGGTAAAGAAGAAGGGTGATAAGATTGGTAACAACATCAATGAAACTATTCAAACAAGTATTAAGCAGAGCAACCAAAGGAATGTGCCTTCAAGGCCTAGTGTTTGGTGTTGCACATCTTAGTTTCTCATCAATTGTTATCTAGATGACTAGATTATTGTCAACATACTAAAATGCATTTGTCATGAGACAGGCCTATTTCCCACCAATATCTCAACCAAAAGGTTTACCTCTTAAAGTCCAGGATTCAAAAGGAAAGGAATGGATATTTCAATTCCGCTTCTAGCCTAACAATAATAGCAGAATGTATGTTTTAGTGGGGGTTACTCCTTGTATACAGAACATACTAACTACGTTTAATAAGATCATATCTATTAAAATCATATCTATGCCTAAAATGACAGAACTACACATTCTAAAAAAAATCATGCCAAATGATGAAAATAATGCATCATTGTTAATTAATGGTTTTTTCAAAAATCATGTCTATGCATCATTTTAAAAAATTCATGCCAAATGATGAAAATAAATCATGTCTATGTTCTTGTGATGAAGATTTCGTCAATTTGTGGCATCCTAAGCTTTCAGGTGTTCTAGCATAGTAAGAAGATGGTTGACACTGTCAAAGTCCATTATCTTGAGCTCACCAACAAATCAATAATGGTGTCAATTTCAAGCAACCATGATTGTGAGCACAATGGTAGGCTGCAAAATGTTCTGCAAATATCAGAACGAGAAAACAGTATAAATTACTTTTTAAAGTTATAATCCAACCAAGAATTGATCCAACCAAGAATTGAGCATTGACAGTTCCAGAAACTCTTTGAAATGAGAGTGAAGATTCTCTAAATCCGAGTCCCTAGATATTCCCATAGCATACTTGAACATAATGTAAGGTATGCAAATATCAGAAAGATTAGAGATTAGAGTAGCTAGAAATGATGGTTATACGGTGTCTATGATTCGAAATGCTCAAGTGAAGGAATACATAAGGAATCATGTTTTGCAAGAACTAATTAACTAGAATCATATGCAATAAATTCAATCACAAAGTTTGAATATCATGGAAATAGTTTATTAAATCTGCAGGATAATCTACAAGGCAGTTGAGAAGAATGTATAAAAAATGAATCGGCACCATTGAAAAGAATTGTTAGAAATCGCTTCTGTAAAGAATATCTCGATTTACAACCCTAATGTCAAGGAATGTCAAATATATAATAAACAGAGGAGTTACTTTAAAAAAAATTATAGAAAATAAAAATGACAGAGGAGAAGCAAACAGAGGGCAAAAAGAGGAAGAGAGGAGATCTGACTCGACCCCGTTTCTCATCGAAAAATAGAGAAGAATTAGAGAGAGAAAGTTAGACAACCAATGACCAAATCTTTAACAGCTTTATAGAAATTCATCTGGGAGATTACAGACCTTGGCTTAGCCGAAATTGGTGCAGGAATCGATAATGGTGCAGCAGTGCAAACTGCTAAGTCCTGGCCGAGAATAATGAAGATTGGAATGTGAAGATGAGGAGCTTGGCTGCTACTGCTGCTGCTGTCGGCACCGAGTGTCGTGCCCTCTTCTGCTTGTTGCCCTTGTGTTACTTGTCAAAGCCAAAAGGTTGATATGCTCAAAAATCAAAATGCGATAGGTTAAGGGAAGACTAGATGCTCACCTGAGAACAACAACGCCTGAGGAGAGAGATGCCGGTGCCGGTGAGGAGAACAGAGATAAGCTTGCTCTGTTTGGATTTGGGGAAAATGTGGCTCAGGTAGTCGGGTTGCAGGAGGAGGACTGAATACTAATTAAGGGTTAGACAAAATTTTTATCAACGGGTGAGGAAAAAACCTAGACACATGAGGAAAAAAAACAAACTGAAAGTTAATCGGGTTCGGGTACCTGAAGGTTACTACCCGAATCCTAACTGAACCCGTCATGGGTAATAAAATTGCTACCCTAACCCGATTAAAACTCGTTTATCGGGTACCCGAACCATACTTAAACGAGGCGGATAGTCCCAGGTACCCGATTAATCAGTACCCGTTTACATCCTTAAATATAATAACTAAATTTATTATTTTAAAAATTAATAAAAATAGATAAAAATTAAATATTATATATAAATAATAAATTTTATTTTTTCAAAAATCACTTTAATAATTTTAATTATATATAAATAATAAATTTTAATAATTTATTAATTTCATTGGAAATTAATTTTATGCAAATTTTAATTTAATATTTTTAGTAGTCAGTTTTTCTTTTGGGGGTTAAATTAGGACCATCCTAAAACGTAGATTTTTAGGCACCAATAAAATAATCTCACATCATATTATTTGAAATAGACGTAATTAATATCATAAACTCATTCTCATCAAATAATTATTATTAACTCAATTAACTTATTTAACTCACATTAATTATTATTATCAAAATGAATAATTGACTTATAAAAAATACGTAATAAAAATTTAATATTATCTTGAAAAATATAAAAGATAAAAAAAAAAAGAAAAAGAAACAAACAATCTCAATAAAAACAATTATATTTTCAATCCAATTAAAATGAAAACTTTTCAAGAAACCGTGGAAAAAAAACTATAAAAAAGAAGAGATAAAAATTTTGATAAAAAATTTATTAGAAAAAGTGATAAAATATTTTTTTAAAATATCAAATTGAAATAATTTAATTAATATTTGAGAGTGTATAGCATTAATAATATGTTTCTTAAAAAATAATTATATGTTAATTTTTATTGATACCTAAAATCTAACATTTTATGATCATCCTAATATAATTTAAACTTTTTTTTATTACATTTGACTTTACTATCATTGTTATTTTTACATACAAATACATATTCTACTTTTAATTTTAATCTCAACATTATAGTCTCCCATCTCATTATTTTTATCAAAGTACCTAAACTCAATCTTATCATGAATTTAAATTAGTCCAGAATCAATGAAAGATTAGTACTATTAAAAAATAGGTATAACTGAAAAGTCATGAGTTATGAATAACGATGAATTTATGTAGAAATTGGTGCATTTTTAAAGTATAAGACTATTAAGTCAAACCATAATGGCAGATAAAAAATGACAGTGGCAGGCTGGTCAAGAGCAACTCCTAAGAAGCGTTATGCGTGTGAACCTTATGGACCCAAACAAACAAACCATCTAAATTTCCTTTACCCTCCTCTTTTAGGTAATAGGTCTACTTAAATACTAGAGTTTGGACTGCTGGAAATTTTCCAGTGGTTTGTCTTTGGTAATTGTCAACAGTCAATTCATGTGTTTAATTTGGCTACCGGCTTGCATTTTCAACTTGCAAGCGTCTATGTCAAATCATCAACTAAGCTACAAGGTTAAACTTAGTAATTTTAGGTACTATTAGTATCATAACATGAAAAGGGCATAAATAAAAAATTAAAAAGGTAGTATAAGTTAAAATTAAATAAAAATTGTATATAAATACAATAAAAATTAAAAATTAAATTTCATATTTTCTATGTCAACACAACATTTTTATATTTTATATGATACGAACATGAATTATAATGTTTAATTTAAATGTTCATTTAGATTGAAAGGAAGCTCAATTCCATGTGATTGGATTACCTTTTGTAGTTCAATCGCACAGATGGAGATGGTATTTGGACACCATCTCTGTCAGACCCGTGTTTTTGATTATGTATGTAGCTTGTTCCTTATGATTCCTATGTGTATGAACACTTTATTTTCATAGTTGAATCATAAGAAGAGTATTTACTATCATGCAATTGACAATTAAAGAATACAAATGCATGTAAGCTACATAACAGTCAAATAAGGGCTATAAGAGCCATAAGCTAAACCAAATGGAATTGAATTATTCTGATTGAAGATGAGAACTTATCAAGAGAAAATATAGAGAATTTATGAAGGAAAGTAGGGTTAAATTGGTTCCAAACAAGTGCAGGGGTAAAATGGTCAAAAGATCGAAAGCCGGTATAAATTCAATAAGAAAATTTCATTAAAAATATGGAATTGAGAAATCTTGATCAATAACGAGGAAAATAATGAATTTCGAGTCCAATTGATCAAGATATGAATTTATTGGAATTAATCGAAATTTTCACCTCGAAAAATTATCCTGAAAATATTGAAAAAATATACCGAAAAGACAAAATAATACTGATAAATTCATTTATTGATTAAATGAATAAAATATGATTTTTTGAAAGATATTTTGGATTTTTAATGTATTTTAAATGATTAAAATAATAATAAAATAATTTTTTAAAAAAAGAGGAAAATCTGGTTCGAAGAGAGAGAAAACAATAGAAAAACGAAACTGAAGAAGAAAACAGGGAAGCCGAACACGTGACTGAACCCCGACGAACCATCGACGATCGACGAGGCCAGGTGAGGGCCGGAGAAGGAAGAGGAGCTTCAGGAGAACCTGCTAGCACCGGCAACGCGCCGTATCAACGTCGGAGTTTGGCGAACAGAGGAGGAAAAGTCGACGGGAAAAAGGGGCTCGATTTCGACGATCCACGACAGCTGGGTGTGATCGGAGGGTACCGGTGTGATCGAGAGGACGAGCCGATTCTTTTGTTACTGGTAGCGGTCGACGAAATGGTCGGAAACAACCGGCGACAGTGAGGGCCCCGAAACGGCACCGTAGCCAAAAAGAAAAAGGAAAAAGAAAAAGGAAAATGAAAAAGAAAAGAAAAAGAAAAAGGAAAAAAGGAAAAAAAGGAGAGAAAAATCCCCGGGAATACCTCAGATTACGGGTAAGACGATACGCGGTCAGATTGACCGAATTGACTTTCGGGAAAGTTAATTTAAATTGTATTTGATCGAAAATTAACCTGGAATTTAATATAAAAATTGTGCAGTTTGATGATAACTTCCAAACGTGAGCCGATTGAACTCTGATTTGCACACCATCGCATAATTTCGGGTAAGTGAAGCTCATTTATGATAATAGTATGATTTTTGTGCAAATGGAATTTAGTTTGCGGATTTCGGATTAATTTCTGCATAAAATAAATTATATCCGGATTTTTGAAGTTACTGTCGTAAATGATATGTGGGTTATCTAAAGAGTTTGAAACAAAGCCCAATGGGTATTGATAGGCCCAATGAGCTAATAGACCCTGATGAAGGGAATTAATAAATGAAAACGGGCTTAAGACAGAGTTAGGCCCAATTAAAGTGTTTAAGGCTCGATAACTGTAAACGAGCCCATTAAGAGATATTAACTGTATTAAATGTGTAATACAGTAGAAAAAGTATAATTAACCCAGTGAATGGTTATATACAGCTCCGGAGTTGTATTGAGAGTTGACTGGACTACGAGATTTGAGCAGCACATAGGAAGTGAGGTCACACGACGTGATCCGAGGTAAGAGACTTTTGCGAGTAGTTAGAGATATCTGTGCGTATTTTCGTATGCTTTTACATTCACTGAAATTGTCTGAGGGTCAGAGAAAATCAATAATATTTATAAGGACTTGATATGGGTAAGTTACGATTTTACCCATAGTTAGGAAAAAAGTCAACTTTTGAGAAAAGTTGTAAAAAGCATGAAAACAGTGTTTTTGAGTGTTTTTACTTCTGTGTAGTAGAAGAGTAGGTAGATGGGCTAATATTTTAAGGTTGATGTAAACTAAGCACACTTTATAGTGCTGATTTTAACGTTTTAAAACATCCCTATTTTTAAAGAGCCATCTACCGAACTATGTGAAAATATTCGTGCTTGAACATAGCTCGCACTTGATTTTAGATGTTTTTCACATACATTAGTGCTAGAGTGAGACTCGCACTATATTTATCTGACATGCATGATAGAGTACTGGAGCATTACTCGTACTCAGTTTTATGTGATTTATGCATGATGGAGTGCTGGAGCGATAACTCGTACTCGAGTTTTACATGAGAACTATGCATGACCTAGTGCTGGAGGTTACTCGCACTAATATTTGATGTTTTGACGTGCATTACACAGTGTTTGAGTGGAGTGTTGACTGCGAGTCACACTCAAGACACGCACTGTGGTTTTTACGTGATATATAGACATGTTAGAAAAACCATGATGATTTCCTCATGTAGACTGAGTGTCACACTGGAGAGGTTCACACATGGATTTAGAGACGTGGCATTGATTATTTCGTGGTATGAGGGTTAAGACCTATGGCAAGCAGCCCGACCATGAGGCAGGGTCGACAGGTGTATGTTGTACCGTGCGAGGGGCATGGGGTACATTATACCATGTGTTGTTGTGGAGTTGTAGATGAGAGTTGTTGATAGCTGGTGGTTGTGATGGACTGACCCCCCTCCCGTTACGGCGGTGATAACCCGCACTCTGAGTTCTGTGTTGCCTGGGATTTCACATATTAGGATATGGCCATAGTCCAGGAGATATTGCATTTAGCCACTGAGTCTTGCATGATATATCACATGTATTTATGATACGGGTAGACCTGAGAGATGGGTTGGAACCCGGTTGTTGTGTTGTGTTGTGAAATGCCATATTTACTGTGTTTTGAATGTAAATGGCATATTTTATATAAAGCCATTCCAAATTGATAAATATGCACTGTTTTGCATGAATGCCTCTATTTGATAACTCTGTTTGAGTTTAGTACATGAGATTTTAAATCTGTACTATTATTATATATATTTTGAAACATGCTTTTGAATTGAGAGAAGGCAAGGCAAAGCACTATTTTCAGTAGATAGTATGGATTTCTACTTGCTTGCCTGATTTCCTTACTGAGCCAGATAGCTCACTCCTTTCATTTTCCCTCCTCTCTACAGATCATCGTTAGTAGATTGAGTCACCTGAGGTATAGCATTCCTTTCGACCATTGCCATTCCGCATCTAGCGAAAGGTATACACGACGCGTACTCTTTTGTATCTGAACAATGTATAAACATAATGATGTACACATTTTAATATTGGGGATGTAATTATAATAAAGTACGTGAATTTACTTATAAGAAATTACTTATAAGAAATAAATATGTATAATGATATGCATGTATGACATAAATAAGAATGGTAAGGTATGTATGGATGAGAAGACTAATGCCTAATCACAGCCCAACTGTCGAGAAGAGAAAGGTAAGTAAAAAGCGAAAAATTTATTGTGATTTTTGGTAAGTCATGGAATGAGGTCGTGACAATCTCTCTAGCGTGATCAATGTTTATCCATCGTGCCAGAATCATGTTTTTACATCGGACCCTTAAAGGCAATTTCTACCATCCAGTCGTAGTATTTATTTCTAATTTTATCCTTATTGTATTTTTTTCTTTCTTCCCTCTTGAAATTTCTTTTTTTTTCTTTTCATTTTGATTTTTTTTTTAATTTAAGAAAGTTGAAATAATTTTGTTGATTTAATATAATAAATAATAATATTATTATATAAAAAATTAAGAGACTCAACCAATCTCAAAGTCTCTTTACCGGATAGCCATAGTTGAACTTGAGGAATTGAAGAAGCAGTTGCAAGACTTGCTAGACAAAGGGTTCATTAGGCCAAGTGTATCCCCGTGGGGAGCTCCAATATTATTTGTACGACAGAAGGATGGTAGTCTTAGGTTATGTAGAGACTACAGGCTGCTGAACAAAGCCACAATTAAGAACAAGTATCCCTTGCCTAGAATAGATGATCTATTTAACCAGCTAAGAGGGGCTACGGTGTTCTCGAAGATTGACCTAAGATTGGGCTATCACCAATTGAGGATTAGGAAGGAGGATGTTTCGAAGACGGCCTTCAAAACGAGATATGGCCACTATGAGTTCCGTGTGATGCCCTTTGGTCTAACTAATGCCCCAGATGCATTCATGAGCTTGATGAATGAGGTGTTCTGAGAGTATTTAGATCTGTTCGTCATTGTTTTCATCGACGATATTCTGATCTACTCAAAGTCCCGAGAGGAGCACGAGCAGCATTTGAGAGTAGTGCTCCGAACTCTCAGAGAGAAGCAGTTGTATGGGAAGTTGGATAAGTGTGAGTTCTAGTTGGAGTAGATAGCATTTCTGGGCCATGTTATTTCTCAAGACGGGGTGTCGGTGGATCCGTCTAAGGTTGAGGGAGTACTCAATTGGGAGAGATCGAAAACTGTTATAGAAATTCGGAGTTTTTTGGGACTAGCTGGATACTACAGGAGGTTTGTAGAAGGTTTCTCTAAGATTGTCGCCCCACTGACTAAGCTGATACGCAAGGATGTTCTATTCGAGTGGACTAATCAGTGTGAGCAGAGTTTTGAAGAACTCAAGAAGAGGTTGACTACAGCCCCAGTCTTAACCATTCCTAGTGGGTCTGGAGGCTATGCAGTATACAGTGATGCATCATACCAGGGCTTGGGGTGTGTACTTATGCAACATGGAAGAGTGGTTGCTTATGGTTCTCAACAGCTTAAGAACCATGAAAGGAATTACCCCACCCATGACTTGGAGTTAGCTGCGGTTGTTTTTACTTTGAAGATATGGCGGCATTATCTGTATGGAGAGAGATTTCAGATTTTTACTGACCACAAGAGCTTAAAGTATATATTTGATCAGAATGAGCTAAATATGAGATAGAGACGGTGGATAGAGCTCCTCAAGGATTATGATTGCGAGATTTTGTATCACCCTAGCAAGGCAAACGTAGTGGCAGATGCTTTAAGCAGGAAAGGTGTCACGACCCAATTCCATTCTCTTTAACCGAGAAACACTGAAAATTTTTCGCGTTTTACCGTTACCTTACCCGATCGTGAACTAACTTACCACCACACTGTTGGGCTGTGAGTCAATAATAAACACCACATCTCATTCATTCTCAGTTAACTAAAACGATGTCATACATTTGCATTTAGTCATGTACTTATACAAAAGCATGTTTTACTGACATCTACATCCCCCATAATTACTACTCAAAAGAATACTGTGCTTTTACATTGTTTAGATACAAAAAGAATCACTGTGTATATACCTCTAAGCGATGGAGATGCAGCGGAGTCTAAAATACCACGCCTCAGTCCTCACTGGGCTACTATGCACGCTCTGTAGGGGGAAAATAGAGAGGGATGAGCAACCACACGCTCAGTAAGGCAATAATGCAAGCATGGTAGATAACTACTCTATCTACATGCTGATAGTGTTATGCATAAATCATTTATAGTAAGAGCATGAGGAAGTAAAACTATGCCATATGAGTATACATATATATTATGTATCAAAATCATATACATTGGCATATAAAACATGGTAACACATCATGTGTAAATCATCTCATGCTCAATCTCATTTAAATTCATAAAAAGGGCAATTCATTAAAAAACCTCCTTTTTAAACCCACATCATAAATCTCTTTCTCAACACATAAATACCACCAAATCAATTCACAATCACAACCACATTTTCATTTCACAATTCACATATGTGTATAAAAACTAGGTCACTATATCAAAGTGCCTATGTGGACCAACTACATCATAAATCATCCCAGACCACATGCATCCAGGTGTGCGGGGTATCATGCTGGCACGAAGATGGATTATCTCTCGCCAGACTTTCTCATCAAATAACCATCACGCGGTACATCGTACTCCATGTGATATACACGGTACAGCGTACTCTGCGAACTCATATTGTGATTGGGGGTGCCATTCCTAGGTCTTACCTGCCCCATACCAAGAGTTTTCCATATCTGTGAAGGAGAGCCTCCCTGCCGAATAGAGCCTCCCTGCCTAACAGAGCCTCCCTGCCTCCTCGGGCTTAAGGATGTTAGCTTAAGGATGTAGGGCTTAAGGATCCTTTCGTAAGAGAGCCTCCCCACCAAACAGAGCCTCCCCGCCTCTTTGGGCTTAAGGATGTAGGGCTTAAGGATCTTACCATACCCATGTAGGAGAGCCTTCCTGCCTAACAGAGCCTCCCCGCCCCTCCAGGGCTTAAGGATGTTGGCTTAAGGATCCCACCGTAAGAAAGCCTCCCCACCGAACAGAGCCTCCCTGCCTAACAGAGCTTCCCTGCCTCCTCGGGCTTAAGGATGTTGGCTTAAGGATGTAAGGCTTAAGGATCTTACCAACTTTCACAACCTTATACGTATCACAATGTGCAAACTTGTGCGAGCAAAGCTCTAGCATGACTCATGCATCCTATCATAAAGAGACGCGTACGAGCATAGCTTTAGTACGGTTATACTCATAAGACAAACTACTCAAAAGCCACGTACGAGCAGAAGCTCCAGTACAGTTTATAAACATCATCATAGTTTCCAAATCAAGGTGCGAGCTAAGCTCCAGCACATTTCATACAAATGAAAACATCAATACCCGGTGCGAGCTAGGCTCTAGCACGGTTTAATTCACATAAACATGATAGGCGGCTCATAAGCTTTTAAAGCTATCTCAAAACATATTTGGCACTTCACATGTGCTACACACATCAAACCACAATAGCCAACCTATTTATCAATTCGTTTAAAACCAAACACATGTTTTGTGAAAGCATTCAAAACACTTGATTTATGCAATTATTAGCCTTACTATCCCTTTTTATACATCCATGTAAACCAAATCATCCAATATCCAAAACTATTTTCGCATACCAAACAACCAATTTCTCAACGTTCATGCATTTCATAAACACCCTATAATCCCGTAAATTACGAGTAGCTACCTCTATATACTTACAGAATTCCCTTACCTGGAATCGCGATGCGTGATTCCACTTCCTTAAACTGCTTACTCGTACGGTTTGATTCGTCTTCAACGAACTCTTCGGGACTGCACACAATCATATTTCACATTATATTCGATCCATATAATGCAACCCTTGTGCTTGCTATAGTCAATTTAATCTATAGCCTCTATTAACGCTTATATGACCTCGTTTCATTACTTTACCCATAACTCAAGTCTATAGATCTTCTTAGGCCTATTAACTTATTCCAAATCGATATTAAATCGTCATTAAGGTCATAGTGTTCATATTTCATGAATTCCCTCACTATGGCATTTTATCAAGCATATACATACTCAATTTCACAATTTCACTTAAACCCATATTATAACTCCACATAACCATTCCAAATCACCCATATTACTCATTTAACAACTTATCATAACCCATAAACCACCAACTCCCCAAATCATACTTTCTCACACTAGAGGCATTCCATTTTCTAGGTTACATTTGTTTCTAACACAATCTATGTGTTTCCATCCATCCATACTCATGCCAAACAACTCCAAAATCAATTAAATAGACAATGTACTTGGATTGGAGTGTTAGAATCTTACCAAATATGATTTTTCTTCTTGTTCCAAATGTCAATGCCCTTATCTCCTTCAATACCCACAATGGGATTTTGGGTTCCAACTATGTTGTTCTCTTCCTCAAGATGAACAACTTAATGTCTAATGGTCTCCCTTCAATTCTTGCTGGAAATGACTGATTTTAGAGAGAGAAAGTTAGGTTTTTGGGTTAGAAATGGAAGATTGGTGTTTTTCCCGAAATTTTCAGATTTTCAGCCCTCCTTATATAGAAATAGCTTGAGGAGATCGATCTGGTCCAAGAGGAGATCGATCTGGTCCCCTTAAATTTCTCATTTTCATGAAATTTTAAGCATAAGATCGATCTGTCTAAGCATGAGATCGATCTGCTCCCAAACAAAGAGCTAAGGAGATCGATCTGGGTGCTTGAGGATCGATCTTTTCATCACAGAATGCTTAGGAGATCGATCTGGCACCATTGGAGATCGATCTGCTCTATTTCATTGCCCAAATAAGAGCATTCTGGCTCTTCCAGATCGATCTCTCAACCTATGAGATCGATCTGGCCTTCATACCTTCCAGATTTCTTACAGTTTCCTTGCTGCAACTCATACCAACACATCCTTGATCTATTTCTATGGCCATTTTCTCATCTATCCACCTTTATAACTTGAAAATGGCATCCATTCATACCTTATGCACATTGAAACTTGTGTGCATTCATTGTATGTCCAAAGGTATACTATATAGAACCCAATGGAAGCATTTATATTCATGCAACTTCCTTCTATTTACTACACTACTCATTTTGAGTTTCAATCACATCTATCACTTATAAGAACTCATTTCTTCATATAAATACTCAATGGAACTTGTATGTACGTTACAAATCATATTACACATACGTGCATTGAATCCATGGACTTACATCAATCATACTTTACATTACAAGTCCATTCATATTTATTGATCCAATTACACATATTACCATTATACATATACGGGTCTTACAAAGGGAATGATTTCTTTTATGATGGTTAGAGAATGGGAGTTACTAGAGCAGTTTGTCGAGCTTAGTGTTAGTGTGGAAACAACAGATGTTGGGTTCATAGCTAGTTTGCAGATTGAACCTAGTATACTTGATCAAATCAAAACTGGACAGAGGGGTGATCAGAAGTTATTGGATATGGTCAGTCAGGCAGGACAAGACGTACAGTCAGACTTTGTGGTCGGTGAGGATAGATTGATGAGATTTAGGGGCGGTATATGTGTCCCAAACGATGATGCCCTACGGCAAAGGATCTTAAAGGAGTCCCATTGTTCTCGGTACACCATGCACCTGGAAAGCACTAAGATGTACCGGGATTTACGGAGGGTGTATTGGTGGGTTGGTATGAAAAGAGATGTAGCTGAGCTTGTGGCCAAGTGTCTGATTTTCCAACAGATTAAGATCGAACACCAAAGACCAGCAGGACTACTTAAGTCTCTTCCAATGCCTACTTGGAAATGGGAGCATATTACTATGAATTTTATTATGGGGTTACCAAGGACCCGAAAAGGGCATGATACAATCTGGGTAATCGTAGACAGGTTGACAAAGAGTGCCCACTTCCTAGCCGTAAAAAATACAGACTTCTTGAGTGTTTTAGCAGAGTTGTATGTGAGAGAGATAGCTCGACTGCTGGGGCACCTGTGAGCATTACGTCGATAGAGATTCCCGATTCACTTCTAGATTTTGGGCTCATTTTCAAGAAGCCATGGGATTCAGCTTAACTTAAGCACAGCCTATCATCCTCAGACAGATGGTTAGTCCGAGAGGACCATTCAGACCTTAGAGGATATACTGAGGGCGTGCATTTTGGAGTTCAAGGGCTCATGGGATGATCACTTGACTCTTGTAGAGTTTGCTTATAACAACAGCTATCATGGTAGCATCGGGATGGCACCTTATAAGGCCTTGTATGGTAGGAGATGTAGGTCTCCAGTGGCTTGGGAAGAAGTGGGTGACAGAAGGATCTTGGCTCTTGAGTTGGTAGAACGGGCAGTAGAGGGTGTTCGGATAATCTGTGATAGACTTAAGACCGCACAAAGCAGACAGAAGAGTTATGCGGATAAGCGTAGACAACCACTTGAGTTTCAGATTGGGGACTCCGTGTTTCTTAAGGTATCTCCGAGCAAGGGTATCATGCGGTTTGGAAAGAAGGGGAAACTAAGTCCTCGCTTCATTGGTCCTTTTGAGATTCTAGAGAGAGTGGGAGACGTAGCCTACAGACTTGTCCTACCTCCGCAGCTCTCCGGGGTACATAATGTCTTCCACGTCTCGATGTTAAGGAAGTATAATCTGGATCCCTCACATATCATTGAGTATGAGCTTTTGAACAATCAAGAGGACATGAGCTACATTGAGCGACCTATTCGGATTTTGGACAGAAAGGAATAGGTATTTCGATCGAAGATGATTCCTCTGGTAAAGGTTCTCTGGCAACACCATTCAATTGAAGAAGCTACATGGGAGCTAGAGAGCCTCATGAGGGAGAAGTACCCTCATCTATTCTGAAGGGCCAAGATGAATTTAGAGGACTAAATTCTTTAAAGGTGGGGAGAATGTAAACACCGCAAATTTTTTGTATTTAAATTAAACAAAAAAATAAATATATAATAAATGGAAATATGTTATACGAAAATATGTGAATATATATATATATATATTTGTTAGGTTCAAAAAAAATGAAGGATAAAAATAATTACAATACAAAAATATATACATGTAATTGTCCAAGAATGAAAATATAATTAAAAATATATATATACATATAAATACAAATATAACATATATAATAAAAATATAAAATATATATATAAATATATATATATATAAATAAAATATATATATAATAAAAATGAAAAAAAAACTAAACAGAAAAGAAAAAAAAAAAAAGAGGATCGCGCAATGTCGCACGATCCTATTGAAAAGCCAAACCCCTCCCCCCCCCCCCCCCAATTCCTTCCTTCGATTGCCGACCGGAGCCCCTCCCGCCGTTCATCCCACTGCTGTCTACGCCCCCTTCACGCCGACAACCCATCCCGACCGGAACCCGCGTCCGCCCTCTTTCCTCATCGAAAACCCGAGAAACCCGAACCCCTTTTGAGTTGTGCTGCGAACCAGTCACTGGTGAAGACGCCGACCATTTCCCCCAGCTCGCGAGTCCGACGACAACGCGTCCTTTTCCCCCCTCACGTTTTTCCTCTTCCCTTGCCTAGAGCCGAAAACCGAAACAGAGGAGTTTTCCTCTGTTTCGCGTTCTGCAGCAAACAGAGAAGACTGACACTGGCCTTCCTCTGAACCCAAGCCCCCGACAGCTCCCCTAACCTATCCTACCCCGTCCGACCACCCTGTTCTGACGCTACAGTGTTCAAAAAAATAAATACAAAAAAATACCCAGTTGATATTCCCCATCCTTGTACCAGTTGATCCCTAGGTAAAAAACCCAAGCTTTATTTAGTTTAATGTATTTATAAATTGTATTATGAAAGCATGATGTTGTATGAATTAATTGAAATTTGATTTGTTGAAGAAATTAGGGACTAGGAATTAAATTGATAGATTTGGAGATTTTGAAAATTAAGCAAGAAATTAGACATTAGAAGTTAAATTATTATGAATTGAAATGAAGATTGAAGATGATAAAACTATATTCGGTTATTTTGTGGATGATAGATTTGGGTTATTTTGATGATGAAGAGGAAAGTAGAGAAAAGAAATTCTTATGTTTAAAACAAATCTTGAATCGACAAACCCAAGAATAAATGAAAAGTAGACAAAAAAATGGAATGATGAGCAGTAGGCAAATATGTATGTATATGTGATAATAAAAAAAATGGAAAACAATTATAATATATATATATATATATATTTATTTAGGTGCAGATACATGTGGGGGTATATAAGATGAATGTATGCTAGTATATGTATATTCAAAGAATGCATATATATGAGATAGGAAAACATGAAAACAAATAAAAGTATATATATATATATATATATATATATATATATATATATATATACATATAGGAGTGTATATATATATATATATATATGCATATATACATGTGGATGTATATAATAAAGGTATATGCTAATACTTGTAGGTACAAATATATAAATAGTAAAGAAATATATAAACGTGCGTGTTGGCTTAAGTATATACAATAATAAGTACATACGCAGTAGTGACGATAGGTTACAATTTTAACGCAATTCGGACAATTCGCATGAATAAGATGCTAAGTAAACGATTTTGGTGTAGGTGAATCGTAGAAAGAATTAAAGGAGGTACTAGGAGGCGTCGCTGTTCGAATTCGGGATATCCGATAAATCGAGGTAAGGGGTATTACTTAACTTAGTTCTGATATTGCATTCTTGTTTCACTGAGAAATGATTTTATGAAAGAGCATATGATTTGAAATGATTTATCAATGCGTCCATACTTGCGAAACTGTTTACAAAACATGATTTCGTTTTACAAAATGTTCGCTAGAACATCTATGTTTATGAAATAAACTTTAGAATTATGAAAATGAATGGGAGTTTTATGATGGCTTGAAAACTCATATTTACGCTTTGAAATGGAACTTTTGACGTTTTAAAAATTATTTACGAAAAGAGAAAAGATGTTTTGAGACTATAGGCTTCATGCATGGTTACTTCTCGTGGTGTTCCAGCTCCACCACTTGGGTGCCAATACGTAGGCCCCTTAAGCACTTGACTTAACCTGTGTGGAAGATATCGTGGTACTGGTGGTTTATAATGATATTTCGATAGTATCTCGTGCCCGCGCAGCACGCAATTATGTTTCCTACACGGAGAGTGCCACTGGTGCCCGTGTCCTAGCTAAGTGCTAGTGAATGTAAGTAAGATAGATACTACCCATACTTTATGAAAGGGCTGTACGACCCTAATCCAGTCTACAGCCCACTTACCATGGCCATAGGTATGATGACTCTCTACGGAGAATGACACGTATCGCATGACTTAGTTATAGCCTAGTCTCCTCGATTTTAATTATAAAATCGACTATGATGAGAGTTTATGAAATGATTATGAAACATGCATGAGATGTTTATGAAATGATTATGAAATATGCATGAGATGTTTATGAAATGATTATGAAATATTCTTGATATGTTTACGAAATGATTTATGAAATGTTCATGAAAATAGTTAAGCATGTTAATGGTTTTATTGACACGCATGCTTTATGACGTTTATGCATGAAATGAAAATTTTTGTATTTCATTAAGTTTCGTTCCATGAACAATTTCAAATACTTTTATATGTCAGAACTGTTTTAATAGTACTATCTTACTAGGCTTTTCCTTAAAAGCTCACCCCTCTACCTTCAGATAATTTGCAGTGAATCTATAGACGCTACCTGCCGCGTACAAGACGTAAGCTGGTGGGAAGAGCTACCCTAAGCTACCTTTATACACGCGAAAGGTATACATTTACATTCCTGTACCAGACATAATTGTACGCACAGACATATTTTGGAAATATTAGTTGGAATGTAATTTTGTAATGAACGATGTAAACATTACTACTTTGGGATAATGTTTTGAGATAATATTTTGAGATGACTAGTATTAAATTGAAATGGATGTATTTAGTGGTAAAGATGAATTTGGAAAGTATGCTTGGTAGTTATGGATATCTAGGATTGCCAAAAACAACTGATTTGCAGGTGGGTAGGCTCATATATAAGCCATTATGCTGCCGAAATTTCTATCGGCCATATAAGTTAAAATATGAAAATTAATTATAATTACGAGTAAAGTATTAGGAAAAGAGTTTTGACACTACACAGGAATACAACTTAAGTGAATAAGGGAAGAAGTGGGTAACTTAAATTCAAAAAAAAAAAATTTCCCCGATTTTCAAGGGTCAAGGGTCGTTATAATAGTGCAAGCACTCAAAACATGTTATTTATGCATATTCCAATCCGATCCTAACTTTTTCAAAATTTTCCTTATTATGGGCAAAACGGTAATTTTTCTATTTCGGGTCTCTACCGATATTTTTCATATTCAGAATTTATATATAATTTAATTATTTGAAAATCTACTCGAAAATACGTATAGCTATTCTCTAGCTACTCACAAAATTTCCTTACCTTGTAGATCTTGGGGCAGCATAAAATTGCCAATTCTCAAGATTACCTCGATTTACGTGTTGAATTCTCGAGTTGCCCAAAACAATACCAATTCATCATATTGATCAATTTCATCTTAACATATTAAATTTTGATTTATCTTCTCGAAGTTTGACCAATTTTGACTTTTCAGTCAACTTTTTCAATTTTCTTGTTTTATCGATTTAGTGTCGTTTTTGGCAAATTTCATTATTCTGATTTCTCATTTCATTATTTCATTAACCTTATGACTCATTCAAGTTCATAAATCATGCAAGTCACTTTGCCAAATTTTCAATTCTTTCATTTTTTGTTTTTACACTGAGTTAAGCTATAAATCGACTTTCTAGGTATAAATTTAACCGTTAACAACCTTAGATCCATCAAATTTTCACCATAAACACATCAAAACCTTGCTTTCCAGAACTCAAATCATCCATAGAAGTCAAATCATCCAATTCCACTTAACTAAAAACCTTTTAAAAACACCAAACAACAACATATGTGAACTTCATCATCATTCATCAACTTTACCTCGAGTTTGACCAAGGTTGACCATGTTTTTATTCTTCCAAACTGATCCTCAACTGAAATTTAACATGTAACTTAGAATCATTGAAAACTACAAGAAAATCCAACCAAAGAATAAAACATTCCAAGTTCTTCACTTACCAAAAACAGGGTAGATTTGTTCACTATTTTTATTTTGAGTTTTTCACCTAGCAAATGAACTTCTTTGAGGCTGAATTTTTTATATGTTATATATAACTGGAAGAGGAATATTTTATCCTTCTTGGCCGACACCTGAATCTGACAGGAAGGATGCCAAAACAATCGTACAAGGAGGGGCTAGAGGTATCGCCTGTGGCAACTTGGAGAGGTCAGATCTGTCTGCTGGAAATTCAAATGAGGTTGAACTTTGTGCCTACAGAAAGCTTATCAAGCTGAATTTATAAATGCAGAAGTTTGGATTTAATGAATTCCCCTAAATTCTCCAAATTTGACAAAATTGGAGAGTAGGTTGAAAATCTGAAGCAGGACAGATTTCTGTCCTGTTTTAGAAAATTCCAAAAAATCATTTTAGTCCAATTTTCTCCAAATTTCAACTTCTCAAGTGTTATAATATGTCCCTAGTATGTTTCATAAAAATTTGGGGGTCACTTGTTCGAGAAACATTTCCCGATTGAGCCCATTTTGCACAATTTGGTCAATACATAGCAAAATAACTTAAAGTTTTCCATTTACCTTAAAAATTAATTCGATCCCTGAAACCTCCATATTTTCACTTGATTTTGATTCTTCAAGTAAATTGTCATGCCCCGCTTTCGGGAACCCTTCTATCCATACATTCTCTACTACGGTTGGGCTGTGAGAAGATGCAATTACTAAAAATTTATTCATTTACAGCGAAATATTTAAAACTTTAATTCACACTCCCAGGTGTGTGTGTAAATACACAATATTAATTGTATAAATACTATGTACTTACATATCATCCCCATAATACTGTTTACAATTCCAAGATATAGCTGTGCGATACAATATATTAGATACAAAATACTCGTGTATACAAATCTTATACCTTTGCGGATTGTGGGAGCTGTTAAACACAAAAGATCTAGAGATCACCGCTCTCTTACTTCTCAGTACCTGGAGGGGGAAAATAGTGGGATGAGCAAACCACGGCTCAGTAAGGAAATGTATGCTAGCAGGTAGATATCGTACTACCTACATAGCCCATGCATGCATAAACCAAAACCATGTTTTCATTATAAATGGAAATATCATACGAACAATGCATTTAAACATATATTTCTCAATAGCATTTTCGTGTAAATCAAATGTCAAACTTCCATTTAAAACATGCTCATAAATAGTGCCCTCATGGCACGAATGTGAAATCAGAGATTTATTAAAACACGAAATCTCTTTCACTTCTCAAATCATTCTTTCTCGCAAGTCTCTTTCTTTTCTGAGATTGTCTCTGTTTCTCGATTCTCTGAGACAGGCATGGAATTTTAGGCAATCAAATATCCACGACTTATGGTCATAGTCAGTGATCCCGAGCCTCACTGATCAGGTGTGCATAGGGTATCACTTCGCCTAAAGGGGGATGGGTCAGTCCTACCCTCCGGCTCATCTCAATCCACCTCATCTCCTCGTATGCTCACGGTGAAGATACATCGTGTGTCATCTACGCGATACTCGTACTCACGTGCACCCAGCACGGTACATAGTATACCAACGGGTGACTACACTATTCTACGTACGACCGTGGACCCAAGTCCATACTCCAACTCCGATGGACTTTTTATCCTTAAACCATGTCTCATATACCAGGCGAGCAAGCAGCGTGACACACAGTCAACACAAAGCTCCAGCGCGGGACGATCTATCGTTAAGGCCCAGCCCGTTCAATTGGCCGTCGGCTGGTATCCCCTTGGGTCCCAGACCCCCAGGTTTACCTCAACTTAACAAAACAGGTGCGAGCAAAGTTCTTGCACTTTATCAAAACCCTCGTGCGAGTTAAAACTCCCGCACGGTACCTCAAGGCATTAAAACGGGTGTGAGCTAGCGCTTCAACACCAAATCTCATCTCAAAACTGATAGATGGCTATTTTCTCTTTTAAAACTCAAAACACATTTATTCATACAGCATGCCTCTTCATGCTAAAACATGTAAAATTAGCCAACCTATCATCAACATTTCTCAATCATCAATAACAATATAAAATTGAGAACATCATTGAAAACATGCATATCATGCTATTTCCTTACCCTATCCCATTTCTCAATACATATATACATCATAGTACTTTTCATACTTCCACATGATTTCATAAACTTATAATATCATACTAGTCCTAGCAATATATCTACGAAATTACTGTACTTACGTACGAACATCTCTATAGCTAACACACAGTCTCTTACCTCGTTTTACTTGTGTGCAACTATCCGCCTTTATGCTTCTCGCGTTCTCATCTCGACTTACTCCGACGTATCATCCGAAACTGAAATTCATCCATCAACATTTGAGTTAATGTTTCTAACTCTTATTCAACTAAGCATTTATCAAATGCCTTAATTACACATTTTTATCCTTTGTGGTAAACCTCACACTTTTATCCCAATATCAACATTTCCAAACCATTTCCACGACATACTCATCCACTCAAGATATCTCATTCATCATAAATACTCCCACACTCCACTTTCTCACACTTGACCATTTCTAGGTTATATTCATTTCATACCATTTTAGGTAGTTCTATCATGTCTATGCATACTAACCATTTCCCATATCAATATCCAAACCAATGTACTTGGGTATTTGCATTAGAAACTTACCTCATTGGATTTCCTCTTGCTCTAATTAGGATTGCCCTTTATTTCTTCAATCCGTCAAATGGGGAAATGCCTCTAGACTATGTTGTTCTTCTCTTTGATGTGAACAACTTTGTCTCTAATAGCCTTTCCTCAAATCTTACTGAAAATGGCTGGATTTAGGAGTCAGAAACTAGATTTCTTTGAGTTGAAGTGAAAAGGAAATGTTTGTCCCGAAATTCTGATGATCCAACTGCTCCCATTTATAGTTTTGACTTGATGAGATCGATCTTCCTTGGGTGGAGATCAATCTGTTCCTCTAAAATCCCTCTTTTCTAAGACGTTTTAAAGGTAGGAGATCGATCTGTCGAGACTGGAGATCGATCTGCTGCCAAACAGAAGCTTAAGGAGATCGATCTGGTCTTAGGGGAGATCGATCTGCTTCCAACCCGAGAGCTAAGGAGATCGATCTGCTTCCTTTAGAGATCAATCTGTTCCCTTCCATTTCTCACATAAGGGCATTCTGGCTCTCCCAGATCGATCTCTCATCCTATGAGATCGATCTGGCCTTCACAAATTCCAGATTTCTTGCAGTTTTTTCTGCAATAACCCTTACCAAACACCCTTAATTTGCTACCATGATCATTTCCTCATTCATTCATCTTTGAGACTTGAAAATGGGATTCATCCTCACTACATACACATTAAAACTTGTGTAGAATCTTTGTATGACCAAATATATACGATATTACTCGAATGGAAATATCCACTTATGTAAATCTTTCCTTCCATTTTACTATACCACTCATATTCCATTTCGATCACATTCTTCTCGTTTTAAGTTCATTTCTTCCTACTCATTCATAATGAAACTTGTACGTATAATCACAATTCTTACTACAAGTACGTACATAATCTTATAAACTTACATTGCATATACTTCACATTACAATACATCATCTTACTTATGGTTTTATTTACATTCCCATGTTCCTATATACATAGCTATACACATACGGGGTCTCACATTCTCCCCCACTTAAAGAATTTGGTCCTCCAAATTAGAACCAATTCAATCTGTGAATAACTCGGGATACTTTTCCCGCATCAAACTTTTCAGTTCCCATGTGGCCTCTTCCACAGTGTGATGTTGCCACAAAACCTTAACCAATGAAATCGTCTTGTTCCGCAACACCTTCTCTTTCCTGTCCAACACCCTGATCGGTCTCTCAACATACGACATATCTTTCTTGAGCTCCAACGGCTCATAACTAATTACATGTGTCGGATCCGGGTAATACTTCTAAAGCATAGAAACATGGAAGACATTGTGGACTTCTGCTAGCTCAGGTGGTAAGGCTAGCCTATATGCTCCTTCTCCCACTCTATCCAAAATCTCGAAGGGACCAATGTAACGAGGACTTAATTTTCCTTTCTTCCCAAACCTCATTATTCCCTTAGAAGGAGATACTTTCAAAAATACGGACTCGCCAACATCAAACTCAAGTGGTCTCCGTCTCCTGTCAGCGTAGCTCTTTTGTCGACTTTGAGCTGTTCGCAACCTCTCGCATATTATCTGAACATCCTCGGAGGCTTGCTTAACCAAATCGGGAGCGAGCAATTGTCTGTCACCAACTTCTTCCCAACCAATGGGCGATCGGCATCTACGACCGTATAGTGCCTCATAAGGGGCCATACCAATACTTGAGTGATGACTGTTATTGTAGGCGAACTCAATCAATGGCAAGTGATCGTCCCATGAGCCTCTAAAATCCAGCACACACGCTCTCAACATATCCTTCAGGGTCTGTATAGTCCTCTCTGACTGACCATCTGTCTGAGGATGAAAAGCGGTGCTAAAACTCAATTGGGTCCCCATCGCTTCCTGGAAATGTCCCCAAAAGTGGGAAGTGAAGCGGGCATCCCGATCAGAAACAACACTCACTGGGACTCCATGCAATCTCACTATTTCTCGCACATACAGGTTCGCCAGTGCACTCAATGTATTTGTAGATCTCATGGCTAAGAAATGTGCCGATTTCGTTAACCGATCTACTATCACCCATATCGCATCATGGTTCTTACGGGTTCTCGGTAACCCCATCACAAAATCCATGGTGACATGCTCCCACTTCCATGTTGGTATCGGTAGAGGTTATAATAATCCTCCTGGTTTCTGATGTTCGACTTTTACTTGCTGACAAATGAGACATCTAGTGACATACTCAGCTATGTCTCTCTTCATTCCAGACCACCAATATGCTTTTCGGAGATTTTGATACATCTTACTACTCCCCGGGTGTATCGTGTATCTCGACGAGTGTGCCTCTGATAAGATCAGCTTTCTCAGCTCTAAATCCTTAGGAACACATATTCTATCTCTAAACCTTAGTATTCCATCTGGACTCAAAATAAAATCAGTACCCTTCCCTTTCCGGATTTGGCTAATCATGACAATACACCATTGATCAATTTGCTGAGCTTGTCGGATTCTCTCAATCAACTCCGGTTCTAATCTCAAGCTAGCAATAATCCCATAGCTGCCAATCTCAGGTAGGGTCATATCCAGACTAAGGTTCGTGAATTGTTCCAACAACTCGTGCTCTCTAACCATCATATGAGATACCAACCCGAGACTCTTCCGACTCAATGCATTGGCAACCACATTTACCTTCCCCGGTTGGTATAAGATCTCACAATCATAGTCCTTGAGGAGTTCCAACCACCTCCTCTGTCTCATGTTTAACTCCTTTTGTGAGAATAGATATTTCAGACTCTTATGATCCGTAAAGATCTGAAATCTCTCACCATATAAGTAGTGGCGCCATATCTTCAGCGCAAACACTACGGCCGCTAACTCCAAATCGTGAGTGGGGTAGTTCTTCTCATGATCTTTCAACTGCCTAGATCCATAAGCTACTACCCTTCCATCTTGCATCAAAACACAGCCTAGTCCTTGATGCGAAGCATCTGTATACACCGAGTAATTCCCTGAACTGTTAGGGATGACAAGAACTGGCGCGGTAGTTAATCTGCGCTTAAGTTCCTGAAAACTCCTCTCACAAGCTTCATCCCATGAAAACTCCACACTCTTCCTTGTAAGACGTGTCAATGGAGCAGCTAATCTAGAGAAACCTTCTACAAATCTCCTGTAATAACCAGCCAAACCTAGAAAACTTCTGATCTCTGTGACTGTCCTAGGTTGTTCCCACTGAACAACTGCCTCAATCTTGGATGGATCTACTGACACCCCATCCTTCGATATAACATGGCCTAGAAAAGAAATCTGTTCTAGCCAAAAGTCACATTTGTTAAGCTTGGCATATAACCTTTTGTAAGACCCGAATTTAATTAATATACGAAAATTAAATAAGAAAAGATGGGGGACGTATGAAGGAAGTCGGGTTAAATTAATCCCGAATACGTGTAAGGGCAAAACGGTCAAAAGATCGAAAGCCGGAGTAAATTCGATGAGAAAAATTAATTAAAAATATGGATTTGAGAAATCTTGGTCAATAAAGATGAAATAAATTTATTTTGGGTTAAATTGATCAAGATATTAATTTATTGGAATTAATCGGGATTAATTGGAATTTTTAGTTCGGAAAAATAATCCCGAAAATAATCGAAAAATATACCGAAAAGTCACCCGGGACAATATCCTGAAAATACGGAGAAATTATACCCGAAAAAGAGGTTAAAATTTAATAAATAAATTAAATAAAAAATTAAATTAATTGAATAAGAATAAAATAATAATTTTAAGTGATATTTTGGGTATTTTAATGTATTTTAATGAATAGTAAAATAATTAAAATAAATAAAAATAATAATAATAAAAATGATAAAACAAAAAGAAAAAAAAAAAGAGAAGAGAGAGAAGAAACCATCGGGGAGAGAGAAAGAAGCAGAGAAGCCGAAAACGAAGCAAACGGAGGCAGAAGGCCCGACCACCGTCCGGCGGCCAACGGCCCGGCCAAGGGCCGGAAAAGAAAGAGGGGAGGTCGGTGATCTTAATGGCACCGGCGGTGCAGCCCACCGACGCCGGAGGAAGCCGATCGGAGGAGAGAAAAGCCGTGGGAAAGAGAGGGTCACCGGCGGCGAACCAGCCTGAACCAAGGCCCGATTTTGAGAGCCCAGGCGACGGCGGTGCTTTTGAGACCGGTGGCAGCCGACGAGACGGCCGGAATCGGCGGCGACGGCCAAGAGGGGAAAACGGGTCCGACGGCAGAGAGGGAGAAGTGCCGGACCGGCGGCGTTCCGGCGAGCTTGACCCAAACCGAGGCCAGAATCGTGATGCGGACGACCCAGCGGAGCGTTTGGCGGTGGAAGCCGGCAGAGAACCGGCCGGCAAGGTGGCGAACCGGCGGTGAACCGGTCGAACCGGGGTGAACCGGCGGTCTGAACCGGTCCGAACCGGACTGAACCGGTTCAGCCAAAAAGAGGGGAAAAAAGGGAGAAAAAGGGAAAAGGAAAAAGAGGAAAAAATTGGGGAAAATTCCGGTGATGCAATCGAGCTTCGGGTAAGTCGATAAGCGGTCAAATTGACCGATTTAAATTTGGAATATTTTATTTAATTAATTTTGGGCTGAGAACTTACCCGGAAAAATTATGGAATTGTGTAGCTCGACGATTGGCATCCACCGAGGGCTCGAGACAGCCTCGATTTGCGGACTAGCATGGAATCTCGGGTAAGTGACCCCTATTTACGACAATTTCCTCGTTATGCGTGATATTGATTAAATTTACGCATAAATTGAATTAATTTATGGAAATTTAGATTAATTGTCGTAAATATTAAATTTAGCTATTCGAGAATTAGAACGAGGCTCAATAAATTATTGATGGGCCCAATGAGCCCAATAGGCCTCGATAAAGAGAAAATTAAGTGGAAAACGGGCTTAAGGCCGATTAAGGCCCATTAAGGTGCAATCGGGCCCAATAGGGGTAAACGGGCCCAATGATTTAAATTAAGCCCAGAAAAGATTAAGTACAATTAAATCATAATATCTGACCTGAGGAATATTAATACGCAGTTCCGGGCATTGGATTGGAAACATATCGGACTGCGCGATGGGACTACATTGGAAAAGAGAAAGGTCAGACTCGACGAGAATCGAGGTAAGGGAATTCTGCGGACTGCTAGAGGTAACAGTACGCAATTTTAAATTCATATGCAGTCCTTTAAAATATCCTGAAGGGTCTAGAGGTCAAATAATAATTTTAGTGCCCCGAATGGGCAAATTACTAAAATACCCTTGTTAAGGGTAAAATTCTAAAAATCTAGGAAAAATTGGGAGGAGCAAGGACAAGAGGTTCCTGCTCGTTCTGGAGATATTTCAACGCATGCATGAGTAGGCTGGCTCGCCTTGAAAGAAAGTGCACCGCATTGCATACTTTCAACGTGAAATTGATTTGAAAACTGTTTTGAGTAAATAGAGCCGCCTACATGTTTTATTGACATATGACGTGCTAGAGCTCAGCTCGCACGGTAATTTCGATTTGTGTGATGCATACATTAGTGCTGGAGCGAGAGCTCGCACTAGAGTTTTACATGCATAGGTGCTAGAGTATAACTCGCACCAGATTTCACATGCTCTTTCGTGACACGGTGCTAGAGTCTGACTCGCACCATATTTTTACATGATTTTCGAGACAGAGTGCTGGAGTTTAACCCGCACCAGTATTTATAAAATTTTCATGTGATTTATAATATACAGAGTGCTGAGCTTAGCTCGCACTAGTTTTACCGGATTTGTGGAGTACCGCTGTCTGCCCTTGGAGTCAGCCAAAAGGCCCAACAGGCTCAAGAGACCTCTTAGGTGGGGTGAGAGTGAGGGATGAGGTTGGCGGCCTTGTGGGGATGTAAGCGGGCTCTGCCAGTTGACGTGTTTTGATGAGAGTGCTGAGCATCGCTCACACAGATTTTATGAGAACATGCGATGAGCCGTGCTTGGAGCATCGGGTAGACTGTGTGTCACCGATTTAATAGGCTCGCACGTGCGTTTTGAGACATGGCATGAGTATTGAGAAACAAACCTCTGTGGGAAGCAGGCCAATTGGGCCGGAGTACCTAGAGATATTACATGGGTTCATGGAGTACGATGTACCGTGCAAGTAGCATGGAGTACGATGTACCGTGTTGTATCTTCGGATACGGCATCTCCGGATGCAGCATCTTCGGATGCCGGGGATCGGATAAGACTGACGGGATGGACTGACCCACCTCCCGGGCGGTTCCCGATCATGGTGAGAACCCGCACACTAGGATCCGTGTAGCTGAGGAACTCACGAGGACAGATGTGGCGATAGTCCTAGTTATTTACCTATTTACAGACGTTGCCTAGTCTCGCATGTTGATGATTTCTATGATGATTTAAACTGGGTTTTAAAACTAAATTGCATGATGGTATTTCCATGCTTTTCAAAACCCACGTGTGATGTAAATGTTTTCATGATTTTGTGTGAGTCAGGATCACCCGCAGGAGGGGTCGAGTCCTGACTTTATTGTCAAAATCTTAATTGAGAAAGAAATGATTTATGATAATTGCATGTTGATTTTTCGTGCAAATGTATTTTACATATCATCATAATGCATAGCATTGTTTTAAAATGTGTGGAGAAAGGGTGGTTTATGCATGGCACTACGTTCATGTAGGTAGTATGGTTACCTACTTGTTCGTAGGATTGCCTTACTGAGCTTGATGTGCTCACCCCTTTCATTTTCTCCCACAGATGATCTCCAGTTGAAGTTGAGGCGACTCAGTACTGCATTCCGGATATCCGCTGCTGCCCATCAACATAAGGTATATACACTTGTACTTATTGTATCTACATAAGCATAGCACAGTAACATGATTGTAAGTAACTTTAGGGGATGTATAAATAATATAACAATTATAAATGACTGGAGAAGAAATAAGTACTAGGGTAGATGTATGGTGGGACTGGCATTGACGCACAGCCCAATTAGTAGTGGAGTGTTGGTCACGATTCGAGGACAGGTAAGAATTAAGTAAGAAAATAAACAAAAACGCGAAAAAATTCACTCTGATTTTTGGATAGTTGGGTCGTGACAATTATTTTGGTATCAGAGCGTAATTGGTCTGATGTGTGTCAGTGTCAGAAGTTAAGAAATTACATCCCCGTGTTACTGTGCTTAGTTAGATACAATAGTGTATATCGAGATGGGCTTGACTAAGAAATGGTTGAGAATGCAGGAATGCCTAATATGAGTCGCGCTAAATGAGATAGTGCACGAGGCAGAGGTCGTAGAGGTAGACCTGAGTCTGCTAAGTCGTGCTGAGTTTGGCTATGAAAATCAGTATGAGATTGAAATAGAGGCGAATGTTGAGCATGCCTCACAGAGTCCGACAGAGAGATCGGACAGTATTGAGACACGCTTCGCGAGATTGGAGCGGAGTGTGGAGATTATTTTGAGGAGCTAATTACTCAGATTATGTACGAGATCAGAGGGCGCAGCGGAGCATTGGTGAAAACCCGCTCGACCCATCTTAAGAGCTGATATGAGAAATGATTATGGATGTATTCCGGTGACAGGATATCCTGGACATGATTTAAAGGAAATTTTGGATTAAAGTCCTTGCTCTGACCCAGAGGATTTAATTTATTGACGAGTATGGAGACTCGATTATATTCTGGGCAGATATTACCTCGACACTATGAAAAGTGACAGTCGAGATGTCTAAAAGTTTATGGAAGGGCTCAGATTTTCAATTAGAGTCCGATTGGCCCGTGAGATATTACCTATACCGAGGCAGTGCACAGATTTACAGTTGGGTAAATAAGAACATGAATTGCACGCCTCTGAGACTTGGAAAGGTAGTGAGGGCCGAGATAGAGACAGAAAGAAAAGCGAGAAATGACAAGGATGTCAAAAATGGGAAAATTGGTAATTGGTAAAAGATCTGATGTAACGAGTTATGGGCTAAGATAATTGGTAAGGCCCTAGTGCATCTAATTTTGGGCACTCTTGTGGGCATTGTGATTGGAGGACCCCGACCTGCTACGAAGCAGAGTAGCAGTGTCATTACTGTGGAATGTGTGGTGGATACCACAGAAGGAGCGTCTATACCTACACGGTATTGATGAAAATGGTCGTTAAGTGTGGTATGATGGACCATTGATTTTGATTACACAGAGTTGGGCGAAATCGCCCCACAAAAAAGTAAAGAGACAGAGAAAAATTTCGTTGTTATAGCTGAAAACGAAAAGGGAGGCCATAGCCGAAGAGAAAAAAGGAAAGTAGGCTATTGGACGAAGGCGAGTGGATGTCTTGGACCAGGATGCTATTGATGTTTCATGGATGTGGTGTAAGATACCACACTTGTTATGAATAATAAAGTACATATGTTTATTGATCCTGGTGCCACATATTTATTCATACCGCCTTCATTCGCATATAAGTGAGTAAAAGGCATGAATGCCTACATCATTGGGCAATACTGATAAATGAGTACCCCAATAGAGGAGGATTAATTAACGGAATATGGATATTGAGATTTTCAGTCGAAAATAGGGGTGCAACAGTTAAAATTACAGGAGTAAAGGATGTACTCACAGAATGAATAAAGACAAGAGTTTCATTATAATTGATACGCAAAGGAGAAAATCTTCGAGATAAGATAGATCCTAAGTACAAGATGTATTGGAGTAGAGATATATGCTAGATAAGGAATACCTTTAATATGCGAAGTAATTGAGGTTAAACAATTAGTAGCGAATACAAATTATAACCAAGGACAAAGATGGGTATAACCATAACCGGTAGTTGTGGTTAAGTCTGAAGGCTAATAAAGGTATTTCAAAATACCTCCCCGCCTGAAGACTTGACAGCATCTAGATATATATATATATATATAATCTATAACGGGAAATCGATCATCGTAATAAATACCTTTAGCATTAGGTTACCTTACTAAGACGATAAGAACATTAAAATTCGACAAATTATAAAGGTTAACGTAGTAAAATTTGATAAGAGCCGTTAAGATAAGTAAAGGAAACGACGCAGGTTAGTACCTGAAAACGTAAGCGCTTTTGAAGGATTTTATACGCTTATGCGTAAATAAGTCAAGGATTAGATCGAGTTGTAATCATCATTATCGATGATATATTGGGTGTAGTTAAAGTCTAGGGCGAATTATAAGCAACAATTAGAAATGGCTTTTACAAATGGGTTGCTGCGAGTTCAAAATGGATATACTTGGTTGACACGTTTAACTAAGAAACGTGGTCTTGGAATGAGATGATAAATAAGATGATTGATGTGACGTGAATTTGGCGTGATGAAGTATGAACTGACCGCCGTGATTAATTTCACCATACCCAACAGCTCAAGAGGTTCTCAGTGAGTATGAATACCTCAAAATCATGAAGGAGCTGTGTATTGATGTATAATGGGAAGATACCCATGATTTAAAGTTGACAACAGTATTTGTACCGAGGATATGGTACTATTATGTACACGGTGAGAAATTGTAGATATGCACTGATCATAAAGCCCGAGTATCTGTTTTTACAGAAAGAGGCGAACATGAGAATATACATATTGGGTTAGAGCTTCTGAGAGATTTTGATTGTGGAAATTGTACCACCCAGGAAAGGCTGATGCTTTGAGTAGAAAGAGCCTCGGGATGGTATTGCATATGATGGTCAGGGAGCGTGAGCTGCTAGAGCAGTTGTGGACCTCAGTATTGATGTGATCCCTTCTGATGATGACAGTGATTGTGTGACAGCTAGCCTGATGATTAGAACCGGATGAGAGTGCCCGGATTTGCCAGGCTTAGCGTGATGATCGACCGGATGTCGATAGTTTGGGTCTGATTCAGAAGGGTACAGTGATAGAGTTCACAGTGGGTGATAATGAGTTACTGAGGATTCAGAGACAGTATGAGTGCTCCCCAGGACCACAGTTGATGAGACAGTAATGTTGTCAGAAGCTCACTCTTCAAGATATACAGTGCATACGGAAGGTAATAAGAATATATTAAAATCTCGAAAAGGGTATTGGTGGTCAGATGTTAAAAGAGACATGATAGAGATTGTGAAAGAGTGCCTAGTGTGTCAGCAGAGTAAGGTAGAGCATTAAAAGTCTGCAGAGTTATTGCAGCACCTACCTATATCGACACGGCACGAAAAACGAGAGCAAGTCTCCATGAATGTCGTGATGGGTTATAGAGGACCCGGATAAATCAGGAGACTATTTGGATGATAGTCGATAGAGTGACTAAGTCTACCCACTTTCTGGTTATGAAATCCCTAAATACTCAAAGTGTGTATGAGGATTTATATATAAGAAAGATTGTGGAACATTAAGTAGCGTTCCAGTGAGCATGGTATCATATAGGGATTCCCGCTTCACTTCTTACTTCAGGGTATATTTTTCAGGAAGCTATGGGAACCCGACTGAGTATTAGCACAGTTTTCCATCCTCAGACAGATGGTCAGTCAGAGAAGACTGTACAAGTTCTGGAGGATCCGATGAAAGCGTGTGCCATTGATTTTATAAGCTCCTGGAATGATCAGTTGATTTCTAATTGAAGTCGCCAATAACGACAATTGGCAATTGAGTATCGGGATAACGAGATATGAGGCAGTGTATAGCTGTAGGGGCTGTTCCCCAAATTGGATAAGAAAGAGTGGGTGACAGGTAGAAATTATTTCTGACTTTGGATAATAAGTCTCTGAGGATGTTTAGTTAAGGATGAGAGATTAAGAACACCTCAGAACAGATAGAAAAATATTGGAATTCACCCTTGGTGAATTATTATGGTTGAAAGTTACACGTCCTAAGAGAATAAGGACATAGCGGAACTTTTGGAAGAAGTAAATTGAGTTGAGCTGGATCGAATTCTTGAGAGATTGGACAAGTGGGAGATAAGACCTGTAGGTTGTTGTTAATCACTTGGATTAACAGGCACCCACAATGTGTCTCAGCTTTTGATGCTTCGGTACTACTATCCAGATCCAGCAGAGGTGATAGGATATGAACTCCAAAAGTTCAGTTTAATGAAATTATAAGTATATCGAGAAGTTGATTTGGGCATTAAACAGGAAAGAGAAAGTATTGAGGTTTAAGATGATCTCCCTAATTAAAGTCCTTTGGTAGTAATACACTCCGGAGAAGATTACATAAGAATTTAAGAGTATGATACGATCGATGTACCCGGAGTTGTATATGGACTCATATGACTTGGTTCTAATTTGGAGGACCAAATTCTTTAAGTGGGGGAGAGTTGTAAGACCCGAATTTAATTAATATACGAAAATTAAATAAGAAAAGATGGGGGACGTATGAAGGAAGTCGGGTTAAATTAATCCCGAATACGTGTAAGGGCAAAACGGTCAAAAGATCGAAAGCCGGAGTAAATTCGATGAGAAAAATTAATTAAAAATATGGATTTGAGAAATCTTGGTCAATAAAGATGAAATAAATTTATTTTGGGTTAAATTGATCAAGATATTAATTTATTGGAATTAATCGGGATTAATTGGAATTTTTAGTTCGGAAAAATAATCCCGAAAATAATCGAAAAATATACCGAAAAGTCACCCGGGACAATATCCTGAAAATACGGAGAAATTATACCCGAAAAAGAGGTTAAAATTTAATAAATAAATTAAATAAAAAATTAAATTAATTGAATAAGAATAAAATAATAATTTTAAGTGATATTTTGGGTATTTTAATGTATTTTAATGAATAGTAAAATAATTAAAATAAATAAAAATAATAATAATAAAAATGATAAAACAAAAAGAAAAAAAAAAAGAGAAGAGAGAGAAGAAACCATCGGGGAGAGAGAAAGAAGCAGAGAAGCCGAAAACGAAGCAAACGGAGGCAGAAGGCCCGACCACCGTCCGGCGGCCAACGGCCCGGCCAAGGGCCGGAAAAGAAAGAGGGGAGGCCGGTGATCTTAATGGCACCGGCGGTGCAGCCCACCGACGCCGGAGGAAGCCGATCGGAGGAGAGAAAAGCCGTGGGAAAGAGAGGGTCACCGGCGGCGAACGGCGGCGACCCAGCCTGAACCAAGGCCCGATTTTGAGAGCCCAGGCGACGGCGGTGCTTTTGAGACCGGTGGCAGCCGACGAGACGGCCGGAATCGGCGGCGACGGCCAAGAGGGGAAAACGGGTCCGACGGCCGAGAGGGAGAAGTGCCGGACCGGCGGCGTTCCGGCGAGCTTGACCCAAACCGAGGCCAGAATCGTGATGCGGACGACCCAGCGGAGCGTTTGGCGGTGGAAGCCGGCAGAGAACCGGCCGGCAAGGTGGCGAACCGGCGGTGAACCGGTCGAACCGGGGTGAACCGGCGGTCTGAACCGGTCCGAACCGGACTGAACCGGTTCAGCCAAAAAGAGGGGAAAAAAGGGAGAAAAAGGGAAAAGGAAAAAGAGGAAAAAATTGGGGAAAATTCCGGTGATGCAATCGAGCTTCGGGTAAGTCGATAAGCGGTCAAATTGACCGATTTAAATTTGGAATATTTTATTTAATTAATTTTGGGCTGAGAACTTACCCGGAAAAATTATGGAATTGTGTAGCTCGACGATTGGCATCCACCGAGGGCTCGAGACAGCCTCGATTTGCGGACTAGCATGGAATCTCGGGTAAGTGACCCCTATTTACGACAATTTCCTCGTTATGCGTGATATTGATTAAATTTACGCATAAATTGAATTAATTTATGGAAATTTAGATTAATTGTCGTAAATATTAAATTTAGCTATTCGAGAATTAGAACGAGGCTCAATAAATTATTGATGGGCCCAATGAGCCCAATAGGCCTCGATAAAGAGAAAATTAAGTGGAAAACGGGCTTAAGGCCGATTAAGGCCCATTAAGGTGCAATCGGGCCCAATAGGGGTAAACGGGCCCAATGATTTAAATTAAGCCCAGAAAAGATTAAGTACAATTAAATCATAATATCTGACCTGAGGAATATTAATACGCAGTTCCGGGCATTGGATTGGAAACATATCGGACTGCGCGATGGGACTACATTGGAAAAGAGAAAGGTCAGACTCGACGAGAATCGAGGTAAGGGAATTCTGCGGACTGCTAGAGGTAACAGTACGCAATTTTAAATTCATATGCAGTCCTTTAAAATATCCTGAAGGGTCTAGAGGTCAAATAATAATTTTAGTGCCCCGAATGGGCAAATTACTAAAATACCCTTGTTAAGGGTAAAATTCTAAAAATCTAGGAAAAATTGGGAGGAGCAAGGACAAGAGGTTCCTGCTCGTTCTGGAGATATTTCAACGCATGCATGAGTAGGCTGGCTCGCCTTGAAAGAAAGTGCACCGCATTGCATACTTTCAACGTGAAATTGATTTGAAAACTGTTTTGAGTAAATAGAGCCGCCTACGTGTTTTATTGACATATGACGTGCTAGAGCTCAGCTCGCACGGTAATTTCGATTTGTGTGATGCATGCATTAGTGCTGGAGCGAGAGCTCGCACTAGAGTTTTACATGCATAGGTGCTAGAGTATAACTCGCACCAGATTTCACATGCTCTTTCGTGACATGGTGCTAGAGTCTGACTCGCACCATATTTTTACATGATTTTCGAGACAGAGTGCTGGAGTTTAACCCGCACCAGTATTTATAAAATTTTCATGTGATTTATAATATACAGAGTGCTGAGCTTAGCTCGCACTAGTTTTACCGGATTTGTGGAGTACCGCTGTCTGCCCTTGGAGTCAGCCAAAAGGCCCAACAGGCTCAAGAGACCTCTTAGGTGGGGTGAGAGTGAGGGATGAGGTTGGCGGCCTTGTGGGGATGTAAGCGGGCTCTGCCAGTTGACGTGTTTTGATGAGAGTGCTGAGCATCGCTCACACAGATTTTATGAGAACATGCGATGAGCCGTGCTTGGAGCATCGGGTAGACTGTGTGTCACCGATTTAATAGGCTCGCACGTGCGTTTTGAGACATGGCATGAGTATTGAGAAACAAACCTCTGTGGGAAGCAGGCCAATTGGGCCGGAGTACCTAGAGATATTACATGGGTTCATGGAGTACGATGTACCGTGCAAGTAGCATGGAGTACGATGTACCGTGTTGTATCTTCGGATACGGCATCTCCGGATGCAGCATCTTCGGATGCCGGGGATCGGATAAGACTGACGGGATGGACTGACCCACCTCCCGGGCGGTTCCCGATCATGGTGAGAACCCGCACACTAGGATCCGTGTAGCTGAGGAACTCACGAGGACAGATGTGGCCATAGTCCTAGTTATTTACCTATATACAGACGTTGCCTAGTCTCGCATGTTGATGATTTCTATGATGATTTAAACTGGGTTTTAAAACTAAATTGCATGATGGTATTTCCATGCTTTTCAAAACCCACGTGTGATGTAAATGTTTTCATGATTTTGTGTGAGTCAGGATCACCCGCAGGAGGGGTCGAGTCCTGACTTTATTGTCAAAATCTTAATTGAGAAAGAAATGATTTATGATAATTGCATGTTGATTTTTCGTGCAAATGTATTTTACATATCATCATAATGCATAGCATTGTTTTAAAATGTGTGGAGAAAGGGTGGTTTATGCATGGCACTACGTTCATGTAGGTAGTATGGTTACCTACTTGTTCGTAGGATTGCCTTACTGAGCTTGATGTGCTCACCCCTTTCATTTTCTCCCACAGATGATCTCCAGTTGAAGTTGAGGCGACTCAGTACTGCATTCCGGATATCCGCTGCTGCCCATCAACATAAGGTATATACACTTGTACTTATTGTATCTACATAAGCATAGCACAGTAACATGATTGTAAGTAACTTTAGGGGATGTATAAATAATATAACAATTATAAATGACTGGAGAAGAAATAAGTACTAGGGTAGATGTATGGTGGGACTGGCATTGACGCACAGCCCAATTAGTAGTGGAGTGTTGGTCACGATTCGAGGACAGGTAAGAATTAAGTAAGAAAATAAACAAAAACGCGAAAAAATTCACTCTGATTTTTGGATAGTTGGGTCGTGACACCTTTTCTCTCGGAGGGTTTGCAAAATAATCCTTAAGTGCTGCTCATGCTCTTCTCTGGACCTTGAATACACCAATATATCATCAATGAAAATAATTACGAACTGGTCCAGGTATGGCTTGAATACTCCGTTCATTAGAACCATAAAAGCTGCCGACGCATTGGTCAACCCAAAAGGCATCACTAAGAATTCGTAATGGCCATAGCGGGTACGAAATGCTGCCTTGGGAACATCCTCCTTCCGAATCTTCAATTGATGATACCCAGACCTCAGATCTATCTTGGAGAAGATCTGTGCTCCCCGAAGCTGATCCAATAAATCGTCAATGCGTGGCAAGGGGTACTTATTCTTGATGGTAGCCTTGTTTAACATCCGATAGTCAATGCACAACCTGAGGCTCCCATCTCTCTTCTTCACAAACAATACCGGGGCTCCCCATGGTGAGACGCTCGGTCTTATGAACCCCTTCTCTAACAACTCTTGCAGCTGTTTCCTTAATTCCTCTAACTCAACTGGAGCCATCCTATATGGTGACTTCGATATTGGTTCGGTTCCAGGTGTCAAGTCTATACCAAATTCCGTTTCTCTATCAGGTGGCAATCCTGGTAGATCGTCTGGAAAGACATCAGGGAATTCTCTGACCACTGAGATGTCCTCCATATCCGGATGTACTTTGTTCAAATCAACCACATAAGCAACAAAACCTTCAAAACAACACTCAAGCCATTTATACCAAAGTACTTTACTTAATACAAAATTTAAGATTTCATTTCTTCTCTTAAAATCTTACAACACACTCTTCAGGTAGAGAAAACTTAATGGACTTAGAACGACAGTCTATGACAGCATGATTGGCTGCTAACCAATCCATTCCCAAAATTACATCAATGTCATACATATTCAACAAAATCAAGTTGGCTGTCATGCACTTATCTCCTACCCTCACTTTACAATCTTTATACACTTGTTCAACTAATTGGCTCACTCTCATGGGAGTACTTATTAGTAAAGTCCTACTCAAGTATGTGGGCTCTACAAAACCTTTTAACTTAGATGCACATGCAGGTGATATGAAAGAATGCGTAGCACCAGAATCAAACAAAGCTATAACCTCTAGATTGAAAATCAAGATTGTACCTTTTATCACTTCAGAAGAGGTATCAGCCGATGCCTGGTCTATCGCATACACCCTGCCTTGACCCACAACTTGTTTCCCTTTTTTTTTCAGTCGAGGCTTTCTTTCTTGCAGGAGGTGCAACTGTAGGAACCCTCTCTGGCTCTTTACCCCTATGTGGAATTGCCTCAACTATCTCCGGGCACTCTCTGGCATAATGTCCAAATTTACCACATCTGAAACATCGGGTACCCTGAAGATGACATGACCTACCACCATGGTATCGACCGCATAACCTACACTGATCTGTAGTCAGTCGGGGTCCACCAATCACTATACCCCTGGCTGGTGTCTGAGTCGGAGGCATAAAAGGTCTAGCAACCTTTTTCTAAAACTCATCTACCTCTCTCCGACGTTTACTCATGAATTTTTGACCAAATTTGGCACTCTTGCATCTCCCAGCTTCCTCGGACCCTTGTCCTTACCCCAACTAAACTCAGAAATCTGCAAGTCATGATCCTGCTCGCACAACTGGGCCCGTCGCACGGCCTCTCTATATGTAGCGACATCAAATGGGGCCAACTTCACTCGGATCGAAGGCCTCAGTCCATCTACAAATCTACGGACTCTGATAACCTCACTCCTGATCGAGTCCGGATCATATCTACCCAGTGAAGTGAATCGTGACTCGTACTCATCAACTGTTCGATTCCCTTGGGTCAGATTCAGAAATTCCATCTGTAGTCTCCGTCGAGCAGTATCTGGGATGTATTGCTCTCTGAAAACGTCCAAGAACATATCCCAAGTGATAACCATTCCTTGAGCTCTTAACATCGGCCTAGTGGACTTCCACCAGTGCTCTGCTTCGCCTCTCAATACAAAGGACGCAAGCGCTACTCTCTCCGTAGCTGAACATC
Organism: Firmiana major; assembly: GCA_033439115.1. Taxonomy (NCBI): domain Eukaryota; kingdom Viridiplantae; phylum Streptophyta; class Magnoliopsida; order Malvales; family Malvaceae; genus Firmiana; species Firmiana major. The sequence continues at coordinate 77,582,864 of CM065898.1, read as the reverse complement.
TACAGAAGTCGAATAACTTCTCCATTTGACTGATCCAGTCCTCAGCCACTGTCGGATCCTTTACCCCGCTAAACGAAGGAGGCTTAAAGTCCATAAGATGCCTCAATCTTTCCATATCACAATCATATCCATACCCCAAATCATCATCATGCTAATGTGGGGCTACCAGAGGAGGTACCGGTCGAATATGAGGTTCCCGTGGCCTAGCCGGTTCAGCTTGCGCAGGTGCAACATTCTCAGGTTCAGGTGCAGCTGCTGGGGGATTCGGTGCAGCCTGTCCCGCTGTACCAGGTGTACCCTCAAACCTAGCCATGATCTGACCCATCATGGTCATCATCGTGCGCATGTCTTCCTCCAATCGAGTTATCCGAGGATCAGAAGCCTCTATTTGTTCCTGGGGCTCATGACTAGAGGATGATCTACTGTGCCTCTCAGTCCTGTCATTTTGCCCTCGAGCTCTCTCCCCTCTTGCGGTGTCTCTCAGGCATAACTCACTAGCCTGATAACTTTCCTGCGTTATAACAAACATTTAATTCACTACCAGCTCCGTACACACATTTGTATCTAAATATCGCACAGTAACTTGGGGATGTATGTTTTCTTAGTCCTAAGCATCAACTCACATCAGACCAACCATGCTCTAATACCAAGCCTGTCATGCCCCGCTTTCGGGAACCCTTCTATCCATACATTCTCTACTACGGTTGGGCTGTGAGAAGATGCAATTACTAAAAATTTATTCATTTACAGCGGAATATTTAAAACTTTAATTCACACTCCCAGGTGTGTGTGTAAATACACAATATTAATTGTATAAATACTATGTGCTTACATATCATCTCCATAATACTGTTTACAATTCCAAGATATAGCTGTGCGATACAATATATTAGATACAAAATACTCGTGTATACAAATCTTATACCTTTGCGGATTGTGGGAGCTGTTAAACACAAAAGATCTAGAGATCACCGCTCTCTTACTTCTCAGTACCTGGAGGGGGAAAATAGTGGGATGAGCAAACCACGGCTCAGTAAGGAAATGTATGCTAACAGGTAGATATCGTACTACTTACATAGCCCATGCATGCATAAACCAAAACCATGTTTTCGTTATAAATGGAAATATCATACGAACAATGCATTTAAACATATATTTCTCAATAGCATTTTCGTGTAAATCAAATGTCAAACTTCCATTTAAAACATGCTCATAAATAGTGCCCTCATGGCACGAATGTGAAATCAGAGATTTATTAAAACACGAAATCTCTTTCACTTCTCAAATCATTCTTTCTCGCAAGTCTCTTTGTTTTCTGAGATTGTCTCTGTTTCTCGATTCTCTGAGACAGGCATGGAATTTTAGGCAATCAAATATCCACGACTTATGGCCATAGTCAGTGATCCCGAGCCTCACTGATCAGGTGTGCATAGGGTATCACTTCGCCTGAAGGGGGATGGGTCAGTCCTACCCTCCGGCTCATCTCAATCCACCTCATCTCCTCGTATGCTCACGGTGAAGATACGTCGTGTGTCATCTACGCGATACTCGTACTCACGTGCACCCAGCACGGTACATAGTATACCAACGGGTGACTACACTATTCTACGTACGACCGTGGACCCAAGTCCATACTCCAACTCCGATGGACTTTTTATCCTTAAACCATGTCTCATATACCAGGCGAGCAAGCAGCGTGACACACAGTCAACACAAAGCTCCAGCGCGGTACAATCTATCGTTAAGGCCCAGCCCGTTCAATTGGCCGTCGGCTGGTATCCCCTTGGGTCCCAGACCCCCAGGTTTACCTCAACTTAACAAAACAGGTGCGAGCAAAGTTCTCGCACTTTCTCAAAACCCTCGTGCGAGTTAAAACTCCCGCACGGTACCTCAAGGCATTAAAACGGGTGTGAGCTAGCGCTTCAACACCAAATCTCATCTCAAAACTGATAGATGGCTATTTTCTCTTTTAAAACTCAAAACACGTTTATTCATACAGCATGCCTCTTCATGCTAAAACATGTAAAATTAGCCAACCTATCATCAACATTTCTCAATCATCAATAACAATATAAAATTGAGAACATCATTGAAAACATGCATATCATGCTATTTCCTTACCCTATCCCATTTCTCAATACATATATACATCATAGTACTTTTCATACTTCCACATCATTTCATAAACTTATAATATCGTACTAGTCCTAGCAATATATCTACGAAATTGCTGTACTTACGTACGAACATCTCTATAGCTAACACACAGTCCCTTACCTCGTTTTACTTGTGTGCAACTATCCGCCTTTATGCTTCTCGCGTTCTCATCTCGACTTACTCCGACGTATCATCCGAAACTGAAATTCATCCATCAACATTTGAGTTAATGTTTCTAACTCTTATTCAACTAAGCATTTATCAAATGCCTTAATTACACATTTTTATCCTTTGTGGTAAACCTCACACTTTTATCCCAATATCAACATTTCCAAACCATTTCCACAACATACTCATCCACTCAAGATATCTCATTCATCATAAACACTCCCACACTCCACTTTCTCACACTTGACCATTTCTAGGTTATATTCATTTCATACCATTTTAGGTAGTTCTATCATGTCTATGCATACTAACCATTTCCCATATCAATATCCAAACCAATGTACTTGGGTATTTGCATTAGAAACTTACCTCATTGGATTTCCTCTTGCTCCAATTAGGATTGCCCTTTATTTCTTCAATCCGTCAAATGGGGAAATGCCTCTAGACTATGTTGTTCTTCTCTTTGATGTGAACAACTTTGTCTCTAATAGCCTTTCCTCAAATCTTACTGAAAATGGCTGGATTTAGGAGTGAGAAACTAGATTTCTTTGAGTTGAAGTGAAAAGGAAATGTTTGTCCCGAAATTCTGATGATCCAACTGCTCCCATTTATAGTTTTGACTTGATGAGATCGATCTTCCTTGGGTGGAGATCGATCTGTTCCTCTAAAATCCCTCTTTTCTAAGACGTTTTAAAGGTAGGAGATCGATCTGTCGAGACTGGAGATCGATCTGCTGCCAAACAGAAGCTTAAGGAGATCGATCTGGTCTTAGGGGAGATCGATCTGCTTCCAACCCGAGAGCTAAGGAGATCGATCTGCTTCCTTTGGAGATCGATCTGTTCCCTTCCATTTCTCACATAAGGGCATTCTGGCTCTCCCAGATCGATCTCTCATCCTATGAGATCGATCTGGCCTTCACAAATTCCAGATTTCTTGCAGTTTTTTCTGCAATAACCCTTACCAAACACCCTTAATTTGCTACCATGATCATTTCCTCATTCATTCATCTTTGAGACTTGAAAATGGGATTCATCCTCACTACATACACATTAAAACTTGTGTAGAATCTTTGTATGACCAAATATATACGATATTACTCAAATGGAAATATCCACTTATGTAAATCTTTCCTTCTATTTTACTATACCACTCATATTCCATTTCGATCACATTCTTCTCGTTTTAAGTTCATTTCTTCCTACTCATTCATAATGCAACTTGTACGTATAATCACAATTCTTACTACAAGTGCGTACATAATCTTATAAACTTACATTGCATATACTTCACATTACAATACATCATCTTACTTATGGTTTTATTTACATTCCCATGTTCTTATATACATAGCTATACACATACGGGGTCTCACATAAATTTCACCTTATATTAATTTTCTATGGTCTCGAAATAATTTTCAGGAATTCTTAGAATTTATTCCGAATTTATTTCTAATTTCGAGCTCATTTGCTCGATTTAGTGCAAAACCCAAATCTTACCAACTTTTTCACTTCCAATACCTTAGTTTTCATTTCTAATCATCATTTCATGACCATATATAAAATTCTTAAGAAATTCTCGGACTTAAGATCTTACCTCGATTTTCGTGCCGACGGGCCCCACGTCGCTAACCCGAATGCTTCGGTGGTTTCGAGCCTACACAATATTATTTCGAGTTCTCAATTACTTCTTGGTTTTCCAATTAAGAAATAAAGTAAGAAAAATTTGGGTTTTACAATTTATATTTTGCACTTAATTTTCTGTAAAATATTAAACAGATTTAGATTTCAAATTCAGTACTGTAAACACCATAAATTTTCATGTACTCGGTTTTATCAATGAATAACAATTAAACTATTGAAATTTCACATGCGTTTTTAGTGGATGATGAATTCAATTATGGTATGATAAGAGGAATCTATAAATTTAAATAAATAAATATTTATTTTGAAGTAATAATGGGTATAAAACTATGTATGATACCAAAGAGGAGTATAATGTGAAAGTTATGTTCCCATTAATTAAATTATACAGTGTTAATATCATTATTGCCATCTAAACAAGTTAAAGAACAAAGGACTAATTCCCAAAGAAGCCAATCCCGATGGTATGGAGGACCCCTGCTGCAAACAGCAGCAAATCAAGACAACGTGTATATGTAGTATGCATTACACATATACACGTGAACTGCAGCAAAGAGTTGCACGAAGAATCGTGGTTTGACTTCATTGAAAGCCAAACCCGAGAGTAGTTACTTCAGTAAGCTGCAGCAGGAGCTCGGTGAAGAATCAGTGGTGGTGATGACACTCAGTGAATGAAAGGAAATGAATGAAGAGGAAAACGTGAAGCGTTATAACAGAAGAGGTAAGGCTGGAAACGAGATGATAGGGAACAGACAAGGACTGATATAGTTGCAGAAGAAGACTGAAGCAAGTGAACATTTAATGCTGAGGCAGTCTGTAACAGAGGCTTACTGCTTCAAGTATGAAATTCTCGTTAGAAAGCCAGAGGAAAAGTGCCGAACGATGAAGAGAAAGAAGAGAACATGCTGTTTGGCAGTAAAATCGAGGAGATTGGACTGAAGTAGGTAGCACTGAGGAACCTGATAAATAAATATACTTGCATATATAGGTTCAAGGGATACAGTAGAGGATGTGAGAACTGTTGTCTAGGAATAACCGTTGGTTTAAATGAAGTAGGGAAGTTGGTGACTGAACGAGAGACATAGCTTGGGAAATGTAAGGAGGAAACCAGGAAAGGAATGGTTGCTGTAGTAAGGCGTGAGTCTTGGTTGACACAAGGAAACAAAATGGATAAAGAAAATATAAACATATACGTATATGTAAGGATTTCTGAAGCTACAGCAGGAGGAAAAGAAACTGAGGTAACACGAGCAGCGATGGCAGAACCCAAGATGAAATGAAAGGAAAACAGGAAAATGTGTGGGCTGCTGGAAAACATACTGAACGAGGGATGGATCGACTGAGGGATTAAGTTATTCGGTGAGGGTGAAATGATGGGAAGCAGTTGGGATTAATCTAAAATACGGAAGAAAAGGAAAGGAAAGAAGAGACAGAGGTTTAGCCCCTGAATTGTTTCAATCCGAGAGAGAAGGAGAGAAAGTAAGAGGCAGTGCAAAGAGAAGACTTACGTTTGCTACTGTTGAAGGTTACAGTGAGGGAGAAATAGAAGAGGAAACAAGAAGAGGGGATTGGCCTCATCGGGTCTGTTACGTTACTGGACGTTTGCGGTAACCATTGTTGGACAAGTGGTTGTGAACAGTCGAAAAGAAGTGAAGCTCCTCGGGTTCTGGCAGCAGTGGCAAAGGGAAACAGAAATGAGGAACAGCCACCGTGACTGACCAGAACGCGGGCGTGAGGTAGTGTGTGGCCGAACCCTGATCTGCTACGGGAATGGAAATGCAGAACAGAGAACTCTCGAACTCCCATGAAACTTAAAAGGATTTGATACAGGAAGTGGCATTCGACAAAGGACCCTAGACGCTATTGCTCTTGCCTCTAGGGTGTACCAAAAGTTTGGGAAGGTTTGGAAGCTGTTGTTTTGTTAGAAACACAGCAACAAAGGTAGAGCAGAGGGACACGACAACGCAGTAGCCTCTCAGTGATAGAAGTGCAGAACCGAGAGCCTCTCTTGGGTTTGAAAAGGCTTGAAGTTGGTAGCTGGAAACAGAGATGGCAGAAGGACGCCGGTGCGGAGAAGTTAGGATGATGGAGGTGAAAGCGCCGAGAGCATGGTAAAGGTGATGAACAGTGATTGGTGAAGAGAAGGAAGAAAAAGAAAAGAAAGAAAGAAAGGGTGTGAAAGGAAATTAAAAAAAAAAAAGGTTTTGAAGAAATTATTGAGGAAGAGTTTAAGGAATTATTTTCGGCACATTAAATCATGTCTTTGGGACAAATAAACGATTAAGGAATGGACTGATCGACTCTCGGTATTGGGGACTACTGATAGACGTCGAGGTAAGGAAAATTCTATATGCTGCTAGAGATAATTACATGTAGTTCTTGCTGAACCATAGATAAAAATATACTAGGTCGATTTTATAACTCCAATGAAAAATATAGATTTTTAGCATTAGTTAAATAGCATAACCTTACCGTTATAAATTTAAATTGTTTGCTTATATACTGATATAGCTTGAATTATTGTTTTAGATCGAACTGTTTACAGGGATTTTTAATCGAAAAAGGTGAATTAGCCTCTTTCTGAAATGTTATATTTTTACCGAACTGAATTTAATGTTGATTTAATGAAAATGATTTGCTTATAAAGTAATATCAAGGACATGTGCTTAAGCGCGTACTGACTGTGTATCGCACGGTCCGACTCACACTGATTTTGAGACTAAGGTGATGGTTAAATCATGTTACACTATTGTCTGCTGTATTGTTTCTGTTTCTGTGGTCCACGGAGTACGATGTACCATGCAACACGCACGTGAGTACGATGTACCATGTTTTTTGGTCTTCAGACATTCTATTTTGTGAGTCGTTAGGGTAGCTGATCACTCCCAAGACGATTGACATCCTAGCACACCTGATCAGTGATGCTCGGGGTCACCGACATTGGCCAATTGTCTTTTTCATTTTTAATATAGCATGTTCTGCCTTATCTCGTCTATTTGATTTATTGGATTGATCGTATGAACTGTATTATTTTGTGAAAATTGTTTATTCTACTGCTTAAAGTTTTAAAATCCTGTATTTACTGCGGTAAAGTGTTTATAGTATCGATATTGATACTGTTATCGATTTTCGACTTTGATAATATTGAATTTGTCAAATTATCTATATATTTTCATGAGAATTCCTATTTTAGCATATATATAAATATATTGGATATGTATTTATCAACCTGCCACGTAATTTTTCTTACTGAGCACGACCCCTTACTTTCCTTCACAGAGTCTCATCAGTAGCTGAAACCGCTTTTGTAAGTAGGGTTCTTTTGCAACCATAATTTCGTGGAGTATTCTTCTACGTCAAATGTATTCCTAGATTTAAATATTATTTTATATCTAAAATTTTTGTAAGTACAGTAATGTATAGAAAAATGTATCTGAGGAACGTGAACGGAGATATTTTGTAAAAGAACAATTATTCTGATTTATCGAAAAATATTTTCTTTAGCTTTATTCAAAGATTTACTGTTTTGGTCTAGCATCGACTCGTAGCCCAACCATATTATACCGTAAAAAGGGTTGTTACAAAAGTTGGTATCAGAGCAAGGTTAGTCTGAGACGATTCGATGATTAGAGTAAGAAAAAAGTAGAAAAGTTCACATCTCCAACATTACTGTACATTGTTTAGATACAAACGGGTATACCTTGTTGTGTTTTACAGAGAAACTGTGTCATTGAATGAAGGAAAACTAATAGATATGGCTGGTAGGTATTGCAACCATACTAGTAGACGAGAAGGAACTGTTTCTTGAGGTCATAGAGATAGACCCGAGAGATATAACGAATCCTCATTTGAATGTGCACCTCACAGTTTAACCGAAAATTCTAAATGCCCACTTCATAAGATTAGAGCGGGGTATGGATACAATAATGGCATTGTATGATTAAGTGATAGCGGCGCAATAATAGTGATGATGATTTAGAGTATGACTGTGACTTCAATTGACTGAGGCAGTTTTGGAGGTTAGCCCACAATCACTTACTAAGATTAAGAATTTGGTCATGGTGAAAACTGACTAATGAATATAGATTCTTAAGGGGTGCTACTATAAAGAAGGTATGTTTTGTAGTATTGATATTGAAATGGAAAGTCGAACCTTGGTGGAAGCCCCCCAATTTATTCCGAGGACTCGACATTAGAAAGTTATATGGGATGTGATTCTGTATACCTTAGACGACAATACATCCCAGACATGGCACAACGGTAATTACTGAATGAAATGTTTGAATTGGACATAAGGTATAAGTCTATGGATGAATATGGATCAAAATTTATAGTTTTGGAAGAAGTATATTCTGGATACGATGAGTTGTGAAATGAAGAAGTCCAGAAACTCATAGAAGAGATTGGGATCCTCAATCGAGCTAGGTTAGCTCCATTTGATATTATCATTTATGAGGAAGCAGTTCACAAGACACAACTGTGTGGATAAGACACAATTGTGTGAATATGAGATGCATGTCTTTGAAGTACTAGAAAAAGAAAAGGTAAAGAGCGTGACGAAAAAGATCATGCTATTGAAGACAAGAAAGTGATGAAAGAGTAAAATTACTGTAACTGAAAGAATGAATTACTGAATTAATTGTATGAATGAAATATTTAAGCCCTACTTGGATAAATTTGTTTTAGTATTTATCGATGATATTATGGTGTACCTAAGTCCTGGAAAGAAACAAAAGCAGCAATTGAGAACTATTTATAACAAATATCTTTTCTAGGCCACGTTGTATCAAGAACGGTTGTTAATTGGATTCTCCCAAAATATAGGTTATAGATCAGTGGGAAAGATCCAAAACAGTTAAGAAGATTCGGAATTTTGGGTTATAAAGAGACTTTGGAATATAAAATACGCTTCGAATATAAGGATTGTAATTTGTATGTGCTTATGTTTCAAATGCGAGATTTAATTTGAATAAGGAAAAAGGTTTCGCTATAATTGATGTACGAAATGAGACAAGTTTTGAAGTGATAAATTCTGAATACAAGTTATATTTGGAATAAGAGATGTACACAAAGTATGAATATTTTTGGTATGTGAAATGATTCGGATTAAGTGATATGAATTGAGAATGGATTGTGTCCAAAGGATAAATGAAAATTGCGATAAACTTTGTTTTCTGCTTTCGACTGTAATTTGACTTTTGAACCTTCATGATTGTATTCAGTTCATGTGGTCAGGTTTGATAGTTAATTAAAGTATTTTAAAATACCTCCCTGCCTGGAAAAAAAAAAAACTTGACAATGTCTAAAAACATTCTAACCCATAATCTAAGAGAAAAGTGTATACAGATACCTCGAGACAGGGACTGGGCTGCGTATTAATGCAGAATAGAAAGGTAACTACTTACAAATCTTGGCAATTAAAAGATCATGAGAAGAACTACCTAATGTATGATTTGGAATTGGCAACTGTAATGTTTGCATTGAAGATATGACACCATTACTGGTATAATGAGAAGTTATAGGTTCTTATTAATCATAAAAGTCTTAGATATTTATTTTCACAGAAGGAATTGAACATGGGATAAACGAAATGACTAGAGTTAATGCCTTAAGCAGAAGTGACTTCGGGATGGTGTTATAGATATATATTGGTCCGGGAACATGAGTTATTGAAATAATTTGTGAGCCATAACTTGGATATGGTCCCCTTTGATACTGACATTTATTATGTGGTAGCTAGCCCGAGAGTTGAAACTGGACTTGATTGATCGAATCGAATATGTTCAGCGTAATGATAAGTATTGTACTGATGTAGCTAATAAGATCCAGATGGGTACTATAACATATTTTGGTATTGGTACTGTAAGACCCTTAATTTTTAGTATAATGTATATAATTATATGATGTACAAACAATTTGAATTATGTAAGAATCATAAGAAATATATATATTTTTGAAGTCCTAAGTGTGTTTGGAATGATGAATGAATGTGGAAGTGATTTAGTATGAGTTTGAATGAAGAAATTGCAGCAAAAATTGTGTAGGATGAAGGCAAGATCGATCCCATGCAAGGAGAGATCGATCTCATGGCCTGAAGAATGCGAAATCAAGCATGTTGGAAGAGGCAGATCGATCCCTCACTCAAGCAGATCGATCTCCTTAACTCTCAGGTTGGAGCAGATTGATCTCCCCTTAAAGCCAGATCGATCTCCTTAGCTCTCTACCTGAGACAAATCAATCATGTTCCATTGAAGTAGATCGATCTCCAGCCTTCGACAAATCGATCTCATACCTTCAAAATGTCGTGAAAATGAGGAAGTTTAAAAGGACCAAATCGATCTCCACCCTATGCAGATCGATCTCAACAAGCCAATTCTATAAATAGGGAGCTGTTGGATTTGCAATTCATGGGAACAAACCATTCCTTTCCATTTCAATCCTAAAACCTAACTTTCTCACTCCTAAATCCACCCTTTTTCATAAAGATTTGAGGGGAAGCTATTAGATGTAAAGTTGTTCATATCCAAGAGAAGAACAACATAGTTTGGAGTCATTACCCTATTTGTTGGATTAAAGGAGCAATGAGCAATTTCATTTGGAGCAAAAAAGGAGATCCAAATAGGTGAGTTTCTAATACACTAAGTCAAATGTATGGTTGTTTAATTGCTATTGTGAGTTGATTTGGTGGTGTATTAATGATTGAAACTACCTAGGATGTGATAGAACTAGAGTGACCTAGAAAATATAAAGAGTCTAGTGTGAGAAAATGTGGTTTGGATGAGTTGATGATTTATGGATTATGCTTAGTTGTTATAGAAGTAATGTGAATGATTTGAGATGGTTAAATGCAACTATATTGCAAGAATTGTCAAGTTGTGAAAATGAGTATTTGAGGTGTTTGACAAAATGCCATAGTGAAGTAAATGATGAAATATGAACACTATGAGCTTAATATCGATTTAATATCGATTTAGTATGAATCAATAGGTCTAAAAGAATCAATAGACTCAAGATATGAGTAGAACAATAAAACGGGGCCTTATAAGTGTTAATGGAGACTATAGGTTGAATCGACTATAGCAAACACAAGAGTTGTGTTGTATTGGACTAAATTGATGCGATATACGATTTGTGCAGTTCTGGAGAGCTCGTTGGAGACGAATCGAACAAAACAAGTAAGCAGCTCTAAGGAAGTGGAACCATGCAACTCGATTCCAGGTAAGGGAATTCTGTAAGTATATAGAGATAGCTGCTCGTATTTTGAACTCGTGGGTGAATGTAGGGTATTGTAAAATGCACGATTGTTTAAGAAATGTGATTGTTGATGTATGTGAATAGTTATGAGTATGTATATGATTTTGGCTTCTGAAATGATTCTTTAAAAGGGGATAGTAAGGCTAATAAATGCATAAGTCACATGTTTTGATGTTTTGAGAAACACATTGCTTGTTTTAAGCAAATCTACGGATATGCTGACTAGTGTTTGAATGATTTTGTGAAATAGCACATGTGAGGTGCTAATCATGGTTTTGAGATTGTTTTGGTTGTATATGAGCCGCCTATCGTGTTTATGTGAGTTAAATCGTGTTGAAGCCTCGCTCGCACTGGATTTTGATACTTTCATATGTATGAAAATTGCTGGGGCTTAGCTCGCACATTGATTTGAAACTATGATGATGTTTTATAAACCGTACTGGAGCTTCTGTTCGTTCATGGATTTCGATTGGTTTTCTTATGCATATAACCATACTGAAGCTATGCTTGTACGTAGTTTCTTCATCTTTTTATGCATAAATGTCGTACTAGAGCGTTGCTCGTACGAGGTGATTTATTGATGATGCATGAATCGTGCTAGAGCTTAGCTTGCACAGGTTTTCACACTATGGTATGTATGATGCCGTGGAAGCGGTAAGATCCTCAAGCCCAACATCCTTAAGCCCGACAGGGTAGGGAGACTCTGTTCGGTGGGGAGGCTCTCTTACGGTAGGATCCTTAAGCCAACATCCTTAAATCGGATGGGGTGGGGAGGCTCTCTTACATGGATACGGAAAGCTCCACGTGCACTTGACTATATAGGTTACACTTGGTATGGGGTAGATAAGACCTACGACTGGCACCCCCAACCATGATATGGGTCCGCAGAGTACGTTGTACCGTGTATATCACATGGAGTACGCTATACCGCATGGTTAAGATACTGATGAGAAAGTCTGGCAGAGAACTAACCCACCTTCGTTCCAGGATGATACCCCACACACCGGGATCCGTGTGGTCTGGGATGATTTATGACATAGTTAGCCAACATAGTCTTTGAGATATAGTGACCTATCTCACCTGATATTACATTGCACCACATGGTTTTTATACATGAGTGTGATTCTGATTGTCCAGGGTAGACCCGAGAGAGGGGTCGAGCCTTGTGGGATTTTATTTGAGAAATGATTATATTTGTGACAGAGAAATGATTGTGATGAGATTTTAATGTGTTTTGAGAAAGAGATGAATCTTAAAGGATGTTTCTTAAATGAATTTCCCTTTTGTGATGAGTTTTAATGAGAATGAGCATGAAATGGATTTACATGTTAATTTTTCCACGTTTTATATCCCTATTTCCATGATTTTCAATACATGATATATGTATACACATGCGGCATAGCTTATTTCCTCATGCTCCGATTATAAATGATTTATGCATAACACTATCATCATGTAGATAGAGTAGTTATCTACCATGCTTGCATTATTTCCTTACTGAGCGTGTGGTTGCTCATCCCTCTATTTTTTCCCCTACAAAGCGTATACAGTAGCCTTGTAAAGGACTGCGACATCATAGTTTGGATATCCGCTGCCTTCCATCGCTAAGAGGTATGCACATGGAGATTCTTTTTGTATCTGAACTTATAAAAGCACAGTGATCATTTTGAATTGTAATATGAGGGATGTAAATGTTAGAACGCATAGTATGTATGATCATGCAACTTAACTTTCTAATGTATGACGTTAATTTTGATTAATTGGAAAAGTGAATGGCAAGTGATAATTATTATTGACTCACAGCCCAACTGTGTAGTGGTAAGAATGTTCGCGACCAGGTAAGGAAAGGAATATGTGAAAAATTTATAGTGATTTTTGGTTAAAGAGAATGAAAAAGGGTCGTGATAGGTACTGATGGTTTGTTGAGGTTTAGAGTTAGAATATGTGTACCCAATGATTCACAATTAAAGAAGAAGATTCTATGAGATGCTCATTCATCAAGATATACGGAAAATAGTAAGATGTATCAAATTTACTAAAGGTATATTGGTAATCAGGTATGCTAAGAGATATAATTGAACTTGTGACTAAATGTCTCAAATGTTAGCAGATTAAGGTAAAACACCAGAACCCCAAGGGGTTATTACAACCTTTACCTATGCCAATATGGAATTGAAAGCATGTGCCCAGGATTTTAAAGGCTCTTGGAAGGACCATTTTTCATTAGCAACATTCGTATATAATAACTGCGACTACTCAAGTATCGAAATGGCATCGTACGAAGCATTGTATGGTTGAAGGTGTCGTTCACCGATTGGATGGGAAGAAGCAAATGAAAGAAAAATATTTGCTCCCGAATCTGGTTAAGAAAGCTTATGAGGACGTTCAGTTAATTTGTGAGAGGCTGAGAATAGCTCAGAGCAGGCAGAAAAGTTATCCTGACCAAAGATGAAGTGTCACGATCCTTAATTTACCAAAAATCGTCACTAATTTTTCACTTTTTCATACAATATTTTTTTTTATTCTTACCTTACTCTGATCGTGAACAGCTACACTCTCAACAGCTGGGCAGCGTGTCGATGTTTACCTCATCCATACATAACAATTTAATTTGGGTTATAATTTAGAAGTAAACACTTGTATAAATAAATCAGAGTTGTTGTTTACATGTGTTTACATTGCTTTACATCCCCAATTTGTTACATTCAAAATGCTACTATGCTATGGAAAGTTTAGATACAAAATTATACAAGATTATATACCTTACACGATGGGATGCAGCGGATACCAAAAAGAATCCTCCAGTCACTCTCAGTCTATACTCAATGCTCTGTAGAGGGGAAAATAAGGGGGGTGAGAAAACAACACGCTCAGTAAGGCAATCATGAGAACAGGTAGATACTGTACTATCTACGTGATCGTGATGCCATGCTCAAAACCACACATTTCATCATCACACCTCAAAATCGTTAGTTCATTCTTGTCTGAATGTCATGTGAAGCAAATCATGCTATATAATTCAGTGCACAGTTCAAAATCGAGGCATGGAAAACCATCATGCGTGATTCATAAGAAAAACATGGAAAAATCATCATGCATAAGTGCACTTTAAAGCATTTCATACTTTCTCATCTCAATAAAATCAACACTTGTCAGGACTCAGCCTCCCTCAGACTGTCTTGACCCACAAATCATATCAAAACATAGATTTATTCATCAAACAAAAGACACGTGAGATATGCAATATAATAGGGAAATATCCTTTAGGACTATGGCCATATCCTCTGTGATCCCAAGCTACACGGAATCCTAGTGTGCGGGGTATCACCTCTATTATTTCCATACGTGAGGTGGGTCACGTCCAGCTCGTCGGTCCATAGCATATCTAAGCATCGTCCGAAGACGGTATATCACAATCTCAACACGGTACAACGTACTCCATGCTACATGCACGGTACAACATACTCTGTGAACCCACATCACATCATATCATGCCACATGTCAATATACACTTGCGAGCCTATTTAATCAGTGCGACACCCAGTCTACCCGAAGCTCCTAGCACGGCTATCAACGTGTCATAAAACCACATGCGAGTAATTTCAAGCACTACAAAAAGTATGGTGGACATCTAATGCGAGCTATGCTCCAGCACCATGTCAAAACCAATATAAAATCTGTACGAGCTAGGCTCCAATACAATGTCATAAAATCCATGTGGAAAACTAGTGCAAGCTAAGCTCCAGCACTCATGTGTATAAAAAATGTCAGATCTCGTGCGATTCATGCTCTAGCACATTTCATTTTCACCAAACTCATATAGGTGGCTCATTCTTTGCAAAGCATGGTTATAAAACCAAATCAAGTCATTTCTCACGCAAATTATTTCAAATGTTAGCCAACCTACCAAATCACTTGCTAAAAGCAATAAAATAGGATTTTCAAGGCATCAGGCTCTTGTTTTCATGCACATTTCTAAAAAAAAAAAAGTCTTTGCCATTCAAACACACATTTCATTCCTATACCACATATACTCTAGAAAACTTAATGCGCCTAAAATGCGCACAGATATCTCTAAGAGTCTACACAATTCCCTTACCTCGATACACTTAGGAGTGACTCTCTTCCTTTGCCGTTTCTCGTAATTGAGCTCAACTTGCTCCGGTTGTGTCCACGGGAACTACAATCATTCACCAATCACAAGAGTTAATATTGTTAACTCATATTCTAACTTGACTAGCCAGTATAACTTATTGAGCCTATTTACTCAATTTTGACCCATTATTGCTTTTGGCCTTCCTCATGCCATTTCTAACCAATTTATCTAGTAACTCACTTAGTTCCTTGCATAGGACTTGGTGTGCATGCTCTACCCTTATTCTTTTATTCATTTATGCATTTACACCAATGCCACAAATGTACATTTTACCATTTTGGTCTATTTCACAATTTATTCCATACCACCATCTTAAAATCATACTCACAACACCATTATCACCTTAAGATAGCCCATTCATCATTAACTCCAACACATTTCATTTTCTCACACTAACCTATTTCTAGGTCATTGTTGGTTCATTATATTCTAGGTAGTTTCAACCATTGACATGTACACCAATCTACCCATAACATCATTTAGATAAACACATTTAGAGTTGGTGCATTGGAAACTTACCTAACTTGACTTTCTTCTCTTCCAAGTTTAGAAAGCTCCTTAGATCCTTCAATCCAATGAGTTGAATGTTGGCTTCAAGAAATGTTGCTCTCCTCCCTAAGATGAACAACTTTGCTCTAATGTCTTTTTCTCAAATCCTTATTGAAAAGTGGGTATCTTAGAGAGAGAAAGCTTGGTATTTGGGTAGAAATGGATTGAGATTGGTTTTCCTGAAGATTGAAGCTTCTTTTTGTCGGGTTTATATAGAAAAAGGGCGAGGAGATCGATCTGGTTAGGTAAGGATCGATCTGCTCTTAGCTTTTGCTCTCGAAATGTTCAGGCATTGAAGGGTGAGATCGATCTGTTCAATGGGGGAGATCGATCTCTCTTTGGCAAAAGCATAAGGAGATCGATTTGGTTATGAGGGAGATCGATCTGCTCTTTACAGAATGCAATGGAGATCAATTTGCACTAAAGAGAAGATCGATCTGGCCTTGGCAGAGGTAAATGCAGATCGATCTGGTCATTGGGGAGATCGATTTGCTTGCTTGGGAGATCGATCTGCCTTTGCTGTTTCATTCAAAATTGCCCTATTTTGCACAAGAGATTGATCTGTCTTGAATGGGAGATTGATCTGGCCTTCATCTACAGCCCTTTTGCTGCATTTTTCTAGATTTCCAAGGGTGAATTCCTATTCCATTGCTCCAATACTCATTTTGCATTTTAATCCCACTTAGAGCATGGAAAGACTTATTTCCTTTAATTCGCATGGAATGTGACTTGTGTGTTTCGCTTAACCTTAGAAAGGATACTTGAAATTCTCAGTTCTTTCATTATCATTCTGTGTTTTTAAGCCTTATCCTCGTACTTGAAATATTTCAGCTCCATTTGTTTAGTTTGTGGCTACTCTAGCCCTTATTTACTCATTGTATGCATCCACGATACTCGTTTATCCCACTTGCAAGTTCATTCACATTTATATGATTTAACAATCATCTGTCTTAATAATTCCATTTACATATACAAGGGTTATATATATATATGTATGTATAGGGTCTCACATTCTCCTCCACTTAGAAAATTTGGTCCTCTAAATTAGAACTAAATCAGTCCGTGAATAACTCGGGATACTTCTCCCACATCAGATTCTCCAACTCCTATGTGGCTTCTTCCACGGTGTGATGTTGCGAAAGGACTTTCACCAAGGGAATTATCTTTGTCTTCAATACTTTCTCCTTTCTATCCAATATTCGAATTGACTTCTCAATATAAGTCATGTTTTCATTGAGCTCCAATGGCTCATACCTTATCACATGTGCCAGGTCCGGGTGGTACTTCCGTAACATGGATATTTGGAAGATGTTATGTACGCTCGCTAGCTTAGGTGGCAATGCTAGCCTGTATGCTTTATCTCCCACTTTATCAAGTATCTCGAATATCCCTATATATCGAGGGCTCAACTTCCCCTTCTTCTCGAATCTCATAATCCCCTTCGAGGGAGAAACCTTCAAAAATACTGACTCATCCACATTAAACTCTAGTGGTCTCCATCTCCTGTCAGCATAGCTCTTTTGTCTGCTCTGAGCTGTCTGTATCCTCTCACAAATCAACTGGACATCCTTATAGGCTCGTTTAACCAAGTCAGTAGCAAAGATCTGTCTGTCACCAACCTTTTCCCATCCAATAGGAAAACGACATCTATGCTCATACAATGCCTCATATGGTGCCATCCCGATACTCGCATAAAAACTATTATTATAGGCGACCTTTACGAGTGGCAAATGGTCATCCCAGGACCCTCTAAAATCCAACGCACACGCTCTAAACATATCCTCCAGGGTCTGTATAGTCCTTTTTGACTGACCATCTGTCTGAGGATGAAACGCAGTGCTATAACCCAACTGAGTCCCCATCGTTTCTTGAAAATGTTCTCAGAAATGGGAAGTGAAGCGGGCATCCCTATCAGAAACAACGCTAATTGAAATTCCATGTAGCCTCACAATCTTGCGCACATACAAGTTCGCTAACTGGCTCAAAGTATCGGTAGCTCTTATAGCTAGGAAATGGGCTGACTTCGTCAACCGATCCACAATCACCTATATGGCATCATGACCTCTGTCAGTCCTTGGTAACCCCATCACAAAATCCATGGTGATGTGCTCCCACTTCCAAGTCGGCATCGGTAGAGGCTGCAATAATCCTGCAGGCTTCTGATGCTCTACCTTCACCTGTTGACAGACGAGACATCTAGCGACATATTCAGCAATGTCTTTCTTAATCCCAGACCACCAATAAACCTTTCGAAGGTTTTCATACATCCGTCCCCCCTGGATGCATCGTACATCTCGATGAGTGAGCCTCTGTCAAGATCAACTTCCTCATCTCTGGATCATCAGGAGCACATATCCTACCTCTGAACCTCAACAATCTATCGACACCCAACTCAAAATCAGTCTCTGTGCCCCTCTGTATCTGCCAATAATGTCACTGCACTGCTGATCAATCCGCTGAGCCTGTCGGATTCGATCTACCAGATCTAGTTCTAACCGCAGACTAGCTATTATAAAATCACTATCAGCACTAAGTGGGGTCACATCCAAACTGAGGTTAATGAACTGCTCCAACAGCTCGTGTTCTTTGATCATCATGAATGATACCAAATCGAGATGCTTCCCACTCAGTGCATCAGCAACTACATTCGCTTTACCTGGGTGGTACAGGATCTCACAATCATAATCCTTTAAAAGTTTGAGCCATCTCATTTGTCTCATGTTTAACTCTTTCTGCGAGAATATGTACTTAAGGCTCTTGTGATTTGTAAATGCTTGAAATTTCTCACCATAGAGGTAGTTGCGCCATATCTTCAGCGTAAACACTACAGCCGCCAACTCCGAATCATGGGTTGGGTAGTTTCTCTCAGGATCCTTCAACTGTTTAGACCCATATGCAACTACCCTCCCATTCTGCGTAAGTACACAACCCAGTCCTTGGTGTGAGGCATCTGTATACAACGAGAAACCTCCTAAATTGGTACGAATGGTGAGAATTGGAGCTATGGTTAATCTCTTCTTCAAATCCTGAAAACTCTCTTCACACTTATCATCCCACACAAATTCCACATTCTTTTTCGTGAGACGTGTCAAAGGAGCAGCTAATCTCGAGAATCCCTCCACAAACTGTCGATAAGACCCAACTAAACCCAGAAAACTTCTGATCTCTGTCACTGTCTGGGGTCTCTGCCACTGAACTATTGCCTCAATCTTAGATGGATCCACTGACACACCATCCTTCGATACTATATGACCTAGAAAAGAGATCTGTTCCAGCTAAAAGTCATACTTACTGAGTTTAGCATACAACTTCTTCTCTTAGAGGGTCTGTAGCACTATCCTTAGGTGCTGCTCATGCTCCTCTCTAGATCTTGAGTACACCAGGATGTCATCGATGAATACGATAACAAATCGATCTAAATACTGGTGAAATACTTCATTCATAAACGACATAAAAGCTGCGGGAGCATTCGTCAACCCGAATGACATAACCATAAACTCATAATGTCCATACTGGGTACGAAAAGCTGTCTTGGGTACATCTTCATCCCGAATTCTCAACTGATGATACCTAGATCTCAGATCTATCTTGGAAAAGACCTGCGTTCCCCGAAGCTGATCCAATAAGTCATCGATGCGTGGAAGGGGGTACTTATTCTTGATGGTGGCCTTATTCAACAATCGGTAGTCAATACACAGTCGGAGGCTTCCATCCTTCTACCTTACAAACAAAATCGGTGCTCCCCAAGGCGATACACTCGATTTTATAAACCTCTTCTCCAACAACTCCTGTAAGTGCTTCGTCAGTTCCTCTAACTCAACTTGAGTCATTTTGTATGGTGGCTTGGATATCGGCTCTGTACCAGGTGCCAAATCTATACAAAAATCCATCTCCCTATCCGGCGGTAACCCTGGTAATTCATCAGGAAAGACATCGAAAAATTCCCTAATGGTACGAAACTAGTGTCCACTATAAGTGACCTAGACGTTCTATCCGCAAGTGCACGGGTCATACAAGTAATAATGAGATTTGAGTCCCGGATTATCGTCCCACAGAGAAGTTGATTAGCCTAATTAACTACCGGTTAATCTTACCCTAAGTATATCCTAGCAAATTATGAATTTTTAGGGAGTGATCTACAAGGCTACAAATACTGAAAATAATAAAAACTATAAACTAAAGAAAATAAAACCGAGCTAAAATTACTTACAAAGCTCCCAACAATTAAAATCAAATACCTATAAAAGATAATTAAAATAGTAAAAATTAATTAACACAATTAAACTAAAATGCAAATATGCAAATAAAAAAACAAAATTAATTAAACTAAAATTAAACAAACCAAAAATAAAATGTGCATGTAATTAAACTAATTAATAAAATTGTAAATTAAGCTAACCTAAAGTCTAATAAAATAAAACTTCAATTAACCTAAAGAAATTCTTAAATCTAACTAAGAAATTAACTACCTAAAAAATGATCCTAAATTAAATCTAATTCTAACTAATTACTAACAAGAAAACAAAATCTAAATAATGCATGAAAAATATTTTTGGATTAAATTTAAAATGAAGACTAAATTAAAAATGTATGAAACAAATTTAATCTAAATTGGTTCTAAATGCAACTCATAAAATACTAAACTAAAATTAAGTCCTAAAACCTATGATATAAAATTAACTATTAACTAAAAATTAAAACTAAAAATTAAATTAACAAGCTAAAACACTAGATATAACCTACAATTATCATTTAACAACTAACCTAAATTGACAACTAATGAAAACAATCAAAATAATAAAATGCAATAAACATTAAATTATAAAAAGGAAATGTGGCCAAACATGGCCTTAAACGAAAATTCCAAGCTGAGTGGTCCCGACTGTGCACTGTACACTACTGTTCATGCTCCATATTTCATTTCCAGGTGCTGCTCTCGCTTTGTCCAATTCTACCTCTGATGCTGTCCTGGTTCCAGCCATGACCGACAAGATACACTGCAAAACAGCCGTAGTGCAGCTCGTACAGCCTGTTGCAGCTACGTCCTTCATGGTTCACTACTGTCAGCTTTCATGCATTTGTCTCACTTCAACCAAACAGCAGCAACCAATCCAGCAACATACTCTTACTGCACTATTCTGCAATTTTACACCATCCCCGCGCTTATCATCTGCTCCTGCTTCAATCACCACCAGCTTGCAGGATCAGTCCCGAACTCCTACTGTCCAGCATCTACATCAACCGTGCCAGCACACCGAGTACACGCCCAGCAATGCTAGCCGCCACTCAATCACCACTTTAAGCTTCAACCTTTCCAATGTAAATCAGCAACAACAATTGAAAGATGACCTTAACTGGAAATAGCAGAATGATTTGAAAGATTAATACCATACAAAAAATTTTCTAAACTTTACAAAACAAAAGTAAATGAAATTTAAATGAGCATTCAAAGAAACTTGAAACATTAAAGAAAGCATGAAGAACGAATAAGAGCAAGGGAAGGAATGGCCGAGAGCCCAGCTATCAACTAGCCATGTCCGACGTCCTCTTCTTCTATCCAGTGCATCCCAGCAGTAGCCACAACCCGTCCGACCCTCAATCAGTCTAGCCTCTTAGGTTCAGCCATTATAGCTTCTCTATACCAGCCCATGCCACCTAGTTGCAACATCATATAACAAGATTAATAGAGAATAAAAACCAAAGAAAGATGAACAGTAAATGAAGTCCTGAACAGAGGAGAACAGAGTAAAAGAAAAGCTGTCCTGAGCTGCTTCCCACAGCTGTGTCACATGAACCCAGTAGCTCACATCATTCTTCTCTGCTTCAATAGTCACCAGTAGGAGCCAGCATCTCGGTACACATGAGAATAGAAACCCGAACAATAATGACAACCACCCGATGTTGTCTCGACCAACTTATGAAACTTAAAGATTATCTAGTGTAAAGCAAATAAAATGTAAAATAAATTTGCAAAAAAATTAAAATGGGACAGTAACCGAATGAAACACTACTGGACTAAAAAAAATAGAAAATGATAAATTGCTTAAACTGGAAAATGGAAGATAAACTAAATAAAGAAAAATATACAGTGAATAAAATTGAAATAAGAGCAACAGGTTGAGCAAGATTGCTGTTGTCACCAGCCCTCTCAACCCGAATGCACAGTAAGGCAAAAACTAGAAACAGAAGAGAACTTGTAACCACCGAAAAGTGTAACCATTTCTGTTTAATGAAGGTTTAAATTTGCCATCAGTACTAAACAAAATGAGAACTTGCCAAATGAAAATCAATGATGGCTATAAAGAAAATGAAAAACTAACTTGAAAAGCTTTTAAATAAAAATGGACATTGTTGTGAATAGTAAAAATGGTGGCTAAACGGAAAGATAAAAGAAACTATTAAAACTACTTAACCCTAGGCTACTCTAGACTACATTACTCTACTCCTAAAATTACTCTAAACTACTCCTAAATTCTACACTACTTGATTTTTTTCAATTGCCATCATATTCTAATTATACACAAACATAGGGGTACAATGGTAATTTTTCATCATAGATGAGTTGACATTGTTTGGCCACTTGTTTTCCTTTGATTTGCTGCAGAGTAGATATTTCCACGTCACTCGTCTTTTTGTCGGCTGTGCGACGTGGCCCGGCGTGTGTCTTCCAGAAGGTTGGCACGGTGTCCTTCTATCTTATCATTTCAGAGCGAATAAAATATGGACACTTGGCATCACGCGTGTCTAGACGACTAGTGACTCGGTCTGCAAATTGAAAGTGGTCCAGTCTCCTTTAGCCCGTTTTCAGCCCAATTTTGACTGAAACGATTGATTTTCATCCGGATTTAATTTACCTGCACATTAAAGAATTTTAATTAAATAAAGGGGATAATTAATAAAATAAATTGGAGATTTAAATAATTAATTAAAAAATTACGCACAAATAATTCTATTAAAAATAGAATTATCACCTAACCACTAGGATGTCTATCAATTTCGGACGTGCCTCATTCGTCTCAATCACATAAGCAATGTAACCTTCAACATATAAGTCAATTGTCAGCATGGTAAAATCCATTTATTTAGATTAAAACCAACTTTTACTTTCATTTCTTTTCAAGGAAAATTTTCTTTACATTACGTTTTTTGGGGAAAACTTACGGTAACGCTATCTATCCCTGAAAATGTTACCGTTTTAGAAAAACAATCTACTAAGGCTCGATTTGCAGCCAACCAATCCATTCCTAGGATTACATCAAAATCACTCATATACATTAAGATAAGGTCGGCTGACATTTCTTCTTCCCTACTTTCAGTTTACAATCCCTAATCTCATACTCCACTAGCTGACTATTATTCATAGGAGTGCTTATCAACATCTTCCTACTTAAAGGGGTAAGCTTTACATATTCAAATAATTTATATACAAATGGAGGTGATGCAAATGAATGCGTGGCACCAGGATCTATCAAAACATAAGCTTCAAGAAAAAAAATTGAGATGGTACCTTTCACCACATCTGGAGACTGATCCACAGTATCCTGGTCCAACACATGTATTGGCCCTCTACCAATCACCTGTTTACCCTTCTCTTTAGTTGTCGCTATCCGCCTCGGCGTGGGAGTATCAATGGGAGCTCTCTTCGACTCCTTGCCCTTCTGTGGGGCTCTCTCTGTCATCTCTGGGCAATCCCGAATTATGTGCTCTGGTTTCCCACATCTAAAGCATACTGCAGGAGGTCCATAACAGGGTCGAGTACCATGGTACCTACCACACTTGCTGTATTATTCTGTAGTAGGTCGTGACCTTCCAAACATAATTCCCTTTGCTAGACCTATGATCGGATACACGAGAGGCTTAGTTGTCCACTCCCGGATCTCCTCAATCTTCGGTCTCTTCCCAGAAAACCTCTTACTTCCCTTATAACTGAAGCCTCTATCCAGCAGTGGTCTATTCTTATCTCTATCCTTCACTTTACCAACCTTTTCAAACTCTGAGGCAATCCTATCAACATTTTGTTCACACAATTACGCCCTACGCACAGCCTCCTTGTAGGTCGGTATATCCAAGGGAACCAATATGGACCTGATGGTTGGTCTCAGTCCATCCACAAACTTCTAGACCTTCTTAATCTCACTACCCATTGTATCGGGATCATATCTGCCCAGGGAGATAAATGTCCTCTCATACTCATACACCGTCCTGCTCCCTTGGGTCAGTCCCAAAAATGTCATCTGCTGCTTCCGCTATGCAGTATCTGGAACATACTGTCTCCGGAAGGCCTCCAAAAATAAATCTCAACTAATCTCCGTATGCCGGGCTCTCAAAATGGGTCTGGTGGACTTTCACCAATGTTCTGTTGATCCCTTCAGCATGAATGCGGCAAACGCTACCATCTCGGTAGTAGTGCACTCGAAGAACCCATATAACTTCTCAATCTCATTTATCCAATCCTCTGCAGCTACTAGGTCCTTAACTCCATTGGAAGACTGCGATCCAAACTTCTAGAACTACCATAGTCTATCCAAATCACATTCGTAACCCCAACCTCTACTGCCTGGTGAGGTAGAAATAA
Organism: Firmiana major; assembly: GCA_033439115.1. NCBI lineage: Eukaryota > Viridiplantae > Streptophyta > Magnoliopsida > Malvales > Malvaceae > Firmiana > Firmiana major. The sequence goes on along the minus strand of CM065898.1, from coordinate 77,558,362 downwards.
GTGTAGGCATATCCTGTGCTGGTGGGCGTGTAGGTGTATCTGTCGTCTGAGGTCTCTGGGCTGGCTGTGCCCGTGTCTTAGGAGCTGCCGCTTGCTCGGTATCACCCTGTGTAGTGGGACTCTGTCTGCCCCCAACTCCAGGTAAAGATTGAATGACCAACTCCAAGATCATCTCTAGGCTCCGCTCAATCCTTGCGAAGCGTGCCTCGATACTCTCAGGTCTCTCTTCCGAACCCTGTGGAGCATGCTCAACCTCAGCCTCTACCTCAACCTCTTCCTGAGTCTCATGTGGTTATGGCTTAACATGACCCCCAGGCCAACCTCTACGACCTCTAGTTCATGCTCTCGCCCCTCTACCGTGACTGGTATTAGGCATAATGCTCAATTCCCTACATTCACATAAATTTCTTAGTCAACCCATCGACACACACACAATTGTATCTAAACAAGCACAGTAATATGAGGATGTAATTTTTCAACTTATTAAGTATTTCAAACACCGACACACATCAGACCAACTCAACTCTGATACCAACTTCTGTCACGACGCTTAATTTACCAAAAATCGTCACTAATTTTTTGCTTTTCATAAAATATTTGCTTTTCATTCTTACCTTACTCCGATCGTGAATAGCTACACTCTCAACAGTTGGGCTGTGTGTCGATGTTTACCTCATCCATGCATAACAATTTAATTTGCGTTATAATTTAGAAGTAAACACTTGTATAAATAAATCAGAGTTATTGTTTACATGTGTTTACATTGCTTTACATCCCCAATTTGTTACATTTAAAATGCTACTATGCTATGGAAAGTTTAGATACAAAATTATACAAGTGTGTATACCTTACACGATGGGATGCAGCGAATACCAAAAAGAATCCTTCAGTCACTTTCAGTCTATACTCAATGCTCTATAGAGGGAAAAATAAGGGGGTGAGCAAACAACACGCTCAGTAAGGCAATCATACAAACAGGTAGATACTGTACTATCTACGTGATCGTGATGCCATGCTCAAAACCATATATTTAATCATCACACCTCAAAATCGTTAGTTCATGCTTGTGTGAATGTCATGTAAAGCAAATCATGCTATATAATTCAGTGCACAGTTCAAAATCAAGGCATGGAAAACCATCATGCGTGATTCATAAGAAAATCATGGAAAAATTATCATGCATAAGTGCACTTTAAGGCATTTCATACTTTCTCATCTCAATAAAATCAACACTTGTCAGGACTCAACCTCTCCCCCAAACTTTCCTGACCCACAAATCATATCAAAATAAGAATTTATTCATAAAACAAAAGACACATGAGATAGGCAATATAATAAGGAAATATCCTCTAGGACTATGGCCATAGCCTCTGTGATCCCAGGCTACACGGAATCCTAGTGTGCGGGGTATCACCTCTATCTACTTCCGCACGGGAGGTGGATCACGTCCAGCCCATCGGTCCATAGCAGATCTAAGCATCGTCCGAAGACGGTATATCACAATCTCAACACAGTACAACGTACTCCATGCTACATACACGGTACAATGTACTCCGTGGACCCACATCACATCATATCACGCCACATCTCAATATACACGTGCGAGCCTATTTAATCGGTGTGACACCCAGTCTACCCGAAGCTCTTAGCACGACTATCAACAACAAGTATGGTGGATATTTAATGGGAGCTATGCTCCAGCACCATGTCAAAACCAATATAAAATCTGTGCGAGTTAGGCTCCAACACAAATTCATAAAATCCATGTGAAAAACTAGTGTGAGCTAAGCTCCAGCACTCTTGTGTATAAAACACGTTAGATCTCGTGCGAGTTATGCTCTAGCACATTTCATTTTCACAAAACTCATCTAGGTGCCTCATTCTTTGAAAAGCATGGTTATAAAACCAAATCAAGTTATTTCTTATGTAAATTATTTCAAATGTTAGCCAACCTACCAAATCACTTGCTAAAAGCAATAAAATAGGATTTTCAAGGCATCATGCTCTTGTTTTCATGCACATTTTTAAAAAAACCTAATTCTTTGCCCTTCAAACACCCATTTCATTGCTATACCACTATATTCTAGAAACCTTAATGCGCCCAAAATGCACACAGATATCTCGAAAAGTCCATACGATTCCCTTACTCGATACATTTGGGAGTGACTCTCTTCCTTTGCTGTTTCTCGCAATTGAGCTCAACTTGCTCTGGTTGTATCAGTGGGAACTACAATCATTCACCAATCACACGAGTTAATATTGTTAATTCATATTCTGACTTGACTAGCCAGTATAACTCATTGAGCCTATTTACTCAATTTTGACCCATTATTGCATTTGGCCTTCCTCATGCCATTTCTAATCGATATATCTAGTAACTCACTTAGTTACTTGTCTAGGACTTGGTGTGCATGCTCTACCCTTACTGTTTTATTCATTTATGCATTTACACTAATGCCACAAATGTAACTTTTACCATTTTGGTCTATTTCACAATTTATTCCCTACCTCCATCTTAAAATCATACTCACAACACCACTATCACCTTAAGATAGCCCATTCATCATTAACTCCAACACATTTCATTTTCTCACACTAACCTATTTCTAGGTCATTATTGGTTCATTATATTCTAGGTAGTTTTAACCATTGAAATGTACACCAATCTACCCATAACATCATTTAGATAAACACATTTAGAGTTGGTGCATTGGAAACTTACCTAGCTTGACTTTCTTCTCTTCCAAGTTTAGAAGGCTCCTTAGATCCTTCAATCCAATGAGTTGAATGTTGGCTTCAAGATATGTTGTTCTCCTCCCCAAGATGAATAACTTTGCTCTAATGTCTTTTTCTCAAATCCTTATGAAAAAATGGGTATCCTAGAGAGAGAAAGCTTGGTGTTTGGGTAGAAATGGAGTGAGATTGATTTTCCTGAAGATTGAAGCTTCTTTCCGTCCGGTTTATATAGAAAAAGGGCGAGGAGATCAATCTACTTAGGTAAGGATCGATCTGCTATTGGCTTTTCTCTCGAAATGTTCAGGCATTGAAGGGTGAGATCGATCTCTATTTGGCAGAAGTTTAAGGAGATCGATCTGGTTATGAGGGAGATCGATCTGCTCCTTATAAAATGCAATGGAGATCGATCTGCACTTAAGAGAGGATCGATCTGGGCTCGGTAGAGGCAAATGCAGATCGATCTGGTCATTGGGAAGATCGATCTGCTTGCTTGGGAGATCGATTTGCCTTTGCTATTTCATTCAAAATTACCCTGTTTTATGCAAGAGATCGATCTGCCCTGAATGAGAGATCGATATGGCCTTCATCTGCAGCCCTTTTGCAGCATTTTTCCAGATTCCCAAGGATGAATTCTATTCCATTGCTCCAATACTCATTTTGCATTTTAATCCCACTTAGAGCATGGAAAGACTTATTTCCTTGATTCACATGGAATGTGAGTTGTGTGTTTCGCTTAACATTAGAAAGGATACTTGAAATTCTCAGTTCTTTCATTATCATTCTGTGTTTTTAAGCCTTATCCTCATACTTGAAATATTTCAGCTCCATTCGTTTAGTTTGTGGCTATTTCAGCCCTTATTTACTCATTGTATGCATCCATGATACTCGTTTATCCCACTTGCAAGTTCATTCATATTTATTTGATTTAACAATCATCTGTCTTATAATTCCATTTACATATACAAGGGTTATATATATGTGGGGTCTCACACGAAGACTTTTGAAAATTTTCAGTAGGAGATTCAGTATTTCTGAGAGTTTTACCTTTCAAGGGCATAATGAGATTTAGGAAGAAAGGAAAGTTAAGCCCCCGTTATATTGAGCCTTTCGAGATCTTAGACTGAGTGAGAAGTAAAGCTTACAGACTGGCTTTACCACCAAAATTGTCGAGTATCCATAATGTCTTCCACGTTTCAATGCTACGCAAGTATCATCCGGATCCGACACATGTGATTAAGTATGAACCACTGGAATTGAATGAGGATATGACATACGTGGAGAAGCCAATACGAATCTTGGACAGAAAAGAAAAACCATTACGGTCTAAGATAATTCCACTAGTTAAAGTTCTGTGACAATACCACACCTCGAAAGACGCTACGTGGGAATTAGACTATTTAATGCGAGAGAAATATCCACAATTATTTAAGGATTGATGTAATTTTAAATTTGAAGACCAAATTTCCTAAAGGTGGGGAGAAAATAAACACCATAAATTTTCATGTACTCGATTTTATCAATGAATAACAATTAAACCATTAGAATTTAACATGCGCTTTTGGTGGATGATGAATTCAATTATAGTATGACAAGAGGAGTTTATAAATTTAAGTAAATAAATATTTATTATGAAGTAATAATGGGTATAAAACTATGTATGATACCAAAACGGAGTATAATGCGAAAGTTATGTTCCCATTAATTAAATTATACAGTGTTAATATCATTACTGCCATCTAAACAAGTTAAAGAACAAAGGACTAATTCCCAAAGAAGCTAATCCCGATTGTATGGAGAAACCCCTGCTGCAAACAACAGCAAATCGAGACAACGTGTATATATAGTATGCATTACACATATACACGTGAACTGCATCAAAGAGTTATACGAAGAACCTTGGTTTGACTTCATTGAAAGCCAAACCCGAGAGTAGTTACTTCAGTAAGCTGCAGCAGGAGTTCGGTGAAGAATCAGTGGTGGTGATGACGCTCAGTGAATGAAAGGAAATGAATGAAGAGGAAAACGTGAAGCATTGTAACAGAAGAGGTAAGGCTGGAAATGAGATGATAGGGAACAGACAAGGACCGATATAGGTGCAGAAGAAGACTAAAGTAAGTGAACATAGGTGCAGAAGAAGACTAAAGTAAGTGAACATTTAATGTTGAGGAAGTCAGTAACAGAGCCTTAATGCATCGAGTCTGAAATTCTCGGTAGGAAGCTAGAGAAAAGTACCAAACGGAGAAGAGAAAGAAGAGAAAGTGCTGTTGGCAGTAAAATCGAGGAGATTGGACTAAAGTCGGCACTTGACAAGTAAGGTAGCACTGGAGAACCTGATAAATAAATATACGTGCATATATATGTTCAAGGGATACAGTAGAGGATGTGAGAACTGTTGTCTAGGAATAACCGTTGGTTTAAACGAAGTAGGGAAGTTAGTGACTGACAGAGAGACATAACCTGGGAAATGTAAAGAGGAAACCAGAAAAGGGATGGCTACTGTAGTGAGGAGTGAGTCTTGGTAGACACAAGGAAACAAAATGGATAAAGAAAATATAAATATATATACGTATGTGTAAGGATTTCTGAAGCTACAGCAGGAGGAAAATAAACTGAGGTAACATGAGCAGCGAAAGCAGAACCGGAAATGAACAAGGGATGGATCGACTGAGGGATTAATTTATTCGGTGAGGGTGAAATGATAGGAAGCAGTTGGGATTAATCTGAAACACAGAAGAAAAGGAAAGGAAACAAGAAACAGAGGGTTAGCCCCTGAATTGTTTCAATCCGAGAGAGAAGGAGAGAAAGAGGGAGGCAATGCAAGGAGAAGAATTACGTTTGCTATTGTTGAAGGTCACAGTAAGAGAGAAACAGTAGAAGAAACAAGAAGAGGGGATTGGCCTCATCGGGTCTGTTACGTTATTGGAAGTTTGCGGTAACCATTGTTGGACCAGTGGCTGTGAACGGTTGAAAAGAAGTGAAGCTCCTCGGGTTCTAGTAGCAGTGGCCAAGGGAAACAGAAATGAGGAACAACCACAGTGACTGACCAGAACGCGGGCGTGAGGTAGTGTGTGGCCGAACCCTGGTCTGCTACGCGAATGGAAATGCAGAACAGAGAGCTCCCGAACTCTCTTGAAACTTATAAGGATTTGATACAGGAATTGGCATCTAACAAAGGACCCTAGAAGCTACTGCTCTTGCCTCCAGGGTGTACCGAAAGTTTGGGAAGGTTTGGAAGCTGTTGTTTTCTTAGAAACACATTAATGAAAGGCAGAGCAGAGGGACCCGGTAACGCAGTAACCTTTGCGTGATAGAAGTGCAGAACTGAAAGCCTCTATTGGTTCTAAAAGGCTGGAAGTTGGTAGCTAGAAACGGAGATGGTAGAAGGGCACCGGCGCCGGCGCAGAGAAGTTAGGATGATGGAGGTGAAACAGCTGAGAGCCTGGTAAAGGCGATGAACAGTGATCGGTGAAGAGAAAGAAGGAAGAAAGAGAAAAAATGAAAGAAAGGGAACGAAAGGAAACTAATAAAAAAAGGGTTTTGAAGAATTATTGAGGAAGAGTTTAAGAATTATTTTAGGTGCATCAAATCACATCTCTGGGACAAGTAAACAATCATGGAACGTACTGACCGACTCTCAGTATTGGTACTATTGAGGTAAGAAAAATTTTGTGTGTTATTAGAGATAATTATACGTAATTTTTATTGAATCGTAGATAAAAATATAGTAGGTCGATTTTATAACTTTGATAAAAAATATATATTTTAAACCTTAGTTAAACAGTCTAACTTTACCGTAATAAATTTAAATTGTTTGCATATATTTGATATAGCTTGAATTACTGTTTTAGATCGAAAATGTCGAATTTAATTTCCATAAATTGTTTAATAGGATTTTTAACTGAAAAATGTGAATTAGCCTCATTTTGAAATGTTATATATTTACCGAACTGAATTTACAATTGATTTTAATGAAAATTATTTGCTTATAAAATAATACTGAGGATATGTGCTTGAGCGCGTATTGACCGTGTATTGCACGGTCCAACTCGCATTGATTTTGAGAAAAAGGAGATGGTCAAATCATGCTACATTATTGTCTGCTGTATTGTTTCTGTTTCTGTGGTCCACGGATGTACCGTGCAACACGCACGTGAGTATGATGTACCATGTTTTCTAGTCTTCGGACATTCTGTTCTGTGAGCTGTTATGGTAGCTGACTACTCCCACGGCGATTGACATCTCGACACACCTGATCAATGATGCCCGAAGTCACCGACATTAGCCAATTGTCTTTCTGATTTTCGATATAGCATGTTCTGCCTTGTCTTGTCAATTTGATTTACTGGATTGACCGTATGAATTGTATTATTTTGTGAAAATCGTTTATTCTACTGCTTAAGGTTTTAGAATCTTGTATTTACTGCAGTAAATTGTTTATACTATCGATATTGATACTGTTATCGATTTTCGACTTTGGTAATATTGAATTTGTCAAATTATCTGTATATTTTTATGAGAATTCCTGTTTTGGGATATATATATATATATATATATATATATATATATATATATATATATATATATATTAGAATCTTGTATTTACTGCAGTAAATTGTTTATACTATCGATATTGATACTGTTATCGATTTTCGACTCTGGTAATATTGAATTTGTCAAATTATCTGTATATTTTTATGAGAATTCCTGTTTTGGGATATATATATATATATATATATATATATATATATATATATATATATAGTGTATTTATCTACCTGTCACGTAATTTTTCTTACTGAGCACGTTGAGTTCACCCATTACTTTTCTTCACAAAGTCTCGTCAGTAGTTGGAGCCGCTTTTGTAAGTAGGGTTCTTTTACACAGCTATAGTTTCGTGGAGTATTCTTCTACATCTAAGGTATACCCAGATTTAAATATTCTTTTGTATCTAAAATTTTTGTAAGCACAGTAATGTATAGGAAAATGTATGTGGGGAACGTGAACAGGGATATTTTGTAAAATAACAATTATTCTGATTTATCGAAAATATTTTCTTTGGCTTTCTTCAAAGATTTACTATTTTGATATAACATCGACTTGTAACCCAACTATATTATACCGTAAAAAGGGTCGTTACAAGTACTTATCAAAATCAGTATTAAAAATTCAGTATTTAATTTCTCATACTTAATTTTTAGTGTATCAAACAACACCTAATATTTATATAAATAAAAAATAAAATTTCATATAATATTATCATTTTTATTAATTTTCAATATATATAAAAAATATTTTTTGATATAAAAAATTTTTAATAAATTTTAATTATTATTAATTTGACAAATATAAAATATTATACTATAAAATTTATTTTAATATTTTAATATAATGTCCTTAATAGTTATTTTTTGTTCTCGCTACATTTCACTTCACCGTAACCGTTGTGATTGCGTCCAAATATATATTTGATCATTGATATTAATTTCATCACTACAATATCAAATTTCACCATTATAGTAACTAATATCACTTATATCATTGTTTTCAATCTTACCGTTCATCCAAACTAGCCGTAAGTTAAAAGATGAATTTTTATTTGTTATTATTGTTATTATTATAATAAGTATTTATTCAAGAAAAAATACAAGTAATTTTGGTAATATATGTATGATGAAATTACATTTTTTTCCTTAAATTTGTTTGTAAATATTTATTTTGGTTTAGTTTTAGGAGAGAGAAAAGATGAATAACGTTAACAAATTATTTGATACATTATAAGGTAAAATTTTTATATATTATAAGTAAAGTTAATAAGTTGACACATTTTTAAGACATATTAAAATATAAAAAATATTAATTAAAAAAAATAAGATATATAACTTTTTCTTAACTCTAATTGTGAAGTAAACAATTTTTCTTGTCTTATGTATCAAGTATGAATTCATAAAAGTTAATAAGAATAAATTTTGAATATTGAGTCAAATAGTCATATTTTCACTTTTAATATATGAAAGTTAAAGTGACGTTCATTATACCAAAAAAAAAAAAAATAAGAAAAAAATAGATAAACCTCAAAGTTGAACACAATGAAAAATTTAAAAGTGAAATATATTTTTAATTAATTTATATATAAATAATTAATTGATGATAAAATTTTGAAGGATTAAAAGACAAGTAGATAAAGTGTGTCCAATAAAAAATCGAAAAATTTGAAGGTAATGAAACTTAAATTCAATATAATCTTATTCTTTAATTTTTAATACTTATTTTTATTAAAATTAATAAATACAATATAAATTATTAGTTTTTTTAATAATTTAAGAAGACAGATTTAGTATTATCCTAAATAGAATGGTAAATTTGATCCATCATCTTATGTAGAAAAATAAATTTAATTTTTTTCCTTATTTAAAACTTTCATTTATCTCAATATCCTTGTTTTGATTAAAAAATAGTAGAAAGGAAATTCTTTTTACTATTATAATTAAATTCATTTTTGACAATTATAATATACATCATTATAAAATATTTCCCTTTTCTATTTGTCTTATTTTATAATATTTAATTGAATATTTCCAAAACATTTTTTTAATTATGGAATATTAGCATAAATATTTTGATAAAATATTATAATTTTCACATTATCACTTTGTTGATGCCAAAAAGATGGTGGGCTTGCTGCTAGTGAATAAGCTTATTTCTCATTTGGATCAACCTATAAAACAAAAGGTCCCTTTATGTGACGCCCCAGAAACGTGAAAATATGAGCTAATTTTAACTTAATTTTTTATTTATGTTGCATTCCTGTTCAGTGCCGATTACTTAACTTTTCATTTTAACGAAATTTCGCCAACATAACGGCTTATTTATGATCATACCTCACTGAAATATTCGAATTACAGTTTATAATTCTCACAGTAATTGCTTTTAGATTCTTTTCAAAATCAATAATGGTTTCCCTATGTTAGGACCCGTTCTCAAATCCCTGACTTTAACCAAAATCACTACAAATTTTTCGTATTTTTAACTTACCTTTCCTCTCTTCACTGGTTGGGCTGTGATTCGATGTCAGACTCCTCGCTTGCCATATATCCATTATCATACATACATGTCAATATATTATTACTAACTGTAACTGCTTTTATTTTACATGTAAGATTATATAAAATCTAATACAAATACATTCCCCATAATATATAACGTATACATCACTGTGCTGTTTCTATGTTTAGATACACAACTGTACATAATAGGTATACCTGGCGATTGATAGGAACTAGCAGTGGACTCAGTAATACTATCCCTCGAAAGCTCTCGCTCTACTGCTGACGCTCTGTAGAGAGATGTAAAGAAAGGGGGGTGAGCATACAACGCGCTCAGTAAGGAAATCAGGCAAGCAAGTAGATATCTACACTATCTACTCAAAATAATGCTATGCCTAGAAAACGTTTATTTCCTTTACTCGCTTTGAAAGAATGTCTTGAAATATAATATATATACTTGTACAGATTAAATCCCATGTATAGAAATCATGCTTTCTTTCTTAAATGTAGGCATGTAGTGCAAAACAATGCATCTTTATATAAATCATGCCTTTATGTAAATCATGCCATGAATATTTAAATCACAATAAATATGGCATTAAATAATTCACATCACAAAATCGGAGTCCGACCCATCCCTCAGGTCTGTCCGCAGTTTAAATCAGTCAATCAATGTGATATATCATGTGAGACTCTGTGGTGAAATGAAAATAGTATCCTGGACTATGATCATATCCGAAATGTGATCCCAAGCAACACAGATCTCGGTGTGCGGGGCATCACTGCTGCAACGAGAGGGGGGTCAGTCCATCACAATCGCCAGCTATATCCTCCTCAACTCCACAATAACACACGGTACAGCGTACACCTCGTGCCACTCAGGCACGGTACAAAGTATACCCGTGGACCCTTCCTCACGGCCAGAGTGCCTACTATAGGTCTTAGCTCTCGCACCCGTGGAATATCAACATCACAGTCAGGGTGCCTAACATAGGTCTTAGCCCTCGCGCCTGTGGAATATCATACCACCTCTCTAATACCCTCATGCTGGGCATCCTCTCAAAATGTGACACTCAGTCACACGAGAATGCGACATGAATAGGTAACATGTAAATAATATCACATACAGTGCGCGCCCTTGAGTGCGACACACAGTCGACACTATGCTCGAACACTGTTTCACATCACAAACTCAACTCTAGTGCGAGTAAACCTCCAGCAACTAGGTCAATGCATAGTTCATGTATTAAATCAAGTACGAGCAATAGCTCCAGTACTATGCTATGCATAATATCATCAAATCAAGTACGAGTCATAGCTCCAGTACTATGTCATGTATAAACCATGAAGAATCGAGTACGAGCAGCGCTCCAGCACTCTATCATGTATCTCATGAAAAACTCGAGTACGAGCTAATCGCTCCAGCACTCCGTCATGCATATATCATATAAAACTGAGTACGAGTAAAACTCCAGTACTCTATCATGCATGTCATGAAAATCTAGTGCGTATAAAAATCCAGCACTAATGTATGTGGAAAACATATGAAATCCAGTGCGAGCTATGCGCTAGCACGATTCATTCTCACATAAATATGATAGATGGCTCTTTAAAATGGATTGTTTACAAAATATTAAAATCAGCACTATAAAGTGTGCTTCAGTCACATCAACCTTAAAATCTTTAGCCCATCTATTTATTTTCATGATAAACAGCAATTAAACACTCACAATAATAGTTTCCATGCTTTTTGCAACTTTTCATAAAAGTTGACTTTTTGACTAACTAGGGGCAAAATCGTAATTTACCATTATCGGGTCGCAATAATTATTATTCACTTTCTCTGACCCTCAGAATTTTTAAGTGAATGTAAAAGCAGACGAAAATACGTGCAGGTATCTCTAACTACTCGCAACAGTCCCTTACCTTGGATCACGTCAAGTGACCTCACTTCCTCGGTGCTGCTAATTCCCACAGTCCGATCAGCTCTCAATGTAAGCTCCGGAGCAGTAAATAACCATTCCTTAGGTTAATCATAATTTTCCTACTGTATTACACATTAATACAGTTTAGTTTCCCTTAATGGGCCTTAATAATCCTTAATGGGCCTAACTATACCTTAAGCCCATTTTCATTTTACTATTCATTTTTGTTGGGCCTCTTGGGCTTGTGGGACCCACCAACTCTTATTGGGCTTGTCCTAGGCCCATTACACCCTATTGGGCCTAAAATAATTGGGCTTGGCCCATTGGGCCTCTCGGCCACATGCCATGGCCGAGAGCTACCCATGTCTCGGTTTTTCCATGGCATGCCATCCATGCCTATTATCTAGCCATTTTCACTTAGGCATTTTCACAAACACTTGGTAGGCAACATTACCAATCATCACATAGTTCATTTAGGCATTTTATCAAACACCTTGATTGCCAACAATTTACATGTATTAATCAATCAATTTGATTAATTCTAATTACACCATTAACATTAATACATGTACACTAATCCATTTATGTCTTAAAATCATATTGACATAATTCAATATTCCATTAATCACTCTCGGCCTAACCCACTTCATGGTGATTTAATATGTTTCAATGCTTAAAACATATATCAACATACTTGAAATCATTCATACATTAACATATATGAAATTGGAAATTAGAAAATATACCAATTGTTGTGTTCACCCTTTGGTCGAAACTTTGGAGGCTCTCAGTTTGCTCTCTATGTCTCCTTGATAGCCAATTCCAACATATGTCAATCTCCTTTCAATTTTGAACAACTTCCATGAAGAATGCAAGTTCCAAATATGCCTAATTCCTAGTGATTTTTAGTGAGAGAAAGCTTGGAAAGTATGTTTCAATGGTTTCTTCTTCTAGCCGAATTTGGTGTGATGAAGATGACAATGATGTGGCTGAATTTATAAGCCATATACTTAGCCATTAAGCTTTACTTTTCAGCCATTATGCTTGACTTTCCAAACCTTAGCCATGAGTCACCTTATGAGTCATAGTTAACTTTAACTATGGTTAGATATTTATCTCATGGGCTTTTCCAATTGGGCTTCTCGGTTTGGGCTTTACTAATAGGCTTTCGAGATGAAATTTTTACTATGTCTCGGGCCTTTAATTGTCTCAAAATTTGGTCAAGAATATTTTTCCCCAATTTTTTTCCTCCACACTTAGGTTAATTTTTAACCATGATTTGTCAACCATGGTAAAAGTCCACTTTCTTAACTATAGTTGACTTTTTCCTTAATCATTGACTAAGTTGACTTTTTCTTAAAATTTCGAAAGTATCATTTTTTATGTCTTACACTCTCGTCTTTATATTCCAACCGCTCCCGGTGGATAATTTCACCCGAAACTCCTTTTCTCGCCAAAAAGGTCCATTTTACCCTTTTTAGCTTTTTCACTCGTTTTGTATGTTTGGGACTAAATCAAGCTGACTTGCCTTCATGAGCTCTCTACGCTCGCTTATTTTAAGTTCTTATTTTCAGTCAGAATGATTTAGAATAGCTCGGTTTAGCCTGTGATACTCATCTCTCACATTATGCATTTTATGTAGCTTTTGCGTGTTAATTCATTTCAATAACACTTTAAGTCTAGTAAATACTCTTCTTATGATTCAACTATCATTACATAGTGTTCATACACATAGGAATCATAAGGAATAAGCTAAAAAAAATTCAGGTCTAACAATCCTCCCCCACTCAAAAAATTTGGTCCTCCAAATTAGAACCAAGTCAATCATCAAATAGGTGAGGGTACTTCTCTCGCATCAGACTCTCTAGCTCCCAAGTAGCTTCCTCTGAAGTATGATGCTGTCGAAGAATCTTCACTAATCTGATGGTCTTCGACCTCAATACCTTCTCCTTCCTATCCAATATCTGAGTCGGTCTCTCAACATATGACATGTCCTCTTGGAGCTCCAAAGGCTCGTAACTAATCACATGTGCCGGATCCGGATGATACTTCCGAAGCAGCGATATGTGGAATACGTTATGGACACCTGATAAGTCCAGTGGCAATGCCAACCTATATGCCTTATCTCCCACTCGATCAAGTATCTCAAAGGGTCCAATGTAGCGAGGATTTAGTTTCCCTCTCTTCCCAAATCTCGCTATGCCCTTGGAAGGAGAAACTCTCAAAAACACAGATTCACCAACTGCAAACTCTAATGGCCTACGTCTCCAGCCAGCGTAACTCTTCTGTCTGCTCTGAGCTGTCCTCAGTCTCTCTACAATCAAGCGGATGTCCTCAGATGCTTACGTAACCATGTCAGGAGCAAAAATCTTACGGTCACCCACTTCTTCCCATCCAATAGGGGAACGACATCTACGGCCATACAAAGCCTCATACGGTGCCATCTCGATACTCGAATGATAACTGTTGTTGTAGGTGAACTCGGCTAGTGGCAGGTGGTCATCCCAGGAGCCTCGATAATCTAGCACACACGCTCTCAACATGTCCTCCAGAGTCTGTATAGTCCTCTCTGACTGACTATCTGTCTGAGGATGGAAAGCGGTGCTCAAACTCAACTGGGTTCCCATGGCTTCCTGAAAATGTCTCCAAAAGTGGGATGTGAAGTGGGAATCCCTATCAGAGACTATGCTCACTGGTACACCATGTAACCTCACTACCTCGCGTACGTACAGTTCTGCTAACGAACTCAGAGTATCGGTCGCTCTCATAGCTAGAAAGTAGGCTGACTTCGTCAGTCTGTCGACGATCACCCATATAGCATCGTGATTCCTGCTGGTTCTCGGTAAACCCATCACGAAATCCATGGTGATATGCTCCCATTTCCATGTCGGTATAGGTAGAGGCTGTAATAACCCTGCAGGTTTCTGATGCTCTACCTTCACCTGCTGACATACGAGACACTTAGCCACAAAGTCTGTTACATCTCTCTTCATACCTGACCACCAGTATATCTTCCGAAGGTTCTGATCCATCTTGTTACTCCCCGGATGTAACGTATACCTCGACGAATGAGCTTCCGCCAATATCAATCTCCTGAGTCCTGGATCTTCGGGAACACACAATCTGCCTCTGAACCTCAGTAGTCCATCAGAATTCAACTCAAAATCAGTCACGGTGCCCTTCTGCATCTGACTACTCACATCTAAACAAAATGGATCAGTCTGCTGAGCTACTCTGATCCTGTCTAACAGATCCGGCTCCAAGCGCAGACTAGCTATCACATAGCCTGTATCCATGTCAGAAGGCATGACACCTAAACTGAGGCTAGCAAACTGCTCTAGCAAATCATGTTCCCTAACCATCATATACGATACCATCCCCAGGCTCTTCCTGCTCAAGGCATCAGTTACCACGTTAGCTTTACCCGGATGATAAAGTATCTCGCAATCCTAGTCCTTCAGAAGCTCTAGCCATCTTCTCTGTCTCATGTTCAGCTCTTTCTGTGAGAACAGATACTTGAGGCTCTTGTGGTCGGTAAATATCTGGAACTTCTCGCCATACAAGTAGTGGCGCCATACCTTCAACGCAAGCACTACTGCTGCTAGCTCCAAATCATGGGTCGGTTAGTTTTTCTCATGATCCTTCAACTGTCTGGATCCATAAGCAACTACCTTCCCATCCTGCATCAATACGCAGCCCAGTCCCTGATATGAAGCATCGGTATACACTGCAAATCCTCCTGAGCTGGTAGGGATAGTGAGAATCGGAGCGGTGGTCAATCGACGCTTCAACTCCTCAAAACTCTTCTCACAATCCTCGTTCCATACAAACGGTGCACTCTTTCGAGTAAGACGTGTCAACAGAGCAGCCAACTTCAAAAATCCCTCAATGAATCTCCGATAGTATCCAGCTAAACCTAGAAAACTCCTGATCTTGGTGATTGTCCTTGGCTGTTCCCACTGAACTACAGCCTCTATCTTAGATGGATCAACTGATACACCATCTCTCGATACAACATGTCCCAAAAATGAGATCTGTGACAACCAAAAGTCACACTTACTGAGCTTAGCATATAACTCATGCTCCCGTAGCGTTTGCAACACGATCCTGAGGTGCTCCTCATCGATAAAGACGATAACAAACTGGTCCAAATATGGCTTGAACACATCGTTCATTAAAGCCATGAAAGCAGCTGGAGCATTCGTCAATCCGAATGGCATGACCAAGAACTCATAGTGGCCATATCGAGTACGAAATGCTGTCTTGGGTACGTCTCCACCCCGAACCTTCAGCTGATGGTACCCAGACCTCAGGTCAATCTTGGAAAAGACCTGTGCTCCCTGAAGCTAATCTAACAAGTCGTCAATGCGTGGAAGGGGGTATCTATTCTTGATGGTGGCCTTATTCAACAATCGGTAGTCTATACACAATCGGAGGCTCCCATCCTTCTTCCTCACAAACAAAATCGGTGCTCCTCAAGGTGAAACACTCAGTCGAACAAAACCCCTATCCAACAGCTTTTGTAACTGTCTCTTGAGCTCCTCCAGCTCAACTAAGGCCATGCGATATGGTGGTCTCGAAATAGGCTCCGTACCAGGTACCAGATCTATACAGAACTCCATCTCTCTGTCGGTGGTAACCCTGGCAATTCATCTGGGAAAACATCTGGGTACTCACTGACCACAGTAATATCTGACAACTCCGGATGTGCCTTATCCATATCTACCTCGTACGCAATGAAACCTTGATATGTCGAAGGTTTTCTAAATCAGAATTCATGTAATAATCATTACTACTCTTTTCATTTATTCTTATTAAACTTTACAACATATCTAGTAGGGTTAGGAAACATAACTGTCTTAGCATAACAATCTAAAACAGCATGGTTTACAGATAGCCAATCCATTCCTAATATTATATCAAAGTCACTCATATTTAGTAATATTAGATTGGCTGTCATCTCCTTATCCCCTACTCTCAACTTGCAGTCATTATATACATATTCTACCACTTGACTACTATTCATAAGCGTACTAATCAACATCATCATACATAATGGTGTATGCTCTACATGTCTTGCTAATTTACATGCAAATGATGGCGATACAAAAGAATGCGTGGCACCAGGATCAATTAAAACATATGCTTCAATATCATAAATCAGGATGTTACCTCGAATCACATCCGATGAAGCATCAGCTGTCCCCTGGTCCAAAGCATGCACTCGCCCTTAACCCATCACTTGTTTCCCCTTCTCCTCTGCCGTCGCTCTACCTCTCTGAGCAGACGTACCAGCTGGAGTTCTATCAAACTCCCTGCCCCTCAGTGGTGCAGTCACAAATGTCTCTCGGCACTCTCTAGCCATGTGCCCTTGTTTCCCACATCGAAAATACACAACAAGAGTTAGCGGACACGATCTACTTCCATGTTGATTGCCGCACCTCCGACACTGATCAACAGCAGGTCTCTGTCCTCCTATGACAATGCCCTTTGCTGGGGTTACAGTCGGGTAAGCAGGAGGTCTAGCATATCTCTCTCGTGCTCCCTCTACTCGTGATCTCTTACCGAAGAGTCTCTTCCCTCCTCGATAACTGAAATCTCTAGTCGGCCTCTTCCTCTGTATATCTCGGCTATGGCTAAACTTCCCGAACTCGGAAGCATTCCTCTCGTAATCCTACTCACATAGTTGCGCCTTGCGCACTGCTTCCTTATAGGTCACTATGTCTAATGGGACTAACTTGGACCGTAACACCGGCCTCAACCCGTCGATAAACCTATGGATCTTTCTGGTCTCACTGTACATGGTATCCGGGTCATATCTTGCTAGGGATAGGAATCGAGTCTCATACTCGTCCACAGATAAACTCTCCTGGTGTAGTCCCAAAAACTCTGCCTGTAATTTCTGCTGTGCGGTGTCGAAAACAAACTGCCTCCTGAAGGCCTCCCAAAATATATCCCAACTGATATCTGTGTGTCGGGATCTCAATATAGGTCGGGTGGATTTCCACCAATGCTTTGCAGCTCCCTTCAGTAGGAACGCAGTAAACACGACCATCTCCGAGGTCGTACACTCGAAGAATCCATAAAGTTTCTCCAACTTTGCTAACCACTCCTCAGCAGCCACTGGGTCTTTGACCCCACAAAGGGATGGAGGTCTAAATTTCTAGAATTCTCGCAACCGATGTAGATCACATCCATACCCTAATCCACTACCACCCGAAACCGGTGGGGGTGTAGGAGTATCTACAGTCCTCTGTGCATCAGTTGTCTGCGTAGGTGTATCAGGGGCAACTGCCTCTCCTGTCGCAGATCCTGTCTCTTGTCTTTGCCTACCTGGCATCGTCTGTGCCAGTATCTCGATAATAGTCTCGAGACCACGCTCTAATCTCGTGAAGCGCATCTCTGCACACTCGGGGTGCCTCAGTAGCACCTGGAGTCTCATGCGTAGGTAATGGTTCGGCAGCGGCTCGTCCCTTGGGTCTATCACCCTGGCCTCTAACCCTACCTCTCGTAACTCTACTACTACGCGTATTTGCCATATAGGCAAGGTTCCTGCATTCATAATAATGAATTAGTCCGTCTTCTATCTGGTATACACAGTTATATCTAAACACAGCACAGTACTATGGGGATGTACACTTTCCTATTTTTCTAACATCGACTCACATCAGATCAACCTCTGCTCTGATACCATTCTGTCAGGACCCGTTCTCAAATCCCTGACTTTAACCAAAATCACTATAAATTTTTCGCATTTTTAACTTACCTTTCCTCTCTTCACTGGTTGGGCTGTGTTTCGATGTCAGACTCCTCGCTTGCCATATATCCATTATCATACATACATGTCAATATATTATTACTGACTGTAACTGCTTTTATTTTGCATGTAAGATTATATAAAATCTAATACAAATACATTCCCTATAATATATAACGTATATATCACTGTGCTGTTTCTATATTTAGATACACAACTGTACATAATAGGTGTACCTGGCGATTGATAGGAACTAGCAGTAGACTCAGGAATACTATCCCTCGATAGCTCTCACTCTACTGCTGACGCTCTGTAGAGAGATGTAACGAAAGGGGGGTGAGCATACAACGCGCTCAGTAAGGAAATCAGGCAAGCAAGTAGATATCTACACTATCTACTCAAAATAATGCCATGCCTTGAAAACGTTTATTTCCTTTACTCGCTTTAAAAGCATGTCTTGAAATATAATATATATATATATATACTTGTACAGATTAAATCCCATGTACAGAAATCATGCTTTCTTTCTCAAATGTAGGCATGTAGTGCAAAACAATGCATCTTTATATAAATCATGCCTTTATGTAAATCATGCCATGTATATTTAAATCACAATAAATATGGCATTAAATAATTCACATCACAAAACCGGAGTCCGACCCATCCCTCAGGTCTGTCCGCAGTTTAAATCAGTCAATCAATGTGATATATCATGTGAGACTCTGTGGTGAAATGTAAATAGTAACCTGGACTATGATCATATCCGAAATGTGATCCCAAGCAACACAGATCTCGGTGTGCGGGGCATCACTGCTGCAACGGGAGGGGGTTCAGTCCATCACAACCGCCAGCTATATTCTCCTCAACTCCACAACAATACACGGTACAGTGTACACCTCGTGCCACTCAGGCACGGTACAAAGTACACCCATGGACCCTTCCTCACGGCCAGAGTGCCCACTATAGGTCTTAGCTCTCGCACCCGTGGAATATCAACATCACAGTCAGGGTGCCTAACATAGGTCTTAGTCCTCGCGCCTGTGAAATATCATACCACCTCTCTAATACCCTCATGCTGGCCATCCTCTCAAAATGTGACACTCAGTCACACGAGAATGCGGCATGAATAGGTAACATGTAAATAATATCACATACAGTGCGCGCCCTTGAGTGCGACACACAGTCGACACTACGCTCGAACACTGTTTCACATCACAAACTCAACTCTAGTGCGAGTAAACCTCCAGCAACTAGGTCAATGCATAGTTCATGTATTAAATCAAGTACGAGCAATAGCTCCAGTACTATGATATGCATAATATCATCAAATCAAGTAGGAGCCATAGCTCCAGTACTATGTTATGTATAAACCATGAAGAATCGAGTACGAGCAACGCTCCAGCACTCTGTCATGTATCTCATGAAAAACTCGAGTACGAGCTAATCGCTCCAGCACTCCGTCATGCATATATCATATAAAACTGAGTACGAGTAAAACTCCAGTACTCTATCATGCATGTCATGGAAATCTAGTGCGTATAAAAATTCAGCACTAATGCATGTGGAAAACATATGAAATCCAGTGCGAGCTATGCGCTAGCACGATTCATTCTCACATAAATATGATAGATGGCTCTTTAAAAGGGATTGTTTACAAAATATTAAAATCAGCACTATAAAGTGTGCTTAAGTCACATCAACCTTAAAATCTTTAGCCCATCTATTTATTTTCATGCTAAACAGCAATTAAACACTTACAATAATAGTTTCCATGCTTTTTGTAACTTTTCATAAAAGTTGACTTTTTGACTAACTAGGGGCAAAATCGTAATTTACCACTATCGGGTCACAATAATTATTATTCACTTTCTCTGACCCTCAGAGTTTTTAAGTGAATGTAAAAGTAGACGAAAATACGTGCAGGTATCTCTAACTACTCGCAAAAGTCCCTTACCTCGGATCACGTCAAGTGACCTCACTTCCTCGGTGCTGCTAATTCCCGCAGTCCGATCAGCTCTCAATGTAAACTCCGGAGCTGTAAATAACCATTCCTCATGTTAATCATAATTTTCCTACTGTATTACACATTAATACAGTTTATTTTCCCTTAATGGGCCTTAATAATCCTTAATGGGCCTAACTATACCTTAAGCCCATTTTTATTTTACTATTCATTTTTGTTGGGTCTATTGGGCTTGTGGGGCCCACCAACTCTTATTGGGCTTGTCCTAGGCCCATTACACCCTATTGGGCCTAAAATAATTGGGCTTGGCCCATTGGGCCTCTCGGCCACATGCCATGGCCGAGAGCTACCCATGTCTCGGTTTTTCCATGGCATGCCATCCATGCCTATTATCTAGCCATTTTCACTTAGGCATTTTCACCAACACTTGGTAGGCAACATTACCAATCATCACATAGTTCATTTAGGCATTTTATCAAACACCTTGATTGCCAACAATTTACATGTATTAATCAATCAATTTGATTAATTCTAATTACACCATTAACATTAATATATGTACACTAATCCATTTATGTCTTAAAATCATATTGACATAATTCAATATTCCATTAATCACTCTCGGCCTAACCCACTTCATGGTGATTTAATATGTTTCAATGCTTAAAACGTATATCAACATACTTGAAATCATTCATACATTAACTTATATGAAATTGGAAATTAGAAAATATACCAATTGTTGTGTTCACCCTTTGGTTGAAACTTTGGAGGCTCTCGGTTTGCTCTCTATGGCTCCTTGATAGCCAATTCCAACATATGTCAATCTCCTTTCAATTTGGAACAACTTCCATGAAGAATGCAAGTTCCAAATATGCCTAATTCCTAGTGATTTCTAGTGAGAGAAAGCTTGAAAAGTATGTTTCAATGGTTTCTTCTTCTAGCCGAATTTGGTGTGATGAAGATGACAATGGTGTGGCTGAATTTATAAGCCATATACTTAGCCATTAAGCTTTACTTTTCAGCCATTATGCTTGACTTTCCAAACCTTAGCCATGAGTCACCTTATGAGTCATAGTTAACTTTAACTATGGTTAGATATTTATCTCATGGGCTTTTCCAATTGGGTTTCTCGGTTTGGGCTTTACTAATGGGCTTTCGGGCTGAAATTTTTACTATGTCTCGGGCCTTTAATTGTCTCAAAATTTGGCTAAGAATATTTTTCCCCAATTTTTTTCCTCCACACTTAGGTTAATTTTTAACCATGATTAGTCAACCATGGTAAAAGTCCACTTTCTTAACTATAGTTGACTTTTTTCTTAATCATTGACTAAGTTGACTTTTTCTTAAAATTTCGAAAGTGTCATTTTTTATGTCTTACATCTCATCTTTATATTCCAACCGCTCCCGGTGGATAATTTCACCCGAAACTCCTTTTCTCGCCAAAAAGGTCCATTTTACCCTTTTTAGCCTTTTCACTCGTTTTGTATGTTCGGGACTAAATCAAGCTGACTTGCCTTCATGAGCTCTCTACGCTCTCTTATTTTAAGTTCTTATTTTCAGTCAGAATGATTTAGAATAGCTCGGTTTAGCCTGTGATACTCATCTCACATTATGCATTTTATGTAGCTTTTGCGTGTTAATTCATTGCAATAACACTTTAAGTCTAGTAAATAATCTTCTCATGATTCAACTATCATTACATAGTATTCATACACATAGGAATCATAAGAATAAGCTACAAAAATCCGGGTCTGACACCCTAACATTTCTTTTCATTCCATGTCCTTAATTCTTCTGAAGGACTTTTTTATTGAATAAGTGAATAATTACAAACTTTACTTACCTACTAATTTAGATTACATCCTCGAAATACCCTTTACACCAAAATGTCTATGCTATACAGGATGTCTAGAAATAACACTAGGAGTATACCATATCATGTACCGGAGGTAGCTTGGCGAGAGTGTTGTATCTACCAGCCTACTTCAACTACACGGTAGGTGTTGAAATGATCACTATAGATAATTTGTAAGAGTAGAAAAGAGGGGTGAACTTTTCAAGCTCCATAAGAAATGTATTTAAAGCCATCTCAGTATACCAACAAGCAAAAAAAAAAAAAACAGAATGATTTTGTACAAAACTTTTGGCAAACAAATATATATATATATATATATCTAAATATGCTTAACAAAAAATATAAGTCAAACAATTTCAGATCACATAAATCACATGTCACAAAGCTTATCACTTTTCTTTCGAAGTCATACAAAATATATTGTGGAGATTAAGTAAATACACCTAGTAAGCATAAGTCATGTTCATACAAACTCAACCTTCGAAGAAGGAGACTGTAAGACCCGTATTTTTGGATGTAAACTTTATGAAATCATAAGAATGGTGATGTATTTACAATGTAAAGTATAAATGATGTAAGTCCATGGATTCGATGTACATACTTGTACCATGGGTTTGTAATGTACACATAAGTTTCATTTTATATGAATATGGAGAAATGGACTTTTATAAGTGATGAATGTGATTGGAACTTAAAATGAGTAGTGTGGTGAAATAGAATGAAGTTGTACTTCCATTTAGCTTGGTATGGTATACCTATAGCTTTACAATGAATACACACAAGTTTTAATGTATATAAAGTACGAATGGATGCCATTTTCAAGTCTTAAAGGTAACTGGATGAGAAAATGAACATGGTAGCAAATTAAGGATGTTTGGGTGAGAGTTAGTGCAGAAAACTGCAGCAAAATCTGAGAAATATGAAGGCCAGATCGATCTCATAGGATGAGAGATCGATCTGGAAGAGTCAAAATGCTCTTATTCGAGTAATAAGAACAGTGTAGATCGATCTCCATTGGAGCCAGATCGATCTGCTAAACATTCTGTAAAATGAAGATCGATTCTTAAGGGAAACAAATCGATTTCCTTAGCTCTCGAGTTGGAGTAGATCGATCTCTTACTTTAGCTAGATTGATCTCCTTAAGTGATAATTCTATTTTTAATAGAATTATTTATGCTTAATTTTCTAATTATTTATTTAATCCCCATATTATTTTATTAATAATCCCTTTTATTTAATTAAAATTCTTTAATGTGCAGATAAATTAAATCATGATGAAACTCAGTCGTTGCAATCGAAATTAGGCTGAAAATGGGCTAAAGGAGACTGGACCACTTCCAATTTGCAGACCGAGTCACCAGTCGTCTGGACACGCATGATGTTAGGTGTCCGTATTTTATTCGCTCCGAAACGATAAGATCGACAGACACCGTGCGAACTTTCTGAAAGACATATGCCGGGCCACATCGCATAGCCAATTGGACAAAAAGACTGATGACATGGAAATATCTAATCTGCAGCAAATTAAAGGAAGACAAGTGGCCAAACAATGCCAACTCATCAAAAGGATTCTAGGAAATTATTAGCTCCGCTACAAAACACTATGGCAGAAATTAGAGAAATTAAGACCGTTGAAGATTATGCAATGCCAACTATGGGAGGATATTATACTGGCATTAGGCCACCAGCTGTCCCTGCGAACAATTTTGAAATTAAGCCTTCAATCCTCCAGATGATCCAGACTTCTTTGCAGTTAGTGGGCTTCCTCACGATGACCCACATGCTCACCTCGGGCAATTCTTGGACCTGTCCAACACATTCAAGCACAATGGATTATCTAATGATGCACTTAGTCTTAGATTATTCCTCTTCTCGCTTAGGGATAGGGCGCAACACTGGTTAACCTCCTTGCCTCTAGGATCCATTCTTACATGGGACGAGTTAGCCCATCAATTTTTAGCTAAGTTTTTCCCTCCATCTGAAATGGCTAAACTCTATAGTGACATATCTTCCTTTGCCCAGTTCGATTCTGAATCTCTTTACAAAGCATGGGAACGATATAAGGAGCTTCTTAGGAAGTGCCCTCATCATGGCCTACCTTTATGGCTGCAAGTCCAGACTTTCTACAACGGACTTACAAGCCAAAATAGGACCATCGTTGACGCTGCTGCAGGTGGAGCGCTAATGTGTAAAACAGAGGAGGAAGCTTACGAGCTATTAGAAAAGATTGCTGCTAACAACTATCTATGGTCCTCGGAGAGGCAACTGCCTAAGAAATCGGCGGGTATCTATGAGCTCGATGACACGCTCTGAAGGTATTATCCGCAAGTGCATGGGTCATACAAGTAATAATGAGATTTGAGTCTCGAGTTATCGTCCCACAGAGAAATTGGTTAGCCTAATTAACTACCAATTAATCTTATCCTATGTATATTATAGAATATTATGAAATTAAGGTGGGTGATCTACTAAGTCTAAAATTAAAAATACTGGAAAGTAATAAAATAATAAGAACTAAATAAAACCGAGCAAAATTACTTACAGTGCTCCGAGCAATTGAAAGCAAATACCTACAAAAGAAATTAAAACAGTTAAAAATTCATTAACGCAATTAAAATAAAGTGCAAATATGAAATTTAACGCAATTAAAATAAAGTGCAAATATGAAATTAACAAAACAAGATTAATTAAACTACAATTAAACTAACCTAACCTAAAAGATGCATGTAATTAAGCTAATTAATAAAAATGCAAATTAAACTAAACTAAAAATCTACTAAAAATGAAAACTAAATTAAAAATGCATGAAACACATTAAATCTAAATTAATTCTAAATACAACTAATAAAATACTAAACCAAAATAAAATCCTAAGCATATAATATAAAATTAACTACTAACTAAAAAATGACACTACTAATTAAATTAACATGCAAAAAATATTAAAATTAACCTACCATTTTAATTGACTAAACTAACTAACTAACAACTAACAAATGCATGAAAATACTAAAAATGCATTAAACTATAGCAACATGATTAAAATGACATGGCCAAACATGGCCTTAAGCAAATTGCAAAACAAATGGTCCCGATACTGTCACTGTACACGTCTTCAACATTCATTTTCATTTTGCTTTCGGTTTCATCTTGCTGCCAAGCGTGTCCAGCTTGCCCATCTTCTGCTCCGCAATCTCACCAACTCTTCTCGATTTCGTGTGTAGTTTGCACTTCAGTCTTCTGCAATCTCAATTCCCTGCACAACTCCAAACGTTGTCCTGCACATACCGCTGCTGCCCCTAATACCATCCTTGTTGTAGCACCGGTTCATCACCTACTTCACGTTCATGTTTTTGCAAACTTCAATCCTGTTTGCAGCAAGTTGATAGCCTCGGTTTCAGCTCTCCAACTTCATGTGTTGTCCTTTGCCCAACCGTGCCTTCCACCAGTGCACTTCCCAGCTATTTGCTTCAGGTGCTGCTCTAGGTCCTGTTCTGCGTACCATGTCTTGCTCTTGCTCCAGGCGAAAACTGCTGCTTGCACCAACACCTGTGCATTGCTTGAACATCCCTGTCAATCCTACCACAGTAGTAAAGTGACCACAGTGAATGGAAACAGCAAGGTAAAATTAACTAGATGAAAAGGAATTTAAATTAGCCATTAACAAGATTCTGAAATCATAAACAAAATATGAACAGTGAAGTAAACTAAAACAAAGCATAGCAGAGAAGAAAGTTAGTCCCTGTTGCTACCAAACTCAGCAGACCAGCTTCCTTAAACGATGTCCAGCAATGTCGCGGCTTCTACTGCAATACAGTCCATCGGCTATCTATAGCTTCAGCAGGCACATAACATCATTTAGCTAGGCAGTCGGGTAGGACTGGGAACAACTTCTGCTTCCGGAATGGCCTTTGTAACTCTCTAACTAGTGGCTATAATGGACTGAGTTTCCAGAATTGCTTACTGAAAATTTGAAACTAAAACAGAAATTTAACAGCTTTTAAGGGTGTATGCGAAGAAGGAGAAGAATATGGGAAAGATTGACTATGAAATATGGCCTCCTCGGTTCAGCCTTTATAATTTCTTGATACTAGCCATGGATCTTCCCCTCCGTCAAAGAAGAAAAATACACCAAGCCGAGAGCTACACTAGGACAAATATGCTATGTAAAATAGAACTTGAAGAATAAAAGAGCTCGAAATACACCAAACCGAGAAGTATGAAGTTGATGGAAAGTGATTGCTAATGAAATATCAAGAAACTAGACAATGAAACAAACTTTTTCATAAAATGAAGATGAATGAATAGTAAAGTTGGAAATGGTTTCGGGAAAAGCTTCTAAAAATAAAAACTAAACTAATCTAACTAAGCTACTCTAACTACTTCTACACTAACACTACTCCTAACTTACACTACATTACATACTTTTTTCAATTGCTTCCATGTCTTATTTATACACAAAAAGGGGTATAATTGTAATTTCTACATTCTAGATGAGTTGGCATTGTTTGGCCACTTGTCTTCACCCCATTGGCTCCTTGAAAAAAATATTTTCATGTCATCTGTCTTCTTGTCCAATTGGATATGCTAGGTGGCATGACTCATGTTGTCCACGTGGCTTAATCTCGATTTTAGCCCAATTTCGGTCCATTTTCTATCGAAATATTCAAAATTCATCTGGATTTAATTTATTTGCAAACATGATAATTTTAATTAAATAAAGGGGATAATTAACAAAATAAATTGGGGATTTAAATAATTAATTAGGAAGTTAAGCACAAATAATTCTAAAAAATATAGAATTATCACTCGACACGCTGTCTACCTTGGCCTCTCAGATTGCTAACCTTACGAAGAAGGTAGAGTCACTCAGTACCCAGCATAATCCTTCCACCAGTCCTAATCCTGTTTATCCTGTACAAAGTCCTTTCCTTTCATGTGATTTGTGTGGTGGTACATACTCTGTAGATAGGTGTCCGCTTAACTTAGAATTGGTTCAGTACGTTGCCCCATCTTAGAAGCAACAGAACAACCCCTTTTCAAACACTTACAACCTAAAGTGGAGGAACCATCCTAACTTCTCCTGGAGTCAAAATCAAGGGCAATCTTCTAATTCTAGACCAGTAAGACCCCCCTGGTTTTCAAGCTCCATCGGTTCATGTACCACCACATCAGCAATTTCCATATCATCCATCCCCACCTCAATTTCAACATCATCCACCTCACTTCCATCACCCACCACCACATATGCAGCCACAGCACGTACTTGCCTCAGCACCAGCAGCTGAGAAGAAGCCTACATTAGAGGAAATGTTCACGACTATCCTGCAAAATTAAGCTGCCTCAATTAAGAACTTAGAAGTTCAGGTTGGATAAATAGCTAGTGCTCTTAGCCAGCGTCCACAAGGGACTCTCCCGAGTAATACTGAAGTTAACCCTGTTGACAAAGGGAGGGTAAATAACATGTGAAATCCATCACCCTTAGGAGTGGCAGAGAGCTGGATGATCCACAAGTTAAGTCCAACCCTGAACAGCACATAGTTAAAGAATCCTTAAGTTCTAACGAAGCAACTCAAAAATAGCAAGAACCTAAAGATCAGGTTGCAATGGAAACAAAGCTAGGCGCTTCTTCATCTATACCTTCTTCTACTTCACAACCTTTCTCATCCTCTGATGCTACACATGTTTCCACTACATCCTTTCCGGTTCGACCACCAGTACCTTTTCCTCAGAGGTTCTAGAATCAAAAACTCGATCAACAATTCGCCAAATTTCTTGAGGTTTTTAAGAAACTTCACATCAACATTCCTTTGGCAGATGCCTTAGAGAAAATGCCAAGTTATGTGAAGTTTTTGAAGGATATCCTCTCTAGGAAAAGAAGATTGGAAGAATATGAGATAGTGGCTTTAACTGAGGAATATAGTGCAATTATTCGGAGGAAAGTACCCCCCAAGCTCAAGGATCCTGGGAGTTTTACCATACCTTGCACAATAGGAAATATGTTCTTTGGTAGAGCCATGTGTGATTTAGGAGCCATTATAAATTTGATGCCTTGGTCAATCTACCAAAAGTTAGGAATAGGGTATGTTAAGCCTACCATAGTGACCCTTCAACTAGTAGATCGATCCATCAAATATCCAAAGGGGTCATTGAGGGTGTGTTAGTAAAGGTGGACAAATTCATTTTCCCTGCGGATTTTATCATGTTGGATATAGAGGAAGACAAGGAAGTCCCTATTATACTTGGCAGACTTTCCTAGCGACTGGTAGAACTTTGATTGACGTGCAAAAGGGGGAGTTAACTATGAGAGTCCTAAATCAGGAGGTAACATTTAATGTTTTCAAACCCTTGAAGTTCCCTGATGACTCTCAAGATTGTTTTAGGATGGAGAATATAAGGCTTGAGCATACAATATCTGAAAGAAGGCTGGAATTAGATAGAGCTAAGGAGGAGTTAACTGTCAACATTCTATCACCACTCTGGCTGATCCTCCTACTCTTTGCCCTGCTGCTGAGTGCTGTGTTCTTCAGTTGCATTTGAAGTGGTTGTGTTTTTCTTTCCACTTTGTATATAGTTCTTTTTCTTTTCTGCTATTTCTTTCTTTGTTTATTTTGCAGATTTCTTTTCTAGTTTTACATTTTCAATCAAGCTTCAGTTGTTCGTCATCATCATCAGAAAGGGGAGTACTCTGTTCTTGCGTTTAAATGTTTATATTATCTGCACACTGAGGACACTGTGCACTTTAAGTTTGGGGCTGAAGAGGATATCACTTGAGTAATTTTGGGCAAAATTGAAAAATTTTTCGAAAATATGATCGTAAATTGTTTGATTTTGGGATTATTTAGTACTTAGCATGTAGTTTTTCCATATTTTGATGATATGACCCCATGATTAAGTCTGACTTTGATTGACTAAGAAGCATGATTATAGGAAAAGCATGAAGTTGAGTTCTTTAATTTATCTTGATTCTGATTGTGATTTCCTCATTTTATGCACATGTCATGTCATGAATCTGTATATTTATTTAGAGAAAGCTTATGTGGACATAGGATTGCATTTGTTTAATTGATTTTGTGCATCATATTCTAGAATTTGTCTGATCTAATCTTGAGGTGAAATATTAGATCACACTTAATTAGAGAAATGATTTAGGCCATCTTTGGATCGTTTGAGCCTTTCTAGTCATCCTTGTACATATTTTACCCTTAGTCACCCATCTGGGCCAAATAAGCCTTTCTCTGTAAATACACCTGTTTATAATTTTCCTTAGCTTAAATACTCTTTTCCTATCCCTTACTCCAAAAGCATGAAAAGTCATTGGGATATATTGTGAGCTTTGTACATATGGGTATCTAGTGATATTGAAAATTCAAAAAAAAGAAAGAAGAAAAATACAAAAAATAGAATAAAATGTTTAGCAAAATAAAAAAGTTTGGGGGAAATAAATTTGAGCTCTTACATTAGAGATCCTAGAAGTAATGCATGTTAAGGGGTAATTAAACCTAAATCGACTTTATCATGCCTTAGCCCCAGCCTGACATTCCAAGCTTAATGAACTCCTATTGATCTTTGATTGAGTGTGACTACATTAGTGGAGAGAGAAGTGAAAAGCAAACTTATAAGAATGATCACATGTCATTGACTTTGCATTCACTGTGTTTGCATAATCTGATCTGGGTAATGTACTGTGAAGTGGCTTTGACATTTTTCACATACACACGAGGGATCCAATTTGGGTTAGGACTTATGATTGAATGATTCTAAATGTTGGATTTGTAATTATGAATCTTTGATATCAGAGTTTGTACTTTATCTTTGAGGATAATATTGGAGAAATTATTGTGTTTAGTACTTGTCATTCCTACATTTGTTTTGTTTTACTGGACAAGCAAAAGCTCAAGTTTGGGGGTGTGATAATTCTATTTTTGATAGAATTATTTATGCTTAATTTCCTAATTATTTATGTAATCCCCATATTATTTTATTAAAAATCCCCTTTATTTAATTAAAATTCTTTAATGTGCAGATAAATTAAATCTTGATGAAACTCAGTTGTTGCAATTGAGATTGGGCTGAAAATGGGTTAAAGGAGACTGGACCACTTCCAATTTTATAGACCGAGTCACCAGTCGTCTGGACACGCATGATGCCAGGTGTCCGTATTTTATTCGCTTTGAAACGATAAGATCGACGGACATCGTGCGAACCTTCTGGAAGATACACACCGGGCTACATCGCACAACCAATTGGACAAAAAGACTGATGACGTAGAAATATCTACTTTGCAGCAAATTAAAGGAAGACAAGTGGCCAAACAATGCCAACTCATCTAGGATAAAAAAATTACCATTGTACCCCTAAGTGTGTGTATAAATAGAATATGATGGCAATTGAAAAAATCAAGTAGGAGTAGGGTAAGTAGTGTAGTTAGGGTAGAATAGGAGTAGTGTAGAGTAATTTAGGAGTAGTTTTAATTTAGCGTAGTTTGAGTTTTTGAAGTTTTTATTTTAAGATTTCCGATTGTAGTTCTTTTTAGCCACCATTGTTAAAGTTTTACAAGCTTTCATTTTTATTTTATTGAAATGAAAAGTCTCATTCTAGTAGTTAGTATTATCTTTTATCACATTTGTTTCTCATTTTTCGTTAGTTGTTCATTCAGTTTGAGAGGAGAGCATGGTGACAGCTGCTAAACCTTAAATCATTTCCATGCTTTTCTTTACATTTTCCTTTGATTGCGATTTAAGTTCTGTTACAGCTTGAATTTTTGCCTAACCCGAGTCTCACTAGCTCCATGTAATTTTTGATTTTCTTTCTTTGTTTTCATACTGCTTATTCATATGTAGCCACAATCACTCTGGATGCTTCAATTTTTACTGCCTGTGTCTTATTCTGGTGTTTTGATGCGGGCTGGATGTTAGGTATTACTCTTGAGTTGTTGGTGCAGCGGAACGATGGTGACTGCTGAAGTAGAGAAGGAGGAAGTGGTTGCTGAAGATGGTGTGTGTCTTCCGTTCGGTTCCAAGCATTAGCAGTAGTGTACTATTGCAACGTTATGGATCATTTACATTCTCTACTTTGCTCTGTTTCATGTGTTATTTACTGTTCATTTTCGTTCTTTGCTTTAGTTTTTGGTTTCATTCATTTTATGTTTTCTATCTTTCATTCACTGCCTTAAGCTTACACGTTAACAATTTTTGCTTATGTTTTATCTGATGTCTCGTTCTGTTTCATCTATTGTTCGTCATTTTGGTTTCATTCATTTTATGTTTTAGCTTGTGTTCTATCTTACTTCCCGTTCTATTTTATTGAGCATTGCAGAAAGATTGGATGTACAGCTCGACAAGACGTGGTGACAGCAGTTGCTGTGTGTGCATTTTGTTGTAGTAACTAGTACCCAGCTGATGCAGCAGTATATGACAAAACTGAGAGCAACCTAGAGTATTTGGAGCAGAGGACAAAATCGAGAGCAACCTGCAGCACCTGGAACAAGATGCTGCTAGCGCCTGATGCAGCAGTGCAGGACAGTAGCTGGGATATGCTAAACTGAAGGCAAAAGCGGACAGAAATACGGGATGCACAGCTGAAGACAGCACCTGGAGCAGAGGACAAACCGTGAGCACCTGGAAATGAAAATGAAATTGAAGAAGACGTGTACAATAGTGCAATCGGGACCACTCGGCTGGACATTTAGCTAGGGCCTTGTTTGTCTATTGCATTGTAGCTATTTAATGCATTTTCATGCATTTTTACTATAGTTTAATTTCAATTTAATTTGTTAGCTTAGATTAGAGTCTTTAATTAAATTGCATGTTAGTATTCTTGCTTTGTGGTATAAAACTTAGTTTTAATTAGGTTGATAGTTAATTAAGTGTTCATTTAGAATTGATTAGGGGTAGATTTATTTCATGTAATTTTAAGTTTGTTTCCATTTTAAATTTAATCCAAAGATATTTTTCATGCATTATTTAGATTTTGTTTTATTGTTAGAGTTAGATTTAATTTAGGATTATTTTATAGGTAGTTAATTTCTTAGTTAGATTATGAATTTCTTTAGGTTAGTAGATTTTTATTTTATTAGATTTTAGGTTATTTCAATTTGCAATTTTTATTAGTTTAATTACATGCATTTCTTATTTTAAGTTTGTTTAAATTTTAGTTTAATTTTATTTCTTTATTTTCATATTTGCATTTTATTTTAGTTGCGTTAATTCATTTTAACTGTTTTAATTATCTTTTGTAGGGGTTTTCTTTAATTGCTCAGAGCTCTATAAGTAATTTTAGCTCGGTTTTATTTTCTTTAGTTTATAATTGTTATTGTTTCTAGTAATTTTAATTTTAGCCTTGTAGATTATCTACATTAAACTTCATAATTTGCTATGATATACTTAGGGTAAGATTAACCGGTAGTTAATTAGGCTAATCAACTTCTCTATGGGACGATAATTCGGGACTCAAATCCCATTATTACTTGTACGACCCATGCACTTGCGGACAATACATTTAGATCGTATCCTTAAGCTATTGCCTGAGACAAATCGATCTCAAGCTTTCAATAGATCGATCTCATCCATTCAAATTGGCGTGAAAATGAGGGATTTAAGGGGACCAGATCGATCTTGTGCTTCGACAGATCGATCTCATCAAGTGATTTCTATAAAAAGGAGTAGTGAAATCTGCATTTTTCCGAGATAGAACCATCCTTTTCATTTTCCACCCAAAACCTAGATTTTGTCTCTCTAAAATTAGTCGTTTCCAGTAAGAATTGAAGGGGAGCTAGTAGATACAAAGTTATTCATCTTAAAGAAGAGAACAACATAGTTTGGAATTAAAACCTTATTGTTGCTATTGAAGGAGCAAGGAACATTTCCCTTTGGAGCAAGAAGAGGAACTAGATTGGTAA
This sequence comes from Firmiana major, assembly GCA_033439115.1. Taxonomy (NCBI): domain Eukaryota; kingdom Viridiplantae; phylum Streptophyta; class Magnoliopsida; order Malvales; family Malvaceae; genus Firmiana; species Firmiana major. Next base: position 77,525,180 of record CM065898.1, on the reverse strand, counting down.
GTTTCTAACACTTCAGCCCAAGTACATTGTCTATTTAATGGTTTTGGGGTTGATTTGCATGTGTGTTGATAGTCAAAACTACCTAGGTTATGATGGAACTAAGGTTACCTAGAAAACGAGATGAATCTAGTGTGAGAAAGTGTGATTTTGATGAGTTTGTGGTTTGTGGATTGTGTTAAGTTGTTATTGAAGTAATACAAATGATTTGTAGTGGTTAAACGAAGCCACATTGGGAGTTTAGAGGATTTGTGGAAAATGAGTATGTAAATGCTTGATAAATGCCATAGTGAAGAAATCAATGAAACACGAACACTATGGACTTAGTATCAATCTAATATCGATTTGGAATGAGTTAATAGGCCTAAAAGGATCCATAGACTTGAGTTATGGGTAGAGTAATGAAACAAGGACTCATAAGCGTTAATAGAGACTATAGGTCGAATCGACTATAGTAAGCGCAAGTGTTGGATTATAATGGGCTAAAATGTTGTGAAATACGTTTATGTACAGTTTCAAAGAGATCGTTGGAGACGAATGAGACCGCACGAGTATGCAGCTTTAAGGAAGTGGAATCACGTGTCGTCATTCCAGGTAAGGGAATTTTGTGAGTATATAAAGGTAGTTGCTCGTATTTTGAACTCGTGGGTATATAAGGCTTTGGAAATGTGCATGAGTTTATAGAAAAATGTTTGACAATGTATGGAAGTTGTTTCGAGTATTCATATGAGATTTGGTTGTTTGAAATGGTATTGTAAAGAAGTGGGATAGTAAAGCTAATAATTGCATAAATCACGTGCTTTGAATGTTTTCACAAAACACCTGCTTTGTTTTTAATCAAATTGACTGATAGGCTAGTAAATGTTTAAACATTTTGTGAGATAGCACATGTGAGGTGCTAAACATGGGTTGTGAATGTTTTGGTTGTTTATAAGTCGCTTATCCTGTTTATGTGAATTAAATCGTGTTGGAGCCTAGCTCGCACTGTATATTGATGTTTTCACATGTTTGAAATGTGCTGGAGCTTAGCTCGCACTTTGATTTGAATTGTGGTGATGTTTTATAAACCGTACTGGAGCTTTTGCTCGTACGTGGATTTCGAATGGATTTCTTGTGCATATAACTGTACTGGAGCTATGCTCATACGTAGTTTTTTTCATGTTTTATGCATAAATGTCATACTAGAGCGTTGCTCGTACGAGGTGATTTGATGATGATGCATGAATTCGAGCTAGAGCGTAGCTCGCACAGGTTTTCACACTGTGGTATGTATGATGCCGTGGTGAGAGTAATACGGATTGGTGTTCAGGGAACCCAATAGGCCTAACAGACCTCTTGAGTGGGGTGAGGGTGAGGGGCTATGACTTGGCACTAATCCATTTAGGGAACCCAACAGGCCTAACAGACCTCTTGAGTGGGGTGAGGGTGAGAGGCTAGGACCTGAATCAAGGAACCCAATAAGGGCAAGCAAGGCCATGAGGGGCTAGGACCTGGTATTAAGAGTACTCCCACGTGCACTTGAGACTAGAGGTTTCACTCGGTATGGGGTAGATAAGACCTACTGCAGGCACCCCCAACCATGTTATGGGTTCACGGAGTACGATGTACCACATGGTTGAGATACTGATGAGAAAGTCTGGTGGAGAACTAACCCACTTTAGTTCTAGTATGATACCCCGCACACCATGTGGTCTGGGATGATGTATGATATAGTTGGCCATCATAGTCTTATGATATAGTGACTTGTCTCATTTGATTTACTTACTACCACATGTCTTGACATATAAGTGTGATTGTGAACTGTCTAGGGTAGGCCCGAGGGAGGGTTTGAGCCTTGTGGGATTTTAAATTGAGAAATGATAATGATGTTGTGATGGAGAAACCATTTGTATGGGATTTCGGTGTGTTTGAGAAAGAGTTTTGTGATGTGATATAAAAAGGAGGTTTCATAAATGAATTGCCCTTTTTATGAGATTAAATGATGAGCATGAGACGTTTTCACATGTTGATATTCCATGTTTTATATGCCAATTTTACATGATTTTGATCCATGATATATATGTATACTTATATGGCATAGTTTTATTCCCTCATGCTCCTACTATAATCGAATTATGCATAACACTATCGGCATGTAGATAGAGTAGTTATCTACCATGCTTGCATTATTGCCTTACAAAGTGTGTGGTTGTTTATCCCTCTCTACTTTCCCCCTCTATAGAGCGTACATAGTGGCCCAAAGAGGACTGAGGCATTTTGTTGAGACATCCGCTGCATCTCCATCACTCAGAGGTATATACACAGAGATTCTTTTTGTATCTAAACAATTGTAAAAGCACAGTGATCATTTGAATTTGTAATGTGGGGGACGTAAACGTCATAACACTTAGTATGCCCCTGCAAACAGATCTATTCTTAAGGCAAACAGATAAATTTCCTTAGCTCTTGGGTTGAAGCAGATCGATCTCCTACTTTACCCAGATCGATCTCCTTAAGCTACTACCTGAGACAGATCGATCTCAAGCTTTCAATAGATCGATCTCATGCATTTAAATTGGCGTGAAAATGAGAGATTTAAGGGGACTAGATCGATCTCGTGCTTCAACAGATCGATCTCATCAAGTGATTTCTATAAAAAGGAGCAGTGAAATCTGCATTTTTCTGAGATAGAATCATCCTTTCCATTTTCCACCAAAAACCTAGATTTTATCTCTCTAAAATCAGTCGTTTCCAGTAAGAATTGAAGGGGAGCTAGTAGATACAAAGTTATTTATCTTAAAGAAGAGAACAACATAGTTTGGAATCGAAACCTCATTGTTGCTATTGAAGAAGCAAGGAACATTTCCCTTTGGAGCAAGAAGTGGAACTAGATTGGTAAGTTTCTAACACTCCAGCCCAAGTACATTGTCTATTTAATGGTTTTAGGGTTGATTTGCATATGTGTTGATAGTCAAAACTACATAAGGTAACCTAGAAAATGGGATAAATCTAGTGTGAGAAAGTCTGATGTTGATGAGTTGATGGTTTGTGGATTGTGATAAGTTGTTATTGAAGTAATACGAATGATTTGTAGTGGTTAAACGAAGCCACATTGGGAGTTTAGAGGATTTGTGGAAAATGAGTATGTAAATGCTTGATAAATGCCATAGTGAAGAAATCAATGAAATACGAACATTATGGACTTAGTATCAATCTAATATCGATTTGGAATGAGTTAATACGCTAAAAGGATCCATAGACTCGAGTTATGGATAGAGTAATGAAACGAGGCCTCATAAACGTTAATACAGACTATAGGTCGAATCGACTGTAGTAAATGCAAGTGTTGGATTATAATGGGTTAAAATGTTGTGAAATACGTTTATGTGCAGTTCCGGAGAGATCGTTGGAGACGAATCGGACCGCACGAGTATGCAGCTTTAAGGAAGTGGAATCACGTGTCACGATTCTAGTTAAGGGAATTTTGTGAGTATATAGAGGTAGCTGCTCGTATTTTGAACTCGTGGGTATATAAGGCTTTGGAAATGTGCATGAGTTTATAGAAAAATGTTTGACAATGTATAGAAATTATTTCGAGTATTCGTATGAGATTTGGTTATTTGAAATGGTATTGTAAAGAAGTGGGATAATAAGGCTAATAATTGCATAAATCACGTGTTTTGAATGTTTTCACAAAACACATTGCTTTGTTTTTAATCGAATTGACTGATAGGCTGAGAAATGTTTGAACGTTTTGCGAGATAGCACATGTGAGGTGCTAAGCATGGGTTGTGAATGTTTTGGTTGTTTATAAGCCGTTTATCCTATTTATGTGAATTAAACTGTGCTGGCGCCTAGCTCGCACTGTATATTGATGTTTTCACATGTATGAAACGTGCTAGAGCTTAGCTCGCACTTTGATTTGAATTGTGGTGATGTTTTATAAACCGTATTGGAGCTTTTGCTCATACGTGGATTTCGAATGGATTTCTTGTGCACATAACCATACTGGAGCTATGCTTGTACGTAGTTTTCTTCATGTTTTATGCATAAATGTCATACTAGAGCGTTGCTCGTATAAGATGATTTGATGATGATGCATGAATTCGCGTTAGAGCGCAGCTCGCGTAGGTTTTCACACTGTGGTATGTATGATGCCGTGGTGAGAGTAATACGAATTGGTGTTCAGGGAGCCCAACAGGCCTAACAGACCTCTTGAGTGGGGTGAGGGTAAAGGGCTAGGACCTGGCACTAATCCATTCAGGGAACCCAACAGGCTAAACAGACCTCTTGAGTGGGGTGAGGGTGAGGGGCTAGGACCTGAATCAGGGAACCCAACAGGGGCGAGCAAGGCCATGAGGGTCTAGGACCTGGTATTAAGAGTACTCCCACGTGCACTTGAGATTAGAGGTTTCACTTGGTATGGGGTAGATAAGACTTACCGCAGGCACCCCCAACCATGTTATGGGTCCGCGAAGTATGATGTACCGTGTATATCACATGGCGTATGATGTATAGTGTGGTTGAGATACTGATGAGAAAGTCTGGCAGAGAACTAACCCACCGTCGTTCCAGCATGATACTCCGTAGGCACCCCCAACCATGAGGGGCTAGGACATCGTTTTACGAGTACTCCCATGTGCACTTGAGACTAGAGGTTTCACTCGGTATGGGGTAGATAAGACCTACTGCAAGCACCCCTAACCATGTTATGGGTCCGCGGAGTACGATGTACCGTGTATATCACATGAAGTATGATGTACCGCATGGTTGAGATACTGATGGGAAAGTCTGGCGGAGAACTAACCCACTTTAGTTCTAGCATGATACCCCATACACTGGATCCGTGTGGTCTGGGATGATGTATGAGATAGTTGGCCAACATAGTCTTGTGATATAGTGACCTGTCTCATTTGATTTACTTACTACCACATGTCTTGACATATAAGTGTGATTGCGAACTATCCAGGGTAGACCCGAGGGAGGGGTCGAGCCTCGTGGGATTTTAAATTGAGAAATGATAATGATGTTGTGATGGAGAAACCATTTTTATGGGATTTCGGTGTGTTTGAGAAAGCGTTTTGTGATGTGATTTAAAAAGGAGGTTTCTTAAATGAATTGCCCTTTTTATGAGATTAAATGTGAATGAGCATGAAACGTTTTCACATGTTGATATTCCATGTTTTATATGCCAATTTTACATGATTTTGATCCATGATATATATGTATACTCATATGGCATAGTTTTATTCCCTCATGGTCCTACTATAATTGAATTATGCATAACACTATCAGCATGTAGATAGAGTAGTTATCTACCATGCTTGCATTATTGCCTTACTGAGTGTGTGGTGAGTGTTATAGCCCAACTGTGTAGTGGTGAGTTTGTTCACGACCGGGTAAGGAAAAAGGAAAACGTGAAAAATTGGCAGTGATTTTTAAACGAATTGGATTAATAGGGTCGTGACAGAGACAAAAAACAAAGAAAGTACCGATGGCCATGGTAAGGGGACTGTAGACTGGATCAGGGTCGTACAACGCCCTACGCCACTAAGGAACAAAATGAACAATGCACAGAGTGGCGGAAGATAATGTGACACCTTGAAATTTTATTCATATGTGAAATTCATTATTTTAAGGAAATAATGAGATCTAAGTTAAAATAACTAAATGGTGATCATTTTTGTAGTTTAAGGATGAGGTGAATAAAGAGCGCGAAGTTTAATCTCAATTCGAGCCCAAGGGAAATTAGGTAATTTTAATTTATTAAATTTATGGCATTGAAGAATTCTAAAGTATATCTAAAATTTTAAATCAACGGTAGATAAGTAATGGAATTGATAAAAATTTGGGACTTGTTGAATAATTATTTTGTTATTGTAAAGAAAAGAAAATTGAAGTATCAAAATTCTTAAACTTATATTGCTTAATGTAGTTGGATTTTATCAATTATTAATATATATATATATATATATATATATATATATATATGGCACCTGAAAACGTGGGGACATGAAAACTTAGGGTTTTAGCAAAGAAAGAATAGAAAAAAAATACAAAATATATAATGTGGCTTTCTCTTTACCAACACAATGCACGTATGGTCCACAATTAGAGTTTGGCTTCCTTCATTCTTTTTTCATAGAAATAGCCATGGATACATGACTGAAGCTCTGCCAGTTTGGTTTCGGTTAAGAGGAAGAAGAAAGCCCAGGTAAATTTTGAAGAAAGCTCACGGTATTAGTGCAAGCTTGTAAAAATGTCAATTGCATGTCTCGATTTTGGCTTCCTTAACGAAACTGAGAGCCAAGAAATCTAAGGGAAATAAGAGAAGGCTTCGATGGAGGAGAAGATTTGGATAAGTTCATCAAATTGTTGAAGAAACCCCTCGACAATGGCTTAGGCAAGCCAAAATTCACCTTGCATGTAGCTGTCCTGGTTTGTTGTGTACAAATCGAGAGCTAAATTCAAAGAAACTTTGATTTTGGTCGGATGTGTTGAAAGAAACAGAAACAGAGGAGTATAGAGCAGTGCACCATGCCATTTGTATTTTGATTTCTTTGAAGCTTTTAGTAATACAGTAAAGAAGAGGAGAGGTAACCAAAAAATAACTTGGTAAAGAGATGGTGAATTTCTATTCTGAATGACAAGTTTATGAGATGACTAATATGTTTTAAACTTGCATGTAGATGAGATTGGGATCTTGCAGAGTCGAGAGGATCGGTTTGCAAATGGGATTTCGGCAAGCTAATTCTGGGCAAGAATTTGCAAAAAAATTCTGAAAATTTGTCACATTCTATTCAGTTCCTCTCATCTACTAAGGTTGCATGAATAAGGTATTAAGAAGAGTAAGTTACAGCAAGATTCGGTTCAAGCCTTTCCAAAGAAATAAAAAAAGGGCGAGAGATAGAGAACTCTTGATTTCAAGTTTAAGGTAACAATATATAATATATATAGAAAATAAATAAATAAATAAATAAATTTTGTAGTTTTAAGTTCAACAAAATTGATGAACTCATTGTGTTTAATCTAGATTTAGTTGGGAACCGTTTGGGAAAAATCGAGTGGAGTGAGCTAGCTCTTGTTTTTGGTGGCATGTAAATGAGAGAAATTTAAATTATGATTAAGCTTAAATTCTAATGTGAAGTAAAATGATGTCATATTATCCAAATATAGATTTTATAATTCTCGTAACGACCTGTGACCTATAAAAATTCGGGGGAATTTTTTTTTGAAACTTCAGCTTGCAACTTAATCCTTTATTCACTTAGGCTGTATTCCTGTTCAGTGTCAATCCTCTTTCTTACTTTTTATCCATAATTATATTTAAGTTTAACATTTGGATTTATATGGCCGATAGAAATTTCGACAGCATAATGGCTAATATATAAGCCTACCCACCTACAAATTCTCACAATAACAACCCTAGCTATCCAGAACTATCAGACATGCTTTCCAAGTCATATCATGTAATCATTCTACATATTCCAAACACGTCTAGTTACTCCCAAAAATCAATCCTTAAAAATATTTCATTTCATTTATCCTTATACAGATTACATCCCGACACATTACTTTCAATAGATGTCTGTGCACACAAATGGTCTGGTAAAGAGATAAAAATGTATACGTCATGCATGTACAAAAGGTAGTTTGGGGAAGCTTGTATCCGCTAGCCTATGTTGTCTACACAGCAATTATCAATTGTAGTTCACTGTAAATAGTCTGAGAGGTGGAGAGGTGAGCTTTCGGAAAAAAGCCCAGTAAGAAAATATGTTTAAAGTAGTTCTAATATGTAAAAGCATACAAAATCATTCATAAACCAAACTTTGCTTCAGAAAAACTGATCGTACGTTTCTTTTAGAAACTAACATTTACAAGATATGTAAAACTTTCGTTACATGCATAGTCATCATAAGAAAATATGAAGCATGGGTTCTTTAAATCAAATAGCATGCTTAAATCGTTACCTAAGATCTTCATCGTTCATGGATAATTTCATAAAATCATTATCATTCATAAACGTTTCATAAAACATAATCATTGTTAAACATTTCATCATAATCTTATAAAAACATAGTCATTCATCATAATCATAATCATAATCATAATCATAATCATAATCATAATCATAATCATAATCATAATCGTGATCATAGAGACTAGGCTATAACTAAGTCATGCGATACGTGTCATCCTCCGTAGAGGGTCATCATCATACCTATGGCCATGGTGGAGGCTGTAGACTGGATGAGGGTCGTACAACACTTTCATAAAATAAGGGTAGTATCTATCTTTTTTACTTTCTCTAGCACCTAGCTACGGCAGAGGCACTAAAGGCACTCTCCACATAGGAAACATTCATGCGTGCTGCGCGGGCACAAGATGTAAGACCCACTTTTATTATTTGTTGCTATATTCCTTATGATTCATGTGATGTACATTCCCATATATTCATTGAATCATAAGAAGAGCTTTAACTGAACTAAATTTGCAAGAAGAACAAATGAAATCTCGGTGAATGTCGAAAATAGTCAAATACGGATTGAAAATGGCCACTGATCAAACGAAAATGATCAAAATGAAGTTAACCGAAAATACAAAATTTAAATAAGAAAAGATGGTGGATGAATGAAGGAAAGTCAGGTTAAATTGATTCCGAAACAAGAGCAGGGGTAAAATGGTCAAAATACCAAAATTCGGTATTAGGGCGATAAGAAAATTTTAATTAAAAATAAGGATGTAAGATATCGTGATCGATAATGAGGAAATTATATAATTTTGAGTCCAATTGATCAAGATCCGAAATTTTTAGAAATACCGAAAAATTACCCCGGAGCAATATCTCGAAAATAAGAAGGAATAATATCGAAAATTGGAGAAAAAATGTATTTAAATAAATTAAAATAAATTAAAATAAATAAATTAAATTAAATTGGAATAAAATAATATAAGTTGTAGATATTTTGGATTATTGTAGATTTTTAATGAATAGTGTAATAATTAAATAAATAATAATAATAATAATAATAATAATAAAGTGAATCTGAAAAAAAAAGAAAGGAATCGGGATAAACCCGAAAAAAAAGAAATCGAAAGCGACTCGCGACCCTCACCGATGATCCGAGCGCACCGACGACCGACAGCCTCTGACGAAGCCACGAGAAGGAAGAGGAGAGGCCGGCGGTCATGTGGACACCGGAATCACGCCGTCAGGTTGCCGGAGGAAGCCGATCGGAGAGAAGGAAGATCGAGAGAGAAACGGGCCGATTCCCGGCAAACCATCGCGACTGGGCTGGAACAGAGGCCACCTACGCATTCAGGGGGAGAAGCTGGTTCTTTTGAGACCGGTCTTGGCCGGCGAGACCACCGAAAACGTCGACGACGGCAAGTGGCAGGAAACGGCACCGTTTGGCCGAAAGGAAAGGGAAGGTAAAGGAGGGAAAAGGAAGGAAAGGGGAAAAGAAAAGAAAGGAAAAGGAAAGAAAAGAAAGGAAAAAGGGGAAAAGGAAAGAAAATTTACCGGGGATGACTCGAGATTCGGGTAAGTTGACCGGGGGTCGAGATTGACCTACGGGTAAATTTTGAAAATTTAATTTAATATTATTTTAATGAAAAATAATCCGGATTTACCTAATTGTGCAGCTTTACGACAGGGACCGAACTAGAGCCAATTGAGCTCTGATTTTTGTACCCCGCATCGTATCGGGTAAGTACAGTTTAATTTCGGGAATATGAGTTCTTTAAATACAGAGTTTTAATTATTTTACGGAATTATAGATTAATTTCGCATAGAAAGGAATATTTCTCGGAGTTGTAATATAATTGCCGTAAATGGTATACGGGCTATCCAATGAATTTGGAACGAAGCCCGATAATTATTAGTAAGTGCATAAACCCGGTATACCCGAAGAAGGGAATTAATAAATATAAAAGGGCTGAAATGGGTCGAGACCCAATGTGGTAGATAGGGCCCAATACCTTAAAGTTGGTCAGTAAATGCGATATACTAATCAAGATAATTGAATTGACCTCAACTGTATGGTTATATGCAGTTACATACCTTTGGTTGGCGTGCATTTGGGCTGAGAGATTCGGTATCATCGAGGCAAGTTAAGTCTGCGCGCGATTCCAGGTAAGGGAATTTTGTAGGTGTATAGAGATGCCTATACGTATTTTTTGAGGGGATTTACAGGGTCTAGAATTTCTTAAATTATCTAGAAAAGAAATAATAATTTTGCGAAAATCGGGGCATAGGTGAATCAAGGAAAAAGATGATTTTACCCCTAGGAGTAAAATTTACAAAAAGGGTAGTAAGGCAGGTAAATTGCATGATTTCATGTTTTTAACGTGTTATATGAATATATTGCTTGGATTTAAGCAAATATGCACATAGGTTGGCTGTTGATTTCATGAATTTTACGAAAGGGTACCGGTTTGTACCGGTTATGATTTTAAAAGATGTTTTATCAAGATTGAGCCACATATTGTATTTACATGAATAAAAAGAGTGCTAGAGTCTTACTCGCACTCAAGTTTACTGATTTATTTCTCATGAAAAGCCGTACTGGAGCATTACTCGTACGAGAAATTTGTGTGTGCACAAAACCGTGCTGGAGCTTCGCTCGCACGAAATTTTAGATATCATGATATGCATAGCGTGGTGCTGGAGCTTCGCTCGCACTAGACGTGAGTTGACATGCATATAGTCGTGCGGAAGCCTCCTGTAGACTGTGTGTCACAGAGAGTTGAGATGCTCGTACGTATACTTTGAGACATGGGTTGGTTATCGACATAGTATTGGGGTGGGTAAGACCTACGGCAGGCACCCCCAGACTATGATATGGGTCCACGAAGTACGATGTACCGTGTATGTCACACGGAGTACGCTGTACCGTGCAGTCATGATGACTCTATGATGTTACTTGATATTCTGGCGGGTAAGATTTGACCCCACCTCCCGTTGCAGTTGTGATGCCCTGCACACCGAGATCCGTGTAGCCTGGGATCACAGGGACAACGTATGGCCATAGTCCTCGATTTTCATACAGTAACCTACATGCCTCACATGATATCATACGGTCTGAATAGACCAGGACGAACCCGAGGGATGGGTAATGTCTCGATTTATGTTTTTAAAAGAGATGTGATTTAATGAATCAAGGTATTCCCGAGAGATGGGTTTGATCTTAATGAAGTTGTTTTATGATGACACAAATGAGTTTTAAAGTGATGAGTTTATGATGAAACTAATAAGTTCTAATGTGACGAGCATGAGATGTCATACATGATGGTTTTTCCATGTGTGTTTTATATGTCGATTTCATGATTTCCCTTATATGATATATACATACATGTGGCATCGTTTTAGTCATTCCTCATGCTCGAAATATAAAGGATTTTATATCATGACATTATCAGCACGTTGATAGTATAGTTATCTACCTGCTTCCATTATTGCCTTACTGAGCACGTTTTGCTGACCCTTTCATTTTCCACCCCACAGGGTATATTCAGTAGAAGAGAGCGACAATAGCTTCGCAATTCGATTATCCGCTGCTTCTTATCAAGATCAGGTATACACATTTGTACAATTTTGTATCTGAACATATAGATGCACAGTACTGTATATGGATGTAATATTGGGGATGTATTTAGTTCAAATAAATTGATATGTAAATGAAATATGAAAATGGAATGGTAAATAGGTGAGAGGTGACTAACACCGAATCATAGCCCAACTATTTAGTAGTATAACTGTTCACGACGGGTAAGGAAATGAAAAAGCAAAAAAAAATTTTAGGGATTTTTTTTTTAGGAAATTTGGGTCGTGACACAAGATACTACCAAAACATCATCATCATTAACCACAAGTAGTGAGGCATCTACCACACAAGTATAGTCAAGTGCTACAGGGGCCCTACGTGTCGGCACTCAAGTGGTGGAGCTGGAGCACCACAAGAACTAGCCATGCATGAAGCCTACAGTCTCAAAAATTCTTTTTCCCTTTCTTTTTTAAATACTTTTGAAAATGTCAAAAGTTTCTTCCAAAGCATAAATATAGGATTTCAAACCATCATAAAACTCCCATGCATTTTCATACTTCAGGAGATTTATTTCATAAACATAGATGTACTTAGTGAACATTTCATAAAAAAAACCATGCTTCGTAAATCGTTCCGTAAGTATGAAAACAATCATAAATCATTTCAAAACATAACATTGCTTCATGAAAATCTTTTTATCAACGCAATGACTGTTCATTATCAGAACTAAATTAAATTATACCCCTTACCTCGGTACCTCATCAGTAGTCCTCTATCCATTAGCGGTGTAGGTTAGCGGGCCCAGTCTGCTTGGTTAATTTCCCCAAAATTTCATACCAGTATTTTAAAAATTTTGAACCGATATTTTTGAATAATTATTTCTAAATTATCTTTCCCGGGGTTTTCTCAAATTCCCAGTGTCTTCTTTCCTTCCTCCAAATATATATACATTTTTATATATATAAAAATATTACTCTTTTTCTTTTCTTTTCTTTTTCTTTCTTTTTTTTTTAAATTTATTTTCCTTATCCCGCCAACCTTGCTTTTCCTTTCTTCTTCTTCCTTCCAAATGCTTTCCCCCTTCTCGGTTTCTTCCTCCACCACCCGAAATCGATTACCACCACCTTCCTTCCCTTTCGACTCTCACCTGCATCACCACCATGCTTGTTCCGGCCACCGACGTCAGCGTCCTCGTCACTCTCGACGACTCTACTCTCCCATGCTTTCGTTCCTCTCCACTGTTTTCACTCCAGCCAACTTCTCCTCTATCGTTTCTCCTTCATCTTCTCGGCATCACCTTCCTCACCATCTCTCGGCACCACCATCACCTTCATCACCATCATCATCTTCACCATCACCATCATCTTTTTCCACCATCACCATCATCATCATCTAAACATATATAAAATTCAGTGCTAACAATACTTCTCTCTCGTTTCTCCTTCATCTTCTCGGCATCACCTTCCTCACCATCTCTCGGCACCACCATATCTTTCGTCACCATCATCATCTTCACCATCACCATCATCTTTTTCCACCATCACTATCATCTTCCCTGTTCTCGTCCACTGTCTCTCTCACACTTTTGGTCTACCCTTGTTTTCTAGTCTTTCCCTCGCGTCTATCCTTCTTGTTCCCACTATTTCTTCCCATTTCCAAGCCCCGCCTGAGCCTTTAGTCACCCTTCAATCCACATTCCCTGCTACCATCATCGTCTCGAGTTGTAAAAATTTCAGGGGCCAAGCTCTCTGTTTTTGTTCAACCTCTCTTCCTTCTCGTGTCCCCTCCTCTGCTCGGGTTTACCAGCCTCCTACTCTTTTCTCAGCCTGTCATCTCCTTCATTTTATTTTCCATTCAGCCTCTGCGTCTGCCTCCAACAACACCACTTCAGCCATCTGTTGTGCAGCTTTGGCCTCCTGAGGAACGTCCCCCTTTCGCCCAGCTTCACCTCTGTTCATTACAAAAACAATCCCCAAGCCTTTTCATTTCTAGGCATTCTTCACACGTCTCCTATGTTCTTAAAATGTTTGTTTTTCGTGTTTTACTGCTTCTAGCTTCTTATGCTTCTTTCCTGTTTTCTGTTAACACCATGTCTTGCAAGTCTAGTTTACTCAGTTTTTTAGCTTCATTACCATACCTTCTTTTTATGTTTTTAGCTTCTCATAACTACTCCCCATCCTGTATACTCTTCACCGAATCCCTGCTTGTATCAGTAGACCACACACTCTTTTTTTTTTGTCTTTTCTCTGCGTGGTTTCATAATTTCTTGATATAAATATATGTCTGTGTTTGTACAAGTAGCAGGCCTTACCTGCTTCAGTACTAACCTTTATCCCATGCTTTTGTTCTTTGGTTTTTATCCATCTTCAGCGGTCATTTTCTTCCTTCATAGTTATTTGGACTTATCACTGCCTCAATCACATCTTTTGCTTGTTTTGTATTTAATCCTTGTCAGTTTCTTTCTTTCGACATGGTTACCTAAACTGTTGCAGCTGATGGGTAACATGATCCTCCATCATTTGCCACTTTCTAGGCTGCCGACCCCTTCACCATACACTACCCTTCCATGTATTTTTGTATATGTATATATACATGTACTTATATATATATAATTTAAAGACTAATTGAAACATAACGTATATATTTTTCTAGTACACAAAATGAATTTAGTTAAATTGTTGTACCTATAATCCTAGCTCATAATAAATTTATTTCTTTATTTCTCAAAATTATTTATTCTTAAAACCAATATAATTTATTTAATTAATTTCCTTCATGTCTCACAATTGGAACAATAAAATTTTAAATTTTAATCTTCGGCTAATGGAACGTAATCTTTAATCTCGATGATTAATTTCTTAATCTTGGATAAAACTGAGTATCTAAAAATTTACAGTATTTACATTCTTCCCACCTTGGGAAATTTGGTCTCCAAATTTCCGAAATATATCAGTTCTCAAACAACCGTGGGTACTTCTCTCGCATTAAACTTCCTAATTCCCACGTGGCCTCCTCTGAGGCGTGATACTGTCATAAAACCACGACCAAAGAAATCGTCTTAGACCTCAATGCCTTCTTTTTCCTATCCAGTATCTGAACCGGTTTCTCCATATATGTCATATCCTCTTTCCACTCCAGTGGTTCATACTTTACCACATACATTGGATCTGAATGATACTTGCAAAGCATCGAAATGTGGAAGACATTGTGAATACTGATAATACCGGCAGTAAGGCTAATCTGTGTACCTTATCTTCCACTTCGTTCTAAGATCTCAAAGGCCCAATATAACGGAGACTCAGTTTCCATTTCTTCCTAAATCTCATTATACCCTTGGAAGGAGAAACTTCCAAAAACAGCGAATCTCTTACTAAAAATCCCAAGGACTATCATCTTTCGTCAGCATAACTTTTTTACTTGTTCTGAGTTGTTCTCAAACTTTCACAAATTAATAGAATATCTTTAGAAACTTGCTTAACCAAATCACGAGCAAATATCTTTCTTTCAACCACTTCTTCCCATCCGATTGGTGAAAGACATTTTCGACCATACTACACTTCATACGATATCGTCTCGATACTTAAGTGTTATCTGATATTATGTACAACTTTGCTAATTGGAAATTTATCCTTCCAGGAGCCTTTAAAATCATGGCACATGCTTTTAATTCCATGTAGGCATGGGTAATAATCTCATAGGCTTTTGGTGCTCTACCTTAACATGCTGACCTATGAGACATTTAATCCCAATTTCAGTTGTTCCTCTTATCGTACTTGATTGTCAATGTATTTTCAGGAGATTTGATAAATCTTTACCATACTCTGGATTACGGAGTATATCTTTATAAAGGAGCTTCTGACGACATCAATTCCTTTATTATCGATCATTGGGTACACAATTTTGCTTTTAAATCTCGATACATTGATAGTACCAATACTTAAGCTAGTTACAGCACCCCCTCTAAGTCAATTAGCTACATCAATACTATGTTTTTCATTACGCTCTGCCTTTTCAATTCGATCAATTACGTCCAGTAATGTCAGTGTCAGGGATGGACCAGATGCAAGTCGAGGTCCACTAAATATTTCAATAACTCATGTCCTTGATCAATATATATAAATATATAATGTCATCCCGAAGTCATTTCTGCTCAAAGCACTAATCCTAGTCATTCCCTTTTTTTTTTTTTTTATATTAGACGACCTTTGTGAAACTTAATATTTAAACCTTCATGATCAGTAGAATTCCATAATTCTTTACAGCACAAGTAATGGTATCCTGACTTTAAACACGAATATTACAATTGTCAATTCTAGTTTATGGGTTAAGGATCATGGTACTTCTAGACGCTGTCAAGTCTCTCAGGCAAGGAGGTATTTTGAAATACCTTTATTAGCCATTAGACATGACCACATAAACTGGTTATGGATATAAGGGTTCAAGGTTTAGTCCCAATAAGAAGTAAGATACCATAATTTATCATAATTTCACATTTATCCTTTAGTCACCACTCATTTTTCGTTTCACATTGCTCGATCTGAATAATTTCACATACCCAAAAATATTCATACGTTGTGTACATCTCTCATTCCAATTATAATCATGTATGCAAAATTTATGACACTTCTAAACTTGTCTCATTTCGTACATCAGTAATAACGAAATCATTTGCTTGCTTAAATTGAATCTCGCATTCGATACGTAAGCATATACAGATGACAATCCTTAGATTCGGTATGTACTTCATACTTCAAAATCTCCTTATACCCCAAACTCTAAATCATCTTGATAGTTTTAGGTCTTTCCTACTGATCTATAATCTCTATTTTGGGATGATCCAATTGACTCTAGTTTTTTATACAAAGCGACCCAGAAAGCTCTGGATTTTATTAACAATTAATGCTGGTGCACTCCAAATTGGATCATCTGGTTCGATAACCCCTTTTCAAGTAATCATTGTATTTGCTTTTTCAGCATTTCTAATTCAATCAAAGCCACTGAGTACAGTGTGAGACCCCGTATATGTATAATTGTACATATGTACATAAAAATGTAAATAAAGTTATACAATGAATTTATAAATGAAGTATATGTGATGTAAGTCCATAAGTTAATGTACACACTTGTAATAAGAGTTGTGATTGTACGTACAAGTTATATTATATATGAATATGAAGAAATAGACTTAAACATGCGAAGAACGGGAGTAAAATGGAAAATGAGTAGTGTGAAAAATGGAAGAAAGGTTTCATAAGTTGTGCACTTCCATTTGGTTTATATTAAGTACCTTTGGTCATACAAAGATTATACACAAGTCTTAATGTGTATGAAGTATTAATGGATGCCATTTTCAAGTCTCAAAGATGATTGGATGAGAAAATGACTATGACAGCAAATTAAGGATGTTTTGGTATAAGTTTCTGCAGGAAACTACAGCAAAATATGGAAATTACGCAAACCAGATCAATCTCATAGGATGAGAGATCGATCTGGATGAGTCAAAATACTTGTATTTGAGCAAAGGAATAGGGCAGAACGATCTCCAGTGGGGCCAGATCGATATCCTAAATATTCTGTAATGAAAAGATCGATCTTTAAGCATACAGATCGATCTCCTTAGCTCTCTGTTTAGAGCAGATCAATCTTAATTTTTGACAGATCAATCTCATGCTTAAAATGCCGTGGAAAAGAGGAATTTAAGGGGACCAGATCGATCTCCTCCTTCTGTAGATCGATCTCCTCAAGCTATTTCTATACAAAGGGCATTAAAAATCTGCAGATTTTGGGACAAAACCATTTCCTTCCCTTTCCAACCCAAAACCTAGTTTTCTCTCTCTAAATTCAACCATTTACAAGGAGATTTAAGGGAAGACTATTAGAGGCAAAGTTGTTCACATCAAGGAGAAGAACAACATAGTTTGGAGGCATTTACCCATTTGTTGGATTGAAGGAACAAAGGGCATTTCTAATTGGAGCAAAAAGGAAATCCAAAGAGGTAAGTTTCTAGTGCACAAATCCAAGTACATTTGTCTAGTTGATGATTATGAAGTTGATTTGGGTGTGCGCATTGTGGGTAGAACTACCTAGAATACCATGAAATGAATATAACCTAGAAATGGGTTAGTGTGAGAAGTGAAATGTGGTGGAATAAATGATGAATGGGATATCTTGAGATGATAATGGTGTTGAGGAGATAATTTTAAGATAATAATATGGAATGAATAGAGAGGCTTACCCAAAAAGGGTAAAATGAGCATTTTAGGAATTGGGTGGAATGTATAGTTGAACGAGAGTTAGCAATACTAACTCGAACGTATGATGAATAAATTGCAGCTTCCGAGGATACGTCGGAGCGAGTTGAGCCAAGAGCGTGAGAAGCTAAGGGGAAAAGAGTCACACCAAGTAAATAGAGGTAAGGGAATTGTGTGGACTCTTAGAGACATCTGTGTGTAATTTGGGCACTTAAATGCTTTGCTAGAATGCATGAGATGTTAGGACATGAAATTGGGTGATTGAAGGACATGAGATGTTGAGCACACTCCACAATCATCTCAATGCTCCGCTCAATCCTCGCGAAGCGAGCCTCAGTACTCTCGGGCCTCTCCTCTGGACCTTGTGGAGTGTGCTCAACATCAGCCTCCACCTCAACATCATCCTAAGCCTCGTGTGTTTCTGACTCAACACGACCCACAGGCTTACCTCTACAGCCTCGAGCCTATGCTCTCATCCCTCTACCGTGACTGGTATTAGGCATATTTACTCAATTCCCTACATTCACAACTAATTACTTAGTCAACCCATCGACACACACACAATTGTATCTAAACAAGCACAGTAACATGGGGATGTAATTTTCCAACTTATTAAGTATTTTAGACATGACACACGTCAAACCAACTCGAGCTTTGATACCAACTTCTGTCACGACCCTCAACTTACCAAAATACGTACAAATTTTTCACATTTTCGTGCATCATTTATCATTCGTCCTTACCTCAATCGTGAACAGCAACTCTCCTCAATAGTTGGGCTGTGTGTCGACGTCTAACTCACTCCACCATACTAATTCAATTTGCATATTATTCATAAGTAAATACTTGTATAAATGTATATATATCAGAGTTGTTACATGTGTTTACATTAGTTTACATCCCCAATAGTTACATAAAAAATGCTACTGTGCTATGTCTAGTTTAGATACAAAATAATCCAAGTGTATATACCTTTAGCGATGGGATGTAGCGGGTTACCGAAAAGGGAACACCTCCAGTCATGCTCACTCTATACTCAAATCTCTATAGAGAGGGAGAAAATAAGGGGGTGAGCAAACCACACGCTTAGTAAAGCAATCATGCGAACAGATAGATACTGCACTATCTACGTGATCGTGATGCCATGCTCAAAAGCATTTAATTCATCATTTTATATCAAAACATGAGTGTATGATTTGGTATGTAAAGCATTCATGCTATTAAAATCCAATGAACATTTCAACTCAAAGCATGGTATAAATCATCATGCATAATTCATAATAAAAACATGGCATTACCCATCATGCATTTTCTCAAATAGCATGGCATTAACCATCATGCATTTTCACAATAAAGCATGGCATTAAACATCATGCATCTGTGCACTTTAAAAACCATAAACAAATCAATCCAACACTGGTCAGGTCTCAGCCCACCCTCGGACTTTCCTGACCCACAAATCATTTCAAACATGGATTTATGCTCAAAGCAATAGACATGTGATATAGGCAGTTCAACAACAGGTACCTCAAGGCCTATGTACATAACCTGTGATACCGACTACACGGATCAGGTGTGCGGGATATCACCACTATCTGCTTCCACACGGGAGGTGGGTCAAATCCTACCCGTCGATCCATAGCAGATCTCGTTCTAAGACGGCACATCACAACTCAACACGGTACAACGTACTCCATGCTACATGCACGGTATAATGTACTCCATGGACCTACTCAACACATCATATCATGCCACATCTCAAACACACGTGTGAGCCTATTTAATCGGTACGACCTCTTGTCTACCCCAAGCTCCTAACACAGCTAATTAATCATGTCAAAACAATGCACATGTGAGCCTATTTAATCGATGTGACACCCAGTCTACTCGAAGCTCCAAACACAACAACATGTAAGGTGGGCATCTAGTGCGAGACAAACTCCAAGCACAATGCCAAAACAAATATGAAATCCATGTGAAAACTAGTGCCCCTAGCACTCATGTGTATAAAACACGTCAAATCTCGTGCGAGTCATACTCTAGCACGCTTTCATACACATGAAATCATGTACGTGGCTAAAAACTTTTCAAAGTATGGTTAATAAAATCGAAACACACTCATTTCTTTTGTAAATCATTTTAATGTCAGCCAACCTACCAATCATTTGCTAAAAAGGAATAAAACATGATTTTCAAAGCAATATGCTTTTGTTTTCATGCACATTTTGTCAAACACCCAACTTTTTCCCTTCAATCACCCAACATCATTTCCTAATATCTCATGCATTCTAGCAAAGCATTTAATGCTCCCAAATTGCGCATAGATATCTCTAAAAGTTCACACAATTCCCTTACCTCGATTTACTTGGTGTGACTCCTTTCCTCTTAGCTTCTCACGCTCTTGGCTCAACTCGCTCCAGCGTATCCTCGGAAGCTGCGATTCATTCATCCAAATCAATTGAGTTAATGTTTTTAACCCATATTTGACCTCACTATTCAATATAATTCACTTATGCATTTTACCAATGCCTTAATCCACATTTTACCCCTTTTTGGTAAATCTTACAATTTATTCACCAACATCTTAAAATCATACCCATAACAATATTGTCACCTCTAGACATCCCATTTCTCATTAATCTCCATGCATTCCACTTTCTCACACTAGACCATTTCTAGGTCATAATCATTCCAATGCATTTTAGATAGTTTCTAACCATCCATACTCATGCCAAACAACTCCAAAATCAATTAAATAGACGATGTACCATAGTTGGAGTGTTAGAATCTTACCAAATCTGATTTCTCTTCTTGTTCCAATTGGCAATGCCCTTAACTCCTTCAATACCAATAATGGAAAAATGCCTTCCAACTATGTTGTTCTTCTCTTTGATAGGAATAACTTTGTCTCTAATGGTCTCTCTTCAAATCTTACTAAAAATGGCTGATTTTAGAGAGAGAAAGTTAGGTTTTTGGGTTGAAAGTGGAAGAATGGTGTTTTTCCCGAAAGTTTTAGATTTTCAACACTCCTTTTATAGAAATAGCTTGAGGAGATTGATTTGTACCAAGAGGAGATCGATCTGGTCCCCTTAAATCCCTCTTTTTCACGGCATTTTAAGCATGAGATCGATCTGTCGAAGCATGAGATCGATCTGCTTCCAAACAGAGAGCTAAGGAGATCGATCTGGGTGCTTGAGGATCGATCTTTTCACTACAGAATGCTTAGGAGATCGATTTGGCTCCATTGGAGATCGATCTGCTCTATTCCATTGCTCAAATAAGAGCATTCTGGCTCTTCCAGATCGATCTCTCATCCTATGAGATCGATCTGCCCTTCCCAATTTTTAGATTTTCTACAGTTCTTCTGCAGCAACACTTACCAAACTTCATACATTTTGTTGCCATGATCATTTTCTCATCCAATCATCTTGGAGACTTGGATATGATATCCATAATACTTCATACCTATTAAAACTTGTGTAGAATCTTTGTATATCCAAAATTACATGATATAAACCAAATGGAAGTGCACAACTTATGCAATTCTACTTCCATTTTACCACACTACTCATAATCCATTCTACTCACATTCTCCACATGTTTAAGTCCATTTCTTTACATTCACATATAATGTAACTTGTAGGTACAATCACAACTCTCATTACAAGTGTGTACATTAACTTATGGACTTACATCACATATACCTCACTTATGAATTCATAGTACAACTCTATTTACATTTCTATGTACATATATACCATTATACATATACGGGGTCTCACACGCAGTCTCTAAGCAGTCCCAACGCACGAACTTTAAATGGTTACATGGTACCACAAGTCATCTCATCTCGTCAGAGTCCTGCCCGTTCCTTAGCCGTCGGCTAGGAAGATCCTTGATCGTCTTTGTACCCTTTTCTCAATGTACAAGATCGACCCTAGATCACTCTGACCTCATAACATCAATACTTCGTGCCATAGTCTCAAAACATTAAGCATGTTTTTCATAATCATTTCTCGGGTATATATGTAACCCATATAATGAAAACATAGTTTCGTAAAACATTCTCAGGACTTTAACTCGTAAACTCATGGAAAACATACTATGCTTTCATTTCATAAGGCAAAATCAGTTTTATATACATAAACATATATACTAAAATGTATCTCATGCAATAAAAGTCATTTTGAAAAGCTTGGATAAGTTTATTCTGGTTTTGAGTGAATAGTATTCTTTTCAACTTTCGAGAAAGCCCTTTTTTATGGAAACTCAACTAACTATCCACATAAACATTTGGTAAGGTTGAGGAGTACTAATGCTACTCTAAATTATATCCCTTACCTCTTAATGTTGGAGGTAAAACACGTTCCTCGATTTTTAAGCTCACCTCGAAATGTGTGCTGATAACCCCAGCTTTCACATACCAAGTTATCTCATCACATATAGCTCAAATTCATGTTAATATATTTAATATGTGATTACATCTAAATTTTTGACCAAAAGTTGACTTTTCACCACATTGCTCGTTTTGCTCGGTTTTATCGGTTTAAGCCTTGGTTTTAAGCTTTCTTAACATATTCGACACCTTTAAAATTATTTTCAATACCTCTACATCATGTCTTACATTCCAGCAACTTATTCCACTTCATACAAGACCTTAAAGTATCAATTCTTGTATTATTTCGATAATTCACTTAGTTAAACACTAAATCGAACCTTTACAGTATAATTTTAACTGTAAATTCATTTTAATTGCATCCAAATTCATCATTCCAGTAGCTAAATCATGCTGGCAGTAATTGAACTTAATCATATAAATTAATTCATCAAATTTCTTTTAACTAAAAATCATCCACAATCACTAAATAACAACGTATTTCATAGTCATCACTATACCTCTACTTCTTCACTCCTTTGACCAAGTTTGACTTCAGTTTTAGGTCTCCAAATTGCCACTCAGATGTAACACAACATGTATAGAGCTTATAAGTGTTTAGAATCATCCAAGAACCTCATCAAATTCATCCAAAAATTGAATTTTTGCTTACCTCGGAACAGGGCAGTTTTCTATCCTGTTTGTCTCTCTAACGTTTTAGGGGATAAATGACTTCTTTTAGGTCTGAATTTTTTATATGTGGTATAGGGGAGGAAGAGGAAGATTTCATATGAGGGACCGTCACCTGAAAATGGCTAGAAGGTGGTCAAAAAATTCACGCCAGTCAGGATGGTTCTTACCTTTTTATGAGGGATAACTCTCGCGTTTTTCAACATTTCGGGATGGTTCTTACCTTTTTATGAATCTTATCCAGTTTAATTTCAATCTGGAAAATATCAGAGGCAAATAAAATCTAGAAGGTCATCAAATGAGATTGTTTTCATTGGCTGACAGTTTACTAAATGCAGGGGAAATGACTGTTCTGTTTTATAAAGTTTACCAAAATTAATCCTGATCAGATTTCTTCAAAATTCCACTTCTCAATTGTTATAATATGTCTATAGTATGTTCCATAAGAATTTAGGGATCCCTTGTTTAAGAAAAATTTCACAAACGAGCTCATTTTGTGCGATTTGGCCAATACCGAGTAAAATAGAAATAAGCTTTTAGTTAGCTTTAAAAATTTATTTGAACCCCTAAATCTCCATATTTCTTCATGATTTTTATTTCCCATGTCAATTTCACCTTATAATAATTTTCTATGGCCTTGGAATAATTTTCACGAATTTGAAAAATTTTATTCAGATTTATTTCCCTTATTAGGTCCATGTCCTCGATTTAATTTAAAACCCGAGTTTAACTGACTTTTGCATTTCCAATCACTTAGTTTTCCCTTCTACACATCATACCATGCATGAACATGACATTTTTAAGAAATTTTCGGGTCTAAGACCTTACCTCAATTAGCGTGTCATTAGGTCCCACGCTACAACCGAGTGCTTTAATCGTCTACGGGCTTGTAAAACGTTACATTGAGCTATAATTTACTTCTCATAAGCATCATAATATGGAAAAATATCGGGTTTCATATATCGGGAGTAATCTGCCTGTCTATTCTTCTATCTACCCCATCACCTAACATAGCTTGTGTCCCAATTTTTCCATAGTATGTTCAAAACTCCGCTCAATCTTAGCAAAGTGTATCTCAGTACCATCTGTCCTTTCCACAGGGCCTGATGGAGCACACTCAACATCAATTTCAATCTCAGTATCATTTATGAGTCTCATATGGGAACTCTACATGATTCTCAGGCCTACCTCTACGGCCTCTAGCCCGTGATCTAATTCCTCACGTAAACCAAACATTAAGTCTTAACTTCATTAGGTATACTTAGTCTACAACCAGACAAGCACAGTCATTTGGGATGTAATCTTATTTACACTGACAGTACTAGACAGCCTTTATTCTGATACCACTAATAAGTCATTATTTATGCACATTATTTACCTTGTTTTCCTATGGTTTTGTATGAATTTTATACTTAATCTATGGATAATTGATCATTCTTGAATAATTGTAGGAATTCATGGAATTGATGAATTAAAGGATGATTTAGATGGATTTGGGAACAAGGGAAATCATGTGGAAGAACTGAGGAATGATGAGTACGAGTTTGGTCAGTGCTGGGTGCAGCCTTAGGTGAGACTCTCGCCTAAGGATCCCTTCACTGTGCAATTCTTAATTCAAAGCAGAGTCGGATGCAGCCTTAGGCCTGACTCTCACCTAAGGGTCTTCTTGACGTGCTGACTTCAATTTGTTGGATAGAAACGGGTCAAGGCTTAGGCGAGACTCTGGCTTAAGCATCCAATACAAATATTTTCTCTCTCTTCTCTAGATTTGACTTTTTCAATTACTTGGAAGACTTTTTATCAGATTATTATTTTAATTAAATGTAAGGACTTCAAGTCCAACTAGGAGTAAGGTTTTTATCTCGATTTTTTTTAGTTATAAATAGGCTTTTGAAGATCTAGGTGAGGGGGCAGACTTTTGATTAGATTTTCTCATACAAGTATTTCACCGCTTTTACCAGATATTCATGGGTTGTTAAACTCTCTTTCCAATTTAAGGATAATTGAAGATTTGGTTTATAAGTTGTGAGATCTAATTGTTCTTATTTATTTTCTTTAATCTTTTCTATTCTTATAATTTCTGCACTTCATTATTATTATTGTTTTGTGGTTCCTTCAAAAAGGCCTATTGATTCATTCACAAGGCAATATACATCCAATTGAAATATCTGAATCCATAATTGTTTGGTTGTTTCAATTACAAATGGTAAGTAACAAGATTAATTGCATTTCTAGTTTTTAGTCTTTGTTATGTGATTATAAGATCTGATTTAAATAAACATGTGTGTTTGTTGATTAGAATTGATAGTCTCTTTAGTGTTTAATACTATTGGTAAATTAAATCCTAAGATCGTATCTAGGGTTGTTTATTGGTAAGAGCAGTAATTAGAGAATGTTTCCTGATTGTCGAAGCGGTAAGAAGAGACAGGTTGTTAGGTCGTACCAACAACCATAACCAGTTTAGTTGGGATTAAGAAAAATTATCTTGTGTCAATGATCAACTTACCGAACCAAATCTGAAAATTACTCCTTGGGTTGGATTTCTC
Organism: Firmiana major; assembly: GCA_033439115.1. Taxonomy (NCBI): domain Eukaryota; kingdom Viridiplantae; phylum Streptophyta; class Magnoliopsida; order Malvales; family Malvaceae; genus Firmiana; species Firmiana major. The sequence continues at coordinate 77,499,796 of CM065898.1, read as the reverse complement.
AAATCATTAAATACTTCTACTCAGTTTTGTTTTCTTTCTATTAAGTTTTGTTATTTTAGTTAATCAATCTTTCAAACCCCTTTTGTTTTATTTTTCTTTTATTTGTAGAAAAGTAAATTGGATTTAATTAATCTCTCTTAGGACACGACCTTGCTCCTTTACTACTAATTATTTGTTTGAGCAAGTTATTTAATATTGTTGGTTTCGGAAACCATCAATTTTTGGCGCCATTGCCGGGGAGATTAAATTTAATTTGGATTTATTTTGATGTTCGTTCGTCTCGTACAGGTGAATTAATTCCATACGATCCTGACATCGAGAAGACTGAGAGAAGACTTAGGAAAGAAGCTAGAGATCGCAAGCACGAAGAAAGCTCTACATCATCACTAGGATTAAATCTTGCATTAGACCTTGAAGACTTATCAAGTGACTCCGAATTCGAGCGAGAGATGGCCAATAATCAAGAGAGAACTCTTAGACAACTCACCACTCCAGCTTTGGATCAACAACCATTATGTATTCAATATCCTGCTTTTCAAGAGTTCGAATTGAAATCCAGACTGATCCACCTTCTTCCAAAGTTCCATGGGTTGGAAAACGAAGATCCTCATATACATCTCAAGGAATTTCGTGTGGTTTGCTCTAGCATGAAGCCATAAGATCTTACGGAGGATCAAATCAAGCTTAGGGCCTTTCCATTCTCACTCGCGGATAGAGCTAAGGATTGGTTATTGTACGTTCCTCTAGGTTCGGTTATAACATGGATTGACATGGTAAGATGTTTTCTTAACAAATTTTTTCTAGCTTCTAGGGCTGCAAACATAAGAAGGGAGATTTGTGGAATCAAGCAAAGAGATACCGAAAATCTTCATAAGTATTGGGAAAGATTCAAGCAACTTTATGCTAGCTGCCCACAACATGGGACTTCTAAACAACTACTCATCCAATAATTCTATGAAAGACTCTTGCCGATGGAAAGAAGAATGATGGATGCTGCTAGTGAAGGAGCAATAGTCAATAAAACCCCCACCAAAGCTAGGAATTTAATATCCACCATGGTTGTAAATTCTCAACAATTCGGGACTAGATAGGATGTGCCTAGAAGAGTGAATGAGGTGAGTACATCTTCAGTTGACAATCAAATTGCTAATCTAACCTCTATTGTGCAGCAACTTACTTTAGGAGTGGGAAACATGCAACAAGCCAAGGTCTGTGAAATTTGTGCTAGTGGACATCCAATTGATATGTTTCCTACACTTTACGAAGATTCACAAGAGCATGCTAATGCGGTTAGAGGATACCAAGGGCCTTTCCAAAGAAAATATGATCCCTATTCCAATACTTACAATCCAGGATGGAGGGATCATCCAAACTTCAGTTATGGACAAAGGCCGTAATACCAAAGCTACCAACCTAGGAAACCTCCTCAACAAATGCAGCAATCATCGAATTCAGGTACGTCTCTTAAAGAGGTTATTAAATCCCTTGCTGATAGTACTCAACAATTTCAACAGGAAACAAGGTCCAACCTCAAGGAATTAAAAGATTAAGTGAACCAACTAGCCGCATCAGTAAGCAAGCTAGAAGCCCAAGGAAGATTGCCATCGCAAACCATAGTCAACCCTAAGCAAAACGCAAATGCAATCACTTTGAGAAGAGAAACCAAACTGAAAGAACCTCAAATCTGAACCCATAGCACAAGAGGTGAAGAAACGAAAAAAGGAGTTGAACCACCTCAACTTAAATCTGAAACGACCACTGAAGGGAGCATGAAGATACCAGAGATAATACCTCTTTTTCCTCCAAAGTCAAAGTCCAAAAAAGAAGAGGAAGATAAGGCAATTCTAGATACCTTCAGAAAAGTCGAGGTAAATATTCCCTTATTAGATGCTATCAAACAAGTTCCAAAGTATTCCAAGTTTCTCAAGGAATTGTACAACAATAAGAGGAAGCTTAAGGGAAATGAGTATGTGAATATGAGAGAGAATGTTTTTGTAATCCTCCAAAAAAAGTTACCACCCAATTGCAAGTATCCAAGTATGTTGACTATCCCATGTAAAATAGGCAATTTAAAGATCGAAAAAGCCATGTTAGATTTAGGAGCTTCAATTAATGTCATGCCATTATCTATTTACAAGTTTATGACTACGGGCAAATTGAAAAATACTGGTGTGATAATTCAATTGGCTGATAGATCTAATGTTTATCCCGAAGGGGTGTTAGAAGATGTTTTGGTGCAGGTTAATGATTTAATCTTCCCGACAGATTTTTATGTCTTAAACATGGAGGAAGATGATACATCTTTGATTTTTTTGGGCAGAGCTTTTCTCAAAAACTCTAGAACAAAAATTGATGTTTACGATGGCACTCCTACTATGGAATTTGATTGTGAAGTTATAAAATTCAATATATATAATGCCATGAAATACCCTAGAGATATGTCTTCTGTTTTTGTTTTAGATATTATTGATCCTTTAACTGACATGTATTTGAACATTTGTTATGAGGATAAACTGAAAGTTGTTTTGAGTAGGCACCTAATGCTTGAGGATTTAAAGAGATTGGAGAAGAAGTTTGCGGGGGAACCGAAATTATTGAAAACGGTCCAAGAGCTAGGATCACTGTGCACGATTAGGTTTGATGTTTCTCACATTCAATTACCATTATCTCATACAAAACTTCTTCCCTTTATTGTGCAGGCACCGGATTTAGAATTAAAGACTCTTCCAGAACACCTCAAATATGTTTTCTTAGGTGATAGGGAAGCACTTCCGATGATCATCTCCAATAGACTATCCAATTTAGAAGAAGAGAAGTTGCTTAGAGTGCTCAAGGAATACAAGGAAGCTATTGGATGGACAATAGCGGACATCAAGGGAATAAGACCAATAACTTGCATGCACAAGATCCTTATGGAAGAGGAATGTAAGCCTACTAGGCAAGCACAAAGAAGACTTAACCCACCAATGATGGAAGTAGTTAAAAAGGAGATTTTGAAACTACTTGATGCAGGTATGATCTATCCAATTTCGAATAGCAAATTGGTAAGTCCAGTCTAAGTGGTTCCAAAGAAAATGAGTATAACGATTATACAAAACCCGAATGGTGAGTTGGTAGCTACCCGAATTCAAAACGGGTGGCGAGTATGCATCGATTATAGAAAGTTGAATGCATCTATAATTAAAGACCACTTCCCTCTTCCGTTTATTGATCAAATGCTTGAAAGATTGGCAGGTAAAACTCATTATTGTTGTCTTGATGGATATTCAGGTTTTCATCAAATTTCAGTGGCACTGAAGATCAGGAAAAGACTACCTTTACATGTCCGTTTGGAACCTTTGCCTACAAGCGCATGCCCTTTGGTCTATGCAATGGTCCAGCTACATTCTAGAGATGTATGGTTAGTATATTTTCTGATTAGGTAGAAGATACAATAGAAGTGTTCATGGATGATTTTACTGTTCATGAAAATACCTTTGATGAATGCTTAGCTAACCTCACTAAAATCCTCAATAGATGTATAGAAAGTAACCTTATTTTAAATTATGAAAAATAGCATTTTATGGTTGATCAAGGTATTATTCTAGGGCATATAGTATCTTCTAAGGGGATAGAAGTGGATAAGTAAAAAATAGAAGTGATAAAATCTTTGCCTTACCCCGCATCTGTGCGGGAAGTTCGCTCTTTTCTTGGACATGGAGGATTTTATAGGTGATTTATTAAGAACTTCTCCAAGATCACCCAACCCCTATGTCGATTACTACAAAAGAACGTAGCATTCGAATTTGATGAGACATGCAAGAAGGCATTTGAAAAACTTAAAGACATGTTGACCACCACGCTGATCATCCAACCCCCAAATTGGAATCTACCATTCGAAATCATGTGCGATGTAAGTAACTACGCAGTAGGAGCTGTTCTTGGACAAAGAGAGGAGAGAGTTCCACATGTCATCTACTATGCCTCACGAACCCTTGATAGTGCACAATGCAACTATTCCACAACGAAAAAAGAACTTCTAGCCATTATTTTTGCTTTAGAAAAATTTCGTTCTTATTTATTAGGAGCTAAAGTGATTATTTATTATGATCATGCAGCTCTCAAGTATTTACTCTCAAAGAAAGAAGCAAAACCAAGACTCATCAGGTGGATATTGTTGCTACAAGAGTTCAATATAGAAATCAAGGACAAGAAGGGAGCCGAAAACCGGGTGGTTGATCACCTTAGTAGACTCATCACAAGTGAAGAACCTTCACCCCTTAGAGATGAATTTCCAGATGAGTATCTTTTTTCCATTCATGAAACAAGACCATGGTATGCTGATATTGCTAACTTTTTAGCTACAGGAATTTTGCATAATGAATTGTCTAGGTCTCAAAAAGATAAGATAAAAAGAGATGCTAAGTATTACGCTTGGGATGAAACTTACTTATGGAAATATTGTGCCGATCAAGTCATTAGAAGATGCGTGCCTGACCATGAAATCTCTTCTATCTTAAATTTTTGCCATTCATACGCATGTGGTGGACATTTTGGTCCTAAGAAGACAGCACACAAGGTACTCGAATGTGGATTATTTTGGCCAAATTTATTTCAAGATTCTTATATGTTTTGTAACACTTGTGAGAAGTGCCAAAAAACAGGATGTCTAGGACATAGAGATCTACTACCTTTAACACCTATTCTAATCTATGAAATTTTTAATGTATGGGGTATTGATTTTATGGGCCCTTTTCCTATTTCTAATAATCATGTTATATCTTGCTTGCTGTGGATTATGTTTCGAAATGGGTTGAAGCTAAGGAAACCCGAACTGATGATGCTAAAGCTGTTGTCAATTTTGTCAAATCTAACATCGTTTCTAGGTTCGGGACACTAAGAGTAATAATAAGCGATAGAGGAACCCATTTTTGCAACAATGTGGTGGAAGCACTAATGAAGAAATATCATGTAACTCATAAAGTATCTACCGCCTATCATCCTCAAACAAATGGTCAAGTCGAGGTATCAAATAGAGAAATCAAGTCCATCTTCGAAAAGACAGTGAACCTAAATAGAAAGAATTGGAGCACAAGATTTGAAGATGCACTTTGGGCATATATAACGGCTTAGAAAACTCCCATAGGTATGTCTCCTTATCGTATTGTTTACAAAAAATCATGTCATCTTCCCGTAGAATTGGAGCACAAGGCCTATTGGGCAATCAAGCAGTGCAATATGAACTTGAATGAAGCCGGTGAAATGAGAAAGCTTCAATTGCAAGAACTGGAAGAGATCCGAAATGATGCATATGAAAATTCTAAGATTTACAAGGATAAGACAAAGGCCTTCCATGATCAAATGATCTCCAGGAAACAATTCTTTGTTGGTCAAAAAGTTATTCTTTTTAATTCTAGACTTAAGTTATTTCCTAGAAAATTACGCTCTAGATGGCTAGGGCCCTTTGTTCTTACTAACATCTTTCCTCATGGTGTAGTTGAAATACAAAGTATGGATATAGGTAAGATTTTTAAGGTTAATGGTCATCTTTTGAAGCCTTTTTATGAAGGGTTTCAAGTGCATGAGGTTAATCTAATTGAGTTAGAGTATCCTAAGTACGAATTAGAGGTAACAACGTTTAGCCAAAGACGTTAAAGAAAGGCGCTTGTTGGGAGGCAACCCAATTTTTATTATTATTTTATTTATTTATTTACTTATTTTCATGCATTTTTTAGTATATGTGTTAGTCTTAGGTTTAAAAAAAAATTTCACTCAAAAGTCCGACCCTCTCTCTCTCTTTCTCCTATTTTCCTCTTCATCCTTTTCCCCAATTTTTCCATTTAAACCAATACAATTCCTCTACCAAAAGCACAAAATTTCTCCATATTTAAACCCAAAAACACAAAACCCATTCCGATTTTCATATTGTAAGATCTATCATTATCTAAGGTAAGAATTTCAAACTCATTTCCTCTCATCTACCATGAATATGCAGAGGATAAAAATAACTATGATGAGTAATTATTCTTTTCATATTTTGCTTTTGATTTTGAATTTATATTCATGAATAATGCTTTAAAATTTCATTTTTAGCTTGTTCATGAATATATGTTCTTGGTATGATTTTAGAAAATTTCATAGTATGTACTAAGATGAATGATGAAGGGTAATGTGTGAATTAGGGTGATGAAATTGGATTGATTTATGCTAAGCAAGAGAGATATGTACTTATTGATCAATATTTTGTAGGAAAATGAGTGGAAGCAAACCATCACCAAGCCGTCAACAAAGGGCAAGAGTATCAAAGAAAAATGTGGTATTACCTAAAACCAATCTATAAGGTTACTTAGACTTCACTACAAAAATCGAAAAGAAAAGGTATGGAAATTTATGTGGTAAAACAATTGTATCGAGTAAGCGATACGATAACCCAACCTTGGAAATCTTAGGGATTCGAGAAAAAATTCATACTTATATTGACAACATAGGTTGGAGACCATTTGTCACGACCCAAAAATCAGAGTAAATTTTTCGTTTTTCTTTCATACTTACCTGTTCTCTGATCGTGACCACACTCCACTAACAATTGGGCTGTGCGTCAATGCCAGTCCCACCATTCAATCATCATATAACTTACTTCCTTATTACAGAAAAAGGTAAACACATGCATTTTTCATTTATTCTTTTCCATTCATTTACAAGTGTTTACATTATCTATACATCCCCGACAGTTACTTGCAAACATGTTACTGTGCTATTCTTATTTAGATACAATATGTACAAGTGTATATACCTTAAAATGATGGGCAGTAGCAGATATCAGGAATGCAGTACTCAGTCGCCTCAAAGTCTACTGGAGTAAATTTGTGTAGGAAAATGAAAGGGGTGAGCACATCAAGCTCAATAAGGCAATCCTACGAACAAGTAGGTAACCATACTACCTACATGAATGTGGTGCCATGCATAAACCACCCTTTCTCCACACATTTCAAAATCGATGCTACAATTCATGATGTCATGATGTCATGTAAAATAAGTTCACATATGGATTTCAAAAGCATGGAAAACTCGACATGCAAATCCATTTAAGACGTTTCATTCTCGTTAAAATTCCACAAGAAAGCTAGGACTCAACCCATCCCTCTGGTGTTCATGACTCACACAAAATCATGAAATTAGATGCTTTTCAAAGCAATAGTGATATGCGATACAATGAATGTCATGTAAAACCAGTTTACATCATTCATGGGTTTAAATAGCATGGAAATAACATCATGCAACCGATTTCATTCTAATCAAAATCTTATCTCAGTCAGGATCTAACCCTTCCCTTGGGTGATCCAGACTCACACAAAAATCCACAAAATGAGTTTCTCAAAGCATCAACATACGAGACTAGGAAATATATGTATATCTCAGGCAACTAACTAGGACGATGGCTATATGTCCTCGTGATCCCACTGCTACACAGATCCTAGTGTGCGGGGTCTCACCACTATCGAGAATCGCACCGGGAGGTGGGTCAGTCCATCTCATTGGTCCTGCTCGATCACTCGCATCCGAAGATGCCACTCGCATCTGAAGATGTCACGTATTCGAAGATGCCACTCGCATTCGAAAATGCCATGCATCTGAAGATGCCACATAATCAATCCTAGCACGGTACAACGTACTCCATGCTACTTGCACGGTACAATGTACTCAGTAGACCCATATCTCATATCCATACTCATGCCTTGTCTCAAAACACACATGCGAGCCTATTTAATCGACGTGACACATAGTCTACCCGACACTCCAAGCAAGGCTCGTCGTATGTTCTCATAAAACTAGTGCGATCGATGCTCCAGCACTCTCATAAAATCAAGGAAAATCTCGTGCGAGCTAAGCTCTAGCACGCGTTTCATAAAATCTCATAAGAATAGTGCAAGCTAAGCTCCAGCACTCTGTCAAAATCATGTAAAACTAGTGCGAGCTAGGGTCTAGCACTCTATTATAACAATTCAAGTGAAAATCTGGTGCGAGTTAGACTCTAGCACCCTGTCACGAAAATCATATGAAAATCTGGTGCGAGTTAGACTCTAGCACCAATGCATGTAAAACTCTAGTGCGAGCTCTCACTCCAGCCTACTCTAGTACGCAATTTCACTCCAGCACCATTGCATGCATCACATAAATCAAGACTCTGGCGAGCTGAGCTCTAGCATGTCACATTTTCATAAAATCACGTAGGCGGCTATATTTCTCAAATCAATTTCAAAGAAAATCAACATTGTTGAAAATATGCAATGCTGTGCATTTTTATTTAAAAGATAGCCAGCCTACTCATGCACGTGTCAAAACACCTCAAGAGCAAGCAGGAACCTCTTATTGTTGCTCCTCCCAACTTTTCCTAAAGTTGGAAATTTGACCCTTCACAAGGGTATTTTGGTAATTTTTCCATCCAGGGCACTAAATTTTTTTTATCTTAAATCTAGATCCTTAAGACAATTTTAAAGAATGTAAATGATGTCGAAATTGCGTAAAGTTACCTCTAGTAGCCCGTAAAATTCCCTTAGAATCATGCAGAAGCTTATCCCGACTCGATCGTACTAGGTTTCTCAGTCCAATTCGCTCGTCTACGGAGCTGCATATAACCACATATTGGTTCAGTTCAAATATACTGATCAGTATTTCACTCTTACTGATCGAATCTAAAGCTCTGGGCCCGTTTTACTCTATTGGGCCTAATTGCATCTTAATGGGCCTTGACCCATTTTCAGCCCGTTTCCACTTATTAAATCCCTTCTTCAGGTCTATTGGGCTCTCAATACCCATTGGGCTTCGTTTCAAACTCTTTGGATAGCCCGTATATCATTTACGACAATTAAATCAAAAATCTCAATATAATTCACTAAATGCGAAATTAAATTCGAAATTCGTAAAATAAATCTTTAATACGCGAATAATTACATAAATTTTCGTAAATGAGCTTTACTTACCCGAGATTATGCGATGGTGCGCAAATCGAAGTTCAATCGGGCTCACGTACACGATTTATCGCCGAACTGCACAATTTTATATTTAATTTCAGGTTAATTTCCGATCAAATACAATTTAAATAAATTTTTCGAAAATCAAATCGGTCACTTTTGACCTCTTACTGACTTACCCAAAGTCCGGTGTATCCCCAAAAAAGTTTCTTTCCTTTCCCCCCTTTTTTTCCCCTCCCCTTTTTCCTTCCTTTTCCTTCCTTTTCCTTTAGGCCAAACGGTGCCGTTTCTGGGGGTTTGCCGTCGCCGGCGGTTTCGACGGTTTTGCCGGCCACTACCGGTCTCAAAAGAACTGCCTCCTCCTCCCGATCACGTTGGTGCCCACCGTTCAAGCCCAGTTGCCATGGATCATCAAAAATCGGGCCGTTTTCCTCTCGGTTTTCTCTTCCTCCGTTTGCCGGACACAATCTTCGTCAGCGCGCGTCACCGGTGCCAACGTGTTCGCCAGCCTCTCCTCTTCCTCCTCCGATCTTTGTTTGGGTCCGTCAATCGTCATTGGCCGTGGGTTGCTCGGGTCACGCGCGGGTCTCAGTTTTCGATTTTCAGTTTCTTTTGGTTTTTTTTGTCTCCCCGACCAAATTTTCGATTTCTTTTATTTATTTATTTATTTATATTATTATTTTAATTGATTTTATTATTATTTTATTCATTATTATATTCTAAAAATCCCAAAATATCTAAAAAAATTATATTTTATTCTTTTAATCAATAATTGAATTTATTTGTCTTATTTCGTCTTTTCGGTATATTTTTTCAATATTTTCAGGATATTTTTCAAGGTGAAAATTTCGATGGATTCCAAGAAATTTATATCTTGATCAATTTAACCTGAAATTTATTTATTTCTTCGTTATTGATCAAGATTTCTCAATCCCATATTTTTAATAAAATATTCTTATCACCATTAATACCGAATTTCTATCTTTTGACCATTTTACCCTTCTACACGTTCGGGACCAATCCATTTCAATTCTTCATTTGATCTTTAAATGCATTTAGGAATTTTTATTCATTCCATTTACATTTTTCATCCACGTACAAACCATTTGAATCATATGACATTACGATAAAATTCGGGTCTTACATAATCTCCCCTACTTAAGAAATTTCGTCCTCCAAATTAGAACCAAGTCAAATGGGTCCATAAACAACTCCGAGTACGTCTATCGCATCATACTCTTTAATTCTCATGTGACTTTTCTAGAGTGTAATATTACCTAAGGACTTTGATTAGGGAGATCATCTTAAACCTCAACACTTTCTCCTTTCGTTTAATGGCCGAATCGATTTTTCAACATACGTTATACTTTCATTGAGCTGAGCTGTTGGAGCTCATATCCGATCACATATGATGGGTCCGGATAGTATTTTCGAAGCATCAAAAGATGGGACACATTGTGGATGCCTGCTAATTCAAGGGGTAACACCAACCTACAGGCCTTATCTTCCACTTGTCGAATCTCTCAAAGGATTCAATCTAACAAAACTCAATTTGTCTTCTTTTCGAATCTCATTATACCCTTAGGACAAGTAACTTCCAACAATATTGATTCACCCTCGATGAATTCCAATGCTTTTCTATCTCTTGTTAGCATAGCTTTTCTGTCTGCTCTGAGGTGTTCTTAATCTCGCACAAATCAACTGAACATCCTTAGAGGTTTGTTTGATCAATTCGGGAGCAATTCCCTATCTGTCACACACTTCTTCTTATCCAAGTCGGGAAGCAACCCCTACGGCTATACTATGCCTCATATAATATTATTCCGATACTCAAGTGATAACTGTCGTTATTGGCAAATTCAATTTGTAACAACTGATCATCCCAGGAGCTTATAAAATCCATGGCACATGCTCTTATCATATCCTCTAGAACCTGTACAGTCTCCTCTGAATGACCATCTGTCTGAAGACGGAAAGTTGTGCTAACACTCAGTCGGGTTCCCATAGCTTCCTGAAAAAATATTCCCTTAAATGGGAAGTGAAGCGGGAATCCCTATATGATATAATGCTCACTGGAAAATACATGGTGTTCCACAACCTTCCTTACATATATATCCGTGTACACACTCAGAGTATCTGTGGATTTCATAACCAGAAGGTGGGTAGACTTAATCAATCTATTGACTATCACCTAGATAGCCTCGTGATTCATCCAGGTCCTCAATAACCCAATATGAAATTCATGGTAACTTGCTCCTATTTTTCGTGTCGATATAGGTAGAGGCTGTAGTAACCCTGCAAACTTCTATTACTCCACCTTAATCTGCTGACATATGAGACACTTCTCCACAATCTCTACAATCTCTTTTCACATCTGACCACCAGTAACCTTTTTCTGAGATTCTGATATATTTATTACTTCTTGGATGCACTATAATCCTGAAGAGTGAGCTTTTGACAATAATACTATCTCATCAACTGTGGTCCTGGGGAGCACTTATACTGTCTCTAAACCTCAGTAAGCCATCATCATTCTCTGTGAACTCTGTCACTGTACCCTTCTGAATCTGACCCACACTATCGACACCATGCCGGTCATCACGCTAAGCCTGTCAAATCCGATCACTCAAATTCAGTTCTAATCTCAGGCTAGCTGTCACACAATCACTATCATCATCAGAAGGGATCACATCACTACTGAGGCTCATAATTGCTCTAGCAGCTCACACTCCTTGACCATCATATGTGATACCATCCCGAGGCTCTTTCTGCTCAAGGCATTAGCCATTACATTAGCCTTTCCTGGGTGGTACAATTTCCACAATCATAATCCGTCAGAAGCTCTAACACACTTTGTTATTTCATATTCATTTCTTTTTATGAAAACAGATACTTCAGACTTTTATGATCAGTGCATACGCACACCGTATACATAATAGTGACATATTCAGTACAACCACTATCGCTGCCAACTTTAAATCATGGGTTAGATAGTTTCTTTCATGATCCTTGAGTTGTCTAGATCTATAATCGACTATCTTCCCATTTTGCATCAATACGTAGCCCATTCATTATTTTGAGGTATCCATATACACTGCGAAACCTCTTGATCTGTTGGGTATGGTGAAAATAATTATTGTGGTCAGTTCATACTTCAATGCACCAAAACTCCTATCACGTTTATCATCCCATTCAAATACCATTTTTTCTTAGTTAAATGTGTCAACAAAGTAGTCCATTTCGAGAACTCTCAACAAACCATCTTCAATTATTGCTTATAATTTTCCCTGGACTTTAAATACACCCAAAATATCCTTAATGAGGATGATAACAAATCGGTCTAGGTAAAGTTTAAATACCTCATCGTAGTTGAGTTCCACTAAATATTTCAATCACCCATATCCTTAACTTATGTACGCATAAACGTATAATGTCATTTCAAAATCGCTTCCGTTCAAAATACTAACCTGCTTCATTTCATTTTTCTTATATTAACGACTTTTATGTAATTTTAATTTTTAAACCTTCCTGATTAATCGAATTTTATATTTCTTTATCGTACCAGTAAAGGTACCCTAATTTTAAGTGTATATATTACGACTGTCGATTTCAATTTATAGGTTACATGTACTTCTAGAAGCTGTCAAGTCTTCAGGCGGGGAGGTATTTTGAAATACCTTTATTAACCCTTAGACTTGACCACATGGACTGGTTATGGATATTTCCAACCCTTATCCTTGGTCGCAATTCATATTCACTACATATATCTTAATCCAAATTACTTCACATATCAGAGATATTCGTACCTTGCATACTCCTCTTATTCTAATATATCTTGTATTCAGGATCTGTCACATCTCAAAGCTTATCTCCTTTCGTATATCACTTATAACAAACTCTGTAATTACTCATTTCGTGAGTACAATCATTTTCTCCTTTAATTTCAATCTCTACACCCCTTTTATTACTTGTCAAAACTTACAGTATACTTTTCAGGGGTAGCCATATCACTATCTTAGGATAGAAATCTGAACAACATAGTTTGCAGCCGACCGATTTATTCTTAAATATTACTTCAAATTATTCATATTTCATTGAATAAAATCGGCTGAATTATACTTCTTCCCCCGTTTTCAACTTATAATCTCTTCATAATTATTCCATTAATTAACCCTCCTTCATTGGGTACTAACAATTAGCATTGTGCCCAAGGGTGTAGGCATTCACGTCTTTCACTAACTTATATAAAAATGAAGGCGATATGACTAAATGGGTAGCACCAGGATCAAGTAACATAATTACTTAATTATTCATAACCAGTGCGGTATCTTTCACCACATCATCTGAAACATCAGTAATGTCCTGGTCCAACAGCCTACTTTCCTTTTTCTCTTCGGCTGTGGCCTCCCTTTTCGGTGCAGAGATATCTACATGGTTTTCTCTGTCTCTTTGCCCTTTGTAGGGCAGTCTCACCCAACTCTGAGCAATCATTAAATAAATAGCTCGTCTTACTACATTTAACATCTATTTTAGTCAATAATGTGTAGGTGTAGGCCCTACTTCGTGGTATCTACCACACATCCTACACTGCTTACACTGCTACGGAGCAGGTCGGGGTCTTCTAATCACAATACCCCTCAAAAGTGCTGAAATTAGATATACTAGGGCCTTACTAATCATCTTACCCCGTGACTCATCAACTCTAATCTCTAACCAAACTACCTTTTTCCTGTTCTAATATCTCTGTCATTCTCTATTCTCTTTCTATCTCTATTCCGACCCTTACTACCTTTCCCAATCTCAGAGGCGTGCAACACATGATCTATTTCACACAACTGTAGTCTGTGCACTGCCTCGGCATAGGTAGTGATATCTAACAGGACCAATCGTTCTCAAATCAACAATTTGAACCCTTCCATGAACTTTTGGGCTTTTCGACTCTCATTGCACATAGTGTCGGGGTAATACCTGCCCAGGGATATAAACTAAGTTTCATACTCGTTAATCAACTAGTTCCTCTGGGTCAGAGTAAGAAATTTTACCTGTAATTTCCTTTAAGCAGTGTTCGGGATATTCTCTCACCGAAATACATCCAAAAATATTTCTCATGTCAGCTCTGGATGTCTAACTCTTAAGATGGGTCGAGCGAACTTCCACCAATGCTCCGACTCGCCCTCAAAGCCCATGCATACTCTGACCAATTAGCTCCCAAAATATTCTCCACAATTCGCTCCAACCTCTCAAAGCGTGTCTCAATACTGTCTGATCTCTATGTCAGACTCTGTGGGGCATGCTCAACATCAGCCTCCATTTCAATCTCATCATGGTTCTTATAGGTTGACTCAGGACGACTAGCAGGCTCAGGCCTACCTCTACGACCTCTGCCTCGTGCTCTACCTCCTCTACCTCGACTAATATTAGGCATAATGCCTATATTCCTGCATTCTCAACCATTTCTTAGTTAAACCCATCTCGATATACACTATTGTTTCCAACCAAGCACAGTAACACGGGATGTAATTTCTTAATTATTGACATTGACACACATTAGACCAATTTCGCTCTGATACCACCATTTGTCACGACCCAAAAATTAGAGTAAATTTTTTATTTTTCTTTCATACTTACTTGTCCTCTGATCGTGACCACACTCCACTAACAATTGGGCTGTGCGTCAATGCCAGCCCCATCATTCAATCACCATATAACTTACTTCCTTATTACAGAAAAAGGTAAACACATGCATTTTTCATTTATTCTTTTCCATTCATTTACAAGTGTTTACATTATCTATACATCCTCGACAGTTACAAACAGGTTACTGTGCTATTCTTATTTAGATACAATATGTACAAGTGTATATACCTTAAAATGATGGGCAGCAGCGGATATCAGGAATGCAGTACTTAGTCGCCTCAAAGTCTACTGGAGGAAATCTGTGTAGGAAAATGAAAGGGGTGAGCACATCAAGCTCAGTAAGGCAATCCTACGAACAAGTAGGTAACCATACTACCTACATGAACGTGGTGCCATGCATAAACCACCCTTTCTCCACACATTTCAAAATCGATGCTACAATTCATGATATCATGATGTCACGAAAAATAAGTTCACATATGGATTTCAAAAGCATGGAAAACTCGACATGCAAATCCATTTAAGACGTTTCATTCTCATTAAAATTCGACAACAAAGCCAGGACTCAACCCATCCTTCGGGTGTTCCTAACTCACACAAAATCATGAAATCAGATGCTTTTCAAAGCAATAGTGACATGCGATACAATGAATGTCATGTAAAACCAGTTTACATCATTCATGGGTTTAAATAACATGGAAATAATATCATGCAAATTCAGTTTAAAACCCGATTTCATTCTCATCAAAATCTTATCTCAGTCAGGATCTAACCCCTCCCTCACGTGATCCAGACTCACACAAAAATCCATAAAAATGAGTTTCTCAAAACATCAACATGCAAGACTAGGCAATATATGTATATCTCAGGCAAATAACTAGGATGATGGCCATATGTCCTCGTGATCCCACTGCTACACGGATCCTAGTGTGCGTGGTCTCACCACTTTTGGGAATCGCCTCACGAGGTAGGTCAGTCCATCCCATTGATCTTATCCGATCACTCGCATCTGAAGATGCCACTTACATTCGAAGATGCCACGCATCCGAAGATGCCACTCGCATCCGAAGATGCCGCATAACCAATCCCAGTACGGTACAGCGTACTTCATGCTACTGCATAGTGCAACGTACTCCATGGACCCATATCTCATATCCATACTCATGCCTTGTCTAAAAACGCACGTGCGAGCCTATTTAATCGGCGTGACACACACTCTACCCGATGCTCTAAGCACGGCTCATCGCATGTTCTTATAAAACCAGTGCGAGCGATACTCTAACACTCTTATAAAATCAAGGAAAATCTCATGCGAGCCAAGATCCAACACGCGTTTCATAAAATCTCATAAGAATAGTGCGAGCTAAGCTCCAGCACTTTGTCAAAATCATGTAAAACTAGTGCGAGCTAGGCTCCAACACTCTATTATAACAATTCAAGTGAAAATCTGGTGCGAGCTAGACACCAGCACCAATGCATGTAAAACTCTAGTACGAGCTCTCGCTCCAGCACTAATACATGCGTCACACAAATCAAGACTCGTGCGAGCTGAGCTCTAGCACGTCACATTTTCATAAAATCAAGTAGGCGGCTATATTTCTCAAATCAATTTCAGAGAAAATCAACATTATCGAAAATATGCAATGCTGTGCATTTTTATTTAAAAGTTAGCCATCCTACTCATGCATGTGTCAAAACACCTCAAGAGCAAGCAGGAACCTCTTGTTCTTGCTCCTCCAAACTTTTCCTAAATTTGGAAATTTTACCCTTCACATGAGATTTTGGTAATTTGCCCATCTGGGGCACTAAAATTTTTTATCTTAAATCTAGACCCTTTAAACAATTTTAAGGAATAGAAATGATGTCGAAATTGCGTAAAGTTACCTCTAGCAGCCCGTAAAATTCTCTTACATGGAATCACGCGCGAGCTTATCCCGACTCGATCGTACCAGGTTTCTCAGTCCAATTTGCTCCTCTACAGATCTGCATATAACCACATATTTGTTCAGTTCAAATATACTGATCAGTATTTCACTCTTACTGATTGAATCTAAAGCTTTGGGCCCGTTTTACTCTATTGGGCCTGATTGCATCTTAATGGGCCTCGACCCATTTTCAGCCCGTTTTCACTTATTAAATCCTTTCTTCGGGTCTATTGGGCTCTCAATACCCATTGGGCTTTGTTTCAAACTCTTTAGATAGCCCGTATATCATTTACGGCAGTTAATTCAAAAATCCCAATATAATTCACTAAATGCGGAATGAAATCTGAAATTCGTAAAATAAATCTTTAATACGCGAATAATTACATAAATTGTCGTAAATGAGCTTTATTTACTTGAGATTATGTGCTGGTGCGCAAATCGAAGTTCGATCGGGCTCACGTACATGATTTATCGTCTAACTGCATAATTTTATATTTAATTTCGGGTTAATTTTTGATCAAATATAATTTAAATAAATTTCTTAAAAATCAAATCGGTCACTTTTGACCTCTTACAGACTTACCCGAAGTTCGGTGTATCCCCAAAAATTTTTCTTTCCTTTTTCCCTTTTTTCTTCCTTTTTTCCTTTATTTTCCTTCCTTTTCCTTTCGGCCAAACGGTGCCATTTCTGGGGGTTTGTCGTCGCCGACGGTTTCACCGGCCACTACCTATCTCAAAAGGACCGCCTCCTCCTCTCGATCACCCCGGTGCCCACCGTTCAAGCCCAGCTATCGTGGATCACCGAAAATCGAGCCATTTTCTTCTCGATTTTCTCTTCCTCCGTTCACCGGACACAGTCGTCGTCAGCGCCCATCATCGGTGCCAACGTGTTCGCCGACCTCTCCTCTTCCTTCTCCGATCTTCGTTTGGGTCATCGATCATCGGTAGTCGTGGGTCGCTTGGGTCACGTGCGGGTCTCTGTTTTTGATTTTCAGTTTCTTTTGTTTTTTCTCTCTCCCCGACCAAATTTTCGATTTCTTTCTTTTTATTTATTTATTTTATTATATTATTATTTTAATTGATTTTTTTATTATTATTTTATTCATTATTATATTCTAAAAATCCCAAAAATATCTAAAAAAATTATATTTTATTCTTTTAATCAATAATTGAATTTATTTATCTTATTTCGTCTTTTCGGTATATTTTTCCAATATTTTAGGGATATTTTTCAAGGTGAAAATGTTGATGTATTCTAATAAATTTATATCTTGATCAATTTAACCTGAAATTTATTTATTTCTTCGTTATTGATCAAGATTTCTCAATCCCATATTTTTAATAAAATTTTCTTGTCACAATTAATACCGAATTTCTATCTTTTGATCGTTTTACCCTTCTACACGTTCGGGACTAATCCATTTCAATTCTTCATTTGATCTTTAAATGCATTCAGGAATTTTTATTCATTCCATTTGCATTTTTCATCCACGTATAAATCATTTGAATCATACGACATTACGATAAAATTCGGGTCTTACACCATTCTTTGAAATTACTTGTCATGCTTATACCGAACTATGCAGGGGGTTTTACGCAACTTATAAGTACACTCCTCTGGCGGAGTACAACCTCAATACTCTCAAAGTAGTGAAGTTTAGGATCATAGGCAGGAAATTTGAGTTATCTATAACTCAATTTAATATTGCTTTGGGGCTTATTACCAATGAATTTGGTGAAAGTGAGGAATACCTTAGCAGCCTTTGTGATTATGATCTTGATTTTGATGTCATGCAATTTTATAGAAATGAATTAACAGGGAAACCTCACAAGTATTATGACCCTAGTCACACCATTGATAGTGAATTTCAAGAGCTTGCTCAACAATACATGCATAGGCTTTTAGCCTATAGTTTTTCTAGTAGAGTAGCAAATGCGGCTCTTTTAACTAAGGCCGAGAGTTACTTTCTTTGGTGCATGTCGAAGGGTCTTAAAGTTAACTTAGGATATTGGTTGGCTTCCCAATTTAACAGCGTAGGAGATTCTAAAAAGCCTTTGATTCTTAGTTCTATGATTACTACTTTAGCTGTTCATGCAGGTTTGTTAGATCCAAATGATATGTTACTTCAAGTGTCAGGGTAGATGCAACCACTAGACATCCGGTCATTAATTCACCAAAATCTTATAAGGCATAATGACGATGGAACATATAGTTTCCAAGGTCCAAGACCTTATAAGAAGAGGGCCAGAAGGATACTTCCACCTGTTCATGAACAAGAAGATGACGATATGGGGTAATCACATCAAGCCTCCGAACTACTAACCGATCTACGGAACCAAGTTTCACAATTGGCTATTAGTCAAAACCAAATGCAGCAAAACCAAGCTCAAATGATAAGGTAATTACAACAAGACCAATTCCAGATGGAGCAAAATCAATTGGCATTTTATGCACACATGGGCTTCAATCCACCTTTCCCACCACCGCCACCACCACAGTAAGCCACCATGGCTTTCGATGCTCGATAACTTCAGGGGAGTATTCTTTTTCCTTTGTCTTTTCAATTTTTAAATATAGAGCATTTGTGACATTGGAGACAATGTCCCATCTAAGTGTGGGGGGGGGGGATGTTTAGGATGTTATATAAATTGATTTTATTTCTTATTTGTTTGATTTGATCAAATTTTTGTAAAATTTTATTCAAGATGATCTTAGTTCACTAGTGAGCATGTGTTCTTTCTTAATTGCCATCTATGAAATTTATGATCTTCTTATACTCATCCTCGAACTGAATTTAGGATCTTCTTGTATGTGAAATTGTTTTGAATTTCATCTTGATGCTTATGATTATTGAATTGAATGAGCAAAAGCATAGATTAGCACATTACACCCTTGTGAGATTTGAACCTAATAAGCATTCATTACATCATGCTCTTTATTCCTTTATGTGTGATTGAAATGCATAGTTAGTAATTCTAGAACTTTCCATGTTATACATGTCTCTATCAACCACTTTGATGAATATGGTGCATTGATAAAAAATAAGAGCATTAGGATTAAACCATTTGAATTTTACCCCTTTTTTCTTGTTAACCCACCCTTTATTAGACTCTTAGTGAACCCCCTCTGAGATTTAAGCCTTTTCTTTGTTTTTAAACCACATTACAAGCCAATGAAATCCCTTTTTCTTGTTTTTATCCAAACGTATTTTTGAACCTTGAATTGGAAATTATTTGAACTTAGATATAGGAGACTTGAATTCATTAGGAAAAAGATTGTTTTGTATGACCCATGTTTGTTAATGATCGATTCTTCCTTGATGAAAAGAAATAACATTTGAACCTTGTAAAAAAAAAAAGAGAAAAAAGAAGAAGGGAAAATTCACAACAAAAAGAGAAGGAAGAAAAGTAAGAAGAATGATTGAATTTCAAGTAAGTCTCTTATGTTTATGTTTGAATTGATTATTCCAATTCCCTTAAACCGAAATAGCCTTGACATACCTTACCTAAGCCCCATTACACCCTTTTACGCTCTTGATTTATGTATGTTGTTCCATTGAGGGAGGAAGAGATTTGATTTAATGGCAAGCTTATGGTAAGAACTTTCTATGCATTGACTTGAGTGATCAAATGATAAACCGAAACACTTTGAGTGTAATTAGTGAAACCTTTGTGAGGGTGCTAAGATCTATGTGTTTTAAGTTTGATTTGATTATCATTATGTGTTATTGGTGAGAATTCACAAGAACTTAATATTTTTATGCATGCTAAAATGTTTTGGATGGGTTAAAGTTGAGCATAAATGAATGGAAGGTTATAAGTTTGAACTAATGTTTGCTTGAGGACAAGCAAGGTTTAAGTGTGGGGGTATATGATAAGTCATTATTTATGCACATTATTTACCTTGTTTTCCTATGGTTTTGTATGTATTTTATACTTAATCTATGGATAATTGATCATTCTTGAATAATTGTAGGAATTCATGCAATTGATGAATTAAAGGATGATTTAGACAGATTTTGGAACAAGGGAAATCATGTGGAAGAAGTGAGGAATGATGAGTATGAGTTTGGTCAGTACTGGGTGTAGCCTTGGGCGAGACTCTCGCCTAAGGATCCCTTCACTGTGCAGTTCTCAATTCAGGGCAGAGCCGGATGCAGCCTTAGGCAAGACTCTCGCCTAAGGGTCTTCTTGACGTGCTGACTTCAATTTGTTGGACAGAAATGGGTCAAGGCTTAGGCGAGATTCTCACCTAAGATCCAATACGAAGATTTTCTCTCTCCTCTCTAGATTTGTGTGAGACCCCGTATATGTATAGTTGTAACGTGTAATGAATGTGAATGGACTTGTAATGTAAAGTATGATTGATGTAAGTCCATGGATTCAATGTACGTATGTGTAATATGAATTGTAACGTACATACAAGTTTCATGGTGTATGAATATGAAGAAATGAGTTCTTATAAGTGATGGATGTGATTGAAACTCAAAATGAGTAGTGTGGTAAAATGGAATGAAGTTATGCTCCCATTTAGTTTGGGATGTGATACTTTTGGATATACAGGTAGTACACACAAGTTTCAATGTGCATGAGGTATGAATGGATGCCATTTTCAAGTCATTAAGGTCGATGGATGAGAAAATGAACATGGCAATAGATTAAGGACAATTGAGTGTGAGTTACAGTAAGGAAACTGCAGGAAATCTGGAAAACATGAAGGCTAGATCGATCTCATAGGATGGGAGATCGATCTGGAAGAGCCAGAATGCTCTTATTTGGGCAATGGAATAGAGCAGATCGATCTCCAATAGGGCCAGATCGATCTCCTAAGCATTCTATAATGAAAAGATCGATCCTCAAGCATACAGATCGATCTCCTTAGCTCCCTGTTTGGGAGCAGATCGATCTCATGCTTCGACAGATCGATCTCATGCTTAAAATGCCGTGAAAATGAGAGATTTAAGGGAACCAGATCGATCTTCTCTTGGACAGATCGATCTCCTCAAGCTATTTCTATAAAAGGAGGGCTAAAAATCTAAAAATTTCGAGAAAAACACCAATCTTCCATTTCTAACCCAAAAACCTAACTTTCTCTCTCTAAAATCAGCCATTTCCAATAAGAATTAAGGGGAGGCCATTAGAAGCAAAGTTGTTCATCTTGAGGAAGAGAACAACATAGTTGGAACCCAAATCTCATTGTTGGTATTGAAGGAGCTAAGGGCATTGACATTTGGAGCAAGAAGGAAAATCAGATTTGGTAAGATTCTAATACTCCAATCCAAGTACATTGTTTATTTAAATGATTTTGGAGTCGATTGGCATGAGTATGGAAGGTTGGAAACACCTAGGTTGTGTTAGAAACTAATGTAACCTAGAAAATGGAATGCCTCTAGTGTGAGAAAGTGTGATTTGGGCAGTTGGTGATTTATGGGCATGCTAAAGTTGTTATTGAGGTAATGTGTATGATTTTAGATGGTTAAATGGGATTAAATTATGAGTTGGGAGGAATTGTGAAAATGAGTATGTATATGCTTGATAAAATGCCACAGTGAGGGAATTCATGAAATATGAACACTATGAGCTTAATGTCGATTTAATATCGATTTGGAATAAGTTAATAGGTCTAAGAAGATCCATAGACTCGAGTTATGGGTAAAGTAATGAAACGAGGCCTCATAAGCGTTAATAGAGGCTATAGATTGAATTGACTATAGCAAGCACAAGGGTTGCATTATATGGATAGAATATAATGTGAAATATGATTGTGTGCAGTCTCGAAGAGTTTGTTTAAGACGAATCGGACCACACAAGTGAGCAGCGCTAAGGAAACGGAATCACGCGTCGCGATTCTAGGTAAGGGAATTCTGTAAGTATATAGAGGTAGTTGCTCATATTTTATGGGTGTATAGGGATTTGGAAATGTGCATGAGTTTATAGAAATGTGTTTGAAGATGTATGGAAATTACTATGGGTATTTGTATGAAATTTGATTGTTTGATATGGTTATTGAAAAGGGATAGTAAGGCTAATAATTGCATAAATCACGTGTTTTGAATGCTTTTACAAAACACAATGCTTTGATTTGAGCAAATAAAAGGATAGGCTGGCTAGTACTTGAATGATGTTGTGAAATAGCCCATGTGAGGCGTTAAGCATGTTTTGAGATGTTTTGAATGCATGTGAGCCGCCAATCGTGTGTATGTGATTTAATTTATGCTAGAGCCTCGCTCATGCTGGATTTTTATGTTTTCACTTGTGTGAAACGTGCTTGAGCTTAGTTCGCACTTTCATTTGAATGGTGACGATGTTTGATAAACCGTACTGGAGCTTACACTCGTGCGTGGATTTGAGTGGTTTTACTTATGCATATAACCGTACTGGAGCTATGCTTGTACGTGGTTTCTTCATAGTTTTATGCATAAATGTCATACTAGAGCATTGCTCGTATGAAGTGATTGGTTTTGATGCATGAATTCGCGCTAGAGCGTAGCTCGCACTGGTTTTCACACTGTGGTATGTATGAGGCCGTGGTGAGAGATACGGATTAACTCAGGGAACCCAACAGGCCTGACAGACCTCTTGAGTGGGGTGAGGGTGAGGGGTTAGGACTTGACATAATCCATTCAGGGAATCCAACAGGCCTAACAGACCTCTTGAGTGGGGTAAGGGTGAGGGGTTAGGACCTGAATCAGGGAACCCAACAGGGGGGAGCAAGGCTATAAGGGGCTAGGACTTGATATTGAGGTTACTCCCACGCGCTCTTGAGACTATAAAGGTTACACTTGGTATGGGGTAGATAAGACCTACGGCAGGCATCCCCAACCATGTTATGGGTCTGCGGAGTATGATGTACCGTGTATATCACATGGAGTACAATGTACCGCGTGGTGGTTACTTGATTGAGAAAGTCTGGTGGAGAACTAACCCACCTTCGTGCCAGCATGATACACCGCACACCGGGATCCGTGTGGTCTGGGATGATATGTGACAATTGGCCAATGTAGTCACTTGAGATATAATAACCTGTCTCCTTGCTTGATTTACTTATTACCACATGATTTTAATCTATAAGTGTGATTGTGACCGACTAGCGTAAACCCGAAGAAGGGGCGAGCCTTGTGGACTTGATTTGTGAAATGATGATGATGTTTGTGGTTGATAAAATGGTTTTGTGATGGGATTGTATGTGTGTGAGAAAGAGTTTTTGTGATGTGGGTTTAAAAAGGAGGTTTCTTAATGAATTGCCCTTTTTATGAATTTAAATGAGATTGAGCATGAGATGATTCATACATGATGTTTTTACCATGTTTTATATGCCAATGTACATGATTTTGATACATGATATATATGTATACTCATATGGCATAGTTTTATTTCCTCATGCTCCTAGCATAAACGATTTATGCATAACACTATCAGTATGTAGATAGGGTAGTTATCTACCATGCTTGCATTATTGCATTACTGAGCGTGTGGTTGCTCATCCCTCTCTATTTTCCCCCTCCTACAGAGTGTGCATAGTAGCCCAGTGAGGATTGAGGCGTGGCAATTTGGACATCCGCTTCATCTCCATCACACAGAGGTATATACACAGTGATTCTTTTTGTATCTAAACAATGTAAAAGCACAGTATTCTTTTGAGTTGTAATTATGGGGGATGTAGATGTCAGTGAACATAACTTGTGTAAGTTAATGATTAACTTTCAAATGTATGACATTGCTTTACTTAACTAAGAATGAATGAGATGTGATGTTTATTATTGACTCATAGCCCAACAGTGTTGTGGTGAGTTTGTTCACGACCGAGTAAGGAAAGGAATAAACGCGAAAAATTTATAGTGATTTTCGGTTAAAGGGAATGAAAATGGGTCGTGACAATTTGACTTTTTCAATTACTTGGAAAACTTTTTATCAGATTATTATTTTAATTAAATGTAAGGACTTCAAGTCTAATTAGGAGTAGTGTTTTTATCTCTAATTTTTTTTTTTTAGTTATAAATAGGCTTTTGAAGATCTAGGTGAGGGGGGAGACTTTTGATTAGATTTTCTCATACAAGTATTTCACTGTTTTTACTAGATATTCATGGGTTGTTAAACTCTCTTTCCAATTTAAGGATAACTGAAGATTTGATTTATAAATTGTGAGATCTAATTGTTCTTATTTATTTTCTTTAATCTTTTCTATTCTTATAATTTCTGTACTTCATTATTATTATTGTTTTGTGGTTGCTTCAAAAAGGCCTCTTGATTCATTCACAAGGCAATATACATCCAATTGAAATATCTGAATCCGTAATTGTTTTGTTGTTTCAATAACAAGTGGTAAGTAACAAGATTAATTGTACTTCTGGTTCTTAGTCTTTTTTATGTGATTATAAGATCTGATTTAAATAAACCTACATGTGTGTTTGTTGATTAGAATTGGTAGTCTCTTTAGTGTTCAATGCTATTGGTAAATTAAATCCTAAGATCATATCTAGGGTTGTTTATTAGTAAGAGCAGCGATTAGAGAACGTTTCCTGTTTGTCGAAGCTGTTAGAAGAGACAGGTTGTTAGGTCGTACCAATAACCATAACTAGTTTAGTTGGGATTAAGAAAAATTATCTTACGTCAGTGATCAACTTACTGAACCAAATATGAATATTACTCCTTGGGTTGGATTTCTCAAATCATTGAATTCTTCTACTCAATTTTGTTTTCTTTCTATTAAGTTTTGTTATTTTAGTTAATCAATCTTTCAAACCCCTTTTGTTTTATTTTTCTTTTATTTGCAGAAAAGTAAATCAGATTTAATCAATCTCTCTTGGGACACGACCTTGCTCTCTATACTACTAATTATTTGTTTGAGCAAGTTATTTAATATTGTTGGTTTCAGCAACCATCAACCACCTAAAACTGTAACGACCCGTGACCTATAAAAATTCAGGGGAAAGTTTTTGTTTGAAACTTCGGCTTGCAACTTAATCCTTTATTCACTTAGGCTGTATTCCTGTTCAGTGCCAATCCTCTTTCTTACTTTTTATCCGTAATTATATCTAAGTTTAACATTTGGATTTATATGACCGATAGAAATTTCGGTAACATAACGGCTAATATGTAAGCCTACCAACCTGCAAATTCTCACAATATCAACCCTAGCTATCCACAGCTATCAGACATGCTTTCCAAGTCATATCATCAAATCATTCTACATATTCCAAACACATTTAGTTACTCTCAAAAATCAATCCTTAAAAATATTTCATTTCATTTATCCTTATACAGATTACATCCCGACACATTACTTTCAATAGATGTCTATGCATACAAATGGTCTGGTAAAGAGATAAAAATGTATACCTCATGCATGTACAAAAGGTTGTCTGGGGAAGCTCGTATCCGCCAGCCTACGTCGTCTACGCATCAATTATCAACTGTAGTTCACTGCAAACAGTTTGAGAGGTGGATGGGTGAGCTTTCGGGAAAAAGCCCAATAAGAAAATATGTTTAAAGTAGTTCTGATATGTAAAAGCATGCAAAATCATTAAAAAACCAAACTTTGGTTCTGAAAAAACTGATCGTACGTTTCTTTTAGAAAGTAGCATTTAGAAGATATGTAAACTTTCGTTACGTGCATAGTCACCATAAGAAAATATGAAGCATGGTTCTTTAAATCAAATAGCATGCTTAAACCGTTTCATAAGATCTTCATCGTTCATGGACAATTTCATAAAATCATCGTCATTCACAAACGTTTCATTAAACATAATCATTTTTAAACATTTCTTCATAAATCATAATTATTCGTAAACATTTCGTCATAATCTCATAAAAACATAGTCATTCATCATCATCATCATTATAATCATAATCATAATCATAATCGTGATCGTGGATACTAGACTATAACTATGTCATGCGATATGTGTCATCCTTTGTAGAGGGTCATCATCATACCTATGGCCATAATGGGGGCGGTAGACTGGATCAGGGTCATAAAACACTTTCATAAAACATGGGTAGTATCTATCTTTCTTATTTCTCTAGCACCTAGCTAGAGCACGGGCACCAAAGGAACTCTCTGCACGGGAAACATTCGTGCGTGTGCACAGGCATAAAATACTACCAAAACATCATCATCAGTAACCACAAGTAGCGAGACATCTACCACACAGGTAAAGTCAAGTGCTACAGGGGCCCTACGTACCGGCACTCAAGTGGTGGAGCCGGAGCACCACAAGAAGTAGCCATGTATGAAGCCTATAGTCTCAAAAATTCTTTTTCCCGTTTTTTAAAATACTTTTGAAGATGTCAAAAGTTTCTTCCAAAGCATAAGTATAGGATTTCAAACCATCATAAAACTCCCATGCATTTTCATACTTTAGGAAATTCATTTCAAAAACATAGATGTAGTTAGTGAACATTTCATAAAACAAAATCATGTTTCGTAAATCGTTCCATAAGTATGAAAACAATCATAAATCATTTCAAAACATAACATTGCTTCATAAAAATCTTTTTATCAATGCAATGATTGTTCATTATCAGAACTAAATTAAATTATACCCCTTACCTCGGTACCTCGTCGGTAGTCCTCTATGCATTAGTGGTGTAGGTCAGCGAGCTCGGTCTACTCGGTTAATTTCCCTAGAATTTCGTACCAATATTATTGAAATTTCGAACCAATATTTTCGAGTAATTATTTCTAAATTATCTTTGTCGAGGTTTTCTCAAATTCTTGGTGTCTTCTTTCCTTCCTCCAAATATATATATATATATATAAATATTACTCTTTTTCTTTTCTTTCTTTCGTTTTTTTTTTTTTGAAGTTATTTTCCTTTTCTCGCCAACCTTGCTTTTCCTTTCTTCTTCTTCCTTCCAAATGTTTTCCCCCTTCTCGGTTTCTTTCTCCACCACCCGAAACCGATTACCACCACCTTCCTTCCCTTTTGACTCTCACCTGTATCACCACCATGCTTGTTCCGGCCGTCGACGTTAGCTTCCTCATCACTCTCGATGACTCTGCTCTCCCCTGCTTTCGTTCCTCTCCACTGTTTTCTCTCCAGCATACTTGTTGTGCTCAAATAGAACACTACTGCAAGTGCACAGGTCAGTTTTCGAGTATAGAGTAAATATAAGTATCGTCCCACAGGGAATTGTGTCTACCGCAAATCACTGTAATCAACAACCTTGAACTTTATTTAGAAAAAGTAAATTATATTGGTTAAAATCCTATTTACTATTCTAACTATTAATTACGGAACAAATTACTTAAAACAAATCATAATTATTACGAATGAAAATATCAATGGCAAAATATTCCTAGAACTCGATTTCACCTAACTATGGTTCATACAATTTCTTTGATCAATTGTTGTTTTGATTTCAAATTGTTTATAGCCGAAAATATTTCCTGTTTATCTCTCCCGAGTTTTAAACAGTCATACCCAAATTACCTAATCCTAACCTCCCGATTCAAAATTAAATAATAGAGTTCATTAAGCGACGGTAATCCGTTTCTTAATGGCTCATAAGAATTGTCAACCTCCCGATTCAACAATGTCCTATGTTAATCTACCCTTGTGCATAT
The DNA here is from genome assembly GCA_033439115.1 of Firmiana major. Classification (NCBI taxonomy): domain Eukaryota; kingdom Viridiplantae; phylum Streptophyta; class Magnoliopsida; order Malvales; family Malvaceae; genus Firmiana; species Firmiana major. The sequence goes on along the minus strand of CM065898.1, from coordinate 77,471,714 downwards.
AAATAATCCCCTCTCCCGAGTGCCAGATTCCTATACTAATTCATCCAATTGGTGGCCAATCAACTAGTAAGAACAAGTAGATTAAATAAACATAATTGAGATCATCCAAACAATATCACAAAATAATTGCAATCTGCCAAAAGTTGGCTACATCGATTCTAGGAAAAAGGAGTTTAGTTCCAAGACATCATGATAAACATCCCATAATTCCAAATTATCATCCCTAGAATAAACATTGATCGAAAAAGATGTAAAAGATGGAGTTTCTATGGAGCTAAATCAATCCTGAAGTCTTCTGCCACAACCTCCCTTGTAATTTTGATAAAAAGACTATTTACAAGGTTTTCAAGCACTAAAACACGGAAGGCCACGTGGAAAAACAGTGTTGCCCTAATCAGACTGCTATGCTGCGACAATGGTATTGATTCCCCAGATCTGCACTGCACTGTCCAGTTTCTTCTATTGCTGCAGCATAAGTCACGACCAGCATCCTGCGGCTTCACTTCTTCACAGAATCACCAGAACCAGCTCTAAAAGCTTTAACTTCTCTAAAATGTTCTTTTTCCTGCACAAATGCACAAAACACATAAAACATACCTAATATTGCAAAGAACAAATCAAATAACTAAGTAAAAAGGTTTCTAAACATATATAAAATTCAGTGCTAACAAATACCCCCAACCTTAGAAATTTGCTTGTCCTCAAGCTGTCACACCCCGAAAATGCAGAAAATAGGGCAAATTTAAAACTTTTTACTCATTAATTCACAATTAAGGGTGCATTCCTGTGCAGTGTCATACATCATCACATATATCATATCTCAGGATCTTATCATTAAATAGTATATATTATCTCATATACATTACTTGATCTCAAGTTAATTAATCCTAATACATCCCATACAATGTTATACATCGAGTGTCTGCAATTACAATGATTGTTTGGGTACATGAAAAGATAAAAGATACCTCAAATGCAATATATGGCCTAGAGCTCGAGTCCTCCACTAGCCACTACTCCGTACGTCGCAGGGAACCTTTTTTACTTGAAGAAATCTGGGGGGAAAGGAAAACAGGGTGAGCTTCTAAATCGCTCAGTAAAGGGGGTAAGGGACTCATTATATAAACCAAAATGCACAACACAAAATATTTATTTGTATGTGAAACTCATTATACTCATTTGAAAACCATATCATGAAAGTACTCAAAACGGCATTCTCATGTCTCAAATCATGTGAAAACATGAAGTAAGAAGGCTCAGTCTAGAGCAATAACAAAGCATGTGAAAATAATGCGATAATCGCTTTCTCAATAAACGTGATAAAATCACTGAAATAGTAATGCACGTGGCACAGCCACTAAACACACGTGGCATAGCCACTGATTTAAATTCACGTGTGGCACAGCCATAGAATGGGGTTTCTCACGTGGCAACGGCCACCAATTAGGGTTTCTCACGTGGCAACGGCCACCAAATGGGGTACTCACATGGCAACGGCCACCAAATAGGGTTTCTCACGTGGCAACGACCACCAAATGGGGTACTCACGTGGCAACGGCCACCAAATAGGGTTTCTCATGTGGCAACGGCCACCAAGTATACGTGGCATAGCCACAGGATGGGTTATTCTCACGTTACCAGAACGGAGAAGAATCAGGCTTACATGCTACCAAAGAATGCCCGGTGTGTATTCAGAATCACACACCTAAGTCTTATCACATAAGACTGGTTTGCCTTCACGTAGAACTCATAGCGGTTTTTCTCTCATAAAACTCATTTAAAACCGTTTTGTACTCAACACAAAACACATTTAAAACTGGGTTCCAACCGGCAAAGCACGCACACATTTCTCAAATCTCGATATTGCCTTAACGTAGAGCCCAATTCATTACTCACACAAAATTCAACGGTTTATAAAGCAATTTCACACTCAGCTTATAAACTCATAAAATAATGGGCTCCAACCGGCTATAAAAACCATGTGCAATTATATCACAACACAACACTCAACATGCTTGTTTTATAAATCACATTTCATGCTATAACAGGTCACAAATCACATACACAATTAGTTTAATTTTCCTTACCTCTTTGCACCTCGTATAGTGCAATCGTTTCCCCCGTATCACGGACTAGCCTCGCATTCCACTCTGGAACTCCCGAGCTATCCAAACGATGTTAAAACATCAATATTCAACTATCACATCAACCTCAATTCTCAAAATCGAGCATAATTGCTCATAACTCCTCAAATTTCTCAATTCTCATAACTCCACCACAAACCACAATCTCCCTCATAACACCTCAACATTCTATATTTCCTATGCCACAATATCTATGCTAATACACCACATTGTCTAAATCTCCATTTATAGCTCAAAATTCCTAAAATTACCAAAATTGCTAAATATCATTATCACTCCAACAACATTGAAATTTCATCAATCCCTAATCATTTTCCAGCTACTTCAACGCAATGCCAACAACTATTACTACCAAAATCATCTCAAATATCAAGATCGAGGTTTAGAAATTACCTAAAACTTGTGGAGAGCTTATTTCTTGCCTCGATTCAATCCGTTTTACGATTTCCAAGTATGTTGTTCTCCTTTTGACAAGGAACAACTTCCCTTCTTGCCACAGCCTCTGATTCGACCGAAAATGGGTGCTCTGGAGGAGTGAGAAAGCTAGGGCTAGGTGAAAATAGGGGCTGGAAGAGAGAGAAAATGAAATTGCAGGAGAAAGCAGGGGTTCCTTATATAGACGGAGGGGAGGAGATCGATCTGCCTCTTGATGAGACCGATCTGCGTTTGAATTTGGGGATGATTTGGGGTAATTTTATGCCTAGGAGATCGATCTGTCGAGGGGTGAGATCGATCCCTTTATGGCTTTATGAGATCGATCTGCTCCTTGAGGAGATCAATCTTCTCCCAAACAGAGACGTTTGGAGATCGATCCCTTCCTCATGAGATCGATCTTCTTTCAAACAGAATCATAAGGAGATCGATCCTCTTCCATTGGAGATCGATCTGCTCCTTAAATTCCTCCTTCCTTGTAATTTTTAACTCACCAGATCGATCTCTCCTTCTCCCAGATTGATCTGTCCTCATAGCTGCACACTTATTTCAAACACTTAACATATAAATCTCCAAATATAATTTCCACAATTCACTTAGCTCAATAAATTACACTTTAAGTTCTTATTACATCTTTAAAATATATCTAAAATTCTCAGATCTCACATCCTCCCCACCTTAAAAAGAATTTGGTCCTCTAAATTCAACTCAACTAGTCAAATAAATGGGGGTATTTCTCCTTCATGAGACTCTCTAGTTCCCACGTTGCCTCTTCCATTGAGTGATGTTTCCATAAAACTTTCACTAATGGGATGCTCTTAGTTCTCAGTACCTTCTCTTTTCTATCGAGAATCCGGACGGGTTCCTCAGCATATCTCATATCCTCTTGAATGTCTATCTCGTCATACTCTATGACATGAGAAGGGTCCGGGTGGTACTTCCTCAACATAGACACATGAAAAACATTATGTATTCCGGATATCTGTGGGGGTAATGCAAATCTGTAGGCTACCTCTCCCACTCTCTCAAGAATCTCGAATGGTCCTTTGTATCGAGGACTCAATTTCCCTTTCTTCCCAAATCGCATGATACCCTTACTCAGTGATATTTTCAGAAATACTGCATCACCAACCTCAAACTCGAGTGGCCGTCTATGCACATCCGTGTAGCTTTTCTGTCTACTCTGCGCAGCTCGTAACCTCTCACATATGAGTTTCACACTCTGTACAGCTTGTTCAACAAGCTCGGGAGCATTTATCTTTCTGTCACCGACTTCTTCCCAAGCTACAGGGGATCTACACCTCCTACCATATAGAGCCTCAAAAGGTGCCATTCCAATACTCGCATGAGAGCTATTATTGTATGCAAACTCTGCTAGGGGCAGGTGATCATCCCATGATCCCTTAAAATCCATCGTACACGCCCTCAACATATCCTCCAGGGTCTGAATAGTCCTCTCTAACTGACCATCTGTCTGAGGATGATAGGCGGTACTAAAACTCAATCGAGATCCCATGGATTCCTGAAACTGGGTCCAAAATTTGGAGGTAAATCGAGAATCTCTATCAGAAGTAATACTCACTGTAGCCCCATGTAATCTAGCTATCTCGCTGACATACAGCTCAGCTAAGGCATCCACAGTATCTGTGCTCTTGATGGCAAGGAAGTGGGCACTCTTGGTCAATCTATCCACTATAACCCATATAGCATCATGACCTCTTCGGGTCCTCGGTAAACCCATAATAAAGTCCATGGTGACATGCTCCCATTTTCATGTAGGTACAGGTAAAGGTTGTAGTAGTCCTCCGAGCTTCTGATGCTCAGCTTTCACTTGCTGGCATACTAAACATCTGGCCACATAATCCGCCACGTCTCGCTTCATACCACTCCACCAGTACACCTTTCTCAAATCTCGGTACATCTTGGTACTCCCAGGGTGTATGGTGTATCGCGAGCAATAGGATTCTCTCAGTATCTGTCTCTTTAGGGTATCATCGTTCGGTACACAAATCCGTCCTCTGAACCTCAATAATCCATCCTCACTGATGGTGAGATCCGACTGCGAACTCTGCTCAGCTTGGCTAACCATATCTATCAATCTCTGATCACTGCGCTGCCCAGTTCTAATCTGATCCATGATCCTGGGCTCTACTTGCAAGCTAGCCACAAATCCAGTCTCTATCTCTTTAACTCTGATCCGAAGTTCGGTAAACTGCTCCAGTAAATCCCATTCCCTGATCATCATAGCAGATATCATACTCTTCCTGCTCAGGGTATCAGCAACCATATTCGCCTTACCCGGATGATATAGAATCTCGCAGTCATAATCCTTAAGGAGTTCCATCCATCTCCTTTGTCTCATGTTTAACTCTTTCTGATCAAAGAGATATCTTAAACTCTTGTGATCAGTGAAGATCTGGAATCTTTCCCCATATAAGTAGTGTCGCCAGATCTTCAAAGCAAACACCACAGTGGCTAACTCCAAATCATGCGTGGGGTAATTTCGCTCATGGTCTTTCAGCTGTCGCGATCCATATGCGACCACTCTTCCATGCTGCATAAGAACACACCCCAATCCTAGATGAGATGCATCACTATACACTGAAAATCCTCCTGATCCCTCAGGAATAGTTAACACAGGTGCCGCTGTCAACCTCCTCTTTAATTCTTGAAAATTGAGCTCACATTGATCAGTCCATATGAATGGAGTCTCCTTGCGTCTGAGTTTAGTCAAAGGAGTGGCAATCCTTGAAAAGCCTTCCATAAATCTTCTGTAATACCCTGCTAAACCAAGGAAGCTTCGTACCTCAGTAACTGTCCTCGGCCTCTCCCAATTAAGCACAACCTCCACCTTACTTGGATCCACTGATATTCCTTCCTCGGAGACTATATGACCAAGGAAAGCTATCCGATTCAGCCAAAACTCACACTTACTAAGCTTCCCATATAATCGTTTATCTCGGAGTATCTGAAGTATTAACCACAAATGATGTGCATGCTCCTCATACGATTGAGAGTGTACCAGGATATCATCAATAAAGACTATCATAAACTTATCTAGATAGTCTCTGAACACCTTGTTCATTAATCTCATAAACGCTGCAGGGGCGTTTGTCAATCCAAAGGACATCACCAGAAATTCATAATGGCCATACCTCGTCCTGAAGGCCGTCTTTGGAATATCTTCTTCCTTGATCCTTAATTAGTGATAGCCCGATCTCAAATCAATCTTAGAAAAGACTGATGCCCCTCTCAGCTGATCAAGTAGATCATCAATCCTGGGCAATGGGTATTTATTCTTCACCGTGGCTTTATTCAACAACCGATAGTCTACGCATAATCTGAGACTACCATCCTTCTTCTTGACAAATAAAACCGGTGCTCCCCACGGTGAAACACTGGGCCTAATAAACCCTTGATCCAATAACTCCTGTAGTTGTTTCTTCAATTCCTCAAGTTCCACTAATGCCATCCTGTAGGGAGGTTTAGAGATCGGCTGAGTATCTGGTACCAAATCAATGGTAAACTCCAGCTCTCTCTCTGGTGGTAAACCCGATAACTCATCTGGGAAAACATCCAAAAATTCACAAACCACAGGTATATCCTCAATCCTTGGATGTTCCCGCTCATCGTCTGAGATGAGTGTCTCATAACCTTCACATGAATAATCATATTTAATATTCTCTAAAATAATATTAAAATTCTCAAATTACTTACTAGAATTCCACATATTCATTTTCTCAATATCTCAATCGTACACTGTAAGGTTCAGGTAGGGAGAAAGTTACAATCTTAGTGTAGCAGTCTAAACTCACTCGATTGGTCACCAACCAATCCATTCCCAAAATTACATCAAACCTATGCATATTCAACATGATTAGATCTGCTAACATCACTCTATCTCCCACCTTTATCTCACATCCTTTACAGATTAACTCAGTCCTCTGGGATTCACGCATAGGGGTATTTACATGTAGTATATATTCTAGAGGTTCAAACTTCAAGTTTAATCTACATGCAAAATGCTCAGAAATGAACGAATGCGTAGATCCTGGATCTATCAACACATGAGCCTTACGATTACAGACAGAGAGTGTACCTCTTATAGTTTCTGCAGAAGTGTCAGCGGTCTCTTTATCTAAGGCAAACACATGTCCCTGTGTAACAGGTCTCTTTCCTTTCTCTGCAGCAGTGGCCCATCTCGGGGGATTCACTCTCTGAGGCTGTTGTCTAGTGGGCTCCAATACATGTGGTTTCTGAGGTTGAGGGCAATCCTTCACTATGTGACCCATGTCTCCACATCTAAAACATCAATGGATCGACCCAGTACAACTTCCCTTATGCATTCGGCCACAATTTTTGCAAAACCTTGTCTCTGGCCTGACATCTCGAGGGGTCTCTCTAATGTTAGGGTACCCTCTGGGTCTCTCTAATTTGCCCTTCTGTACCTCAATCCTTCCTCTTCTGAAGGAACCTCTCCGAGCCTCTGTTTAGAAAATCGTTGGCCTCTTGCCCTTATCTCTATTCACCGCTCTGATCTCATTCTGGGATTGTACCATTTCAATTCCTCTTTCAATCTCTTGTGCTCGTCTCAGAGCATCTCCAAACTCAGTAATACATAGCCCTATCAATCTATCTCTGATGATGGGCTTCAATCCATACACAAATTTCTCTGTGCGGAGCTCTTCATTCTTAAAGGTCTCTGGGTCATATCTCAATAGCGCTGTAAATTGGCTCTCATAGTCATCCACAGACATGTCACCCTGTACCAAACTCAAAAACTCAGCCTGTTTCTTTCTCTGGGCGGCTCGTGGTACATATTGGGTCCTAAAGGCTGTCTGAAACTCTTCCCAACCAATCACATCCTGGCGAGACATCAGAATACCCTGGGTAGTACCCCACCAATCTCGAGCTCTCCCTTTCAACATATAGATACTCATACTGACCCTCTCAGTATCGGTGCACCCCAGATAATCAAATATAATTCTCAACTCCGTCAGCCACTCCTCAGCCTCTGTAGGATCCTTCTTTTCCCTAAATGCGGGTGGATTCATCTTCAGAAAATCCTTCAGTAGGACTATACTTCTATCATCAGGCTGAGTGACGGGAGGTATTGGGGGTATGGGAGGTCCTTGTGGTGGTGTAGGTGTAGTACCCGAGGCATTAACTCCAAAGTGTTGTACGAATAACGCTGTCATCTGCTCAAAACCTTACCTCACATCGGTCTCAATCCGATTAAATCGAGAGCTAAGACTCTCTTGTTGGCGGGCAGGTGGTGGAGGGGACTCTTCCTGCCTCCTCGAACGACCTCGTCGTCCACTCATTCTCTATCTTAACTCGTCTCCTGCGCGTACATATCAAAATCGATTTAAATCTCAATCCTCAATACCAATTCATGACCAGACTATTACAGACACTTGGGATGTACTCTATTTCACTTAACCAACACTGACAGTACTAGACACCCTAAGCTTTGATACCAGGAAAGCTCTGTCACACCCCGAAAATGCAGAAAATAGGGCAAATTTAAAACTTTTTACTCATTAATTCACAATTAAGGGTGCATTCTTGTGCAGTGTCATACATCATCACATATATCATACCTCAGGATCTCATCATTAAATAGTATATATTATCTCATATACATTACTTGATCTCAAGTTAATTAATCCTAATACATCCCATACAATGTTATACATCAAGTGTCTGCAATTACAATGATTGTCTGGGTACATGAAAAGATAAAAGATACCTCAAATACAATATATGGCCTAGAGCTCGAGTCCTCCACTAGCCACTACTCCGTACGTCGCAGGGAACCCTTTTTACTTGAAGAAATCTGGGGGGAAAGGAAAACAGGGTGAGCTTCTAAATCGCTCAATAAAGGGGGTAAGGGACTCATTATATAAACCAAAATGCACAACACAAAATATTTATTTGTATGTGAAACTCATTATACTCATTTGAAAACCATAGCATGAAAGTACTCAAAACGACATTCTCATGTCTCAAATCATGTGAAAACATGAAGTAAGAAGGCTCAGTCTAGAGCAATAACAAAGCATGTGAAAATAATGCGATAATCGCTTTCTCAATAAACGTGATAAAATCACTGAAATAGTAATGCACGTGGCACAACCACTAAACACACGTGGCATAGCCACTGATTTAAATTCACATGTGGCATAGCCACTAAACACACGTGGCATAGCCACTGATTTAAATTCACGTGTGGCATAGCCATAGAATGGGGTTTCTCACGTGGCAACGGCCACCAATTAGGGTTTCTCACGTGGCAACGGCCACCAAATGGGGTACTCACGTGGCAACGGCCACCAAATAGGGTTTCTCACGTGGCAACAACCACCAAATGGGGTACTCACGTGGCAACGGCCATCAAATAGGGTTTCTCATGTGGCAACAGCCACCAAGTATACGTGGCATAGCCACAGGATGGGTTATTCTCACGTTACCAGAACGGAGAAGAATCAGGCTTACATGCTACCAGTGCAATGCCCGGTGTGTACTCAAAATCACACACCTAAGTCTTATCACATAAGACTGGTTTGCCTTCACGTAGAACTCATAGCGGTTTTTCTCTCATAAAACTCATTTAAAATCGTTTTGTACTCAACACAAAACACATTTAAAACTGAGTTCCAACCGGCAAAGCACGTACACATTTCTCAAATCTCGATATTGCCTTAACGTAGAGCCCAATTCATTACTCACACAAATTCAACGGTTTATAAAGCAATTTCACACTCAGCTTATAAACTCATAAAATAATGGGCTCCAACCGGCTATGAAAATCGTGTGCAATTATATCACAACACAACACTCAACATGCTTGTTTTATAAATCATATTTCATGCTATAACAGTTCACAAATCACATACACAATTGGTTTAATTTCCCTTACCTCTTTGCACCTCGTATAGTGCAATCGTTTCCCCCGTATCACGGACTAGCCTCGTATTCCGCTCTGGAACTCTCGAGCTGTCCAAACGATGTTAAAACATCAATATTCAACTATCACACCAACCTCAATTCTCAAAATCGAGCATAATTGCTCATAACTCCTCAAATTTCTCAATTCTCATAACTCCACCACAAACCACAATCTCGCTCACAACACCTCAACATTCTATATTTCCTATGCCACAATATCTATGCTAATACACCACATTGTCTAAATCTCCATTTATAACTCAAAATTCCTAAAATTACAAAAATTGCTAAATATCATTATCACTCCAACAACATTGAAATTTCATCAATCCCTAATCATTTTCCAGCTACTTCAACGCAATGCCAACAACTATTACTACCAAAATCATCTCAAATATCAAGATCGAGGTTTAGAAATTACCTAAAACTTGTGGAGAGCTTATTTCTTGCCTCGATTCAATCCGTTTTACGATTTCCAAGTATGTTGTTCTCCTTTTGACGAGGAACAACTTCCCTTCTTGCCACAACCTCTGATTCGGCCGAAAATAGGTGCTCTGGAGGAGTGAGAAAGCTAGGGCTCGGTGAAAATGGGGGTTGAAAGAGAGAGAAAATGAAATTGCAGGAGAAAGCAGGGGTTCCTTATATAGACGAAGGGTAGGAGATCGATCTGCCTCTTGATGAGATCGATCTGCGTTTGAATTTGGGGACGATTTGGGGTAATTTTATGCCTAGGAGATCGATCTGTCGAGGGGTGAGATCGATCCCTTTATGGCTTTATGAGATTGATCTGCTCCTTGAGGAGATCGATCTTCTCCCAAACAGAGACGTTTGGAGATCGATCCCTTCCTCATGAGATCGATCTTCTTTCAAACAGAATCATAAGGAGATCGATCTTCTTCCATTGGAGATCGATCTGCTCCTTAAATTCATCCTTCCTTGTCATTTTTAACTCACCAGATCGATCTCTCCTTCTCACAGATCAATCTGTCCTCATAGCTGCACACTTATTTCAAACACTTAACATATAAATCTCCAAATATAATTTCCACAATTCACTTAGCTCAATAAATTACACTTTAAGTTCTTATTACATCATTAAAATATATCTAAAATTCTCAGATCTCACACAAGCAAACACATACTAGAAACAGAACAATTAAAGACTCTCAACCATACTCAGTTCACATACTTGTCATACTAAATTGGGATTTTCCTCAAGAATTCACAAGGTTCTCAGCTTAAGATAAATTTCAGATTTATATTGTTCAAGTCAATCTAAGCAAACCAATCCCCCTTCACTCTTCACTTTCCACTTGTGTGTGTGTACAATCATTTACTCAAATTCATGCACTCAAGTGTTAATGCGAAATCTAAATGAAAATTAAACACAAGACTTCATATGCTTGAATTAACTACTACTCTTCACTAATAAAGACTCATGCATTACCAAGAATCAATAGGACTTTTCAAAGGTTGTAACATAAGGCTCAGGTTTTAGGTGGGATAAAGGATATAGTATAAAGTTTAATCCACCTAAAGCACTATAATCACCTTTGGATTTAATTTGCTTTGAGCTCGTGAATCACTACCCAACTTTACTCATTCTCGAGTTTTTTTTTGAGTGTCACACTCCAGAATTTGATTTTTCACTACCTGTAACTGCATATGACACTAGATTTTCATCAAGACCCGAGAACAAACCCTTGTTTGTAACATTCAAGTTCTCAAACCAAAATTTACAAACCACCCTGTTTTCTTTTGAGCTCATCCCTTAATCCAAAAATTTTGATTGATAGTGCTTTAAGTAAGGGACCAAAAGAATAGGATAATCAAACAATTAGGCCATGGCTTGTAATATGGTTATATAACAACAAAATGGAAAAATTTGGCTGAAGGGGTTATCCAAGGGATTAATATAATTGGGTAGGCTTGAAAGGCTCAATCTCAAACAAAAATGGCCTAGATCATTTTCCTAATCATGCATGGTTTATCAATTTCGCCTCAAGTAATAACTAATCAAGTTCTAGAGTCTTTTTAGTTTCACATATCAACACAGTAAGTGCATAAACTGAATATGATTGGTGCATAGTTTGAGTGAAAAGATTCAAGTGAAGCTTTCTATCCACATTCCAATACTCAAACAATAAAAATCATCCATTTAAACAAAATTTGATCAATTCTTTGCAAAATCCATCTTTGGCCACAATCTAGAAAACTAATCTGTAAAACTGAGTATAATTGCACACAAACAATAAAAGAAGACAAAAAGAAATTGAAACAGGCACATAAAACATAACAAAGCATGACAATGAAAAACATAGAAAAGTATGACACAGAGCACAGCCAATAACTCCCCCAAACTTAAGATTTTCATTGTCCTCAATGAATTGGAAAAAGTAGTAAAGAGGACTTCCCAGGGGTGGTCTAACTGTTCGAATCCTCCTCTGAGCCATCATCAGCATCAGCTTCCTCCTAGGCATCTTCTTCCATGTCATCATCAGCAGAAGTACACCATTGTGGCGGTAGGGGAATATCACCTCTCCCGCACGACCCCTCATATTTAGGTGGTCGACTAATGATTTATGGTAGGAGGCAACATATGCACAGAAAGTCTGATAGTCTCGGTCATTATTATGCATCTCCATCCGCAACTCCTTAATCTCATTTAGCACAGCTACAATGCAGTCATAAGTGGTGGAAGGTGCAACAGATAGACCAGCAGAAACTGGTGGTGGGGCAGTAGGAGGAGCAACTTCTCTTTGAGTCAGAGGTACCCAAGGATTTTTGAAAGTGATTGCAGATTTCCTAGCCAGTCGTGGTTCAAGCTCAGTCCAATATACGCCATATTTCTTGCAAAGTCTACAAACCAATGAAGGGTAAGGTAAACCCCTTCTATTTTCCCTGCGTATAAACTTTTGCATGGACGGAAAGATAATGGCTCCAAAATCAACAATCTTGCCAGTCAGAATACAGTAAAGGAGAGCAGCTCTATTGACATCAATGCTGTTTTTATGAGTTGTAGGCATGATTCGTGAGCAAATGAAATCATACCATTCGTGTAGACCATATTGAAGTCGATTAGAAGGGAATGCCATAGATTCAACCTCTGGCCTTTTCTGCCAATGGGTGTGTGGTACTGTTAGTTCGTTAATGACTCGGTACAGCTCATTAGCATCAGTGTGGAGAGCTGCGACATAACTGTGATATTCATCCTGCACCCCTTGCGAAAGGTCCAGGTACAGATTAATGGCATTGGCATTGTAAGGAATAAGAATACCCCTGGCTTCAGATGTCAAGTGGGTGCTCTCCATTGTATTAGCATAAAATTCTCGGACTACATCAAGAATGGCATCTTCAGGTTGTCCTGCTAATTTCAGCAACCCGAAATCTCTCAAAAACTCAGAATACATATCCCAGCCACCAATATCAGGTCGAAAACTCCTTCGATAATCATATTTTTACCCATAATTTTCTTGAAATTTTCTGTGGCTTAGCTGTTAACAAATCTTGAGATGGGGCTGTACTATCAGTCGCTTGACTCGAACTCTCCAGGTTTCATTTTGCTCGGGTTTTGGGTGCCATTACCAATGGAAGCTCAATATTGACAAGAATAGTGTTCAGCTGGGCCCAATCAGACAAGCACACAAACTAAACCCAAAAATTTGCGTCACAACCAGAATTCCTCCAACAACAATTTACCAAATCGAGAAGAGTTTCAAAGATCTAAGTTGTAGAAACCAAAAGGAAATTCGCTGGAAAATCGAAAACAATTGAAGAAAGCAGTAAAATACCCGGAATGAAAATCACGTAAGCTTAAGTTGGACCACTTTGTGTCTTTATCACAATCGGACAAGAAAATGCTTTCTACTTCCTCCAAGGATTTTGGGACCACCAAGATTGTGGATCCACAAAAATGTTGTCGGCGAAACTACCAAATCAGCAGAAAACAACAGGATCGAAAGAAAGAAAAATGATGGGTGTGGGGTAAACAGTGTACTTCCAAGGGAACAAGGGAAATGCAGGACTAGAAAAAGAGAGTCTGAGTAAGTAAGAGGTTCGGTCGCCTTTTTCGAATCAATTTGGTAGGGTTCTTTGGCTTTACCGAATAGTGAGTGGGGTTGACAGGATAAGGGAATCCGTTTTCCAATAAGACACGGACATGTGGATTCCATTCACCTCACTATTGTAGACATTTGTTTCTTATTTTGACAGAATTTCATCTTATGCCCTTTCTGTCTTTCTTTCTTTTTCTTACCGTTATTGACATTATTCTGCCCTCTCTTCTTCAATTGAAGAATTTAGTTTTCCAGCTTAGGTACTGTTCACGTACTTCTTCACTTTTGTTCTTGAAAAACCATTTTCATTTCTTTTTTGTTCTGTTTGTCTACACTGAAGCTACTAAGCCCTTGCAAAATTTTTCTTATTCTTTCACCTTATCACGCACTCATGCATTCTTGCTTGCAGGATCATGATAAGTATTCTTCTAAACTGTGATTTTCTGATATGCCTGAAAAATAAAATTCAAACTAATAAAATAAAATAAAAAGAAAAACAAACTACTAAAATCAAAGAAAATAAAACGAGATGAAAAACTAAGAATCCTAAAAAAAATAAATTGGGTTACCTCCGAAAAGCGTTGAATTTCAAGTCTTCAGCCAGATTGGTTCTAGTCTCTTTAATTCGGTTCACCAAGGGGAATGCTATCTAATTTATGCACTCCCTCTCCATAATAATGCTTTATACACTGCCCATTGACTTTGAACAAGCCTCCATCTGATTTCTTTAACTCAATTGCTCCATATGGGAAAACTTGGTTTATCTCAAACGGTCCTGACCACCTTGACTTCAATTTGCCAGGAAATAATTTAAGCCTTGAATTATACAATAGAACTTGCTGTCCAGGACTGAATTCTCTTCTCATTATCATCTTGTCATGCCATCTTTTGGTCCTGTCCTTGTAAATTCTTGCATTGTTATAGGACTCATTTCTCAGCTCATCAAGCTCATTCAATTGGAGTGACCGATTTCTCCAGCCTTGTTATAGTCAAAATTTAGCTTCTTAATGGCCTAGTAAGCTCGATGCTCAAGCTCTACATGTAGATGACATGCCTTACCAAATACCAACCTATAGGGAGACATTCCAATTGGAGTCTTATCGGCTGTCTTGTATGCCCAAAGTGCGTCTTCTAACTTGTTAGCCCAGTCTTTTCTATTCAGGTGGACAGTCTTCTCCAATATCAACTTTACTTCTCAGTTTGAAATTTTAGCTTGGCCATTTATCTGCGGATGATAACTGAGAGTTACTTTATGTCGAATTCCATATTTTGACATCAAACCATTGAAGATTTTGTTATAGAAATGAGTGCCTTCATCACTCAAAATGGCTCTTGGGGTACCAAATCTTGTCAATATATTCTTTTGCTGAAACCAAATTACCACTTTTGCATCATTTGCTGGTGTTGCTATTGCCTCAACCCACTTAGAGACATAATCAATAGCAAGGAGAATGTACAGCTTCCCAAAAGATGGAGGAAACGGTCCCATAAAATTGATACCCCACACATCAAAGATTTCCACTTCTAGAATATTTGTCAAAGGTAATTCATGTCTTCTTGAGATGTTTCCAACCCTTTGACATCTGTCACATGTTTTTACAAACATGTAACTATCTTTAAATACACTAGGCCAATAAAAACCTGATTGCAGCACCTTTACTGGTGTACGTTTTGCACCAAAATGTCCTTCATATGCTGCAGCATGGCAGTGGTGCAGGATTTCCTGAGCTTCATCTTTCGGCACACATTGTCTTATAATCTGGTCTGGACACTTCTTAAATAGCAGAGGATCATCCCAAAAAAATGAGTTGACATCATGGAAGAATTTCTTCATCTGTTGGTAAGTTAAACCACTTGGCATTAATCCTCCTGCTAAATAATTCACTATGTCTGCGAACCAGGGCAGATTTTCATTAATCTTCATTATTGTCTCATCTGGAAATTCCTCTTGAATAAGCTGTTCTTGCTAAATTTCAAATTGCTCTAATCTGGATAAATGATTAGCTATAACATTATCAGATCCTTTTTTGTCCCTGAGCTCAAAATCAAATTCTTACAAAAGCAAGATCCATCTAATAAGTCTGGGTTTGACGTCCTTTTTTGCAAATAGATAACGAATAGCTGCATGATTTGTATAGACAAAGACCTTACTCCCAATTAAATATGGTCTGAACTTGTCAAATGCATGTACAATTGCAAGCATCTCCTTCTCTGTTGTAGTGTAATTTTTCTGAGCATCATCTAAAGTCCTGCTTGAATAATGATAGCCCGAAAAATCTTGTCTCTCTTTTGTCCAATGATAGCTCCAATTGCAAAATCACTTGTGTCGCACATCAGTTTAAATGGTTCTATCCAATCTGGTGTGATCATAATAGGTGCAAAAATAAGCTCCTTCTTGATCTTTTCAAATGCCTGCAAGCAAAAATCATCAAAGACAAAATCAGCATCTTTTTCTAATAAGTGACATAAAGGTTTTGAGATTTTAGAAAAGTCCTTGATAAATCTACGATAGAAGCTTGCATGTCCCAAAAAGCTCCTCACGGCTTTAACTGATTTTGGAGGAGGAAGCTTTTCAATAGCAGCGACTTTAGCTCTATCCACCTCAATGCCGTGAGCTGAAATTTTGCACCATAAAATGACACTTCTCCCAATTTAAGACCAGATTCGTCTCTTCACATCTCTGCAAAACAAGTTCCAAATTAGATAAACATTGGTTAAAAGTCCTGCCAAATACTGAGAAGTCATCCATGAAGACTTCCATTATCTCTTCAACCATGTCAGCGAAAATTGACATCATGCATCTCTGGAAGGTTGCTGGGGCATTACCCAACCCGAAAGGCATCCTTCTATATGCGAAAGTTCTATATGGGCAACTAAATGTCATTTTCTCTTGATCTTCTGGGGCTATCGCAATTTGGTTATAGCCCGAGTAGCCATCTAAAAAGCAATAATAACTGTGTCCGGCTAGTCTGTCTAGCATTTGGTCGATGAACGGAAGCGGGAAGTGGTCTTTCCTAGTAGCTTTGCTCAGCTTCCTATAATCGATGCAAACTCTCCATCCTGTTACAGTTCTGGTGGATATGATTTCATCGTTTGTGTCACGAATTACTGTCATTCCACTCTTTTTAGGTACAACTTGCACAGGACTCACCCAAGAACTATCAGATATAGCATATATAATACCAGCATTTAATAATTTTAAAATTTCAGCTCTAACAACTTCTTTCATTGTTGGATTTAGTCTTCTTTGTGGTTCAATAGAGGGTTTATGATTTTCCTCTAGTCAAATTTTGTGCATCACAACAGAGGGACTAATTCCTTTGATGTCAGCAATAGACCATCCAATTGTCGGTTTATGCTCTCTTAAAATTCTAAGCAACTTGTCTTCCTCTGCAACCGATAAAAATGATGAAATAATTACAGGAAAAGTACTATCATCACCTAAAAAGGCATACCTTAAATGGCTTGGTAATTCTTGCAATTCAGTTTTGCCTTCTTGTTTTTCACTACCTATGACTTGTCAATCTTCTCCTTAGTTGTTGTAGTCATACTTTCTAATGGATTGGCTTCTTTAATTTCATCAGTTAGTAATTCATCATCTAAATTAGAAACTAAATTTACCAGACATTGAGCCATAGCATCAGTTGGTACTTCCTTTGTTTCAACTTCTCTTACACAACTCTGCACTACTTCAATCAACTTACAGGTTTCTGGCTCATCAGCAAATTTCATCACCTTATAGATGTTGAACATAACAGATTCATCATTTATCCTCAGGGTTAATTGCCCTCTCTGAACATTGATCAGTGCTCTCCCAGTGGCAAGGAATGGTCTCCTAAGTATAAGTGGAATTTCTCTGTCCTCTTCATAATCTAAAACTACAAAATCGGCAGGAAAGATTAGCTTATCAACTTTAATAAGTACATCTTCTATTATACCTCTGGGATAAGTAATCTATCTATCCACTAATTGCAGTGTTATGGTGGTCGACTTTACCTCTCCAAGACCTAAGCTCCTAAAAATAGATAAAGGCATTAAATTTATGCTAGCACCTAAATCACACAATGCCTTACCCACTTTCGATCCTCCAATCTCGCATGGAATAGTCAAGCTTCCAGGGTTTTTCAATTTTTACGATAATTTTTACTGCAAAATTGCACTGCATTCCTCCGTCAAGTTGATAGTTTCATAATCTTCAAGTTTCCGTTTCTTTGACAACACTTCTTTCATGAACTTTGCATAATGTGGCATCTGCTGCAGAGCATCAACTAACGGAATGTTAATATGTAATTTCTTAAATATATCAAGAAATTTCTTAAACTCAGATTCAATCTTTCATTTATACAAAGCTTGAGGACAAGGAATAGATGGTTTTAACAAAGGAGGATTATCAGAAAAAGTTTACTAAAAGGTTTA
The DNA here is from genome assembly GCA_033439115.1 of Firmiana major. Taxonomy (NCBI): domain Eukaryota; kingdom Viridiplantae; phylum Streptophyta; class Magnoliopsida; order Malvales; family Malvaceae; genus Firmiana; species Firmiana major. The sequence continues at coordinate 77,453,716 of CM065898.1, read as the reverse complement.
GAATTAACTCCCTGTTTTACTGTTTCTGATTCTGCATCCTTTGTCCTAACAAGTTCAGTCTACTTCTTCTGCACCTCAGTTATTGGTGCAGTTTCTTCTTTCTCTGCTACCTTTTGTTGCTCATATGTGTTCCCACTTCTCAAAGATATAGCATTGCAGTGTTCTTTCGGATTGAGCACTGTGTCACTTGGAAACTTACCTCTTTCATTTAAAGAACTGACGGCTGCAGCTAATTGTCCCAAAGTGGTCTCAACAGACTTCATTTGTGCACCAAGACTAGTATTCATCTTTGACATTTTAGCTTCCGCGTTGTCTAATCGCGCATCAGTTTTGCTAAATCTTGTTCTAGTTTCAACCATGAACTCCTCAAATTCATTCCTTCTAACTCCACCATAACCTTGGGAATTCCCTTGGTTATTGAATCCTGTATTGCTGGTACTTACTGCTGGTGAGTTTAGAACATTTTTAGAGTTACCATAAGATAGATTGTCATGGTTTCTAAATCCTGGCTGGTAGTAGTTAGGAACTCGATTTCCTTGAAAACCAAAGTTACGATTATTAACATAATTCACCTGCTCCAAATCTATCCCCATCAAGTTAGGATTTGTGCTGTCATGATGAATCATAGCTTGCGGCCCTTGTATACCTATTGAAGAAATTTGTGTTGAAATCTGCTCAAGTCTTGCTAGGATGGCTGTCTGAGTATCTAACTCATGCATACCTGCTACTCTTCTGACATTAGCTCTTTCACCTGGCCATTGGCTGCTGTTTGTAGCCATCTCCTCAATTAACTGCATAGCTTGATCTGGTGTCTTAGACCACACTGAACCTCTTGCTGAAGCATCCACAGTAGCTCGTGTCTGCGGAGTCATGCCTCTGTAGAAAACTTATATCTGGTTTCCTTCATCATATCCATGCTGAGGGCATCTATGCAATAACTCTTTAAATCAGTCCCATGCCTCATGTAATGGTTCTTGATCTAACTGTGTGAACTGGGCAATTTCTAATCTCATCTGCATTGTCTTTCCTGGTGGGAAGTACTTTGCTAAGAATTTTTGTGCCATCACTGCCCATGTCGGAATGCTTCCTGCTGGTAAATTTTGATACCAGCACAAGGCTTTATCCCGAAGAGAAAATGGAAACAATCTCAGTCGAATAGCATCATCAGGGGCTTCATTAATCTTAATGGTGCTACAAATCTGCAGAAAACTTGTCAAATGTGTGTTAGGATCCTCTAAGGTCGAACCTCCAAATTGATTTTACATACCCATGTTCATCAATGCTGGCTTCAATTAAAAGTTATTACAGTTTACAGGAACCTCTCTTATAGCAGCAAAATTCTGATTCACAACTGGGGTAAAATAATTGCGTATAGCTCGTTGCTGCTGATTTTCATCTGCTATGATTAAATTTTTGTCTTTCTCTTCAAATCTGTTCTGTTGAATTTGCCTGATGGTTTTCTCAATCTCTGGATCTAACTCTTCTTTTATGTCTATATTTCCACTTCTGCGGGTTTTTACCATTCACTTAAAATAAAAATTTGTAGATAGTAAATTAAAACAAAAATAAAAATCTAAATTAAAGTAAAGGCTATTGGGAAATAGTGTTAACGAAAAAAAGAAACAACAATTCCCCGGCAATGGCACCAGAAAACTTGTTGTACTCAAATAGAACACTACTGCAAGTGCACAGGTCAATTTTCGAGTATAGAGTAAATATAAGTATCGTCCCACAGGGAATTGTGCCTGCCGCAAATCACTGTAATCAACAACCTTGAACTTTATTTAGAAAAAGTAAATTATATTGGTTAAGATCCTATTTAATATTTTAACTATTAATTACGGAACAAATTACTTAAAACAAATCACAATTATTACGAATGAAAATATCAATGGAAAAATATTCCTAGAACTCGATTTCACCTAACTAGGGTTCATACAATTCCTTTGATCAATAGCCAAAACTATTTCCTATTTATCTCTCCCGAGTTTTAAACAGTCATACCCAAATTACCTAATCCTAACCTCCCGATTCAAAATTAAATAATAGAGTTCATTGAGCGATGGTAATCCGTTTCTCTATGGCTCATAAGAATTGTCAACCTCCCGATTCAACAATGTCCTATGTTAATCTACCCTTGTGCATATAAATTATCCCCTCTCCCGAGTGTCGGATTCCTATACTAATTCATCCAATTGGTGGCCAATCAATTAGAGCATTAAGAACAAGTAGATTAAATAAACATAATTGAGATCATCGAAACAATATCACAAAATAATTGCAATCTGTCCAAAGTTGGCTACATTGATTCTAGGAAAAAGGAGTTTAGTTCCTAGACATGATGATAAACATCCCATAATTCCAAATTATCATCCCTGGAATAAACATTGATCGAAAAAGATGTAAAAGATGGAGTTTCTATGGAGCTAAATCAATCCTGAAGTCTTCTGCCACAGCTCCCTTGTAATTCTGATAAAAAGACTATTTATAAGGTTTCCAAGCACTAAAACACGGAAGGCCACGTGGAAAAATAGTGTTGCCCTAATCAAACTGCTATGCTGCGACAATGGTATTGATTCCCCAGATCTGCTCTGCACTGTCCAGTTTCTTCTATTGCTGCAGCATAAGTCAAGATCAGCATCCTGCGACTTCACTTCTTCACAGAATCACCAGAACCAGCTCCAAAAGCTTTAACTTCTCCAAAATGTTCTTTTTCCTGCACAAATGCTCAAAACACATAAAACATACCTAATATTGCAAAGAACAAATCAAATAACTAAGTAAAAAGGTTTCTAAACATATATAAAATTCAGTGCTAACAATACTTCTCTCTCGTTTCTCCTTCATCTTCTCGGCATCACCTTCCTCACCATCTCTCGGCACCACCATATCTTTCATCACCATCATCATCTTCACCATCACTATCATCTTTTTCCACCATCACTATCATCTTCCCTGTTCTCGTCCACTGTCTCTCTCAAACTTTTGGTCTACCCTTGTTTTCTAGTCTTTCCCCCGTATCTGTCCTCCTTGTTCCCATTGTTTCTTCCCATTTCCAAGCCCCGCCTGAGCCTTCAGTCACCCTTCAATCCATGTTTCATGCTACCGCCATCATCTCAAGTTACAAAAATTTTAGGGGCCAAGCTCTCTGTTTTTGTTCAACCTCTCTTCCCTCTCATGTCCCCTCCTCTGCTCGGGTTTACCAGCCTCCTGCTCTTTTCTCAGCCTATCATCTCCTTCATTTTATTGTCCATTCAGCATTTGCGTTTGCCTCCAACAACACCGCTTCAGCCATCTGTAGTGCAGCTTCGGCCTCCTAAGGAATGTCCCCCTTTCGCCTAGTTTCACCTTTGTTCCTTACAAAAACAATCCCCAAGCCTTTTCATTTCCAGGCATTCTTCACACATCTCCACTGTTCTTAAAATGTTTGCTTTTCGTGTTTTACTGCTTGTAGCTTCTTATACTTCTTTCTTGTTTTCTGTTTACACCATGTCCTGCAAGTCTAGTTTACTCAGTTTTTCAGCTTCATTACCATACCTTCTTTTTGTGTTTTCAGCTTCTCATAACTGCTCCTCATCCAGTATACTCTTCACCAAATCCCTGCTTGTATCAATAGACCACACACTCTTTTTTTTGTCTTTTCTCTGCTGTGGTTTCATAATTTCTTGATATAAATATATGTATGTGTTTGTACAAGTAGCAGGCCTTACCTACTTCGGTACTAGCCTTTATCCCATGCTTTTGTTCTTTGGTTTTTATCCATCTTCAGCACTCATTTTCTTCCTTTATAGTTATTTGGACTGATCACTACCTCAATCACATCTTTTACTTGTTTTGTATTTAATCCTTGTCAGTTTCTTTCTTTCGACATGGTTACCTAAACTGTTGCAGCTGATGGGTAACATGATCCTCCATCATTTGCCACTTCCTAGGCTATCGACTCCTTCACCATACACTGCGCTTCCATGTATTTTTGTATATGTATTTATACATGTACATTTATATATATATATATATCCATTTAATTTAAAGACTAATTGAAACATAACATATATATTTTTGTAGTACACAAAATGAATTTACAAATTATTGTAACTATATTTTATAGGGGAATAATCCTAGCTCATAATAAATTTATTTCTTTATTTCTCAAAATTATTTATTCTTAGAACCAATATAATTTATTTAATTAATTTCCTTCAAGTCTCACAATTGGAATAATAAAATTTTAAATTTTAATCTTTGGCTAATGGAATGTAATCTTTGATCTCGATGATTAATTTGTTAAACTTAGATAAAACCGAGCATCTAAAAATTTACGGTATTTACAATTTTGATTTTTGAGATGTGAGATTTAGCAAATGACATTTCGATGTAGTCTTGAGGTGAGAAGTGATATTCTTTCTGAGGCTGAATTTATATATGTTATAGAAGGAATATCATGCTTAGTTGTTAAGATAAATTTTGGGATTTAGAAAGCTCTAGAGTGATTACTCATTTTCAGTTTGGTTCTAGAAGAAAGAATAAGACTATAATGGTAAAGGATAAATTAGTAGAATTGGTTAGTAAAAGTAGTTAATGAAGAATTTTGACTAGTAATAATTCGGAATACTAAAGTTGAATGATTTAAATGTTTATAAATTCAAGATGAAAGTAGGAAGAAAATAACAATTAACTCTTAGTCATTTATTTTTGGGTAACGATTCACCAAATCTAATCTTGCTATATGAATTTCTAGCTACAATTGAAGCTTGATCTAAATGTTGTATACTAGGAGCTCCAAGGTGATGAGCTGTGTATGATTTGCCAAACGCCGATAGCTGTCGATTTTTATTTGATTTTGGTGTGAGCTAATTGATTTAACACAGATCCTTACGAGGGTAAGTAAATATGCAGTTACAAATTACTTATTTGATTTTCTGAATTGATTTTTGTGGCATGAGGCTGACTATATGACATAATTTTGATGTTTATCTGCCCCATTCGTGCTTTGTTTTAAAATGTACACTATGCTTTGATGTGACTAAATATTTTATACGATTGTATTTACTTTAGTAAAATATATTCTATTTTATCTTATTTATTTATTTGGCAAATTTGATATCATGAAGTTTATTTTTAATGAAATTAAAAAGATATTCTCCTATTAAGGAAATTTATTTTGATTTTAAACCTCATACCTAAATTTATCATATAAGGGATGTAAATTATTATTTGACTTTAATTAGTGATACGGGCACAAGTGGACCCTCACGGTACACCCAAGCATGTAGTTCCCTTGATAATGAAATCGAGAACAGTCTGGCCTATCTTGAGGTGATAGGTGCCGGTTTCACCTGGCCCGTGAGACTGGCTCAGGTCTATGATCATAGACAGTGCCTTAGAAATAGGGAGTCTGTTGCATTGATAGCTACAGTGCGTTCTGTTAGGGTGGTACCTAACGTTCTGATTCTTCTGTATTCGATATCCGTTTTGCATCCGTTATCCGATTTTGATTTGTTTGACTGCTTCTGTCATTGATTTTCATGCCTGATCTGATATATATACCATTTTAGCATGTGTTTACCAACACTATCTATTGTATTCGCTTTCAGATTTGTTTTTCGTTAAGGAATATAAATTATTAAATCCGTTTTACATTTTGAGTAGTTGTATATTTGCTTACTGGGTTTCTCAAACTCACCCTTCCTCTCTACTCTTTTAGATTTCAGCTGTGGATATTTTTAGACGTGTACTATTTTTTTTAGGTTTTATTGGGGCTTCCATTGAGGTATATCCGTACGGTGGTTTGTAAGCATATTATGTATATGCTGATTTAGTATGGACTACATGGTGTACATGGGAGTGTATTTCAGGATTGTAACTATTTAGTAAGATGAATTACATCGATGATGTTGCTGATGAATGGTATGATACCGCATTTTGTTTTGGGATGTAGTAGTCTTGGTGGGTAATGACGATTGGTAAGTGGCATGATGGAATTTACCGAGATACAACTCTCTACCAAGATCATGTAACTTGAATTAGAATTGTTTAAAGGTATGGATTTCCACTCACAAGTATCCACCACTATTAGGGACCTGAATTAACTATCTTAGGAAATTTATATTGGAAATATTAACCCATGGAGAATATCGGTTAAGTTTATACAAACACACATAAATGAGAAGATAAAGAAAATGCTCGAAATCAGCTCGTAATTTTGTAGCTTTCATGACTTTACCTAAGATAGGGTGTGACAGTTTGGTATCAAAGCCAAGTTTGTTTGTGTTTGTGTAGACTAATCTCGTTGGTTTACATCCTCGTACACCATGAAAGTGTCTACATATATATAAAGTTTGAATTGTGATTGTCAGTACTAATCTGTGCAATTCCTGTATAGGATTTTGATCTAATTATAGATGGTAGAGGTAGGAGACCTTGAGGGAAACCGAGACGAGCTCTTGCACCGCCACCTCCACAGCCACCTAGCCCGAACACCCAGATAGGGCAGGTAGAGCACAATCTCGGGGAGTCGCAGCAAACAGTCTAACAATTAGCTATATTTCTGACTCAGCAATATGCAGGGGCTCAGGCTCAAGCTCCTAATGTACAGCCTCCTCCATCTGAAGTTCCTCCACCATAAAAGGCTGTTCCACCACCATGGCCAGCTGCACCATCCGTAGCTCTACTTCAGCAGCCAGTTGCCCCACAACCACAAGCTGGGGATCCGGTAGATCGTAATATGGTAAGGTTTCAATAGTTCCAGAAGATGAACCCACCTACTTTTAAGGGTGTAAAGGATCTCGAAGAGGCTGAGGCATTGGTGAAATAGCTAGAAAAGCTATTTAGATACTTGGGTTGCAGCTCTACTGAGAGAGATGCTCTGGCAGCCTTCATGGTCAGAGATAAGGCTGAGATCTGGTGGGAGTCGACAGAGAAGCTTGTGACGCCCTGAAAATGAGAAAAATAGGGTAAATTTAAAACTTATTTACCTTAATACTTAATTTTAGTTGTATTCCTGTACAGTGTCATGCATCATCATTCATAATAGTGTAAAACTTTTACCTCAGAATCTCATCATCAAATATTTATAAGCCATATCATATACATTCCTCAATTCAGAATTAATTAATCCTAATACATCCCATACATCACTATTCATCAAGTGTCTGTAAATACAACATTAGTCTGGATACATGAAACGATAAAATATACCTCAACACAATATATAGCCTAAAGCTCAAGTCCTCCACTAGCCACTACTCCGTACGTCATAGAAAAACTCTCTTCACTTGAAGAAATCTGGGGGGAGGTAAAAACAGGGTGAGCTTCTGAAATCGCTCAGTAAGGGGGAAGGGACTCATTAATAAAATAATGATTTGCATAGCACAATCATTTTGTCTTGTGGGTGAGAACCTAATAAACTCAGTAGAAAAATGTATAGCATGAATCATTAAAACATCATCTCAACTCATTTCTCAAAGCTCATGCAGAAACATGATAATAAATGGCTCAGTACAAAACCATAGTTACAAGCATGTAGAAAACAGGATGCGATAATGGCTTTTCTCATAAAACGTGATAAAAATCACCTCAGTAGTAATGCACGTGGCGCAGCCACCAAAACACAATCTCATGTGTAAAATGAGACTAGGTACATAAAACTCAGAAAAAACATTTGTCATGGCACATCAAAATAATCTCCTCTGGGTGCGCATCCTAGGCATCCTTAAAAAAGGGAACGTCAACAATATGGTCGTGTACAAGGTATATTGGACTTATGTGTTACCAGAATAAGGCCCGGCCTCACATGCTACCAGAGAAAAGCCTCTTCTCATGTACACTATCGGTCTTGCATGCTACCAAAGTAAGGCTCGAACTTACATGCTACCAAAGCAAGGCCTCACAGTGCTACCAAAGTGGGGAAATATCATACTTATATGCTACCAGAGCAAGGCCACCCAGTGCTACTAGAGCGGGGGTCATCTCACATTACCAGAAAGGAGGCATCTCTCGTTAGTAAAATGGAGGAATATCAGACTTACATGCTACCAGAGCAAGGCTAGGACTTACATGCTACCAAAATAAGGCCCGATGTGTGTTCAACATGACACGCCTAAGTCTCAATCAATAGCCATTATCATATAAAACCGTTTTGCCTTCACTTAGCACTCATAATTGTCAGGACCCGTCTCTCAATCCATGACTTAACCAAAAATCACTACAAATTTTTCGCATTTTTAACTTACCTTTCCTCTCATCAATGGTTGGGCTGTGATTCGATGTCAGAGTCCTCGCTTACCACATTTTTCATTATCATACATACATGTCAATATACTATTACTGACTGTAACTGCTTTTATTATACATGTAAGATTATATAAAATCTAATACAAATACATTCCCCATAATATATATCGTATTCATCACTGTGTTGTTTCTATGTTTAGATATATAGCCGTACAAGATCTGTATACCTGGTGGTCGATAGGAACTAGCGTTGGACTCAGGAATACTATCCCTCAATAGCTCTCGCTCTACTGCTGATGCTCTATAAAGAGATGCAAAGAAAGGGGGTGAGCATACAACACGATCAGTAGGGAAATCAGGCAAGTAAGTAGATATCTACACTATCTACCCAAAATAATGCTATGCATTGGAAACATTATTTCCTTAACTCACTTTAAAAGCATGTCTTTAAATATAAATATATATACTTGTATAGATTTCCTTAACTCACTTTAAAAGCATGTCTTTAAATATAAATATATATACTTGTATAGATTTAATCCCATTTACAGAAATCATGCTTTCTTTCTCAAATGTAGGCATGTAGTGCAAAACAATGCATCTTTATATAAATCATGCCTTTATGTAAATCATGCCATGTATATTTAAATCACAATAAATATGGCATTAAATAATTCACATCACAAAATCAGAGTCCGACCCATCCCTCAGGTTTGTCCGCAATTTAAATCAGTCAATCAATGTGATATATCATGTGAGACTTTCTGGTGAAATGCAAATAGTATCCTGGACTATGATAATATTCGACATGTGATCCCAAGCAACACAGATCTTGGTGTGCGGGGCATCACTGCTGCAACGGGAGGGGGTCAGTCCATCACAACCGTCTGCTATACCCTCCTCAACTCCACAATAACACACGGTACAGTGTACTCCCATGCCACATGCACGGTACAAAGTACACCCGTGGATCCTACCTCACAGTTAGGTCTTAGCCCTCAAACCATGGAATAGCATACTACATCTCTAATACCCTCATGCGGCTATCCTCTCACATAATGTGACACTCAGTCACACAAGGATGCGGGCATGGGTTTGTAACATGTATTATATATCACATACAGTGCACGCCTTTGAGTGCGACTCACAGTCGACACTCCACTTAAACACTGTTTCACATCACAAACTCAACTCTAATGCGAGTAAACCTCTAGCAACTGGGTCAATGCATAGTTCATGTATTAAATCAAGTACGAGCAATAGCTCCAGTACCATGCTATGCACAATATCATCAAATCAAGTACGAGCAATAGCTCCAGTACTATGTCATGTATAAATCATGAGGAATCGAGTACGAGCCACGCTCCAGAACTCTGTCATGCATCTGATGAAAAACTCGAGTACGAGCTAATTGCTCCAGCACTATGTCATGCATGTATCATATAAAACTGAGTACGAGTAAAAACTCCAGTACTCTATCATGTATGTCATGGAAGTCTAGTGTCAATCAAAATCCAGCACTAATGTATGTGGAAAATATAGGAAATCCAGTGCGAGCTGTGCTCTAGCACGATGCATTCTCACATAATATGATAAATGGCTCTTTAAAAAGGGATGATTTATAAAATATCAAAATCAGCACTATAAAGTGTGCTTATTTCACATCAACCTTAAAATCTTTAGCCCATCTATTTATTCTCCAGCTAAACAGCAGTTAAACACTCAAAAAGTGGTTTCCATGCTTTTTACAACTTTTCACAAAAGTTGACGTTTTGACTAACTAGGGGTAAAATCGTAATTTACCACTATCGGGTCGCAATAATTATTATTCACTTTCTTTGACCCTCAGAGTTTTTAAGTGAATGTAAAAGCAGATGAAAATACGTGCAGGTATCTCTAACTACTCACAAAAGTCTCTTACCTGCAATCACTCGAGAAATTTCACTTTCTCTGCGCTGCTCGTTTCAGCAGTCCGGTTTGCTTCTCCAATACTCTCTGGAGCTGCATATAACCATTTATCAGGTTAATTACACTTTTTCTACTGTATTTCACATTAAATACAGTCTATTTCTCTTAATGGGCTTTAAAAATCCTTAATAGGCCTAACTATGCCTTAAGCCCATTTTCATTTTACTATTTATTTTCGTTGGGCCTATTGGGCTTGTGGGGCCCACTAACTCTTATTGGGCTTGTCCTAGACCGATTACATCATATTGGGCTTAAAATATTTGGGCTTGGCCCATTGGGCTTCTCGACCACATGCCATGGCCGAGAGCTACCCATGCTATCGGTTATGCCATGGCATGTCATCCATGCATATTTCTTAGCCAATTCACTTAGGCATTTTCACAAACACTTGGTTGGCAACATTCCTAAACATCATATAGTTCATTTAGGCATTTTATCAAACACCTTGATTGCTAACTAATTACATGTATTAATTAATCAAATTGATTAATTCTAATTACACCATAATCACTAACACATGTACATTAATCCTTTTATGCCTTAAAAATCATATGGACATAAATCAATGTATCAACACTCACTCTCAGCCTAACCAACATCATAGTGATTTAATATGTTTCAATGCTTAAAACATATATCAATATACCTAAAATCATTCATACATTAACATATATGAAATTGAAAATTAGAAAATGCACCAATTATTATGTTCACCCTTTGGCCGAATCTTTGAAGGCTCTCGGTCTGCACTCTATGGCTCCTTGATAGCCAATTCCAACATATGTCACTCTCCTTTCAATTTGGAACAACTTCTATGAAGGATACAAGTTCCAATTATGCCTAATTCCTAGTGATTTCTAGTGAGAGAAAGCTTGGATAATATGTTTCAATGGTTTCTTCTTCTAGCCGAATTTGGTGTGACGAAGATGACAATGGTGTGGCTGAATTTGTAAGCCACTTACTTAGCCATTAAACTTTACTTTCCAGCCATTAAGCTTGACTTTCCAAGCCTTAGCCATGAGTCACCTAATGAGTCACCTTATGAGTCATGGTTAGCTTTAACTATGGTTAGATATTTATCTCATGGGCTTTCCATTTGGGCTTCTCGATTTGGGCTTTCTAAATGGGCTTTTGGGCTGAAATTTTTACTATGTCTCGGGCCTTTAATTGTCTAAATATTTGGCCAATCAATTGGTCCAACAATTTGGTCTAAGGGACCTAAGAATTTCGATATACGTTTAGTATACCTTAATGGGCTTTAAAATTTTCATCTTAGGCCCATTACGTTTTTAACCATTAAATTTAATCTGAAACCTTTCCGAATAAATTTTCCTTACTTTCGGGGATGATTATCTTAAGAATATTTTTCCCCAATTTTTTCTCGACACTTAGGTTAATTTTTAACCATGATTAGTCAACTATGGTAAAAGTCCACTTTCTTAACTATAGTTGACTTTTTCCTTAACATTGATAAAGTTGACTTTTTTCTAAATTTTCAAAAGTGTCATATCTTATGTCTTACACTCTTGTCTTTATGTTTCAACCATTCTCGATGGATAGTTTCACCCGAAACACCTTATCTCGCCAAAAAGGTCTATTTTACTCTTTTTAGCTTTTACTCTCGTTTTCTATGTTCGGGACTAAATCAAGCTGACTTTCCTTCATGAGCTCTCTATGCTCTCTTATTTTAAGTTCTTATTTTTAGTCAGAATGATTTATATTTACTCGGTTTAGCCTGTGACACTTATAGTTCACATTAGGCTCTTTATGTAGCTTTTGCGTGTTAAATCATTTCACTAACACTTTATGTCTAGTAAATACTCTTCTTATGATTCAACTATAATAACAGAGTGTTCATACACATAGAAATCATAAGGAATAAGCTACATAAAATTTGGGTCTGACAATCCTCCCCCACTCAGAAAATTTGGTCCTCCAAATTAGAACCAAGTCAGTCATCAAATAGGTGAGGGTACTTCTCTCGCATCAAACTTTTTAGCTCCCAAGTAGCTTCCTCTTAAGTATGATGCTGCCAGAGAATCTTCACTAACCCGATGGTCTTCGATCTCAATACCTTCTCCTTCCTATCCAATATTCGAATCGGTCTCTCAACATATGACAAGTCCTCTCAGAGCTCCAAAGGCTCGTAACTAATCACATGTGCCGGATCCGGGTGATACTTCTGAAGCATCGATATGTGGAAGACGTTATGGACACCTGATAAGGCCGGTGGCAATGCCAACTTATAAGCCTTATCTCCCACTCGATCAAGTATTTCAAAGGGTTAAATATAGCGAGGATTTAGTTTCCCTCTCTTCCCAAATCTCGATATGCCCTTGGAAGGAGAAACCCTCAAAAACACGGATTCACCAACTGTGAACCCTAGTGGCCTACGTCTCCTGTCAGCGTAACTCTTCTGTCTGCTCTGAGCTATCCTCAGTCTCTCTACTATCAAGTGGACGTCCTCAGATGCTTACGTAACCATGTCAGGAGCGAAAATCTTACGGTCACCCACTTCTTCCCATCCAATAGGGGAACGACATCTACGGCCATATAAAGCCTCATACGGTGCCATCCCGATACTCGAATGATAACTGTTATTGTAGGCGAACTCAGCTAGTGGCAGGTGGTCATCCTAAGAGCCTCTAAAATCTAGCACACATGCTCTCAACATATCCTCTAGAGTCTGTATAGTCCTCTCTGACTGACCATCTGTCTGAGGATGGAAAGTGGTGCTCAAACTCAGCTAGGTTCTCACGGCTTCCTGAAAATATCCCCAAAAGTGGGAAGTGAAGCGGGAATCCCTATCAGAGACTATGCTCACTGGTACACCGTGTAACCTCACTACCTCGCGTACATACAGTTCTGCTAATGAACTCAAAGTATCGATCACTCTCATAGTTAGGAAGTGGGCTGACTTCGTCAGTCTGTCGACAATCACCCATATAGCATCGTGATTCCTGCGGGTTCTCGATAAACCCATCACGAAATCCATGGTGATATGCTCCCATTTCCATGTTGGTATAGGTAGAGGCCGCAACAATCTTGCAGGTTTTTTTTGCTCTACCTTCACCTACTGACATACGAAACACTTTGCCACAAAGTCTGCTACATCTCTCTTCATACTCGACCACCAGTATACCTTTCAGAGGTTCTGATACATCTTGTTACTCCCCGGATGTAACGTATACCTCGAAGAATGAGCTTTCACCAATATCAATCTCCTGAGTCCTGGATCCTCAGGAACACACAATCTGCCTCTGAACCTCAGTAGTCCATCAGAACTCAACTCAAAGTCAGTCACTGTGCCCTTCTGCATCTAACTACTCACATCCATACAAAATGGATCAGTCTGCTGAGCCACTCTGATCCTGTCCAACAGGTTCGGCTCCAAGCGTAAACTAGCTATCACATAGCCTGTATCCATGTCAGAAGGCACGACTCCCAAACTGAGGCTAGCAAACTGCTCTAGCAAATCATGTTCCCTAACCATCATATACTATACCATCCCTAGGCTCTTCCTGCTCAAGGCATCAGCTATAACGTTAGCCTTACCCGAATGATAAAGTATCTCATAATCGTAGTCCTTCAGAAGCTCTAACCATCTTCTCTGTCTCATGTTTAGCTCTTTTTGTGAGAACAGATACTTGAGGCTCTTGTGGTCGGTAAATATCTGAAACTTCTCGCCATACAAGTAGTGGCGCCATACCTTTAACGCAAACACTACTGCTGTTAGCTCCAAATCATGGGTCGGATAGTTCTTCTCATGATCCTTCAGCTGTCTGGATCCATAAGCAACTACATTCCCATCCTGTATCAATACACAGCCCAGTCCCTGATGCGAAGCATCGGCATAAACTGTAAATCCTCCTGAGCTGGTAGGGATAGTGAGAATCAGAGCGGTGGTCAATCGATGCTTCAACTCCTCAAAACTCTTCTCACAATCCTCGTTCCATACGAACGGTACACTCTTTCGAGTAAGACGTGTCAATGGAGCAGCCAACTTCGAAAATCCCTCAACGAATCTTCGATAGTATCCAGCTAAACCCAAAAAACTCCTGATCTCGGTGACTGTTTTTGGCTATTCTCACTGAACTACAGCCTCTATCTTAGATGGATCAATTGACACACCATCTCTCGATACAACATGTCCTAAAAATGAGATTTGTGACAACCAAAAGTCACACTTACTGAGCTTAGCATATAACTCATGCTCTCGTAGAGTCTACAACACGATCATGAGGTGCTCCTCATGCTCCTCCTTAGATCTCGAATATATCAATATGTCATCGATAAAGACGATAACAAACTAGTCCAAATATGGCTTGAACACATCGTTCATTAGAGCCATGAAAGCAGCTAGAGCATTCGTCAATCCGAATGGCATGACCAAGAACTCATAATGGCCATATCGGGTACTAAATGCTGTCTTGGGTACATCTCCACTTCGAACTTTCAGCTAATGATACCCAGACCTCATGTCAATCTTGGAAAAGACATATGCTCCCTGAAGCTGATCTAACAAGTCGTCAATGTGTGGAAGGGGATATCTATTCTTGATGGTGGCCTTATTCAATAATCGATAATCTATACACAATCGGAGGCTCACATCCTTCTTCCTCACAAATAGAACGGGTGCTCCCCAAGGTGAAACACTCGATCGAACAAAACCCCTATCCAATAGCTCCTGTAACTGTCTCTTGAGCTCCTCCAGCTCAACTAAGGCCATGCGATATGGTGGTCTCGAAATAGGCTCCGTACCAGGCACCAAATCTATACAGAACTCCATCTCTTTGTCTGGGGGTAAACCTAGCAATTCATCCAAAAAAACATCTGGTTACTCACTGACCACAGTAATATCTGATAACTCCGGATGTGCCTTATCCATATCTACCACGTACGCAATGAAACCTCGAATCACATCCGATGAAGCAACAACTATCTTATGGTCCAAAGCATGTACTCGCCCTCGACCCATCACCTGTTTCCCCTTCTCCTCTACCGTCGCTCTACCTCTCTGAGCAGACGTACCAGCTGGAGTTCTATCAGGCTCCCTGCCCCTCAGTGGTGCAGTCACAAATGTCTCTGGGCAATCTCTAGCCATATGCCCTTGTTTCCCACATCGAAAACATATAATAGGAGTCAGCGGACATGGTCTACTTCCATGTTGTTTATTGCATCTTTTGCACTAATCAACAGCCGGTCTCTATCCTCCTATGACAATGCTCTTTGCTGGGGCTACAGTCGGATAAGCAGGAGGTCTAGCATATCTCTGTTGTGCCTCCTCCACCCGAGATCTCTTACCGAAGAATTTCTTCTTGCCTCGATAACCAAAATCTCTAGCCGACCTCTTCTTCTGTATATCTCGGCTACGACTAAACTTCCTAAACTCGAAAGCATTCCTCTCATAATCTTGCTCACATAGTTGCGCCCTGCGCACTGCTTCCTCATAGGTTGCTATGTCTAATGGAACCAACCTGGGCCGCAGAACCGATCTCAACCCGTCGATAAACCTGTGGACCTTTCTGGCCTCACTATACATGGTATCGGGGTCATATCTCCCTAGGGATAGGAATCGAGTCTCATACTCGTTGACTGATAAACTCCCTTAGTTCAGTCCCAAAAACTCTACCTGTAGCTTTCGCTGTGCAGTGTCGGGTACAAACTGCCTCCTAAAGGCCTCCGAAAATATCTCCCAATTAATGTCTGTGTGTCGGGCTCTCAATATAGGTCGGGTGGACTTCCACCAATGCTCTACAGCTCCCTTCAGTAAGAACGCAGCAAATATGACCATCTTCGAGGTCGTACACTCGAAGAATCCATAAAGCTTCTCCATCTCTGCTACCCACTCCTCAGCAGCTACAGGGTCCTTGACCCCACTAAAAGATGGAGGTCTAAACTTCTAGAATTCTCGTAACCGATGTAGATCACATCCGTACCCTAAACCGATGGGGGTGTAGGAGTATCTACTGTCCTCGGTGCATGAGTCGCCTGTGTACGTGTATCAGGGGCAACTGCCTCTCCTGTCACAGCTCCTGTCGCCTATCCTTGCCTACCTGGCATAATCTATGCCATATCTCGACAATCGTCTCAAGACTACGCTCTAATCTTGTAAAGCGCGTCTCAGCACACCGGGTGCCTCAGTAGCACATGGAGTCTCAAGTGTAGGTAATGGTTCGACAGCAGCTCGTCCCTCGGGTCTATCTCCCCGACCTCGAGCCCTACCTCTCGTACCTCTACCACTACGCGTATTTACCATATAGGCAAAGTTCCTGCATTCAAAATCATGAATGTTGTCCGTTTCCTATCTGGTATACACAGTTATATCTAAACACAGCACAGTACTATTGGGATGTACACTTTCCTATTTTCTAACACCTACTCACATCAAACCAACCTCTGCTCTGATACCATTCTGTCAGGACCCGTCTCTCAATCCATGACTTAACCAAAAATCACTACAAATTTTTTGCATTTTTAACTTACCTTTCCTCTCATCAATGGTTGGGCTGTGATTCGATGTCAGAGTCCTCGCTTACCATATTTTCCATTATCATACATACATGTCAATATACTATTACTGACTATAACTACTTTTATTATACATGTAAGATTATATAAAATCTAATACAAATACATTCCCCATAATATATATCGTATACATCACTGTGCTGTTTCTATGTTTAGATATATAACCGTATAAGATCTGTATACCTAGCGGTCGATAGGAACTAGCGGTGGACTCAAGAATACTATCCCTCAATAGCTCTCGCTCTATTGCTGATGCTCTGTAGAGAGATGTAAAGAAAGGGGGTGAGCATACAACGTGCTCAATAAGGAAATCAGGCAAGCAAGTAGATATCTACACTATCTACTCAAAATAATGCTATGCCTTGAAAACATTATATCCTTAACTCACTTTAAAAGCATGTCGTTAAATATAAATATATATACTTGTACAGATTTAATCCCATGTACAAAAATCATGCTTTCTTTCTCAAATGTAGGCATGTAGTGCAAAACAATGCATTTTTATATAAATCATGCCTTTATGTAAATCATGCCATGTATATTTAAATCACAATAAATATGGCATTAAATAATTCACATCACAAAATCAGAGTCCGACCCATCCCTCAGGTCTGTCCGTTAAATCAGTCAATCAATGTGATATATCATGTGAGACTGTGGTGAAATGCAAATAGTATCCTGGACTATGATCATATCCGACATGTGATCCCAAGCAACACAGATCTCGATGTGCGGGGCATCACTGCTGCAACGGGAGGGGGGTTAGTCCATCACAACCGTCAGCTATATCCTCCTCAACTCCACAACAACACACGGTACAGTGTACTCCCATGCCACATGCACGGTACAAAGTACACCCGTGGATCCTACCTCACAGTCGGGGTGCCTGCCATAGGCCTTAGCCCTCAAACCATGAAATATCATACCACATCTCTAATACCCTTATGCGGCTATCCTCTCACATAATGTGACACTCAGTCACATAAGGATGCGAGCATGGGTTTGTAACATGTATTATATATCACATACAGTGCGCGCCTTTGAGTGCGACTCACAGTTGACACTCCGCTCAAACACTGTTTCACATCACAAACTCAACTCTAGTGCGAGTAAGCCTCTAGCAACTGGGTCAATGCATAGTTCATGTATTAAATCAAGTACGAGCAATAGCTCCAGTACCATGCTATGCACAATATCATCAAATCAAGTACGAGTAATAGCTCCAGTACTATGTCATGTATAAATCATGAAGAATCGAGTACGACTAATGCTCCAGTACTCTATCATGCATCTCATGAAAAACTCGAGTACGAGCTAATCGCTCTAGCACTCTGTCATGCATATATCATATAAAACTGAGTACGAGTAAAAAATCCAGTACTCTATCATGCATGTCATGGAAGTCTAGTGCGAATCAAAATCTAGCACTAATGTATGTGGAAAATATAAGAAATCCAGTGCGAGTTATGCTCTAGCACGATTCATTCTCACATAATATGATAGATGGCTCTTTAAAAAGGGATGATTTATAAAATATCAAAATCAGCACTATAAAGTGTGCTTATTTCACATCAACCTTAAAATCTTTAGCCCATCTATTTATTCTCCTGCTAAACAGCAGTTAAACACTCAAAATAGTGGTTTCCATGCTTTTTACAACTTTTCACAAAAGTTGACTTTTTGACTAACTAGGGGTAAAATCGTAATTTGCCACTATCGGGTCGCAATAATTATTATTCACTTTCTCTGACCCTCAGAGTTTTTAAGTGAATGTAAAAGTAGATGAAAATACATGCAGGTATCTCTAACTACTCACAAAAGTCCCTTACCTGCAATCACTCGAGAAATTTCACTTTCTCTGCGCTGCTCGTTTCAGCAGTCCGGTTTGTTTCTCCAATACTCTGTGGAGCTGCATATAACCATTTATCAGGTTAATTACATTTTTCCTACTATATTTCACATTAAATACAGTCTATTTCCCTTAATGGGCTTTAAAAATCCTTAATGGGCCTAACTATGCCTTAAGCCTATTTTCATTTTACTATTCATTTTCGTTGGGCCTATTGGGCTTGTGGGGCCCACCAACTCTTATTGGGCTTGTCTTAGACCGATTACATAATATTGGGCCTAAAATATTTAGGCTTGGCCCATTGGGCCTCTCGGCCACATGCCATGGCCGAGAGCTACCCATGCCATCGGTTATGCCATGGCATGCCATCCATGCCTATTTCTTAGCCAATTCACTTAGGCATTTTCACAAACACTTGGTTGGCAACATTCCTAAACATCATATAGTTCATTTAGGCATTTTATCAAACACCTTGATTGCCAACTAATTACATGTATTAATTAATCAAATTGATTAATTCTAATTACATCATAATCATTAACACATGTACATTAATCCTTTTATGCCTTAAAAATCATATGGACATAAATCAATGTTTTAGCACTCACCCTCGGCCTAACCAACATCATAGTGATTTAATATGTTTCAATGCTTAAAACATATATCAATATACTTAAAATCATTCATACATTAACATATATGAAATTGAAAATTAGAAAATATACCAATTGTTGTGTTCACCCTTTGGCCGAATCTTTGAAGGCTCTCGGTTTGTACTCTATGGCTCCTTGATAGCCAATTCCAACATATGTCACTCTCCTTTCAATTTGGAACAACTTTCATGAAGGATGCAAGTTCCAATTATGCCTAATTCCTAGTAATTTCTAGTGAGAGAAAGCTTGGATAATATGTTTCAATGGTTTCTTCTTCTAGCCGAATTTGGTGTGATGCAGATGACAATGGTGTGGCTGATTTATAAGCCACTTACTTAGGCATTAAGCTTTACTTTCCAGCCATTAAGCTTGACTTTCCAAGCCTTAGCCATGAGTCACCTAATGAGTCACCTTATGAGTCATGGTTAGCTTTAACTATGGTTAGATATTTATCTCATGGGCTTTCCATTTGGGCTTCTCAGTTTGGGCTTTCTAAATGGGATTTTGGGCTGATATTTTTACTATGTCTCGGGCCTTTAATTGTCTAAATATTTGACCAATCAATTGGTCCAACAATTTGGTCTAAGGGACCTAAGAATTTCGATATACGTTTAGTATACCTTAATGGGCTTTAAAATTTTCACCTTAGGCCCATTACGTTTTTAACCATTAAATTTAATCTGGAACCCTTCCGAATAAATTTTCCTTACTTTCGGGGATGATTATCTTGTATTCTGGCCAAGAATATTTTTCCCTAATTTTTTTCTCCACACTTAGGTTAATTTTTAATCATGATTAGTCAACTATGGTAAAAGTCCACTTTCTTAACTATAATTGATTTTTTCCTTAACCATTGACCAAGTTGACTTTTTCCTAAAATTTCGAAAGTGTCATATCTTATGTCTTACACTCTTGTCTTTATGTTTCAACCGTTCTCGATGGATAATTTCACTCGAAACACCTTATCTCGCCAAAAAGGTCTATTTTACCCTTTTTAGCTTTTGCTCTAGTTTTCTATGTTCGGGACTAAATCAAGCTGACTTTCCTTCATGAGCTTTCTATGCTCTCTTATTTTAAGTTCTTATTTTCAGTCAAAATGATTTATATTTACTTGGTTTAGCCTGTGACACTTATAGTTCACATTAGGCTCTTTATGTAGCTTTTGCGTGTTAAATCATTTCGCTAACACTTTATGTCTAGTAAATACTCTTCTTATGATTCAACTATAATAGCAGAGTGTTCATACATATAGGAATCATAAGGAATAAGCTATATAAAATCCGGGTCTGACAATAATATTTTTTCTCATAAAACTCATCTCTAAACCATTTTGTACTCAACACAAAACATGTCAAAACCGAGCTCAAATCTGCAAAACCACACACTCATTTATCAAATCTCAGTACGCCTTAATGTAGAGCCTAAATCTCTTTCCACGTTTTAACTAAAAATAGTTTGCAAAACAATTTTACTCTTTGTTTACAACTCATAAAATTAGGCCTCAACCGGCTATAACACCGTGTGAAATAACTCATTCACAACTCATAAAAATATGCTTGTTTTCTCAAATCACATTTCATGCTACAAATGTCATCTCAAAATTGCATATATAATGAGTTTAAGTTTTCCCTTACCTCGATGCACCTCGTATAGTGCAATCGTTCTCCCATATCACAGACTAGCCTCGCATTCCTCTCAGGAACTCCCGGCCTGTCCAAACGATGTTAAAACATCAATAATTCATCTTAATCACAAAATCGAGCACATGTTTGCTCATATTCTCGTTAAATACTACAGACCTCATTTTTCTCATATTCCTATCATAATCCACATTCTCATCCACTATATTTCAAATCCTACATTTTTCATGCATAATATCCATGTCAAAATCACCTCGTTGCCTCAATTCCCATTTATAGCCCAAAATCCCAAAATTACCAAAATATCATCATCACTCTAACAAAACTACAATTTCATCAACTCTAATCATTTCCTAGCTATTTCATCACAACACCCATAGTCGCAATCACCAAAATTACCCCAATATCAAAGGTTAAAGCTTAAAAATTTACCCAAAACTTATAGAGAGCTCTATTCACACATTGATTCAATTCGTCCTTCGATTTCGAAGTATGTTGTTCTCCTTTGGATGAGGAATAACTTTCCTTCTTGCCTCTGCCTGAGGTTTGGACATAAATGAGGGGTTTTAGAGGAGAGAGAAAGCTAGGATTACGAAAATGGCGATTAGGGAGAGAGAGAGATCGATTTCCAAAAAATAAAGGGGTCTTTAAATAGGCCGAAGGTAGGAGATCAATCTGGTTCTTGACAAGATCGACCTCTCTTTGAATTTAGGAACGTTTTTTAGGAAATTTTATGCCAAGGAGATCGATCTGTCGTGGGGTGAGATCGATCTCATAATTAGTTCATGAGATAGATCTGCTCCTTGAGGAGATCGATCTTCTGTTTACAGAATACTTCATGAGATTGATCTGCTCCTTGAGAAGATCGATTTTCTCTTTATAGAAACATTTTGAGATCGATTGCTTCTTCAGGAGATCGATCTCTTCATTGCAGAATTATAAGGAGATCGATCCTCTTCCATTCGAGATCGATCCGCTTGCTTAATTTCCTCATTCCTTGTCAATTTAGCCTACTAGATCGATCCCCTATTCTCCAAGATCAATTTAGCCTCATAGTTTAACACTATGGTTGCACACTTGGCTTAAAATCTCCATATGTAATTTACTCTATTGATTATTTCTCATTCAAAACTCATTCATCACTTAGAAATTTCACTCCTTACCACCTCAATTATGAGTACATTACATTTAGCTCAATCAATTACACTTCATGTTCACATTACATAATTAGATGTGTACAGAATTCTCAAGTCTCACATTCTTCCCACCTTTAAAGGATTTGGTCCTCCAAATTTAGCTTGACTCGTCAAACAAATGGGGTTACTTGTCCTTCATGAGGCTTTCCAATTCCCAAGTTGCCTCTTCCATTGAGTGGTGTTGCCATAAAAGTTTCACTAATGGGATGCTTTTAGTCTGAAGTACCTTTCCTTTCCTATCAAGAATCCGAACGAGTTCTTCAGTGTAGCTCATATCCTCTTGTATGTCCATCTCTTCATACTCTATGACATGAGAAGGGTCCGGATGGTACTTTCTCAACATAGATACATGGAAGATGTTGTGTATTTCGAACATCTGTGGGGATTATGCCAATCTGTAGGCTACCTCTACCACTCTCTCAAGAATCTTGAATGGTCTAATGTATCGAGGACTCAATTTCCCTTTCTTTCCAAATCTCATGATACCCTTATTTGGTGATGTTTTAGAAATACTACATCACCAACACCAAACTCGAGTAGCCATCTACGTACATCCGCATAGCTCTTCTATCTACTCTGTGCAGCCCGTAATCTCTCACATATAAGTTTCACACTTTGTACAGCCTGTTCAACAAGTTCGGGAGCATTTATCTTTCTGTCACCCACTTCTTCCCACGCTGTGGGGGATCTACACCTCCTACCATATAGAGCCTCAAAAGTTGCCATTCCAATACTCACATGATAGCTATTATTGTACGCAAACTCTGCTAAGGGCAGGTAATCATCCCATGATCCCTTAAAATCCATCGTACACACCCTTAACATATCCTCCAAGGACTGAATAGTCCTCTCTGATTGACCATCTGTCTGAGGATGATAGGCGGTACTAAACTCAATCGAGATCCCATGGACTCCTAAAATGGGGTCTGAAATCTGGAGGTAAATCAAGAATCTCTGTCAGAAGTAATACTCATTGGAGCCCCATGTAATCTAGCTATCTCGTTGACATATAACTCAGCTAAGGCATCCACAGTATCTGTGCTCTTAATGGTAAGGAAGTGGGCACTATTTGTCAGTCTATCCACTATGACCCATATAGCATCACGACCCCTTCGGGTCTTCGACAAACCCATAATAAAGTTCATGGTGACTTGCTCCCATTTCCATGTAGGCACTGGTAAAGGCTGTAATAATCCTTCGGGCTTTCGATGCTCAGCTTTTACTTTCTGGCACACTAAACATCTGGCCATAAAATCTTCCGCGTCTCGCTTCATACCACTCCACCAATACATCTTTCTCAAATCTCGGTACATCTTAGTACTTCTTGGGTGCATGGTGTATTACGAGCAGCGGGATTCTCTTAGTATCTGTCTCTTTAGGGTATCATCGTTCGGTACACAAATTTGTCCTTTGAATCTCAACAATCCATCCTCACTAACTATGAGATCTGACTGCGAAGTTTGCTCAGCTTGGCTAACCATATCAATCAATCTCTGATCATCATGCTGCCCAGTTTGAATTCGATCCATGATCCTGGGCTCTACTCGCAGGCTAGCCAAAAATCCATTCTCTACCTCTTTAACTCTGATCCAGAGTTCGACGAACTGCTCTAATAAATCCTATTCCCTAACCATCATACCAGATATCATACTTAATTCTGCTCAAGGCATCAGCAACGACGTTCGCCTTCC
Organism: Firmiana major; assembly: GCA_033439115.1. Taxonomy (NCBI): domain Eukaryota; kingdom Viridiplantae; phylum Streptophyta; class Magnoliopsida; order Malvales; family Malvaceae; genus Firmiana; species Firmiana major. Next base: position 77,429,956 of record CM065898.1, on the reverse strand, counting down.
CCAGATGGTACAGAATCTCGTAGTCATAATCCTTAAGGAGTTCCGTCTAGCTCCTTTGTCTCATATTTAACTCTTTCTGATCAAACAAATATCTTAAGCTCTTGTGGTTAGTGAAGATCTGGAATCTTTCCCATATAAGTAATGCCGCCAGATCTTCAAGGCAAACACCACAACGGCTAACTCCAAATCATGCATGGGGTAATTCTGCTCATGATCCTACAACTGTCGTGATCTATAGGCGACCACTCTTCCATGCTACATGAGCACACACCCCAATCCTTGATGGGAAGCATCACTATACACTGAAAATCCTCTTGATCCCTCAGGGATAGTCAACACTGGTGCCGCTGTTAATCTCCTCTTTAATTCCTGAAAATTGAGTTCATATTGATCAGTCCATATGAACAGAGTCTCCTTTCACGTAAGCTTAGTCAAAGGAGAGGCAATCTTGGAAAATCCCTCAATAAATGTTCTATAATACCCTGCCAAACTAAGGAAACTTCATACCTTTGTAACTATCCTCGGTCTTTCCCAATTAAGCATAACCTCTACTTTAATTGGATTAACTGACACTCCTTCCGCTGAAACTATATGAACAAGGAAAGTTATTTGATCCAACCAAAACTCATATTTACTAAGCCTTCCATATAATTGCTTATCTCAGAGTATCTGAAGTACTAACCATAATAGTTATCCGTGCTCCTCATAAGACCGAGAGTACACCAAGATATCATCAATAAAGACTACTACAAACTTATCTAGATAGTCTCTGAACATTTCATTCATTAACCTCATAAAGGCTGCAGGGGCGTTCGTCAATCCAAAGGGCATCACTAGAAATTCATAATGACCATACCTTGTCCTGAAGGCCGTCTTCGAAATATCTTCCTCCTTAATCCTCAATTAATGATAGCCCGATCTTAAATCAATTTTAGAGAAGACTGAGACCCCTATCAGCTGATCAAGCAAATCATCAATCCTGGGTAATGGGTATTTATTCTTCACCGTGGCTTTATTCAATAGTAGGTAGTCTATGCATAATCTGAGACTACCATCCTTCTTCCTCACGAATAACACCGGTGCTCCCTACGGTGAGACACTGGGTCTAATGAATCATTGATTCAATAACTCCTTGATTCAATAACTCCTGTAGTTGTTTCTTCAATTCCTCTAGTTCCACTAATGCCATCCTATATGGAGGTCTAGAGATAGGCTGAGTATTTGGTACCAAATCAAAGGTAAACTCTAGTTCTCTCTTTGGTGGTAAACTGGGCAACTCATCTGGGAAGACATCCAAAAATTCACAAACCACAGGTATATCCTCAATCCTCAGATGTTCTTGATTATCATCTAAGATGAATGTTTCATAACCTTCACATGAATGATCAAATTTAATACACTCAAAAGTAACATCATAAACTTCAAATTGCTTACAAAAATTTCACACTTTTATTTCCTCAATATTTTAAGCGTGCACTGTAAGGTTCAGGTAGGGAGAAAGTCATAATCTTAGTGTAGCAGTGTAAGCTCACTCGATTGGTTGACAACCAATCTATTTCCAAAATTACATCAAACCCATGTATATTTAACATCATTAGATCTGCTAACATTACTCTATCTCCCACCTTTATTTCACATCCTCTGCAGATCATATCAGTTCTCTGGGACTCACACATAGGGGTACTTACATGTAGTACATACTCTAGAAGTTCAAACTTCAAATTTAATATACATGCAAAATGCTCAGAAATAAACGAATGCGTGGACCCTGGATCAATCAACACCTGAGCCTTATGATTATAGACAGAGAGTGTACCTCTTCTAGTTTCTGTTGAAGTGTTTATTGTTTCCTTGTCCAGAGCAAACACACGTCCCTGTGTGACGGGCTTCTTTCCTTTCTCTGCAGAATTGGCCCGTCTCGGGGGAATCACTCTCTGAGGCTACTGTCTATTAGGTTTCAGAGCATGTGATATCTGAGGTTTAGAACAGTCTTTTACTCTGTGACCCATGTCTCCACATCTAAAACATCCATGGATCATCCCAGTATAACTTCCCTCATGCGATCAGCCACAATCTCTAAAAACCATTATCTCGGCCTGACATCTCGAGGGGTCTCCCTGATGATAGGATAAGCTTTGGGTCTCTCCAATCTGCCTTTCTGTACCTCAATCCTTCCTCTTTTGAAGGAACCTCTCTGAACATCTGCTTGAGAAATCGTTGGCCTCTTGCCCTTATCCCTAGTCACTATCCTGAACTCATTCTGGGATTGTACAAGTTCGATTCCCCTCTCAATCTCTTATGCTCGTCTTAGAGCATCTTCAAACTCAGTAATACACAGCCTTATCAATCGATCTCTGATGATGGGTTTTAATCCATACACAAATCTCTCGATGTGAAGCTCTTCATCTTTAAAGGTCTCTGGATCATATCTTAATAGAGCAGTAAATCGGCTCTCGTAATCATCCACAGATATATCGCCCTGTACCAGATTCAAAAACTCTGCTTGCTTCCTTCTCTGGGCAGGTCGTGGCACATATTGGGCTCTAAAGGCCATCTGAAACTCGACCCAGCTAATCACATCCTGGCTGGACATCAGATTACCCTGGGTAGTACCCCACCAATCTCACGCTCTCCCTTTCAACATATAAGCACCCATACTGACCCTCTCAACATCAGTGCATCCAAAATAGTCAAATATGACTCTTAACTCAGTCAGCCACTCCTCAACCTCTGCGGGATCCTTTTTCCCCTTGAATGCGAGTGGATTCATTTTTAAAAAGTCCTACAGTCGGACCATACTTTTGTCATCAGGCTGAGTGACGGGAGGCACCGGGTCCATCTGTACTGGGGGCACAGGAGGTCCTTGTGGTGGTGTAGGAGTAGTACCCGAGGCATTAACTCCTAAATGTCATGCGAATAGTGCTGCCATTTGCTCAAAACAGTGTCGCACATCTTGCTCAATCCGGTTAAATCGAGAGTTAGGACTCTCTGATTGGGGCAAGTGGTAGAGGTGGCTTTGCCTGCCTCCTCGAATGACCTCGTCGTCCACTTATTTTCAATCTCAATACGTTTCCTGCGTGTACACATCAAACTTGATTGAAATCTCAATCCTCAATTTCAGTTCATGACCAGACTTATACAGATACTTGGGATGTATTCTATTCCACTTGACCGACACTGACAGTACTAAACACCCTAAGCTCTGATACCAAGAAAAACTCTGTGACGCCCCAAAAATATGAAAAATAGGGCAAATTTAAAACTTATTTAGCTCAATACTCAGTTCTAGGTGCATTCCTGTACAGTGTCATGCATCATCATTCATAATATTGTAAAACGTTTACCTCAGGATCTCACCTCAGGATCTCATCATCAAATATTTATAAACCATATCATATACATTCCTCAATTCAGAATTAATTAATCCTAATACATCCCATACATCATGATTCATCAAGTGTTTGTAAAGACAACACTAGTCTGGATACATGAAATGATAAAATATACCTCAACATAATATATGGCCTGGAGCTCAAGTCCTCCACTAGCCACTACTCCGTACGTCACAGGAAAATTCTCTTCACTTGAAAAAATTTGGGGTAAGGGTAAATTGCTCAGTAAGGGGGTTAGGGACTCAAAAATAAAATAATGATTTGTACATCACAATCATTTTGTCTTGTGGGTGAGAACCTAATAAACTCAGTAGAAAAATGTGTAGCATGAATCATTAAAACATCATCTCAACATATTTCTCAAAACTCATGCAAAAACATGATAATAAATGGCTCAGTACAAAACCATAGTTACAAGCATATAGAAAATAGGATGTGATAATGGCTTTTCTCATAAAATGTGATAAAAATCACCGAAGTAGTAAAGCACGTGGCGCAACCACCAAAACATAATCTCATGTGTAAAACGAGTCTAGGCAAATAAAACTCAGATAAAACATCTGTCATGGCACATCAAAATAATCTCCTCTGGGTGCGCATCCCAGACATCCTCAAAAGAGGAAACGTCAACAATATGGTCGTGTACATGGTATATTGGACTTACGCATTACCAGAACAAGACCCGACCTTACATGCTACTAGAGCAAAGCCTCTCCTCATGCATACTATTGGTCTTACATGCTATTAAAGCAAGGCCCAGACTTACATGCTAAAAAAGCAAGGCCTCCTATCGCTACCAAAGCAGGGAAATATCAGACTTATATGCTACCAGAGCAAGGCCACCCAGCGCTACCAGAGCGGGGGTCATCTCACGTTACTAGAACAGAGGCATCTCTCGTTACCAAAACGAAGGTATATCGGACTTACATGCTACGAGAGCAAGGCCTAGACTTACATGCTACCAAAGCAAGGCCCGATGTGTATTCAACATGACACGTCTAAGTCTCAATCAATAGCCATTATCATATAAAACCGTTTTGCCTTCACATAGCGCTCATAATGGTTTTTCTCATAAAACTCATCTCAAAACCATTTTGTACTCAGCACAAAACATGTCAAAACCAATCTCAAATCGGCAAAACCACGCACACATTTCTCAAATCTCAGTACGCCTTAACGTAGAGACCAAATCTCTTTTCACATTTTAACTTGAAACATTTGCAAAACAATTTTACACTTTGTTTACAACTCATAAAATTGGGCCCCAACCGGCTATAAAACCGTATGCAATAACTCATTCATAACTCATAAAAACATTCTTGTTTTCTCAAACCACATTTCATGCTATAAATGTCATCTCAAAATCGTATACACAATGAGTTTAAGTTTTCCCTTACCTCGTTGTACCTCGTATAGTGCAATTATTCTCCCGTATCACGGACTAGCCTTGTATTCCTCTCTGGAACTCCCGGGCTATCCAAACGATGTTAAAACATCAATAATTCATCTCAATCACAACATCGAGCACATGTTTGCTCATATTCTCGTTAAATACTACAAACCTCATTTTTTTCATATTCCTATCATAATCCACATTCCCATCCACTATATTTCAAATCCTATATTTTTCATGCATAATATCCATGCAAAAATCACCTCATTGCCTCAATTCCCATTTATAGCCCAAAATCCTAAAATTACCACAAATTGTATAATATCATCATCACTCCAACAAAACTACAATTCATCAACTCTAATCATTTCCTAGCTATTTCATCACAACACCCATAGTCACAATTACCAAAATTACCCCAATATTAAAGATTAAAACTTAGAAATTTACTCAAAACTTATAGAGAGCTCTATTCACACCTCGATTCAATTCGTCTTTTGATTTCCAAGTATGTTGTTCTCCTTTAGATGAGGAACAACTTTCCTTCTTGCCTCTGCCTGAAGTTTGGACAGAAATTAGGGTTTCGAAGGAGAGAGAAAGCTAGGGTTAGGAAAATGGGGATTTAGGGGAGAGAGAGATCGATTTTGAAAAAAATAAAGGGGTCTTTAAATAGGCTGAAGGTAGGAGATCGATTTGGTACTTGATGAGAACAATCTCTCTTTGAATTTGGGAATGTTTTGGGGAAATTTTGTGCCTAGGAGATCGATCTGTCGTGGGGTGAGATCGATCTTGTCACGCCCCGAATATGCGAAAAATAGGGCTAATTTAAAACTTTTTACTCGTTAATTCACAAATAAAGAGTGCATTCCTGTGCAGTGTCATACATCATCATAATTATCATGCCTCAGGATCTCTTCATGATATAATAAATATTGTATTATACCCATTACTCGATTACAAGTCAATTAATCCTAATACATCCCATATAATGTCATACATCAAGTGTCTGCAAATACATTAATAGTCTGGGTACATGAAAAGATAATATACCTCAAAGTACAAATTATATAGCCTGGAGCTTGAATCCTCCACTAGCCACCACTCCGTACGCCGCAGGGAAGTCCTTATTCACTTGAAGAACTCTGGGGGGAAAGAAAAACAGGGTGAGCTTCTAAATCGCTCAGTAAGGGGGGTAGGGGACTCATTTCATAAACCAAAATGCACATCACAAAGCATTTATTTGTATGTGAAACTCATTTGAAAACCATAGCATGAAAATACTCAAAACGACACTCTCATGTGTCAAATCATGTAAAAACATGAAGTAAAAAGGCTCACTCTAGAGCAAAACAAAGCATGTGAAAATACACATTAAACGCTTTCTCAAATAACGTGGCATAGCCACCGATTTAAAATCACATGTGGCATAGCCACAATACACACGTGGCAAAGCCACTGAATTATTTTCTCACGTGGCATAGCCACTGAATAGGGTTTCTCAACGTGGCACTGCCACCAATGGGGTTTCTCAACGTGGCACAGCCACCAATGGGGTATACGTGGCACAGCCACCAATGGGTTTCTCAACGTGGCACTGCCACCAATGGGGTTTCTCAACGTGGCACAGCCACCAATGGGGTATACGTGGCACAGCCACCAATGGGTTTCTCAACGTGGCACTGCCACCAATGGGGTTTCTCAACGTGGCACAGCCACCAATGGGGTATACGTGGCACAGCCACTAATGGGTTTCTCAACGTGGCACAGCCACCAATGGGGTATACGTGGCACAGCCACCAATGGGTTTCTCAACGTGGCACAGCCACCAATGGGGTATACGTGGCACAGCCACCAATGGGGTATACGTGGCACAGCCACCAATGGGTTTCTCAACGTGGCACAGCCACCAATGGGGTATACGTGGCACAGCCACCAATGGGTTTCTCAACGTGGCACAGCCACCAATGGGGTATACGTGGCACAGCCACCGATTGGGTATACGTGGCACAGCCACCAATGGGTTTCTCAACGTGGCACAGCCACCAATGGGGTATACGTGGCACAGCCACCAATGGGTTTCTCAACGTTACCAGAACGGAGAAGAATTCGGGCTTACATGCTACCAGAGCAATGCCCGGTGTGTACTCACAACTACACACCCCAGTCTTATCACATAAGACAGGTTTGCCTTCACGTAGAACTCGTAATGGTTTTCTCTCATAAAACTCATTTGAAATCGTTTTGTACTCAACACAAAACGTAGTAAAACCGAGTTCCAACCGGCAAAGCACACGCACACATTTCTCAAATCTCAATATTGCCTTAACGTAGAGCCCAGTTATAAACTCATAAAACATTGGGCTCCAACCGGCTATAAAATCGTGTGCAGTTCAAATCTCAACACAAAATACTCAACATGCTTGTTTATAAATCGTAAATCATGCTAAAACAGTTTGCAATTCACATACACAAATGGTTTAGATTTCCCTTACCTCTTTGCACCTCGTATAGTGCAATCGTTTCCCCCGTATCACGGACTAGTCTCGCATTCCACTCTGGAACTCCCGAGCTGTCCAAGCGATGTTAAAACATCAATACTCCACATCACATAAGCCTCAATTCTTAAAATCGAGCATAATTGCTCATAACACCTCAATTCTCTTGATTTCTCGTAACTCAACCCTAAACTACAACTCTATTCACAATATCCCAATGTTCGATATCTCTAATACCAATTATCTACGCTAATTCTCCTCATTGTCTAATTTTCCATTTATAGCTCACAATTTCCCAAATTCACCAAAATTCTCAATATGCATATTACTCCTACCACATTGAAATTTAATCAATCCCTAGTCATCTTTCAGCCATTTCAGCACAAATTCAACCACCAATAACATCAAAATCAACTCAAATATCAAGATCGAGGTTTAGAAATTACCCAAAGCTTGTGAGACGCACAACTCACGCCTCGATCCGATTCGTCCTTCGATTTCCAAGTATGTTGTTCTCCCTTTGATGAGGAACAACTTTCCTTCTTACCACAATAGCTGATTCGGCCGGAAATGGGGGATTTGGAGGAGTGAGAAACTAGGTTTTTGGAAAAATGGAGGTTTGGAAGAGAGAGAAAGTGAGATTTCAGGAGAAAACACGAGTTCTTTATATAGACTGGAGGTAGGAGATCGATCTGTCTCCTGGGGAGATCGATCTGCGTTTGAATTTTTGGGGACGATCTGGGCAATTTTATGCCTAGGAGATCGATCTGTCGAGGGGTGAGATCGATCTCTTTATGGCTTTATGAGATCGATCTGTGCCTTGAGGAGATCGATCTTCTCCCAAACAGAAGCATTTGGAGATCGATCTCTTCCTCATGAGATCGATCCCTTCTCAAACAGATTCATAAGGAGATCGATCTCTTCCATTGGAGATCGATCTGCTCCTCAAATTTCCCTTCCTCGTCATGTTTAATTCACCAGATCGATCTCTCCTTCTCCCAGATCGATCTGTCCTCATGGATCAAGCTTATTTTACATACTTAACACATAAATCTCCAATTATAATTCCCACAATTCACTTAGCTCAATAAATTACACTTCAATTTATTATTACATCATTAAATATGTCTGAAATTCTCAGATCTCACATCCTCCCCACCTTAAAAGAATTTGGTCCTCCAAATTCAACTCAACTAATCAAAATAGATGGGGGTATTTCTCCTTCATGAGACTCTCCAGTTCCCACGTTTCTTCTTCCCTTGAGTGATGCTTCCACAAGACTTTCACTAATGGGATGCTCTTGGTTCTCAGTACCTTCTCTTTTCTATCAAGAATCCGGACGGGTTCCTCAGTATAGCTCATGTCCTCCTGTATGTCCATCTCATCATACTCTATAACATGAGAAGGGTCCGGGTGGTACTTCCTCAACATAGACACATGAAAAACATTGTGTATTCCGGACATCTGTGGGGGTAATGCCAATCTGTAGGCTACCTCTCCCACTCTCTCAAGAATCTCAAATGGTCCTATGTATCGAGGACTCAATTTTCCTTTCTTCCCAAATCGCATGATACCCTTGCTCGGTGATACTCTCAGAAATACTGCATCACCAACATCAAACTCGAGTGGCCGTCTACGCACATCCGCGTAGCTTTTCTGTCTACTCTGTGCAGCCCGTAACCTCTCACATATGAGTTTCACACTCTGTACGGCTTGCTCAACAAGCTCGGGAGCATTTATCTTTCTGTCACCGACTTCTTCCCAAGCTACAGGGGATCTACACCTCTTACCATATAGAGCCTCAAAAGGTGCCATTCCAATACTCGCATGATAGCTGTTATTGTACGCAAACTCTGCTAGGGGCAGGTGATCATCCCATGATCCCTTAAAATCCATCGTACACGCCCTCAACATATCCTCCAGGGTCTGAATAGTCCTCTCTGACTGACCATCTGTCTGAGGATGATAGGCGGTACTAAAACTCAATCGAGATCCCATGGACTCCTGAAACTGGGTCCAGAATCTGGAAGTAAATCAGGAATCTCTATCAGAAGTAATACTCACTGGAGCCCCATGTAATCTAGCTATCTCGCTGACATATAGCTCAGCTAAGGCATCCACAGTATCTGTGCTCTTGATGGCAAGGAAGTGGGCACTCTTGGTCAATCTATCCACAATGACCCATATCGCGTCACGACCTCTCCGGGTCCTCGGTAAACCCATAATAAAGTCCATAGTGACATGCTCCCATTTCCATGTAGGTACAGGTAAGGGCTGTAGTAGTCCTCCGGGCTTCCGATGCTCAGCTTTCACTTGCTGGCATACTAAACACCTGGCCACATACTCTGCCACATCTCGCTTCATACCACTCCACCAATACACCTTTCTCAAGTCTCGGTACATCTTAGTACTTCCTGGGTGCATGGTGTATCGCGAGCAGTGGGATTCTCTCAGTATCTGTCTCTTCAGGGTATCATCGTCCGGTACACAAATCCGTCCTCTGAACCTCAATAATCCATCCTCACTGATGGTGAGATCCGACTGCGAATTCTGCTCAGCTTGGCTAACCATGTCTATCAATCTCTGATCACTGCGCTGCCTAGTCCTAATCTGATCCATGATCCTGGGCTCTATCCGCAGGCTAGCCAAAAATCCAGTCTCTACCTCTTTAACTCTGATTCGAAGTTCGGCGAACTGCTCTAACAAATCCCATTCCCTGATCATCATAGCAGATATCATACTCTTCCTGCTCAGGGCATCAGCAACCACATTCGCCTTACCCGGATGATAAAGAATCTCGCAGTCATAATCCTTAAGGAGTTCCATCCATCTCCTTTGTCTCATGTTTAACTCTTTCTGATCAAAGAGATATCTCAAACTCTTGTGATCAGTGAAGATCTGGAATCTTTCCCCATATAAGTAGTGTCGCCAGATCTTCAAAGCAAATACCACAGCGGCTAACTCCAAATCATGCGTGGGGTAATTCCGCTCATGGTCCTTCAGCTGTCGCGATCCATATGCGACCACTCTTCCGTGCTGCATAAGCACACACCCCAATCCTTGATGAGATGCATCACTATACACCGAAAATCCTCCTGATCCCTCGGGAATAGTTAACACAGGTGCCGCTGTCAATCTCCTCTTTAACTCTTGAAAACTGAGCTCACATTGATCATTCCATATGAACGGAGTCTCCTTACGCGTGAGTTTAGTTAAAGGAGCGGCAATCCTGGAAAATCCTTCCACAAATCTCCTGTAATACCCTGCCAAACCAAGGAAGCTTCGTATCTCAGTCACTGTCCTCGGTCTCTCCCAATTAAGCACAGCTACTATTTTACTCGGATCCACTGATACTCCTTCCTCTGAGACTACATGCCCAAGGAAAGCTATCCGGTTCAGCCAAAACTCACACTTACTAAGCTTTCCGTATAATTGCTTATCTCGGAGTATCTGAAGTACTAACCACAAATGCTGTGCATGCTCCTCATACGACCGAGAGTACACCAGGATATCATCGATAAAGACTATCACAAACTTATCCAGATAGTCTCTGAACACCTCGTTCATCAATCTCATAAATGCTGCAGGGGCGTTCGTCAATCCAAAGGACATCACCAGAAATTCGTAATGGCCATACCTTGTCCTAAAGGCCGTCTTTGAAATATCTTCCTCCTTGATCCTCAATTGGTGATAGCCCAATCTCAAATCAATCTTAGAAAAGACTGATGCCCCTCTTAGCTGATCAAGTAGATCGTCAATCCTGGGCAGTGGGTATTTATTCTTCACCGTGGCTTTATTCAACAGCCGGTAGTCTACACATAATCTGAGACTACCATCCTTCTTCTTAACAAATAGTACTGGTGCTCCCCACGGCGAAACACTGGGTCTAATAAACCCTTGATCCAATAACTCCTGTAGTTGTTTCTTCAATTCCTCAAGTTCCACTAATGCCATCCTGTAGGGAGGTTTAGAGATCGGCTGAGTATCGGTACCAAATCAATGGTAAACTCCAGCTCTCTCTCTGGTGGTAAACCTGGCAATTCATCTGGGAAAACATCCAGAAATTCGCAAACCACAGGTATATCCTCAATCCTCGGATGTTCCCGCTCATCGTTTGAGATGAGTGTCTCATAACCTTCACATGAATAATCATATTTAATATTCTCCAAAATAATATTAAAATTCTCAAATTACTTACTAGAATTCCACATAATTATTCCCTTAATATCTCAATCGTACACTGTAAGGTTTAGGTAGGGAGAAAGTTACAATCTTAGTGTAGCAGTCTAAACTCACTCGATTGGTTGCCAACCAATCCATCCCCAGAATTACATCAAACCCATGTATATTCAACATGATTAGATCTGCTAACATCACTCTATCTCCCACCTTTATTTCACATCCTCTACAGATTAACTCAGTTCTCTGAGATTCATGCATAGGGGTATTTACATGTAGTATATATTCTAGAGGTTCAAACTTCAAGTTTAATCTACATGCAAAATGCTCAGAAATAAACGAATGCGTGGATCCTGAATCAATCAACACATGAGCCTCATAATTACAGACAGAGAGTGTACCTCTTATAGTTTCTGCCGAAGCGTCTGCGGTCTCCTTATCCAGGGCAAACACTCGTCCCTGTGCCACAGGTTTCTTCCCTTTCTCTGCCGCAGTGGCCCGTCTCCGGGAATCCACTCTCTGAGGCTGTTGTCTAGTGGGCTCCGGAGCATGTGGTATCTGAGGTTGGGGACAGTCCTTCACTCTGTGACCCATGTCACCACATCTGAAACATCCATGGATCGACCCAGTACAACTTCCCTCATGCGATCGGCCACAGTCTCTACAAATCCTCATCTCCGGCCTGACATATCGAGGGGCCTCCTTGATAATAGGATAGGCTCTGGGTCTCTCCAATCTGTCCCTCTGCACCTCAATCCTTCCTCTTCTGAAGGAACCTCTCCGAGCCTCTGACTGGAAAAGTGCTGGCCTCTTGCCCTTATCTCTATTCACCGCTCTGAGCTCATTCTGGGATTGTACCATCTCAATCCCTCTTTCAACCTCTTGTGCTCGTCTCAGAGCATCTCCAAACTCGGTAATACATAGCCCCATCAGTCTATCTCTAATAACGGGCTTCAACCCATACACAAACTTCTCTGTGCGGAGCTCTTCACTCTTGAAGGTCTCTGGGTCATATCTCAATAGTGCGATGAACTGGCTCTCATAGTCATCCACCGACATGTCACCCTGTACCAAACTCAAAAACTCGGCCTGTTTCCTTCTCTGAACGGCTCGTGGTACATATTGGGTTCTAAAAGCTGTCTGGAACTCTTCCCAACCAATCACATCCTGGTGGGACATCAAGATACCCTGGGTAGTACTCCACCAATCTCGAGCTCTCCCCTTCAGCATATAGGCACTCATACTGACTCTCTCAGCATCGGTGCACCCCAGTAAATCAAATATAACTCTCAACTCCGTCAGCCACTCCTCAGCCTCTGTAGGATCCTTCTTTCCCTTAAATGCGGGTGGATTCATCTTCAGAAATTCCTTTAGTCGGACCTTACTTCTGTCCTCAGGCTGAGTGACGGGAGGCACTGGGGGTATGGGAGGTCCTGGTGGTGGTGTAGGGGTAGTATCCGAGGCATTAACTCCAAAGTGTTGCGCGAATAGCGCCGCCATCTGCTCAAAACCTTGCCTCACATCGGTCTCAATCCGATTAAATCGAGAGTTAGGACTCTCTGGTTGTGGGACAGGTGGTGGAGGGGACTCTGCCTGCCTCCTCGAACGACCTCGTCGTTTACTCATTCTCAATCTCAACTCGTCTCCTGCGCGTACATATCACAATCGATTGAAATCTCAATCCTCAATTTCAGTTCATGACCAGACTATTACAGACACTTGGGATGTATTCTATTTCACTTAACCGACACTGACAGTACTAGACACCCTAAGCTCTGATACCAAGAAAACTCTGTCACGCCCCGAATATGCGGAAAATAGGGCTAATTTAAAACTTTTTACTCGTTAATTCACAAATAAAGAGTGCATTCCTGTGCAGTGTCATACATCATCATAATTATCATGCCTCAGGATCTCTTCATGATATAATAAATATTGTATTATACCCATTACTCGATTACAAGTCAATTAATCCTAATACATCCCATATAATGTCATACATCAAGTGTCTGCAAATACATTAATAGTCTGGGTACATGAAAAGATAATATACCTCAAAGTACAAATTATATAGCCTGGAGCTTGAATCCTCCACTAGCCACCACTCCGTACGCCGCAGAGAAGTCCTTATTCACTTGAAGAACTCTGGGGGGAAAGAAAAACAGGGTGAGCTTCTAAATCGCTCAGTAAGGGGGGTAGGGGACTCATTTCATAAACCAAAATGCACATCATAAAGCATTTATTTGTATGTGAAACTCATTTGAAAACCATAGCATGAAAATACTCAAAACGACACTCTCATGTGTCAAATCATGTAAAAACATGAAGTAAAAAGGCTCACTCTAGAGCAAAACAAAGCATGTGAAAATACGCGTTAAACGCTTTCTCAAATAACGTGGCATAGCCACCGATTTAAAATCACACGTGGCATAGCCACAATACACACGTGGCAAAGCCACTGAATTATTTTCTCACGTGGCATAGCCACTGAATAGGGTTTCTCAACGTGGCACTGCCACCAATGGGGTTTCTCAACGTGGCACAGCCACCAATGGGGTATACGTGGCACAGCCACCAATGGGTTTCTCAACGTGGCACTGCCACCAATGGGGTTTCTCAACGTGGCACAGCCACCAATGGGGTATACGTGGCACAGCCACCAATGGGTTTCTCAACGTGGCACAGCTACCAATGGGTATACGTGGCACAGCCACCAATGGGTTTCTCAACGTGGCACAGCCACCAATGGGGTATACGTGGCACAGCCACCAATGGGGTATACGTGGCACAGCCACCAATGGGTTTCTCAACGTGGCACAGCCACCAATGGGGTATACGTGGCACAGCCACCAATGGGTTTCTCAACGTGGCACAGCCACCAATGGGGTATACGTGGCACAGCCACCAATGGGTTTCTCAACGTGGCACAGCCACCAATGGGGTATACGTGGCACAGCCACCGATTGGGTATACGTGGCACAGCCACCAATGGGTTTCTCAACGTGGCACAGCCACCAATGGGGTATACGTGGCACAGCCACCAATGGGTTTCTCAATGTTACCAGAACGGAGAAGAATTTGGGCTTACATGCTACCAGAGCAATGCCCGGTGTGTACTCACAACTACACACCCCAGTCTTATCACATAAGACAGGTTTGCCTTCACGTAGAACTCGTAATGGTTTTCTCTCATAAAACTCATTTGAAATCGTTTTGTACTCAACACAAAACGTAGTAAAACCGAGTTCCAACCGGCAAAGCACACGCACACATTTCTCAAATCTCAATATTGCCTTAACGTAGAGCCCAGTTATAAACTCATAAAACATTGGGCTCCAACCGGCTATAAAATCGTGTGCAGTTCAAATCTCAACACAAAATACTCAACATGCTTGTTTATAAATCGTAAATCATGCTAAAACAGTTTGCAATTCACATACACAAATGGTTTAGATTTCCCTTACCTCTTTGCACCTCGTATAGTGCAATCGTTTCCCCCGTATCACGGACTAGTCTCGCATTCCACTCTGGAACTCCCGAGCTGTCCAAGCGATGTTAAAACATCAATACTCCACATCACATAAGCCTCAATTCTTAAAATCGAGCATAATTGCTCATAACACCTCAATTCTCTTGATTTCTCGTAACTCAACCCTAAACTACAACTCTATTCACAATATCCCAATGTTCGATATCTCTAATACCAATTATCTACGCTAATTCTCCTCATTGTCTAATTTTCCATTTATAGCTCACAATTTCCCAAATTCACCAAAATTCTCAATATGCATATCACTCCTACCACATTGAAATTTAATCAATCCCTAGTCATCTTTCAGCCATTTCAACACAAATTCAACCACCAATAACATCAAAATCAACTCAAATATCAAGATCGAGGTTTAGAAATTACCCAAAGCTTGTGAGACGCACAACTCACGCCTCGATCCGATTCGTCCTTCGATTTCCAAGTATGTTGTTCTCCCTTTGATGAGGAACAACTTTCCTTCTTACCACAATAGCTGATTCGGCCGGAAATGGGGGATTTAGAGGAGTGAGAAACTAGGTTTTCGGAAAAATGAAGGCTTGGAAGAGAGAGAAAGTGAGATTTCAGGAGAAAACACGAGTTCCTTATATAGACTGGAGGTAGGAGATCGATCTGTCTCCTGGGGAGATCGATCTGCGTTTGAATTTTTGGGGACGATCTGGGCAATTTTATGCCTAGGAGATCGATCTGTCGAGGGGTGAGATCGATCTCTTTATGGCTTTATGAGATCGATCTGTGCCTTGAGGAGATCGATCTTCTCCCAAACAGAAGCATTTGGAGATCGATCTCTTCCTCATGAGATCGATCCCTTCTCAAACAGATTCATAAGGAGATCGATCTCTTCCATTGGAGATCGATCTGCTCCTCAAATTTCCCTTCCTCGTCATGTTTAATTCACCAGATCGATCTCTCCTTCTCCCAGATCGATCTGTCCTCATGGATCAAGCTTATTTTACATACTTAACACATAAATCTCCAATTATAATTCCCACAATTCACTTAGCTCAATAAATTACACTTCAATTTATTATTACATCATTAAATATGTCTGAAATTCTCAGATCTCACAGATCTCATAATTGCTTCATTAGATTGATCTACTCCTTAAGGAGATAGATCTTCTGTTTACAAAATACTTCATGAGATCGATCTGCTCCTTGAGGAGATCGATCTTCTTTTTACAGAAACATTTTGAGATCGATCTCTTCATTATAGAATTATAAGGAGATTGATCCTCTTCCATTAGAGATCGATCCGCTCACTTAAATTCCTCATTCCTTGTCACTTTGGCCTACCAGATCGATCCCCTCTTCTCCAAGATCGATCTGGCCTCATAGTTTCACACTATGGTTGCACACTTAGCATAAAATCTCTATATGTAATTGCCATAATTTACTCCATTTATTATTTCTCATTCAAAACTCATTCATCACTCAGAAATTTCACTCCTTACCACCTCAATTATGAGTACATTACATTTTGCTCAATCAATTACACTTCATGTTCACATTACAAAATTAGATGTGTATAGAATTCTCAGGTCTCACAAAGTTTTTTTTGAGCTAAAAATCTAGAGATTACGTGGGAGGCTTTCCTTGACGCCTTCTTTAAGCAGTATATACCAGAGCCTATCAGGAGGAAGAGGCATGTAGAATTTCTCCATTTGACCCAGGGTTTTATGACAGTAGATAAATATGAGTCTAAATTCTCAACTTTATGCTGATATAATCCCCTAATTTCTAAGGATGAGATGAGTAAGACGGTGAAGTTCATAGATGACCTCAAACACAATATTCGAGGTTGACTCTCTATTTTTGATATTGATAAATAATTATCCCGAGGCTCTCCGTCGGCTCAGAAGGTTAAGCTAGAGATTGATATGATTCAAAAAGAGTCCAAGAGGAACTTTAAGAGTAAAGGTAGAGAAAACAGATCCGGTGAGAAAATATTTGATAGGGGTAAACAACATTATAGCAAAAAGTCGAGGATATCTGGGCCCCACCTATTCTTCATGTGGCAAGAATCATAGCTCCAAGCCATGTTATAAGGAGACTGGAGCCTGTTATCAGTGTGGTAAGTAAGGCCACTTGATCGAAGACTGCTCGAGTTGTAAGGAATCAGTCAGAAGTGTCGAGTAGTTACCGTGGATAAGGGAAGGGCAGTAAATAAAGGCAAGTGTCCAGTGACTCAAGGACGGGTGTTCACTTTGGAAGAGTCTACTGCCCAAGCCATTGATTCTGTCATTCGGGGTAAGCTCTTTATTAATGGTTTTGAAGCTTATGTTTTGATAGATCTAAGTTCGACTCATTCTTTCATTGTTCCCTATTTTTCTAGTAAGATTGGTATAGAACCTGCATCTCTAGAATTTTTACTGCATGTTAGTACCCCATTTAAGTTTGTCCAAGTTACTGATATTGTGTATAAGGCATGCAAAGTAAGAGTAAAGGATAAGGATCTGCTAGCTGAGTTAATCCTTTTGCATATGTTTGATTTCGATGTAATACTGGTGATAGATTGGTTAGCTCAGCATCATGCATTAGTTGACTACCATAATAAGACTGTAACTGTTGCTCTACCTGAGAAAATTGTAATTACACTTGTCAGTCATAAATAAATTAAATATTTTATCAACTGATCTTAGTGTACATATAGATTGTTGATATTGATGTGATATGTTTGACGTGGTTGTTTCGATCGAAGGGTATATAACTTTGGTTGAGATGGAGATAAAGCACAGCCCGATATTCAGGATATTCCAATAGTCAGGGAGTATCAAGATGTGTTTTCTGAGGGTTTTTCGGGCTTACCTCCACAATGAGAGGTTGAGTTCACCATAGATCTGATCCCTAGAGCTCAGCCCATCTTGAAACCTCCATATAGAATGGCACCCATAAAATTGGAAGAATTAAAGACACAGTTGCAAGAGCTGTTAGATAAGGGATTTATACGCCCAAGCGTATCTCCTTGGGGTGCTCTGGTACTCTTTGTAAGGAAAAAGGATGGAAGTTTAAGGCTCTGCATAGACTACCAGCAATTGAATAAGGTGACGGTAAAGAACAAGTACCCTTTGCCCAGTATAGATGACTTGTTTGATGAGTTGAAGGGGGCACAAGTCTTCTCCAAGATAGATTTGAGATCCAGCTATCATCAATTGAGGATTCGAGGGGAAGACATTCCTAAGACAACTTTCAAAACCAGATACGAGCATTTTGAGTTCCTGGTAATGCCATTTAGGTTGACAAATGCACCGGCGGCTTTCATGAGTTTGATGACTAAAGTTTTTAGGTCGTATTTAGATAAGTTCGTGATTGTCTTCATAGACGATATTTGGTGTATTCCCCATCTTACTAGGAACTTGAGTACCATTTGTGTATAGTTCTTCAGACTCTTCAAGAGAGACAACTGTTTACAAAATTCAGCAAATGTGATTTCTGGTTGGATAAAATTTCTTTTCTAGGGCATGTGGTGTCTAATGATGGGGTGTCTATTGATCCGTCTAAAATAAAGGCAATTCTGAATTGGGAGAGACTGAAAACTCCTACTAAAATTCATAGCTTTTCGAGTTTGGCTGGTTATTATAGAAGATTTGTGGAAGGGTCTTCTAAGTTGGCTGCACCGTTGACCCAACTCACTCGAAAGGGAGTGAACTTTGTTTGGAGTGAACCTTGTGAAAACAATTTTCAGGAATTGAAGAGATGGTTGACCATGACACCGATCCTTACCATTCCCAATGGCTCCGAAGGTTTTACTATCTACAGTTATGCTTCACATCATGGTTTGAGGTGTGTTCTGATGCAACAAGAGAAAATTGTGGCTTATGGTTAGAGGCAGTTGAAGAACCATGAGAAGAATTACCCTTGACATGACCTGGAGTTAGCTGTTATTATTTTTACCCTAAAGATCTGGTGACATTATCTTTATGAAGAGACATTTCAGATTTTCACTGATAATAAGAGTTTGAAATATCTCTTCTCTCAAAAGGAATTGAACATGAGGCAGCATCGCTGGATTAAGTTGTTGAAGGATTATGATTATGAGATTCTCTACCACCCTGGGAAAGCTAACGTGGTAGTGGATGCTCTCAGTCGAAAGAATACAACTATAGTATCCTACTTTATGGTTAGACAGTGGGATCTGTTGGAACAATTTAGGGATCTAAGGATTTTAATGGATTAGGATCAGTCAGTAGCTGGTTATCCAACTGCTAGTATAAGAGTTGAACCGGAGTTACTTAATCAAATCAGAAAGGTGCAGAAGAATAATCCCTGAATTGTAAAGATTGTTTGTGAAAATGAAGGGGATGACAATAGACATTCTGGTTTCTCTGTGGGTAGTGATGGTATATTGAGGTTTTAGGGTCAAATGTGTATTCCAGATAATGACGACTTAAAGAGACTGATCTTAGAAGAGCACAGCTCGAGATACACCATGCATCCTGGCAGCATGAAGATGTATCATGATTTACGTAGGTTGTATCATTGGGCTCGTATGAAGAAGGACATTGCTAAATTTGTTGCAAGATGTCTGATTTGTAAATAGATAAAGGTGGAACATCAGAAACCTGCAGGGTTACTCTAACCTTTACCTATTCCAACTTGGAAGTGAGAGTATATTACAATAGATTTTGTTATTGGACTTTCGAAAACCCGTAAAAAACATGATGCAATATGGGTGATTGCTGATTAGCTTACGAAATTAGCCCATTTCTTAGCCATCAGGGCTACAGATTCTCTGGTTTTGTTGGCGAAATTGTTTGTTAGAGAAATAGTCAAATTACATGGTACCCTGGTAAGCATAGTTTCGGATAGAGATTTTTGTTTCACCTCTCATTTCTGAGAGCAATTTTAGGAAACTATGAGGTCTCATTTGAGTTTCAGCACTGCTTTTCACCTTCAGACTGATGGACAGTCTGAGAGAACCATCTAAACTCTCAAGGATATGTTGAGCGCTTGTGCACTTGAGTGTAAAGGCTCATGGGAAGACCATTTATCGCTAGCGGAGTTTACTTATAATAACAGTTACCATTCAAGTATCGAAATGGCTCCTTACGAAGGTCTGTATGGTAAGAAGTGCAGGTTACCAGTTGCATAGGAGGAAGTTGGTGACAAGCTGATCTATGCCCCCGAATTAGTTAAGAAAGCCTCTGAGAGCGTTAAGGTGATTTGTGATAAGTTAAAGACTGCTAGGGATAAATAGAAAATCATAAGCTAATAACTATCAAAGACCATTAGAGTTTGAGGTAGGTGATTCAGTATTCTTGAAGGTATCTCCATCGAAGGGTATCATGAGGTTTGCCAAGAAGGGTAAGCTGAGTCTGAGGTATATTGGATTTTACGAGATCTTAGAGAGGGTTAGAACAGTGGCATATCGGTTAGCATTAACTCCTCAGCTAGCAGGTGTGCATGACGTGTTCCATGTTTCGATGCTTCGAAAATATAATCCTAACCCTTCTCAGGTGATTGGTCATGACATACTGGAGTTACAGGAAGATATGTCATATGCGGAGAAACTTGTTAAGATCCTCGACAAATAGGAAAGAGTTCTAAGGTCCAAAACTATTTTGAAGGTGAAGGTTCAGTGGCAGCAACATTCGGAGGATGAAGCCACTTGGGAATTGGAAGACGTGATGCAAAAGAAGCACCCGCATCTCTTGACCTAACTATATACAAATTTGGAGGACTAAATTCCTTAAAGTGGGGAGGATGAGACACCTTGAAATTTTATTCATATGTGAAATTCATTACAGAAGGAATATCATGCTTAGTTATTAAGGAAAATTTTGGGATTTAGAAAGCTCTGGAGTGATTGCTCATTTTTGGTTTGGTTCTAGAAGAAAGAATAAGACTACAATGGTAAAGGATAAATTAGTAGAATTGGTTAGTAAAAGTAGTTAATGAAGAATTTTGACTAGCAATAATTCGGAATACTAAAGTTGAATTATTTGAATGTTTATAAATTCAAGATGAAAAGTAGGAAGGAAATATCTATTAACTCTCAATCATTTATTTTTGGGCAACGGCTCACCAAATCTAATCTTGCTCTATGAATTTCTAGCTACAATTGAAGCCTGATCTAAATGTTGTATACTAGGAGCTCCAATGTGATGAGCTGTGTATGATTTGCCAAATGCCGATAACCCTCGTTTTTATTTGATTTTGGTGTGAGCTAATTGAGTTAACATGGATCCTTACGAGGGTAAGTAAATATGCAGTTACAAATTACTTATTTGATTTTCTGAATTGATTTCTGTGGCATGAGGTTGACTATATGACATAATTTTGATGTTTATCTTCCCCATTCGTGCTCTGTTTTAAAATGTGCACTATGCTTTGATGTGACTAAATATTTTATATGATTGTATTTACTTTAATAAAATTTATTCTATTTTATCTTATTTATTTATTTGGCAAATTTGATATCATGAAGTTTATTTTTAAATAAATTAAAAATATATTCTCCTATTAACGAAATTTATTTTGATTTTAAACCTCATGCCTAAATTTATCTTATAAGCGAAGTAAATTATGATATGACTTTAATTAGTGTTACAGTCTAGATTTTTCATATGTTGTATAGGACTTATGAAGGAAGATTTTCTTCTTCTTGGCTGACTTCTAAAAATGCTTGGAAGGGGGTAAAAAAAGTATCACAAGGAGACCTTGAAGAGGACGCCTACGGCTAGCTTTAGGGAAGAGTTTCTTTCTGGTTTCAGGTTGATTCATGGTGTATTTTGGTTTTTCGGAAAGGGCTTTAAATGCTCTTTAAAATGGTATAAAAATCAGGCTTAAAAGCCTTCTAGAAGGCCTTCAAAATGGGCTTTCTTATTGGGCCAACAGAGTGCTGGGCCTGGCCTGCCAGTAACCCTGTTTTCATAAATTCAGTAAAACTTATTTCTAGCCCATTTTCTTTCAAATTTGCACCATTCATGTGTTATACTAAGTCCCTCTATGTCCCATAAAAATTTTGGGCCCATTTGTTTAAGAAAAGTTTTCCGTTTGAGCCCATTTTGCTCGATTTAGTCATTACCGATTGAAATTCCTTAAGGTTTTCGGTTTACTTTAAAATTTAATTCGACTACTGAGATCTCCGTATTTTTGCTAAATTTTATTCTCCAAGTCGAATATACCTTATATTAATTTCTTATGGCCTCGTAATAATTTTCTCAAATTTAGGAAATTTAGTCCGAAATTATTTCACGTACCAATCCCAATTTCTCAGTTTAGTGTTAACTCTAATTTTTACTAACTTTTTCACTTCCAATACCTTAATTTCACCTTTTAACCACCAAAGCATACTTATACATTCAATATTTGAGAAATACGTAAATTTAAAATCTTATCTCGATTTTCATGCCCCGAGCTTTGTGCCACTAATCCAAGTGCTTCGATTATTTTAGGGCTGCATAATATTATTTCGAGTATCTTAATTGCTTTCTTGTTTCCAATTAAATAATAAAACGAAAATTTTTTGGTTTCACATTTCTCCCTACCTTTTAAGAATTTGGTCCAAATTCAAGTTGGTCCATCAAATAGTTGAGGGTACTTATCTCTCATATGGCTCTCTAGCTCCCACGTAGCTCCTTCTGTCGAGTGGTGTTGCTAGAGAACCTTTACTAATAGGATTGTCTTGGATCGAAGTGCCTTCTCTCTTTTGTCGAGAATCTGAATGAGTTGCTCAACATAAGTCAAATCTTCTCGTATGTCAAACGATCCATACTCAATAACGTGAGAAGGGTCCGGGTAATACATCCTCAACATAGAAACTTGGAAGACATCTTGTACCCCAGACAACTATGAAGGTAAGGCAAGTCTATAGGTAACATCCCCGACTCTCTCCACTATTTTAAATGGACCAATCAAATGAGGCCTCGACTTCCCTTTCTTTCCAAAGTGCGTGACACCCTTCATCGGAGACACTTTCACAAATACAGAGTCACCAACCTGAAATTCTAGAGGCCGTCTTCGCACATCAACATAACTCTTTTGTCTACACTGTGTCGTCCTCAGTCTATTACAAATTAGTTGAAAACCTTTAGTTGTTTGTTCAATAAGATCAAGAGCAAATATTTTCCTATCACCCACTTCTTCCCATGCTACAAGGGATCTACATCTTCTGTCGTATAGAGCCTCATATAGTGCCATTCCAATACTAGCATGATAACTATTATTGTAGGCAAACTCTGCGAGGGGCAAATGATCATCCCATGAGCCTTTAAAATCTAATGCACATGCCCTTAACATGTCCCTTAGGGTCTGAATAGTCCACTCGAACTGACCGTCGATCTGAGGATGGTAGGCAGTGCTCAAATGTAATTGGGACCCCATAGCCTCCCAAAAATGAGTCCAAAATTTGGAGCTGAACCTGGAGTCCCTATCAAATGTAATACTCATGGGAGCCCCATGCAATTATGCAATCCCTCGAACATACAAGTTTACCTGCTCTTGATGGCAAAGAAGTGGGCACTCTTAGTCAGTTTATCCATAATAACCCAGACTGCGTCATGGCCCTTTTGGGTCCTCGATAATCCCATAATAAAATGCATAGTAATATGCTCCTATTTCCAAGTAGGCATCGATAATGACTTAAGCAGCCCTATTGGCTTTTGATGCTCAACCTTAATCTGCTGGCAGACTAAACATCTAGCCACAAAGTTTGCCATATCTTTCTTCATTCCAATCCACTAGTACACCTTACATAGACCATGGTATATCTTAGTACATTCAGGATGCATGGTGAATCGAGAACATTGAGACTCTCTCAAAATTTTTTGTCTCAAGGTGTCATCATCTAGCACACAATACATCTTCAAAACCTTATCAGTCCATCATCACTAACCGAAAAGTCTGATTGCAATCTCTCTTCATCCTGACTAACCATATCCAACAACTTCTGATCATTTCTCTGCCCTGACCTAATTTGATCCAAGATACTAGGCTCAATCTATAGGCTAGCCATAAACCCATCATCAATTTCATCAACATTGATACTGAGCTCGGTGAACTATCTCAACAAATCCCATTCTCTTATCATCATATAGGCCACCATGCATTTTCTACTGAGGGCATCCACTACCACATTCACCTTACCTGGATGGTACAAAATTTCACAGTCATAATTCTTCAAAAGCTCTATCCATCTCCTCTGTCTCATATTAAGCTCCTTCTGATAAAAAATATACTTAAGACTCTTGTGGTCAGTGAAGATCAGGAATTTGTCACCATATAAATAATGCCGCCATATCTTCAGAGCAAAACCACTATAACTAATTCCAAATCATGAGTGAGATAGTTCCACTCATGGTCCTTAAGCTGACGGGAACTATAAACGACCACTCTACCAGTCTGCATCAGCACACAGCCCAAACCTTGGTGAGAGGCATCAATGCACACTATTAACCCTCTTGATCCATTCGGAATGGGTAAGACTGGTGCGGTAGTTAACTGATGCTTGAGCTCTTGGAAGCTCTGCTCACACTGGTCAAACCACTCAAAGGGAACATCCTTTACGTGTCAATCTGGTCAATGGAGCTACAATCCGGGAAAACCCCTCAAAAAATCTCCAGTAATACCTTGCCAATCCTAAGAAACTCCAAACCTCCATCACTTTCCTCGGTCTCTCCCACTTTAGCACTACATCAACCTAGGACAGATCAACAGACACCCCGTCCTTAGATACAATATGCCCGAGCAAAGCAATCTCATCTAACCATAATTCACACTTATTAAATTTCCCATATAATTTCTTCTCATGAAGGATCTGGAGCACAATCCTTAAATGCTGCTCGTGCTCTTCTCGGGACTTAGAATAGATTAAAATGTCATCAATAAATACAATAACAAATCTTTCTAAATACTCACGGAAGACATCATTCATTAAACTCATAAAAATAGTAGGGGCATTAGTCAGTCTAGAGGGCATCACCAAAAACTTAAAATGCTCGTATCTGGCCCTGAAAGCTGTCTTCAGTACATCAGCCTCTTTAATCCTCAACTGGGGATAACCCGATCTCAAATCTATCTTAGAAAACACTGAAGCCCCTCTCAACTGATCAAACAAGTCATCTATCCTTGACATGGGATACTTATTCTTTATTGTCGCCTTATTCAAAAGTCAATAATCTACACACCAAGTGGAGATTCCCATCTTTCTTTCTGATAAATAATACCAGAGCACCCCATGGAGATACACTCGGTCTAATGAACCCCTTATTGAGCAATTCTTGTAACTACTTCTTCAGTTCTTCCAATTCGACCAGTGCTATTCGATAAGGTAGCTTAGAGATAGGCTGAGTGTCGGTCACCAAATTAATTGTAAACTCAATTTTCCTCTCCAGTGGTAACCTCAGCAATTCATCCGAAAAAATATAAAAAAACTCACATACTATTGGAACATCCTAAATACTTTGCGGGTCTTGACTATTATTAGAAACAAGTGCAATATAACCTTCACAAAAATGATATCATCAGAAATTTTCAAACATATGAACACCTTATAACTTCATAGAGCTTAATACTATACATTTCATTTCTTCTTAACAAAACGTACATTAAATTTATAAGAAGGTGGCGGTTTTAGTATAGCAGTCTAGACTTACATGATTAGCAACTAGCCAATCCATGCCCAAAATTACATCAAAGCCATACATATTTGGCAAAACTAGATCTGCTAACATTATCTTATATGCTACCATGATTTCACAATTTTTACACACCAGATCAGTCATCTGTGATTCATGCATGGATGTGCTTATGTGTAACATATGATCTAGAGGCTCAGGCTTTAAATGCAATTTATGTTCAAATTGTGGGGAAATAAAAGAGTGTGTGGAACCTGGGTCAAACAAAACATGTGCTTTATAATTACAGACAAGAAGTATACCTCTAATGGTTTCGGAGGAGGTATCGGTCATCTCCCTGTCAATGACAAACATATGTCCCTGTGAGATAGGCTTCTTGCCTTTGTCCGTGGCTGTGACCCTTCTCTGTGGGGCTTGTCTCTAGAGAGACTGTCTCCTAAATTGCCTTAGCTGCTCCTGAGGTTTGGTAGGTCTCATTTGAGGACAGTTCTTAATTTGGTGACCCACAACTTCGTATTTTAAATAGGCACCTACGACCCAATGGCATGGCCACCATGCGGCTTGCCATAGTTCTTGCATTGTCGAAATTTAATATCAGAGTCTCGGACAGTGTTTTCACTATCAGTAAGGGTCTTGGGCTTCCTAGCCTGCACCTGAGACTCATCTGTCCGCTATCTCTTGGGCTGAACCTGCTTCAGTTTTAGTCTAGATGTCTCTGATTGTTTTCCCTTATCTCTGCCCTTACCCCTAGATCCATATTGAGCTTGAGTGAGAACAAGACTCCTTTCAATCTCCTAAGATCATCTGAGGGCATCCTTAAAATATGCGAACCAGAGTCCCAACAGTCTATCACGGATCATAGGTCTCAAACCAGCCAAAAACCTCTCAATACAACACTCTGGGTCCTTGACTATCTCGAGGTCGTATCTCATCAGGATAGTGAACTGATTCTCGTACTCGTCCACTGTCATACTACCTTGAACCAAATTCAAAAATTCCATCTACATCTTTTTTTGGGCAGTGCGCAGAATATACTGGTACCTAAATTCATTAAGAAAGGCATTCCAAGAAATAGTTGATTGACTGTCTGCCAGAACTATCTGAGTAGACCTCCATTAAAACTGAGCTTGGCACCACAGCATATAACTGGCCATGGTTACTCTTTCAACATCCGTACACCCCAAATACTGGAATGCTGTCTCGATATCTATTAGCCACTCTTTCACCTTAACCGAATCCTTAACCCCTCTAAATTCTGATGGTTCATCCTAGGAAAGTCTCGTAGTCTTTGAGTATCCCTATCAATCAGTGGCAAGTGATCGTCCCATGAGCCTCTAAAATCTAGCACCCACGCTCTCAACATATCGTTCAAAGTTTGTATAGTCCTCTCTGACTGACCATCTGTCTGAGGATAGAAAGCGGTGCTAAAGCTAAATTGAGTCCCCATCGCTTCCTGAAAATGTTCTCAAAATGGGGAAGTGAAGCGGGCATCCCAATAAAAAACAACACTTACTGGGACTCCATGCAGTCTCACTACCTCTCGTACATACAAGTTCGCCAATGCACTCAAAGTATCTATAGATCTCATGGCTAAAAAGTGTGTCGATTTTGTTAACCGATCTACTATAACCCATATAGCATCATGGTTTTTACAGGTTCTCAATAATGCCATCATAAAATCCATAGTGACGTGCTCCCACTACCATGTTGGTATCGGTAGAGGTTGCAATAATCCTCCAGGTTTCTGATGTTTAAACTTAACTTACTGACAGACGAGCATCTAACAACATACTCAGCTATGTCTCTTTCATTCCAGACCACCAATATACTTTTCAAAGATTTTGATACATTTTACTACTCCCTGGATGTACTGTGTATATCGATGAGTGAGCCTCTGATAAAATCAACTTCCTAAGCTCTGAATCCTTAGGGACATGCATTCTATTTTCGAACCTTAGTATTCCATCTAAACTTAATACAAATTCAGTACCCTTACCCTTTTGAATTTGGCTAATCACATCAATACACCATTGATCATTTTACTGAGCTTACTAGATTCTCTCAATCAACTCTGGCTCTAATCTCAAGCTAGCAATAATCTCATAGTTGCCAATCTCAGGCGGGGTCATATCTAGATTAAGGTTCATGAATTAACAACTCATGCTCCTTAACCATTATATATGATACCAACCCGAGACTCTTTTTGCTCAATGCATTAGCAACCGCATTCTCCTTCTCCGGATGGTACAAAATCTCACAATCATAGTCTTTTGAGGAGTTCCAACCATCTTCTCTGTCTCATATTTAACTCTTTCTATGAGAACAAATACTTAAGACTCTTGTGATCCGTAAAGATCTAAAATCTCTCACCATATAAGTAGTGGCACCATATTTTCAATACAAATACTATGGCCGCCAACTCCAAATCATGAGTAGGATAATTCTTCTCATGATCCTTCGACTGCCTTGATCCATAACCGACTACCTATCCATTCTGCATCAAAACACAGCACAGTCCTTGGTGTGAGGCATTTGTGTAAACACAAAAGTCTCTTGAGCTGGTAGGAATGATGAGAACTGGTGCTGTGGTTAATCGTGCTTAAGTTCCTGAAAACTCCTCTCACAAGCTTCATTCAATGTAAACTCCACATTCTTTCTCGTAAGACGTATCAACGGAGCAGCCAATCTAGAGAAACCTTCTATAAATTTCCTGTAATAACCTGCCAAACCCAATAAACTTCTGATCTATGTGACTGTCCTGGGCTGTTCCCACTTAACAATAGCCTCAATCTTAGATGGATCTACTAACACCCCATCCTTCGATACAACATGGTCGAGACAGGAAATCTACTGTACCAAAAAGTCACATTTACTAAGTTTGGCATACAACTTTCTCTCTCGGAGGGTTTGCAAAGCAATCCTTAAGTGCTGCTCATGCTCTTCCCTGGACCTTGAATATACCAATATATCATCAATGAAAACGATCACGAACTGGTCTAGGTATGGCTTGAATACTTCATTCATCAGAGCCATAAAAGCTGCTGGTGCATTCATAAACCCGAAAGGCATCACTAGGAATTCATAATGACCATAGCGGGTGCGAAAGCTGTCTTGGGCACATTTGCCTTCCAAATCTTTAATTAATGGTACCCAGACCTCGGATCTATCTTGAAAAAGATCTGTGCTCTCTGAAGCTGATCCAATAAATCATCGATACACGGCAAGGGGTACTTATTCTTGATGGTAGCCTTGTTCAACAATCGATAATCAGTATACAACTTAAGGCTCCTATCTCTCTTCTTTACGAATACTACCAGGGCTCCCCATGGTTAGACGCTCGGTCTTATAAACCATTTATCTAGCATATCTTGCAACTACTTCCTTAATTCATCTAGCTCTACTGGAGCCATCTTATATGGTGGTTTTGATATTGGCTCTGTTCTAGGTGTCAAATCTATACCAAATTCTATTTTTTTCTCTGGTGTCAATCCTGGTAGGTCATTTGGGAAGACATCAGGGAATTCTCTAACCACTAGAATGTCATCCATATAAGGATGTGTTTTGTTCAAATCCATCACATAAGCAATAAAACCTTCAAAACAACATTCATGTCATTCATGTACCAATGCACTCTTACTTGCTACAAAATTAGAATTTCATTACTTCTCCTAAAATTTTACAACACATTCTTCGGGTAGAGAAAATGTAATAGACTTAGAGTGGCAGTCTAAGACAGCATGATTGGTAGCTAACCAAACCATTCCCAAGATTACATCAAGGTCATACATATTCAACAAAATCATATTGGCTGTCGTACACTTATCTCTTACCTTCACTTTACAATCTTTATATAATTGTTCAGCTAATTGACTGACTCTCATCGGAGTACTTATTAATAAAGTCATATTCAAGTATGTGGGTTTTACAAGACCTACCAACTTTGATGCACATGCAGGTGATATAAAGGAATGCGTAGTACCAGAATCAAACAAAGCTATAGCTTCCAAATTGAAAATCAGAATTGTACCTTTTATCACCTCAAAAGAGGTATCTGCTGATCCTTGGTCTATCGCATATACCCTGCCTTGACCCACAACTTGATTCCCTTTTTTTTTTAGCTGTGGCTCTCTTCCTTGCAGGAGGTGTAACTATAGGAACTTTCTCTGGCTCTTTACCCATCTGTGGAACTACCTCAACTACTTTTGGGCAATCCTTTGCATAGTGCCCGAGCCTACCACATCTGAAACATCGTGCACCCTGAAAATGACAGGGTCTACCACCATGATATCAACCACACACACTACATTGGTCAGTAGTCGACTGGGGTCCACCAATCACTATACCTCTAGCTGGTGTTTGAGTCAGACGCATAAAAGGTCTAGCAGCCTTCTTCTGTGACTCATCTGCCTCTCTCCAACACTTACTAGTAGATTTTTGACCAAATCTGACACTCTTATCATCTCTCAATTTTCTCAGACCCCTGTCTTTACCCCAATTGAACTCTAAAATTTACATGTCATAGTCCTGCTCACATAACTGGGCCCATCGTACAGCTTCTCTATATGTGACAACATCAAACGAAGCCAATTTAGCTCTAATCGAAGGCCTTAGTCTATCAATGAATCTACGAACCCTGATATCTTCACTCCTGATAGAGTCCGGATCATATAGGCCCAATGAGGTGAATCGTGACTCGTACTCGTCCACTGTTCGATTCCCTTGAGTCAGATTCAAAAATTTCATTTGTAACCTACGTCGAGCGGTATTTGGGATGTATTGTTCTTTGAATGCACCCAAAAACATATCCCATGTGATAGCCATGCCTTGAGCTCTCAATATAGGCTTGGTGGACTTTCACCAATGCTCTGCCTCGCCTTTCAATACAAAGGCCACAAGTGCTACTCTTTCCATAGTTGAACATCTACAGAAATCAAACAATTTCTCCATCTGGCTTATCCAGTCCTCAGCCACTGCTAAATCCCTTACCCTACTAAAAGAAAGAGGCTGAAAATCCATAAATGCCTCAACCTCTCTATCTCATAGTCATAACCATACCCCAAATCTTCATCATCATATTGTTGTGGGGCTACTGGAGGAGGTACTGGTCGAATAAGGGGATCTCATAGCCTAACTGGTTCAGGTTGTGTAGGTGCAGCATCCTTAGGTTCATGTGTAGCTGTTGGGAGATTCGGTGCAGCCTATCCTACTGTACTAGGTATACCCTCAAACCTAGCCATAATCTGACCCATTGTGTTCATCATCGTGTGCATATATTCCTTTAGTCTGGCTACCGAGGATCGAAAGCCTCTATCTGTTCCTGGGGCTTATGACTAGAGGACGATCTGCTATGACTCTTAGTCCTATCATTCCGCCCTTGAGCTCTCGAGCTCTCTCCCCTCTTATGGTGTCTCTCAGGCATAGCTTACAAGCCTGTTAACTTTCCTGCATTTATAACGAACTCTTAGATCTCTACCAGCTTCGTATACACATTTGTATCTAATTATCGCACAGTAACTTGGGGATGTATGATTTCTTAGTCCTAAACATTGACTCACATCAGACCAACCAAGCTCTGATACCAAATTCTGTCACACCCCGACTCCGGGTGCTCTTCTTCCATACATATACTACTTATGGTTGGGCTGTGAGCTGATGCATTTACAATATTCCATACATTTATAGCGAAAATATTTAAACTTTAATTCACACACTCCCAGGCATTTGTGTAGACATACAAAATCAATTGTATAATATAATGTCTTTACATAACATCCCCATACAATTGTTTACATTTTGAAGTATAATTGTGCAATACAATATGATAGATACAAAATGCTTTTGTGTATACAATTCTTATACCTTAGCAATAGGTGGGAGCTCTTAAACACAAAAGAAATCTGGAGACCACCGCATTGTCCTACTTCTCAGTATCTAGAGGGGGAAAATAGTGGGATGAGCAAACCACAACTCAGTAAGGAAATGGATGCTAACAGGTAGATATTGTACTATCTACATAGGCTATGCATGACTAACAAAACCATGTTTCATTATATATGAGAATATTACTAGAAAATGCATTTAAATATTCTTTTCTCATAGGCATTTTTCATAAAACCAATGCTCATTATTCCCATTTGAAAACATGTCATGAAATAGTGCTATTATAACACAAGTACTCAAATCAAGAGATAATTATCAAACTACAACATCTCTTTTCTTTTCACAAATCGTTTCTTTTCATCAAATTTCTTTCTTTTCTAAGTTCTCATATTTCTCTTATCTCTGAGACAGGCATGAAATTTAGGCAAACTAATATCCACGACATATGGCCATAGTCAGTGATCTCAGACCTCACTGATCAGGTGTACATAGGGCATCACTTGCCTTAAGGGGGATGGGTCATTCCTACCCTTCGGCTCATCTCAATCATCATCATTTTCTTCATCATATCACATATACTCACGGTATAATGTACGCCATGTGTCATCTACGCGATACTCGTACTCACGTGTACCTAGCACAATACACAATTCAACGTACGCCCGTGGACCCAGTCCATCCACTTTACTTCGATGGACTCATCATCGTCAAACCATGTCTCATATACCAGGCGAGCAGAATCACGTGACACACAGTTATCGCAAGGCTCCAACGTGGTATCTCTCAGTGCCAGCAACTGCCTTTAGCACTGTGTTATTTCAAACTCAACAAAACTTGTGTGAGCAATGCTCCAACACTTTTCTTAAAATCATTGTGCGAGATAGTCTCTAACACGACATACCAAAACCATAAAAACATGTGTGAACTAAAAACTCCAGCATATTATCATTACCGTGCGAGTCACGTTCGAGCACGGTTTATCAAAACATGTAAACGTATGCGAGTAAAATCTTTAGGATAGTTAAAATCATTAAAACAGGTGTGAGCTAGTGCTCCAACACCAAATCACATCTCAAATCCGATAGGTGGCTATTTTTCTCGTTGAAAATCTCAAATCATGTTTATTTACGTAGCATGTCGTTCCATGCTAAACATGTAAAACTAGCCGACCTATCCATCATCATTTCTCAATCACAAAATCGACACATGGTTATGAAAACATCGAAAACATGCATGTTATGCTATTTCCTTACCGCTTCCCATTTTCATAATATATATATACCATAATGCATTTCATAATCTCATATCATTTCATAGCTTATTAGCTAAACATACTATCACTAGCGTCATAACTACTAAAATCGCTGTAAAATATGTATGAATATCTCTATCGCTAACATACAATTCCTTACTTCGAATCGTGCTTGTATTTCCTTCGCCTCATTTTCTCTGTTTACGATCCGGGTTATTCGTGTTCCAACGTGTTCTAATCTACATGCATAAATCATTAAGTTATTTTCCTTTCCTTCTTCTAAGCATCCACATTGTCATTTATTTATCTATTCATACTTCTCAAGCCCTTTATCATCTTTCACCTTTTCCACTAGTATCACTATATCTCATCTTAAGTTTTCCATCACTTTCCCATGAGTTTTCTCTTCATAAATTCCCTCTTAATGTTACTTACTCATCACTACAACCATTATTTCTATCAAGGTTTCACATACCATTCAACCCATAAAATGTCTAGAAATCCATATTTAAAGCTTGAGGGTTGAAGAGCTTACCTAGCTTAGCCTTTTCCTTAGCCAAAATTGTGGTAGTCTATTCTCATCCTCTTGATCAAACCAATGTGTGATTTTTGGGTATGTTGTTCTCCTTACTTCAAGGAACAACTTTCCCTTCTTGAGCTTCTTCAGAATGTAGCTGAAATGTAGTGATATTTAGAGTGAGATAGCTTGGTTGTTTGAGAGAAAATGATAGGTGCGGGTTTAGTAAGAGGGAAATCTGATTTTTCAGCCTAATCCCATGCTCTTTATATAGATACAGACACATGAGATCGATCTGGCCCTTATGGAGATCGATCTCTGCATGGTTTAGTACTCCTTTTACCTAATGTAACTACTACCAGATCGATCTGCTATTCATGATGAGATCAAATTGTTGCAAGCAGAATTCTTCTTGGAGATCGATCTGCCTCTTGTAGGAGATCGATCTTCTCCTTACAGAACCTTAATGAGATCGATCTGTGCCTTGTGATAGATCGATTCCTTCCAGGCAGAGACTTAAGGAGATCGATCTGCCTTCCCATGAGATTGATCTACCCTATTTAATTGAACTGATCCTTGGCATTTTGTGAGAGGAGATCAATCCTTCCTTCATGGGAGATCGATCTGCTTCTCCCCTGCAGTCTTATTGCTGCAATTTTTTATAGGTTTTTTGCAGTTTTACATTCCGTACACAATTAACGTATAATCGTATCCATTTCATATAGTTCATAGGCAATGAAACTTTTGCACACAACTTGAAATCATGGATTATACATTAAATTCATAATTTCTACATCCTTTACTCTTTATACACTTGTAAAAATGTGCATATACAACATAGCTTTATTAGATAAACTTGTAAAATTATAGGCATTATAGTAAGGGGACTGTAGATTGGATCAGGGCCGTACAACGCCCTACGCCACTAAGGATCAAAACGAACAATGCACGAAGTGGTGAAAGATAAGGCGCCGAGTGGGCATAACATGCGCAACGTGGTTAAACAGGCACCACAAAGGACCAAACATACACGATGTGGCATAAGGCATGCACCACGAAAGACCAAGCTCCACACAGGCCATGCATGATAAATATCATGGACTACATGTTGCCTTAGTCTTAAAACGAAACTTACAATTTTTTTTTTGGCTTACTAACCCGCATACTAGCAAACCTGAGCTTTATACCAAAATTTCGTATTTATGAAAACTTATTCATAAAACCCATTATCAAAACTTGTATTTTCCAAAACAGTTTACAGATGCCAGGAAATTACACTTGGTGGCTTAGTAAAATTAGTCTTTCTTTCGATTTTCGATTTATGCATTAATAGTACTTTCTCGACTATCGAGTGCATTTTACATACACGATCCTACTTCAAACATGTTTGTATATTAAAACAGGGTAACGAGATGCTAATACTACTTTAAATTACATCCTTTACTAATTGACTCTTGGGGTAGCACAAAATCGTCGAGTATCCGACTTTCCTTGATTTGGGTGTCAGTACCTCGAGCTGCCCAAGGCAGTTTCAAAATAATCAGATGACACCCAAATTCATCTTAGTATACTAAAATATACATCAACTTGTATGAGCTTCATTAAATTTGACTATTTTCATCAATTTCGTTATTTGCTCAGTTTTATCGTTAAACATGCCGATTAAAGCTATGTCAATAATTTCTTTTCTTTTAAATTCAAACTTATAAATTTAATAGCTTAAAATTTTATTCAAGTCTCTAGACAACACCTTTCAACTTATCAACTTGACAAATTTTCACATTTTTACGGTTTTCACTAAACTGAGCTATAAACCAAACTTTTCGGTATTAAACTAGGATTCTACAACACCTAATTCAACCAAATTTCATCTTCTCCCTAACAAATCAAGGATAGCCAAATTTACACCATACACTAGAAATTATTTCATCAATTTTTACTTTAGCAAAAATCATCCAAAATCATCAAACAATAACATATATCATCATCATCATCTTCCAACAACTTCTTACCTTGTTTGACCAACTTTGACCACTCTTTCTTTCTCCAAGAATGATTCTCAGCTGTAGATGTACATGTATACAACTTATAATATTCTAAAACAAACTTAAAAATCAGCCAAGAAATCATAAACTTAAGTTTTCTCTTACCTCTGAAACAGGTCAGATTTTGCCCTTGTTATTCTCCCTAGCTTTTTCACCTAGCTAATGAACTTATTTAAAGATGGATTTTTTATTTGTTGTATAGGACTTAGGAAGAAAGATTTTCTTCTTCTTGGCTGACTTCTAAAAATGCTCGGAAGGGGGTCAAAAAAGTTGCACAAGGAGACTTGGAGAGGACACCTGCTGCTAGCTTTGGGGAAGGGTTTCTTTCTGGTTTCAGGTCAGTTCATGGTGTATTTTAGCTTTCAAAAAGGGCTTTAAATGCTCTTTGAAATGGAATAAAAATCAGGCTTAAAATCCTTCTAGAAGTCCTTCAAAATGGGTTGTCTTATTGGGCCAGCAGAGTGTTGGAACAAGATTGCCAGCAACCCTGTTTTCATAAATTCAGTAAAAAATATTTCTAGCTCATTTTCCTTCAAATTTCCACCATTCATGTATTATACTAAGTCCATAGTATGTCCCATAAAAATTCTGGGCCAATCTGTTTAAGAAACTTTTCTTGTTTAAGCCCATTTTGTCTGATTTAGTCATACCGGTTGAAATTCCTTAAAGTTTTTGATTTACTTTAAAATTTAATTCGACTTCCGAGATCTCCGTATTTCCACTAAATTTTTATTCCCCAAGTCAAATATACCTTATATTAATTTCCTATGGCCTCGAAATAATTTTCTCAAATTTACGAAATTTATTCCAAAATTATTTCACTTACTAGGCTTAATTTCTTATTTTAGTGTTAACTCTAGTTTTTACTAACGTTTTCACTTCCAATACCTTAATTTCACCTATGACCACCAAAGCATACGCATACATGCAATCTTTGAGAAATACTTAAATTTAAAACCTTACCTCGATTTTCATGTCCTTAGTGAGATTTGCTTTGAAGCTTAAGTCAATAATATGGTTTGAAGGAGTATCGATGTGGAATTAGAGTATCAAAGTATATCAGAGTGTCATATCTTTGTTACTAGGTTATTTCTTTTTTTATAGGAGATGGTTCTAACTCGCATTTCACCTACCATCCCTCATGCACAGATTATGCATGAGTGTGCATTATTGGCAGTGAAGGAGGCACTTCCTGTCAGAGTATTCTATACTAGGTGAGTGGTGGTGATTCAACCCACTCAATCCACACGTTACTCTTTCTTAGGAATGCTTACCCACCTAATCTCTCTCAATCAAACCAGGTTTAGCGTGTTCTTGGGTTTTTTTCTTGACTAATGTGCTTGGGCTAGTTACTCAAATTATTTGGGTAATAATCATTTATTAGCAAAAAAAAAATAACAAATTTAATTATTTGGATACAAATCGAATCTTGAAAAAAAACTACAAAATATTAATTGATAAAGTTAGCATTGTATAAATAACAAAAATAATACTTGGAGTTATTCCATAAAAATATATTAAAATATATAAATTGTTTTAATCTTTTATTTCTTGTATAATCATTATTTTAATTGATAATCGTAAACTTATAATATTATCAATTCATCACCTTACTTCATAATTATTATTTTTTTTATAATGCATCACAGTGGTCACCCTGTTTTAGTTTGTTCGCTTGAAATAATGCTGGAGATTAACAGTGGAAAAATCTTATTCTATCAACTGAGAGCCTTCTTCTTACCACCAGGAAGTGTTTTAGGCTCCTCTTATCTTGTAGAGAGCTTTTCTTTAAATTTTATTTCTTTAGCCTATAACCCTATCTTAATTCCCTATTCTCATCATTTTCTTGCATGCATGCCTGATTACTTCCTTTAATTCCCAAATCAGTGTTCTCCACTCAATTGAAATGCTTAGTATTCCACCCTTACTCTTACCTCAAAAAAATCCTTTAAGCTATCTTTTAACAAAAAAATTATCCAAATCTTTACCTTAATCGACAACCATCCAATGCTCATCTTGTCTTAATCAAGCTGTCTGCACTATTTTTCCACACAAATCAACGATCAACCAATTTCGACAATACCTAGGATAGATGGAAAACAAACAATCCAAAAAAATGAAGAGACGATTTCATTTGTATAAAATTCCAAAAGAAAGGAAACCACTACAACATAAAATCATCACATTGGAGAGGAATAAGGTTGTTTTCAAAGCATTTCAATCCACCATGAATAATATCCGTATCCAAAGAGACTGTAGTTGGACCGAAAGTAGTGAGAGTGACAAGTCTAAAGATAGTACGAACTACACTAGCCACCAGATTGACATGCAACCTCATCCTCAAATGAGAATAAGGGCTCAAAGAGGCCCCATTGTGTCTTTCAGTACTGAAGTACTAGAAAACTGAAGATCTTGACATAATTGCCTCGTTGGATTCCTCCCTGACCTTTGGCATTTCTCGGTCTGTTATCTCTAAAACATAATTCACAGAGTATGGAGGTTAAGGTGTCAGAAGAGACAACAACTTTTATATTTTGCATTCTAAAAATATTTTGGATCTCCACTTCATTTGGAAAGAAAGGCAATGGTCCATGAATGAAGCATTTCTCATCATGGATTTATGGAGGGTAAATAAATCACTCAGCACCATCAACCTAGTTCAGATTCCAATTTGAATGTAAATATGGGGGCTTCTATTCGAATACTAGAGGCCCTTCATAACAAACAAACTAGGACAGGTAGTAGGGGTGGTCTTAGGTATCGATTGGGAGAACGTAGCATCGAGAAATATTAGCTTCATGCAATTCAAAGTGTGGATTTTTCCATGGCACCCTTTTATCGTTGGATGCATTCTGAGAAGGGATAATGGCATCATGACATGGGTTTTGAGTTTCGATATGGAAGAGTATGCAAGGTATGTACCAGATGCGATATCATTGGTCATACACCCCAAAACTATCGCCATCAGAATCACAAGATTTAGAGAATGATCAATGAGTAGATGGGCAATATCTCTGTAAGGTTTGGGTATGATACATGATATAACTTCCAGAATATCTTGTCAAGAACATCAGAGCCTATCGTAACAAGGGCACCCACAAGGCCACGAATATTGAGTTTACCGGTAGATTTATTCTAGAAAAACTATAGACCAGATGGATCAAAGTCATTTCAATGATTTACCAAAAGGAAGACACACAGAAGAAAG
Source organism: Firmiana major (assembly GCA_033439115.1). Classification (NCBI taxonomy): domain Eukaryota; kingdom Viridiplantae; phylum Streptophyta; class Magnoliopsida; order Malvales; family Malvaceae; genus Firmiana; species Firmiana major. The sequence goes on along the minus strand of CM065898.1, from coordinate 77,391,472 downwards.
ATACATAAAAGGAAGAGCAGATACAGAGCTGAGGTAGCAGTATGTAGAACACCTCACACCACAGGAAGGAAATGTACCACCAAATGGCAAGAATCCAATGTCAGCAATATCGAATAGGAACCAAGAGGCTCATCTCACTTCTGCCAACCTCTCAAAAGACCCACCACCCCAAATGCAATCCATTAGGATCAGACAACAACATTAGCAAAACAAAGTGAATGGGATATATAACGATCTCAGCTTGACATTCTTCTCGAATATTTATCATAGAATGGTAATCATAAGGTTGACAGTATTGATGTACTGAACCAACTTGAACAACAGCCAGACAACCTACCAAGATGGGCTATTTTACTGAATAGAGAATTCTTATTTACCAAAGGTAGGGTTGATCTAGCCTAGAACCAAAGAGTCTTGTCAAAGAGTAGTGCAATAGGTGAAAAATAGAATATGTCAGTAGAACAAATATTAAACAGTGTGCATTGTCTAGGTTTTAGAGTTGACATGGTTGAACAATTTGATGAAGGCACATGAATTGGAGAGATTACCTTCACCACCTAAAATAAGCCACAATAGCCAGCAGAGTCTAACCCCTTGATCATTGACTAGGAAATGCCAAATGAACAAGAAGTCCAAGGAGTAAGGACTAAGGGAAATGATGGCCAGTAGCAAGAAGCATCAATAATTATAAGATTCGGTATCAAGTCTAAACCATCAGAAGAGAAGCCACATGAATCGTATCTTAGGGTTCATTAGATACCAATAGAGCAGGAACGAAGCAACTCAAATGAACAAAAAAAAAAAAGAAGAGAAGAGGATATCAGTAGTGATAGGAGCAGAATCATTGAGGCAAATAAGGAGGTTACTGTAAATGTTAGAAGTTAAAGATCAGCTCAACTCATGGGAGGAAGGAGAATCAAATAATGAGTTTAGGTAAACAGTCCGTTAATAGCCCTCACAGCAACCATGAGACTCCTCAGTTGTAATGTTAGGGGATTGGGTCAACCTCTAACATCCGCTCAATGCAAAGAACTGAACTAAAAGCATAAAGTTAACTTTTGTTTTTTTGATGGGGACCAGACTTTTTGTGGAACTAAATAAGCAAAAGGTTAGTCTGATGGGTTTTTGTAATGTTAAAGAGGTGTCTAGTATAGGATTAAGTGGAGGTCTTTTGATAATGTGGGATGAAAGTGTTAATGTAACAATCCACTATATGGATAGGAATCTTATTTTGGTGTACATCTCTAACAATACTTACTCAACCTGGATCAAATGTGTCTATGGCCATTCGGATTTCCAATATAGGAAAACAGTATGGGACAGAATGCAAGAAATTAACTTAAGTATCAAAAGGGATGAATGTTGGATTATCCTTGGAGACTTCAAACAAGTACTACCAATAATGATAAACTCTCATTCAAAAATCATTCCATTAGGGAAGCAAAAGAGCTATTGGAAGTGTTCAATAGTTATGACCTATCGAAAGTACAGATCAAAGGGTAATATTTCACATGGACTAATAATAAAGAAATAGATGATGTGGTTTAGGAAAGACTTGATAGAACCTTTACTAACCCTGTTTGGTTCAAAATATTTGACAAGGCAACCCTTATCAATCTATCGGTGGCTTATTCGGATCATGGTGCCATGCTGATAAACATAGAGGAGTGTAGAGAATTCAAAAGAAGACCATATAACTTTGAAGCCATGTGGATTGCCTACCTATAATGCAAAAAGATCATCAGCAACTCATGGAGCAACAAAGTATTTGGTTCACCTTTATATGCATTGGTTCATAAACTAAAAATCATGCAACAGAATTTGAAAAAATGAAATAAAAAAGTTTTTGGAAATATCAAAGAGAGAATGGTTAAACTCAAATATGATCTCGGCAAGCTCCAACAACACCTTGACACTGAAGCCGAATGTGAAACCAAGAAACATGTTTGGAAGGAACTCGAAAGACTGGTAGAATAAGAACCTATTCACTAGATGTAAAATCAAGAATTAACTAGATCATATAGGGTGAGAGAAATACCAAGTTTTAGCACACTTTGTTGCAAGAATAAGAAATAGGAACTCAATTTTTGAAGTACTGACAGATGGAAATGTATAAGAAGTATGTTAAAAAGGGATTGAAAGAGAATTCTATATAATCATTCAAAGAGCTATTTAACCTTTCTCATACAAGGGGGTGTTTGAGATAAGATCATTCATTATGAACTTAAACGTGCCATCACTTAATGATACTCATAAAGATTTGCTGAATAGGTCTTTCACAGTAGATAAAGTCAGATGTGCTACATTTCAGATTAAGGGTATGAAAACCTAAGAATTAATGGGAAACCATGTGTCTTTTATCAACAGTTGTGGATGTGGTAGGCAATCTCACAATTGTTTCTTCCTTATCTTTCTTAAATTCGAGTCACCTTTCGAAAGAGCTTAACAAAACCCTCATTACCTTAATCCTAAAAAGTATTACCCCTTAAAAAGTCTCTGAATATAAACATATCAGCCTTTGTAATGTGGCATACAAGATAATAGCTAAAACCATGGTTAATATGTTGAAACCAATCATGGATGAGATTATTACTCCTTTCCAAAATGCATTCATTAAGGGTTGAAGCTTATCGGATGATATTTTATAAGGAGAGGAAATCCTCAATTGTAAGACCTGAAATTTATATTATTCCATTGTAAATATATTAGTGTAAATGTATATTTGTGATATATTGATTTATAAAGAAGGGATGATACAATGTTAGGTTAATTTGAATTAAGAAAATAAAGCTAAGTGCTTTAAATTGAGAAATAAGAGATTCGGTGAGCTCAGGACAAACCGAACAAAATTTGGTTAAACCGACTGAAAATATAGGCTCAAAATCGTAAAATATAGGAAGTCCAAGAAGGAAAATTAGTTCAAATTCATAAGACCCAAAATTTTTCCATATCGAGAATTTATCCCGAAAATATGAAAATATTATCCCCGAAAAATAATAATAAGGGAGAAATATATTTTCGGAGGAAAAACTAAAAATAAAATAGGAGGTATAAATATATTGGGCGAAAGGAAGTAAATAATATATATCTACATGTGTGTTTAAATATTAATTTATAAAATATATTAAGGTGATATAATATTATTATAATAATATAATGTAATTGGGATATTATTATATTATTATAATATTATAGTATAAGATATTTTATATATATATATGGGATATTATATTATATTTACTTATAATATAATATATATAATAAACAAAAAAAAAATAGAATTGAAAAAAAAAAGAAGTAGAATCGCGTACAGGGAAGGAGGAATCGGGAAAAACCCGATTCCCCTGTTTTCCTTCACTGACAGCGATTTGGATGGCCAGGGAGCGTGGGGTGGCTGACGAAGGGACGACCGGCACCAATGGAGCGTCCTAGCACCGTCACGCGCTCTAGGGTCTTCAAAAAATGCAGATCGGAGAGGGAGAGGCCATGGGAGAGAAGAGAAGAAATCAGTAGCACCGGCGCCGATTTGCCTTAGCCCAGGCCAGTCGAAGGCTCCTCTCTATTGTTCGGCATCGCTGGACAAAACAGAGCTGAGAACCGATCAGAAAGATGCTTGAATGGAGATTTGGCCCTTGAACCGATTCAGACCGGTTCAATGTGAAAGGGGTTAAACCGGTTCGAATCGGTTCAATAGGAGAGAGAAAAAAGAGAGAGAAAAGTTTTCTTGGGAAAACATTCGGTGTCGACTCGAGCTCAACAGTAGACCGGTAAGCAGTCGAAATTGACAGATTTAATTTTCAAAAGATTTATTTAAAATTATATTTGACCGAAAATGACCCGGTTCAAATATATAAATGTGTAGCGCGACAATAACCGACAGACAAAAGTTTGATTGAGCCTCAAATTTGCATACCATCGCAAAATCTCGGGTAAGTGAAATTCCCTTACTATAACTGGTATAGTTATACGAGTTAGGAATTAATCGCATAAATTACGAATTTATTCCGAATGAAATGTTTTATGTTCGGGAATTGAAAATGATTGTCAAAATAATTGTATGGACTATCCAAAGAAAGTAGAAAAGGCTTATGATGGCCCAATAAGTGTAAATAGGCCTAACGAGCTAAATGGGCATAGAATAGAGTTGGGCCCAATAAAGAGCTAAAAGGCCCAATAAGAGTTAACAGGCCCAGTACTTTAATTTGAATATACTGAAAGTGGAAAATAAGTATATTGAATTATGTTGATATGATTGGTAACTATCTGCAGCTCCCGGAGATATACACGGAGTCAGATAGATCGAATTACGTGAAGTGGGAAAAGGAGGAAAAATACCTTGAGCGTGATTCGAGGTAAGGGAATTGTGTAGGCTATAGAGATAGCTACATGTATTTTCATCGCCATTTACATTTACTTAAAATTTTTGTAGAGTTTAGATATGGGGATTCTAGATTTCTCCCGAGTAGGGGTAAAATTACCAAAATACCCCTAATTATGATGAAAATATGAAAATATCTGAAAATGCATGAAATAACATACCTCATTGTTTTCTTGGTGAAAAAGTGATTTTTGATGATTAAAATAATAGACGGGCTCTAGATTTGACTAATTGCATTAAATTGCATATTTTCCTACGTGATGAGTGATTCGATGGGAAGTGGTCCCTCTCAATCCATTTCGCGTAGTTTTGTGTGGAACTAAATTTTGGGGTACAGATCCACCAGAAATGAGTCGTCTATTGATTTTATATGTGAAATCATGTTGGAGCCTTGCTCGTACTTGATTTATACGATTTATACATGACATGGTGCTAGAGCCTTGCTCGCACTAAATTTATAAGATTTATGCATGAAATAGTGCTGGAGCATTGCTCGCACTCGATTTTATATGATATGCATAAAATCGTGCTTGACTCGTCGGGTTTACTGTGTTGTTACGCCGACTTGCTCGCGTTGGATTTTGAGATAGGCGACTGTTGATGATCCAAGTTGGGGTGGTAAGTTCCTATTATAGGCACCCCCAGACTTGTGATTTGAAAATCGAGGTTGACAGAGTACGTTGTACTGTATAAGTAACATGGAGTGCGCTGTACCATTTCTAAGAGTCGTTGGACGATAGATTGACCAGCGAGTAGCATTTTACCTCCTCCCGCGGTAACGAGACACTCTTGCACACCTGACCCGTTATGCTTGGGGTCTTCGACTATGGCCATGAGTCCGTTATACATTGTGACATCCCTACCTGATCTCTGATGTTGTTGGTTTGTATGTACTTGATGGTACCGGTGGGTGAATAGGGTTTCACCGCACCGAATTGAAACTTATTTTATACTGGTGAGTGAATAGGGTTTCACTACACTAAGTTGGGAACATGTTTTGATTTTATACAGGGTAAATTTTTATACATAGCAGTGGTCGCTATTGATTTTACTGTTTTGGGTGCAATGTGTAAATCAAAAACAAGTTTTGCACGGATATATATATATAGTGAAGGTTGCTATCTACTTATATTATAATTTTGTTTCCAAAAGAAATGTTTTCTGCATAATGCATAGCATTATATTCAGGTAGATAGAGGGGTTATCTACTGCATGCATATTTTCCTTACTGAGCGTGTGGTTGCTCAGCCCTTTACTTTCCTCTCTCTCCAGATTTTTGTTAATAGTCTGAGAGTGTTGTGGTAGATCCTGCATTTCCTTGTATCCATTGCCCTTTTTGTTTGCTCAAAGGTATACACTCTTGTAGTCTTTTGTATCCAAACATTTTGAAACATAGTATTATATATATGTATAAGTATCGGGGATGTAACGAATTTAAATGATTGTAAATTAATCTAAGTATAATTTCTTACCATGATAGTATATCTCATGTGCATGGATTGAAAAATAAGGAAATGTGATGGATTAACATCAACTCATAGCCCAACTATTGAATATAAATGTAAGCAAAAAGGGTCATGACAGAGATTGGTATCAGAGTAGAGTTGGTCTGATATGAATCGGAGTTAATGGTTAAGAAAGTTTACATCCCCATGATACTGTGCGTTGTTTAGGTACAATTATGTATACCGGGCTGTTATGTCACTAGGAGTTGTGTCATATATGCAGGAAATTATTAGGATGTCTGATAGATACCGCAGTAGAGGGGAAGGATCCCGATCTCGAGGGCTTAGGGATAGGCCCGAGAGACTTGAATTCTAGAAGAGGCCAAGACAAAACCTTGAGGGGTCTTAGTGGGTTACCAAAAGAGGATAGTTTAGTTGAGTGAGTTCTCACAGGCAGTCGATGTTATGGGCCTATAGGTAGGTGGCCATGGTTGGCTGGGCTTTGCGGTCTATCACTACTGATACACGGATGGCGAGATTAGAGCGGACAGTAGAGAGCATGTCATGTTTGTTTGGTCAGGCCATGTCAAGATTGGAGAATCTGCAGGGTATGGGTGGCCCAGTAGTAGCCCCTACCACGCTTGCACCACAGACCACTGGATCGACTGGTTCTGTTTGTCCTGTACTACCACCACCTTCACATGTACAACGTGAGGATGTACCTTCACCTGTTCGACCTCCGATACCACTAACCCGAGCAGAGCCTTAGATAGCTCCATAGAGGGAAGTAATAAGGCAGGGTATGGTTGCAATGTATGGTTGCAATTTAGACCATTTGAGACAGTTTCAGAAACTGAGACCACCATCTTTTAGTGAGGTCAAGGATCCAGTAGTAGTAGAGGACTAGGTGAACAGGCTGGAGAAGTTGTTTGGATATTTTGAGTGTTCTCAGACAAAAAGAATAGCCTTTGCTACATTTATGCTAGAGAGCGAGGCGAAACATTGGTGGAAGTCCGCCTAGCCGATTTTAAGGGTTCGAAATCAAATCTTGACTTGGGGGATTTTCTTGGATGCCTTCATGAGGCAGTATGTTTTGAAGATGGCTAAGAGACTATTACAGAAGGAGTTTTTCGGTTTGACTCAGGGTAATCGATCTGTGGATGAGTATGAGTCTCGATTTACGTCTCTGGGGAGATATGATCCTGACACCATGGGTAATGAAGATAAGAAGGTTTGGAAGTTTATGGATGGGTTGAGACCGTCTACCAGAGCTAGACTAGCTCTTTTGGATATTTTGACTTACGAGGAGGCAGTTCGCAGAGCTCAGTTATGTGAGCAGGATTTTGAGCGGTACATCTCTGAGTTTGGTCAGTTTGGGATAGGTGGTAAGTGCCGCGACAAAAGCACGAAGAGAACAAGGGATGATAGAGTGTTCAGAGAGGGAAAAAGGCCTTCTGGGAAGCGACAGAGATTCGAGGAGTCACGAGGTAAGGCCAGTAGACCCCTTGTACATCCTACTGCAGCTCTCGCCAGGGGTATAGTGATTGGTGAAACCCGGCCTATTACTGAGCTATGTAAGATCTACAAGAGATGTCATAGAGGTAGGCACTATTACGTGACAGCTGGTGCTTGCTTCAGATGTTGTAAGACAAGGCATTTGGTTAAAGATTACCAAGAATTAGTTGAGACTACCCCACTAAAGGGCAAAGAGCCAGAGAAAGCTCCACCTAGTACTTCTGCCCCGAGACGAAAGGCCACAGGTGAAGAGAAAGGGAAGCAGACTGTTGGTCAGGGCAGAGTTTATGCGATAGACTAGGGCACTGCAGATGCTTCACCTGAGGTACTTAAAGGTACAATCCTGATCTTTAATCTTGAAGCATTAGCATTGTATGATCTTGGTGCAACGCATTCATTTATCTCTCCGTCATATGCATTTAAATTACTAGAGCATGTAAAGCCTACACTTTTAGGTAGAAGATTGTTGATTAGCACACCGATGAGAGATAACCAAATGACTGAGTGGGTATGTAAGATTGTAAGTTGAAGGTAGGAGATAATAGCATGACAGCCAATCTTATCCTATTAAATATATATGATTTTGATGTAATATTGGGTATGGATTGGTTGACTGTAAATCATGGTATCTTAGATTGTTATTCTAAGACAATAATGTTTTCTCTACCTGAGAAACATATTGTAAAATTTTTCTGAATTAATGAAAGAAGCATTATGGCAATTGAAAAATGTCAAGTGTTAAGTTAATTTCATAATTAATTTTTGAAGGTTTTATTGCGCACGTGGTTAATATGGATAAGGCACGCCCAGAATTAACTAACATCCCAGTGGTTAGGGAATTTTCTGATGTCTTTCTGGATGATTTACCAGGGTTACCACCAGGTAGGGAGATGGAGTTCTGTATTGATGTGGTACCCAGTACTGAACCAATAGCCAAACCACTGTACCATATGGCTCCAATGGAATTGAAGGAGCTTAAGAAGCAGTTACAGGAGCTTTTAGATAAGGGGTTTGTCAAACCGAGCGTTTCACCTTGGGGAGCTTTGGTTCTGTTTATGAAAAATAAGGATGGAAGCCTCCGACTGTGTATTGACTACAGATTGTTGAATAAGGCTACCATCAAGAATAAGTACCCTTTGCCACGTATAGATGAACTGTTGGATTAGTTTCGGGGAGCACAGATTTTTTCCAAGATCGATCTGAGATTTGGGTACCATCAGTTGAGAATTCGGAGCGAAGATGTACCCAAGATAGCTTTCTGCACCCGTTATAGTCATTATGAGTTCAAGGTTATGTCATTCGGGTTGACTAATGTTCTTGCAACTTTTATGGCTCTGATAAATGATGTATTCAAGCTATACCTGGACCGATTTGTTATCGTCTTTATCGATGACATTCTGGTATATTCGAAATCCAAGGAAGATCATGAGCAGCATTTGAGGATTGTGTTACAAACCCTCCGAGAGAAGCAGTTGTATGCTAAACTCAATAAGTGTGACTTCTGGTTGGAACAAATTTCATTTCTGGGCCATGTTGTATCGAGAGACGGGGTGTCAGTGGATCTATCTAAGATCAAAGCTGTAGTCCAATGGGATAGGCCCAAGACGGTTACAGAGATCAAAAGTTTTATAGGTTTAGCTGGGTATTATAGAAGGTTCATTGAGGGTTTCTCGAAATTGGCTTCTCCTCTGACTCGTCTCACTTCGAAGAATGTTGCATTTAAGTGGGATGATGCTTGTGAGAGAAGTTTTCAGGATTTGAAACTTAGACTGACCACTACACCTATTCTCACCTTACCGACCAGCTTAGAAGGTTTCTCTATGTACACCGATGCGTCAGGATTGGAACTGGGCTGTGTATTGATGTAGGATGGGAAGGTAGTTGCTTATGGATCTAGAGAGCTTAAGGACCATGAGAGGAAACATCCGACCCATGATTTAGGGTTGGCGGCCATAGTGTTTGCATTGAAGATATGGCACCACTAATTGTATGGTGAGAAATTTCAAGAATACACTGAGCATAAGAGCCTCAAATATCTATTTTCACAGAAGGAATTGAATATGAGGCAATGGAGATAGTTAGAGCTTATGAAGGATTACGACTGTGAGATCTTGTACCACTCGGGTAAGACTAATGTGGATGATGATGCACTGAGCAGAAAGAGCATCGGGATGGTATCTTATATGATGATCAGGGAACATGAGCTACTAGAGCAGTTTGTGAGCCTAAGCTTGGATGTGACCCTTCTGCTATTGAAGCTTATTGTATGATAGCTAGCTGGGATTGGAATCGGATTTGGTTGATCGGATCAGACAAGCTCAGCATAGTGATCGCTCATGTATCGATGTGGCTAGTTAGATTCAGATGGCACGAGTACCGACTGGGAGTTGGGTACTGATGATTTACTGAGGTTCAAAGGCAGACTATGTGTTCCTGATGATCCACAGTTGAGGAGACTCATTTTGTCAAAAGCTCACTCTTCGAGGTATACGCTGCATCCGAGGAGTACTAAAATGTATCAGAATCACCAGAAAGTATATTAGTGGTAAGGTATGAAGAAAGACACCGCTAAATTTTTTGTGAGATGTCTGGTATGCCAGCAGGTTAAGGTAAAGCATTAGAAACCTGTAGGGTTATTACAGCCTCTACCTATACCGACATAGAAATAGGAGCACATCACCATGGATTTCATTGTGGGTTTACCGAGGACTAGAAGGGACCATGATGCTATTTGGGTGATTGTGGATAGATTGGCGAAGTCAGCTCACTTCTTGGCTATGAAATCTGTAGATACTTTGAGTATGTTGGGGGATTTGTATGTACAGGAGATAGTAAGGCTACATGGTGTTCTAGTGAGTATTGTCTCTGATAGGGATTCCCGTTTCACTTCCCACTTTTGGGAACATTTTTAGGAAGCCACGGGAACCTGATTGAGTTTTATTACAGCTCTCCATCCTCAGACAGATGGTCAGTTGGAAAGATGACTATCCAGACTCTGGAGGACATGTTGAGAGCTTGTGCGATGGATTTTAAAGGCTCCTAGGATGATCATTTTCCATTAGGCCTACAATAATAGTTACCACTCAAGTATTGAAATGACACCGTATGAAGCACTGTATGGTCACAGGTGTCGTTCTCTGATAATTTGGGAAGAAGTGGGTGATTGGAAGATGTTTGCTCCCTATTTGGTGAAACAAGCCTCTGAGGATGTCCAATTGATGTGTGAGAGGTTGAGGATAGCTCAGACCAGCAGAAAAGCTACGCTGACTTGAGACGACGACCATTAGAGTTTACGGTTTGTGAGTTAGTGTTCCTGAAGGTTTCCCTCTTCAAGGGCATTATGAGGTTCAGAAAGAAAGGCAAGTTGACTCCTCGTTACATCAAACCTTTTAAGATCTTAGACTGGGTGGTAGATAAAGCCTACAGGCTAGCTTTGCCACCTGAGTTGTCAAGCATTCATAATGTCTTCCATGTATCGATGCTTCGGAAGTATCATCCAGATCCGACACATTTGATTGTGCAGCAAAGGAGGAATCGGGAAAAACTCGATTCCCTGTTTTCCTTCATCGATGGTGATTTGGACGGCGAGGGAGCGTGAGGTGGCCGATGAAGGGACGATCGAGACCAAGGGAGCGTCCCAGCATCGTCATGCGCCCTCGGGTCGTCAAGAAACGCAGATCGGAGAGGGAGAGGCCGCGGGAGAGAAGAGGAGAAATCGGTGGTATCGGCGTCGATTTGCCTCAGCCCAGGCCAGCCGAAGGCTCCTCTCCACTGTGCGGCATCGCTAGATGAAAACAGAGCCGAGAATCGATCGGAAAGACGCCTGAACTGCGATTTAGCCCTTGAACTGGTTCGGATCGGTTCAGTGTGAAAGGGGCTGAATCGGTCCGAACCGGTTCAGAAGGAGAGAGAAAGAAGAGAGAGAAAAAAAAATTTATTGGGAAAACATTCAGTGTTGACTCGGGCTTAACAGTGACCAGTAAGCAGTCGAAATTGACCGATTTAATTTTTAGAAGATTTATTTGAATTTATAGTTGACCGAAAATGACCCGGTTCAAATATATAAATGTGTAGCGCAACAATAGGTGACGAACAAGAGTTCGCTTGAGCCTCAAATTTGCGTACCATCGTGGAATCTCGAGTAAGTGAAATTCCCTTACTATAACTGGTACAGTTATACGAGTTAGGAATTAATCGCATAAATTGTAGATTTATTCCGAATGAAATATTTTATGTTCGGGAATTGAAAATGACTGTCGAAATAATTGTATGGATCATCTAAAGAGAGAGAAAAGTCTTATGATGGCCCAATAAGTGTAAATGGGCCTAACGAGCTCAATGGGCATAGAATAAAGTTGGGCCCAATAAAGAGAAAAAATGCCCAATAAAAGTAAACTGGCTCAGTACTTTAATTTGAATATACTGAAGTGGGAAATAAGTAAATTGAATTATGTTGATATGATTGGTAACTATTTGCAGCTCCCGGAGATATACACGGAGTCGGATAGATCGAATTACGCGAAGTGGGAAAATGAGGAAAAATACCTTCAGCGTGATTCGAGGTAAGGGAATTGTGTAGGCTATAGAGATAGTTACACATATTTTCATCACCATTTACATTCACTTAAAATTTGTGTAGAGTCTATATATGAGGATTCTAGATTTCTCCCGAGTAGGGGTAAATTTACCAAAATACCCCTAATTATGATAAAAACCTGAAAATGTCTGAAAATGTATGAAATAGCATATCTCACTGTTTTCTTGGTGAAAAAGTGATTTTTGATGACTAAAATAATAGACGGGCTCTAGATTTGACTAATTGCATTAAATTACATATTTTCCTACGTGATGAGTGATTCGATGGGAAGTGGTCCCTCTCACTCCATTTCGCGTCGTTTTGTGTGGAACTCGATTTTAGGGTACCGGTTCACCAAAATGAGCCATCTATTGATTTTATATGTGAAATCGTACTGGAGCCTTGCTCACACTTGATTTATACAATTTATATAATTTATACATGACATGGTGATGGAGCCTTGCTCGCACTAAATTTATAAGATTTATGCATGAAATAGTGCTGAAGCGTTGTTCGCACTTGATTTTATATGATATGTATAAAATCGTGCTTGAGCCGTCGGGTTTACTGTATGTTACGTCGACCTGCTCGCATTTGATTTTGAGACAGGCGATAGTTGATGATCCAAGTTGGGGGGTAAGTTCCTATGATAGGCACCCCCAGACTTGTGATTTGGAAATTGAGGTCGACAGAGTGCGTTATACCGTGTAAGTAACATGGAGTACATTGTACCGTTGCTGAGAGTCGTTGGACGACTAATTGACCGATGAGTAGCATTTGACTTCCTCCCGCGCTAACGAGACACTCTTGTACACCTGGCCCATGATGCTTGGGGCCTCCGACTATGGCCATGAGTCCGTTATACATTGTGACATCCCTGCTCTCATTACCCTCAACTTACCAAAATACGTACAAATTTTTTGCATTTTCATGAATTATTTAATATTTCATTCTTACCTTATCTCGATCGTGAACAGCTACTCTCCTCGACAGTTCAGCTATGTGTCAATGCCTATTTCATTTCATCATACCAATTTAATTTGCATTTTAAATAAAGGTAAACACTTGTATAAATAAATTCGAGTGTTGTTTACATGTGTTTACATCCCCAATAGTTAAATACAAAATGCTACTGTGCTATCGAAAGTTTAGATACAAAAATCTCTTCAGTGTGTTTACCTTTAGCGATGGGATGCAGCGGATACCAAAAAGGAAAGCCTCCGATCGCCGACAATCTATACTCAAAGCTCTGTAGCGAGGGGAAAATAAAGGAGGTGACCAAACCACACGCTCAGTAAGGCAATCATGCGAACAAGTAGATACTGCACTATTTACATGGTCGTGATGCCAAGCTCAAAACCATACATTTCATCATTTCATCTCAAATCATGATTTCATGCAAGTGTTAATGGCATGTAAAGCAAATCATGCTACTTATTAGTGTACAAATCAAATTTAAAGCATGGCATAAATCATCATGCGTATTTCACAAGTAAAGCATGGCATAAATTAGCATGCACGAGTACACTTTAAAACCATTAACATGCTTTCTCATCTCATAAAATTAACAACTGTCAAGACTCATCCCCTTCCCTTGGACTATCTTGACCCACAAAGCATTTTCAAAACATAATCATCACACGTCAGGACCCATCCCCGTCCCTCAGACTATCCTGACCAACAAAAACATTTAAACATAATCAGTACTTGTCAGGACTCATCCCCTTCCCCTCGGACTGTCCTGACCAACAAAACATTTTAAACATGGATTTATACTTAAAACAAGACATGTGAGATAGGCAATATAATAAGGGAAATATCCTCAAGGACTATGGCCATATCCTGTGATCCCAGGCTACACGGATCAAGTGTGCAGGGTATCACCACTATCTGCTTCCACACGAGAGGTGGGTCAAGTCCAACCCGTCGGTCCATAGCAGATCTCGTCAGAAAATGGCATAACACAATCTAAACACGGTACATCGTACTTCATACTACATGTACGGTACAGTGTACTCTGTGGACCCGTATCAATACATCATATCACGTCACATCTAAAAAATACACGTGTGAGCCTATTTAATAGGTACGATGACCTATCTACCCAAAGCTCCAAACACGGCTATCAACATGTCAAAATCTAAAAAATTAACGTGTGAGCCTATTTAATCGGTGCGACACCCAGTCTGACTGAAGCTCCTAAGAGGGCATCAAGTATGATAGGCATCTAATGCGAGCTATGCTCTAACACCATGCCAAAACCAGTATAAAGGTTGTGCAAGCTCCTCTCAAGCACAACATCATAAAAATCCATGTAAAACTAGTGCGAGCTAAGCTTTAGCACTCATACATATAAAAAACATCAAATCTCGTGCGAGTCATACTCTAGCGCGCTTTCATTCTCACAAAAATCATGTAGGTGGCTCAATCTTTGCAAAACACGGTTATCAACCAAATCACATTATTTCTTTTGTAAATCATTTCAAATATTAGCCAACCTACCCATTACTTGCTAAAAAGTATCAAAACAAGGTTTTCAAAGCTTCATGCTTTTATTTTCATGCACTTTTCTCAAACACCCAACTTTTTCCCTTCAATCACCTAATTTCATTTCCTAATGTCACATGCATTCTAGCAAAACATTTAAGCGTCCAAATTGCGCATAGATATCTCTAAGAATCCACACAATTCCCTTACCTCAATTTAGTTGAGTGCGACTCTCTCTTCCTTTTAGCTTCTTGCGCTCTTGGCTCGCCTTGCTCCGATGTATCCTCGAGAGCTGAAATTCATTCATCATATGCTCGAGTTAGTGTTTGCTAACTCTCATTTCACTATACATTTCTCCCAATGCCTTAAATGCTCATTTTACCCCTTTGGGGTAAGCCTACCAATTCCATTGCATTTCTAGATAGTTTCTAATATTACTAAGCACCCCAATCAACTCCAAACATCAATAACTTAACAATGAATTGGTGTTTTAGAAACTCATCTATTTGGATTTCCTCCTTACTCCAAATAAAAATGCCCATTGTCCTTTAAATCTAAAAAATGGAGAAAATGCCTCCAAGCTAAGTTGTTCTTCTCCTCGATGTGAACAACTTTATGTCTAATAGCCTTCCCTCAAATCTTCTTGAAAATGGTCAGATTTAGAGAGAGAAAGCTAGGTTTTGGGTTGAAAATGGAAGGAAATGGTTTTTTCCCAAAATCTGCAGATCCAACTGCTCCTATTTATAGATTTAGCTTGATGAGATCGATCTGTCGAGACATGAGATCGATTTGGTCCCCTTTAAAATCCCTCTTTTTCACGACATTTAAAGGCAGGAGATCGATCTGTCGAACCTTGAGATCGATATGTCTCAGGCAGTAGCTTAAGGAGATCGATCTGGTCTTAAGGGAGATCGATCTGCTCCAAGTCGAGAGCTAAGGAAATCGATCTGTTTCATTAAGGATCAATTTGCATTTTACAGAATGTTTAGGAGATCGATCTGGATCCATTGGAGATCGATCTATCCTATTCCATAGCTTAAAATAAGAGCATTTTGGCTCTTCCTGATCGATTTCTCATCCTATGAGATCAATCTGTCATTCAAATTTCCAGATTTTTTGCAGTTTTTCTATAGCAACTTCACCCGAAACATCTTTAATTTGCTGCAATAGTCATTTTCTTATTCAATCATCTTTGAGACTTGAAAATGGCATCCATTCATACTTTATACCTATTAAAACTTGTGTGAAATCTATGTATAACCAAATGTACATAATATAAACCAAATGGAAGTGCACAACTTATGTAATCTCCATTCCATTTTACCATACTACTCATATTCCATTCCACTCACATTCGTCACATACAAAAGTCTATTTCTCCATATTCATACTTAATGAAACTTGTATGTACATCAAAATCTCTTATTACAACTGTGTACATCGAACTTATGGACTCTACATCATCTATACTTCACCTTACAAGTACATCACCATTTACATATATTTATAAAGTTATACATATACGGGGTCTAACATTCTCCCCCACTTAGAAAATTTGGTCCTCCAAATTGGAACCAATTACTCTGGAAACAACTCGGGATACTTCTCCCGCATCAAACTCTCCAATTCCCATGTGGCCTCTTTCACAGTGTGATGTTGCCAAAGAACTTTCACCAAAGGAATTGTCTTTATCCTCAACATTTTCTCTTTTCTATCCAATATTCGAACCGACTTCTCAACGTACATCATGTTTTCATTGAGCTCTAAAGGTTCATACCTTATCACATGCATCGGGTCTGGGTGATACTTCCTTAACATGGATACATGGAACACATTATGTACGCTCACCAACTCTAGTGGCAATGCTAACCTATAAGCGTCATCTCCCACTTTATCAAGTATCTCAAATGGCCCTATATATTGCGGGCTCAACTTTCCCTTCTTCCCAAATCTCATAATCCCTTTCGAGGGAGAAACTTTCAAAAACACTGCCTCACCCACGTTAAACTCTAGTGGTCTTTGTATCCTATCAGCATAACTCTTTTGCCGGCTCTGAGCTATCCGTAATCTCTCACATATCAATTGGATGTCTTCAGATGCCTGCTGTACTAAGTTTGGAGCAAAAATTTATCTGTCACCAACCTCTTCCCATCCAATAGGGGAACGACATCTACACCCATACAATGCCTCATATAGTGCCATCCCGATACTCGTATGAAAATTGTTATTATAAGCGAACTCTGCTAGTGGAAAATGGTCATCCCAAGAGCCTCCAAAATCCAATGCACACGCTCTCAACATATCCTCTAAGGTCAGTATAGTCCTCTCTGACTGACCATCTGTCTGAGGATGAAACACGGTGCTAAAACTTAACTGGGTCCCTATCGCTTCCTAAAAACGTTCCCAAAAGTAGGAAGTGAAGTGGACATCCTTATTAGAAACCACGCTCACTAGAATTCCATGTAGCCTTACTATCTCGCGCACATACAGGTTCGCTAACTGGCTTAGAGTATCGGTAGCTATCATAGCTAGAAAATGGGTTGATTTCGTCAATCGATCCACAATCACCTATATGGCATCATGACCTCTATGGGTCCTCAGCAATCCTATCATAAAATCCATGGTGACATGCTCTCACTTCCATATCGGTATCGGTAGAGGCTACAATAACCCTGCAGGCTTCTGATGCTTTACCTTCACCTGCTGACAAATGAGACACTTAGCGACATATTTAGCAATGTCTTTCTTCATCCCTGACCACCAATAAACCTTTTGAAGGTTTTGATACATCTTAGTACCCCCGGATGTATCGTATACCTCGATGAGTGAGCCTCTGTCAAGATTAACTTCCTGATCTCTGGATCATCGGGAACACGTATCCTACCTCTGAGCCTCAACATCCCATTTGAACCAAACTCAAAGTTCATCTCTATACCCCTTTGTATCTGCCCGACAATATCACTACACTACTGATCAATTCACTGAGCTTGTCGAATTCAATCTACCAGATCCGGTTCCAACTGTAGGCTAGCTATCATAAATCTATTATCAGTATCAGGCGGGGTTATATCCAAACTGAGGTTCGTGAACTGTTCCAATAGCTTGTGTTCCTTGACCATCATGAATGACACCAACCCGAGATGTTTTCTACTCAATGCATCAGCAACTACATTCGTTTTACCTGAGTGGTTCAAGATTTCATAATCATAATCCTTTAACAGCTTGAGCTATCTCCTCTGTCTCACGTTTCACTCTTTCTGCGAGAACAGGTACTTAAGGCTCTTATGATCTGTGTAAACCTGAAATCTCTCACCATAAAGATAGCAGCGCCATATTTTTAATGCTGATGTTGCCTTGGTAAAACGACAACGGGATTACAACTTCCACGTATTCAGATTGCGCTAACGACAAAAAGGTGACGTCGATAGGATTTCTTCCACGTGTTCTTCGTATATTCTGCAAAAACAACAGGAATCAGAGGGCGCAGGGATTTATCCCTGCACGCGCACTCCGATGATTAAGTTAGAAAACTGAAGTTTTGTATATAGGGGGAAGAGAATTGTGTTCTTTAGAATCTAGAGTCTTATCTTTTTTTCTGTTCTGTTCCCTTTCTTCTGAGAGCTCACATGGGTTATTTATAAGTTTCTTTCGAGTCGGTTCGAGCTGAGGTCCAGGCACGTGTCTGGCCGCGATAGAGTCATTGAGCACTCTATCGCGTTTCGGGCTAGACAACCTACGAGTGAGTCTGGATGGCGGCAGAGTTCATGTGTGGACCTCTACTGCGGTCCACGCAGTAGAGTTTTGTCGCAGAGCTGGCGGCATAGGTCTGTCGCAGGATATGCGGTAGAGGTCTGTAGCAGAGTATGCGGTAGAGGTCTGTAGCGACATACAGTGCCGCATAAAGCCTACGCGATAGAGTCTCTATCGCCTCGAGACTCTGTCGCATGTCAAGCTACTCTGCCGCATGGAGCTCTGTCGTTGTAACAGCCACGTGGCTTATCTTGTGTTTTACACGTGGCGGTCTCTGGTTGGTCAATCTTTCTACACGCAGACTTTGATGATAGGACCACCATCAATTGCTCCCTACTCTTTGGTAGGAATTTTTCCTGCGAAAGAGGATCCGGGTCCGGATTTGCTTTTTTTGGGTCGGGGCTGATCCTTGCGCGGGCGTGGAGCAACTGTGCGCCTATATATACTGGGTCCCTGCTGTCACAATCGCTATTGAGTTCTCTCGCGAAGACCACTCTCCCGCAGATTCTCTCGTACTCTGTCGCAACTCTCCCGCAACTCTGCCACAACTCTGCCGCAACTCTGCCATGTGACATTGCAGTGCCGCAAGTCTACCGCCAGATCTTGAAACTGTGTCGCCCGTTCTTTTGTTGTCTTCCTTTTAGGTAAACTCTGTCGTCCATAATTGTTTTTGATTTCCCCCGAACTTCTAAAATGGCTGGCCATGGTGTAGGAAAACAAATAGACCTAGGTGTCAAGTCGACTTTGAAGGAAGCCGACGTCCAAGACCTAGTATCTAGGTTTCCTTTGCCCGAGGGATACTCCTATATACTTCCAACCCCTCAGGAAAGTGACATACGTCGTGTGTCTGACGAGGTAGTTATCTTTAGGGCAGCTTTAGAATTAGGACTCCGCTTTCCGTTGTCCGACTTTGGGGCTTCTTGCCTTAGGACTCATAGGATTGACCCCGGGCAGCTGCATCCTCATGCATGGATGCAGTTAATAGGTTTTTCCGTGCATTGCCACCTAAGGGGCATTTCTCCATCTCTTCCCCTTCTCGATGTCTTTTTTAGATTTCGAGGTAGCCCCGGTCTAGTCCCTTACTCACTTCAGCGGGTGTATATACCGGGATTTGAGAACAGGCTATTCGAAAAACCTGCCAATAAGCTCCACGGTTTTGAATCGGAGTGGCTTGTTGTGGAGATGCCTGGGGGCCTAGATTTCCTTACTCGCTGGGAGACTAGGCGTGAAATCCCCAAGGGCCCCCGGATTGCTACTCTTAGAGAACAGCTGGCCTCAGACGTCGATAGGTTATTGGTGGATAGACCCATTAGCCTTGATAGCCTTTTATCAAATGAAAATTTGATATTAGCTGGCTGGGGCGTGGGTCCTATCCCTATTGTCGGCCCTTCTGTCCCTTCTTCTGATCCTCCACCTTCAATTTCTCCTGAGTTGAACCCCAACCCTCCTAGGCTACAGGAAGACATAGGGAGCACCAATGTAGAGTCTAGTTCTGGTAGCGAACCTTTAGCTGACCTGACTGGCTGGGAAGGGTTCGGTTCAAATTTCATGGTGCTCTCTGACGACGACACGATAAATATAGAGTCCCTTCAGGAGCATTTTGATTCTCCTGACGGTAACCTTTTATTCTTTTTACTGCTTACTGTTTTTGATCAGTGTTTGACCACTTATTTGTTTTCTTTCTTTTTTGCAGAAATGAGTCACTTTCGAAGATCCTTAGCGGGTCAAACATCAGAGGCCGGTCCATCTAGTGCTCCCACCAGGAAGAGGCCGCGTGTAGCTGATGATGTTCGTAGCGAGGCACCGGTCCCTTCTCAGTTACCTCGGGCTCGGACACCTCCCGTTTCTAGGCCAGCGATGCCTCCTCCTCCCCCAAAACAAAGGGATCCCTCTCAGGATAGGGGAAGAGTTCCTTCCTCTTCACGGGGAGCATCCGGTTCGTATGGATGGTCTCGCTCCGAAGAGCGCGCTGAGTGCAACATAATTTCGTCCCAGCGAAAAAATTGGAGGCGCTTGTATGTCGAGGCGTCGATGGCGACTAGGCCGATTCTCCCGAGGGTAAGCCCCATTGATGAGAGGTCCTACCCTGTGGACGGTGATTTTATCATGAGGGGGGTCGAGTTTCGGGTTTACCCTAGAGTTCACGACAACGATACCTTGGATACTCCCGGGGTAGCTTCTCGACTGAGTTGGGCTACTATTCTCCCAAGGGACGAGGCTAGAATATTCAGGAACTATCAGGAGGGAGAGGACTTGGCTGATATGGAGGTGATAAGGGTAATTTTTATGTTCCCCTTTGTTTAACCTCTTTTTGCTGTGCTTTTGAGTTTGACTTTTTGTATTTCTTTGCAGCTGGCTCAGAGGACCGTGGCGAATAGCGCTCAACACCGGGCCTATCGGGAGCGAGCCGATAAGGAAATCCGGGAGTTAAAAGACAAGGTTATGGAGCTATCGAACATTGTCAACAACTTGTCCAAACTTCCAGACGTGGTACGAAATTTAGAGGAGCAGCTCTCAAAGGCACGGCAGGATTTGGACCAGGCCAAGGGGGATCTTACCGTCGAGGCGGCCCGATCAAGTAAATTCCACGAGGATCTTCAGGAGGCCCATGCCGAGCTGGATCGTATGCAGTCCAACTACGGGTCCTTGCTCACTCGTAATCAGGAGCTCGAGCATCGCGTTGCCGAGTTAGAAAGTCAAGCTACTCCTGTACTGACCCGAGTGGAGATTGATAGCATACGGGCAGAGGCCGTGAAGGAGTACCGCCTTTCCAAGGATTGCTTAAGGCGGAAGGAGGATTTCTCGAATCCCTACGTGAAATACGGATTCTACCTTGCTCGGTCTTGGTTAGAGAAGCATAGGGAAGGAGAGGAATTCCCCGAGCTCCAGTACACGGACGAGGCGATGCTGTTTGAGGCTCCCGACTGGACTAAATATGAACCCGGGGCAGAACCAGCAGACGAGCTTTTCCAGAGGACTGCCCAGGACGATCTAGCCAACCTCACCGGTCCTTGGGAGCCCGCGGACCTGGGCGATACTCCCGAGCCTATTGGCGCTTTTCTTGACTTGGACGGTGAGGAGGGTCAGCAGTCTTTAGGGAGCGAGGGTCCGTCTGCAGCTGATCCCCAGCCTCCTCCTGAAGATTGAGTTTTTGTTTTTGTTTTTGAGTATTCTGTTGTCATTTTGTTTTGATTTTATACTTTTTCAGATGTAATCGTAAAGATCTACTAAAGATCTACTTGTAATGATTTTTTGAATGAAATGAAATCCAGAGTTTTGTTCATGCTTTGTATCGCATTACTTCTCTATTTATCATTTATCATCCTTTGTCTGTTTGTTTATTTTGCTTGTACTTGTACATATTTGTGTATGTATTTTTAGAAAGAATTTTTCGTATAAACATATCGTTTTCTGAGGCGTGATTACTATGACGCAAGTGCGTCTTCAGTTTTTACAACCTTTATATTTTTATTGCCTGGCCACAATGACGCATAGCGCCTCAGGCTCTTACGGCTCGTTGGTTGTACGCATGGCCACAGTGACGCATAGCGCCTCAGGCTCTTACGGCTCGTCTGATTGTACGCCTGGCCACAGTGACGCATAGCGCCTCAGGCTCTTACGGCTCGTCTGATTGTACGCCTGGCCACAGTGACGCATAGCGCCTCAGGCTCTTACGGCTCGTCTGATTATACACCTGGCCACAGTGACGCATAGCGCCTCAGGCTCTTCGGCTCCAATTGATTATACACCTGGCCATAGTGACGCATAGCGCCTCAGGCTCTTACGGCTCTAATTGATGTTGCCTTGGTAAAACGACAACGGGATTACAACTTCCACGTATTCAGATTGCGCTAACGACAAAAAGGTGACGTCGATGGGATTTCTTCCACGTGTTCTTCATATATTCTGCAAAAAAAATAGGAATCAGAGGGCGTAGGGATTTGTCCCTGCACGCGCACTCCGATGATTAAGTTAGAAAACTGAAGTTTTGTATATAGGGGGAAGAGAATTGTGTTCTTCATAATCTAGAGTCTTATATTTTTTTCTGTTCTGTTCCCTTTCTTCTGAGAGCTCACCTGGGGTATTTATAAGTTTCTTCCGAGTCGGTTCGAGCTGAGGTCCAGGCACGTGTCTGGCCGCGACAGAGTCATTGAGCACTCTGTCGCATTCCAGGCTAGACAACCTGCAGGTGAGTCTGGATGGTGGCAGAGTTCATGTGTGGACCTCTACTGCGGTCCACGCAGTAGAGTTTTGTCACAGAGCTGGTGGCATAGGTCTGTCGCAGGATATGCGGTAGAGGTCTGTAGCAGAGTATGCGGTAGAGGTCTGTAGCGACATACAGTGCCGCATAAAGCCTACGCGATAGAGTCTCTATCGCCTCGAGACTCTGTCGCATGTCAAGCTACTCTGCCGCATGGAGCTCTGTCGCTGTAACAGCCACGTGGCTTATCTTGTGTTTGACACGTGGCGGTCTCTGGTTGGTTAATCTTTCTACACGCGGACTTTGATGATAGGACCACCATCAAATGCAAACACTACGGCTGCCAACTCTAAATTGTGGGTTGGGTAGTTTCTCTCATGATCCATTGACCGCCTTGATCCATAGGCCACTACCTTCCCATCCTGCATAAATACACAGCCCAGTCCTTGGTGTGACACATCCGTATACACCGAGAAACCTCTTGAGCTGGTAGGAATGGTGAGAATCAGAGCTGTGGTTAATCTCATTTTCAACTCCTTAAAGCTTTCCTCACACTTATTGTCCTACGCGAATTCCAAATTCTTTCTCGTGAGACGTGTCAAAAGAGCAGCTAACCTCGTGAATCCTTCCACAAACCTTCGATAATATCTAGTTAAACCCAGGAAACTTCTGATCTCTATCACTGTCTGGGGTCTCTGCCACTGAACCACTACCTCAATTTTAGATAGATCCACTGACACACTATCTTTTGATACTATATGACCTAGAAAAGAGATCTGTTCCAACCAAAAGTCGCACTTATTGAGTTTAGCATACAGCTTCTTCTCTCGGAGAGTCTGCAACACTATCCTTGGATGCCGTTTACGCTCCTATCTAGACCTTGAGTACACCAATATATCATCAATAAACATAATCACAAATCGATCCAAATACTGATGGAACACCTCGTTCATTAATGACATAAAAGCTGTGGGAGCATTTGTTAACCCGAATGGCATGACCATAAACTCATAATGTTCATATCGGGTGCAGAAAGCTATCTTGGGTACATCTCAACTCCGTTTCTTTAACTGATAGTACCCAGATCTCAGATCTATCTTGGAAAAGACCTGTGCTCCCTTAAGCTGATCCAACAAGTCGTTGATGCATGGAAAGGGATACTTATTCTTAATGGTGGCCTTATTTAACAACCGGTAATCTATACACAGTCGGAGGCTTCCATCCTTCTTTCTTACAAATAGAACCGATGCTCCCCAAGGTGATACACTCGGTCTGATGAACCCCTTCTCCAATAACTCTTACAGCTGTTTCCTTAATTCTTCCAACTCAATTTAAGCCATTCTGTACGGTAGCTTGGATATCGACTCTGTACCAGTTGCTAAGTCTATACCAAATTCCATCTCCTTATCTGGAGGTAACCCTGGTAGTTCATTCGAGAAGACATCTGGATATTCTCTGACCATTGGGATGTCTATAAACTCTGGACGTACCTTATCCATCTCAACCACATAAGCAATGTATCCTTCACATTATCCTTTCCATCGTTAGTAACACAAATCATCACATACACATGTAATTGATAAACAAATTCATCTCTTGAATATCATGTATTTAAATCATACTTTTCTTATTTATAAAAATCATGTAATTTCATTTCTTTTCATCAAAATTTATAATAAGATTGTATAATCCTGAAAACATCAAGGTTCTAGCATGACAATCCATAACAACATGGTTTGCAGCTAGCCAATCCATGCCTAGGATTACATTAAAATCACTCATGTTTAATAAAATTAAATTGGCTGCCATTTCTTTACCTCATATCCTCATCTTACAACTTTTATATACATGCTCAATCAATTGACTATCATTCATAGGGGTAGATATCATCAACATCTTATCTAGCAGTATAGGTTTTACATGCTTCAACAATATATGTGCAAAGGATGGCGATATAAAAAAGTGTGTGGTACTAGGATCAATCAATACATATGCTTTTAAATCAAAGATTTGGATGGTACCTTTAACCACATCCAAAGACTGATCCGCAGTGTCTTGGTCCAGTGCATACACTCGCCCTCTACTCACTCCCACTGCTTGCTTCCCCTTTTCCTCAGCTGTAGCCCTCCTCCTTGGAGCAGCTGTCACAACTGGAGCTCTCTCTAGCTCCCTACCCTTCTGTGGGGCTCTCTGTCATCTTCGGGCAATCTCTGATTATGTGCCCCAGTTTCCCACATCTAAAGCATATTATAGGAGATCCATAGCATGGTCGAGTGCCATGGTACCTGCCACACTTGTTGCACTGCTCAGTATTAGGTCGTGGCCCTCCAATCATAATTCCCTTAGCTGGAGCTATGGCCGGATACATAGGAGGATTAACTGTCCTCTCTCGGATCTCCTCGATCCTCGACCTCTTTCCAGCAAAACTCTTATTTCCCTCATAGCTGAAGCCTCTATCCATCACTGATCTCTTCTTATCCTTATCCCTCACTTTATCGATTTCCCAAACTCTGAGGCGATTCTATCAACATCTTGTTCAAACAATTGCGCCCTACGCACTGCCTCCTCATAGGTCAGTATATCCAGAGGAACCAATCTAGACCTGATGATCGACCTCAATCCATCCATAAACTTCTGGATCTTTTCGACCTCATTACTCATCGTGTTGGGATCATATCTACCCAGGGAGATAAAAGGCATCTCATACTCATCCACAGTCCTACTCCCTTGGGTCAGTCCCAAAAATGCCATCTTCATCTTCCATTGAGCGGTATCCAGTACATATTTATCCGAAATGCCTTCAAAAATATATCCTAGCCGATCTCAGTATGCCAAGCTCTCAAAATAGGTCTGGTGGATTTTCACCAATGTTCTGATGATCCCTTTAGCATAAAAGCTGCAAACGCTACCATCTCGGTAGTAGCGCACTCAAAGAACTCAAAGAACCCATTCAGCTTCTCGATCTCATTTATCTAATCCTCAGCAGCTACTGGGTCCTTTACTCCACTGAAAATAGCGATCCATACTTCTGGAACTGTCGCAGCCTATCCAAATCATAACTGTAACCCCAGCCTCTACTGGCCTGTGGTGTAGCAACAGGCCTAGGCATATCCTGTGCAGGTAGGGGTGTAGGTGTATCTATCATCTAAGGTCTCTGGGCCGGCCGCGCCCGTGCCTCAGGAGCTGCCGCCTGTTGGACATCACCCTCTATAGTGGGACTCTGTCTGCCCTCAACTTCAGGCAATGATTGAGTGACCAATTCCAAGATCATCTTAATGCTCCGCTCAATCTTTGCGAAGCGTGCCTCAGTACTCTCGGGCCTCTCCTCAGGAACCTGTGGAGCATGCTCAACCTCAGCCTCTACCTCAATATCATTCTAAGCCTCGTGTGTTTTCGGCTCAACACTACCCCCAGGCCTACCTCTACGGCCTCTAACTTGCGCCCTTGCCCCTCTACCGCGATTGATATTAGGCATAATTGCTCAATTCCCTACATTCACATCAAATTCTTAGTCAACTCATCGACACACACAATTGTATCTAAAAAAGCACAGTAACATGAGAATGTAATTTTTTAACTTATTAAGTATTTTAGACATGACACATGTTAGACCAACTTAGCTCTGATACCAACTTCTGTCACGACCCTTAACTTACTAAAATACGTATAATTTTTTTGCATTTTCTTGCATTGTTTAATATTTCATTCTTACCTTATCTCGATCATGAACAGCTACTCTCCTCAACAGTTGGGTTGTGTGTCAATGTCTATCTCATTTCACCATACCAATTTAATTTGAATTTTAAATTAAGGTAAACACTTGTATAAATAAATCAAAGTGTTGTTTAAATGTGTTTACATTGCTTTACATCCCTAATAGTTACATACAAAATGCTACTGTGCTGTCAAAAGTTTAGATACAAAAATCTCATAAGTGTGTATACCTTTAGCGATGGGATGCAGCAGATACCAACAAGGAAAGCCTCCAGTCGCCCACAATCTATACTCAAAGCTCTGTAGAGAGGGAAAAATAAGGGGGTGAGCAAACCACACGCTCAGTAAGGCAATCATGCGAACAGGTAGATACTGCACTATCTACGTGGTCGTGATGCCATGCTCAAAACCATACATTTCATCATTTGATCTCAAATCATGAGTTCATGCTAGTGTTAATGGCATGTAAAGTAAATCATGCTAATTATTAAAGCACAAATCAAATTTAAAGCATGACATAAATCATTATGCGTATTTCACAAGTAAAACATGGCATAAATCATCATGCATCAGTGCACTTTAAAACCGTTAACATGCTTTCTCATCTCATAAAATCAACAACTGTAAGGCCCCAGTGCATCCAATTTTGACACTCTTGAGGGGCATTGTGATTGGAGGACCCCAACCTGCTACGAAGCAGCGTAGCAGTGTAAGCACTGTAAGCAGTGTGAGATGTGTGGTGGATACCACGGAAGGAGGGTCTATACCTACACTGTATTGATGAAAATGGCCGTTAAGTGTGGTAAGATGGACCATTGATTTTGATTGCACAAGTTGGGCGAGATCGCCCCACAGAAAAGTAAAGAGACAGAGAAAAACTTCGTTGGTATAGCTGCAACGTAAAGGGAGGCCATAGCCGAAAAGAAAAAAGGAAAGTAGGCTGTTGGACGAAGGCGAGAGGATGTCTTGGACCAGGACACTATTGATGTTTCATGGATGTGGTGTAAGATACCACACTTGTTATGAATAATGAAGTACATATGTTCATTGATTCTGGTGCCACACATTTATTCATACCGCCTTCATTCGCATATAAGTGAGTAAAAGGCATGAATGCCTACATCATTGGGCACAATACTGATAAATGAGTACCCCAATAGAGGAGGATAAATTAACGGAATATGGATATAGAGATTTTAAGTTGAAAACAGGGGTGAAAACATCACTGAAAAGTATACGGTAAGTGTTGACAAGTGATAAAAAGGGGTGCAACAGTTGAAATTAAAGGAGTAAAGGATTGTACTCACGGAATGAATAATGAAAGAGTTTTGTCATGAGGGATATATGAAAGGAGATAATCTTTAAGATATGTTGATCCTAAATACAAGATGTATTGGAGTAGGAGTGCGTATACGAAGTCATTAGGATTAAAGCAATTAGTAGTAAATATAAATTGTGACCACATGGACTGATATATAAAGTAATTGTGGTTAAGTCTAAGGGTTAATAAAGGTATTTCAAAATACCTCCCCGCCTGAAGACTTGACAACGTCTAAAAGTATATATATATATAACCTATAACGTGAAATCGATCATCGTAATAAATACCTTTAGTATTAGGATACCTTTACTAAGACGATAAGAATATTAAAATTCGACAAGTCATAAAGATTAACATAGTAAAATTTAATAAGAGTCGTTAAGATAAGAAAAGGAAATGACGCAGGTTAGTACCTGAAAACGTAAGTGATTTTGAAGGATCTTATACGCTTATGCGTAAATAAGTCAAGGATTAGACCGATTTGTAATCATCATTATCGATGATATGTCGGGTGTAGTTAAGTCTAGGGCAAATTGTAATCAATAATTGGAAAAATGGCTTTTACAAATGGTTGTTGCGAGTTCTCAATATGGTCTACTTGTTGACACGTTTGACTAAGAAAACTTGATCTTTGAATGAGATGATAAATAAGATGATAGATGTGACATGAATTTCGGTGTAGTGAAGTACGAACTGACCACCATGAATGACTCAAGATAATGAATGAGCTGTGTATTGATGCGAAATGGAAAGATAGTCGATTATGGATCCAGATAACTCAAGGATCATGAAATAAACTATCTGACTCATGATTTTAAGTTGGCAACGGTAGTGTTTGTACCTAGGATATGGTACTATTATGTACACGATGAGGAATTTTGAATATGCACTGATCATAAAGCCCCGAGTATCTGTTTTTCACAGAAAGAGGCGAATATGAGAATACATAATGGGTTAGAGCTTCTGAGAGATTTTGATTGTGAAAATTGTACCACCCAAGAAAGGCTAATGTGATGACTGATGTCTTGAGTAGAAAGAGCCTCGGGATGGTACCACGTCAGGGAGCGTGAGCTGTTAGAGCAGTTGTGAGCCTCAGTATTGATGTGACCCCTTCTGATGATGATAGTGATTGTATGACAGCTAGCCTGAGACTTGAATAGGATGAGAGTGCCCAGATTTGACAGGCTTAGTGTGATGATCGACATGATGTCGATAGTGTGGGTCAGATTCAGAAGGGTATAGTGACAGAGTTCACGGAGTGTGTTGATGGGTTACAGAGAGGTTCAGAGACAATATAAGTGCTCCCCAGGACCATAGTTGATGAGATAGTGATATTGTCAGAAGCTCACTCTTCGGGATATACAGTGCATACGGAAAAGTAAAGAATGTATCAAAATCTTGAAAAGGGTATTGGTGGTCAGATATCAAAAGAGATATAGTAGAGATTGTGGGAAAGTGCCTAGTATATCAGCAGAATAAGGTAGAGTATTAAAAGTCTGTAGAGTTATTACAGTCTCTACCTATATCGACACGGCTCGAAAATGGGAGCAAGTCTCCATAAATTTCGTGATGGGTTACAGAGGACCTAGGTGAATTACAAGGCTATTTGGATGATAGTCGATAGAGTGACTAAGTCTACCCACCTTCTGGTTATGAAATCCCCCAAATACTCAGAGTGTATATGAGGATTTATGTATAAGGAAGATTGTGGAACATTAAGTAGCGTTCCAGTGAGCATTGTATTATATAGGGATTCCCGCTTCACTTCCCACCTCGGAGGATATTTTTAGGAAGCTATGGGAACCGATTGAGTATTAGCACAGCTTTCCGTCCTCAGACAGAGGGTCAGTCAGAGAGAACTGTACAGGTTCTGGAGGATCCGATGAAAGCGTGTGCCCTTGATTTTTATGCTCCTGGAATGATCAGTTATTACAAATCGAATTCGCCAATAGTGACAGTTGTCACTTGAGTATCGGGATAACAAGATATGAGGCAGTGTATGACTGTAGGGGTTGTTCCCCAAATTGGATAAGAAAAAGTGGGTGACAGATAAAATTATTTTTGACTTTGGATAATAAGTCTCTGAGGATGTTTAGTTAAGGATGAGAGATTAAAAACACCTCAGAGCAGATAGAAAAGTATTGGAATTCACCGAGGGTGAATTACTCTGGTTGAAATGTTTCTTGTCCTAAGAGAATAAGGACATAGCGAACTTTTAGAAGAAGGTAAATTGAGTTGCGCTGGATGGAATATTTTGAGAGATTGGACAAGTGGGAGATAAGACCTGTAGGTTGGTGTTATCACCTGAATTAACAGGCGCCCACAATGTGTCTCAGCTTTTGATGCTTTGGCAATACTATCCAGATCCAGCATAGGTGATCGAATATGAACTCCAAAAGTCCAGTTTAATGAAAATATAAGTATATTGAAAGTTGATTCGGGCATTAAACAGGAAAGAGAAAGTATTGAGATTTAAGATGATCTCCTTAATTAAAGTCCGTTGGTAGTGTTACACTCCGGAAAAAGGTCACATAAGAATTTAAGAGTATGATACGATCGATGTACCCGGAGTTGTATATGGACTCATATAACTTGATTCTAATTTGGAGGACCAAATTCCTTAAGTGAGGGAGAGTTGGAAGACCCAAATTTAATTAAAATACGAAATGAATGAGTATTCGTGAAGGGAAGTCGGGTTAAATTAATCCCAAACATGTGCAAGGGTAAAATGGTCAAAAGACCGAAAGTTGGAATAAATTCGATGAGAAAAATTTATTAAAAATAACGGATTAAGAAATCTTGGTCAATAAAGGTGAAATAAATTTATTTTGGATTAAATTGATCAGGATATCAATTTATTGGAATTAATCGGGATTAATCGAAATTTTTAGTTCGAAAAAATAATCGAAAAATATACCGAAAAGTCATTACGGACAATATCCCGAAAATACGAAGAAATTATACCCGAAAAAGGGTTAAAATATAATAAATAAATTAAATTAAATTAAATAGATTAAATTTGGAATAAAATAATATAGTTTGTAGATATTTTAGATTTTTATAGAGTATTTTAATGAATAGTGTAATAATTAAAATAAATAATAATAATAATAATAATAATAATAATAATAATAATAATAAAAGTGAATCTGAAAAAAAAAAAAGAGAGAAAACGGGTCGGGGAGAGAGAAAGAGAAGCAGAGAAGTGAAAAGGAGCCGAGCAACCGAGGAAGACCGAACCACCGTCCGACGACCAACGACCCCCGACGAGGAGCCAAGGAGGAAAAGGAGAGGCCGGCGACCTCCCTGGTATCGGCGACGCGCCAAACCGACGCCGGGGAGGCCGAAAACGACAGGAGAAGCCGCAGGAAGAAAGAGCTCCATCGGCAGCGAACGGCGCCGATCTGGCCGACCCCGCTCCCAGCCGAAGCTTCCCAGGCCCAGGCGACGCGATCGGTGGTGGTCACGATTGGCGAAACCGACGGACGGCGTCGAAAACGGAGGAAAGAGAAATGGGTTTCATCGGCAGGAGAGAACAGGCCGGATCGACGACTTTTCGGCGGACTTGGGTGAAACCGAGAGTAGATCTGTGATGCGGACGACCCAGTGGGGCCACTGGCGGTGGAAGCCGGTGGAGAACTGGCCGGCAAGGCAGTGAACCTGAGTGAACTGGAGTGAACCGGGGTGAACCGATGGGTCTGAACCGGTCTGAACCGGATTGAACCGGTTCAGCCAAAAAAAGAGGAAAAAAGGAGAAAAAGGGAAAAAGAAAAAAAAGGAAAAATTGAGAAAAAATCTCGACGATGCAATCGAGCTACGGGTAAGTCAGTAGTGGTCGAAATTGAACCGATTTAAATTTCGGAGTATTTAATTTAATTAATTTTGGGCTGAAAACTTACCCGAAAAATTGTGAAATGTGTAGCTCGACAATTGGCATCCAAAGAGAGCTTGAGATAGCCTCGATTTACGGACTAGCATGAAATCTCGGGTAAGTAACCATTATTTACGATAATTTACATTGTTATGCGTGATATGAATTTAAATTCCGCATAAATTGAATTAGATTTTGGAAATTTAGATAAATTGTCGTAAATAATCAATTGAACTATTCGAGAGTTAGAACGAGGCCCAATAAATTGTTGGTGGGCCCAATGAGGCCAATAGGCCTTGATAAATGTGGAAATTAAGTGGAAAACGGGCTTAAGGCTGATTAAGGCCCATTAAGGTGCAATCGGGCCCAATAGGGATAAATGGGCCCAATGATTTAAATTAAGCCCCGAAAATAGGAAATACAATTAAATTGTATGTTATCTGACCTGAGGAATAATTATACGCAGTTCCAGAGGTTTGATTGGGAGCATATCGGACTGCGTGACAAGACAACAGTGGAAAAGAAAAGGTCAGACTCGACAGGAAAAATAAGGTAAGGGAATTCTGCGGACTGCTAGAGGTAACTTTACAAAATTTCAAGTTCCTATGCAGTCTTTAAAAATTATCTGTAGGGTCTAGAGGTCAAATAATAATTTTAGTTCCCCGAATGGGCAAATTACCAAAATACCCTTGTTAAGGGTAAAATTTACAAATTTAGGAAAAGTTGGGAGGAGCAAGAACAAGAGGTTTCTGCTCGTTCTGGAGACATTTTAATGCATGCATGAGTAGGCTGGCTAACCTTGAAAGAAAAATGCACAGCATTGCATATTTCAACGATGAAATTGTTTTGGAAATTATTTTGAGCAAACAGAGTCGCCTACGTGTTTTCATTAACATGTGACGTGTTAGAGCTTAGCTCGCACGATGTTTGATTTGTGTGATGCATGCATTAGTGCTGGAGCGAGAGCTCGCACTAGAGTTTTACATGCATAGGTGCTGGAGTCCAACTCGCACCAGATTTATATATATATATATATGATTTTCGTGACAGGGTGCTAGAGTCTAACTCGCACCATATTCTTATATGATTTTTGAGACAGAGTACTAGAGCCTAGCTCGTACTAGTTTTACTTGATTTGATGAGAGTGCTGAGCATCGCTCGCACTGATTTTTATGAGAACATGCGATGAGCCGTGCTTTGAGCATCGGGTAGACTGTGTGTCACCGATTAAATAGGCTCGAACGTGCGTTTTGAGACATGGCATGTTAAAACAACCTGATGAGCCCGAAAGAGGGATAAGGGTTGGAGGTCCAGCTGATGAGCCCGAAAGAGGGATAAGGCTGGGGGTCCACGGAGTACGATGTACCATGCAAGTAGCATGGAGTACGATGTACCGTGTGGTATCTTCGGATACGGCATCTTCAGATGCAGCATCTTCAGATGCCTGGGATCGGATAAGATTAACGGGATGGATTGACCCACCTCCCGGGCGGTTCCCGATCATGGTGAGAACCCGTACACTAGGATTCGTGTAGCTGAGGAACTCCCGAGGACACATATGGCCATAGTCCTTGTTATTGCCGATATACAGATGTTGCCTAGTCTTGCATGTCGACGATTTTGATGAGATCAAACTGGGTTTTAAATTAAATATGCATGATGCTATTTCCATGCTTTTTAAACCCATGTGTGATGTAAACGGATTTTCATGATTTTGTGTGAGTCAGGATCACCCGAAGGAGGGGTCGAGTCCTGACTTTACTGTGAAATTTTAAACAAGAAAGATATGATTTTGAATATAATTGCATGTTGAATTTTTCGTGCAAATGTGTTTTACATAACATCATAACTCATATCATTTGTTTTAAAATGTGTGGAGAAAGGGTGGTTTATGCATGGCACCACGTTCATGCAGGTAGTATGGTTACCTAGTTGTTCGTAGGATTGCCTTACTGAGCTTGATGTGCTCACCCTTTCATTTTCTCCCACAGATAATCTCCAGTTGAAGTTGGGGTGACTCAATACTACATTCCGGATATCCGCTGCTACCCATCAACATAAGGTATATACACTTGTACATATTGTATCTACATAAGCATAGCACAGTAACATGTTTGTAAGTAACTTTAGGGGATGTATAAATAATGTAAACAATTATAAATGACTGGAGAAGAAATAAGTTAGATGGTAATTGAATGGTGGGACTGGCATTGACGCACAGCCCAATTATTAGTGGAGTGTGGTCACGATTCGAGGACAGGTAAGAATTTAAGTAAATAAACAAAACGCGAAAAATTAACTCTGATTTTTGGGTAGTTTGGGTCGTGACAGTGTAAGCTCACCCTCTTACTCTCCCCCACAGATTATTTATGGTAGACATTGATGGCGTGTTTCTTTTGAGTAGGCTTGGAGAATATCTTCTTGCCGCCTGCTTTATTCATTTTCAATGTATATACGTAGAATATATATTTTAGTTTGTATTACAAACAATAATGCTCAGTCTATGTATTTAATTTTAAGACCTAACGATAAACTACAATAGGTATTACATGTGATTTTTAGGCCCCATTAGATATCGATTATAGTCTGTATTTGAAGTGTAATGTAATAAACAACTTAAGGATAATCTTTCTCTTTGTTAGTCAAGTTGATGGATGAAATGAATTGTGGATATTGGGAAGTACGTTATGCTTACATATTAGAGTTTAAATTGGAATCACATCACAAACGTTTGAATGGTTCAAGACTAAAGAAAATTATTAATCGAGTTGATCAAATAAGATCAACCACAGCCATTAGACACTACATTGGTTGTTGACAAACTTAGGTAAGGAAAAGAAAAGTTTAGTACAGTTTTCGTCGATTCGAGCCCTTATAGAGTTGGTGTCAGAGCATAG
This sequence comes from Firmiana major, assembly GCA_033439115.1. Lineage (NCBI taxonomy): Eukaryota > Viridiplantae > Streptophyta > Magnoliopsida > Malvales > Malvaceae > Firmiana > Firmiana major. Next base: position 77,357,317 of record CM065898.1, on the reverse strand, counting down.
TTACCTTGTATGAATCAGTGTAGTTAGGTTAGAATTAGAGTTACATCTAGTAGTCTGTGCATATCTGAATATAAACTATGTATAACTACTTAAAGTTGTACTAAATTTGATTAACTTTGTATTAGTAAACCATCGTTATGAGTGGAAGACAAGGTAGATATGGGATATGAGGTCCCTAACCTCCACCTGCTCCATCGCTTGATACCCTTAATACAAGGACTACTAGGCTTTAGTAGAGACTTGAGCAGAGGTTCAGCGATATAGCTACTATTGTGACAACTATGATCATCCAGCACTCAGGTGGCGCTAGCATTCCCACCTTCACTGAAAATCACTAGCTACACCTCTTCCTTCTTTGGTATTACAGCCTCTAGTGCCACAGCTTCTTGCACCACAACCTCCTCTACGTAAGCCCCAAGCCCCTCAGTCATGGGCTGGTGATAAGGGTGATAGAAACTTAAGTAGGGTCAGGAACTTTCAGAAGTTCAACCCGTCATCATTTAAGGCGGTAAAGGATCTAGTAGTGGTTGAGTGTTGGATTCTAAAAACTGAGAAGATGTTCAAATATATAAAGGGTCTCACGACCAAGAGGGTGGACTTGGCCACCATTATGCTACAAGAATGAGGTCGAGCATTGGTGAAAGGCCACTGGGGCTGTTTTGAGGGCCAAACACCAGTTTTGACATGAAAAATCTTCTTAGATGCCTTCCGAACCAGTTCATACCATAGACGACCTCGAAGATGATGCAACTAGAATTTTTAGGTTTGACATAAAGGTCCCAGTTGGTGGACCAATATAAGTCCTGGTTCATAGCTTTGAGTTGGTATAACCCCAAGATCATCAAGAGTAAGGAGAAGAATGTGCAAAGGTTTATGGATGGGTTGAAGCTAGCTATCTGGGCTAAGTTGGCTTCGTTTGACATCACCACCTTTAATGAGGCTATCTGGATAGCCTAACTTATGAAGCAAGACTGTGAGCTTCATCTAGCTAATTAAAGTCCTCAAGGGAAGAACAAGGAAAAACAAACTGCGGATAATAGGCCCTAGCATAAGAAGGGTTTCCAAGGTTTCGATAAGAGAACGAAGTACTCACAGTTTGATCGTAGGTTACTAGCCCTATTGCATCTTCCAATTCTGCTTTTGGTACCTAGGATGTATGTAAGGATTGTGGCAAGGATCATGGTTCTAGGCCTTGGTAATGGGTTACAGGGGCCGACTTTAATTGTGGTCAGGTAAGCCACTGTATCAATGACTGCCCATTGACAAGCTTACTAAAGGATAGGCTCCGAGGCCTATTGTTTTGAAGAGAGCTACAATGTTAGAGAAGGGCAGCAGCTTGTAGTTCAGGGCTGAGTGTTTACCTTGTACAAGGAGTCAACTGATGCCTCCTCCTATGTGATTTAAAGTAAGATTTCTTTTTATGGTATTGAAGCTTTAACTTTATTTGATGTGAGTTCTACCCATTCCTTTGTATAACTTATGTTGCTAGCAAATTGTATGTAGTGCCTGTACCCTTAGGTTACCTTTTACATATTAGCACACCTCTAAAGGAATCCCAAATAACTGACCTAGTGTATAAGAATTGTAAGTTAAGGGTAGGAAAAAGGGATTCAATAGTAGATCTGATTGTATTATTCATGGATTAGTTAACTATTAATCGTATAAGTTTAGACTGCTACGCTAAGGCTGTGACCTTTGCCTTACCTGTTAAGTATGTTGTAATTTTTGGAAAGTAGGAAATAAAATAAGATGTTTTGCTTTGTATGGAAGTTTTATGAGTTGTATTTGTGTGGAGGTTATCTTACCTATATAGAAGATACCAAAAAGAGGCATCTAGAGCTTCAACAGATTCCAGTGGTTCGAGATTTTTGAACATATTTCTAGAAGAATTGCTTATATTACCACCAAATAGGGAGTTTAAAATTGACTTAGTATCGGATACTCAACCCATATCCAAGCTTCCTTATCGAATAACATTGGTTGAATTAGAGGAACTAAATAAGCAACTTTAAGACTTTTCGAACAAGGGATTTATACGCCCGAGTGTTTGACCCTAAGGTGCTCCAGTTCTATTTGTTAGGAAGAAGAATAGTAAACTAAGGTTGTATATAAACCACTGGTTATTGAACAAGGCTATTGTTAAGAACAAGTATCCTCTTTCTAGGATCGAAGGTTTATTCTGTTAGTTGCAAGATTTTACGATGTTCTCTAAGGTTGATCTGAGATCGAGATACCATCAGTTGAAGATTAAGTTGGAAGATATTCTTATGATAGCTTTCCAGATGTGATATTACCATTTTAAGTTCCTAGTGATGTCATTCTTCCTGATAAATGCATTTGCAACATCTATGAATTTGATGAATGAAGTGTTCAAGCAATAGCTGGATCAGTTTGTGTTTGTTTTCATTGACAGCATTTTAGTCTATGTCAAGTCTCGATAGGAACATGAGCAGCACCTACAGATAGTATTACAAGCACTTCGAGATAATTAATTGTATGCAAAGTTAGACAAGTGTGACTATTGGTTGGTGCAAATTACATTCTTAGGTCATATAGCTTCTAAAGACGTGGTGTCAGTTGATTTATTTAAGGTTAAAGCAGTTCTATAGTGGGAACGGCTAAGGAATGTGACTAAGATTCAGAGTTTCTTAGGACTTGTTAGGTATTATAGGAACTTCGTAGAAGGATTTTCTGAGCTAGTTGCACCTTTGACTAGGCTTACACAGATAGATGTAAAGTTTGAATGCTTTGACAATTTTGATGTAGTTTCTACAAGCTTAAGCAAAGACTGACAATGGCACCGATCGTGACCATTCCGAGCAGATCAGGCAGTTTCTTAGTTTACATTGATGCTTCCTTGTATGGTCTGGGTTGTGTGCTTATGCACTATGACAAGGTAGTTGCTTATGGTTCTTGCCAACATAGAGACCATCAAAAGAACAAAAACCAAACTTCCATGTTCGGTTTTAAATTAGAGATGTTAAAAATAATGAATCAATGTACTCAGACTTCGAACTACTCGTAATGGTATTTACGCTAAAGATTCAACGGTATTATTTGTATGGTGAAAATTTCTAGGTATTCACTCATCACAAGAATCTAAAATATCTATTTTCTTGGAAGGAATTGAATATTAGGAAGAGGAAAGGTTGGAACTTCTAAAAAACTATGATTATTAGATACTTTATGTCCTAGGTAAGGCTAATGTAGTAGTGGATGCATTGAGCAGGACACACCTAGGATTAATTTTATACATGATGATGATCAGGGAATATGAGTTGCTTGAGCAGCTTGCGAGTTTGAGGTTGGACACCACTCTTTCTAACACTGATAGTTGTATGATTGCGAGTCTGAGGATCGAGCCTGATTTAATGGATCAAATTAGGCAAGCTCAGAAGAAGGATCGATTTTGTGTATGGACAGTTGGATTAGTATAAAAAATTAAAGGTCAAATTTTAATATTGGCAGCGATAGACTTTTGAGGTTTTACAACAAAATTTATGTACCAAAGGATGAGAAATTGAGGAGACTAATTTTAGATGAAGCCGCACATTCAGATACAATTTGAATCCTAGGAACAACAAGATGTACCATAGATTGTGCAAGGTGTACTGGTGGATTGGTACGAAATAAGACATTATAGAGTATGTGGTTAAGTATCATATATGTCAATAGGTTAAGTTAGAGCATTATAAACTCGCGAATTACTTAAACCTCTACATATATAGACTTAGAAATGAGAGAATATTACTATGAATTTCATTATAGGATTGCCAAGGACCTAGAGGAACCACGATGCTATCTGGGTCATAATCGATAAGTTGACTAAGTTGGTATAATTCATAACGATTAAATTGACGTATACTCTCGGTGCTTTAACTAATCTGTATGTTAGGGAGATAGTTAGGCTACGTAGGGTTCTAATGAGCAGTACTTCAGATAGAGATTCTAGGTTTACTCCCTGTTTCAAAGAGCATTTTCAGGATGCCATGAGACCTCAGTTGAATTATAGTACGACTTTCCATCTTTAGACTAATAATTAGTCAGAAAAGACCATTCAGACTATGAAGAACATGTTATGGGCTTGTGTTTTGGATTTTAAGGGCTCTTAGGATAACCATTTATCATTGACTGCGTTCATATACAATAACAGCTGCCACTCCAGCATTAAAATGGCTCCATAGAAAGCTTTGTATTGAAGGAGATATAGGTCTCCTACAGGTTGGGAAAAGGTTGGTGATAGAAAAGTATTTACTCTTGAGCTAGTTAAGCAAGCTTCTGAGGATGTCCAATTGATTTGTGAGAGACTTAAGATAACTCAAAGCTAGCAAAAGAGTTAGGCTAATAGTAGGAGATGGGATTCGAAGTTATCAATAGGCAATTCAATGTTTCTAAGGGTTTCTGTGTTTAAGGGAATTATGAAGTTTGGCAAGAGAGGAAACTTAAGTCCTCGATTCATTGGGTTATTTAAGATCTTAGAGAGAATAGAGATGTGGCCTACATATCGTCATTTCCTTTACAACTATCTAGGGTGCACAATGTGTTCTACATATCCATGCTTCGGAAGTACCATCCAGATCCTTCCTACATTATTAAAAATGAGTCATTAGATATTAGGGAGGATCTCAGTTATGATGAAAATTTGATTCAGATAGTGGATAAGAAGGATAAAGTGTGAGCTCAAAGTTGATTCCATTAGTTAAAGTTTTCTAGCAATATCACTCATCTAAGGAAGCTACTTAGGAGCTAGAGAGTTTAATGAAGGAGAAATACCCGTATTTCTTCTGATGAGCTTAATAAATTTGAAGGACCAAATTTATTAAGGTAGGGAAGATGTAAGAACCATCATTTCCATTGTATCCAATATGAAAACCTTTAAGTGTAATAAGTTTGATGTACATTTGATGCAATGATAATGAATGATTTTGTAAGATTAAAGACTTGTTTGAAGTTTAGACATGTGTTAATAAGATTTGAATCGATTTAATGATGGGAGATTACATGTTTTTGATTTGAATAGGTCTATTGGTGAAGAACCGACTTCTCTTAATTGATTTTCAGCTAAAAAGAAGCAAAAATAAGAATTTGGAACTAAAGGATCGATCCTCATATAATAGAACGGTCTCGGGAGCCAAAAGACCATAAAGGGATCAATCCCTACCCTTACCTGCTCCAATTCAGAAGGGATATACCTTGCCTAAGCCATCCTTACTCTCTTACTTTCTGATTTCATCCCATTTTCAAGCCAAGGAGAGAGAAAAAAGGGAAAAAGAAGAAAAGGAAAAGGGGAAAGAGAGGAAAAAGAAGAAGTAGGCTCCAAAACTTCAACCAAACCTTCACATTGACCTCTTTATCAACATATGTCATTTTAAAGGTAAATGGTGGATGTTTGAAGGTCCAAAACCTAGAGAAAATATTTAACTTCTTAAGGTAAGTTAGAGAGAGAAAGCTTTGATCTCTAAGCTTTTGAAGATTTATGTTAATATAGAAGTTCTTAATGTTATATTTGGGTGATTAAATGTAGCCAAAAGCATTAGAGGTTTATGCTAAGGTTTTGGGTAAGAAAGGAAGAAAAGGCATGGATACTTAGATACCTTTTAAATATATGTTATTATTGATCTTTTAATCTAACATTTTCCTAAGGTAAAATTTGATAGAAACTATGAAAAACAAGTTTTAAGGTTTTGGCTCTTAAGATTTTTATGATTAGAACGCTTTGATGATGACGTATTAGACATATATATGTGTGTGTCTCGGATGATTAATAAGTAAAATGGTAGTGTTAAATTTGAAGAAGAAGGATTATATCGCGGTGATGATGTATATTGGACCATTTGATGAAATTAAGATTAAAGGCTCCTAAGTAGGCTAATATGACTTTAGAATAATGCAAGAAACTACGTAATATGAATTATAGCCTTAGATGAAAAGGAAGCCTATATAAGAAAATAGGTTATGTTTGTTAAATTAAGAATAGGAAGAATTAAGTTGATTCAATTAGTTTTAACTGATTTTTGTGTTATATTAAAGTCTAAATAAGTAAGTTGATGGTAATTAAGACTTCTTTGCATGGCATTGTAGCTAAGAAACCATTTAAAAGGAGAAAAGCAATATTAATGCATTTCTTAGCCTAGCTCTTGGTGCTAAAAACCAAGTTTAAGTGCTGCATTGCTAAGAGGTAAGGGATTGCATGCAAAGACATGGGTACAAGTTGTTTTAAGCATGTATTGCATGTTTTAAGAAGCTTTGAATTGTTTAAAGTTAGAAAAGTTTGCTAAAAATGCATATTTGGCACTATAGGATTGATCCCTCAAATTAAGGGACAGATACCACATCTGAAAGTTTTAGAAAACATGCATTCGGCTTATGAGGGATCGATCCCCTCCTTAATAAGATTGATCCTCATGCATATTTTCCAAAAGGCAGAAGCATTTTACCACTTTAAGATCGATCCACTCGCTTCATAAGATCGATCCTCACTTAAATTTTTGTTCTAAACTTGCATACTCATGCAAATTGAATTATTTGGTTTAAAGTCAGTGTATGCATGTTTTATTAAGCTTGTGAATTTATGAAATAAGCAAGGTGATCCAACCAAGTGCATTGAAGAGCCTTATTTTATTAAATTGCATAATCAAACTTGTTTTAGCTATTTTAAACAAAGGATTTCATCGAAATGGTTTCCCTTAAATGTATTTATCATGTTTTATTGTGGGATAATTATGTATAAGCTTTAATATGTATGATTCCAAGGGACTTCCTACCCCAATTAGCCTGTCTTATATTCAAAAGCGAATATATTATTTTGTATAAGTATGGAATTGTACTAATTAAGTTTTGGACGCTATTTTTAAGAGACTGTAAAGCCACCACTAGTATGTGCTTAAAAGGCGTTTATCACCTATAAGAAAGTAAATGGTTAATGCGTGCCTAAATAACTAGACTGATGCTTGCCTTTAAGTAAGTAAGGTTGATAGACTTGGACACGACTACGACATTCCCAGTACTCACCAGCCAAGTGGGACTGAGGAACCTCTAATCATAGCCATAAGTTAACTTTTCCCTTTTCAAGGCTCCCTTTTTGTGATGTAAGTAAGTTGTATGTTTACTCTTGGGATATATTGCCTAGTCTCTAACTTATATCTAAAAGTATATAGATACATTTCATAAGCTATGATTTGTAAGTAAGTTTTGTAAAATAGATATGATTTCTATGTAAGTTTTGCAAGAATAATTGCAAGCATATAAAAGCATGTTTAGCATGATTTATTTGCAACCTTGAGCTTTGTAAGATTCATTTGATATGTTTGAAATAAGTATGCATCTTTTTATATGTTTCTATTTGCATAAATTCTTTATTGGGCGTAAGCTCACCCCTCGCTATCCCTCCATAAATTATCTATACTAGACACCGAGGGTGTGTCTCTTTTCAGTAGGTTGGGAGAACGTCTTTCTGCCACCTATTTTATTCATTTTGAAGGTATATACACAAAATATATATCTTAGTTTGTATTAGAGAAATTAATGCACAGTCTATGTATTTTATTCTGGGATGTACTGATAGGCTACAATAGGTATCAAATGTGATTTTTAGGCCGCATTAGGTATCGATTATAGCCTGTATTTGAAGTGTGGTGTAACAAACAACTTTAAGGATAATCATACTCTTTGCATTCAAGTTGATGGATGAAATTAATTGTGGATATCGGGATGTATATTATGCATGTATATTGGAGTTCAAATTGGAATCACATTGCACACGTTTGAATGAGACCAGGACTAAAGAAAATTATTAATCGAGTTGATCAAATAAGATCAACCAAAGCTATTAGAAATTATATTGGTCGTTGACAAACCTAGGTAAGGAACCCAGTTTCTGTCGATTTGGGCCCTTACTAGAGGCGTTGGACCTTCGTGGCAGAAGATAATCACTGATAGTCACTTGTGTAACGTTCCGAAAACATTAAAATTAGGGCTAACTTATTTTTAACTTAATGTTTTATTTAAGTTGCATTCTTGTTCAGTGCCGATTACTTAACCTTTTATTTTTTGAATCCTTTTCATTTTAACGAAAATTTGCTAGCATAATGGCTTATTTATGAACTTACCTCCCTGTAATATTTAAAAATACAATTTATAATCCCAAGGCAATTGCTTTTAATCACCTTTCATAATCAATAGTGATTTTCCTAACATACATTCCATTCCATTTCCTTAATACCTCAGAATGACATTTTATTGTATAAACTGTAAATTAACAAACTTTACATATACACTGATATAGATTATATCCCAAAATATCTTTTACACATAAGTGTCTATGTTGTACATGTTGTCTGGTAATAAAACAAGAGTATACCTTAACGTGCAGCAAAGGTAGCATGTGGAGAGAGTCGTAGCCACTAGCCTACATCGAATATACAGCAGAAGTAGAAAGATCACTGCAAAAAATCTGTAAAAGTAAAGAAAAGAGGGGTTAGCTTCTGAAAAGCCCAGTAAAAAATGCATTTAAAATAGTACTAGTATCTAAACATACGAAAAATGGGACGCTTTTAAAATGCATTTCATACTTTAAATCACTTTTGGATACTTTCGTACAAAGCTTCGGAAAGCAAACATATATTGAAACATGCTTAGCTTCGGCAAATCAAACACATTCGGATAACATTTATCATATATCACAAAACTTATCATATTACTTTTGAAACCACGCAGAATATCATGGAGACTAGGTAGATCTATATAGCTAGCACAGGTCATGATCACTCAACCTTCGAAAAGGGAATCAAACGAATAAACAAAGTACTGATGGCCATTGTACTATAACTGGATCAGGGTCGTACAATGCCTTATGCCACTAAAGACTAAAACAAACATGCACGAAGCGGTGAAAAACATCCCACGAAGGACCAAGCACCACAAATGACTAAAATAAACATGCACGATGTGGACATAACATGCACGATGTAAGGAAAATCATGTACCGAGTGGGCATAACATGCACGATGTGGCAAAAATCAAGTACCAAGTGGGTGTAATGCACCACAAAGGATCAAAACAAACATGAACGATGTGGCGTAAAGCATGCACCACGAAGGACCAAGCTCCACACGGGCCATTGACATGCCATAAACGTATTACCGCAAGTGCACGGGTCGTACAAGTAATAATGAGATTTGAGTCCCGAGTTATCGTCCCACAGAGAAGTTGATTAGCCTAATTAACTACCGGTTAATCTTACCCTAAATATATCCTAGCAAATTATGAAATTTAAGTTGATGATCTACTAAGGCTAATTAAACGTACTGAAAACAATAATCATTAAAAAATAAAGAAAATAAAACTGAGCTAAGATCTACTTACCGAGCTCCACGCAATTAAAGCAAATACGTACGAAAATAATTAAAACAATTTAAATTAATTAACGAAATTAAAATAAAATGCAAATATGAAAATGAAGAAATAAAATTAAATAAACTAAAACTTAAACAAACTTAAAATAAAAATGCATGTAATTAAACTAATAAAAATTGCAAATTAAACTAACCTAAAATCTAATAAAAATGAAAACTAAATTAAAATTGCATGAAACACATTTAATCTAAATTGCAACTAAATGCATCTAAACTAAAATAAAATCATAAAACATTTAATATAAAATTAACTACTAACTAAAAATTAAGACTAAACATTAAATTAACAAATTAAAACACTAGAACTAACTAAATTGACAACTAACAACTATCCTAAACAAACATCTAATTAAACTATACTGAAAATGCAAGAAAAATGGATTAATGCAAGAGTTGAATGCCAAACAAAGCCTTAAGTTTGAATCATCCAATAAATCCCTCTAAACACTGTTCACGTGTCTTTCCAGATTTTTGGTTTGTCCAGGCATGCTCGGTTTGTCCTCTGCTACTGGTGGTGTCCTGCACTCTCGGTTCTGGCCAGTCCTCTACTGCAAGTGTCCTGTTGTTGCACTGACTCTGGGTTTAGTGCTGTTCTACTCCCAATCTGTCCAGCTAGCAGGGAATGTCATCCTCCACGAAACGGTCAGTCCAGGTGCTCTCGGTTGTCTCTAGGTGCTGCTGTCCAATTGGTGCACAAGTCCTCGGCACTCTGATCAGGTGCTGTCTGTTGATCCAGGCTGTTATGCATGGTCCTGCTATTCTTGGCTTGTCCAGGTCTGACCAGCATGCCTCCTACTCTTGGCAATATCCAGCTCCCACTCCTCTCGGCTTGGTTGCTGTCCTACGTTGCTTGTCACAGCTTTCGGCTGCATCATTGCACATTTCTTCAATTCTCAGTAACACAAATCTGGAAATAGATAAAACTCAAGCATTAAATTGCAATATGTAAGTTCAAGACAGTGAATAAACAAAAATAAACTTATCATGACTGAAATTAAAAGCTAAAATAGGAAAAGGAACATAAACAGTAAATCAAACATAAAACAGAGTAGAAGAAAAACTCAAGTTACTGCTCTCGGCACCTCCCTCAACTGGTACTTAACCCGAACACAGCACTCCACTGTGAACCATAGAGGTGAGAGAACATCAGTGGCCACGCCTTGCTTTAGCAGCCACACGCAGGAGCAAGCCTCTCGGTATCACACGGAAATGGAAACAACAGCATGCTACTTAAATAAGAAACTGATAAATGATACCGACGACAAAAACAAAAGAACTGGGTAGTAATAAAACAAGACTGCATCAAGCTTAGTCACATTGCCTAATAGCCTGTTGCACAAACACACCAATCCAACTACTCAACTGTCTTTTTTAAATCAAATAATAGAACCGAGGAGGCCAGCAATCGAATAATAATAATAATAAAAATAATACTCCAAAATGAAGCCCTTTTAGTTAAAGAACATTAACAGAAAAAGAAAGAAATGCTTTGATTCAGTAAACTGCTACAGAAATCAGAAAGGAAGGAAACTCTTCATAAAATATCACAAATAAAATTGACATGAACAGTGAGTAGAAAATGGTATCTATCGGAAAAAAAAAAAACTATTCGGAAAAACAAAGAAAGCTTTAAAGTTAACCTAAAACTATTCTACCCTAATTTACCTCTATTCTAACCTAGGCTACCCCTTTTTCAATTGCCATCATATTCTATTTATACACACACTTAGGGGTATAATGGTAATTTTTCATCCTAGATGAGTTGGCATTGTTTGGCCACTTGTCTTCACACCATTGGCTCCTTGAAATAAATATTTCCATGTCATTTGTCTTTTTGTCCAATTGGATGTGCTAGGCTCCTGTTGTCCGCGTGATCCAATCTCGATTTTAGCCCAATTTTTTCGGTCCATCTTCTACCGAAATATTCAAAATTCATCTGGATTTAATTTATCTGCAAACATGAGAATTTTAATTAAATAAAGGGGATAATTAACAAAATAAATTGGGGATTTAAATAATTAATTAAGAAATTAAGCACAAATAATTCTAAAAATATAAAATTATCACACCTCCAAACTTGAGCTTTTGCTTGTCCTCAAACAAAACAAAATAATTGTAGGAATGACAAGTATTAAACACAATAATTTCCCCAATATTATCCTCAAAGAAAAAGTACAGACTATGAAATCAAAGACTCACAATTACAAGTCCAGCATTTAGAATTATTCAATCATAAGTCCTAACCCAAATTGGACTCCTCGTGACTGTGTGAAAAATGTCAAAATCACTTCACAGTACATTATCCTGATTAGATTATGCAAACACAGTGAATGCAAATTTAATGACATGTGATCATTCCCATAAGTTTGCTTTTCACTTCTCTCTCCATTAATGTAGTCACACTTAACTAAAAATCAATAGGACTTCATTAAGCTTGTAATGTAAGGCTGGGGCTAAGGTATGATAAAGTCGATTTAGGTTTAATTATCCCTTAACATGCATTACTTCTAGGATCTTAATGTAAAAACTCAAATTTATTTCCCTCAAACTTATTTCTTTTGCTAAACTTTTTTTTTTTGAATTCTTCTTCTTTCTACTTTTCTTTTTTTTTAAAAAAAATTTTCACTATCACCAGATACCCAAATGTACAAAGCTCACAATATATCCTAATGACTTTCATGCTTTCGGGGGTAAGGGATAGGAAAAGAGTATTTAAGCTAAGGAAATTTTTTATGTGTATTTACAGAGAAAAGCTTATTTGGCCCAGATGGGTAACTAGGGGTAAAATATGTACAGGGTCGGCTAGAAAGGCTCAAACGATCCAAAGATGGCCTAAATCATCTCCCAAATTAAATGTGATCTAATATTTCACCTCGAGATCAGATCAAACAAATTCTAGAATATTATGTACAAAATCAACTGAACAAATGCAATCCTATGTCCACATAAGCTTTCTTTAAATAAATATACAGATTCATGACATGACATGTGCATAAAATGAGGAAATCACAATCAGAATCAAGACCTATTCAAGACTCAACTTCATGCTTTTCCTATAATCATGCTTCTCATTCAATCAAAGTCAGACTAAATCATGGGGTCATATCATCGGAATATGAGAAAACTACATGCTAAGCACTAAATCATCCCAAAATCAAACAATTTCAGCTTATATTTTCGAAACATTTTGAAAAATTTTCAATTTACTCAAATTTTCAAAAAATACTCAAGGGATATCCCCTCCCCCAAACTTAAAGTGCACAATGTCCTTAGTGTGCAGATAATATAAGAATTGAAGCTCAGGAACAAAGTACTCCCCTTTCTGATGATGATGAACAACTGAAGCTTTTATTGAAAGCGTAAAACTAGAAAATAAACCTGCAAAATAAACAAAGAAAGAAACAATAGAAAAGAAAAAGAAAAAGAACAATATACAAGGTGAAAAGAAAAACACAACCACTTCAAATGCAACTGAAGAAAACAACACTCAGCAGCAAGGCGAAGAGTAGGAGGATCAACCAGAGTGGTGATAAAATGTCGACAGTTAACTCCTCCTTAACTCTAGCTACTTCCTTCCTTCTTTGAGATTTCTTGTGCTCAAGCCTTTTATCCTCAATATCAATCTTAAAACACTCTTGATAGTCATCAGAGAGCTTCAAAGGTTTGAAAACATTAAATTTCACTTCCTGATCTAGGACTCTAATAGTTAACTCCCCCTTCTGTACATCAATTAAGGTTCTACCAGTCGCTAGGAAAGGTCTGCCTAGTATAATAGGGACTTCCCTGTCTTCCTCCATATCCAAAACAATAAAATCTGCAGGGAAAATAAATTTATCCACCTTTACTAGCACGTCCTCAATGACCCCTTTTGGATATTTAATGGATCGATCAGCTAGCTGAAGGGTCACTGTAGTAGGCTTGATATCCCCTATTCCTAACTTTTGGTAGATAGACAAAGGCATCAGATTGATACTGGCTCCTAAATCACACAAGGCTCTACCAAAGAACATATTTCCAATAGTGCAGGGTATGGTAAAACTCCCAAGATCTTTGAGCTTGGGGTGTAATTTCCTCTGGATAATTGCACTACATTCCTCAGTTAAGGCCATCATCTCATAATCTTCCAATCTTCTTTTCCTAGAGAGGATAGCCTTTAGAAACTTCACATAACTTGGCATTTGCTCTAAGGCATCTGCAAAAGGAATGTTGATGTGAAGTTTCTTAAAAACCTCAAGAAATTTGACAAATTGTAGATCTAGTTTTTTATTCTGGAACCTCTGAGGAAAAGGTACTGGTGGTCTAACCGGAGGGGATGTAATGGAAGCATGTATAGCATTAGAGGATGAGGAAGGCATTAAAGTAGAAGAAGGTAAAGATGAACAAGCGCCTAGCTTTGTTTCCTTTACAGCCCGATCCTGATGTTCCTGCTCCTTCTGAGCTGCCTCTTTAGAACTTAAGGGTTTATCAACTATGGGCTGTTCAGGTGCAGACTTAACTTGTGGCTCATCTAGCTCTCTGCCACTCCTAAGGGTGATGGATCTAACATGTTCCTTACCCTCCCTTTGCTTAACAGAATTAACTTCAGTGTTACTCGGAAGGGTCCCTTGAGGACGTTGGCTAAGAGCACTAGCTATTCGTCCAACCTAAACTTCTAAGTTCTTAATTAAGGCAGCTTAATTTTGTAGGATAGTCGTGAACATTTCCTCAAGCGAGGGCTTCTTCTCAGCTGCTGGTGCATGGTAATGTTGGGGTTGCACGGGTCGTGGTGTTGGTGGTGGTAGTGATGGATGATATTGAAATTAAGGTGGGGATGGATGATGTGGTGGATGGTATGGAAATTGCGGCTATGGTGGTGCCTGAACTGGTGGAGCTTGAAAACCAGGGAGTCCTACAGGTCTAGAGCTTGAAGTTTGCCCTTGATTTTGGCTCCAGGAGAAGTTAGGATGGTTCCTCCACCCTGGATTATAGGTGTTTGAAAAAGTGTTGTTCTGTTGCATTTGAGAAGGGCCAACATACTGAACCGATTCTAAGTTGAGCGGTCACCTATCTACAGAGTGGGTACCACTACACAACTCGCAGGAAAGAAAAGGACTTTAGACAGAATAAATCAGATTAGGACTGGTGGGAGGATTATGTTGGGTACTGAGCGACTCTACCTTCTTCGTAAGATTAGCGATTTGAGAGGTCAAGGTAGATAGTGTGTCGAGCTCATAAATACCCACCGACTTCTTTGGCATTTGCCTCTCCGAGGACCATAGATAGTTGTTAGCCGCCATCTTTTCTAACAACTCGTAAGCTTCCTCCTCTGTTTTACACATTAGCGCTCCACCTGCAGCAGCGTCAACAATAGTCCTATTTGGGCTTGCAAGTCCGTTGTAGAAGGTCTGGACTTGCAACCACAGAGGTAGGCCATGGTGAGGGCACTTCCTAAGAAGCTTCTTATATCATTCCCATGCTTCGTAAAGAGTTTCAAAGTTGTACTGAGCAAAGGAAGATATGTCACTACGGAGTCTGGCCATTTTAGAGGGAGGGAAAAACTTAGCTAGAAATTAATGGGCTAACTCATCCCATGTAGAAATGGATCCTGAATGCAAGGAGGTTAACCAGTGTCGGGCCCTATCCCTAAGCAAGAAAGGGAATAATCTAAGCCTAAGCGCATCATCAGATAATCCATTATGCTTAAACGTGTTGTACAAGTCCAAGAATTGCCCAAGGTGAGCATGTGGGTCGTCATGAGAGAGCCCACTGAACTGCAATGAAGTCTGAATCATCTAAAGGATTGCGGGCTTAATTTCAAAGTTATTTGTAGGGACAGCTGATGGCCTAATGCCGGAATAATATCCTCCAGCTGATGGCCTAATGCCGAAATAATATCCTCCAATTGTCGGCATTGCATAATCTCCAATGGTTCTAATTTCCCTATTTTCTATCATGATGTTTGGCAGTGGAGCTATTAATTTCCTAGAATCCTTTCGAATTTTCCTAAGGGTTTTTTCAATTTCAGGATCGAGAGGAAAGCTATCGTAACTCTCGGCTCTATGCATACAAACATCTAAAAGTTCTTAGAATTTTTTTTATTTTAATTTTTCAATTCACTAATCTAGATTAAACTTCTAAATATTTACACCCTAAGTATTCACAAGCTAGAATTACACCTAAGCATAATTTCACCGATATTAATTAACGACTAATTAAAACTTCCCCGGCAACGGCGCCAAAAACTTGACACGCCCTAAACGTATTACTGCAAGTGCATGGGTCGTACAAGTAATAATGGGATTTGAGTCCCGAGTTATCGTCCCACAGAGAAGTTGATTAGCCTAATTAACTACCGGTTAATCTTACCCTAAATATATCCTAGCAAATTATGAAATTTAAGCTGGTGATCTACTAAGGCTAATTAAACGTACTGAAAACAATAATCATTAAAAAATAAAGAAAATAAAACTGAGCTAAGATCTACTTACCGAGCTTCACGCAATTAAAAGCAAATACGTACGAAAATAATTAAAACAGTTAAAATTAATTAACGCAATTAAAATAAAATGCAAATATGAAAATGAAGAAATAAAATTAAATAAACTAAAACTCAAACAAACTTAAAATAAAAATGCATGTAATTAAATTAATAAAAATTACAAATTAAACTAACCTAAAATCTAATAAAAATGAAAACTAAATTAAAATTGCATGAAACACATTTAATCTAAATTGCAACTAAATGCATCTAAACTAAAATAAAATCCTAAAACATATAATATAAAATTAACTACTAACTAAAAATTAAGACTAAAAATTAAATTAACAAATTAAAACACTAGAACTAATCTAAATTGACAACTAACAACCATCCCAAACTAACAACTAATTAAACTATACTGAAAATGCAAGAAAAATGGATTAATGCAAGAGTTGAATGCCAAACAAAGCCTTAAGTTTAAATCATCCAATAAATCCCTCCAAACATTGTTCACGTGTCATTCCAGATTTTTGGTTTGTCCCGGCATGCTCGGTTTGTCCTCTGCTACTATTGTCCTGCACTCTCGGTTCTGGCCAGTCCTCTGCTACAAGTGTCTTGTTGTTGCACTAACTCTCGGTTTAGTGCTGTTCTGCTCCCGATCTATCCAGCTAGCAGAGAATGTCATCCTCCATGAAATGGTCAGTCTAGGTGCTCTCGGTTGTCTCCAGGTGCTACTGTCCAATTGTGCACAGGTCCTCGGCATTCTACTCAGGTGCTGTCTATTGCTCCAGGCTATTATGCATGGTCCTGCTATTCTTGGCTTGTCCAGATCTGACTAGCATGGCTCCTACTCTTGGCAATATCCAGCTCCCACTCCTCTTGGCTTGGTTGCTGTCCTGCGTTGCTTGTCACAGCTTTCGGCTGCATCATTGCACATTTCTTCAATTCTCAACAACACAAATCTGGAAATAGATAAAACTCAAGCATTAAATTGTAATATGTAAGTTCATGACAGTGAATAAACAACAACAATAAACTTATCATGATTGAAATTAAAAGCTAAAATATGAAAAGGAACATAAACAGTAAATCAAACATAAAACAGAGGAGAACAGAGTAGAAGAAAAACTCATGTTACTGCTCTCGGCACCTCCCTCAATTGGTACTTGACCCGAACACAGCACACCACCGTGAACCATAGAGGTGAGAGAACATCAGTGGCCATGCCTTGCTTCAGCAGTCACACGCAGGAGCAAGCCTCTCGGTATCACATGGAAATGGACACAACAACATGCTACTTGGATAAGAAACTGATAAATGATACCGACAGCAAAAACAAAAGAATTGGGTAGTAATACAACAAGACTGCATCAAGCTTAGTCACATTGCCTAATAGCCTCTTGCACAAACACACCAATCCAACTACTCGACTGTCTTTCTTAAATCAAATAATAGAACCGAGGAGGCCAGCAATCGAATAATAATAATAATAATAAAAATAATACTCCAAAATGAAGCCCTTTTAGTTAAAGAACATTAACAGAAAAAAAAAAAGAAATGCTTTGATTCAGTAAACTGCTACAGAAATCGGAAAGGAAGGAAACTCTTCATAAAATATCACAAATAAAATTGACATGAACAGTGAATAGAAAATGGTATCTACCCGAAAAAAAACTATTCAGAAAAGCAAAGAAAGCTTTAAAATTAACCTAAAACTATTCTACCCTAATTTACGTCTATTCTAACCTAGGCTACCCCTTTTTCAATTGCCATTATATTTTATTTATACACACACTTAGGGGTACAATGGTAATTTTTTCATCCTAGATGAGTTGGCATTGTTTGGCCACTTGTCTTCACACCATTGGCTCCTTGAAATAAATATTTCCATGTCATTTGTCTTTTTGTCCAATTGGATGTGCTAGGCTCGTGTTGTCTGCGTGATCCAATCTCGATTTTAGCCAAATTTCGGTCCATTTTCTACCGAAATATTTAAAATTCATCCGAATTTAATTTATCTGCGAACATGAAAATTTTAATTAAATAAAGGGGATAATTAACAAAATAAATTGGGTATTTAAATAATTAATTAGGATATTAAGCACAAATAATTCTAAAAATATATAATTATCAGCCATGCATGGCAAGTGTCATAGACTACATGATGTCTTTTGTTTCAAATCAAAGCTTACAAATCTCCTTTCAGGCTTGTTTAACCACATACTGATAGAATCAAGCTTATATCAAATTTTCACATTTTCGAAGCATATTCATAAAACACATTTTCATATGAAAACTTGCTTTTCTAAAACATTTTACAAATGCAAAGAACGTACACTCAGAGGTTTTGGAAACATTACTTTTCTCTCAGTTTCGGCTTATGCTTAAATAGTACGTTTCAGAAATTAAACACATTTCACAGCTTGGTCATACTTTAAATCATATTGGTAATAAAATTAAGTAAGAGACACTATTACCACTTTAAATAACATCCCTTACTTATTGAATCTCAAGGCAACACAAAATTGTCGGATATCGGGCTTACCTTGATTTACGTGCCAACATCTCCCGCTGCCCAAGATAATTTTAAAACCATCAAATAATAATCAAATTCATCATAATATATTTAAACATACCAACTTACGTAAACTTTATTAAACTTGGCCATTTTTGTCAACTTTGTTATTTACTCGATTTTACCGACACACATGTCATTTAGCTATTTCGATAACTTTTCATTTCTTAAACTTAGACTTATTAAAATAACACTCCATTCATTCATTTCAGCCCATAACTTATGTGTTACAACTTAATTATAAGTCACTTTTCATCATTTCATATTGTTTAGTTAAACCCAAGCATCAGCCGAGCCTTTTCAATTTAACTCTTTCACTTCAATTTAAACTTACTAAATTCTTATACATGTTAAAAAAACATTCATTTTAAGCCTTTCCATAACAATCTATAATATGCCAAAGTACAGTTTTCATCATTTTTACGATTTTTGGTTAAATCGAAGCTTAAACCAAACTTTTCAGTTTTATCTAATACGTAATCATCAAATTCCATCAAACTTCAACATTTCTATACAAACCATAACCTTGCAGAACTTAAGCTATCCCATACAAAATCCAACTCAGAATTCTACTTTAGCCAAAATCATTCAAACTCATCAAACATCAACATATATAAAATTCATGAACTTCTAACACTTTTTACCTCTTTTGACAAAACTTTGACTTGATTTTTGTCCACCACCAATCCTTCTTGGATGAAAGAAAACATGCATGTAGCTTTAAGACACCTTAAGCCACCTTAGAATTAAACCAAATAATAAAAAAACAAAGCACTCTCACCTTGCAAAATAGGGCAGTTCTGCCCAAAAATCTTCTCACTAACTTTTCATTAGGCAAACGACCTTGGATTTAGCCAAAATTTTAATATGTTTTAGGGGACTCCAGAGCTAAAATAAGTCCTTTTGGTTGATCTCTAATTTTTCCTGCAAGGTGGCTGAAAAAATCTTACAAGAAAGAAGTAAGGGAAGACGCATATGACAACTTTGTAGAGAGAGATCTCTTTGGTTTTCGGGTTTCAGGGCATATAATACCTTTTTAGAAAGGGTATTGGGTCTACTTTCTTGGACTAAAAGGCCAGGTGCAAAGCTTATCTATAACCTATCCAAATTAGGCCATTCCGTGCAGGCTGTCTTGCATTCAAAAGATGTTAAAAATTATTTTTCATCTTATTCGTTAAATTTTCCACTTCTCCAATATTCTATTATGTCTCTAGTTGTTGTCCAAGAAGTTTAGGGTCCACTTATTTTGAAAAAATTTTCATTTTACATGATTTAACTTTCCCGACGCTAAGTAGTTAGAATTTTTAGTTTGCTTTAAAAATTTATTTAAGGGTTTTAACCTCACTTTTTCTGTCATGACCCCCTTACATCCAAAATCACTATAAATTTATCGCTTGATTCATTAATCTTTCCTTGTCGTGATCAGTTTCCAATACCAAGTAGTTGAGATATGATTCGGGGTTAATTATCTCTTACCATACACCATATCACTTAACATTTATATACAATAACTGTAAATACTTAAATTTCTTACATTGAATTTATCAATTTCGTGCGAGTTAACAAATATTTACATCCCCCAAAATTTACATTTCCAAAAGTATTACTTTGCTGTACTTGTTTAGATATAAAACGATAATAATGTGTATACCTTTCGACGATAGGCAGCAGCGAACACTAAGAGTGCAAGTCTCTACTCGCTCTCAACCTTTATGGATGTTATGTGGAGATAGAAAATGAAAAAATGAGCAACCACACGCTCAGTAAGGAAATAATGTAAGTAGGTAGACAGCTACACTATCTACGTGCTTATAATGACATGATATTAAAAATCATTTACACCTTGAGCATGAGGTAAATTAAAACCATGCCACATGAATATGTATATAGTATATGAAAACTCATAAATCAGGCATGATATCAAATAGAAAATCATCATGTAAAACATCTCATGCTCTTCATGGCTAAACTCATCACAATTCATTCAAAACAAAGTTAATCCCACCCTTCTGTGATATCTTGCACATAAAATTACATTTCCTTTTAAAACGAATCACAAGCACTGGTATTACCCCTCCTTCGGGTCTACCCAAGTCTATCATAAAACATGATATCACGTGAGGCATGTAGGTTACATTTCAGAAACAAATTTGGAATAATGGCCATATATATATATATATATATCCTTATGATCCCAGGCTACGCGGATGTCGATGTGCGGGGCATCACAATAGCAACGAGAGCTGAGGTCAACCATACTTGTGCAATACTCAACCAACTAGTCATCAAGACTACATGATACAATGTACTCCATGTAACATACATGATACAACATACTCCGTGGACCCACACGATCTGAGGGTGTCTGCCATAGGACTTAGCCCACATCATTGTCAAGGGTGTCTGCCATTGGACTTAGCCCACATCATGGTTCGGGGGTGCCTGCCATAGGTCTTAGCTGCCCTATACCATGTCGATAACCACCTCATGTCTCAAAAACATACGTGCGATATATCATCTCATTGTGACACATAGTCTACAGGAGGCTACGGTACGATTTTCTATAAAACATGTCAAATCCTCGTACGAGCAATGCTCCAGTACGGCTTTCATGCACAGTAATTCAATATAAAATCACGTACGAGCAAGGCTCCAGCACGACTTTCATGTACAAATAAGTAAAACCTAGTGCGAGCTAGGTTCCAGCACTATATGTACTCACACAAAGATGATAGGTGGCTCCAATTTAAATAAAGTATTTTCAAAAATACAATTTAGCACACAATCCGTGCTATTTCATGCAACCACATAATGCAATAGCCAACCAATTCTCATTTCATTCATATCAAAACGTTTCATCAAGCTAAACACTAAAAACATGAAAATCCATGCATTTTAGGATCCTTACTACCCTTTTCATAAAATTCCTTTACCAGGGATATAATCAACATCTTTCTTTCCCTATTTTTAAAACTTTTTGCCAAAAATTTGTATTGTATTATTAGATAACTTAGAGAAAATCACGCCCTATAAATCCCCTCAAAAGACGTATAGCGACCTCTAGGCACTTACAAAACCCTTTTACCTCGAATCATGTCAAGCGTAATACATGTTCCACCGCTAGAAGCTCGTCCAGTCTAATTGGTTCCTAATCCAAATCTCCGGAGTTGCAAACATTCATCAATTATTTCGATCAACATTGATAACTCGTTCTACGACTTCATTAAAATCGATATATCTTAATTTTCCATTCATTCAAGCATTTTCACAAATACCTTATCTGTGCATTTCACAACTTTATCCTATTTTGTATATTGATTTCACTAATCCATCTTAAAGTCATGCTTCTAACATTACTAACACCTTAATATAATTCATTTATCATTACCTCCACCATATCCCATTTTCTCACACTAAACCTAAATATAGGTTATGGTTCATCATCATGTTTTAGATAATCTCAATCAACAATATATACACCAATCAACTCATTAAAATGTCTAGATTATCATACTTGAAGTTGGTGTGTAGAAATCTTACCTAGCTTGACTTTTCTCCCTTTTGCCAAGTTTGGGGAAAACCTCTTTGCTCCTTCAATCCAAAGTTTCAACTTCCAATCTTTGACTATGTTGTTCTCTTCCTCACTAGGAACAACTTTGCTCAAATATCCTTTCTTCAAATCTTTTTGGAAGGTAAGGATATCCTAGAGTGAGAAAACTATGTTGTTTTAGCTAAAATGGAAGGGTTTTGGGATCTCTGGGGAAGAAGGCTCGATAGTAGAGTCTCATTTATAGTAATCACGTTGTGAGATCGATCTCCAAGGCTAGAGATCAATCTTCCCTTACTTAAACTCCTTCAAAATTCGACAATGTAGGCTGGGGGATCGATCTGCCTCTTGAAGAAGGGATCAATCTGCTCTTTGGTAGAAATCGGTCTTGGCCAGGCAGAATCACTTAGAGATCGATCTGGCTTTGAGAAGGGATCGATCTTTGCTAGGAAGAAGCTTTTTGAGATCAATATGCTTCATAAGAAGAGATCAATCTTGCTTGAATGAGGGATCGATCTTCCCTTTATAAAATGTTTCGACATTGCATTTCAAGGTAACGAGATCGATCTTCCTTGCAATGGGATTGATCTGCCCTTCATCTGCAGCATTCCAGCTACAATTTTCCCAAATTTCCAAAGGTAAACTCATATTCCATTGCTTCACTACTCATTTTACATTTCATTCACACTTAGACATAAAAATAGTCAATTCTTATGATTCATATATTATGTAACTTGTATGTACATCAAGGAATCATAAAATTTAAATAGGAATTTACGGGTCTTACATTCCCCCCCTCCTTCAAGAAATTTGGTCCTCCAAATTAGAACTAAATCAGCTTGAGAACAACTCTGGGTACTTCTCTTGCATCATACTCTCTAACTCCCATGTAACTTCCTTTGGAGTGTAATATTGCCAAATTCTCTTTCTTATCCAAAATTTGAACTGGCTTCTTAACTTATGACATGCTCTCGTTGAGCTCCATTGGCTCATATCTGATACTAACTAAACGTATTATCCACAAGTGCACGGGTCATACAAGTAATAATGGGATTTGAGTCTCGAATTTATCGTCCCACAGAGAAGTTGACTAGCCTAATTAAGTATCGGTTAATCTTACCCTAAGTATATCCTAGCAAATTATGAAATTAAAGCGGGTGATCTACTAAGTTTGAAGTTAAAATTATTGAAAATAATAAAAACTATAAAATAAAGAAAATTAAACAGAGCTAAAATTACTTACAATGCTCCAAGCAATAAAAAGCAAGAACCTACAAAAGAAAATTAAAACAGTTAAAATTAATTAACGCAAAAAAATGCAAATATGAAAATAACTAAAAAAAACTAATTAAACTAAAATTAAACAATCTTAAAATAAAATGTGCATACAATTAAACTAACTAAGAAAATACAATTTAAACTAACTGAAAGTCTAATAAGATAAAAATCAACTTACCTAAAGAATTTCTTAAACTTAACTCTAACTAAATGCTAATAAAATAAAATCTAACTAATGCATGAAACAAATTTAATCTCAATTAATTCTAAATATAACTCATAAAATACTAAACTAAAGACTAAATCCTAACACATATAATCTAAAATTAACTATTAACTAATACTTAAAACTAAGATTAAATTAACCACTTAAAACATTAAGTTTAACCTATAATTATCAACTAACAACTACACTAAACTAACAACTAATGAAACAATCAAAATAATAAAAATGGCTTAAAAATTAAACTAAACAAAATAGAGTTGGCCAAACAAGGCCTTAACAGAATTGAAAAACACCAAAGTGGTCCCGACAAGCTGCTGGTACTGTTTATTGTCTTTCCAATTTCCAACATTCTCAGGTTGTCCTCTGCTGCAGGTGACCTGCTGCTGTACTGGCTTTCGGTTCAGACCAGGTACTGCTCCAAGCAAGGTTTGCTTCCGCTATTACTACTCTTTCCTCGACATGCCCAGCTCACTCTCGCGTCTGTCCTCTCCTGCAGTACTAGCAGTACTGTCTCGAACATGATCACTCACTGCGTCTTGCCCCTCCTGGTATTGCTCACGATTTTATCCTCCTTCTCGGCTCTGCAACATCAAGCTAGATGACTGCTTACTGCTATTCATGCTCCAACGTCATCTTTGCCTATTCTTGGTACCGAGAGCTTCCTTGAAAAATTTACAAACAATACAACAAATAAAATGTGAAGAGCAATGGTAGGATATAAGAAAAACAGAGCTAAACAGAGGAAAAATAAGAAGTTAACTTGCTGCTAAGAATTAAAATATGCTCCTACGAATTGCTTCTTGAGTCTCTACACTGGACAGTCAACCACATTCTTTTCACAATCCAACAGCAAGTAACAAACAACAATGAAGCTAAAATAAAATGTAGTAAATGAACTAAATGCAAGAAACATAAATAAATGCAATAAACATGGAAGTCATACTCTAACTGCAATCAAGCACCGAATCAGGAAATGCATGCAAACACAACATGAAATAAGGAAAGAATAGAACAATGATGCATAGCAAAAGATTAGATTAAAACCGAGAGGAATCATGTGAAAATTATAACTAAAAACATCAACTGCTCATCAAAGTGAATCCATCAGCTCGGGATGCTTCCTTCCTTTCTCCAACCGAGGTTCCACTTTGCCATTGATGTGAATAAATGTTAAGCATCAACCCACATCAAAGCATCAAAACCAAATGGCATAAAAAAAAAAGGAAGAACCGAGACTATAATAATGGGATTTGGTGGCTACCCGAATGCAAAGAGAATAAACCGAAAACAAGAACAAAAAATAAAGATTGATCAAACCGAAAACATAAACTGTTAAGGAAAATCGAGAGCAAATCAACTAGGAAATAAACTATGTAAAATAAAACTAAACAATAAAAGACCTAGTTTTTATCAAATCGAGAACATGAATGATATTGATTTTCATTGAAATAAGATTATCCAAGGCTAATGAAGAACATAAAAATTTGAATGAACAGTAAAAAAAAAAAAAACTTGTTAAAAACTATGCAAAAATTTTAAGGAAAGCTTTTAAAATTAACCTAAAAACTATTCTACCCTAAATTACATCTACTCCTACTCCTAAATTACTTCTATTTTAACCTAGGCTACCTTCATTTTCAATTGCCATCTTTTTCTATTTATACACACTTAGGGGTACAATGGTAATTTTTTCATCCTAGATGAGTTGGCATTGTTTGGCCACTTGTCTTCCTTTAATTTGCTACAGAGTAGATATTTTCACTTCATCAGTCTTTTTGTCTAATTTGTTATGCGATGTGGCCCGACGTGTGTCTTCCAGAAGGTTGGCACGGTGTCCTTGGATCTTATTGTTTTGGAGCAAATAAAATACGGACACCTCGCATCATGTGTGTCCAGACGACTAATGACTGGGTCTACAAATTGGAAGTGGTTCAGTCTCCTTTAGCTCGTTTTCAGCCCAATTTCGACTGAAACGACTAAGTTTCATCTAGATTTAATTTATCTGCACATTAAAGAATTTTAATTAAATAAAGGGGATTATTAATAAAATAATATGGGGATTAAATAAATAATTAGGAATTTAAGCACAAATAATTCTATTAAAAATAGAATTATCACACCCCCAAATTTGAGCTTTTTCTTGTCCTTATGCAAAACAAAACCAATGTAGGAATGACAAGTACAAAACACTAAAATTTCCCCAACATCATCCTCAAAAAAAAAGTACAGACTATGAAATCAAAGACTCACAATTACAAGTCCAACACTTAGAATTATTCAATCATAAGTCCTAACCCAAATTGGACTTCTCGTGTGTGTGTGAAATTGTCAAAGCCACTTCACAGTACATTATCCGGATCAGATTATACAAACACAGTGAATGCAAAGTCAATGACATGTGATCATTCCCATAAGTTTGCTTTTCACTTATCTCTCCACTAATGTAGTCACACTTAACCAAAGATCAGTAGGACTTCATTAAGCTTGTAATATAAGGCTGGGGCAAAGGTATGATAAAGTCAATTTAGGTTTAATTACCCCTTAACATGCATTACTTCTAGGATCTTTAATGTAAGAGCTCTTATTATTTCCCTCAAACTTATTTATTTCACTAAACATTTTATTTTATTTTTGTATTTTTCTTCTTCTTCTTCTTTTTTTTTCTTTTTTTTTTCTTTTTCTTTCAATTTTTTTTTCAAATAAATACTCCTTCACTATCACTTAATACCCATATGTACAAAGCTCTCAATATATCCCAATAAATTTTCATGCTTTCTGGGTAAGGGATAGGAAAAGAGTATTTAAGCTAAGGAAAATAATGCAGGTGTATTTACAGAGAAAAGTTTATTTGGCCCAGATAGGTGACTAGGGGTAAAGTATGTATAGGGATGGCTCGAAAGGCTCAAACGATCTAAAGATGGCCTAAATCATCTCCCTAATTAAGTGTGATCTAATATTTCACCTTGAGATCAGATCAAACAAATAATAGAATATGATGCTCAGAATCAATTGAACAATTGCAACCCTATGTCCACATAAGGTTTCTCTAAATAAATATATAGATTTATGACATGACATGTGCATAAGATGACGAAATCACAATCAGAATCAAGACAAATTCAAGAATTCAACTTCATGCTTTTCTTATAATCATGGTTCTCATTCAATCACAATCAAACTTAATCATGGGGTCATATCATCAGAATATGGGAAAACTACATGCTAAGCACTACATCATCCCAAAATCAAACAGTTTAAGCTCAGATTTTCAAAAAAAAAAATTTAGTTTTTTTTTCAATTTTGCCCAAATTTTTGAAAAATGTTCAAGTGATATCCCTTCCCCCAAACTTGAAGTGCACAGTGTCCCCAGTGTGTAGATAATATAAAAATTGAAGTTCAGGAACAGAGTACTCCCCTTTCGGATGATGATGATGAACAACAGAAACTTGATTGAAAACATAAAACTAGAAAAGAAATCTGCAAAATAAACAAAGAATGAAACAGCAGAAAAGAAAAAGACCTATATACAAAGTGAAAAGAAAAATATAGCCACTTCAAATGCAGCTAAGAATGCAACACTCAGCAGTAGGGCGAAGAGTAGGAGGATCAACCAGAATGGTGATAGAATGTTGACACTTAACTCCTCTTTAGCTCTATCTACTTCATTCCTTCTCTCAGATTTCTTGTGCTCAAGCCTTATATCCTCCTCAATCTCTATTTTAAAACACTCTTGAGAGTCATCAAGGAGCTTCAAAGGTTTGAAAACATTAAACTTCACTTCCTGATCTTGCACTCTCATAGTTAACTCCCTCTTTTGCACGTCAATCAAAGTCCTGCCTGTAGCTAGGAAAGGTCTGCCTAGTATAATGGAGACTTCCCTATCTTCCTCCATATCCAAAATAATAAAATTCATAGGGAAAATAAATTTGTCCACCTTTACTAAGACATCCTCAATGACCCCTTCGGGTATTTAATGGATCGATCAGCTAACTGGAGGGTCACTATGGTAGGCTTGGCATCCCCTATTCCTAACTTTTGGTGGATTGACCAAGGCATCAGATTTATATTGGCTCCTAAATCACATAGGGCTCTACCAAAGAAAAGATTTCCAATAGTGCAGGGTATGGTAAAACTCCTGGGATTCTTAAGCTTGGAGGGTAATTTCCTCTAGATAATTGCACTACATTCCCTAGTTAAGGCCACCGTCTCATAATCTTCTAGTCTTCTCTTCCTCGAGAGGATATTTTTAGAAACTTCACATAACTTGGCATTTTCTCTAAGGCATCTGCGAAAGGAATGTTGATGTGGAGTTTCTTAAAAACCTCAAGAAATTTAGCGAATTGTAGATTTAGTTTTTGATTCTGGAACCTCTGAGGAAAATGTACCGATGGTCTAACCGGGGGGGATGTAATGGAAATATGTATAGTATCAGAGGACGAGGTAGGCATTGAAGAAGAAGAAGGTATAGATGAAGAAGCACCTAACTTGGATTCCTTTGTAGCCTGATCTTTAGGTTCCTGCTCTTTCTGAGCTGCCTCTTTAGAACATAAGGATTCTTCAACTAAGGGCTGTTCAAGATTGGACTTAACTTATGGATGTTCATCTAGCTCTCTGCCGCTCCTAAGGTTAATGGCTTTCACATGCTCTTTACCCTCCTTTTACCTAATAGGGTTGGCTTCAGTGTTACTAGGAAGGGTCCTATAAAGACGCTGGCTAAGAGCATTTGCTATTTGTCCAACCTAAACTTCTCAGTTCTTAATTGAGGCAGCTTGATTTTACAGGATAGTCATCAACATTTCCTCAAACGAACGCTTCTTCTCAGCTGCTGGTGTAAGGTAGAGTTGGGGCTGCAAAAGTGGTGGTGGTGGTGATGATGGATGATGTTGAAATTGTTGTGGGGATGGTTGATGAGGTGGATGATATGAAAATTGTGGCTGTGGTGGTACATGAACCGGTGGAGCTTGAAAACTAGGGGGTCCTACAGGTCTAGAGCTAGAAGTTTGCCCTTGGTTTTGGCTCCAGGAGAAGTTAGGATGGTTCCTCCACTCTGGATTATAGGTGTTTGAAAAAGGGTTATTCTGTTGCTTAGGGGGGCAACAAACTAAACCGATTCTAAGTTGAGCAGACACCTATCTACAGAGTGGGTACCATTACACAACTCACAGGAAAGAAAAGGACTTTGGACAGAATAAATCGGATTAGGACTGGTAGAAGGATTATGCTGGGTACTGAGCGACTCTACCTTCTTCGTAAGGTTAGCGATTTGAGAGGTCAAGCTAGATAGCGTGTCGAGCTCATAAATACCCGTCGACTTCTTAGGTAATTGCCTCTCCGAGGACCATAGATAATTGTTAGCAGCTATCTTTTCTAACAACTCGTAAGCTTCCTCTTTTGTTTTACACATTAGCGCTCCACCCGCAGCAGCATCAACAATGGTCCTATTTTGGCTTGTAAGTCCGTTGTAGAACGTCTAGACTTGCAACCAAAAAGGTAGGCCATGGTGATGGCACTTCCTGAGAGGCTCCTTACATCGTTCCCATGCTTCGTAAAGAGTTTTCGAATCGAACTGGGCAAAGGAAGATATATCACTACGGAGTCTTGCCATTTTAGAGGGAGGGAAAAACTTAGCTAGAAATTGATGGGATAACTCATCCCATGTAGAAATGGATCCTGGAGGTAAGGAGGTTAACCAGTGTCGCGCCCTATCCCTAAGAGAGAAGGGGAATAATCTAAGCCTAAGCGCATCATCAGATAATCCATTGTGCTTGAATGCGTTACAGAGGTCCAGGAATTGCTCGAGATGAGCATGTGGGTCGTCGTGTGGAAGCCCACTGAACTGCAATGAAGTCTGGATCATCTGGAGGATGGAAGGCTTAATTTCAAAATTGTTAGCAGGGACAACTGGTGGCCTAATACCGGTGTACTATCCTCCAATCGTCGGCATCTCATAATCTCCAATGGTCCTGATTTTCCTATTTTCTTCCATAGTGAATTGCAGCGGAGCTATTAATTTCCTAGAATCTTTTCAAATTTTTCTAAGTGCTCGTTCAATTTCAGGATCTAAAGGAAAGCAATCATAACTTCTGGCTCTACGCATGCAATCATCAAAAAGTCCTTAGAATTTTTTTTTAAGTTTTTTAATTTTTCAATTTTTTAATTAATTAAGAGAAAATTTAACTAACCTAAGTAAGGCTCTAAATATTTACAACCTAAATATTTACCAGCTAG
Source organism: Firmiana major (assembly GCA_033439115.1). Classification (NCBI taxonomy): domain Eukaryota; kingdom Viridiplantae; phylum Streptophyta; class Magnoliopsida; order Malvales; family Malvaceae; genus Firmiana; species Firmiana major. The sequence goes on along the minus strand of CM065898.1, from coordinate 77,327,590 downwards.
AATTACACCTAAGTATAATTTCACCGATATTAATTAAGGACTAATTAAGACGTCCCTGGCAACGGCGCCAAAAACTTGATATGAACTAAACGTATTATCCGCAAGTGCATGAGTCGTACAAGTAATAATGAGATTTGAGTCCCGGATTTATCGTCCCACAAAAAAGTTGACTAGCCTAATTAAGTACCGGTTAATCTTACCCTAAGTATATCCTAGCAAATTATGAAATTAAAGTTGGTGATCTACTAAGATTGAAATTAAAATTACTGAAAATAATAAAAATTATAAAATAAAGAAAATAAAACAGAGCTAAAATTACTTACAATGCTCCAAGCAATAAAAAGCAAGAACATACAAAAGAAAATTAAAACAGTTAAAATTAATTAACGCAATAAAACGCAAATATGAAAATAACTAAAAAGGACTAATTAAACTAAAATTAAACAATCTTAAGATAAAATGTGCATGCATTGAAACTAACTAAGAAAATACAATTTAAACTAACTTAAAGTCTAATAAGATAAAAATCTACTTACCTAAAGAATTTCTTAAACTTAACTCTAACTAAATGCTAATAAAACAAAATCTAACTAATGCATGAAACAAATTTAATCTAAATTAATTCTAAATATAACTCATAAAATACTAAACTAAAAATTAAATCCTAACACATATAATCTAAAATTAACTATTAACTGAGACTTAAAACTAAGATTAAATTAACCACTTAAAACACTAAGTTTAACCTACAATTATCAACTAACAACTACCCTAAACTAACAACTAATGAAACAATCAAAATAATACAAATGCCTTAAAAATTAAATTAAACAAAATAGAGGTGGCCAAACAAGGCCTTAACCGAATTGTAAAACACCAAAGTGGTCCCGACAAGCTGCTGGTACTGTTTATTGTATTTCTAGTTTGTATTTCCAGCTTGCTCGGGTTGTCCTCTGCTGCAGGTGTCCTACTGTTGTACTGGCTCTCGGTTCAGACCAAGTACTGCTCCAGGTGAGGTTTGCTTCTACTGTTGCTGTTCCTTCCTCGGCATGCCCAGCTCACTCTCGCGTCTGTCCTCTCCTACAGTACCAGCAGTACTATCCCGAACATGATCACTCACTGCGTCTTGCCCCTCCAGGTATTGCTCACGGTTTTATCCTCCTTATCTCTGCAACATCAAGCTAGATGACTGCTTACTACTATTCATGCTCCAACGTCATCTTTGCCTATTCCTGGTACCGAGAGCTTCCTTAAAAAATTTGCAAACAATACAACAAATAAAATGTGATGAGCAGTGGTAGGATAGAAGAAAAACAGAGCTAAACAAAGGAAAATGTGAAGTTAACTTGCTGCCAAGAATTAAAATATGCTCCTACGAATTGCTTCTTGAGTCTCTACATTGGACAGTCAACCACATTCTTTTCACAATCCAACAGCAAGTAACAAACAACAATGAAACTGAAATAAAATGCAGTAGATGAACTAAATGCAAGAAACATAAATAAATGCAGTAAACATGGAAGTCATACTGTAACTGTAATCAAGCACCGAATCAGGAAATGCATGCAAACACAACATGAAATAAGGAAAGAATAGAACAATGATGAATAGCAAAAGATTAGATTAAAACCAAGAGGAATCATGTGAAAATTATAACTAAGAACATCAACGTGCTTCATCAATGTGAATCCATCAGCTTGGGATGCTTCCTTCCTTTCTCCAACCGAGGTTCCACTTTACCATTAATGTGAATAAAAGCTAAGTATCAACCCACATCAAAGCATCAAAACCAAATGGCATAAACAAAGGAAGAACGAGACTATAATAATGGGATTTGGTGGCTACCCGAATGCAAAGAGAATAAACCGAAAACAAGAACAAAAAATAAAGATTGATCAAACCAAAAACATAAACTGTTAAGAAAAACCAAGAGCAAATCAACTAGGAAATAAACTATGTAAAATAGAACTTAACAATAAAGAACTAGTTTTTATCAAACCCAGAACATGAATGATATTACTTTTCATTGAAATAATATTATCCAAGTCTAATGAAGAACATAAAAAATGAATGAACAGTTAAAAAAAAAACTTGCTAAAAACTATGCGAAAATTTTAAGGAAAGCTTTTAAAATTAACCTAAAAACTATTCTACCCTAAATTACATCTACTCCTACTCCTAAATTACTTCTATTTTAACCTAGGCTACCTTCATTTTCAATTACCATCTTTTTTCTATTTATACACACACTTAAGGGTACAATGGTAATTTTTCCATCCTAGATGAGTTGGCATTGTTTGGCCACTTGTCTTCCTTTAATTTGCTGCAGAGTAGATATTTTCACGTCATCAGTCTTTTTGTCCAATTTGCTGTGCGATGTGGCCCGACGTGTGTCTTCCAGAAGGTTGGCACGGTGTCCTGTGATCTTATCGTTTTCGAGAAAATAAAATATGGACACCTGACATCACGTGTGTCTAGACGACTAATGACTCGGTCTACAAATTGGAAGTGGTCCAGTCTCCTTTAGCTCATTTTCAGCATAATTTCAACTGAAACGACTGAGTTTCATCCGGATTTAATTTATCTGCACATTAAAGAATTTTAATTAAATAAAGGGGATTATTAATAAAATAATATGGGGATTAAATAAATAATTAGGAATTTAGGCACAAATAATTCTATTAAAAATAGAATTATCAATATCTTATCACATGTGCCGGGTCCGGGTGGTACTTCCGAAGCATAGAGACGTGGAAGACGTGATAAACACTTGCTAACTTTGGCGGTAATGCCAACCTATAAGCCTTATCTCCCACTCTCTCCAGAATCTCAAAGGGCCCGATATACCGATGGCTCAACTTACCCTTCTTACCAATTCTCATAATCCCTTTCGAGAAAGAGACTCGTAAAAATACCAACTCACCCACAGTAAACTCCAATGGTCTCTGTCTTCTATCAGCTTAACTCTTTTATCGGTTTTGAGCTGTCCGTAACCTCTCACATATCAACTGGATATCCTCAGAGGCCATTCTAACGAAGTCATGAGCAAAGATCTGTTTATCACCAACCTCCTCCCATCCAATAGGGGATTGACATCTGCGTTCATACAGTGCCTCTTAGGGTGCCATCCCCAATACTCGCATGATAACTGTTATTATAGGTGAACTCGGCTAGTGGTAAGTGGTCATCCCATGAGCCTCTAAAATCCAGCACACACGCTCTCAACATATCCTCCAAGGTCTGTATAGTCCTCTTTGACTGACTATCTATTTGAGGATGAAAAGCGGTGCTAAAACTCAACTGGGTCCCCATCGCTTCCTGAAAATGTTCCCAAAATGGGAAGTGAAAAGGGCATCCCGGTCAGAAACAACTCTCACTGAAACACCATGTAACCGAACTATCTCTCGAACATACAAGTTCGCCAACTGACTCAGAATATCGGTAACTCTCATAGCTAAGAAATGGGTTGACTTTGTTAACCGATCCACAATCACCCATATGGCATCATAACCTCTGTGGGTCCTCGGTAAACTCATAACAAAATCCATGCTGACGTGCTCCACCTTCCATGTCGATATCGATAGAGGTTGCAATAACCCTGCAGGCTTCTGATGCTCTACCTTCACCTGCTAACAGACGAGACATCTGGCGACATACTCAGCAATGTCTCTCTTCATCCCAGACCACCAATAATCCTTTTGAAGGTTCTGATACATCTTGGTACTTCCCGGATGTATCATATACCTCGATGAGTGAGCCTTTGTCAAGATCAACCTCCTAATCTCTGGATCATCAGGAACACATATCTTACCTCTGAACCTCAGCAATCCATCTGAACTCAAATCAAAATCAGTCTCTGTACTCCTCTGTATCTACCTGATAACATCATTGCACTGCTTATCAATCCATTAAGCCTGTCGGATATGATCTACCACATTCGGTTCCAACCGTAGGCTAGCTACTAGACAAGCATTATTGGTATTAAGCGAGGTCATATCCAAACTAAGGCTCGCAAACTATTCCAATAGCTCGTGTTCCCTGATCATCATGTATGACACCAACCCGAGATGCTTCCTACTCAGTGCATCAGCTACTGCATTCACCATACTCGGGTGGTACAGGATTTCACAATCGTAATCCTTCAGAAGCTTAAGCCACCTCCTTTGTCTCATGCTCAACTCCTTCTATGAGAACAAATACTTGAGGCTCTTATGGTCTGTAAATACCTAAAACTTCTCACTATAGAGATAGTGGCACCATATTTTCAAAGCAAACACCACGACCGCCAACTCTAAATTGTGGGTCAGATAGTTCCTCTCGTGATCTTTCAACTATCTGGATCCATAGGCAACTACCCTCCGATCCTGCATAAGTACACTGCCCAGTCCCTGATGTGAGGCATCTGTATACACAGAGAAACCTCTTGAGCTGGTAAGAATGGTGAGAATCAGAGCAGTGGTCAATCGACGCTTAAGCTCCTAGAAAATCCTTTCACATGCCTCGTTCCACACAAACTCCACATCCTTCTACTTGAAACGTGTCAATGGGCAGCTAGTCTGGAGAAACCCTCAACAAATCTCTGATAATAACCTGTCAATCTCAAAAAACTTTGGATCTCAGTAACTGTCCTGGGCTGTTCCCACTGAATAACTGCCTCAGTCTTAGATGGATCTACTGATACCCCATCCTTAAATACAACATGGCTTAAGAATGAAATCTGCTCTAACCAAAAGTTGCACTTAAAGAGTTTGGCATATAATTCATTCTCTCGAAGGCTACTCACGATCTTCCCTAGACTTGGAATAAACCAATATATCATCTATAAACACAATCACAAACTGATCCAAGTATGGCTTAAATGCATATCAAAGCCATAAATGCTGAGGGGCATTCATCAATTTGAATGGCATAACCAAGACGTCATAGTGGTCATAACGGGTACGAAATGCTGTCTTGGGTACATCTCCACTCTGTATCCTCAACTGGTGGTACCCAGACTGTATATCTATTTTAGAAAAGACCTGCGCTCCCTGGAGTTGATCCAACAGATCATCAATACATGGAAGGGGATACTTGTTTTTAATGGTAGCCTTATTCAACAACCGGTAATTTGTGCACAATCGGAGGCTCCCATCCTTCTTCTTCACAAACAGAACCGGAGCTCCCCAAGGTGAGACGTTCAGTCTAATAAACCCCTTCTCTAGCAACTCTCACAACTGGTTCTTCAGCTCCTTCAATTCAATCGGAGCCATCCTATACAGTGGTCGAGATATCGGTTTAATACCAGGTACCAACTCTATACAAAACTCTATCTCTCGGTCCGGTGGCAATCCTAGTAGATCATCCGAAAAGACATCAGGAAACTCCTTAACCACTAGAATGTCTCTCAATTTCAAACGGACCTTATCTATGTCAACCACGTATGCAATGAATCCTTCACATTATTAATCATTTAGTTGGTATAGAAATTCATCCATTCTAGTTACAACAACAATTACTACTTTTATTTCTTTTCCAAGGGAACTTTACAATGCGTTTGTCAGGGAAACCTATGGTAACACTATCTACCCCTGAAAACGTTACTGTCTTAGAGAAATAATCCAAAATAGCACGATTTGCATCCAACCAATCCATTCCTAAAATTACATCAAAATCATTCATATTCAATAGAATGAGATCGGTTGTCATATCTTTTCCCCTATCTTCAGCCTACAATCCCTATATACATACTCAGTCAAGTGACTGTCATTCATAGTGTAGAAATCAATAACATTCTTTCTAATGATGTAGGCTCAACATATTTCGACAACTTACATGCAAACGAAGGCGATATGAAGGAATGCGTGGCACCAGTATCAAACAGTACAAATGCTTCTAAATTAAAAATTAGGATGGTACCTTTAATCACATCCATTATCGCGTTTGCGGTGTCCTGGTCCAGTTCGCCTTTTGCCAACAACCTGCTTCCCTTTCTCCGTGGTTGTGGCTCTCCTCTTCGAAGCAGAAGTCTGAACAGGAGCCCTCTCTGACTCCTTGCCCTTTTGTGGGGCAGTCTCAATCATCTCGAGGCAATCCCATACGATATACCCTAGCTTCCCACAACGATAGCACACTACTATCGACATTAGACAATGCCTGTCACCATGATATCTACCATATCTCCTACACTGCTCGGTAGTCGATCGTGTCCCTCCAATAACTATACCTCTTGGTGGTGGTGTTAAAGTCAGATATACAAGAGGCTTACCCATCCTCTTCTACACTTTCTCGATCCAAGGTCTCTTATCTGACAATCTCTGACCTCTTTTCCTGATCACTCTATCAACTCTGGATCTCTTTCGGTCTCTGTCTCTACCTCTACTGATCTTCTCAAACTCGGAGGCACTCCTCTCAAAGTCTTGCTCGCATAACTGTGCCCTATGCACTGCCTCCTCATAAGTTACGATGTCAAATGGAGCTAATTTAGTCTGGTTGGCTGTTCTCAATCCATCCATGAACTTTTGAACTTTTCGAGTCTCACTACTCAATATATCCAGGTCATACCTCCCCAAGGTTATGAACCTCGACTCATACTCATCAATGGAGCGGTTCCCCTTAACCAAATTCATAAACTCCATCTGAAGCTTCTGATGTTCAGTGGTTGAAATGTACTGCCTCCTAAAGGCTTCCAAAAATATCTCTCGTGTAATCACTGGGTGTCGGGTTCTTAGGATAGATACGGTGGATCTCCACCAGTGCTCTGCATCGCCCTTCAGCATAAATACGACAAAGGCAACCCTCTTGGTCGATGTACACCTGAAGAACCCGTACAACTTCTCCATTTCATATACCCAATCCTCAGCAACAATCGAATCCTTCACTCCTCTAAAGACAGGAGGTCTAAACTCCTAGAACTGTTGTAACCTGCCCAAACTCACAATCATAACCTAGGTCACTTCCGCTCGGCTGTGGAGCGACGAAAGAAACTAGATCTTGAACTGGGGGTGGTGTAACAATCTCTATAGTTTGAGGTCTCTCCACCTCTGTAACTGTTTGTCCAGTAGTATCAGGCTGCACGGCCGGATCTCATCTATCACCAGCCCCTAATGGCTACATGACTATCTCTACAATGCTCTCAATACTCCGCTCTATCCTAGCGAAGCGTGCCTCAGTATCCCCTAGTCTCTCAATAGGGTCCTGTGGAGCCTGATTAGTCTGCGGCTCTGAACGACTCTCCGGCCTCCCTCTACGTCCCATAGCACGTGCTCTCGTCCCTCTACCACTGCATGTGACAGGCATAATCCTAAATTCCTACATCCATAACTATTCATTAAATCTAATCCATCTGATATACACATTTATATCTAAACAAAGCACGGCATTATGGGGATGTAAATTCTTTTATTATTAACTTCGACTCATATCAGATTAACTCTGCTCTGATACCACCTCTGTCACGACCCCCTTACATCCTAAATCATTATAAATTTATCGCTTGATTTGTTAATCTTTCCTTGTCATGAACAGTTTCCAACACCAAGTAGTTGAGCTGTGATCCAGAGTTAATTTTCTCTTACCATACACCATATCACTTAACATTTATATACAATAATTGTAAACACTTAAATTTCTTACATTGAATTTATCAATTTCACACGTGTTTAAAAATATTTACATCCCCAAAATTTACATTTCAAAAAGTATTACTGTGTTGTACTTGTTTAGATATAAAACGATAATAATGTGTATACCTTTCGACGATGGGCAGCAACGGACACTGGGAGTGCAAGTCTCTACTCGCTCTCAACCTCTATGGATACTCTATGGAGATAGAAAATGAATGGGTGAGCAACCACACACTCATTTAGGAAATAATGTAAGTAGGTAGACAGCTACACTATCTACAGGCTTATAATGACATGATATTAAAAATCATTTATACCTTGAGCATGAGGTAAATTAAAACCATGCCACGTGAATATGTATATAGTATATGAAAACTCATAAATTAGGTATGATATCAAATAGAAAATCATCATGAAAAACATCACATGCTCTTAATAGCTAAACTCATCACAATTCATTCAAAATAAAGTTAATCCCACCCTCCTGGGATATCTTGCATATAAAATCTCGTTTCCTTTTAAAACGAATCACAAGCACGAGTATTACCCCTCATTCAGGTCTACCCAAGTCTATCATAAAACATCATATCACGTGAGGCATGTAGGTTACATTTCAAAAACAAATTAGGAATAATGGCCATATATCCCTGTGATCCCAGGTGTCACGACCTATTTTTACTAAAAATCGCTACAAATTTTTCGCTTTTTCCTTTCCTTTCCCTGTCGTGAACATTCTCACCACCAAACAGTTGGGCTATGAGTCAGTATTAATCACCCTTTACCATTTACCATGACAATCTATCTTTTAATTTATTTAAATTCGAACACGTATTCTTTATAATTGAGACTCTATACTTGTACGTGTTTACTAATATTTACATCCCCCATATTACATTCCAAATTGATTACTGTGCTATTACATGTTTATATATAAAATCATACCAAGTGCATATACCTTTCAATGATGGGAAAGAAGTGGATACCAAGAATGCAAGTCCTCAGCCGCTCACTAATTACTGCAAGTGCTCTGAAAAGTGGGGAAAATAAGGGGAATGAGCAAACCATGCACTCAGTAAGGCAATCATGCAAGCAAGTAGATAACCACACTATCTAAATGCTCATGGTGCCATGCATAAAATCATTCTCTTTTGAAATCATGCTTAAATACGAATTTCATGCATACTTTGATGCCCGGTAAAATAATTCGTATAAAACAATTTATTTCATGAAATGGCAGATAAAGCATGGAATTATACTTCACGCTATTTAAATAATGCACACTATGTCAAAACATGCCATTTATTTCAAATTGGCAATCCATTGCGTGAAATGGTAGATAAAGCATGGAATTATGCATCATGCAATTTAAATAATGCACATCATATCAAAACATGCCATTTATTTCAAATCCACATCCACCCCAAAATCATCAGAACTCAGTCCCACAATATAAAATCAAGAAATCACAAAATCAAGTAATGAGTAATGTGTGATTTTGCAATTCAGTGACATGCAATTTCATAAAGTAAGTGACATGTGAGACTAGGCAAGAATAAGGGTAATAACTCGAGGAGTATGGCCATATCCGGTGATCCCAGGCTACACTGATCAGGTGTACGGGGTATCATATCATATCTGAGGCTGCCCCAGAGGTGGGTACCAAACCATCTCGTCGGCCATCAGATCCCTAGTCCGAAGACTACTCATCATATATCATGGCACGGTACAACGTACTCCATGTTGCAAGCACGGTAGAACGTACACCCTATGCCTATGTCATCTCAATATCCAACGCCATGTCTCGAAATGCACGTGCGAGCCTATTTAATTGGTGTGGCACACAGTCTACCCGAAGCTCCCAGCACGGCCTTATGCATGTCATATAAAAATCTAGTACGAGCAAAGCACTATGTCATGTATAAAATCATGTAAAATCGAGTGCAAGCTAAGCTTCCAGCACTCTGTCACATGCACAAATCATGTCAATCTCTTGTGAGTAATTCTCTCAGCACATTTTGTTTCCACATAAATCATGTAGGTGGCTCAGTTTTCAAAGAATGGTTTTCAAAACCAAAATCAGCACTTGCCACGTGCTATTTCATGCAATTGATAAAACTTCAGCCAACCTACCCAGTTTCTTATTGAAAAGCATTAAAATACATTAAGAACACTCAGTTCTTACTTTTCGTTACTTTTTCTAAATGTAGAAATATTTACCCTTCACAGGGGCAAAATCGTCATTTACCCTCTTGGGTCAAAATAAATATTAAATCATGTGTTAAAAGCAATATTTCATTGTGAAAATACTCAAAGCATGATATTTATGCATATTTCAATCCAATCCTAACTTTTTCAAAATTTCCCTTAGTAGGGGCAAAACAGTAATTTTTGCTTTATTGGGTTTTCTACCCATAATTTTCATATACAATTTAATTATTCGAAACTCTACCCGAAAATACGTGTAGCTACCTCTAGCTACTCACAATTCCCTTACCTCAATTTCTCTGATCATTTCTACCTTTTTCGTCGTTACCGATCACCCGATCTGTTTAACTCCCAATATATTCTCTGGAGCTGTAAAAAATCATTTATCAAGTTAAATACAATACATTTTATTTGTATTTCACTTTTAATGAGTTTAATTTATAGCATTGGGCCCGTTTACCTTTATTGGGCCCGATTGCACCTTAACGGGCCTTAATTAGCCTTAATCTCATTTTTCATTTACTAATAACATCATCGAGGCCTGTTGGGCTCATTGGGCCCACCAACAATTTATTGGGCCTCGTTCTACACTCTTGGATAACTCCAATAATTATTTACGACATTTTATCTCAAATTCCAGAATATATTTCATTTAATACGAAAATTAAATCCGTAATTTATGCGATAAATTTTTAACACGCATAACAATGTAATTTGTCGTAAATAAGGGTTAATTACCCGAGATTCCATGATAGTACACAAATCGAGGCTGACTCGAGCTCTCGTTTGTCACCAATTATCGAGCTACATATTTAAAGTTTTTGAGTTAAATTCGATTAAATATATATTTAAATAATTATTCTGAAAATTAAATTGGTCCAATTGACAACTTAGCGGCTTACCCGGAGCTCGATTGCATCACCGAATTTTTTCCATTTTCCTTTTTCTTTTTCTTTATCTTTTTCTTTTTTTTCTTTTTCTGGCTGAACCGGTTCAGTCCGGTTCAACCCGGTTCAGACCGGTCCGGTTCAACCCGGTTCAGACCGGTCCGGTTTTGCCCGGTTCAGTCCCAGTCCTACTTTCTCCCTGGCTGTTCAGAGCTTTTCCGGTCGGTTCTCCATCGGCTTCTGCCTTCAGCTTGTTCGCGGAGTAGTCTGGTGCATAGATCTGGGGTCAGCTTCGCCAAATCTCGCCGAAAAGTGGCCGGTTCGGCCTCTTCTCTCCGCCGACGGCGGCACCCAATTTTTCTTCTTCTGATCGATGCCGTTTCTGGCCGATCTGCGCCTGGATCGGCGCCTCGGTCGTTCTCCTCTAGCCGGTGGTGGGTCGCTCCTCCTTCCCCCGGTCGTCGGTCACTCCCTCTCTTCCATTTTCTCTCTTTTTCTCTCGGGTTCTCTCCCTCTCTCTCGGCTGCCGACGTTTCCTCTCTCCACCGGCACTGACGATGGCTTCTGCAGCTTCCTCTCCTCGGTGGTGGCTCCGATCAACATGGCAGAAGGGGGAGGCTCCCTCGGTCTCCTGCTTCTTGCCTTCTGTCTCTTTCTTTTCATTTCCAGTCGTGATTTCGTGACTTTCTTCTTTTTTTTTTACTGTTAACTGTTGACTTTTCTTTTTGTTTATTTTTTTAATTATATTATATTATATTTTATTAAAATATAATATAATATATAATATAATATACCTAAAATATTTACATATATATATTCAAATTAATTTAATATATATATTTATCTTATTTGTTTCCCGGTTATTTTTTTCAATATTCTCGGGGTAATTTCTCAATGTGAAAATTTCGATTTATTCCTATAAATTCATATCTTGATCAATTTAACCTGAAATTTAATTATTTTTCCTTTATTGATCAAAATTTCTTGAATCCATGTTTATCGTGTAAATTTCTTACCGAATTAACACCGAATTTTGGGTCCTTTGACCGTTTTACCCTTTAACGTGTTCGGGACTAAATCAACACAACTTCCCTTCACGAACACTTCCTCATTTCGTGTTTTAAATTCTTATTTTCAATCCAAATGGTCTGAATCCCATTCGTTTAATATGTGGCCATTTCAGTCTCCATTTAATCTCTAAATGCATTCGGGAATTTTTATTCATTCCATTTGCATTTTTCATTCACGTAAAACTCTTCTTATGATTCAATTTACATTTATCCATGTTTACAACTAGTGAATCATAAGGAAATATGATAAAAATTTAGGTCTTACATTCTCCCCCACTTAAGAAATTTGGTCCTCCAAATTAGAATCAATTTAAATGTTTCCATAAGCAACTCCGGTTACATTTATCGCATCATACTCTTTAATTCTCATGTGCCTTTTTCCAAAGTGTAATACTACTAAGATCATCTTAGACCTCAACACTTTCTCCTTACGTATAATAATCGAATCAACTTTTCATCATACGACCTACTCTCTTTGAGCTTCAACGGTCTGTCTCTTGTCAACATAACTTTTTTGTTTGCTCTGAGGTGTTCTTATTCTCTCACACTTTAACTGAACATCCATCAGAGGATTTTCTTACCAAATCGAGAGCCATTATCAGTCAGTCACCCACTCCTTCCCATCCAAATCGGGGAAAAATCCTTACGGCCAACAATGCCTCATATAATGTCATCTCGATACAAGAATGATAACTATCGTTGTAGGCAATTTAGCAAATAACAACTGATCATTCTAGGAGCTTCAAACATCAATCGTACATGCTCTCTACATATCCTCCAGAAACTGTACAGCCCTCTCTGACTGACCATCTGTCTGAAGACAAAAAGCTGTGCTAACACTCAACTGGGTTCCCATGACTCCCTGAAAAATGTTCCCAGAAGTGGGAAATAAAGCGAGAATCCCCATTTGATACAATGCTCACTGAAAAATTACATGGTATTCCACCATTTCTCTAACACATAAATTCGCCTACACACTCAGAGTATCAGTAGCTTTCATAGCTAGTAAGTATGAGACTCAGTCAATCTATTGACTATCACTCAAATAGCCTTGTGATTCTCGCGGGTTCTCTGTATCCCATTATGAATTTCATGGTAACATGCTCCCATCTCTGTGTCAATATAGGTGGAGGCTGCAATAACCCTGCAGACTTATGATACTCTACCTTACTCTGCTGACATACGAGGTACTTTGCTACAATCTCAACAATGACTCTTTTCATATCTGACCACCAATACCCTTTTTGAAATTCTTATATATTTTTTTATTATTCATCTGATGCACTGTCTATCTTGAAGAATGAGCTTCTGACAATAAAGATCTCATCAACTGTGGGTCCTTGGGAGCATTTATTTTGCCTCTGAACCTCAGTAAGCCATCAGCACTCACTGTGAACTCTGTCACTGTACCCATCTGAATCTGACTCACACTATCGACATCCTGCCGATCATCACGCTAAGCTTGTCAAATCCGATCAATCCAATCCGGTTCTAATCTTAGGCTAGCTATCACATAATCACTGTCAGCATCAGAAGGGATCACATCACTACTGAGGCTCACAAACGACTATAACAGCTCACGCTCCCTGACCATCATGTGTGCTAACATCTTGAGGCTCTTTTTGCTCAAGACATCAGTCACAACATTAGCCTTACCTGGGTGGTATATTATCTCATGATCATAGTCCTTCAGAAGCTCTAATCCTTTTTGTTATCTCATTTTCAATTCTTTTTGTGCAACAAATACTTAGGGCGTTTATGATTAGTGCACACATGAAATTTCTCACCGTATAAGTAGTGGTGCCATACCCTCAGTGCAACCATTACGGCTATCAACTTTAAACCATGGGTCGCATAGTTTCTCTCATGATCCTTAAACTGTCTGGATCCATAAGTGACTATCTTCCCGTTTTACATCAATATACAGCTTAAGTCTTAATTTGAGGCATCCATATATACTGAGAAGTCTCATAAGCTATTAGGTATAGTGAGAATAAATGTGGTGGTCAGTTTATGTTTTAACATACCAAAACTCACAGAAGCTACTTTCACACTTATCATCCCACGCAAATACAACTTTCTTCCAAATGAGATGTGTAAATGAAGCAGCCCATTTCGAGAAATCCTTAACAAATCACATGTACAACAATTTTCAATTGCTGCTCATAATCTTCCCTGGACTTCGAATGTACCAACATATTATCGTTAAAGATGATAACAATTCAGTCCAGATAAGGTTAAATATCACATTCATTAATGTCATAATCGGTAGGAAAAATTGTCTTGGGTACATCCACATCCCAAATCCTCAACAAATGATACCCAGACTTCAAATCATTTCAAAAAGATTTGTGCTCCCCAAGCTGATCCAATAGCTCATCAATACATGGAGGGAACACTTATTCTTGATAATAGCCTCATTCAACAACCAATAATAAATTCCTTGTTGGAGGTTTCCACCTTTCTTTTTCATAAACAAGACCAGTCCTCCTCGTGGTGAGACACTCAGTCTGATAAATCCTTATCCAATAACTCATATAATTATTTCTTTAGTTCCTTCAGTTCCACTAAAGCCATTTTATACAGTGGTTTGGTTATCGGCTCAGCACCAGTTACCAAATAAATACCAAATTCCATCTTTCTCAACCCTAGTAGATTATCCAGAAATACATCAGGCAACTTCCTGACCATTAGGATATCTGTCAACTTCGGATATATTTTATCCATATAAATCACATAAGCGATGAAATCTTCTCATCATTAATCATTCTGTTAGTACAATCATTTACTCCTTTAGTTACCAACATTACACTCTCTCATCACTTGTCAAAACATACTATACACTTTTCTAAGTGAAAATATCACTATCTTGGAATAAAAATTTAAACAGCATAGTCTACAGTCGACCAATTTGGGAATGGATTGGCTTACCTCAAAATCATTCATATTCAATTGAATAAAATCGACTGACATATCCTTTTCCTCACTTTCAACTTATAATCTTTACAAACATATTCAGTTAGCTGATTATTATTCATTGGGGCGCTAACTATCAGCATTTTACCTAAAGATATAGGCTTCACATCTTTCGCTAACTTATATGCTGACGAAGGTGATTTAAGTAAATGTGTGACACTAGAATCAATTAAAACAATTGCTTCAATATGCACAATCTGGGTGGTACTTTCCACCATATCAGATGAAACATCAATAGTCTCCTTGTCCAAAGTATACACTCACCTTCGACTAACAGCCTATTTCGCCTTTCTCTTTGGCTGTTACATTCTTTTCTGGTACAGAGGTATCAGCAAGGCTTTCTCAAGCTCTTTGCCTTTCTGTGGGCAATTTCACCTAACTCTAGGTAATCCTTAAGTAGATGACCCATATTACCACTCTTAACACATGTTTTAGTCAATCAGATGTGGGGCCTATTTTGTGGTATCTACCACACATCTTACATTATTCAGTAGTAGGTCGGGGTCCTCCAATCACAATACCCCTCGTAAACGCTGATACTAGATACACTGGGGGTTTATTAATCATCTTACCCCATGTCTTATTAACTCTAAATCTCTTGTCAAATGGTCTCTTTTCCACTCTGACACCTTGGTCATCCACTGTTCTTTTCTATCTTTATTTCGGCCTTTATTATCTTTCCCAACTCTGAGGAGTGCAATTCATAATCTTATTAGTACCACTGTGGTCTGCGCACTACCTCATCGTATGTAATAACATCTAACAGGGCCAATCAGACTTTGATAGACGATCTGAGTCTTTCCATGACTTTTAGACCTTTTGATTCTCACAGTTCATAATATCGGGTTATACCTGCCCAGGGATGTAAATCGAGATTCATACTCGTCAATTGATCTGTTCCTCTGGGTCAGTGTTCGAAATATACAATCTCTGTGCATCTAGAATTATCTCTCATGTCAGCTCTGGATGTCTAACTCTTAAGATGGGTCAAGCAAACTTTCACCCATGTCACGTCTCGCCCTCCAACATAAACCATCAAAAGTCACTTTTTCGGTCAACATATACCAATAGAACCCGTATAACTTTGCTATCTCATTCATTTAGTCCTCAAGAGCTACTGGGTCCTTTACCTCACTAATTACCGGTGGTATGAACTTTTAAAATTGCTTTAACATGTCCAACTCATAATCATATTGCAAATCATTACCACTCTGTTGTAGGCAAAGACGTATCCTTAACCAGTGAGTTGTTGAAATTTCTATAGTCTGAGACATCTGTGCAGGATGTGCAGCTAGGTCTTATCAGCCCTTATCTCCCTGCATATACTGAGTAAACAACTCTAAAATATTCTCCACACTCTGCTTCAACTTTGTGAAGCATGTCTCAATATCGTCTGGTCTCCTTATGGGACCCTATGGAGTATGCTCAACATCAACCTCCACCTCAATCTCATCTTGAGTCTCATGTGATAACTCAATACCACTCTTAGGCGTACCTTTATGGCCTCAAGTACATGTACTCGCCCCTCTACTATAGCGGCTATCACTTATAATGATTATATTCTTGCATTCATAACCATATATTAATCTGATCCCATCTCGGTATACACAGTTATATCTAAACAAAGCACAGTAATATGGGGATGTAACTTTCTTATTTACTAATACTGACTCATATCAGGCCAACTCAGCTCTGATACCACCTCTGTCACGACCTATTTTTACCAAAAATCGCTACAAAATTTTTGCTTTTTCCTTTCCTTTCCCTGTCGTGAACATTCTCACCACCAAACAGTTGGGCTATAAGTCAGTATTAATCACCCTTTACCATTTACCATGACAATCTATCTTTTAATTTATTTAAATTCAAACACGTATTCTTTATAATTGAGACTCTATACTTGTACGTGTTTACTAATATTTACATCCCCCATATTACATTCCAAATTGATTACTGTGCTATTACATGTTTATATATAAAATCATACCAAGTGCATATAACTTTCAATGATGGGAAAGCAGCGGATACCAAGAATGCAAGTCCTCAGCCGCTCACTAATTACTGCAAGTGCTCTGAAAAGTGGGGAAAATAAGGGGAATGAGTAAACCACGCGCTCAGTAAGGCAATCGTGCAAGTAAGTAGATAACCACACTATCTAAATGCTCATGATGCCATGCATAAAATCATTCTCTTTCGAAATCATGCTTAAATACGAATTTCATGCATACTTTTATGCCAGGTAAAATAATTCGTATAAAACAATTTATTTCATGAAATGGCAGATAAAGCATGGAATTATACTTCATGCTATTTAAATAATGCACATTATGTCAAAACATGCCATTTATTTCAAATTGACAATTCATTGCGTGAAATGGCAGATAAAGCATGGAATTATGCATCATGCTATTTAAATAATGCACATCATATCAAAACATGCCATTTATTTCAAATCCACATCCACCCCAAAATCATCATAACTCAGTCCCACAATATAAAATCATGAAATCACAAAGTAATGAGTAATGTGTGATTTTGCAAAGCAAATAATATGTGATTTTGCAATTAAGTGACATGCAATCTCATAAAGTAAGTGACATGTGAGACTAGGCAAGAATAAGGGTAATAACTCGAGGAGTATGGCCATATCTGGTGATCCCAGGCTACACTGATCAGGTGTGCGAGGTATTACATCATATCTGAGGCTGCCCCAGGAGGTGGGTACCAAACCATCCTGCCAGCCATCAGATCCTTAGTCCGAAGACTGCTCATCATATATCACGGCACGGTACAATGTACTCCATGCTACAAGCACGGTACAACGTACACCCCATGCCCATGTCATATCAATATCTAACGCCATGTCTCGAAATGCACGTGCGAGCCTATTTAACCGGTGTGGCACATAGCCTACCCAAAGCTCCCAGCACGGCCTTATGCATGTCATATAAAAATCTAGTGCGAGCAAAACTCTCAGCACTATGTCATGTATAAAATCATGTAAAATCGAGTGCAAGCTAAGCTTCCAGCACTCTGTCACATGCACAAATCATGTCAATCTCGTGCGAGTAATGCTCTCAGCACGTTTTGTTTCCACATAAATCATGTAGGTGGCTCAGTTTTCAAAGAATGGTTTTCAAAACCAAAATCAGCACCTGCCACGGGCTATTTCATGCAATTGATAAAACTTCAGCCAACCTACCCAATTTCTTATTGAAAAGCATTAAAATACATCAAGAACACTCAGTTCTTACTTTTCATGACTTTTTCTAAAAGTAAAAATATTTACCCTTCACAGGGGTAAAATCGTCATTTACCCTCTCGGGTCAAAATAAATATTAAATCATGTGTTAAAAGTAATATTTCATTGTGAAAATACTCAAAGCATGATATTTATGCATATTTCAATCCAATCCTAACTTTTCTAAAATTTCCCTTAGTAGGGGCAAAACGATAATTTTTGCTTTGTTGGGTTTTCTACCCATAATTTTCATATACAATTTAATTATTCGAAACTCTACGCGAAAATACGTGTAGCTACCTCTAGCTACTCACACAATTCCCTTACCTCAATTTCTCTGATCATTTCTACCTTTTTCGTCGTTACCGATCACTCGATCTGTTTAACTCCTAATATATTCTCTGGAGCTGCAGAAAATCATTTATCGGGTTAAATACAATACATTTTATTTGTATTTCACTTTTAATGAGTTTAATTTATAGCATTGGGCCCGTTTACCCTTATTGGGCCCAATTGCATCTTAACAGGCCTTAATCAGCCTTAATCTCATTTTTCATTTACTAATAACATCATCAAGGCCTGTTGGGCTCATTGGGCCCACCAAAAATTTATTGGGTCTCGTTCTACACTCTTGGATAACTCCAATAATTATTTACGACAATTACCCGAGATTCCATGATAGTATGTAAATCGAGACTGACTCGAGCTCTCGTTTGTCACCAATTATCGAGCTACATATTTAAATTTTTTGGGTTGAATCCGATTAAATATATATTTAAATAATTATTCTGAAAATTAAATTGGTCCAATTGACCACTTACCGGCTTACCCGGAACTCGATTGCATCACCAAAATTTTCCTATTTTTCCTTTTCCTTTTTCTTTTTCTTTTTCTTTTTTTTCTTTTTCTGGCTGAACCGGTTCGGTCCGGTTCAACCCAGTTCAGATCGATCCGGTTCAGCCCGGTTCAGTCCTGATCCAACTTTTTCCCTCGCCGTTCAGAGCTTTTTCGACCGGTTCTCCGTCGGCTTCCGCCTCCACTTGTTTGCGGAGTACTCCGGTGCATGGATTTGGGGTCGGCTTCGCTAAATCTCGTCGAAAAGTGGCCGGTCCGGCCTCTTCTCTCCTCCGTCGGTGGCACCCAATTTTTCTTCTTTCGATCGGCGCCGTTTCTGGCCGATCTACGCCTGGATCGGCGCCTCTGTCGTTCTCCTCTGGCCGATGGTGGGTCGCTCCTCCTTCCCCCGGCCGCCGGTCACTCCCTCTCTTCCATTTTCTCTCTTTTTGTCTTGGGTTCTCTCCCTCTCTCTCGGCTACCGACGTTTCCTCTCTCCACCGGCGCTGACGATGGCTTCTGCAGCTTCCTCTCCTCGGCTTCTCCTCGGTGGTGGCTCCGATCAACAAAGCAGAAGGGGGAGGCTCCCTCGGTCTCCTGCTTTTTGCCTTCTGTCTCTTTCTTTTCATTTCCGGTCGTGATTTCGCGACTTTCTTCTTTTCTTTTTTTTTTTTTTTTACTGCTGACTGTTGACTTTTCTTTTTGTTTAGTGTTTTTTAAAATTAAATTATATTATATTTTATTAAAATATAATATAATATAATATATAATATTCCCAAAATATTTAAATATATATATTTATATCAATTAAATATATATATATATATTTATCTTATTTGTGTCCCGGTTATTTTTTCAATATTCTCGAGGTAATTTCTCAATGTGAAAATTTCGATTTATTCCTATAAATTCATATCTTGATCAATTTAACCTGAAATTCAATTATTTTTCATTTATTGATCAAGATTTCTTGAATCCATGTTTATCGTGTAAATTTCTTACCGAATTAACACCAAATTTCGGGTCCTTTGACCGTTTTACCCTTTAACGTGTTCGGGACTAAATCAACACAACTTCCCTTCACGAACACTTCCTCATTTCGTGTTTTAAATTCTTATTTTCAATCCGAATTGTCTGAATCCCATTCGTTTAATATGTGGCTATTTCAGTCTCCATTTAATCTCTAAATGCATTCGGGAATTTTTATTCATTCCATTTGCATTTTTCATTCACGTAAAACTCTTCTTATGATTCAATTTACATATATCCATGTTTACATCTAGTGAATCACAAGGAAATATGATAAAAATTCGGGTCTTACACCAAGCTACACAGATCCCAGCGTGCGGGGCATCACAACTGCAACGAGAGGTGAGGTCAACCTTACTCGTACAATACTCAACCAACTAGTCATCAAGACTACACGGTACAACGTACTCCATGTGACATACACGGTACAACATACTCCTTGGACCCATACGGTCTGAGGGTGCTTGCCATAAGACTTAGCCCACATCATTGTCAGGGGTGGCTACCATAGGACTTAGCCTACTTAACTGTTTGTCTGGGGTGCCTGCCATAGGTCTTAACCGCCCTATACCATATCGATAACCACCTCATGTCTAAAAAACACTCGTGCGATATATCATCTCACCGTGACACACAATTTACAGGAGGCTACGACACAGTTTTCTATAAAACATGTCAAATCCTCGTACTAGCAACGCCCTAGTACGGCTTTCATGCGCAGTAATTCAATATAAAACCATGTACAAGTAAGGATCCAGTACGACTTTCATGTACAAATCAGTAAAACCTAGTGCGAGCTAGGCTCCAGCACTATATGTACTCACATAAAGATGATAGGTGGCTCCATTTTAAATAAAGTATTTTCAAAAATACAATTTAGCACACAATCCGTGCCATTTCATGCAACCACAGAATGCGATAGCCAACCTATCCCCATTTCATTCATATCAAAGCATTTCATCAAGATAAACATAAAAAAATGAAAATCCATGCATTTTAGATGCTTACTACTCTTTTCATAAAATTTCTCTACCAAGGATAAAATCTACGTCATTCGTTCCTTATTTTCGAAACTTTCCGCCAAAAATTTGTATTGTATTATTAGATAACTTAGAGAAAAGCACGCCCTATAAATCCCCTTAAAATATGTATAACTACCTCTAGGCACTTAGAAAACCCCCTTACCTCGGATCATGTCGAGTGTAATACATGTTCTGCCGCAGGAAGCTTGTCCAGTCCAATTGGCTCCTAATCTAAATCTCCGGAGTTGAAAACATTCATCAATCATTCCGATCAACATTGATAACTCGTTCTACGACTTCATTAAAATCGATATATCTTAATTTTCCATTAATTTAAGGATTTTCACAAATACCTTATTTGTGCATTTCACAACTTTATCCTATTTTGTATATTGATTTCACTAATCCATCTCAAAGTCATGCTTCTAACATTACTAACACCTTAGTATAATCCATTTATCATTAACTCCTCCATATCCCATTTTCTCACACTAAACCCAAATCTAGGTTATGGTTCATTCATCATGTTTTAGATAATCTCAATCAACAATATATACACCAATCAACTCATCAAAATGTCTAGATTATCATACTTGAAGTTAGTGTATAAAAATCTTACCTAGCTTGACTTTTCTCCCTTTTTGCAAAGTTTGGGGAAAACCCCTTTGCTCCTTCAATCCAAAGTTTCAGCTTCCAATCTTTGACTATGATGTTCTCTTCCTCACTAGGAACAACTTTGCTCAAATAGCTTTTCTTCAAATCTTTTTGGAAGGTAAGGATATCCTAGAGTGAGAAAACTAGGTTGTTTTGGGTAAAATGGAAAGGTTTTAGGATTTCTTTGGATGAAGGCTCAATAGTCGGGTCTCTTTTATAGTAATCGCGTTATGCGATTGATCTACAAGGCTAGAGATTGATCTTCCCTTGCTTAAACTCCTTCAGAATTTGACAATGCAGGCTAGGAGATCGATCTGCCTTTTTGGATGAGATCGATCTGTCGCTTGAAGAAGGGATCGATCTTCTTATTAGTAGAGATCGATCTTGGCTAGGCAAAATCACTTAGAGATCGATCTGGCTTTGAGAAGGGATTGATCTTTGTTAGGCAAAATCTTTTTGAGATCGATCTGCTTCATGGGAAGAAATCGATCTTACTTGAATGAGGGATCGATCTTCCCTTTATAGAATGTTTCAGCATTGCATTTCAAGGCAATGAGATCGATCTCCCTTGCAATGGGATCGATCTGCCCTTCATCTGCAGCATTCCAACTGCAATTTTCCCATATTTCCAAAGGTAAACTCATCTTTCATCGCTTCACTGCTCATTTTGCATTTCATTCACACTTAGAGCTTAAGAATAGCCAATTCTTATGATTCGTATATTATGTAACTTGCCTGTACATTGAAGAACCATAAAATTTACATAGGAATTTACGGGCCTTACATTTTCCACTCCAATTTAATGCTCCAACTTAAATATACCCTATACTAATTTCATATGGGTTTAGAATAATTTTCTCAAATTTACGAAATCTATTTTGAATTTAGTTTGGGTTTTTGGAAAATTTCTTAGTTTAGCGCTAACTCGAGTTTTTACTAGCCTTTTCACTTTCGATGCTTTAGTTTTACTTTCTAACCACCAAGCCATACTTATAAATGCAACCTATTAAGAAATACTTTAATTTAAAATCTTATCTCGAGTTTCGTGCCCTGAGGTTCATGCCACTAATCTAAGTGCTTTGGTTGTTCGGACCTTGCATAATATAATTTTGAGTCTCTGAATTTCTTTCTAGTTTCCAAATAAACAATAATATGAAAATTTTGGGTTTCACATTCTCTCTACCTTTTAGGACTTTGGTCCTCTAAATTCAAGTTGGTCTAACAAACAATCAAGGGTACCTCTCTCTCATGTGGCTCTCTAGCTCCCACTGTCGAGTGGTGCTGCCAGAGATCTTTTACAAATGAGATTGTCTTGGATTAAAGCATTTTTTTTCTTCTGTCAAGAATTCGGATCGGTTGCTCAACATAACTCTTATCTTTCTAAATGTCCTACGGACCATAATCAATGACATGGGAGAGGTCCGGATGATACTTCCTCAACATGGAGATGTGAAAGAGGTCGTGTACCTAAAAAAAACTGTGGAGGTAAGACAAGTCGGTAGGCAACATCTCCCACTCTCTCTAATATCTCGAATTGACCAATGAAGCAAGAACTCAATTTTCCTTTCTTTTCGAAGCACATGACACCATTCATAAAGATACCTACATAATTTTTGACAATTTAAACATGCATCGAGACAAGCTTTATAAATTCATTTATAAGTAAGGAGTTACCATTACAAATACAGAGTCCCCAACTTGAACTTTTTGTGGTCGTTTATGCATAGTGACGTAATTTTTTTGTCTACTTTGTGCTATCCTCAATCTATCACAAATACGATGAACACCTTTAGCCACTTGCTCAACAGGATCGGGAGCTAATATTTACCTATCACCCACTTCTTCCCACACTATAAGGGACCTACATCTTTTACCGTATAAAGCCTCGTATGGTGTCATTTCAATATTAGCATGATAGCGATTATTGTAGGCAAATTCTGTGAGGGGTAGATGACCATCACATGAGCCTTTAAAATCTAATGCACATGCCCTCAACATGTCCTTTAAGGTCTAAATAATCCGTTCAGACTGGCTGTCTATCTGAGGATGGTAGGTAGTGCTCAAATGTAACTGAGATCCCATAGCTTCTTGAAAATGAGCCCAAAATCGAAAAGTAAATCAAAAGTTTCTATCAGAAGTAATAATCACAGGAGCCTCGTGCAATCATGAAATCTCTCTAACATAAACGTTGCCAAAGCATTGAGTGAATCTGTGCACTTGATAGCAAGGAATTGGGAACTCTTAGTCAGTCTGTCCATAATCACCCAGACTGCATAATAACCTTTCTGGGTCTTCGATAAAACCATAATGAAATCCATAGCAATGTGCTCTCATTTCCAAGTAGGCACTGGGAATGACTTAAGCAGCCCTGCTGGTTCTGATGCTCAACCTTAATCTACTGGCACACTAAACATCTGACCATAAAGTCTGTCACATCTCTTTTTATTCCAATCAATCAGTACGCCTTACATAGATCATGGTACATCTTAGTACTTCCTAGATGCATGGTGAATCGAGAACAGTGGGACTCTCTTAAAATTCTTTATCTCAGGGTGTCATCGTTTGGCACGTAAATACTGCCCTGGAACATTAGCAATCCATCATCACTGTCCGAGAAGTCTGACTATAATTTTGTTCAGCTTGGCTAACCATATCCAATAACTCCAGATCATTTCTCTGCTTTGACCAAATTTAATCCAAAATACTGGCTTGATCTATAGGTTAGCCATAAACATATCGTCAACTCTATCAACACTGATATTGAGTTCGGTGAACTGTCCCAACAAATCCCACTCTCAGATTCATAAAGGATACCATACCCTTTCCGCTGAGGGCATCTGCAACCACATTCGCTTTGCTTGAATGGTATAAGATTTTGTAGTCATAATCTGTCAAGACCCTTCCTGACTTAACCAAAACTACTACAAATTTTTCGCATTTTAACTTACCTTTCCTCTCATCAATGGTTGGGCTGTGATTTGATGTTAGCTTCCTCGCATACCATATCATCCATTAACATACATGTCAATATATTGTTACTGACTATAACTTCTTTTATAATACATGTGAGATCATATAAAACTAATACGAATACATTCCCCATAATATATATCGTATACATCACTGTGCTGTTTCTATGTTTAGATACATAACTATACAAAATATATATACCTGTCGATCGATAGGAAATAGTAGCGGACAATAGGAATACGATCCCTGAAATGCTCTCACTTTACTGCTGATGCTCTTTAGAGAGGGAAAATAAAGGGGGATGAGCATACAAATGCGCTCAGTAAGGAAATCAGGCAAGTAAGTAGATATATACACTATCTACTCAAAATAATGCTATGCCTCGAAAATAGCATTTCCTTAACTTACTTTAAAAGCATGTCTTTATATATATATATATATATATATATATATTTATATATATATATATATACTTGTACAGATTAAATCCCATGTATAGAAATCATGCTTGCTTTCTCAAATGTAGGCATGTAGTGCAAAATAATGCATCTTTATAATATCACAATGCCTTTAGATAAATCATGCCATGTATATTTAAATCACAGTAAATATGGCATTTAAATCATTCACAACACAACAATCAGATTCCGACCTATCCCTCAGGTCTATCCGTATCATAAATAAATCAGTCAATCAGGTGATATATCATGTGAGACTCTGTGGTGAAATGCAATAATATCCTAGACTATGGCCATATCCAATAATGGTGATCCCAGGCAACACAGATCTCGATGTGTGGGGCATCATTACTGTAATGGGAGGGGCCATCACAACCGCCAGCTATCAACTCCTTAACTCCACAACACCACATGGTACAGTGTACTCCATGCCACTCGTATGGTACAACGTACTCCGTGGACCCTACATCATAGTCAGGGTGCCTGCCATAGGTCTTAGCCCTCAAACCATGGAATATCATACCACGTCTCTAAATCCACATGCGAACCTCTCATAGTGTGACACTCAGTCTACATGAGGAAATCAAACATGGTTTTCAACATTTATTATATATCACTTAAATTACAGTGCGGGCCTTTGAGCGCGACTCACATTCGAAACTCCGGTCAAACACTGTTTCACATCACAAACTGAAACTCTAGTGTGAGTAAACCTCCAGCAACTAGGTCATGCATAGTTCATGTTTCAAATCAAGTACGAGCAATAGCTCCAGTACCATGCTATGCACAAAACTCATCAAATCACGTATGAGCAATAGCTCAGTACTATGTCATGTATAAATCATGAAGAATCGAGTACGAGTAACGCTCTAGCACTCTGTCATGCATCTCATGAAAATTTGAGTACGAGCGAATCGCTTCAACACTCTATCATGCATAAATCATATAAAACTGAGTACGAGTAATAACTCCAGCACTCTATCATGCATGTCATGGAAATCCAGTGCGAATCATATATCAACACTAATATATGTGGAAAATATATGAAATCAAGTGCGAGTTGTTCTCTAGCATGATTTATTCTCACATAATATGATAGATGGCTCTTTAAAAATGGATGATTTTTAGAACATCAAAATCAGCATTATAAAGTGTGCTTAATTCACATCAACCTTAAAAACATTAGCCCATCCATTTATTCTTCTGCTAAACAGCAGTAAAACACTTAAAATGGTGGTTTCCATGCTTTTTACAACTTTTCCCAAAAGTTGACTTTTTTCCTAACTAAGGGCAAAATCATAATTTACCACTATCGGGTCACAATAATTATTATTCACTTTCTCTGACCCTCAGAGTTTTTAAGTGAATGTAAAAGCAGAAGAAAATACGTGTATGTTTCTCTAACTACTCACAAAAGTCCCTTACTTGCAATCACTTGAGAAATTTTACTTTCTCAACGCTGCTCGATCCAACAGTCCAATTTGCTCCTCCAATAATCTCTGGAGCTGCATATAACCATTTATTAGGTTAATTATATTTTTTCTACTGTATTTCACATTAAATACAGTCTATTCCACTTAATGGGCTTTAATAAACCTTAGTGGGCCTAACTATTCCTTAAGCTCGTTTCCATTTTACTATTCATTTTCGTTGCGCCTTTTGGGCTTGTGGGGTCCATCAACTCTTATTGGGCTTATCCTAGACCCATTACATCTCATTGGGCCTTAAATAATTGGGCTTGGCCTATTAGACCTCTAGGCCACATGCCATGGCCGAGAGCAGCCCATGTCGTCGGTCACACCATGGTATGCCGTCCATATCCATTTCCTTAGCCAATTCACTTAGGCATTTTCACAAACACTTGGTTGGCAATGTTCTTAAGCATCACATAGTTCATTTAGGCATTTTATCAAACACCTTGATTGCCAACTTAATACATGTATTAATTAATCAAATTGATTAATTCTAGCTATACCATAATCATTAACACATGTATATCAACTCATTTATGCCTTAATATCATATGGGCTTTCATCAATATTTCACTACTCACTCTCGACCTAACCTTGATCATAGTGATTTCATATGTTTCAATGCTGAAAACATATACCAATATACTTAAAATCATTCATACATTAACATATATGAATTTGAAAGCTTGAAAATATACCTAGTATTTGTGTTCACACTTAGCCGAAACTTTAGAGCCTTACGGTTTGCACACTATGGCTTCTTGATAGCCAATTCCAACATATGTTACTCTCCTCTCAATTTGGAACAACTTTCATGAAGAATGCAAGTTCCAAATATGCCTAAATCCTAGCGATTTCTAGTGAGAGAAAGCTTGGATAAATATGTTTCAATGGTTTCCTTGTGTAGCCGAGAATGGTATGGTGAAGATGATAATGGTGTGGCTGATTTTATAAGCCATTTACTTAGCCATTAAGCCTTACTTTTCAGCCATTAAAATTGACTGCCTAAGCTTTAGTTATGAGTCACCTAATGAGTCATCTAATGAGTCATAGTTAGCTTTAACTATGGTTAGATATTTAATCCTAATGGGCTTTACAATTTGGCCTCTCGATTTGGGCTTTCTTAATGGACTTTTGGGCTGACAATTTTACTATACCTCGGGCCTTTTATTGTCTAAATATTTGACCTATCAATAGGTCCAACAATTCTATCTAAGGGACCTAAGAAATTCGATCTACATTTAGTATACTTTAATGGGCTTTAAAATCTTCACTTTATGCCCATTACGTTTTTATCCATTAATTTTAATCTGAAATCCTTCCGACTAAATTTTTCTTACTTTTGGAGATGATTATCTTGTATTCTTACCAAAAATATTTTCCCCAAATTTTTCTCCATACTTAGGTAAATTTTTAACCATTGTTAGTAAACTATGGTAAAAGTCCACTTTTCTTAACTATAGTTGACTTTTTCCTTAATCATTTACCAAGTTAACTTTTTCTCAAAATTTTGAAAGTGTCATATCTTATGTTTTACACTCTCCTCTTTACGTTTTAGCCATTTTTGGTCGGTAAATATGCTCGAAATACCTTAAATACCTTAACTCGCTAAAAAGGTCCATTTTACCCTTTTTAGCTGTTACTCTCGTTCTCTGTGTTCGGAACTAAATCAAACTGACTTTCCTTCATGAGCTCTCTATATTTTCTCATTTTAAGTTCTTCTCTTCAGTCAGAATGATTTAGATCCACTAAGTTTAGCCCGTGACTCTTATAGCTCACATTAGGCTTTTATGTAGCTTAAGAGTGCTAAATCATTTCACATACACTTTAAATCTAGTAATTACTCTTCTTATGATTCAACTATAATAATAGAGTGTTCATACACATAGGAATCATAAGAAACAAGTGTAAGACCCCGTATATGTACAAGGGTAATGTGTGTAATTGGATCAAATAATATGAATGGACTTGTAATGTAAAGTATGATTGATGTAAGTCCATGGATTCAATGTATGTATGTGTAATATAAATTGTAACGTACATACAAGTTTCATTGAGTATGAATACGAAGAAATGAGTTCTAGCAAGTGATGGATGTGATTGAGACTCAAGATGAGTAGTGTGGTAAAATGGAATGGAGTTATGCTTCCATTTGGTTTTATGTAGCATACCTTTGAACATACAATGAATGCACACAAGTTTCAATGTGCATAAGGTATGAATGGATGCCATCTTCAAGTTATAAAGGTGGATGGATGAGAAAATGGCCATGGCAATAGATTAAGGATGTGTTGGTATGAGTTGCAGCAAGGAAACTGCAGGAAATCTGGAAAACGTGAGGCCCAAATCGATCTCATAGGATGAGAGATCGATCTGGAAGAGCCAGAATGCTCTTATTTGGGCAAAAGAATAGAGCAGATCGATCTCCAATGGAGCTAGATCGATCTCCCAAGCATTCTGTAGTCGAAAGATCGATCCCCAAGCACCTAGATCGATCTCCTTAGCTCTCTGTTTGGGAGCAGATCGATCTCATGCTTAGACAGATCGATCTCATGCCTAGACAGATCGATCTCATTGCTTCGACAGATCGATCTCATGCTTAAAAATGTCGTGAAAAAGAGGGATTGTAAGGGACCAGATCGATCTCCTCTTGGACCAGATCGATCTCCCCAAGCTATTTCTATATAAGGAGAGCTGAAAATCTGGAAATCTCAGAAAAACATTTAACCTTACAATCTCAACCCAAAAACCTAACTTTCCCTCTCTAAAATCAACCATTTTCAGTGAGATTTGAAGAGAGATCATTAGAGGCAAAGTTGTTCCTATCAAAGAGAAGAACAACATAGTGAGAGGGCATTGTCCCATTTTTGGAATTGAAGGAGTTAAGGGCATTTCCATTTGGAGCAAGAAGAGAAATCATATTGGTAAGATTCTAACCCTCAAATCCAAATGCATTAGCTATTTAATTGATTTTGGAGTTGATTGATATGAGTATTGATGGATAAACTACCTAGGAATGTAGTGGAATTGGTGTGACCTAGAAATCTAAATGGGTATAATGTGAGGATATGTGGGATTGAATGAGCCTATGATTTATGGCATGCTAAAGTTGTTATTGGGGTAATATTTATGATTTTAAATGGTTAAATGAGATTACATTGTGAGTTTGGAAGAATTGTGGAAATGAGTATGAATATGCTTGATAAATGCCATAGTGAGGGAATTCATGAAATATGAACGCTATGAGCTTTATGTCGATTTGATATCGACTTTGAATAAGTTAATAGGCCTAAGAAGGTCCATAGACTCGAGCTATGGGTAAAGTAATGAAACGAGGCCAAATAAGCTTTAACAGAGGCTATAGATTAAATTGACTATAGCAAGCACAAGGGTTGCAACATATGGATCGAATATAATGCGGGATACGATTTTGTGCAGTCCCGAAGAGTTCGTTGAAGACGAACCGAACCGTACGAGTAAGCAGCTTAAGGAAGTGGAATCACGCATCGCGATTCCAGGTAAGGGAATTTTGTGAGTATATAGAGGTAGCTGCTCGTACTTTGAACTTGTGGGTGAATATCGGGTGTTTTTATGAAATGCATGATTGCTCAAATAAATGTTGATGGTATTCGTAAATGATGATGAGTATATGCGTGGTTTTGGATTTGAAGTGGATTTTATGAAATGGGATAGTAAGGCTAATAATTGCATAAATCTAATGTTTTGATGCTTTTCAAAATGAATTGCTGGGTTTTAAGCAAGCTTGTAGATAGGTCGGCTAGTATTGTATTGTTGTTGTGGAAAAGCATTTGTGAGTGCTAAACCCGAATTGCCGGGATTGATAAATTGTATATGAGCCGCCTATCACATTTGTATGACATAAATCGCGCTAGAGCCTCGCTCGCGCTGGATTTCTATGTTTTCACTTGTGTGAAACGTGCTTGAGCTTAGCTCTCGCTTTGAATTTGAATTATGATGATGTTTATAAACCGTACTGGAGCTTACGCTCGTACGTGGATTTGAGTGGTTTTTCTTATGCATATAACTGTACTGGAGCTATTCTCGTACATGGTTTCTTCATATTTTATGCATAAATGTCGTACCAGAGCGTTGCTCGTACGAAGTGATTGGTTTGATGCATGAATTCGCGCTAGAGCGTAGCTCGCGCTGGTTTTCACACTGTGGTATGTATGAGGCCGTGGTGAGAGATACGGATTAACTCAGGGAACCCAACAGGCCTGACAGACCTCTTAGGTGGGGTGAGGGTGAGGGGCTAGGACCTGACATAATCCATCCAGGGAACCCAACAGGCCTGACATACCTCTTAGGTGGGGTAAGGGTGAGGGGCTAGGACCTGGATCAGCGAACCCAACAGGGGCGAGCAAGGCCATGAGGGGCTAGGACCTGGTATTGAGGTTACTCCCACGCGCTCTTGAGACTATAAAGGTTACACTTGGTATCGGGTAGATAAGACATATGGCAGGCACCCCCAACCATGTTATGGGTCCGCGGAGTACGATGTACCGTGTATATCACATGGAGTACGATGTACCGCGTGGTGGTTACTTGATTTGAGAAAGTCTGGCAGAGAACTAACCCACCTTCGTGCCAGCATGATACCTCGCACATCGGAATCCGTGTGGTCTGGGATGATATGTGACGATTGGCCAACGTAGTCACTTGAGATATAGTAACCTGTCTCCTTGCTTGATTTACTTACTACCACATGATTTTAAATCTCTAAGTGTGATTGTGATTGTTTAAGGTAGACCCGAAGGAGGGGTCGAGCCTCGTGAATTTGAATTGTGAAATGAAAATGAAGTTGTGATTGTGAATTGATGTGATGTGATTGTATGTGATGAGAAAGAGTTTTATGACGTGGGTTTAAAAAGGAGGTTTCTTAATGAATTGCCCTTTTTATGAATTGAAATGAGATCGAGCATGAGATGATTTATACATGATGTTTTACCATGTTTTATATGCCAATTTCACATGACTTTGATACATGATATATATGTATACTCACATGGCATAGTTTTATTCCTCATGCTCCTACCATAAATGATTTATGCATAACACTATCAGCATGTAGATAGAGTAGTTATCTACCATGCTTGCATTATTGCCTTACAGAGCGTGTGGTTGCTCATCCCACTCTATTTTCCCCCCTACAGAGCGTGCATAGTAGCCCAGTGAGGACTGAGGCGTATTATTTTGGACTCCGTTGCATCTCCATCTCTAAGAGGTATATACACAGTGATTCTTTTTGTATCTAAACAATGTAAAAGCACAGTATTCTTTTGAGTTGTACTTATGGGGGATGTAGATGTCAGTAAAACATGTATTCGTATAAGTACACGATTAAATGCACATGTATGACATCGTTTTAATTAATTGAGAATGAATGAGATGTGGTGTTTATTATTGGCTCACAGCCCAACGGTGTGTGGTGAGTTTAGTTCACGACCGGGTAAGGTAACAGTAAAACGCGAAAAATTTTCAGTGACTTTCGATTAAAGAGAATGGAATTGGGTCGTGACAACAAGCTACATAAAATATGAGTCTAACATAATCCTTTAGGAGCTCTATCCATCTCCTCTATCTCATATTAAGCTCTCTCCGATCAAAAATATACTTAAGGCTCTTATGGTCAGTGAAGATCTGGAACTTTTCGCCATATAAATAATGCCATCATATCTTTAGAGCAAAAACCACTGCGGTTTATTCCAAGTCATGAGTGGGGTAGTTCCGCTCATCGTCCTTAAGCTGATGGGAACCATAAACGATCACCATACCATTCTGTATAAGCACACAACCTAAACCTTGGTGGGAGGCATCACTGTACACTACAAACCCAACTAATCCACTCGGAATGGTCAAGATTGGTGTAGTAGTCAACCAATGCTTGAGCTCTTGAAAGCTCTGCTCACATTGATCAGACTACTCAAATGGAATATCTTTCGTGTCAATCTGGTCAATGGAGCTGTAATCCAAGAAAACCCCTCAACAAATCTCCAATAATACCCTATCAATTCCAAGAAACTCTGAACTTCTGTCACTGTCCTCGGTCTCTCCCACTTCAAAATTGCATCAACTTTGGACGGATCAAAAAACACCCAAAAGGAAGTAATCTGATCTAACCAGAATTCACACTTACTAAACTTTCCATATAATTTCTTCTCACGAAGACTCTAAAGTACAGTTCTCAAATGTTGTTCATGCTCCTCCCGAGACTTAGAATGAATTAAAATATCATCAACAAATACTATAATGAATCTATCCAAATACTCCCATAAGACATCATTCATTAAACTCATGAAAACAACAAGGGCATTAGTTAGACTAAAGAGCACCACCAGAAACTTAAAATGACTGTATCTGATCTTGAAAGTTGTCTTCGGTGCATCGCCTCTCTAATCCTTAATTGGAGATAGTCCAATCTTAAATCTATTTTAGAAAACATCGAAACCTCCCTCAATTGGTCAATAAATCATTTATTCTTGGTAAGAGATACTTATTCTTTACTGTAACCTTATTCAAAAGTCGATAATCGATGCATAAACGAAGCCTCTCATCTTTCTTTCTGATAATTAATACCAGAGTACCCCACAGAGATACACTCAATCTATTAATCCCCTTATCAAGCAACTCTTGCAACTGTTTCTTTAGTTCTTCCAATTCAAAAGTTCCATCCAATAGGGTGGTTTAAAATAGGCTGAGTATCGTGCACCCAATCAATAGTAAACTCAAATTCCCTCTCAGGTGGTAACCTTGGTAATTCATCCTTAAAAACGTCAGGAAACTCACAAACTGCTGGAACATCCTGTATACTCAGAGGTTTTTTACTACTATCAGAGATGAAAGCAATATAACCTTTACAAAAATTAAAGTCATCAAAAATTTCAAACTTATAAACACCATATAGCTTTACAAAACATAGTATCATACATTTCATTTCGTATTAACAAAGCATACATCAAGTTTATCAGATAAGGAGAAGCTCATAGTTTTAGTGTAGCAGTCAGAGTTATACGATTGGTAGCTAGCCAATCCATGCTTAAGATTACATCGAAGCCAAACACATTTAATAAAATTAGATATGTTAAAATTATCCTATCTCCTACCTTCATTTCACAATTCTTACACATCATATCAGTCATATGTGGATTCATGCATGAGTGTACTTATGTGTAGCATGTAACCTAGAGGCTCAGGTTCTAGATGCAGATTGTGTACAGACTATAGGGAGATGAAGGAGTGTGTGGAACTTGGGTCAAATAAAACATGCACCTCATGATTACAGATAAGAAGTGTACCTCTAATGGTATCGAATGAGGTGTCGACGGTCTCCTCGTCTAAGGCAAACACGCATCCTTGAGTAACAAGCTTCTTACATTTTTCTGCAACTGTGGGCAATCTTTGTGAGGCTTGTTTTTGGGGAGCATGTCTTTGGTGAGCCTGGCTCTCGACCTGTCGCGACTGTTCTTGAGACTCAAAAGGTCTCATTTGAGGGCAATATTTGATCGGCGGCCCTAATCTCTGTACTTGAAATAGCCACCCATAACCCTATAGTATGGCCCACCATACGACTTGCCACAATCCCTAGACCACCGTAACTTAAGCTCGGAGCCTCCAGTAGTATCTATACTATCAGTAGGGGTCTTGAGCTTACCAGCCCTTACCTGAGACTCATTTGTTCGCTATCTCTTAGGTTGACCCTGCCTCTGCTCTAGTTTGGATGCCTCTGATCTCTTGCCCTTATCTTTACCCCTGCATCTGGACCCATACTGTGCTTGAGTAACATCAAGACCCCTCTCGATCTCCTGAGCCCGTTTGAGGGTATCTTTAAACTTTGTAACTTGAAGCCCCAATAGTTTATCCCTGATTCTCGATCTCAATCTAGAGAAAAACCTCTCGGTACGATGCTTTGGATCCTTAAATGTCTTGGGGTCATATCGCATCAAAGTAGTGAACCTATTCTCATTCTCATCAACTGTTATCTACCCTAAACCAAATTTAGCAAATTCGTCTACATCGTCTTCTGGATAGTACCAGAATATATTAGGTCCTAAACACAGTCAGAAAGGTATCCCATAAAATATTTGGTTGACTGTTGGTTAAAACTATCTGAGTAGATCTTCACTAAAATTTAACTTGGCCTTTCAACATATAAGTGGCCATAGTTACTCTCTCGGTATCCGTACTGAAACGATGTCTCAATATCTAACAACCACTTTTCAGCCTTGACTGGATCTTTAACCCCTTGTAAACTCTAGGTGACTTATCCTGAAGAAGTCTCGTAATCTTTGAGTATCTCTATCCTCTTTGGGCTATGGGACTAGAGGCTGAGAAGTTGGGGGTGTCCAAGGAACCTGAGGTAGAGGAGGTGGAAGAATGGGTGCGGGCACAGTAGCACTAGTATCTGAGGTGTTTGACCCAAACTGCTAAGCAAACATGGAAATGAGTGTATTGAACCCTTCTCTCATACTCTGTATACTCTACTCAAGCCTATTTATTCTAGTATTCAGGCTATCTATGTCATGACCCTAAAACCTCCGAAAATCCACTATGAATTTAGGCCATTTTTAAATTTAATGTTTGGCCCGTTATTTATTGATTGATCTTTACCTTTACTTGACTTTATCGTGAACAGCTACACCACCAATAGTTGGGCTGTGTATTGATGTCAGTCTCCCCAAAACAAATCATTTGAAATTTCAATTCATTTAAATGTAAACACTTGTGTTTCCTAAACAGAGTTGTCATTTACAGGTGTTTACAAACTCTCTACATCCCCAAAATTACATTTAAAGATATTACTGTGCTTTTACATATCTAGATACAAAACTATACAAATGTGTATACCTCGTGTGATGGGATGCAGCGGACACCAAAATCCAATCCTTAGTCGCTCTCTCTATCTACTGTAAATGCTCTGTGGAGGGGGAAAATAAGGTGGTGAGCAAACCACATGCTCAGTAAGGCAATCATGCGAGCAGGTAGATAATTGTACTATCTATGTGATTGTGATGCCATGCTTTAACCACATTTATTTATCATACTCCAAAACGTATGCTCATGCTCGTGTCTATGCCATGTACAAAAAATCGTGCTATATAAATCAGTGCACAGTTGTTAAAGCATAACATAGAAAATCATCATGCGAAATCAAAATCAAAGCATGGGAAATCATCATGCAAGTACACTTAAAAGCATTTCTAATTCTTAGCACAAGCTAATACAAAATCATTCACTCGTCAGGTCTTAGCCCCTCCCATGGACTATCTTGACCCACAAAACACATTTCAAAACATGGATTTCTCATTCATTAATATACATGTGAGATAGGCATATAATATAAAAAGGGTAATAACTAGGACTATGGCCATATCCTTTGTGATCCCAGGCTACAAGGATCTTAGTGTGTGGGGTATCACCTCTATCTATTTTTGCATGGGAGGTACTTAAAAGCATTTCTAATTCTTAGCACAAGCTAATACAAAATCATTCACTCGTCAGGTCTTAGCCCCTCCCATGGACTATCTTGACCCACAAAACACATTTCAAAACATGGATTTCTCATTCATTAATATACATGTGAGATAGGCATATAATATAAAAAGGGTAATAACTAGGACTATGGCCATATCCTTTGTGATCCCAGGCTACAAGGATCTTAGTGTGTGGGGTATCACCTCTATCTATTTTTGCATGGGAGGTAGGTCACATCCAACTCGTCGGTCCATAGTAGAATCCATTGTCCGAAGACGACATATATAATATCACACACAGTACAGCGTACACCATGCTACTTGCATGGTATAACATACTTCATGGACCCATATCATCGCAATAAATCCTACCACATCTCAATACGCATGTGCGAGCCTATTTAATCAGCATGGCACACAATGTGAGACCCCGTACATGTATAGCTGTACATAGGAACATGGGAATGTAAATAAAACCATAAGTAAGATGATGCATTGTAATGTGAAGTATATGCAATGTAAGTTTATAAGATTATGTACGCACTTGTAGTAAGAATTGTGATTATACGTACAAGTTGCATTATGAATGAGTAGGAAGAAATGAACTTAAAACGAGAAGAATGTGATCGAAATGGAATATGAGTGATATAGTAAAATGGAAGGAAAGATTTACATAAGTGGATATTTCCATTCGAGTAATATCGTATATATTTGGTCATACAAAGATTCTACACAAGTTTTAATGTGTATGTAGTGAGGATGGATCCCATTTTCAAGTCTCAAAGATGAATGAATGAGGAAATGATCATGGTAGCAAATTAAGGGTGTTTGGTAGGGGTTGTTGCGGAGGAACTGCAAGAAATCTGGAATTTGTGAAGGCCAGATCGATCTCATAGGATGAGAGATCGATCTGGGAGAGCCAGAATGCTCTTATGTGAGAAATGGAAGGGAACAGATCGATCTCCAAAGGAAGCAGATCGATCTCCTTAGCTCTCGGGTTGGAAGCAGATCGATCTCCCATAAGACCAGATCGATCTCCTTAAGCTTCTGTTTGACAGCAGATCGATCTCTAGCCTCGACAGATCGATCTCTTGCCTTTAAAACGTCTTAGAAAAGAGGGATTTTAGAGGAACAGATCGATCTCCACCCAAGGAAGATCGATCTCATCAAGTCAAAACTATAAATAGGAGCAGTTGGATCATCAGAATTTTAGGTTAAACCATTTCCTCTCACTTCAACTCAAAGAAAACTAGCTTTTTCACTCCTAAATCCAGCCATTTTTAGTGAGATTTAAGGAGAGTCTATTAGAGACAAAGTTGTTCACAACAAAAAGAAGAACAACATAGTCTAGAGGCATTTCCCCATTTGATGGATTGAAGAAATAAATGGCAATCCTAATTGGAGCAAGAGGAAATCCAATGAGGTAAGTTCTAATGCACAAATCCAAGTACATTGGTTTAGTTAATGATTATAAAGATATTTGGGTGTGCATATTGTGGATAGAACTACCTAGAATGGTATGAAATGAATATAACTTAGAAATAGTCAAGTGTGAGAAAGTGGAGTGTGGAAGTGTTTATGATAAATGGGATATCTTGAGTGGATGATTATGTTGTGGGAATGGTTTGGACATGTTGATATTGGGATAAAAGTGTGAGGTTTACCACAAAGGATAAAAATGTGTATTTAAGGCATTGGATAAATGCTTAGTTGAATAAGAGCTAGGAACGTTAACTAGAGTGTTTGATGGATGAATTTCAATTTTGGATGATACGCCGGAGCAAGTCGAGATGAGAACGCAAGAAGCATAAAGGCAGATAGTTGCACACAAGTAAAACGAGGTAAGGGACTGTGTGTTAGCTATAGAGATGTTCGTACGTAATTACAGCAATTTCGTAGATATATTGCTAGGACTAGTACGATATTATAATTTTATGAAATGATGTGGAAGTATGAAAAGTACTATGATGTATATATATGTATTGAGAAATGGGATAGGGTAAGGAAATAGCATGGTATGCATGTTTTCAATGATGTTCTCAATTTTATATTGTTATTGATGATTGAGAAATGTTGATGATAGGTTGGCTAATTTTACATGTTTTAGCATGAAGAGGCATGCTGTATGAATAAACGTGTTTTGAGTTTTAAAAGAGAAAATAGCCATCTATCAGTTTTGAGATGAGATTTGGTGTTGAAGCGCTAGCTCACACCCGTTTTAATGCCTTGATGTACCGTGCGGGAGTTTTAACTCTCACGAGGGTTTTGAGAAAGTGCGAGAACTTTGCTCGCACCTGTTTTGTTAAGTTGAGGTAAACCTGGGGGTCTGGGACCCAAGGGGATACCAGTCGACGGCCATTTGAACGGGCTGGGCCTTAACAAGAGATCGTACCGCGCTGGAGCTTTGTGTTGACTGTGTGTCACGCTGCTTGCTCGCCTGGTATATGAGACATGGTTTAAGGATAAAAAGTCCATCGGAGTTGGAGTATGGACTTGGGTCCACGGTCGTACGTAGAATAGTGTAGTCACCCGTTGGTATACTATGTACCGTGCTGGGTGCACGTGAGTACGAGTATCGCGTAGATGACACACGACGTATCTTCACCGTGAGTATACGAGGAGATGAGGTGGATTGAGATGAGCCGGAGGGTAGGACTGACCCATCCCCCTTCAGGCGAAGTGATACCCTGTGCACACCTGATCAGTGAGGCCTGGGATCACTGACTATGGCCATAAGTCGTGGATATTTGATTGCCAAAAATTCCATGCCTGTCTCAGAGATTCGAGAAACAGAGACAATCTCAGAAAAGAAAGAGATTTGCGAGAAGAATGATTTGAGAAGTGAAAGAGATTTCATGTTTTTGATAAATCTCTGATTTCACATTTGTGCCATGAGGGCACTATTATGAGCATGTTTTAAATGGAAGTTTGACATTTGATTTACACGAAAATGCTATTGAGAAATATATGTTTAAATGCATTTTTCGTATGATATTTCCATTTATAACGAAAATATGGTTTTAGTTTATGCATGCATGGGCTATGTAGGTAGTACGATATCTACCTGCTAGCATACATTTCTTTATTGAGCCGTGGTTTGCTCATCCCACTATTTTCCCCCTCCAGGTACTGAGAAGTAAGAGAGCGGTGATCTCTAGATCTTTTGTGTTTAACAGCTCCCACAATCCGCAAAGGTATAAGATTTGTATACACGGGTATTTTGTATCTAATATATTGTATCGCACAGCTATATCTTGGAATTGTAAACAGTATTATGGGGATGATATGTAAGCACATAGTATTTATACAATTAATTTTGTGTATTTACACACACACCTGGGAGTGTGAATTAAAGTTTTAAATATTCCGCTATAAATGAATGAATTTTTAGTAATTGCATCTTCTCACAGCCCAACCGTAGTAGAGAATGTATGGATAAAAGGGTTCACAAAAGCGGGGCATGACAGGCTTGGTATCAGAGCATGGTTGGTCTGATGTGAGTTGATGCTTAGGACTAAGAAAACATACATCCCCAAGTTACTGTGCGATATTTAGATACAAATGTGTGTACGGAGCTGGTAGTGAATTAAATGTTTGTTATAACGCAGGAAAGTTATCAGGCTAGTGAGTTATGCCTGAGAGACACCGCAAGAGGGGAGAGAACTCGAGAGCTCAAGGGCAAAATGATAGGACTGAGAGGCACAGTAGATCATCCTCTAGTCATGAGCCCCAGGAACAAATAGAGGCGTCTGATCCTCGGATAACTCGATTGGAGGAAGACATGCGCACGATGATGACCATGATGGGTCAGATCATGGCTAGGTTTGAGGGTACACCTGGTACAGCGGGACAGGCTGCACCGAATCCCCCAGCAGCTGCACCTGAACCTGAGAATGTTGCACCTGCGCAAGCTGAACCAGCTAGGCCACGGGAACCTCATATTCGATCGGTACCTCCTCCGGTAGCCCCACATCAGCATGATGATGATTTGGGGTATGGATATGATTGTGATATGGAAAGATTGAGGCATTTTATGGACTTTAAGCCTCCTTCATTTAGCGGGGTAAAGGATCCGACAGTGGCTGAGGACTGGATCAGTCAAATGGAGAAGTTATTCGACTTCTGTAGATGTTCAGCTACGGAGAGAGTAGCGCTTGCGACCTTTGTATTGAGAGGCGAAGCAGAGCACTGGTGGAAGTCCACTAGGCCGATGTTAAGAGCTCAAGGAATGTTTATCACTTGGGATATGTTCTTGGACGTTTTCAGAGAGCAATACATCCCAGATACTACTCGACGGAGACTACAGATGGAATTTCTGAATCTGACTCAAGGGAATCGAACAGTTGATGAGTACGAGTCATGATTCACTTCACTGGGTAGATATGATCCGGACTCGATCAGGAGTGAGGCTGTCAGAGTCCGTAGATTTGTAGATGGACTGAGGCCTTCGATCCGAGCAAAGTTGGCCCCGTTTGATGTCGCTATATATAGAGAGGCCGTGCGACGGGCCCAGTTATGCGAGCAGGATCATGACTTGCAGATTTCTGAGTTTAGTTGGGGTAAGGACAAGGGTCCGAGGAAGCTGGGAGATGGCAAGAGTGCCAAATTTGGTCGAAAATTCATGAGTAAACGTCGGAGAGAGGTAGATGAGTTCCAGAAAAAGGTTGTTAGACCTTTTATGCCTCCGACTCAGACACCATCCAGGGGTATAGTGATTGGTGGACCTCGACCGACTACAGATCAGTGTAGGTTATGCGGTCGATACCATGGTGGTAGGCCATGTCATCTTCAGGGTACCCGATGCTTCAGATGTGGTAAATTTGGACATTATGCCAGAGAGTGCCTGGAGATAGTTGAGGCGATTCCACAGAGGGGTAAAGAGCCAGAGAGGGTTCCTACAGTTGCACCTCCTGCAAGAAAGAAAGCCTCGGCTGAAGAAAAAGGAAAACAAGTTGTGGGTCAAGGCAGGGTGTATGCGATAGACCAGGCATCGGCTGATACCTCTTCTGAAGTGATAAAAGGTACAATCTTGATTTTCAATTTGGAGGTTATTGCTTTGTTTGATTCTGGTGCTACGCATTCCTTCATATCACCTGCATGTGCATCTAAGTTAAAAGGTTTTGTACAACCCACATACTTGAGTAGGACGTTACTAATAAGTACTCCAATGAGAGTTAGCCAATTAGTTGAACAAGTGTATAAAGATTGTAAAGTGAGGGTGGGAGATAAGTGCATGACAGCCAACTTGATTTTGTTAAATATGTATGACATTGATGTAATTTTGGGAATGGATTGGTTAGCCGTCAATCATGCTGTCATAGACTGTCGTTCTAAGTCCATTAAGTTTTCTCTACCTGAAGAATGTGTTGTAAGATTTTAAGAGAAGAAATGAAATCTTAAATTTCGTATTAAGTAAAGTACTTTGGTATAAATGGCTTGGGTGTTGTTTTGAAGGTTTTGTTGCTTATGTGGTGGATTTGAACAAAGTACATCCGGATATGGAGGACATCTCAGTGGTCAGAGAATTCCCTGATGTCTTTCCAGACGATCTACCAGGATTGCCACCTGATAGAGAAACGGAATTCGGTATAGACTTGACGCCTGGAACCGAACCAATATCGAAGTCACCATATAGGATGGCTCCAGTTGAATTAGAGGAATTAAGGAAACAGCTGCAAGAGTTGTTAGAGAAGAGGTTCATAAGACCGAGCGTCTCACCATGGGGAGCCCCGGTACTATTTGTGAAGAAGAGAGATGGGAGCCTCAGGTTGTGCATTGACTATCGGATGTTGAACAAGGCTACCATCAAGAATAAGTACCCCTTGCCACGCATTGACGATTTATTGGATCAGCTTCGGGGAGCACAGATCTTCTCCAAGATAGATCTGAGGTCTGGGTATCTTCAATTGAAGATTCGGAAGGAGGATGTGCCCAAGACAGCATTTCGTACCCGCTATGGCCATTACGAATTCTTAGTGATGCCTTTTGGGTTGACCAATGCGCCGGCAGCTTTTATGGCTCTAATGAACGAAGTATTCAAGCCATACCTGGACCAATTTGTAATTATCTTCATTGATGATATATTGGTGTATTCAAGGTCCAAAGAAGAGCATGAGCAGCACTTAAGGATTATTTTGCAAACCCTCCGAGAGAAAAGGTTATATGCCAAGCTTAACAAATGTGACTTTTGGCTAGAACAGATTTCTTTTCTAGGCCATGTTATATCGAAGGATGGGGTGTCAGTAGATCCATCCAAGATTGAGGCAGTTGTTCAGTGGGAACAACCTAGGACAGTCACAGAGATCAGAAGTTTTTTGGGTTTGGCTGGTTACTACAGGAGATTTGTAGAAGGTTTCTCTAGATTAGCTGCTCCA
This sequence comes from Firmiana major, assembly GCA_033439115.1. Classification (NCBI taxonomy): domain Eukaryota; kingdom Viridiplantae; phylum Streptophyta; class Magnoliopsida; order Malvales; family Malvaceae; genus Firmiana; species Firmiana major. The sequence continues at coordinate 77,285,303 of CM065898.1, read as the reverse complement.
TTGACACGTCTTACGAGGAAGAGTGTGGAGTTTTTATGGGATGAAGCTTGTGAGAGGAGTTTTCAGGAACTTAAGCGCAGATTAACTACCGCGCCAGTTCTTGTCATCCCTAACAGTTCAGGGAATTACTCGGTGTATACAGATGCTTCGCATCAAGGACTAGGCTGTGTTTTGATGCAAGATGGAAGGGTAGTATCTTATGGATCTAGACAGCTGAAAGATCATGAGAAGAACTACCCCACTCACGATTTGGAATTAGCGGTCGTAGTGTTTGCGTTGAAGATATGGCGCCACTACTTATATGGTGAGAGATTTCAGATCTTTACGGATCATAAGAGTCTGAAATATCTATTCTCACAAAAGGAGTTAAACATAAGACAGAGGAGGTGGTTGGAACTCCTCAAGGACTATGATTGTGAGATCTTATACCACCTGGGGAAGGCAAATGTGGTTGCCGATGCATTGAGTCGGAAGAGTCTCGGGTTGGTATCTCATATGATGGTTAGAGAGCACGAGTTATTGGAACAATTCACGAACCTTAGTCTGGATATGACCCTACCTGAGATTGGCAGCTATGGGATTATTGCTAGCTTGAGATTAGAACCGGAGTTGATTGAGAGAATCCGACAAGCTCAGCAAATTGATCAATGGTGTATTGAGATGATTAGCCAACTTCGGAAAGGGAAGGGTGCCGATTTTATATTGAGTCCAGATGGAATACTAAGGTTTAGAGATAGAATATGTGTTCTAAGGATTTAGAGCTGAGAAAGCTGATCTTATCAAAGGCACACTCGTCGAGATACACGATACACCCGAGGAGTAGTAAGATGTATCAAAATCTCCGAAAAGCATATTGGTGGTCTGGAATGAAGAGAGACATAGCTGAGTATGTCGCTAGATGTCTCATTTGTCAGCAAGTAAAAGTCAAACATCAGAAACCAGGAGGATTATTACAACCTCTATCGATACCAACATGGAAGTGGGAGCATGTCACCATAGATTTTGTGATGGGGTTACCGAGAACCCGTAAGAACCATGATGCGATATGGGTGATAGTAGATCGGTTAACGAAATCGACACATTTCTTAGCCATGAGATCTACAGATACATTGAGTGCACTGGCGAACCTGTATGTGCGAGAAATAGTGAGATTGCATGGAGTCCCAGTGAGTGTTATTTCTGATCGGGATGCCCGCTTCACTTCCCACTTTTGGGGACATTTCCAGGAAGCGATGGGGACCCAGTTGAGTTTTAGCACCGCTTTTCATCCTCAGACAGATGGTCAGTCAGAGAGGACTATACAGACCCTGGAGGATATGTTGAGAGCGTGTGTGCTGGATTTAGAGGCTCATGGGACGATCACTTGCCATTGATTTAGTTCGCCTACAATAACAGTCATCACTCAAGTATTGGTATGGCCCCTTATGAGGCACTATACGGTCGTAGATGCCGATCGCCCATTGGTTGGGAAGAAGTTGGTGACAGACAATCGCTCGCTCCCGATTTGGTTAAGCAAGCCTCCGAGGATGTTTAAATAATATGCGAGAGGTTGCAAACAGCTCAAAGTCGACAAAAGAGCTACGCTGACAGGAGACGGAGACCACTTGAGTTTGATGTTGGCGAGTCCGTATTTTTGAAAGTATCTCCTTCTAAGGGAATAATGAGATTTGGGAAGAAAGGAAAATTAAGTCCTCGTTACATTGGTCCCTTCGAGATTTTGGATAGAGTGGGAGAAGGAGCATATAGGCTAGCCTTACCACCTGAGCTAGCAGATGTCCACAATGTCTTCCACGTTTCTATGCTTCGGAAGTACTACCCGGATCCAACACATGTAATTAGTTATGAGCCATTGGAGCTCAAGAAAGATATGTCGTATGTTGAGAGACCGATCAGGGTGTTGGACAAGAAAGAGAAGGTGTTGCAGAATAAGACGATTTCATTGGTTAAGGTTTTGTGGCAACATCACACTGTGGAAGAGGCCACATGGGAATTGGAAAGTTTGATGCGGGAAAAGTATCCCGAGTTATTCACGGATTGAATTGGTTCTAATTTGGAGGACCAAATTCTCTAAGTGGGGGAGAATGTGAGACCCCGTACATGTATAGCTGTACATAGGAACATGGGAATGTAAATAAAACCATAAGTAAGATGATGTATTGTAATGTGAAGTATATGCAATGTAAGTTTATAAGATTATGTACGCACTTGTAGTAAGAATTGTGATTATACGTACAAGTTGCATTATGAATGAGTAGGAAGAAATGAACTTAAAACGAGAAGAATGTGATCGTAATGGAATATGAGTGGTATAGTAAAATGGAAGGAAAGATTTACATAAGTGGATATTTCCATTCGAGTAATATCGTATATATTTGGTCATACAAAGATTCTACACAAGTTTTAATGTGTATGTAGTGAGGATGGATCCCATTTTCAAGTCTCAAAGATGAATGAATGAGGAAATGATCATGGTAGCAAATTAAGGGTGTTTGGTAGGGGTTGTTGCAGAGGAACTGCAAGAAATCTGGAATTTGTGAAGGCCAGATCGAGCTCATAGGATGAGAGATCGATCTGGGAGAGCCAGAATGCTCTTATGTGAGAAATGGAAGGGAACAGATTGATCTCCAAAGGAAGCAGATCGATCTCCTTAGCTCTCGGGTTGGAAGCAGATCGATCTCCCATAAGACCAGATCGATCTCCTTAAGCTTCTGTTTGACAGCAGATCGATCTCTAGCCTCGACAGATCGATCTCCTGCCTTTAAAACGTCTTAGAAAAGAGGGATTTTAGAGGAACAGATCGATCTCCACCCAAGGAAGATCGATCTCATCAAGTCAAAACTATAAATGGGAGCAGTTGGATCATCAGAATTTCGGGATAAACCATTTCCTCTCACTTCAACTCAAAGAAAACTAGCTTTCTCACTCCTAAATCCAGCCATTTTCAGTGAGATTTAAGGAGAGTCTATTAGAGACAAAGTTGTTCACAACAAAAAGAAGAACAACATAGTCTAGAGGCATTTCCCCATTTGATGGATTGAAGAAATAAAGGGCAATCCTAATTGGAGCAAGAGGAAATCCAATGAGGTAAGTTCTAATGCACAAATCCAAGTACATTGGTTTAGTTAATGATTATAAAGATATTTGGGTGTGCATATTGTGGATAGAACTACCTAGAATGGTATGAAATGAATATAACTTAGAAATAGTCAAGTGTGAGAAAGTGGAGTGTGGAAGTGTTTATGATAAATGGGATATCTTGAGTGGATGATTATGTTGTGGGCATGGTTTGGACATGTTGATATTGGGATAAAAGTGTGAGGTTTACCACAAAGGATAAAAATGTGTATTTAAGGCATTGGATAAATGCTTAGTTGAATAAGAGCTAGGAACGTTAACTCGAGTGTTTGATGGATGAATTTCAGTTTCGGATGATACGCCGGAGCAAGTCGAGATGAGAACGCAAGAAGCATAAAGGCGGATAGTTGCACACAAGTAAAACGAGGTAAGGGACTGTGTGTTAGCTATAGAGATGTTCGTACGTAATTACAGCAATTTCGTAGATATATTGCTAGGACTAGTACGATATTATAATTTTATGAAATGATGTGGAAGTATGAAAAGTACTATGATGTATATATATGTATTGAGAAATGGGATAGGGTAAGGAAATAGCATGATATGCATGTTTTCAATGATGTTCTCAATTTTATATTGTTATTGATGATTGAGAAATGTTGATGATAGGTTGGCTAATTTTACATGTTTTAGCATGAAGAGGCATGCTGTATGAATAAACGTGTTTTGAGTTTTAAAAGAGAAAATAGCCATCTATCAGTTTTGAGATGAGATTTGGTGTTGAAGCGCTAGCTCACACCCGTTTTAATGCCTTGATGTACCGTGCGGGAGTTTTAACTCGCACGAGGGTTTTGAGAAAGTGCGAGAACTTTGCTCGCACCTGTTTTGTTAAGTTGAGGTAAACCTGGGGGTCTGGGACCCAAGGGGATACCAGCCGACGGCCATTTGAACGGGCTGGGCCTTAACGAGAGATCGTACCGCGCTGGAGCTTTGTGTTGACTGTGTGTCACGCTGCTTGCTCGCCTGGTATATGAGACATGGTTTAAGGATAAAAAGTCCATCGGAGTTGGAGTATGGACTTGGGTCCACGGTCGTACGTAGAATAGTGTAGTCACCCGTTGGTATACTATGTACCGTGCTGGGTGCACGTGAGTACGAGTATCGCGTAGATGACACACGACGTATCTTCACCGTGAGTATACGAGGAGATGAGGTGGATTGAGATGAGCCGGAGGGTAGGACTGACCCATCCCCCTTCAGGCGAAGTGATACCCTGTGCACACCTGATCAGTGAGGCCTGGGATCACTGACTATGGCCATAAGTCGTGGATATTTGATTGCCAAAAATTCCATGCCTGTCTCAGAGATTCGAGAAACAGAGACAATCTCAGAAAAGAAAGAGATTTGCGAGAAGAATGATTTGAGAAGTGAAAGAGATTTCGTGTTTTTGATAAATCTCTGATTTCACATTTGTGCCATGAGGGCACTATTATGAGCATGTTTTAAATGGAAGTTTGACATTTGATTTACACGAAAATGCTATTGAGAAATATATGTTTAAATGCATTTTTCGTATGATATTTTCATTTATAACGAAAACATGGTTTTGGTTTATGCATGCATGGGCTATGTAGGTAGTACGATATCTACCTGCTAGCATACATTTCCTTACTGAGCCGTGGTTTGCTCATCCCAATATTTTTCCCCTCCAGGTACTGAGAAGTAAGAGAGCGGTGATCTCTAGATCTTTTGTGTTTAACAGCTCCCACAATCCGCAAAGGTATAAGATTTGTATACACGAGTATTTTGTATCTAATATATTGTATCGCACAGCTATATCTTGGAATTGTAAACAGTATTATGGGGATGATATGTAAGCACATAGTATTTATACAATTAATTTTGTGTATTTACACACACACCTGGGAGTGTGAATTAAAGTTTTAAATATTCCGCTGTAAATGAATGAATTTTTAGTAATTGCATCTTCTCACAGCCCAACCGTAGTAGAGAATGTATGGATAAAAGGGTTCACAAAAGCGGGGCATGACACACAACCTACCCGAATCTCCCAGTTTGGCTCCCAACATGTCACAAAACCACGTGCGAGTAGTCTCAAGCATGAAAACAAGTATGGTGGACATGTAATGCGAGCTATGCTCTAGCACCATGTCAAAACTAGTATAAAAATCTGTGCGAGCTAGGCTCCAGCACAATGTCAAAAAATCCATGTAAAGCTCTAGTGCGAGCACCGCTCCAACACTAATGCATCTGTAAACATTTCAAATCTCGTGCGAGTAATACTTTAACACGTTTCATTTCCACAAACTCATGTAGGTGGCTCATTCTTTGCAAAACATGGTTATAAACCAAATCAAGTTATTTCTCATGCAAATTATTTCAAGTATTAGCCAACCTACCAATCACATGCTAAAAAGCAATAAAAAGGATTTTTCAAAGCATCATGCTCTTATTTTCATGTACATTTCTCAAAAACCTAATTCTTTTCCCTTCAAACATCATTTCGTTCTTTGACTCTTAAATACGTTAAAATCTCCCATGCTCCCGAAAGGCGTACAAATATCCCTAGGGCTAATACAATTCCCTTACCTCGATTCTCTTGAAAGTAACTCTTTCTTCCTTTCTCGTTTTTCGCGATTTGGCTCAACTTGCTCCGGATGTATCCTCGGGAGCTGCAAATACATATCAATCATATGCGTCAACACCAATAACACATATTCCAACTTCAACAAATTCGATATATCTTATCGAGCCTATTTTATCGAGTTTGGCTCAATATCACGTTTGGTTATCATTATGCCACTTCTAGTCCCTTTAACTAGCAACACACTTGGTTGCTTATCAAATACTTAGCATAAATGTTTATCCATAATCTTCCATCATTATGCATTCTCTATAACACCATTATGCACATTTTTATCACTATACAAATCTCATAATGTGGCTTCATCCATTCATCTCAAAATCATGCACATTGTCTCACTAACAACTTGATATAATCACTTTTATCATCAAATCAACCACATTTTACTTTCTCATGCTAAACTCATTCTAAGTTAGGCTTGTATCATTACATTCTAGGTAGTTTCAATCATCAATGCATACACCAATCTACTCATAACAACAACTAGATGAATATACTTAGAGTTAATCTATTGGAAACTCACCTAGCTTGACTTTATTCTTTTCCAAGTTTTGAAGACTCTTTAGATCCTTAAATCCAATGAGTTGAATGTTGGCTCCAAGTTATGTTGCTCTCCTTCTTAAGATGAACAACTTTGGCTTTAATAGCTTTTTCCCAATTCTTTTTGGAAGAGGATGTGTTCTAGAAAGAGAAAGCTTGGTATTTTGGGTAAAAATGGAAGAGTTGTATTGGTTTGTTGCAGAAAAAGGTTTTACCGCGGAGTATTTATAGATTGAGATGGATGAGATCGATTTTCTAGGGTGAAGAGATCGATCTTCCCGTGGTTTTTAACTCTCAAATTCTTAGGTTTGTAATGGAGAATCGATCTGCTCATTTGGGGGAGATCGATCTCTTCTTGACCTGAGCCCTCAAATTATTCAGTTTTGAAAGGGAGAGATCGATCTGCTAATTGGGACAGATTGATCTTTGCTAGGCAGAAGCTTAAGGAGATCGATTTGCTCATGGGGAGAGATCAATCTGCTCTTTACAGAATACTATGGAGATCAATCTGCACTTAAGGGAGGATCGATCTGGACTTGGCAGAAGTAAATACAGATCGATCTGGTAATTGGGGAGATCGATCTGGACTTGGCAGAAGTAAATGCAGATCGATCTGGTAATTGGGGAGATCGATCTGCTTGATAGGGAGATCGATCTGATTTGACAGATTCACTTGAAATTGCTCTGTTTTGCACAAGGTATTGATCTACCTTGAATGAGAGATCGATCTGACCTCCATCTGCAGTCCTTTTGCAGCATTTTTTTAGATTTATCCTAGTGTGAATTCCTATTCCATTGCTCAAATACTCATCTTGCATTTTAATCCCACTTACAGCATGGAAAAGCTTATTTCCTATGATTTTCGTGTTATGGAACTTGTGTGTATTGCTTGGAAGTCAGAATGGATACTTAGAATTCACGGTCCATGGATTATAAATTCGTGTCTTCATTACTTATCTTCAATCCAAGTGTTTAAGGTTTTATTCATTTAGTTTGTGGCCACTTCAACCCTTATTTACTCATTGTATGCATCCATGATGCTCGTTTATCCCTTTTACAATTCATTCACATTTATATGATTTAACAATCATCTGTCTTATAATTCCATTAACATATATTACAAAGTTATACATATATGGGGTGTCATATTCTCCCCTACTTAGAAAATTTGGTCCTCTAAATTAGAACCAATTCAGTCTATGAATAACTCGAGATACTTCTCCCGCATCAAATTCTTCAACTCCCATGTAGCTTCTTTTGCAGTGTGGTGCTACCAAACAACTCTCACCAGGGGAATCGTCTTAGATCTCAATACCTTCTCCTTCCTATCCAATATCAGAATCGGCTTCTCAACATATGTCATGCTCTCATTGAGCTCCAAAGTCTCATATCTTATCACATGTGCCGGATCTGGGTGGTACTTCCGTAACATAGAGATATGGAAGACATTATGAATGCCTGCTAGCTCAGGTGGTAACGCTAGCCTATAGGCCTTATCTCTCACTCTATCCAATATCTCAAAGGGTCTAATGTAATGAAGACTTAACTGCCCTTTCTTCCTGAACCTTATTATAACCTTGGAAGGAAAAATTCATAGAAATATCGATTCACCCACTACAAATTCCAATGGTCTCCATCTCCTATCAGCATGACTCTTTTGTCTGCTCTGAGCTATTTGTAACCTCTCACAAATTAATTGGATGTCCTCAGAGGCTTGTCTCACTAAATCGGGAGCAAATATTAGTCTGTCACCAACCTCTTCCCATCCAATAGGGGAATGACATCTACACCATACAAAGCTTCATACGGTGCCATCCCGATACTCGAATGAAAACTGTTATTACATGCGAACTTTACGAGTGGAAAATGGTCATCCCATGAGCCTCCAAAATCCAATGCACACGTTCTCAACATATCCTCTAGGGTCTGTATAGTCCTCTTTGACTGACCATCTGTCTAAGAATGAAACACGGTGCTAAAACTCAGTTGGGTCCCATTGCTTCCTAAAAATGTTCCCAAAAATGGGAAGTGAAGTTTCATCCCGATCAGAAACAATGCACATTGGAACACCATGCAATCTCACTATCTCGCGCACATATAGTTCCGCCAATGTACTTAGAGTATCATAGCTCTTATAGCTAGGAAGTGTGCCAACTTCGTCAATCTGTCCACTATCACCCAAATCGCATCGTGATTCCTGCGGGTCCTAGGTGAACCCATCACGAAGTCCATAGTGACGTGCTCCCATTTTCAAGTCGATATAGGTATAGGTTCTAATAGCCCTCTAGGCTTCTGATACTCTACCTTTCCTTGCTGACAGATGAGACACCTTGCCACAAATTCAACTACATCTTTTTTCATTCTTGACCACCAATACACTCTCTGGAGATTTTGATACATCTTGTTACTTCCCGGATGTGGTGTATACTTCGTCAAATGGGCTTCTGTCAAGATCAACCTTCTAATTTTTGGATCATCAAGAACACATATCCTACCCCTGAACCTCAGCAAACCATCTGAATTTAACTTAAAATCAGTATTTGTACCCCTCTGTATCAACCTGATAATATCACTACACTGTTGATCAATCTGTTGAGCCTGCAGGATACGATCTACCATATTGGGTTCCAATCGCACGCTAGCTACCATAAAGCCACTATCAGCATCAGGCGGGGTCACATCCAAACTGAGGTTTGTGAACTGTTTCAACAGCTCGTGTTCTCTGATCATTATATACGATACCATCCCGAGGTGTTTCCTACTAAATGTATCAGCTACCACATTTGCTTTACCCGAGTGGTATAATATCTTGCAATCATAGTCCTTTAAAAGCTCAAGCCACCTCCTCTGCCTTATGTTCAACTCCTTTTGTGAGAACAGATACTTAAGGCTCTTGTGGTCTATAAACACTTGGAACTTCTCACCGTAAAGATAATGGCACCATATTTTCAAAGCAAACACCACGACCGCCAACTCTAAATCATGGGTCGGGTAGTTCCTCTCATGATCCTTTAACTGTCTTGATCCATAGGCTACTACCTTACTATCCTATATTAGTACGCAGCCTAGTCTTTGGTACGAAGCATCTGTATATACAGAAAGCCTCTTGAGCTGGTAGGAATGGTGAGAATCGTAGTTGTGGTTAATCTCCTCTTCAACTCCTGAAAACTCTTCTCACATTTATCGTCCAATACAAATTCAACATTCTTTCTCATGAAACGTGTTAAAGGAGCAGCTAATCTCAAGAATCGCTCCATAAACTATCGATAATATCCAGCTAAACCCAAGAAACTTCTAATCTCCATAATTGTCTGGGGTCTCTGCCACTGAACCACTGCTTCAATCTTGGATGGGTCCAATAACACACCATCCTTCGATACTATATGACCTAAAAAAGAGATCTGCTCTAACTAAAAGTCACACTTATTGAGTTTAGCGTACAACTTCTTCTCTCAGAGGGTCTGTAGCACTATCCTTAGGTGCTACTCATGCTCTTCTCTAGATCCCGAATATACTAGAATATTATCAATGAATACAATAATTAACCTGTCCAAATACTAGTGAAATACCTCATTCATCAACAACATAAAAGCTGCGAGAGCATTCGTCAACCTGAATGGTACAACCATAAACTCAAAATGATCATACCGGGTATGAAAAGCTGTCTTGGGTACATCTCCATCTCAAATTCCCAACTGATGGTACCCAGATCTCAGGTCTATCTTAGAAAATACCCGCGCTCCCTGAAGCTGATCCAACAAGTCATCGATGCATGCAAGTGGGTACTTATTCTTAATGGTCATTTTTTCAACAATTGGTAGTCAATACACAGTCGGAGGCTTCCATCTTTCTTCTTTACAAATAGTACCAGTGCTCCCCTAGGCAATACACTCGGTCTAATGAACCCCTTATCCAACAACTCATGTAACTGCTTTTTCAATTCTTCCAATTCAATCGGAGCCATTTTGTACTGTGGCTTGGAAATCGACTCTGTACCAGGTGTCAAATCTATACAAAATTCGATCTCTCTATCCGATGGTAACCCTGGTAAATCATCCAAAAAGACATCAAGAAATTCCTTGACCATTGGGATGTCTCACAATTTTGGGCATGCCTTATCCGTCTAAACCACGTACGTAATATTACCTTTCAAAATATTAATCACTAATTCAGTGCAAAATTTCATATATCTCACTCACAACCACAATTGCTTTTATTACTTATCAAGGGGATTTTAAATTACATTTCTCAGGGAAACTTACGGTAACACTATCTACCCCTGGAAATGTTAGCATCTTAGAAAAACAATCCACTAAAGCCCGATTGGCAGCCAACCAATCCATTCCTAGGATTACATCGAAGTCTCTCATATACATTAAAATGAGGTTGACTGACATCTCTTTTTCCCCTATTTTCAACTTACAATCTCTAAATACATACTCCACTAGTTGACTATTATTCATGGGAGTGCTTATCAGCATCCTCCTACTCAACGGGCCGAGCTTCACATACTTAAACAATTTACATGTTAATGCAGGTGATACAAATGAGTGTGTGGCACAAGGATCTATCAAAACATAAGGTTCAAGTTCAAAGATTGAGATGGTACCTTATACCACATCTGACGACTGATCTGCAGTTGTAAACCCCACTTTTGTGATACTTTTGATGATGTTTTGGATGATATTCCTTATGATTCATGTTACGTATATTTTTCCACATACTAATGAATCATAAGAAGAGTTTTTAAAGATTTAAATTAAAAAGGAAATGGATTAATGTGCATGGAAATGTATCTAATACCAAAATAAGGGTCGAGAAGGCCACAGGCCAAAATAAAGGGATTAGAAGCGTGATGACTGAAGATAAAGACTTAAGATAAGGAAAGATAGTGGGTTCAAGAAGAAGAGTCAGTTCAATTTGGTCCCGAACACATGAAAGGGTAAAACGGTCAAAAGACCAAAATTCAGTATAAATTCGATAAGAAAATTTCATTAAACAAATATGGAATTGAGAAATCTTGATCAATAACGAGGAAAATATTAAATTTCGAGTCCAACTTAATCAAGATATGAATTTATTAGAATTAATCGAAATTTTCACCTCAGAAAATTATCCCAAAAATATTGAAAAAATATACTGAAAAGACGAAATAAGACAGATAAATTCATTTATTGATTAAATGAATTAAATAAGATTTTTTTTAGATATTTTGGGATGAAATAATATTTTATTGATTAAAATACTAATATATATATAAAAAAAGAGAAACAAAAATAGCAAAAGAGGGAAGAAGCCTGAAGACGAATAAGCCAAGGGAGAAGCCCGACGAAGCACCAGTGATCGACGAGGCCAGATGAGGGTCGGAGAAGAGAGAGGATGACCGCGCGAACCCATCGGCACCGACGACGCACACCGACGGCGCCAAAAATAGCTGGATTGACGAGTTGAAGCCGCAAGGGAGACAAGGCGAGTTTGACGATCCACCAGCGATTTGACCAGATCTAAGGGCAGCCGAGTGTTCTCCTGCCCGAGACGAGCCAAACAGCGGCAGCGGCGCATCGGGAAACGGTCGGACGACGTCGGAACAACGACAAGAGACTGAACCGATCGACCGATTCAATGAGAAAGGTTTTGTGCTGAAACGGACCGGTTCAGCCAAGGAGAAAAGGGAATGAAAGGGAAAAGAAAAGAAAAAGGAAAAGGAAAAAGAAAAGAAAGAGAAAAAGGAAAAAGGAAAAAGGAAAAAGGGAAAAATGAGAGGAAAATTCTCGGGGATACCTCAGGTTACGGGTAAGTCGATAAGTGGTCAAATTGACTGAATTGATCCCGAGAAATTTCTTTAAAATTTTATTTGATCGAAAATTAACACGAAATTAAATATAAAATTGTACAGTTAGATAATAAATCGCGTACATGAGCCCAATCAAACTTCGATTTACGCACCATTGCATAATTGCGGGTAAGTAAAGCCTATTTACGACAACAGTATGATTATTGCGCAATTGAAATTTATTTTACGGATTTTGGATTAATTTCTGCATAAAATAAATTATATTTGAATTTTGAATTAATTGTCGTAGATAATATACGGGCTATCCAAAGAGTTTGGAACGAAGCCCAATGGATATTGATAGGCCCAATGAGCCAATAGACCCTGATGAAGGGAATTGATAAGTGGAAAACGGGCTTAAAATGGAGTAAGGCCTAGTAAGAATTAAATGGGCCCAATTGAGCGTGAATTGGCCCAATACTGTAAATAAAGCCCAGTAAGATTGAAATACAGTCGAACTCATAATAATTAACTCGAGATTTGGTTATGTGCAGCTCTGCAGAGTTGATTGTGAGAGTATCGGATCGAACGATACAGTATTGGTGGGAAAAAGATAAGCTTGCGAAGAGATTCCAAGTAAGGGAATTTTACGGACTTTTAGAGGTAGCTTTACGTAATTTTGACTACATTTACAGTCTCTTAAACAGTCAGAAGGGTCTAGATTTCAGATAAAAAAATTTTGTGCCCGGATAGGTAAATGACCAAAATACCCCTGTGAAGGGTAAGATTTCCAAATTTAGAAAAACTTACGAGACGCAAGAATAAGGGGTTCTTGCCTGTTTTTGAGGTGGTTTGACACATGCATTGGTAGGCTAGCCTATATGATTTCAACAATGTGATTTCTTTTGGAAGTTGTTTTGAGATAACAGAGCCGCCTATATGATTTTATGAAAATGTGACGTGCTAGAGCTCAGCTTGCACGAATTTTGATTTGTGTGATACATGCATTAGTGACGAAGCAGTGGCTCGCACTAGAATTTTATATGCATTGGTGCTAGAGCCTAACTCGCACCAGATTTTCACATGATTTTGATAGAGTCTAGACCATTGCTCACATAGGTTTTCATGATGGAACTACAGTCGTGGTTGGAGCTTCAGGTATACTAAGTGTTACACCGATTAAATAGGCTCGCATGTGCATTTTGATTTGAGACATGCGATGAGCCGTGCTTGGAGCTTCGGGTAGACTGTGTGTCACACCAATTAAATGTGCATTTTGAGACAAGCACGATTATTGACATGAGATGTGGATCCATGGAGTATGATGTACTGTGCTTGTCGCATGGAGTACGTTGTACCGTGTTGTGATTGATGATATACCCTCTACGAACGTGATTGTTGAGTGATCGGGTTGGACTGGCGAGTTGGATTTGACCCTCTCATGGCGGTTCCCGATAGTGGTGATACCCCGTACACAGGATCCGTGTAGCCTGGGATCATGAGGATATGGCCATAGTCCTAGTTATTTGCCTGAGATATATATTGCCTAGTCTCGTATGTTATAAATTGATGTTTTGAGAAGCATGCTTTGTGGACTTTTGTGCGAGTCTGGATCACCCGAGGGAGGGGTTGGATCTTGATTGAGATGTGATTTTGATGAGAATGAAATTGAGATTTGAATTGAAACTTGCATGACGTCATTTCCATGCTATTTAAACCATGCATGATGTAAATTGGTTTTACATGACATTCATTTGTGTGGCATATAGGTATGCATGAATGTATCATTTCAAATTGTGTGGAGAAAGTGTGGTTTTATGCATGGCACCACGTTCATGTAGGTTGTATGGTTACCTACTTGTTCGTAGGATTGCCTAACTGAGCTTGATGTGGTCACCCCTTTCATTTTCCTACACAGATTTCCTCCAGTAGACTTTGAGGTGACTGAGTAATGCATTCCTGATATCCGCTACTGCCCATCATTTTGAGGTATATACACTTGTACATATGGTATCTGAATAAGAATAGCACAGTAATATGTTTGTAAGTAACTTTCGGGGATGTATAGACACTGTAAACACTTGTAAATGAATGGGAAAGAATTAGTGAAAAACTCATATGTTTACCTTTCCTTTAATAAGGAATTGAGTGGTATGGTGAATGAATGGTGGGACTGGCATTGACGCACAGCCCAATCGTTAGTGGAGTGTGGTCACGATCAGAGGACAAGTAAGTATGAAAGAAAAATAAAAAATTTACTATGATTTTTGGGTCATGACAATTGGTGGTATCAGAGCAAGGTTGGTCTGATGTGTGTCAATGTCAGTAATTAGGAAGTTATATCTCCAATGTTATTGTGCTTATTTAGATACAATAGTGTATTTCGAGATGGGTTTTAACTAAAAAATGGTTGAGAATGCAGGATTTGGGCATTATGTCAAACACTAGTCACCGTAGAGGAGGTAGAGCACGAGGCAAAGGTTGTAGAGGTAGACCTGAGCCTACTAGTCGTGCTAAGTCGACCCATAAGAACCATGAAGAGGTTGAGGTGGAGACTGAGGTTGAGCATTCTCCACAGGGTCCTGCAAAGAGACCTGCGAAGACTACCGAGGTGCATTTCGCTAGGATAGAGCAGAGCCTCGAGATGATTTTGGAGTTATTTACGCAGTCTCTACATAGAGATAGAGGTGGACAGGGTGATGCTGGACAGGTAGCTGCTCTTGACACGCCTGTATAGCCAATTTAGGATATAGATACTCCTACACCTCCACCAATTCAGGACACGGTTTTACCTATTGCCCCACCGCAGAGTACTAGAGGATGGGGTTATGGATGCGATATGGATATATTATACCAGTTCCAGAAGTTTAGGCCACCGTCGTTCAGTGGGGTGACAGACCTAGTGGTAGCTGAGGATTGGTTGAGTGAGATGGAGAAGCTATATGGGTTCTTCGAGTGTACTACTTCAGAAATGGTAGCATTTACCGTGTTTGTACTGAAGGGATCGGAGATCGATTCTGAGAGCTCGGCATACAGAGATTAGCTAGGAAGTATTTTTGGAGGCCTTTCATAGGCAGTATGTACCGGACACAGCGCAGTGGAAGCTGGAGATTAAGTTTTTGAGTTTGACCCAGGGGGCAGGTCTGTTAAAGAGTATGAGACGAGGTTCATTTTCCTGGGCAGATATGACCCTGACACTATGAGTAGTGAGGTAAGGAAGGTCCAGAGATTTATGGATGGATTGAGACCAACGATTTGGTCCAGGTTAGTCCCATTAGATATCCCGACGTATGATGAGGCAGTGCGCAGGGCACAGTTGATTAAGCAGGATTTTGAGAGGAGTACCTCAATGTTCGGGAAGGCTACCAAAGTTAGAGATAGGGAGAGGAAGAGACTGATAGAGCACAGAGGTTCTGATTATAGAGGGGGCGGATGATTATCGGGGAAGAGGCCGAAGATAGAGGAGGTTCAGGAGAGGACAGTTAGATCTCCCATATATCCGGCCATTACTTCTGCTCCACAAAGGGTATTGTGATAGGGGACCTACGATTGAGAGATGCAGTATGTGTGGTAGATATCACGGTGATAGACCCTGTTTTAGTACCACAGTGGTATGCTTCAGTTGTCGAAAGCCCAGGCATATCATTAGGGATTGCCCAGAGATAATAGAGAATGCCCCTCAGAAGGGCAAGGGCTCAGAGAGGGCTTCCGGTGAGACTTCTACTCCGAGGAGGAGGGCGATGGCGGAAGAGAAGGGGAAGCAAGTAATCGATAGAGGGTGAGTACATGCTTTAGACCAGGACACTACAGATCAGTCATCAGATGTGGTGCAAGGTTCTAATCTGATCTTTGACTTAGAAGCATATGTGTTGATAGATCCTGGTTTTACGGATTCATTTGTATCGTCTTCATCTGCATATAAATTGTTTAAGTATGCGAAACTCACCCCTTTGAGGAGTAGGTTCTTAATAAGCACTCCCATGAACACCGGTCAATTAGTAGAGTATCTGTTTAGGGACTATGAGTTGAGAATAGATAAAAGAGTGAGGACAGCCGATCTAATCTTGATATACATGAGAGATTTTGATGTAATCCTACGAATGGATTGGTTGGCTGCTAATCGAGCTGTTTTAGATTGTTTTGCTAAAACAGTCACATTTCATATTCCAGAGAAATGTATTGTACAATTTCCTTAAAGTTAATGAGAATGAGAATTTTGCAAGTTTATGAATGAATAATGTACTAATTGGATGAATTATGTTTGAAGGTTATATTGCGTACGTGATAGATACGGCTGAGGTACGCTCGAAACTAAAAGAAATTCCAATGGTTAAAGAGTTCCTAGATGTCTCTCCGGATGAGTTACCAAGGTTACCGCTAGCGAGAGAGACAGATTTTAGTATTGACCTGGTACCTGGTACAGAGCCGATATCTAAACTACCGTACAGGATGGTTCTAGTTGAGTTGGAGGAGCTAAAGAAGCAGTTGCAAGAGTTATTAGAGAAGAGGTTTATCAGACAGAGTGTGTCGTCATTAGGAGCATCGATTCTGTTTGTGAGGAAAAAGGATAGGAGCCTCCGATTATGTATTAATTACAGATTGTTGAATAAGGCTACGATCAAGAATAAGTATCCCCTTCCGAGGATTGATGATTTGTTAGTCAGCTACAGGGAGCACAAGTCTTTTCTAAGATTGATATGAGATCTGGGTACCATCAGTTGAAAGTTCAGGATGGAGACGTACCCAAGACAACTTTTCACACCCGTTATGGTCACTTTGAGTTTATGGTTATGCCATTCGGGTTGACGAATGCTCTTGCAGCTTTTATGTCATTGATGAATGAGGTGTTTCATCCGTATTTGGATCGGTTTGTGATTGTCTTCATCGATGAAATCTTGGTTTATTCAATGTCTAGAGAGGAGCATGAGCAGCACCTAAGAATTGTATTGCAGACCCTCCGTGAGAAGAAGTTGTATGCTAAGCTCAGTAAGTGTTATTTTTGGCTTGAGCAGATCTCCATTTTGAGACATATTGTTTCGAGGGATGGTGTGTCAGTGAACCCATCCAAGATTGAGGCGGTAGTTCAATGGCAGAGGCTTTAGACAGTTACAGAGATCAGGAGCTTTTTGGATCTAGCTGGATATTATCGTCGATTTGTGGAGGGATTTTTAAGGTTGGCTGCTCCATTGACACGTCTCACTCATAAGAGTCTTGCATTTGGACGATAGATGTGAAGAGAGTTTTCAGAAGCTGAAGTGTCGATTAACCACTGCTCCGATTCTCACCATTCCTACCAGCTTAGGAGGTTTTTCTGTATACACAGATGCTTCTTACCAAGGACTGGGCTGTGTTCTGATGCAGAACGGGCAGGTAGTCGCTTATGGATCCAAGTAGTTAAAGGACCATGAGAGGAACTATCCTACCCATGATTTGGAGTTGGCGGCCATTATGTTGCACTGAAGATATGGCACCGCTATCTTTATGGTGAAAAATTCTAGGTATTTACCGATCACAAAAGCCTCAAGTGTCTGTTATCGCAGAAGGAGCTGAACATGAGACAGAGAAGATGGCTTGAGCTTCTGAAAGACTATGATTGTGAGATCCTATACCACCCAGGTAAGGCGAATGTAGTGGCTGAGGCATTGAGCAGGAGGCGTCTCATGTTGATTTCTTATATGATGGTACAAGAACTCGAGTTATTAGAACAGTTTGCGAGCCTCTGTTTGGATGTGACCTCGCCTGATGCAGATAGTGGTTGTATGATTGCTAGCCTGTGGTTAGAGCCGAATTTGGTGGATCTGATCCGATATGCTCAGCGTGATGATCAGCATTGCATTGATATTGTCAAGCTGTTGCAAAGGGGTATTGAGACTGATGTTGATTTGACTTTGGATGGATTACTGAGGTTTCAAGATAGGATATGTGTTCCCGAGGATCCTGAGATCAAGAGGTTGATTTTATCGAAAGCTCATTCGTCGAAGTATACCTTGCATCCGGGTAGTACAAAGATGTATCAAAATCTCTAGACGGTATACTGGTGGTCGGGGGGTGAAGAGGGACGTCGTAAAGTTTGTTGTGAGATGTCTCGTTTGTCAGCAGGTAAAGGTAGAGCATCAGAAGCCTGCAGGATTATTGTAACCTCTACCTATACCAACTTGGAAGTGGGAGCATGTCACCATGGAATTTGTGATGGGTTTGTCGAGGACCCGTGGAGGACATAATGCCATATGGGTGATAGTGGACAGGTTGATAAAGTTTGCCAATTTCTTGGCTGTGAGAGCCACCGATACTCTGAGTAGATTGGTGGATCTATATGTGCACGAGATTGTGAGACTACATGGTATCCCAGTGAGTGTTGTGTCAAATAGGGATTGCCGCTTCACTTCCCATTTTTGGGAACATTTTCAGGAAGTTATGGGAACCCAGTTGAGATTTAGCACAGCTTTCCATCCTCAGACAGATGGGCTATCAGAAAGGACTATAAAGACCCTCGAGGATATGTTAAGAGCTTATGTTCTTGATTTTAGAGGCTCTTAGGATGATCACCTACCACTCGTAGAGTTCGCCTATAATAACAGTTATCATTCGAGTATCGAGATGGCACCGTATGAGGCTTTGTATGGCCGTAGATGTCGATCTCCTATTGGATGGGAGGAAGTTGGTGACAGACAGATGTTTGCTCCTGATTTGGTACGTCAGGCCTCTTAGGATGTCCAATTGATTTGTAAGAGGTTGCGGATAGCTCAGAGTCGACAGAAGAGTTATGCTGACAGGAGACGTAGACCGTTGGAGTCTACGGCAGGGGAGTCTGTGTTTCTGAAAGTTTAGGCCACCGTCGTTCAGTGGGGTGACAGACCTAGTGGTAGCTGAGGATTGGTTGAGTGAGATGGAGAAGCTATATGGGTTCTTCGAGTGTACTACTTCAGAAATGGTAGCATTTACCGTGTTTGTACTGAAGGGATCGGAGATCGATTCTGAGAGCTCGGCATACAGAGATTAGCTAGGAAGTATTTTTGGAGGCCTTTCATAGGCAGTATGTACCGGACACAGCGCAGTGGAAGCTGGAGATTAAGTTTTTGAGTTTGACCCAGGGGGCAGGTCTGTTAAAGAGTATGAGACGAGGTTCATTTTCCTGGGCAGATATGACCCTGACACTATGAGTAGTGAGGTAAGGAAGGTCCAGAGATTTATGGATGGATTGAGACCAACGATTTGGTCCAGGTTAGTCCCATTAGATATCCCGACGTATGATGAGGCAGTGCGCAGGGCACAGTTGATTAAGCAGGATTTTGAGAGGAGTACCTCAATGTTCGGGAAGGCTACCAGAGTTAGAGATAGGGAGAGGAAGAGACTGATAGAGCACAGAGGTTCTGATTATAGAGGGGGCGGATGATTATCGGGGAAGAGGCCGAAGATAGAGGAGGTTCAGGAGAGGACAGTTAGATCTCCCATATATCCGGCCATTACTTCTGCTCCACAAAAGGGTATTGTGATAGGGGACCTACGATTGAGAGATGCAGTATGTGTGGTAGATATCACGGTGATAGACCCTGTTTTAGTACCACAGTGGTATGCTTCAGTTGTCGAAAGCCCAGGCATATCATTAGGGATTGCCCAGAGATAATAGAGAATGCCCCTCAGAAGGGCAAGGGCTCAGAGAGGGCTTCCGGTGAGACTTCTACTCCGAGGAGGAGGGCGATGGCGGAAGAGAAGGGGAAGCAAGTAATCGATAGAGGGTGAGTACATGCTTTAGACCAGGACACTACAGATCAGTCATCAGATGTGGTGCAAGGTTCTAATCTGATCTTTGACTTAGAAGCATATGTGTTGATAGATCCTGGTTTTACGGATTCATTTGTATCGTCTTCATCTGCATATAAATTGTTTAAGTATGCGAAACTCACCCCTTTGAGGAGTAGGTTCTTAATAAGCACTCCCATGAACACCGGTCAATTAGTAGAGTATCTGTTTAGGGACTATGAGTTGAGAATAGATAAAAGAGTGAGGACAGCCGATCTAATCTTGATATACATGAGAGATTTTGATGTAATCCTACGAATGGATTGGTTGGCTGCTAATCGAGCTGTTTTAGATTGTTTTGCTAAAACAGTCACATTTCATATTCCAGAGAAATGTATTGTACAATTTCCTTAAAGTTAATGAGAATGAGAATTTTGCAAGTTTATGAATGAATAATGTACTAATTGGATGAATTATGTTTGAAGGTTATATTGCGTACGTGATAGATACGGCTGAGGTACGCTCGAAACTAAAAGAAATTCCAATGGTTAAAGAGTTCCTAGATGTCTCTCCGGATGAGTTACCAAGGTTACCGCTAGCGAGAGAGACAGATTTTAGTATTGACCTGGTACCTGGTACAGAGCCGATATCTAAACTACCGTACAGGATGGTTCTAGTTGAGTTGGAGGAGCTAAAGAAGCAGTTGCAAGAGTTATTAGAGAAGAGGTTTATCAGACAGAGTGTGTCGTCATTAGGAGCATCGATTCTGTTTGTGAGGAAAAAGGATAGGAGCCTCCGATTATGTATTAATTACAGATTGTTGAATAAGGCTACGATCAAGAATAAGTATCCCCTTCCGAGGATTGATGATTTGTTAGTCAGCTACAGGGAGCACAAGTCTTTTCTAAGATTGATATGAGATCTGGGTACCATCAGTTGAAAGTTCAGGATGGAGACGTACCCAAGACAACTTTTCACACCCGTTATGGTCACTTTGAGTTTATGGTTATGCCATTCGGGTTGACGAATGCTCTTGCAGCTTTTATGTCATTGATGAATGAGGTGTTTCATCCGTATTTGGATCGGTTTGTGATTGTCTTCATCGATGAAATCTTGGTTTATTCAATGTCTAGAGAGGAGCATGAGCAGCACCTAAGAATTGTATTGCAGACCCTCCGTGAGAAGAAGTTGTATGCTAAGCTCAGTAAGTGTTATTTTTGGCTTGAGCAGATCTCCATTTTGAGACATATTGTTTCGAGGGATGGTGTGTCAGTGAACCCATCCAAGATTGAGGCGGTAGTTCAATGGCAGAGGCTTTAGACAGTTACAGAGATCAGGAGCTTTTTGGATCTAGCTGGATATTATCGTCGATTTGTGGAGGGATTTTTAAGGTTGGCTGCTCCATTGACACGTCTCACTCATAAGAGTCTTGCATTTGGACGATAGATGTGAAGAGAGTTTTCAGAAGCTGAAGTGTCGATTAACCACTGCTCCGATTCTCACCATTCCTACCAGCTTAGGAGGTTTTTCTGTATACACAGATGCTTCTTACCAAGGACTGGGCTGTGTTCTGATGCAGAACGGGCAGGTAGTCGCTTATGGATCCAAGTAGTTAAAGGACCATGAGAGGAACTATCCTACCCATGATTTGGAGTTGGCGGCCATTATGTTGCACTGAAGATATGGCACCGCTATCTTTATGGTGAAAAATTCTAGGTATTTACCGATCACAAAAGCCTCAAGTGTCTGTTATCGCAGAAGGAGCTGAACATGAGACAGAGAAGATGGCTTGAGCTTCTGAAAGACTATGATTGTGAGATCCTATACCACCCAGGTAAGGCGAATGTAGTGGCTGAGGCATTGAGCAGGAGGCGTCTCATGTTGATTTCTTATATGATGGTACAAGAACTCGAGTTATTAGAACAGTTTGCGAGCCTCTGTTTGGATGTGACCTCGCCTGATGCAGATAGTGGTTGTATGATTGCTAGCCTGTGGTTAGAGCCGAATTTGGTGGATCTGATCCGATATGCTCAGCGTGATGATCAGCATTGCATTGATATTGTCAAGCTGTTGCAAAGGGGTATTGAGACTGATGTTGATTTGACTTTGGATGGATTACTGAGGTTTCAAGATAGGATATGTGTTCCCGAGGATCCTGAGATCAAGAGGTTGATTTTATCGAAAGCTCATTCGTCGAAGTATACCTTGCATCCGGGTAGTACAAAGATGTATCAAAATCTCTAGACGGTATACTGGTGGTCGGGGGGTGAAGAGGGACATCGTAAAGTTTGTTGTGAGATGTCTCGTTTGTCAGCAGGTAAAGGTAGAGCAT
The DNA here is from genome assembly GCA_033439115.1 of Firmiana major. NCBI lineage: Eukaryota > Viridiplantae > Streptophyta > Magnoliopsida > Malvales > Malvaceae > Firmiana > Firmiana major. The sequence goes on along the minus strand of CM065898.1, from coordinate 77,263,178 downwards.
CAGAAGCCTGCAGGATTATTGTAACCTCTACCTATACCAACTTGGAAGTGGGAGCATGTCACCATGGAATTTGTGATGGGTTTGTCGAGGACCCGTGGAGGACATAATGCCATATGGGTGATAGTGGACAGGTTGATAAAGTTTGCCAATTTCTTGGCTGTGAGAGCCACCGATACTCTGAGTAGATTGGTGGATCTATATGTGCACGAGATTGTGAGACTACATGGTATCCCAGTGAGTGTTGTGTCAAATAGGGATTGCCGCTTCACTTCCCATTTTTGGGAACATTTTCAGGAAGTTATGGGAACCCAGTTGAGATTTAGCACAGCTTTCCATCCTCAGACAGATGGGCTATCAGAAAGGACTATAAAGACCCTCGAGGATATGTTAAGAGCTTATGTTCTTGATTTTAGAGGCTCTTAGGATGATCACCTACCACTCGTAGAGTTCGCCTATAATAACAGTTATCATTCGAGTATCGAGATGGCACCGTATGAGGCTTTGTATGGCCGTAGATGTCGATCTCCTATTGGATGGGAGGAAGTTGGTGACAGACAGATGTTTGCTCCTGATTTGGTACGTCAGGTCTCTTAGGATGTCCAATTGATTTGTAAGAGGTTGCGGATAGCTCAGAGTCGACAGAAGAGTTATGCTGATAGGAGACGTAGACCGTTGGAGTCTACGGCAGGGGAGTCTGTGTTTCTGAAAGTTTCTCCTTCTAAGTGTATTACAAGGTTCAGAAAGAGAGGAAAGCTGAGTCCTCATTTTATTGGACCCTTTGAGATACTAGAGAGAGTAGGAGACAGAGCTTATAGGCTAGCGTTGCCACCTGAGCTAGCGAGCGTCCATAATGTTTTCCACAACTCGATGCTTCGGAAGTATCAGCTAGATCCGTCACATGTAATCAGATACAAGCCACTGAAGCTTAGTGAGAGTATGTCATATGTAGAGAGACCGATTCGAATTTTGGATAGGAAGGAAAAAGTATTGAGGTCGAAGATGATTCCCCTGGTGAAAGTATTGTGGCAGTATCACACTCCAGAGGAAGCGACATAGGAGCTAGAGAGTTTGATACGGGAGAAGTACCTGGAGTTACTTGCTGGTTGACTTGGTTTTGGAGGACCAAATTCTTTTAGTGGGGGAGATTATGTAAGCCCTACTTTTGTGCTACTTTTGATGATGTTTTGGATGATATTCCTTATGATTCATGTGATGTACATTTTTCCACATATTAATGAATCATAAGAAGAGTTTTTACAGATTTAAATTGCAAAGGAAATGGATGAATGTGCATGGAAATGTATGTAATAGCAAAATAAGGGCCAAGATGGCCACAGGCTGAAAGAAAGGGATTGGAAGCGTGCTGACTGAAAATAAGGACTTAAGATAAGGAAAGATAGGGGGTTCAAGAAGAAGAGTCGGTTCAATTTGGTCCCGAACACGTGCAAGGGTAAAACGGTCAAAAGATCAAAATTCGATATAAATTCGATAACAAAATTTCATTAAAAAATATGTAATTGAGAAATCTTGATCAATAACGAGGAAAATATTGAATTTCGAGTCTAATTTAATCAAGATATGAATTTATTGGAATTAATCGAAATTTTCACATTGGAAAATTATCCCGAAAATATTGAAAAAAATACCGAAAAGACGAAATAAAATAGATAAATTCATTTATTGATTAAATGAATTAAATAATATTTTTTTAGATATTTTGGGGATGAAATAATATTTTATTGATTAAAATACTAATATATATTTATATAAAAGAGAGAAACAGAAATCGCGAAAGAGGGAAGAAGCCTGAAGACGAACAAGCGCGAAACCATCGGCACCGACCACGCGAACCCATCACCGACCACGCGTACCGACGACTCCGAAAACAGTCGGATCAAAGAGTTGAAGCCGTGAGGGAGAGAAGGCGATTTCGACGATCCACCGGCGATTTGACCAGATCTAAGGGTAACCGAGTGTTCTCCTGCCCGAGACGAGCTGAACGGCGGCAGTGCCTCGTCAGGAAAAGGCCGCACAACACCGGAATAGCGAAAAGAGATTGAACCGGTAGATCGGTTCAGTGAGAAAGGTTTTGTGCTGAACCGGACCGGTTCAGCCAAGGAGAAAAGGGAATGAAAGGGAAAAGAAAAGAAAAAGGAAAATGAAAAAGAAAAGAAAAAGACAAAGGAAAAAGGGAAAAAGGGGAGGAAAATTCCTAGGGATACCTCAGGTTAGGGGTAAGTCGGTAAGCGGTCAAATTGACTGAATTGATCTCGGGAAATTTATTTAAAATTTTATTTGATAAAAAATTAACCTGAAATTTAATATAAAATTGTGCAGTTCGACGATAAATCGCATACGTTAGCCCAATCAAACTCCGATTTACGCACCATCGCATAATTGCGGGTAAGTAAAGCTTATTTACGACAACAATATGATTATTGCGCAATTGAAATTTATTTTGCGGATTTCGGATTAATTTCTACATAAAATAAATTATAATGGGATTTTTGAATTAATTGTCGTAAATAATATACAAGCTATCCAATGAGTTTGGAACGAAACCCAATGGATATTGATAGGCCCAATGAGCCAATAAACCCTGATGAAGGGAATTAATAAGTGGAAAACGAGCTTAAAATGGAGTAAAGCCCATTAAGAATTAAGTGGGCCCAATTGACTGTGAATGGGCCCAATACTGTAAATAAAACATAGTAAGATTGAAATACAGTCGAACTCACAGTAATTAACCCGAGAGTTGGTTATGTATAGCTCTGCAGAGTTGACTATGAGAGTATTGGATCGAGCAATACATTATTGGTGGAAAAAAAGATAAGCTTGCGGAGGACTATGAGAGTATTGGATCGAGCAACACATTATTGGTGGAAAAAAAGATAAGCTTGCGGAGAGATTCCAGGGAAGGGAATTTTACGGACTCTTAGAGGTAGCTTTACGCAATTTCGACTGCATTTACAGTCTCTTAAATAGTCTGAAGGGTCTAGATTTCAGATAAATGTTTTTTATGCCTGGATGGGTAAATGACCAAAATATCCCTGTGAAGGGTAAGATTTCCAAATTTAGGAAAAGTTACGAGAAACAAGAACAAGGGTTTCTTGCCTATTTTTGAGGTGGTTTGACACATGCATGGGTAGACTAGCTTACATTTAAATAAAATTCACAGCATCTCATGATTTCAACAATGTGATTTCTTTTGGAAATTGTTTTGATATAACAGAGCTGCCTACGTGATTTTATGGAAATGTGACGTGCTAGAGCTCAGCTCGCACGAGTTTTGATTTGTGTGATACATGCATTAGTGCTGGAGCAGTGGCTCGCACTAGAGTTTTACATCCATTGGTGCTAGAGCCTAGCTCGCACCAGATTTTCACATGATTTTGATAGAGTGCTAGAGTATTGCTCGCACTGGTTTTCATGATGGAACTTCAGCTATGCTTGGAGCTTCGGGTATACTGAGTGTTACACTGATTAAATAGGCTCGCACGTGCATTTTGATTTGAGACATGCGATGAGCCGTGCTTGGAGTTTCAGGTAGACTGTGTGTCAAACCAATTAAATATCCTCGCACGTGCATTTTGAGACAGGCACGATTATTGATATGAGATGTGGGTCCACGGAGTACGATGTACTATGCTTGTCTCATAGAGTACGTTATACCATGCTGTGATTGATGATATACCCGCTATGGACATGATTGTTGAGTGATCGGGTTGGATCGACGGGTTGGATTTGACCCACCTCCCGTGGCAGTTCCCGATAGTGGTGATACCCCACACACAGGATCCGTGTAGCCTGGGATCTCGTGGATATGGCTATAGTCCTGGTTATTTGCCTGAGATATATATATATATATATATTGCCTAGTCTCATATGTTATAAATTGATGTTTTGAGAAGCATGCTTTGTGGACTTTTGTGTGAGTCTGGATCACCCGAGGGAGGGGTTGGATCCTGACTGAGATGTGATTTTGATGAGAATGAAACTGAGATTTAAACTGAAACTTGCATGACGTTATTTCCATGCTATTTAAACCATGCGTGATGTAAACTGGTTTTACATGACATTCATTTGTGTGGCATATGGGTATGTGTGAACGTATCTTTTCAAAGTGTGTGGAGAAAGTGTGGTTTTATGATTGGCACCACGTTTATGTAGGTTATATGGTTACCTACGTGTTCGTAGGATTACCTTACTGAGCTTGATGTGGTCACCCCTTTAATTTTCCTACACAGATTTCCTCCAGTAGACTTTGAGGCGACTGGGTAATGCATTCCTGATATCCGTTGCTGCTCATCATTTTGAGGCATATCGAATGTGTTGGCTGATGCGTTGAGCAGTAAGCATCTCGGGTTGATTTCTTATATGATGGTACGAGAACGCGAGTTATTAGAACAGTTTGCGAGCCTCAGTTTGGATGTGACCCCGCTAGCTTGTGGTTGGAGCCGAATTTGGTGGATCGGATCCGACAGGCTCAGCATGATGATCAGCATTGCATTAAGATTGTCAGGCAGATGCAAAGGGGTAATAAGACTGATTTTGATTGTCAGCGTGATGATCAGAAGATCGGTAAGTATGAAAGAAAAAAGAAAAGTTTACTCTGATTTTTGGGTCGTGACAGCTGTATCCTGGTCCAAGGTGTGTACTCACCCTCTGCCAACCACCTGTTCTCCCTTCTCTTCAGCTGTCGCCCTTCGTCTCAGAGTGGGAGTATTAACAGGAGCTCTCTCCAACTCTTTTCCCTTCTGTGGGGCACTCTCAGTCATCTCTGGGTAGTTTCTGATCACATATCCTGGTTTCCCACATAGAAAACACACTGTAGGAGATCCATAACATAGCCGAGTCCCATGGTACCTACCACATTTACTGCACTATTTTATAGTAGGTTATGGCCCTCCAATTACTATTCCCTTTCCGAGAGCTATGGTCGGATACACGAGAGGTTTAACTTTCCTCTCCTGGATTTCCTCAATCTTTGGCCTCTTCCTTGAAAACCTCTTGCTTCCCTTATAACTGAAGCCTTTATCCACTGTGGGCCTCTTTCTGTCTCTATCCCTCACTCTGCCAACCTTTCGATACTCTGAGGCAACCCGCTCAATATCTTGTTCGCACAACTGTGCCCTGTGCGCTACCTCCTCGTAAGTCGGTATGTCAAACAGGATTAGATGAGATCTGATGGCGAGTCTCAGTCCATCCACAAACTTTCGGACCTTCTTGACCTCACTGTCCATCGTATCAGGATCATACCTACCCAAGGAGATAAATTTAGTTTCATACTCATCCACTGATCTGCTCCCCTGTGTCAAATCCAAAAATTCCATTTGCAGTCTCCACTGCGCAGTATCCGGAACATATTACCTCCTGAAGGCCTCCAAAAATACATCCCAGCTAATCTTTGTATGACGAGCCCTCAAAGTGGGTTGGGTGGACTTCCCCCAGTGCTCTGCTGATCCCTTCAGCATGAATGCGGTAAATGCTACCATCTCGGTATTAGTGCACTCAAAAAACCCATATAGTTTCTCAATCTCATTCACCCCGTCCTCTGCAGCTATAGGGTCTTTGACTCCACTGAAGGAAAGCGGTCCAAACTTCTGGAACTGCCTTAGTCTATCCAAGTTAATCCACAATCCCAATCTCTACTTCTCTGTGGTGGAGCAATAATAGAAGGTGTTTCCTATACTGGTGGGGTATAGGAATATTTGTAGTCTGAGGTTCTTGGGCTAGCTGTGCAGGCATCTTAGGAGCAACAGTCGATTCATCATCATCACCCTGTGCAGCTGTCTTTTGTCCGCCCTCGACTCCAGGTATCAACTAGGCAATCAATCCCAATATCATCTCTAAGCTCTACTCTATCCTCACGAAGTGTGCCTCAGTACTATCGGGTCTCTCTGCCGAACCCCATGGAGTATGCTCAACATCAGCCTCCACCTCTACTTCCTCGTGAGCCTCATGTGGTATTGGCTCAGCATGACCCCCAGGCCTACCCCTTTGGCCTCTAGCTCTTGCTCTCGTCCCTCTACCATAACTGGTGTTAGGCATTCTGCAAAGATTCCTACATTCACAATCATTTCTTAATTAAACTCATCTCGATATGCATAATTGTATCTAGACAAGCACAGTGACAAGGGGATGTAATTTTCTTAAATTACACATCGACACACATCAGACCAACTCAGCTTTGATACCAAATAAATTGTCATGACCCTCAAACCTCTGAAAATCCACTACAAATTTTGGCCATTTTTAAATTTAATGTTTGGCCCATTATTTATTGATTGATCTTTACCTTTACTTTACCTAATCGTGAACAGCTACACCACCAACAGTTTGGTTATGTATCGATGTCAGTCTCCCCAAAACAAATCATTTGAAATTTTAATTCATTTAAATGTAAACATTTGTGTTTCTTAACCAAAGTTGTCATTTACAGGTGTTTACAAACTCTCTACATCCCCAAAATTATATTTAAAGATATTACCATGCTTTTACATATCTAGATACAAAACTATACAAATGTGTATACCTCGTGTGATGGGATGCAGCGGACACCAAAATCCAATCCTCAGTCGCTCTCTCTATCTATTGTAAATGCTCTGTAGAGGGGAAAAATAAGGGGGATGAGCAAACCACGTGCTCAGAAAGGCAATCATGCGAGCAGATAGATAACTGTACTATCCACGTGATTGTGATCCCATGCTTAAACCACATATTTATTTGTCATACTCCAAAACGTATGCTCATGCTCGTGTCTATGCCATGTAAAGCAAATTGTGCTATATAAATCAGTGCACAGTTGTTAAAGCATAGCATAGAAAATCATCTTCCGAAATCAAAATCAAAGCATGGGAAATCATCATGCAAGTGCACTTAAAAGCATTTCTAATTCTTAGCACAAGCTAATACAAAATCATTCGCTCGTCATGTCTTAGCCCCTCCCATGGACTATCCTAACCCATAAAACACATGTCAAAACATGGATTTCTCATTCATCAATAGACATGTGAGATAGGCATATAAGATAATAAGGGTAATAACTAAGACTATGGCCATATCCTCTATGATCCCAGGCTACACGGATCTTAGTGTGCGGGGTATCACCTCTATCTGCTTCCGCACAGGAGGTGGGTCACGTCCAACCCACCAGTCCATAGCAGAATCCGTCGTCCAAAAACAGTACATATAATATCACACACGGTACAGCGTACCCCATGCTACTTGCACGGTACAATATACTCTATGGACCCATATCATCATAATATATCCTGCCACATCTCAATACACACGTGCGAGGCTATTTAATCGGCATGGCACACAGCCTACCCGAAGCTCCCAGCACGGCTCCTAACATGTCATAAAACCACGTGCGAGTAGTCTCAAACATGAAAACAAGTATGGTGGACATCAATGCGAGCTATGCTCCAGCACCATGTCAAAACTAGTATAAAAATCTGTGTGAGCTAGGCTCCAGCACAATTTCATAAAATCCATGTCATACTCTAGTGCGAGCACTGCTCCAGCACTAATGCCTGTGTAAACATGTCAAATCTCGTGCGAGCAATGCTCTAGCACGTTTCATTTTCACAAACTCATGTAGGTGGCTCATTCTTTGCAAAGCATGGTTATAAACCAAATCAAGTTATTTCTCGTGCATATTATTTCAAGTGTTAGCCAACCTACCAATCACATGCTAAAAAGCAATAAAAAGGATTTTTCAAAGTATCTTGTTCTTATTTTCATGCACATTTCTCAAAAACTTAATTCTTTTCCCTTCAAACATCATTTCATTCTATGTCTCTTAAATGCGTTAAAATCTCCCATGCGCTCGAAAGGCGTACATATATCCATAGGGCTAACATAATTTCCTTACCTCGATTCTCTTGGAAGCAACCCTTTCTTCCTTTCCCACTTTTCGCGATTTGGTTCAACTTGCTTCGGATGTATCCTCGGGGAGCTGCAAATATACATCAATCATATAAGTCAACACCGATAACTCATATTCCAACTTCAACAAATTCGATATATCTTATCGAGCCTATTTTATCGAGTTTGGCTGAATATCACATTTGGCCATCATTATGCCACTTCTATTCCCTTTAACTAGCAACACACTTGGTTACTTATCAAATACTTGGCATAAATGTTTATCCATAATCTTCCATCATTTATGCATTCTCTACAACACCATTATGCACATTTTTATCACTAGACAAATCTCATAATGTGGCTTCATCCATTCATCTCAAAATCATGCACATTGTCTAACTAACAACTTGATATAATCACTTTTATCATCAAATCAACCACATTTTACTTTCTCACACTAAACTCATTCTAGATTCGGCTTGTATCATTACATTCTAGGTAGTTTCAATCATCAATGCATACACCAATTTGCTCATAACAACAACTAGATGAATATACTTAGAGTTGGTGTATTAGAAACTCACCTAGCTTAACTTTCTTCTTTTCTAAGTTTTGAAGACTCTTTAGATCCTTAAATCCATTTAGTTAAATGTTGGCTCCAAGCAACGTTGCTCTCGTCCTCAAGATGAAAAACTTTGGCTCTAATAGCTTTTTCCCAATTCTTTTTGGAAGAGGATGTGTTCTAAAGAGTGAAAGCTTGGTATTTTAGGGAAAAATGGAAGAGGTGTATTGGTTTGTTTCAGAAAAAGGTTTTACCGTGGAATATTTATAGATTGAGAGGGCTGAGATCGATCTACTAGGGTGAAGAGATCAATCTTCCTGTGGTTTTTAACTTTCAAATTCTCATGTTTGCAATGGAGGATTAATCTGCTCATTTGGGGGAGATCGATCTCTTCTTGACCTGAGCCCTCAAATTATTTAGTTTTGAAAGGGAGAGATCGATCTGCTCATTGGGGACAGATCGATCTTTGCTAGGCAGAAGCTTAAGGAGATCGATCTGCTCATAGGGAGAGATCGATTTGCTCTTTACAGAATACTATAGAGATTGATCTGCACTTAAGGGAGGATCGATCTAGACTTGGCAAAGCCAAATGCAAATCGATCTGGTTATTCGGGAGATCAATCTGCTTGATAGGGAGATCGAGCTGCTTTGGCAGATTCACTTGAAATTGCTCTGTTTTACACAAGGGATCGATCTGCCTTGAATGGGAGATCGATCTGGCTTCCATCTGCAACCCTTTTGCTGCATTTTTCCAGATTTTTCCAAGGGTGAATTCCTATTCCATTGCTTCAATACTCGTTTTGCATTTTAATCCCACTTAGAGCATGAAAAGGCTTATTTCCTATGATTTTCGTGTTATGAAACTTGTGTGTATTGCTCGAAAATTAGAATGGATACTTACAATTCATGGTCCATGCATTATAAATTCATGTCTTCATTACTTATCTTCAATCGAAGTGCTTAAAGTTTTATTCATTTAGTTTATGGCCACATCAGCCCTTATTTACTCATTGTATGCATCCATAATGCTCGTTTATCCCTTTTGCAATTCATTCACATTTATATGATTCAACAATCATCTGTCTTATAATTCCATTAACATTTATTATAAAATTATACACATATGGGGTCTCACAGTCTAGCTAAGGGGAAGATGGTAAAGGAGGCTGTGCCTGCCTCCGAGAACAACCTCATCTCTCACTCATGATTTGTGATCAATTACCTACGCATAAACCAAAGTTTTAGCTATAACTTTAACAGATATACTCACTTTATAATAAGATAAGCATAGATAATTGGGATATAATCTAACTTTAACTAGTCGACAATGATAGTACTAGACAATTTTTTCTCTAATACCACATAAACTAAAACCCGAAAATAAGGAAATTAGGGCTAACTTTTTTAACTTAATTTCTTATTTAAGCTGCATTCATGTTCAGGGCCGATTACTTAACCTTTCATTTCTTAATTCTTTTCGTTTTAACGAAATCTGCCGACATAACATCTTATTCATGAACTTACCTGCATGCAATATTTAAAAATACAATTTATAATCCCAAGGCTGTTACTTTTAATCACCTGTCATAATCAATAGTGATTTTCGTAACATGTTTTCCATTCCATTTCCTTGATAACTCGGAATGACATTTTATTATATAAACTGTAAGTTAACAAACTTTACATACACACTGATATAGATTACACCCCAAAATATCTTTTACACATAAGTATCTATGTTGTACATGATGTCTGGTAATAAAAATAGGAGTATACCTTAATGTGTACCAAAGGTAGCCTAGGGAAAGAGTTATATCCACCAGCATACGTCGAATACATGGTGTCACGACCCTCAATCCACCAAAATCCACTATAAAATTTTTCATTCTTTTATTATTATTTAATCCATTTCTTGTTGTTTGATTCCTTACCTTTACTTTACCTGATCATGAACAACTACACCACCAACAGTTGGGCTATGTATCGATGTCAATCCCATCCAATGATATCATTTCAATTTACATTTCATTTAAATGTAAACACTTGTATTTCTAAATCAGAGTTGTTGTTTACATGTGTTTACTATCCTTTACATCCCTAAAAATTACATTCAAATATATTACTGTGCTCTGACATGTCTAGATACAAAAACTATACAAATGTGTATTCCTCGTGTGATGGGATGCAGCGGACAACAAAAATTCAATCCTCAGTCACATTCTCTGTCAACTATAAGTGCTCTATAGAGGGGGAAAATAAAAGGGTGAGCAAGCCACGCGCTCAGTAAGGCAATCATACGAGCAGGTAAATAATTGTACTATCTACGTGGTCATGATGGCATGCTTAAATCACATATTTACTTGTCATACTCCAAAACGTATGTTCATGCTTGTATCCATGACATGTAAAGCAATTCATGCTATTTAAATCAGTGCAGTTCTTAAAACATAGCATGAAAAATCATCATGCGTAAAATGAAATCAAGGCATGGCAAGTCATCATGCAATGTGCACTTATAAGGCATTTCAAATCTCAGCACAGTTCATCATAAAATTCACCATTCTTAAGGACTTAGCCCTTCCCATAGATTGTCCTGACCCACAAAACACAATTCAAAACATGGATTGATCATAAAACGAGAGACATGTGAGATAGGCAAATAATGTAATAAAGGTAATAACTAGGACTATGACCATATCCTTTATGATCCCATGCTACATGGATCCTAGTGTGTGAGGCATCACCTCTATTTGCTTTTGCACGGGACGTGGGTCACGTCCAACCCATCGATCCATAGCAGAACATCCATTGTCCGAAGACGGCATATATATAATATCACACACGGTACATCGTACTCCATGCTACTTGCATGGTACAACGTACTCCGTGGACCCATATCATCACAACATATCCTGTCACATCTCAATACGCACGTGTAAGCTTATTTAATGGGCGTGGCACACAGCCTACTCGAAGCTCCTAGCACAGCTCCAAACATGTCATAAAACCACATGCAAGTAGCCTCAAGCACGACAACAAGTATAGTGGACATCTAGTGCGAGCTATGCTCCAGCACCATGTCAAAACTCGTATGAAAACCAGTGCGAGCTAAGGTCCAGCAAAATGTCATAAAATCCATGTGAAACTCTAGTGCGAGCATCGCTCTAGCACAAATGCATGTATAAAACACATCAAATATCGTGCGAACAATCACTCTAGCACGTAACGTTTTCACAAAACTCATGTAGGTGGCTCATTCTTTGCAAAGCATTGTTATAAAACCAAATCATGCTATTTTTGTGCAAATCATCTCAAATGCTAGCCAACCTACCAATCACATGCTAAAAGCAATAAAAAGATTTCAAAGCATCAATGTACATTTCTCAAAAACCCAATTCTTTGCCCGTCAAACATCCATTTCATCCTAAGACCCTTATATATGTTACGAAATCACCGATGCGCCCGAAAGACATACAAATATCCCTATGGCTAACACAATTCCTTTACCTCGATTCTCCAAGGAGCAACTCTTCCTTCCTTTCCCACTTTTCGTAATTTGGCTAAACTTGCTCCGAATTTATCCTCTGGAGCTGCACACATTCATAAATCATATGAGTCAATACAGATAACTCATATTCAGACTTGAACAAATCGATATATCTCATCGAGCCTATTTCATTAAGTTTGACTCATTATCACATTTGGCCATCATTATGCCATTCCTAGTCAATTTAGCTAGTAACTCACTTAGTAACTTATCAAACACTAGGCATAAATGTTTATCCATAATCTTCCATCATTTATGCATTCTCAACAACATCATTTATGTACATTTTGTCACTTGACTAGTCTCACAATGTGTCTTCATCCAATCATCTCTAAATCATGCATATCACCTCACTAACAACTTGATATAATCCTTTTTATCATCTAATCAATCACATTCTATTTTCTCACACTAAACTCATTCTAGGTTATACTTGTTTCATTATATTCTAGGTAGTTTCATTCATCAATGCATACACCAATCTACTTGCAACAACAACTAGTTAAATATACTTAGGGTTGGTGTATTGGAAATTCACCTAGCTTGACTTTCCTCTTTTCTAAATTTGAAGACTCCTTTACTCCTTCAATCCAAAATGGAAATGTTGACTCTAAGATATGTTGTTCTTCTCCTCGCAATGTACAACTTTGATCTAATAGCTTTTTTCCCAATTCTTTTTGGAATGGGATGTATTCTAGAGAGAGAAAACTTGGTATTTTGGGTAAAAATGGAAAAAGGTGAGTTGGTTTGATGAAGAAAGAGGTTTTGTCGTGGGTTTTTATAGATTGAGAGTGATAGATCAATCTGCTCAGGTGAAGAGATCGATCTTCCTTTGGTTTTAGCCATCGAATTCTTAGGTTTGAAATGAGAGATCGATCTGCTTATTTGGGAGAGATCAATCTTAGCTTAGCAGAAGCTTGAAGAGATCAATCTGCTCTTAACTGAATGAAATGGAGATCGATCTGCACTTAAAAAGGGATCGATCTTCGCTTAGCAGAGGCAAATTCGGATTGATCTACTCATTAGGGAGATTGATCTGCTTAATGGGGACATCGATCTGGTCTTTGTAAATTCACTTGGAATTGTTCTGATTGTACAAGGGATCGATCTGCCTTGGATAGGAGATCGATCTGGCCTTAATCTGGGGCATTTCCTGCTGCATTTTTCTAGATTTTTCAAGGTTAATTTCCTATTTCATTACTCCAATACTCATTTTCAATTCTAATCCCACTTAGAGCATGGAAAGGCTCATTTCTTATAATTCACATACAATGTGACTTGTGTGTATCGCTTGAAATCGGAAAGGATACATAAAATTCATAGTCCATGCATAATATTTTCATGTTTTAAGTATTATCCTTAAACTTGAATGCTTTAGCTCCATTTGTTTAGTTTGTGGCTACTTTAGCCCTTATTTACTCATTTTATGCATCCATGACACTCGTTTATCCCATTTGCAATTCATCCACATTTATATGATTCAATAATCATATATCTTATAATTCCATTAACATATACAAAGGTTATACATACATGGGGTTTCACAATACGGTAGGCATAGAAAGATCACTGCAAATAATCTGTAAAAGTATAGAAAAGGGGGGAGCTTTTGAAAAGCCCAGTAAGAATTGCATTTAAAATAGTCCTAGTATCAAAACATATGAAAAACCTGATGCTTTTAAAATGTATTTCATACTTTAAATCACTTTCGGATACTTTCGTACAAAGCTTCGAAAAAAACATATATCAAAACATGCTTAGCTACGGAAAGAAAATCGAACACATTCGGATAACATATATCATATATCACAAAACTTATCATATTACTTTCGAAACCACACAAAATATCATGGAGACTAGGCAGATCTATATAGCTAGCATAGTTTATGATCTCACAACCTTCGAAAAAGGAATCAAACGAACAAATAGAGTACCGATGGCCATAGTAAGGGGACTATCGACTGGATCAGGGTTGTACAACGCCCCACGCCACTAAAAACCAAAACAAACATGCACGAAGTGGTAAAAATCATCCCACGAAGGACCAAACACCACAAATGACCAAAACAAGCATGCATGATCTAGGCATAACATGCATGACGTGGGGAAAATCAAGCACCGAATGGGCATAACATGCACGACGTGATTAAACATGCACCACAAAGGACCAAAAAAATGCACGATGTGGCATAAGGCATGCACCACGAAGGACCAAGCTCCACACGAGCCATGCATGACAAGTGTCATAGACTACAAGTGTCATAGGCATCAAGCATGCACCTTGCGCTACCCAAGATAATTCCAAAACCATCAAATAATATTCAAATTCATCTTAATATATTTAAACATACACCATTACATAAACTTCATTAAACTTGGCCACTTTTGTCAACTTTATTATTTACTCGATTTTACCGATAAACGTGTCATTTAGCTATTTCGATAACTTTTCATTTCTTAAATTTAAACTTAAACTTATCAAAATAACACTCTATTCATTCATTTCAACCCATAACTTATGTTTTACAACTTATATGTCACTTTTTATCATTTCATATTGTTTAGTTAAACCAAGGTATAAACCGAGAATTTTCGATTTAGCTCATTCACTTCATTCTAAACTTACTCAATTCTTATACATGTCAAACAACATTCATTTTAAGCCTTTCCATAACAATCCATAACATGCTAAAGTACTAGTTTCATCATTTTTACGATTTTTTTATTAAATTGAAGGTTAAACCAAACTTTTCGATTTTACCCAATACCACAGAATCATCAAATTCCATCGAACTTCAACATTTCTATACAAACCCTAGGCTCACTGAACTTAATCCCATATGAAATCTAACTCAAAATTCTACATTAGCCAAAATCATTCAAACACATCAAACATCAACATATATGAAATTCATAAACTTGTAACATTTTCTACCTCTTTTGACCAAACTTTGACTTGATTTTTATCTACCACCAATTATTCTTGGTTGTAAGACAACATGTATATAGCTTTAAGACACCTTAAACAATCTTAGAATTGAACAAAAGAATCAAAAACAAAGCTTTCCCTCACTTTGCAAAATAAGGTAGCTCTGCCCAAAAATATTCTCACTAACTTTTCATTGGGCAAATTACTTGGATTTGGTTGAAATTTTAATATGTTGTAGAGGACTTCTAGGACTAAAACCGATCCTCATTAACCAAACTCTAATTCTTCCTGAATGTGGCCGAAAAAATCTTGCAAGGAGGAAGCAGGGAAAGACATGTATGGCAACTTTCCAAAGGGAGATCTCTCTGGTTTCTTTGAGTTAGGGCATATAAACCATTTTGGAAAAGGTATTGGGTCTACTTTCTTGGGCTAAAGTGTGAGACCCCATATATGTATAACTTTATATATATGTAAATGGAATTATAATGTGGATGATTTTGGATCAAGTAAATGAGAATGAACTTCAAATGAGTATTGTGGATGCATGTGAAGGTTAAATTAGGACTGAAGTGACCACAAACTAAGTAAATGAAAATCTCAAGCATCTGGAATGAGTATAAGGACGTAAAACGTATAAACGAGGGATTATACGAACCTTTTTGAGTTTTGAGTGATACGTACAAGTTTCATAATGTGGAATTCATAAGAAATGAGCCTTACCATACCCCAAGTATGAATGGATTTCAAAATGACTAGTCAAGCAATCAAAGCCAAATTAACCTTTGGGAATTCTGGGAAAATTGCAGTGGAAATGTAGAAAATGAAGGCTAGATCGATCTCCTATTCAAGGTAGATCGATCTCTTATGCAAACCAGAGCAATCCCAAGTGAAATTGCTAAGGCAGATCGATTCCCCACTCAAGCAAATCGATCTCCTTCGCTCTTGGGTTAGAGCAAATCGATCTCCCCTTGAGACCAGATCGATCTCCTTAACTCTCTGCTTGAGACAAATCGATCTTGTTCTATTGAAGTAGATCGATCTCATTTACTGAAGCAAATTGATCTCAAGCCTTCGACAGATCAATCTTATGCCTTCAAAATGTCGTGAAAATTAAGAATTTAAGAGGACCAGATCGATCTCTACCAAGTGCAGATCGATCTCATCAAGCTAATTCTATAAATAGGGAGCAGTTGGATCTGCATTTCATGGGATTAAACCATTCCTTTCCATTTTTATTCCAAAAACCTAGCTTTCTCACTCCTAAATTCACCCATTTTCATTGAGATTTGAGGGAAGGCTATTAGATACAAAGTTATTCATATCAAAGAGAAGAACAACATAGCTTGGAGTCATTACCCCATTTGTTGCATTGAAGGAGCAAAGATGCATTTCCATTTGAAGCAAGAAGGAAATCAAGCTAGGTATGTTTCTAATGCAATAACCCAAGTACATTTGTTTAGATATTGATTTTAGAGTAGATTAGTATGTATTTTCATGGTAGAAATTACTTAGAATGCATGAACAACTATAACCTAGAAATGGGTTAGTGAGAGAAAGTGAAATGTATTGGAGCAATGATGAATGGGGTATCTTAAGGTGATAATGTTGTTGTGAGTATGATTTTAAGATGGCGTTATGGAATGAATTGTAAGATTTACCAAAAATGGTATAAAGTATATGTAAAGTATTTGTAAAATACATAAATGAATGAGAGAGTAAGGGTAGAGCATTGTACATCAAGTCCTAAACAAGTAACTAAGTGAGTTACTAGATAAATTGATTAAGAAATGGCTTGATGATGGCCAAATGCAAAAATGGGCCAATCTTAATGAAATAGGCTCAATGAAATATATTGACTAGTTGAAGTCAAGGTATGAGTTAGCAACATTAACTCAAACGATTGATGAATGATTTACAGCTCCTGAGGATACACCTAGAGCAAATTAGGCTAAAAGCACAAGAAGCGAAGAGGAGGATAGTCGCACCCAAGTAAATCGGGGTAAGGGAATTATGTGGACTCTTAAAGATATCTATGCATATTTCGAGGTGCATTATATTTTCTAGATTGTATGTGGTGATAGGAATTGAAATGGGTGATTGAAGGGCAAGGAGTTGGGTTTTGAGAAAATATGCATGAAAACAAAAGCATAATGCTTTGAAAATCCTGTTTTATTGCTTTTTAGCAAATCATTGGTCGGTTGGCTAACATTTAAAATAAATTGCATAATAAATGACTTGATTTTGTTTTATAATCATGCTTTACAAAGAATTGAGCCACCTACATGGATTTTGTGAGAATGAAAGCGTGCTAGAGCATGACTCGCACGAGATTTGATGTGTTTTATACGCATGAGTGTTGGAGCTTAGCTTGCACTAGTTTTCACATGGATTTCTATGATGATGTGCTGGAGCTTAGCTCGCACAGATTTTATACTAGTTTTGACTTGGTGCTGGAGCATAGCTCGCATTAGATGTCCACCATACTTGTTACTATGCTTGAGATTACTCGCACATGGTTTTATGACAAGTTGATAGTCGTGCTAGGAGCTTCAGGTAGACTGGGTGTCACACTGATTAAATAGGCTCGCACAAGCAATTTGAGATGTGGCCTGATATGATGTGATGATATGGGTCCACGCAGTACGTTGTACCGTACAGGTAGCATGTAGTGCATTATACCGTGTTGAGATTGTGATATGCCATCTTCGGACGATGTTTAGATATGTTATGGACCGGCAGGTTGGACGTGACTCACCTTCCATGCGGAAGCAGATAGAGGTGATACCTCGCATACCTGATCAGTATAGCCTGGGATCACAGAGGATATGGCCATAGTCCTAGAGGAGATTTCCCTATTACATTTCCTATCTCACATGTATTTTGCTTTATGAATAAATCCATGTTTGAAATGCTTTGTGAGTCAGGATAGTCCGAGGGAGGGACTGAGTCCTGACAAGTGTTGATTGAGATGAGAAAGTATGTTAATGGTTTTAAAGTGCACTTACGCATGATGAGATTTTCCATGCCTTATTTGTGAAATACACATGACGGTTTTCCATGCCTTGTATTTTAATTGTGCACTGAATTTTAATAGCATGCTTTGCTTTACATGCCATTAACACAAGCATGAACAAATGATTTGAGGTGTGATGATTAAATGTACGGTTTTGAGCATGGCATCACGATCACGTAGATAGTATAGTATCTACCTGTTCGCATGATTGCCTTACTGAGCGTGTTGTTTGCTCACTCCCCTTATTTTCCCCCTCTACAGAGCATTGAGTATAGACTGAGGGCGACTGGAGGTTTCCTTTTGATAACTACTACATCCCATCGCGTAAGGTATACATACTTGAGACTTGCCATTGCACAGTAGCATTTTGAATGTAATCATTGGGGATGTAAAGCAATGTAAACACATGTAAACAACAACTCTGATTTATTTATATAAGTGTTTACTTATAATTTTAAATATAAATCAAATTGTTATGGTTGAATGAGGTAAGCATCGACACATAGCCCAACTGTTGAGAGTGTAGTTGTTCACGATCGGAGTAAGGTAAGAATAAAAGACAAATAATGTAAGAAAAGTAAAAAATTTGTGATAATTTTTGGTAGGTTAAGGGTAGTGACAGAAGTTAGTATCAAAGCTGAGTTGGTCTGATGTGTGTTGGTGTTTAAAATACTTAACAAATTGGAAAATTACATCCCCATATTACTGTGCTCTTTTAGATACAATTGTGTGTGTCGATGGGTTTGACTAAGAAATTGATGTGTATGTAGGGAATTAAACATTATGCCAAATACCAGTTGCGGTAGAGGGGCAAGAGCGCAAACTAGAGGTCGTAGAGGTAGGCCTGGGGGTAGTGTTGAGCCACAAACACACGAGACTCAGGATGAGGTTGAGGTGGAGGCTGAGGTTGAGCATGCTCCACAAGCTCCAGAAGAGAGACTCGAGAGTACTGAGGTACGCTTTGCGAGGATTGAACGGAGCATAGAGATGATCTTAGAGATGGTCACTAGGTCATTACCTGAAGTTGGGGGCAGAAAGAGTCCCACTACACAGGGTGATGTTGAGCAGGCGGCAGCTCCTGAGGCACGGGCACGACCAGCCCAGAGATCTCAGACGACAGATACACCTACACCTCCACCCGCACGGGATATGCCTACACTTGTTGCTATATCACAAGGCAGTAGAGGCTGGGGTTATGAATGTGATTTGGATAGACTGCGATAGTTCCAGAAGTTTGGATCACTGTCTTTCAGTGGAGTTAAGGACCCAGCAGCTGCAGATGATTGGATAAATGAGATTGAGAAGTTATATAGGTTCTTTGAGTGCACTACTACCGAGATGGTAGCATTTTTCGCATTCATGCTGAAGGGATCGACAGAACATTAGTGGAAGTCCACTGGACCTATTTTGAGAGCCCGACATACAGAGATTAGCTGGGATGTATTTTTGGAGGCTTTCCGGAGACAGTTTGTTCTGGATACTGCATAGCGGAAAGTAAAATGGCATTTTTGGGACTGACTCAAGGGAGCAAGATGATGGATGAGTATGAAACGACCTTTATCTCCCTAGGCAGATATGATCCAGAGACGATGGGTAATGAGGTCGAGAAGATCCAGAAGTTTTTGGTTCCCTTAGATATACTAACCAACGATAAGGCAGTACGCAGGGCGCAATTGTGTGAATAAGACATTGATAGGATTGCCTCAGAGTTTGGAAAGGTTGGTAAGGTGAGGGACAGAGATAAGAAGAGACCAATACTAGATAGAGGCTTCAGTTATAAGGGCTGCAAGAGGTCGAGGATCGAGGAGATCCGAGAGAGGACAGTTAATCCTACCGTGTATCCTGCTCTAACTCCAGCGAGGGGAATTATGATTGGAGGGCCACGGCCTACTACAGAGAAGTGTGGCAAGTGTGGTAGGTACCACGGTACTCGACCATGTTATGGACCTCCTGCAGTATGCTTTAGATGTGGAAAACCAGGGCACATAATCCGAGATTACACAAAGATGACAGAGAGAGCCCCACCGAAGGACAAGGAGACAGAGAGAGCTCCAGTTTAGACAACTGCTCCGAGGAGGAGGGCTACAGCTGAGGAAAAAGGGAAGCAGGCAGTGGGTGTGAGCAAAGGACGAGTGCACGCACTGGACTAAGACACTGCGAATCAGTCTTCAGACATCATGAAAGGTACTATCTTAATCTTTGATCTAGAAGCTTATGTTTTGATAGATCCTAGTGCCACTCATTCCTTCATATCACCATCCTTTGCATATAAATTGTTAAAGCATGTAAAACCCACACTACTAGATAAGATGTTGATGATATCTACCCCTATGAATGATAGTCAGTTGACTGAGCATGTATATAGGAATTGTAAGTTGAGGATAGGAGGAAAGGAAATGGCAGTCGATTTAATTTTATTTAGTATGAATGATTTTTTATGTAATCCTAGGGATGGATTGGTTGTTTGCAAACCATGTTGTTATGGATTATCATGCTAAAACATTGATGTTTCCAAAGATAGACAATCTTGTTGTAAACTTTGTGAAATGAAAAGAAAGAATAGGACTATTATAAATGAGAAGAGTATAATCTTAATACATGATATCTGAGAGATGAATCTGTTTATCAATTATGTATGTTAATGTGACGATTTGTGTTACTAACGGTGGAAAGGATAATGTAAGGTTACATTTCTTATTTGTTTGAGATGGATAAGGCACATTCAGAGTTGATAAACATCATAGTGGTCAGGGAATTTTTAGATGTCTTTTCGGATGAATTACCAAGGTTACCTCCAGAAAGAGAGATGGAGTTTTGCATAGATTTGGCACCTGATATATAACCGATATCCAAGCCACCGTACAGAATGGCTCCGATAGAGTTGGAAGAATTAAGGAAGCAATTACAAGAGTTGTTGGAGAAGGGGTTCATCAGACCGAGTGTATCACCGTGGGGAGCACCAGTTCTGTTTGTAACGAAGAAAGATGGAAGCCTCTGACTGTGTATTGATTACAGGTTGTTGAATAAGGCGACCATCAAGAATAATTATCCCATTCCACGCATCGATGACTTGTTGGATCAGCTTAAGGTAGCGCTGGTCTTTTCTAAGATAGATCTGAGATCCAGGTATCATCAGTTGAAAATTCGGGATGAAGATGTACCCAAGACAACTTTTTGTACCCAGTATGGACATTATGAGTTTATGGTTATGTGATCGGGTTGACAAATGCTCCCGCAGCTTTTATGTCGTTGATGAATGAGGTGTTTCACCAGTATTTGGATCGATTTGTTATAGTGTTTATTGATGACATACGAGTGTACTCAAAATCTAGAGAGGAGCATGAATAACACCTAAGGATAGTGCTACAGACCCTCCGAGAGAAGAAATTGCACACTAAACTCAGTAAGTGTGACATTTGATTAAAACAGATCTCTTTTCTGGGTCATATAGTATCGAAGGATGGTGTGTCAGTGGATCCATCAAAGATTGAGGCCGTGATACAGTGGAAGAGACCCCAAACAGTAACAGAGATCAGAAGTTTCCTGGGTTTAGCTGGATATTATCGACGGTTTGTGAAGGGATTCTCGAGATTAGCTGCTCTGTTGACACGTCTCACGAGAAAGAATGTAGAGTTTGTGTGGGACAATAAATGTGAGGAGAACTTTCAAGAGTTAAAAATGAGATTAACCACAGCTCTGATTCTTACCATTCCTATCAGCTCAGGAGGTTTCTCGGTGTATACGGATGCATCACACGAAGAACTGGGCTGTGTACTCATGCAAGATGGGAGGGTAGTCGCGTATGGATCTAGACAACTTAAAAGGATCATGAGAGGAACTACCCTACCCATGATTTAGAGTTGGCAGCTATAGTGTTAGCGTTGAAGATATGGCGCCACTACCTCTATGGTGAAAATTTTCAAGTATTTACAGATCATAAGAGCCTTAAGTACCTATTATCGCAGAAAGAGTTAAACATCAGGCAGAGGAGATGGCTCAAACTTTTAAAGGATTATGATTATGAGATCCTGTACCACCCGGGTAAAGCGAATGTAGTTGCTGATGCACTAAGTATGAAGCATCTCGGGTTGGTATCATTCATGATGATCATGGAACACTAGCTGTTGGAACAGTTCACGAACCTCAGTTTGGATGCAATCCCGCCAGATGCTGATAGTGGCTTTATGATAGCTAGCCTATGGTTGGAACAGAATCTAGTAGATCGAATTCGACAAACTCAACTGATTTGTGAGTACTGAGAATTTTTTATACCCCAGTTATGAGAATTGTAATTTGGTGTATGTAATTATGATATGTTAATGTACACGCAAGTTTTAAATATGATGAAGTATAAGAAAATGAAGTTTTAAGTCTTGAATGTGTATGGATTGAAATATGGACTATAGGGTAGATTTTGAGCAGTTTTACATTCAGTTTTCTGCAAATTGATGCAGCAGCAGTACAATCTCTAAAGGCTAGATCGATCTCCAAGGATGAGAGATCGATCTCATGACTCCAGAATGCAGGAAATGTGTAAAAACTGATAGGTAGATCGACCTCATAGGCAAGAAGATCGATCTCATGAAGCATTTTGTAAACAGCAGATCGATCTCCTCAAGGAGCAGATCGATCTCATGAAGGAATTAAGAGATCGATCTCACCCCACGATAGATCGATCTCCTAGGCATAAAATTATCCCAAAACGTTCCTAAATTCAAACAGAGATCGATCTCATCAAGGACCAGATCGATCTTCTACCCTCCGTCTATAAAAGAACCCCTATGTTTTTCCTACATCTCAAATTTTCTCTCTCCAAAAACCCCATTCCAATCGAAACCCTAGCTTTCTCTCTCCTCTAAATTACCCATTTTCGTATCAAATGTTGTATCAAGAAGGAAAGTTATTCTTCATCCAAAGGAGAACAACATACTTGGAAATAAAAGGACACATTGAATCGAGGTGTGAAAAGAGCTCTCCATAAATTTTGGGTAAATTTCTAAGCTTGAATCATTAATTTGGAAGTAGATTCTTATGATTGTGACTATGGGTGTTGTGATAAAATAGCTAGGAAAGGATTAGAGTTGATGAAATTATGATTTTTGTTGGAGTGATGATAGTATTATACAATTTCTGGTAAATTGTGGGATTTTGGCTATAATTGGAATTGAGGCAAGGATGTGATTTTGACATGGATATTGTGCATGAAATATGTAGAATTTGAAATGTAGTAGATAAGAATATGGATTAGGATAGGGATATGAGAAAAATGAGGTTTGTAGTATTTAACGGGAATATGAGCAATTATGTGCTCGAGGATGTGATTGAGATGAATTATTGATGTTTTAGCATCGTTTGGACAGCTCGGGAGGTCCTAGAAATAAATTAATGATTTTAACGACTCGAAATAGGAAAAAACTATTTTACCCCTATTGAGGGAAGTTCACCTAAGGATGGTGAAAGCATGACATGCATGAAATGCATGATTTAAGGACTTTTCTGAATTAAGGAATTTTCTTGGTTTTTAAGCAAAGTAAATGGTAGATTGGCCAGTAATTGTATAAGTTTCACAAAATAACACTACGTAAGTGTTATTTATATTTAAATGAAATTTCTTTGGAAAATAGGCCAACTATCAAGTTTATATGAAAACAGATAGTGCTGGCGCATAGCTCGCACAACATCTGAGTTTATGAGTGTGCATAAAATGTGTTTGAGCGGTTGCTCGCACTGACTTGTGTGACATCATATGCATGAAATGTGCTAGAGCGGTTGCTCGCACTGATTTTTTATTCTTGTGAAATGCATGAGAGGTGCTAGAGCTTAGCTCGCACTCTGTTTTGACATGTTTTGACTTATTTTGACCTAATACACGTAAAAAGGTACTGGAGCGATTGCTCACACTAGTTTTAATTATTTGACATGCATGAGAGGTGCTGGAGCTTAGCTCGCATCCTGTTTTGATATGATAATTGCATAAAAGCCGTGCTGGAGTGTAACTCGCACGAGATTTGATTTATTTATGCATAAAGATGTGCTAGAGTGTAACTCGCACGAGATTTGATTTATTGATGCATAACACCTTGCTGGAGCTTGCTCGCATGAAGTTTTATATGAATTTATAACTCATTTTAAAGTCGTACTGGAGTGATACTCGTATGCAGATTTTTCTGAGTTTATGAAACCATGCTAGAGCTTCGCTCGCACGAGATTTTTAGATATCATGAATATGCATGGAGTCGTGCTAGAGCTTCGCTCGCACAGGGATTTATATGACATGCATATAGCCGTGTTGGAGCCTCTTGTAGACTGTGTTACAGTGAGATATGCTCACATGTGCATACTGAGACAGAGATGGTATGGGTGGATAAGACCTATTGCAGGCACCCCTGACTGAGCTTGGGTTCACAGTGTACGTTATACCGTGTATGTCACGTGGAGTATGCTGTACCATGGGGATTGTTGGAGTGGAGTGGCATTAGACACGAGGCAGCAAGCCTTGCCCTCGCAATCCTGATGTTATGTTGTTCTGGTGGCAGGATTGACCCACCTTCGTTTCAGGTGTGATACCCCGCACACTAGGTACCGTGTTGCCAGGGAGCACTAGGTTATGGCCAAACTCCTCGTTGTTACTGATATAGTCACCTACTTGTCTCACATGATATAACTTGTGGTCTCGAGAGACCAGGGTAGACCCGAGGGAGGGGTCAGGCCCCCGATTTTTTGAATTTTTCTGAAATGTGATTGTTAATCAAATTTTATAACAAATTGCTTTATGAGTTTGAAATTGAATTATGAGATGCTTAACCCCTTTGGGTTATTTTATACTGCAGTTTTAATGACATGATTTAAATGCAGTAGCATGATGAGTTTTCCATGCTTTAATCATAAATTCATGAAAATGATTATTTCTCATGATTTGTTTTTACATGGCATGATCTTGATTTACCTCATGCTAAATATGATTTAATGATGTCACATAAAATGCCATTGATGCATAAGTAGTATGATTTATATATGCACAAACAGCTTTATAAACTAAATCATTGATGACATACATGATTTTGTGCTTGAGATTTTAATGAAAAGAAATAGATTTTATGGGCATGGCATTATGAGCATGTAGATAGTGGAGCTATCTACTTACTTGCATAATTTCCTTACTGAGCGTGTGGTTTGGTCACCACCCTTATTTTTCCATCTTTTCAGAGCACTCGCAGTAGTTAGTGAGCGGCTAAGGACTTGCATTCTTGGTATCCGCTGCTTCCCATGGAGAGACAGGTATACACATTTGTATAGTTTCATATCTAAATATGTAAATGCACAGTACTGTAAACGTATATGATGTCAGGGATGTAAGGTGATGTAATACCATTGTGTATGCATTTAGTTAAAGTCAAAAGATAGTAAACTCTAATATGTGAATGTGATTATGGAAATGAAATGGTAAATAGGTGAGAGGTGACAAACACTAAATCATAGCCCAACTAGTTGATAAGATGGTCACGATGAGGAAAAGAGGTAAGAATTAAATAATAATCGAAAAGCGAAAAATTTGTAGTGATTTTAGGTAATTTGGGTCGTGACAACAACATCATCACAAAATGAATACGCAAATGGTTTGAGTTTTCCCTTACCTCGTTGCACCTCGTATAGTGCAATCATTTCCCCCGTATCTCGGACTAGCTCGCATTCCTCTCTGTAACTCTTGGGTTATCCAAACAATGTTAAAACATCAATAAGTTATCTCAATCGCATCTTCGACACATATTTGCTCATATTCTCGTTAAATACTCAAACAACTCAATTCTCACAATTCCATCACAATTCACATTCTCATCCACATTATTTCAAATCCTACATTTCCCATACCATATTCAATGCTAAATTTACCACATTGCCTCAATTCCAATATATAGTCAAAAATTCCAAAATTACCAAAATCTCATAATATCATCTTTACTCCAACAAAAATCATAATTTCATCAATTCCTAATCATTTCCTAGCTATTTCATCACAATGCCAGCAATCATAATCATAAAAAATCACTTCAAATATCAAGATCGAAGTTTAGAATTTACCCAAACTTGTGGAGTGCTCAACTCTTACCTCGATTCAATCTGTCTTTCAATTTCCAAGTATGTTGTTCTCCTTTGGATGAGGAACAACTTTCCCTCTTGCCATAATCTTCGATCTGGACGAAAAATGGGGGCTTTGGAAGAGAGAGAAAGCTAGGGTTCGGCTGAAATTGAGGTTTTAAAGAGAGAGAAATGATGAAATGCAAGAAAACACATGGGTCTTTTTATAGACTGAGGTAGGAGATCGATCTTTTCCTTAATGAGATCTATCTGCATTTAAATTTGGAGACGTTTTAGGGCAGTTTTATGCCTAGGAGATCGATCTATCGTGGGGTGAGATCGATCTCTTAATGGCTTTATGAGATCGATCTATTCCAATTATGAGATCGATCTACTGTTTACAGAACACTTCATGTGATCGATTTTCTGTTTACAGAAGACTTCATGAGATCGATCTGCTCCTTGAGGAGATCGATCTTCTCCTTACGAAATGCTTCTTAAGATCGATTCCTTCCTCATAAGATCGATCTCTTCATTACAGAATCATAAGGAGATCGATCCTCTGCCATTGGAGATTGATATGCTCACTTAATTTCCTCCTTCCTTGTCATTTTGGCCTACCAGATCGATCCTCTCTTTTTCAAGATCAATCTGGCCTCATAGTTTCACACTCTGGCTAAACACTTAACATAAAATCTCCACATATAATTTCCACAATTCACTACATTGATTATTTCTCATTCATTACTCACTCATTACTTAGAAATTTCATTCCATACCACCTCAATATATGAGTACATTACATTTAGCTCAATCAATTACACTTTATGTTCACATTACATAATTAGATATGTCTAAAATTCTTAGATCTCACAATCCGTAATACATTTAACCACTGATGTAAATCCAAAAAGTTCAAAGTTTTTCAGTAGCAATACAAATAGATTCCCAGATATTTCAGTTCAAGCAGACAAATTCAGAATAAATTTTTTTAAATAGACGAGACAAGCCATGCATGCTATATCAGATATCAGAAATGACTATTGGCCAATGTTAGTGACTCCGAGCAATTCACGAGCCAGGTGTGCTGGGATGTCAATCGTAGTGGAAGTGGTCAACTACTCAAACGGCTCGCAGATCAGAATGTCCAAAGACCATAAATAGAATTAGAAGCACGGTACATTGTACTTGTGGACCATAGATACAGAATCAGATACAGAAACAGACAGAAATGCAACATGATCTCACCAACGCCTTTGTCTCAAAATTAGCACGAGACGGACCGTACGACACACAATCAGTACGCGCTCAAACACATTTCATTAGAATAACTTTATAACATATCATTTTTCCTTAAGTCACATATAAATGCATTTGTTTTATGAAATCATTCAAAACAGGCTGAGTAGCCCTTTTTCAAGAAAAATATCAGAAAATAGTATATGAAAATTCAAAATTCAGAATTCAAAATTTCCAATATTTAAAACAGAATTCAAGCAATATCGTAATTTATGTAAACCATTTAAATTCAGTTCGTAAAATTTGATTGTTCAACTAAGCTAAAATCGCTAATTTTCAGTCATAAAATTCAACCTAGGTTTTTCGTTAATTTCAGTACGACGAAATTCAGCCTAAATTTTATATCTACAAATATTTGAAAGTTACGCATATTTATCTCTAGTAGTGACGAGAATTTTCCTTACCTCGATGATTGTCCGTAGTCCTCGATTGTCTCAACGTTGCTAATCGGTGGGTCCTATCCACTCAGGTTATTTCCTCTAATTTTTTGAATAATTATTTTCGAATTATCATTCCCGAGGTTTTCTTAAATTCTTGATGTCTTCTTTCCTTCCTCAATATATATATATATATATATATATTACTCTTTCTTTTTCTTTTCTTCTTTTTTTTCCCCGGTTACTGTTCACCCTTTCTTTTTCTTTTTCTTTATTTTTTAACCTTCCCGCCATTTTCTTCTTCCTCTTCCTCTCTTCCTCTTTGTTTTCTCACGAGCTACTATTTATCCTATTCTCGCCAACTCACAGTGCTGTCATCCCATCATCCTTATGCCCCCACGTCGATGCCGGTGTTTCTCTCTCTCTCTCCCCTTCCAACCCACCATTTACCAGCCTCTCCTTTTGCTCTACCTTGCCCGGCGCCCCCTTGCTTCAACCCTCTGTTTCACTCTTTCTCTCACCGAACAACTTCCTAAAATAGAGGTGAAAAGAAGCTTAGAAAGCTTTCGCTGCTACTCCTCTGTGTCTTCCCTTCCAAACGTCTGTTCCTGCCTCAAGTCTCAGTTTAACTTCAAGCTCAGCCTATACTCCCTTTCTCGTTCATCCTCTCGACAGCTCGTAGAAGAATGGGATTACCGAGGAGCTTCAGTCTCCTCTTCCTCTTCTTTCACTCTCACTCGCTCATCTCTCTCTCTCTCTCTCTCTCTCTCTCTCTCGTTCACATTTTCAGCTTCTTTACTCTCGATTTCCAGTTTTCCCCTTATTTAACTCCTCTCACGTCTCAGTTTCCTTACACCTTCTTCTCATGTCTCGGTCCCTCTATTTTCTTCCACTTTCCTCTGTTCTTCATTTTATTGTTAAATGTACATTCGTCAAGTAAACCTGTCAGCTCACTATCACGTGTTTGCAGCCATTCCACCTGCTGTTTTAGTAAAACTTCCACCTAACACTCCAGAGTTCTCGTGCCTCGCAATTTCCTTCGTTTTCTCTCCATGTCCTACAACTATATATGTTTATATATATATATATATATATATATATATATATCTTTGCTTTCCAGCCTTCCTCTCACTTTTGGTCTGCTTCCCACTCCTTCAGCTTGTCCAATCTCCAGCAGAAAATGACCTTTTTTTTTAACGTTAGCCTGTACACGTTTCTATGCTCCCTTTTTTCGTGTTCTCAGGCCGTCTTCAACTGCTCTTATATGTGTGTGTGTATATATATAATATTTTCTCTAAAACTGTGCTGATGTGCTTACAGCAGGCATCACGCCTACCTTTCCATTAAATTTTCAGTTACTTCTTTTACGCTAGTCAGAACGTCATCATCATCTTCCATTACTAATTTCGTTCCATTGTTCCTGTAGCCACCTTTTCATTCTTCCCTTTTCATCATCATTCGTTTTTTTTTAATTACAAATATATGCATACCATCCTTCACGTCATTATCATCATTACACTTCATCTCTTTCCCTTCTTTTGATATTATATTATATATATTATTATTATTATATATTTATTATTATTATATATATTATAATATTTATTATTATTATTTTATTTATTTTATGTAATTACTTAATAATTTTTATCATATATTATTTTCACAATAAATTTAGTCTAATATTTATATTTATTTTATTTATTTAATCCACTCCGATATTATGTCATTTTAAACTCATCTATTTCCTGTGATAAAATAATTTATTTAATTAAATTTCTCTAAATCTCCCGTGTTAAATATAAATTTAATTAATAATATTTTTTTATATCGTTTATAATTATTCTAACGTAGCATTGCGCCCAAATTGCAAAACTCACGTTTTACAATTTCCACCACCATGCACATTTTCAATTCCATTGTTTACTTTGCTGATCATAATTGTATCCGAATACAAGGAAATTTGTGGAGTTTACATTCTCCCCTCCTTAGAAATTTAGTCCCCAAATTTAAAATTACGTCAGTCTTCGAACAAGTGTGGATATTTCTCTCACATTAAGCTCTCCAATTCCATATAGCTTTTTTTGAAGTGTGCTATTGCCCCAAAACTTTAACCAAATGAATTTTCTTAGACCGCAATTGTGAGACCCCGTATAAGTTTAACCTTATATGTATATATATATATACATATATTTATATATGTATATATATATATATATATGTAAATGAATTCATAAGTATGGTGATATACTTGTAATGTGAATTATATGTAATGTAACTCCATAAGTTTAAGGTACACGCATGTAATACAAGTTGTGATTGTACGTACAAGTTACATTATATATGAAATTGAAGAAACTGACTTAAAAATGGGAAGAATGTGAGTGAAATGGAATATGAGTAGTGTGGTAAAATGGAAGGAAGATTGCATAAGTTGTGCACTTCCATTTGGTTTATATTAAGCACCTTTGGGAATACAAAGATTTCACACGAGTTTTAATGAGTATAAAGTATTAATGGATGTCATTTTCAAGTCAAAGGTGATCAGATGGAAAAATGACTAAGGCAGTAAATTGAGGGATTGTTTGGTATGTGTTGCTACAGAAAAACTGTAAAAAATCTAGAAATATGAAGGTCAGGTCGATCTCATAGGATGAGAGATCGATCTGGAAGAGCCAAAATGCTCTTATTTGAGCAATGGTATAGCTCAGATCGATCTCCAAGGGAGTAAGATCGATCTCCAAAACATTCTGTAAAATGCATATCAATCTTTAAGGGAACAAATCGATCTCCTTAGCTCTCTGTTTGGAGCATATCGATCTCAAGCTTCGACAGATCGATCTCATGCTTAAAATGTTGTGAAAAAGATGGATTTAAATGGACCAGATCAATCTCCTCCTAGAGCAGATCGATATCATCAAGCCAATTCTATAAATAGGAGCAATGAATTTGCAGATTCCGAAAAAAACACTTCACCCTTTCCATTTCAACTCAAAAACCTAGCTTTCTCACTCCTAAATCCAACCATTTTCAGTAAGATTTGAGGGAAAGCTATTAGAGACAAAGTTGTTCACATCAAAAAGAAGAACAACATAGTTGGGAGGCATTTTTCCCATTTGTTGGATTTAAGCAACAAGGTGCATTTCTATTGGAACAAGGAGGAAATCAAGCTAGGTGAGTTTCTAATGCAAATACCCAAGTATATTTGTTTGGATATTGATGTGGGAAATGATTAGTATGCATAGAAATGATAGAAACTACCTAGAAAGTAAAGAATCAACCATAACCTAGAAATGGTCTAGCATGAGAAAGTGGAATGTAGAAGTATTAATGATGAATGAGTTATCTTAAGAGGATGATTGTGTTATGGGTATGATTTAGATGTGCTGATATTGGAATAAATTGTGAGATTTACCACAAGGGGTAAAATGTATATTTAAGGCATTGGATAAATGCTTAGTTGAACAAGAGTTAGAAACGTTAACTCAAGTACTTGATGGATGAATTATAGTTTTCGACGATACACCGGAGCAAGTCGAGATAAGAATGAGAGAAGCATAAAGGAGGAGAGTCGCACTCAAGTAAATCGAGGTAAGGGATTGTGTGTTAGTTATAGAAATGTTCGTGCGTATTTTACGAAAAATTCATAGATATAATATTAGAATTAGTACGATACTACGATTCTATGAAATGATATGGAAGCATTAAATGTATTATGATATATATGTATTGAGAAATGCGATAGGGTAAGGAAATAGCATGATATGCATGTTTTCAATGTTTTTCTCAATTTTATATTGATATTGGTGATTGAAAAATGATGATAATAGGTTGGCTAATTTTACATGTTTTAGCATGAAGAGACATGCTGCATACATAAACATGTTTTGAGTTTTAAAAAGAGAAAATAGCCACCTATCATATTTGAGATGAGATTCGGTGTTGGAGCTCTAGCTCACAACAGTTTTAATGACTTGACTATGTGCTGGAGTGTTAGCTTGCACATGATTCTATGCTTTTGATGTGTCGTGCTGGAGTTTAACTTGCACGATGGTTTTGAGAAAATGTTGGAGCTTTGCTCGCACCTGTTTTTACTGAGTTGAGGTAAACCTGGGGGTTTGCGACCCAAGGGGATGCCAATCGACAGCCTTTAAATGGGCTGGGCCTTAACAATAAATCGTACCACGCTGGAGCCTTGCGATGACTGTGTGTCACGATGCTTGCTTGCCTAGTATATGAGACTCATGATGAAAAGCCCATCGGAGTTGGAGTATGGACTTGGGTCCACAGTCGTACGTAATACTGTGTAGTTACCGTTGGTATACTATATACCATGCTGGGTGCACATGAGTACGAGTATCACGTAGATGACACATGGCGGACCTTATACCGTGAGTATATGAGGAGATAAGGTTAATTGAGATGAACCAGAGGGTAGGACTGACCCATCCCTCTTCAGGCGAAGTGATGCCCTATGCACACCTGATCAGTTAAGCCTGGGATCACTAACTATGGCCATACGTCGTGGATATTTGATTGCCGAAAATTCCATGCCTGTCTTCGAGATTCAAGAAAACAGAGACAACTCAAAAAAGAAAGAGATTTGAGGAAAAGAAATGATTGTGAAAGTAAAGAGATTTTGTGTTTTGATAAATCTCTTATTTAAACACTTGTGTCGTGAAGGCATTATTTTATGAAGGCATTGTTTTATGAATCATGTTTTAAAATGGAAGCATGACATATATGATTTACAAGAAAGTGCAAATGATAAATGTATGTTTAAATGCATTTCCATATAATATTTCCATTTATATCCAAAACATGGTTTCTGGTTTATACATACATGGGTTATGTAGGTAGTACGATATCTACCTGCTAGCATTCATTTCCTTACTAAGCTGTGGTTTGCTCACCCCACTATTTTCCCCTCTAAATACTGAGAAGTAGAAAAGCGATGGTCTCTGGATCTCTTTTGCGTTGGACAGCTCCCATCAATTGTAAAGGTATAAGAACAGTATACACAAGAGCATTTTTTATCTATTATCTTGTATCGTACAGTCATACCTAAGAAATGTAATAGTTTTATGGGGATGTTTTGTAAAGATATTATCATACAATTAATTTTGTATATTTACACACACCTGGGAGTGTGAATTAAATTTTAAAAATTTTTGCTGTAAATTCAAGGAACTTTAGTAATCGCATCGCCTCACAGCCCAACCGTAGTTGAGTAAGTATGGATAAAGGACACCCGGAAGTGGGGTGTGACAGATTTGATATCAGATCTTGGTTGGTCTGATGTGAGTCGATGTTTAGGACTAAGAAAAACATACATCCCCAAGTTACTGTGCGATATTTAGATACAAATGTGTATACAAAGCTGGTAGTCAATTAAAAGTTTATTGTAAATGCAGGAAAGTTATCAACCTTGCGAGATATGCCTGAGAGACACCGCAAGAGGGGAAAGAGCTCGAGAGCTCAAGGGCGGAATGACAGGACTGAGAGGAACAGTAGATCGTCCTCTAGTCATGAGCCCCAGGAACAGATAGAGGCTTTCGATCCTCGGATAGCCCGATTAGAGGAAGATATGTGCACGATGATGACCATGATGGGTCTGATTATGGCTAGGTTTGAGGGCACACCTGGTACAAGGAGACAGGCTGCACCGAATCCCCCAACAGCTACACCTAAACTTGAGAATGTTACACCTGCACAACCTGAACCGATTAGGCCACGAGAACCTTATATTCGACCAGTACCTCCTCCAAGTAGCCCCACAACAGTATGAGGATGATGAATTGGGGTATGGATATGACTGTGATATGGAGAGGTTGAGGTATTTTATGGATTTCAAACCTCCTTCTTTTAGCAGAGTAAGGGATCCGGTAGTGGCTGAGGACTGGATAAGTCAAACGGAGAAGTTGTTTGACTTCTGTAGATGTTCGACTACAGAGAGAGTAGCACTTGCGGCCTTTGTACTGAGAGACAAAGCAAAGCACTGGTGGATGTCCACCAGGCCTATGTTGAGAGCTCAGGGTATGGCTATCACGTGGGATATGATTTTGGGCGCTTTCAGAGAGTAATATATCCCAGATACCGGTCGACGTAGGTTACAGATGGAATTTTTGAATCTGACTCAAGGGAATCAAACAGTTGATGAGTACGAGTCATGATTCACTTCACTAGGCAGATATGATCCGGACTCGATTAGGAGTGAGGCTATAAGGGTTCGTAGATATGTGGATGGACTGAGGCCTTTAATTGAAGCGAAGTTGACCCCGTTTGATGTTGCTACATATAGAGAGGCTGTGCGACGGGCCCAGTTATGTGAGCAGGATTACGACCTACAGATTTTTTAGTTTAGTTAAGGTAAGGACAAGGGTCCGAGGAAAATGGGAGATGGCAAGAAGAGTGCCAAATTTGATCAGAAATTCATGAGTAAGCATCGGAGAGAGGCAGATGAGTTCCAGAAAAAGGTTGCTAGACCTTTTATGCCTCCGACTCAGACACCAGCCAGGGGTATAGTGATTGGTGGACCCCGATCAACTACGGATCAGTGTAGAACATGTGGTCGATATCATTGTGGTAGGCCCTGTTACCTTCAGAGTACACGATGCTTCAGATGTGGCAAGTTCGGACATTATGCAAAGGAATGTCCAGAGACAGTTGAGGTAATTCCACAGAGTGGTAAGGAGCCAGAGAGAGTTCCTACAGTTACACCTCCTGTAAGAAAGAGAGCCACGGCTGAAGAAAAAGGAAAGCAAGTTGTGGGTCAACGCAGGGTGTATGCGATAGATCAGGCATCAGCTGATACCTCCTCTGAGGTGATAAAAGGTACAAACTTGATTTTTAATTTGGAAACTATGGCTTTGTTTGACTCTGGTGCTACACATTCTTTCATATCACCTGCATGTGCATCAAAGTTAACAGGACTTGTAGAACCCACACACTTAAATAGGACTTTGTTAATAAGTACTCCTATGAGAGTTAGCCAATTAGCTAAGCAAGTGTATAAAGATTGTAAAGTGAGGGTAGCAGATAAGTGTGCGATAGCCAACCTGATTTTGTTAAATATGTATGATATTAATGTAATCTTGGGAATGGATTGGTTAGCTACCAATCATGCTGTCTTAGATTGCCACACTAAGTCTATTACATTTTCTCTACCCGAAGAATGTGTTGTAAGATTTTAAGAGAAGAAATGAAATCTTGAATTTTGTGACAAGTAAAGTACATTGGTATAAATGACTTGCATGTTGTTTTGAAGGTTTTATTGCTTATGTGGTGGATTTGGACAAAGTACATCCGGATATAGAGGACATTCCAGTGGTTAGAGAATTCCCTGATGTCTTTCCAGATGACCTACCAGGATTGCCACCGGATAGAGAAATGGAATTCGGTATAGATTTGACGCCTAGAACCGAGCCAATATCCAAGTCACCATATAGGATGGCTCCAGTTGAGCTAGAGGAGTTCAAGGAAACAGTTGCAAGATATGCTAGATAAGGGGTTTATAAGACTGAGCGTCTCACCATGGAGAGCTCCGGTATTGTTTGTGAAGAAGAGAGATGGGAGCCTTAGGTTGTGTATTGACTATAGGATGTTGAACAAGGCTACCATTAAGAATAAATATCCCTTGCTGCGCATCGAGACCTTGCAAACACCACAAATTTCTTATATTTAATTAGACTATATAAAAATGAGAATAATATGTTTAATGGAAGCGCGGATATTCGTTGTAGGGCTCGAGGAGTATGAGAGCCGAGATGCCCGTGAACGACAGAGAGCCCGAAATACAGAAAGTGATGAAGCAATTGCAAGCATTGAGGGATTGAAAAATTTTAATTCATTAGTTGAAAATTTTGATGTAAAACTTATATCGGGGATTTATAAGGAGTGATGAGATCCGAATAATATTTCACTTTCGAAATAATGAAAATTTCATGGAAGGCATGAATATTATTTCATTGGATAAGTTTATAAAGAAGAAAATGTATATATATATACATATGTGTGTGTATATATATATATATATATACATACATATATATATATATATATATACATATGTGTGTGTATATATATATAGATACACATATGTATATATATATATATGTATGTATATATATATATATATATACACACACATATGTATATATATATATATATACACACACATATGTATATATATATATATATATACACACATATGTATATATATATATATACACACACATATGTATATATATATATACACACACATATGTATATCTATATATATATATATATATATATATATATATATATATATATACATATGTGTATATATATATATATACAAGACAAATTTAAATAGATAGATAATAATATATATAACAAATATATTTTATGTAATGTATAGAATGTAATATATAAGTATTAATAAATAAAAACAAAGCATGAGACAAAAAAAATGAAATGAAAAATGAATGAATGAAATGGATAATAACAAATAAAATAAAAACAACAAACAAAATAATAATAATAATAATAATAATAATAATAATAATAATAATAATAATAATAATACCAAAAATCAAATAATATATATATTAATATAATAAATAAAAAGGGGTGTACGGAATTGGCTTTCAAAGAAAGCCAATTCCGTTTGCTGCAAATTGAAAAACAGAGGTATCCTCTGTTGGGCGGGAAAGCAAGGAAAAAAAAAGAGGAATGAAAAAAAGAGCTGGTCTGTTGGGGGAGAAAGAAAGAAAGGAAGGAAGGGAAAAGAAAAAAAAGAAAGGGAGAAGGAAAGCTGGTCAGCCGAGGGAGAAAGAAAGAAAAGAAAGGAAAGAAGAAATAAAGGGAGAAGAGGAGGCTGGGTCAAGCGAGAAGGGGGAGGAAGAAAAAGAAGAAGGAAGGAGAAGAAGATGAGAAGAGGAAGAAAGCAGAGCAAACCGGGGAAGAAGGAGGAGAAGCAAAGACCAAGGGGCTGAAAAATTGAAGCAGACCGAGAGTGAAGCAAAACCAAAAAGAAATTGAAGCAGCTGGAAAACTGAAGCAAGGACCGAGGGGCTGGAAAATTAAAGTAGAGCAAGACAAGGAAGCCTCCACCTTGGTCTCGGTTTGGCTAGGACAGAGGCTACTGCAGGAGAGAATCTCCTGCTTGGTGGCCGAGACATCAAGTGCAAGAAGGTCGAAGCAAGGACCCTCGCTAAAACAGAATGGTGCCGCAGTAGGTGATGCATTTAGTCCAGAACAGGGGTGCAGCAGGGGTTCACTCTTGAGTTGAAAGAGGGGCATAGCAGGGAAAGGCTTGTCTCCTTAGACATGATCATTGGCTGGAGTGATAAGTTTGTTGTTGTTTGGTGGTTTTTCGAGCAGCCAAATATCTTGAAGAAAGGCAGTAAGCATTCGGTCTCTTTAGAAAAGAAAAAAGGGTAAGGCCATTTTGGTTGTGGAATTAACAAATATACATATATAAGTAGCATGTTAAAAGTATAGGTATTGAATAGCAGCAAAATTTTTGGTGGAAACAGAGCAAGAAGTTTCGGTTTTAAGAGCTTTCGAGAATAAGGCTCATTTTCAACTTAAGTTTGATCTATGATGAATATATATATGAATGGTATTGAAGAAATGATTTTATCATAGAGAAAAAGAAAAAGTTGAAAATTTGAAAATAAAAGGTAATATATATATATATATATATGTATATATGTATATTTAATGTACATGTATATATATATGTATATAGCATGTTAGTGTAAAGTAAAGTAGATGTGAAATAAAACTGGGAGAGATGAGAAATAGACAAATA
This sequence comes from Firmiana major, assembly GCA_033439115.1. NCBI lineage: Eukaryota > Viridiplantae > Streptophyta > Magnoliopsida > Malvales > Malvaceae > Firmiana > Firmiana major. The sequence goes on along the minus strand of CM065898.1, from coordinate 77,225,701 downwards.
TATATATATATATATGTGTGATGATGAATAAGGAAAACAAATGATAAAATATATATGTGTATATACTTAGGCGTATATACATATAGGTGTATATGATAAATGTGTATGTCAGTATATGTACATACAAAAAATATATAGTAATAAAAATATATAAACATACGTGTTGGCCTAGGTATGTACAATTATACGTACACACGAAGTAGTAACGAATAGGTTACAATTTTAACGCAATTCGGACAATTCGCATGAATAGGATGCTAAGTAAACAATTTCGGTGTAGGTGAATTGTAGAAAGAATTAAAGGAGGTACTAGGAGGCGTCACCACTCGAACTCAAAAATTTCGATAGATTGAGGTAAGGGGGTATAATTTAAAATGGTAATAGCTTACTTTTTGAATCCTGATTAAAGAAAACTTACAAGGATCAAAATTATGATTTTTGAGCATGTTTTTTGCTTTTTTGTTTTTTGAGTAAGAATGTGATTTCTGAAATTGGTTTTTCTGAATAAAAGCATGTTTCTCGATTTGTTATCTAAACAAGATTATGCTCTCTGAATTTGTATTTTGAATAATTGCATATTTCTGAATTTCACTTCTGAATAAGAGCATGTCCTCTGAAATTATCTTTTGAATCAGATGGTTGTATTTCGATGTTTTTATATATGAAAACTATAGTATGTTTTGAGACTAAGGGCCACTTATGTTGTATGCTAATGCTTATCATGCTCGCCTTTGTGGCGTCTGAACTTCGCCTGTGTGGTGTCTAAACTTCGCCTTTGTGGCGTCTGAATTCCACCTTCGAGTGTCTGAATGTTGTACGACCTTGATCATGTCTACAGCCCTACCATGGCCATAGGTTCTGAATTCCCTCTACGGAGGATGATTTTGTTATTGCCTCATGATAATTATATGGGCCAATGTAGTCTCTATATGAATTAAACTCTGCTCTTAGACTTGACTTTATGATATGTGATTTTACATGAATTTATGTTTTTGAAATTCTGAGTATACGAAAAGGTTATGTGATATCTGTTAAGTACAAGTACGTAAAGAATTACGTTTTGAATCAGGATCTTTTCGATTTTTCTTAATTTTTGAAGGTCCTATACATTAGTTGCAGAGAGTAGTCATTATACGTATTATTATATTTTTCTACATATTTGAATTACTAAGACCTTTTTAAATGCATTTTCTTACTGGGCTTTTTCCCGAAAGCTCACCCCCTACCTTTCAGACTATTTACAGTGATCCGTATGCGCTACCTGCCGCGTACACGACATAGGTTGGTGGGAAAGAGCTACCCTAGGCTACTTTTTGTACATGCAGAAAAGGTATACAATTACATTCTTTTACCAGACACATTTTGTACGCACAGACATATTTTAGAAATATTTTGTTGTGATGTAATTTGTAAGGAAAACAATGTAAAGAATATTACCTTTGGGATTATATTTTGAGATGGTTGGTATTGAATCGAAATGGATGTATGGGGTTGTAAATGTGGATTTGAAAAGTATGTTTGGTAGTCGTGGATATCTAGGATTGTTAAAACAATTGATTTGCAGGTAGGTAGGCTCATATATAAGCCGTTATGCTGTCGAAATTTCTATTGGCCATATATGTCAAAGTATGAAATTTAAATAAAATTATGGATTAAGAATTAGGAAAAGTGAATTGACACTGAACAGGAATACAACCTAAGTGAATAAGGGAATAAGTGGGTGAATTAAGTTCAAAAAAATCCCCCAATTTTCAAGGGTCAAGGGTCGTTACAGACCTATTGGATCATCTTCAGGGAGCGCAGGTCTTTTCCAAGATAGATCTGAGGTATGGGTATCATCAACTGAAGATTCGGAAGGAGGATGTGCCCAAGACAGCTTTTCGCACCTGCTATGGTCATTACGAATTCCTAGTGATGCCTTTCGGGTTGACGAATGCACCAGCAGCTTTTATGGCTCTAATGAATAAATTATTCAAGCCATACCTGGACCAATTCATGATTATTTTCATTAATGATATATTGGTGTATTCAATGTCCAAAGAAGAGCATGAGCAGCACTTGAGGATTGTTTTGCAGACCATCCGAGAGAGAAGGTTATATGCCAAGCTTAGTAAATGTGACTTCTGGCTAGAGCAGATTTCTTTTTTGGGCCATGTTGTATCGCAGGATGAGGTGTCAGTAGATCCATCCAAGATCGAGGCCATTGTTCTGTGGGAACAACCCAAGACAGTCACAGAGATCAGAAGCTTTCTATATTTGGCTGGTTACTATAGGAGATTTGTAGAGGGTTTCTCTAGATTGGTTGCTCCATTGACACGTCTTACAAGGAAGAGTGTGGAGTTTACATGGGGTAAAGCTTATGAGAGGAGTTTTCAGGAACTTAAGCGCAGATTAACCACCACGCCAGTTCTTATTATCCCTAACAGCTCAGGGAACTACTCGGTGTATACAGATGCTTCGCATCAAGGACTAGGCTGTTTTGATGCAAGATGGAAAGGTAGTAGCTTATGGATCTAGACAGCTAAAAGATCATGAGAAGAACTACCCCACTCACGATTTGGAGTTGGCAGCCGTAGTATTCGCACTGAAGATATGGCGCCACTAATTGTATGGTGAGAGATTTCAGATCTTTATGGATCACAAGAGTTTGAAGTATCTATTCTCACAGAAGGAGTTAAATATAAGATAGAGAAGGTGGTTGAACTCCTCAAGGACCATGATTGTGAGATCTTGTACCACCCGAGGAGGGCAAATGTGGTTGCCGATGCATTGAGTAGTAAGAGTCTCGAGTTGGCATCGCATATGATGGTTAGAGAACACGAGTTGTTGGAGCAATTCACGAACCTTAGTTTGGATATGACCCTACCTGAGATTGGCAACTATGGGATTATTGCTAGCTTAAGATTAGAACCGAAGTTGATTGAGAGAATCCGACAAGCTCAGCAAATTGATCAATGGTGTATTGATGTGATTAGCCAAATCCAGAAGGGTAAGGGTACGAAATTTGAAATGAGTTCAGATGGAATACTAAGGTTTGGAAATAGAATGTGTGTTCCTAAAGATTCAGAGATGAGAAAGTTGATATTATCAGAGGCTCACTCATCAAGATATACAGTACGCCCGGGGAGTAGTAAAATGTATCAAAATCTCTGGAAGATATATTGGTGGTCTGGAATGAAGAGAGACGTAGGTGAGTATGTCGCCAGATGTCTCACTTATCAGTAAGTAAAGGTTGAGCACCAGAAACCAAGAGGATTATTGCAACCTCTATCAATACTGACATGGAAGTGGGAGCAAGTCACCATGGACTTTGTGATGGGGTTACCGAGAACCCGTAAGAACCATGATGCTGTATGGGTGATAGTAGATCGATTAACAAAATTGACATACTTTTTAGCCATGAGATCTACAGATACATTGAGTGCACTGGCGAACTTGTATGTGCGGGAAATAGTGAGATTGCATGGAGTCCCAGTGAGTGTTGTTTCTGATCAGGATGCCCGCTTCACTTCCCACTTTTGGGGACATTTTCAGGAAGCGATGGGGACCCAGTTGAGTTTTAGCACCGCTTTTCATCCTCAGACAGATGGTCAATCAGAGAAGACTATACAGACCCTGGAAGATATGTTGAGAGCGTGTGTGCTGAATTTTAGAGGGTCATGGGATGATCACTTGCCATTGATTGAGTTCGTCTACAATAATAGTTATCACTCAAGTATAGGTATGGCCCCTTATGAGGCACCATACGATCATAGATGCCGATAGCCCATTGGATGGGAAGAGGTTGGCGACAGACAGTTGCTTACTCCCAATCTGGTTAAACAAGCCTCCGAGGATGTTCGGATAATATGTGAAAGGCTGCGAACAGCTCAAAGTCGACAAAAGAGCTATGCTAACAGGAGAAAGAGACCACCTAAGTTTGATATGGGTGAGTCTGTATTTTTGAAAGTATCTCCTTCTAAGGGAATAACGAGGTTCGGGAAGAAAGAAAAACTAAGTCCTCGTTACATCGATCCCTTCGAGATCTTGGATAGAGTGAGAGATAGAGCATATAAGCTAGCCTTACCACCTGAGCTAGCGGAAGTCCACAATTTCTTCCATGTTTCTATGCTTCAGAAGTACTACCCAGATCCGACACATGTAATTAGCTATGTGCCATTGGAGCTCAAGGAGGATATGTCGTATGTCAAGAGACTGATCCGAATATTGGACAGAAAAAAGAAGGTGTTGCGGAATAAGACGATTTCATTGGTTAATATTTTATGGCAACATCACAACGTGGAAGAGGCCACATGGGAATTAGAGAGTTTGATGCGGGAGAAGTATCCTAAGTTATTCACAGAATGATTGGTTCAAATTTGGAGGATTAAATTTTCTAAGTGGGGGAGAATGTGAGACCCCGTATAGGTTTAACCTTATATATATATATATATATATATATATATATATATATATATGTAAATGAATTCATAAGTATGGTGATATACTTGTAATGTGAATTATATGTAATGTAAGTCCATAAGTCTAAGGTACACATATGTAATAGAAGTTATGATTGTACGTACAAGTTACATTATATATGAATATGAAGAAATGGACTTAAACATGGGAAGAATGTGAGTGAAATGGAATATGAGTAGTGTGGTAAAATGGAAGGAAGATTGCATAAGTTGTGCACTTCCATTTGGTTTATATTAAGCACTTTTGGGTATACAAAGATTTCACACGAGTTTTAATGAGTATGAAGTATTAATGGATGCCATTTTCAAGTCTCAAAGGTGATCATATGGAAAACTGACTAGGGTAGTAAATTGAGGGATTGTTTGGTATGTGTTGCTGCAGAAAATCTGGAAATATGAAGGTCAGATCAATCTCATAGGATGAGAGATCGATCTAGAAGAGCCAAAATGCTCTTATTTGAGCAATGGTATAGGGCAAATCGATCTCCAAGAGAGCAAGATCGATCTCCAAAACATTTTGTAAAATGCAGATCGATCCTTAAGGGAGCAGATCGATCTCAAGCTTCGACAGATCGATCTCATGCTTAAAATGCTGTGAAAAAAAAGAGGGATTTAAATAGATCAGATCGATCTCCTCCTAGAGTAGATCGATCTCATCAAGCCATTCTATAAATAGGAGCAGTGAATCTGCAGATTTCGAAAAAACATTTCTCCCTTTCCATTTCAACTTAAAAACCTAGCTTTCTCACTCCTAAATCCAGCCATTTTCAGTAAGATTTGAGGAAAAGCTATTAGAGACAAAGTTGTTCACATCAAAGAGAAGAACAACATAGTTGGGAGGAATTTTCCCCATTTGTTGGATTTAAGCAACAAGGTGTATTTCTATTGGAACAAGGAGGAAATCAAGCTAGGTGAGTTTCTAATGCAAATACCCAAGTATATTTGTTTGGATATTGATGTGGGAAATGATTAGTATGCATAGAAATGATAGAAACTACCTAGAAAGTAAAGAATCCACCATAACCTAGAAATGGTCTAGTGTGAGAAAGTGGAATGTAAAAGTATTAATGATGAATGAGTTATCTTAAGAGGGTGATTGTGTTGTGGGTATGATTTGGATGTGCTGATATTGGAATAAATTGTGAGATTTACCACAAGGGGTAAAATGTATATTTAAGGCATTAGATAAATGCTTTGTTGAACAAGAGTTAGAAACGTTAACTCAAGTACTTGATGGATGAATTGCAGTTCCCGATGATACACCGGAGCAAGTCGAGATAAGAATACGAGAAGCATAAAGGAGGAGAGTCGCACTCAAGTAAATCGAGGTAAGAGATTGTGTGTTAGTTATAGAGATGTTCGTGTGTATTTTACGGCAATTTCATAGATATAATACTAGAATTAGTATGATACTACGATTCTATGAAATGATATGGAAGTATTAAATGTATTATGATATATATGTATTGAGAAATGGGATAGGGTAAGGAAATAGCATGATATGCATGTTTTCAATGTTTTTCTCAATTTTGTATTGATATTGGTGATTAAGAAATGATGATGATAGGTAGGCTAATTTTACATATTTTAGCATGAAGAGACATGCTGCATACATAAACATGTTTTAAGTTTTAAAAAGAGAAAATAGCCACCTATAGGATTTGAGATGAGATTTGGTGTTGGAGCTCTAGCTCACACCCATTTTAATGACTTGACTATGTGCTGGAGTGTTAGTTCGCACATGATTCTATGCTTTTGATGTGCCGTGCTGGAGTTTAACTCACGCAATGATTTTGAGAAAGTGCTGGAGCTTTCTCGCACCTGTTTTTATTGAGTTGAGGTAAACCTGGGGGTTTGGGACCCTAGGGTATGCCAGCCAACGGCCTTTGAATGGGCTGAGCCTTAACGATAAATCGTATCACGCAGAAGCCTTGCGATGACTGTGTGTCACGCTGCTTGCTCGCCTGGTAAATGAGACATGGTTTAGGATGAAAAGTTCATCGGAGTTAGAGTATGGACTTGGGTCCACGGTCGTACGTAGTATTGTGTAGTTGTCCGTTGGTAAATTATGTACCATGCTGGGTGCACGTGAGTACGAGTATCACGTAGATAACACATAGCGTACCTTATACCATGAGTATATGAGGAGATGAGCTTAGTTGAGATGAGCCGGAGGGTAGGACTGACCCATCCCCCTTCAGGCGAAGTGATGCCCTGTACACACCTGATCAGTGAGGCTTAGGATCACTGACTATGGCCATACATCGTGGATATTTGATTGTTGAAAATTCCATGCCTGTCTCAGAGATTCGAGAAAACAGAGACAACTCAGAAAAGAAAGAGATTTGAGGAAAAAAATGATTGAGAAAGTAAAGAGATTTTGTGTTTTAATAAATCTCTGATTTAAACACTTGGGCCGTGAGGACATTGTTTTATGAATCATGTTTTAAAATGGAAGCATGACATAATGATTTACATGAAAGTGCAAATGATAAATGTATGTTTAAATGCATTTTCGTATAATATTTTCATTTATATCGAAAACATGGTTTCTGGTTTATACATGCATGGACTATATAGGTAGTACGATATCTACCTGCTAGCATTCATTTCCTTACTGAGCTGTGGTTTGCTCACCCCACTATTTTTCCCCTCCAGATACTGAGAAGTAGAAAAGCGGTGGTCTCTGGATCTCTTTTGCGTTGGACAGCTCCCATCAATTGTAAAGGTATAAGAACAGTATACACAAGAGCATTTTTTATCTATTATCTTGTATCGCACAATCATACCTAAGAAATGTAATAGTTTTATAGGGATGTTATGTAAAGATATTATCATACAATTAATTTTGTATATTTACACACACCTGGGAGTGTGAATTAAATTTTAAATATTTTCACTGTAAATTCAAGGAACTTTAGTAATCACATCGCCTTACAGCCCAACGGTAGTTGAGTAAGTATGGATAAAGGACACCCGGAATTGGGGTGTGATAGCAATACCTTCTCTTCCCTATCTAGTATCCAAACCAGTTTCCCCATAGACGTTATATCCTCTTTCAACTCCAGTGGTTCATACTTTACCACATGCATTGGATCTGGATGATACTTGCGAAGCATTAAAGCTTGAAAAACACTGTGCGTACTCGATAATTCTGGTGGCAACGCCAATCTATTAGCTCATCTCCCACTCGGTTTAAGACCTTGAAAAGTCTAATGTATTGGGGATTCAGTTTTCATTTCTTTCCAAATCTTGTTATACCTTATCTTTAAGCTGCTGACATATGAGGCTTTTAGTCATAATTTCAATTATATCTCTTATTGTCCCTGATTATCAATATATCTTCAGGAGATTTGATAAATCCTATTATTCTTCGAATGCGAGGTATATTTCTGTAAATGAGTCTCTGACGACATCAATTCCTTTAACTATAGATCATTGGGTACATAATTCTGCTTCTAAATCTCAATAAATCATCATTGTTAATACCAACTCTGATATAGTACCCTTTGGTATCTAACTAGCCATATCAATACAGTATTTATCATTACGCTGAACCTGTATGATGTGATTTATCAAGTATAATTTCAACTTTCAGGCTAGCTACCATGTAATGAATGTCAGTGTCAGAAAGGGGCCACATCCAAGTTGTGGCTTACAAATTATTTCAATAACTCATGTTCCAAACCAATATACATAATGCCATTCCGAAATCACTTATGCTCAAAGCACTAACCTGAGTCATTCCTTTTTTCTTGTATTAGACGGCCTTTGTGAAATTTAATATTTAAACCTTCTTGGTCAGTAGGATTCTATAATTCTTCACCGCACAAATAATAGTATCCTGACTTCAAACGCGAATATTACAACTGTCAATTTCGATTTATGGGTCATAGGTACTTCTAGACGCTATCAAATCTCTCAGGCAGAGAGACATTTTGAAATACCTTTATTAGCTATCAGACTTGACCACATAAACTGCTTTTGGATATAAGGGTTCAAGGTTCAGTCTCAATAAGAATTAGGATACCAAAATTTATTGCAATTTCACATTTATCCTTCGAAGACAATCCATTCTCAATTCACATCACTTGATCTGAATCACTTCACATGTCAGAGATATTCTTACCTTGTATACGCCTCTCATTCCAATTACAATCTTGTATCCAAAATTTTATCACACTCCTAAATTTGTCTCATTTCATTCATCAATTATAACGAAATCATTTCCTTACTCAAATTGAGTCTCGCATTTGGAACATAAGCATATACAATTTACAATCCTTAGATTCGATACGTAATTCATATTCCAAAGTCTCTTTATATTCATACAATTCTGAATCCTCTTAACAGTTTGGGTTTTTCCTGCTGGCCTATAACTTTTATTTTGGGAGGATTCGATTGACACCCATACTTGATACCTCGTAACCCATAAGACTCTGAATCTCCTTAGCAAGTAATGCCAGTACACTTTAAATTGGATCACTCTGTCTGATAATCCTCTTATCATACAATCTCTGTAATTATTGTCTTAGCTCTGCTAATTAAATTGATCCATTCAGTATGGTGGTTGACTATCAGCTCGGTACCAAATATTAAATCACCTCAAAACTTCATCCTTTTATCTAGAAGTAACTCTGATAGATCATTCGAACATGTATCGAAAAACTCTCTGTCTATAAGTGTGATGCCCCGGAAGCGCTGAAAACAGGGCAAATTTAAAACTTATTTACATCAATACACAAGTCTAGGTGCATTCCTGTGCAGTGTCATACATCATGATATATATAAATTTTGTAGCATTCACCTCAGGATCTTATCATCCAATATTTATATATCATACCATATACATTCCTCAGTTTCAAATTAATTAATCATAATACATCTCATACATCAATATTCATCAAGTGTCTGTAAATATAACTTTAGTCTGGATACATGAAATGTTAAAATATACCTTAGACACAATATATGGCCTGGAGCTCAAGTCTTCCACTAGCCACTACTTCGTACATCGCAGGAAACTCTCTTCACTTGAAGAAATTTGAGGGGATATAAAAATAGGGTGAGCTTATAAATCGCTCAGTAAGGGGGTAAGCAACTCATTAATGAAGAAATGATTTGCACAGCACAATCATTTTATTTTGCAAGTGAAACTCAATAGAAAACGTAGTATGAAATCATTAAAACATCATTCTCGTCTCATTTCTCTAAGATCATGCAGAAACATGATAATAAATGGTTCAGTATAAAACCATAGTTACAAACATGTAGAAAACAGGATGCGATAATGGCTTTTCTCATAAAAACGTGGTAGAAATCACCTCAATAGTAATGCACGTGGCGAAGCCACAAAACACAATCTCATGTGTAAAATTTAGACTAGGCAAATAAAACTCAAATAAAACGGCTGTCATGGCACATCAAAATAATCTCTTCTGGGTGTGCATCCCAGGCATCCTCAAAAGAGGGAACGTCGACAATATGGTCATGTACATGGTGTATTGGACTTACGCGTTACAAGAATAAGTCCCGGACTTACATGCTACCAGTGCAAGGCCTCTCCTCATGCACACTAATGGTCTTACATGCTACCAAAGCAAGGCTTAGACTTACATGCTACCAAAGCAATGCCACCCAGCGTTACCAGAAGTCATCTCACGTTACCATAACGGAAGCATCTCTCGCTACCAAAGCGGAGGAATATCGGACTTACATGCTACCAGATCAAGGCCCGGACTTACATGCTACCAGAGCAAGGCCCGATGTGTTATCACATGACACATTTCTCAAATCTCAGTACGCCTTAACGTTGAGCCCAAATTCCATTTTCACTTTTTTAACTCAAATAGTTTGTAAAATAATTTCACACTTTGTTTACAACTCATTAAAATTGGACCTCAACCGGCTATAAAATCGTGTGCAATAACTCATTCACAACTCATAAAAACATGCTTATTTTCTCAAATATCATTTCATTCTACCATTATCATCATAAATCACATACACAAATGAGTTTAAGTTTTCCCTTACCTCATTGCAATCGTTTCCCCAGACGACGGACTAGCCTCGCATTCCTCTTTGAAACTCCCGGGCTGTCCCAACGATGTAAAAACATCATCAACACATTATCACATTGTCTCAAATCTCAACAACGAGCATAATTGCTCACATTCTCATTTAACATCTCAAAACCCTCACCAAACCAATTCCTCATAATTTCTCAATATTTCTATCAACCCTAATAATTTTCAACCTACTCATCACAACATCTACAGCCACAATCGCAGACATCTACTTCAAAATCAAAGATTAGAGCTTAGAAATTTACCCAAAACTTGTGGAGTCAATTCACGCCTCAGCTCAAATCGTCCTTCGATTTCCAAGTAGGTTGTTCTCCTTTTAATGAGGAACAACTTTCCTTCTTACCACAACCTTTGATTCGAATGAAAATTGGTGTTTTGGAAGAGAGAGAAAGCTAGGGATTTAGCCAAAAATGGAGATTTCGATTTCCTGGAGAGAGAAAAGATGAATCCCAGCGAAAACACAGGGGTCCTTATATAGGCTGAGGGTAGGAGATCGATCTGCTTCCATTGGAGATCGATCTGCATTTGAATTTGGGAACATTTTAGGCACTTTTTATGCCTACCAGATCGATCTGTCGAGGGGTTAAGATCGATCTCTTAATCTTGAGGAGATCGATCTACTCCTTGTGAGGAGATCAATCTGCTCTTTATAGAAACATTTTTAGATCGATCTACTCTTGTAGGAGATCGATCTACCCTTTTACAGAAACATTTAAAGATCGATCTACTTACTTATGAGATCGATCTGCATATCAATATTTACACATTTCCTGCATTCTGGAGCCATGAGATCGATCTGGGCTTCACAGATTGCACTGCTGCTGCATCAATTTGTCGAAAACTCAATGTAAAACTTCCCATAATCTACCCCATAGTCCATATTTCAATCCATACACATTCAAGACTTAAAAACCTCATATTCTTATATTTCATCATATTTAAAACTTGCGTGTACATCAACATATCATAATTACATACACCAAATTACAATTCTTATAACTGGGGTACATAAAATTCATAGTTCTCACTACAAGGGTGTCTCTTTACTCCGAACACGCCCTATCCTTATCAATCATGTAAGCAATGTGACCTTTAAGTTCCATTTACACAGTTCAATCCGTAGTTCTTTCTTCCAGTTACAAAGACTCTACTCTTTAGTATATCTCTTTTCTGTCACTCTTTATCTTTTCTTTTTTCTTAGTGACCTCGAAATATACATATCATATCATCATAGTTGCGTCTTGCGCACTGCTTCCTCAAAATAACATCCAATGGAGCTAATTTAGCTCGATTGAGGATCTCAGTACCTCTTACGAGTTTCCTGGATTTCCTTCATTTCACATCTCTACTTATCTGTATTATTCTCCTTTCAACGCTATTTAATTCCATATTCATTCCCGGACTTGTTTTCTTATGTCCAATTCACTCATTTCATCTATAATTGCCACTTTATCTCATTCAGAATGTGTTGCTGCCTAAGGGCCTTCAGAAACATATCCCATGTAATTTTCTGATGTCAGCTCTCGGATAAAATCGGGGAACTTTCCTCCGAGATCGACTTTTCATTTCGATACTGATGCTACAAAGGCTACTTTCTCTTTTTTTTTTTATAGTAGTGCACTTCGAAAGTCCGTATAACTTCCAAATTCTTTAGAATAAAAGTTGCAAAAGCAACTTTCTCGGTAGAGTTACTACAAAATTTCATAGGGTTTTTCCATCTCATTTATCCAGTCTTTCGAAATCACTGAATTCTTAACCTCATCGAAAAATAGAGGCTTAACCTTCTGAATTTTGCCTCAGTCTATTAAGCTCACAATCATACCCTAAAAATCCATATCGATTTTCCAATTCTTTTATTCGAGTTTTTCATCACATTTAGATTCTTGACTCCAGTATATATATTAGTGTATTATCTTCCAAAATTAGTTTTGTCTTTCTCTCAATCATACCTTAATCATTATCATTATTCCGCTATCACTTGACCCGACAATGTCATCATTATTTCCATGTCTCGCTCAAATTTTGCGAAGCGAACTCCAAAAATTTTCAATGAAACTATAAGTTGTATACTTAGACGAGGGTTCACTACACCTCTCGGACCTATCTACACCCTCGAGGAACAGTTCATTTTCGTCCATTAGTATAGTTGTAATGCCTACTAACCATATCAATCAATTTTCCATCATTCAATGACACAATTTTTCCTTAAAACACAGTCAAGTATACCCGTTTATATCTAAATATTGTACAGTATTGTTGGGGATGTGAACTTTTCAAATTTTCTCTCACTTTTAATATCGACTCGTATCAGGCCAACCTTGCTCTGATACCAACTATGTAACAACCCGAATTACACACATTTCGGTTGGACTACAAGTCGATATTAGGTCAGAATAATACTCAGTCTGATTAATTTTCTTTCTTAGTAACAAATTTAAATAAAATATGTTCACATTCCTCAGACATATCTTGTATTGCATTACTGCACTTATAAGAATTTTAGATACAAAAGAATTTCTTACAACTAGGTATACCTTCGATGCAGAAATATGCTCCACGAAATCATAACTGTGCGAAATGCCTTACTAACAGAAGCGATCCCATCTACAGATGGACTCTGTGGAGGAAAGTAACGGGGTGAGCTCAACATGCTGAGTAAGAAAAACCCCATAGTAGGTAGATAAATACATTACCTAAAAATATATATATATTTATATTTGTCAAATCCGAAATATTTTTGCAGAAGTATATAGATAATTTGGTAATTTCTCATATGCTAGAGTCAGAATTCAAAAAACAGATTTAGTATCGGTAAAAGCACAAATACCAAGAACAGATTTTCAGTAACAGAGTATGTATCGGTAATACATTTAACCACTGATGTAAATCCAGAAAGTTCAGAGTTTTTCAGTAGCAAAACAAACAGATTCCCAGATATTTCAGTTCAAGCAGACAAATTCAAAATAAATTTTTTTAAATAGACGAGACAAGGCATGCATGCTATATCAGATATCAGAAATGACTATTGGTCAATGTCGGTGACTCCGGGTAATTCACGGGCTAGGTGTGCCTGGATGTCAATCGTCGTGGGAGTGGTCAACTACCCAGACGGATCACAGATCAGAATATCCGAAGACCAAAAATAGAATTAGAAACACGGTACATCGTACTCATGAACCACATATACAGAATCAGATACAAAATCAGATACAGAAACAGACAGAAATGCAGTATGATCTCACCAACGCTTTTGTCTCAAAATTAGTGCGAGACGGACCGTACGACACACAATCAGTACGCGCTCAAGCACATTTCATCAGAATAACTTTATAACATATCATTTTTGCTTAAGTCACATATAAATTTATTTGTTTTATGAAATCGTTCAAAACAGGCTGAGTAGCCCTTTTTCAGAAAAATCTCAGAAAATAGTATATGAAAATTCAAAATTCAGAATTTTCGATATTTAAAACAAAATTCAAGCAATATCATAATTTATGCAAATCATTTAAATTCAGTTCGTAAAATTTGATTGTTCAACTAAGCTAAAATCGCTAATTTTCAGAGTCATAAAATTCAGCCTAGATTTTTCGGTAATTTCGGTACTACGAAATTCAGGCTAAATTTTATATCTACAAATATTCGAAAGTTACGCATATTTATCTCTAATAGCGACGAGAATTTTTCTTACCTCGATGATTGTCCGTAGTCCTCAATTATCTCAACGTTGCTAATTGGTGGATCCGCTCCACTCAAGTTATTTCCTCTAATTTTTTGAATAATTATTTTCGAATTATCATTCCCGAAGTTTTCTCAAATTCTCGATGTCTTCTTTCCTTCCTCAATATATATATATATATATATATATATATATATATATATATATATTACTCTTTCTTTTTCTTTTCTTGTTTTTTTCCTTGGTTACTGTTCACCCTTTCTTTTTCTTTTTCTTTTTTTTTTAACCTTCCCGCCATTTTCTTCTTCCTCTTTCTCTTTGTTTTCTCACGAGCTACTGTTCATCCTGTTCTCGCCAGCTCACGGTGCCGTCATCCCATCATCCTTATGCCCTCACGTCGGCGTCGGTGTTTCTCTCTCTCCCCTTCCAACTCACCATCTACCAGCCTCTCCTTTTGCTCTACCTTGCTCGGCCCCCCTTGCTTCAACCCTCTGTTTCACTCTTTCTCTCACCGAACGGCTTCCTGAAACAGAGGTGAAAAGAAGCTTAGAAAGCTTTCACCGCTACTCCTCTGTGTCTTCCCTTCCAAACGTCTGTTCCTGCCTCAAGTCTCGTTTAACTTCAAGCTCAGCCTATACTCCCTCTCTCGTTCATCCTCTCGACAGCTCGAAGAAGAATGGGATTACAGAGGAGCTTCGGTCTCCTCTTCCTCCGCTTTCACTCTCACTCGCTCATCTCTCTCTCTCGATCACGTTTTCAGCTTCCTTACTCTCGGTTTCCAGTTTTCCCCTTATTTAACACCTCTCAGGTCTCTGTTTCCTCACACCTTCTCATGTATCGATCCCTCTATTTTCTTCCACTTTCCTCTGTTCTTCATTTTATTGTTAAATGTACAGTCGTCAAGTAAACCTGTCAGCTCACTATCACGTGTTTGCAGCCATTCCACCTGCTATTTTAGTAAAACTTCCACCTAACATTCCAGAGTTCTCGTGCCTCCCAATTTCCTCTGTTTTCTCTCTATGTCCTGTAACTATATATATATATATATATATATATATATATATATATATTTCTTTGCTTTTCAGCCTTCCTCTCGCTTTCGGTCTGCTTCCCACTCTTTCATCTTGTCCAATCTCCAACAGATAACGACTTTTTTTTTTTTAATGTTAACCTGTACACGTTTCTCTGCGCCCTTTTTTTCGTGTTCTCAGGCCTTCTTCAACTGCTCTTATATGTATGTATATATATTATATATATATATATATATATAATTTTTCTCTGAAACTGTGCTGCTGTGCTTACAGCAGGCATCACGCCTTCCTTTCCATTAAATTCTCAATTACTTCTTTTACGCTAGTCAGAACGTCATCATCATCTTCCAATACTAATTTCGTTCCATTGTTCCTGTAGCAACCTTTTCATTCTTTCCTTTTCATCATCATTCGTTTTTTTTTTATTACAAATATATACATACCATCCTTCACATCATTATCATCATTTCGCTTCCATCACTTTCCCTTCTTTTAATTTTATATTATATATATTATTATATATTTATTATTATTATTATTATATATATTATTATATTTATCTTATTTATTTAATTCACTCCGATATTACATCATTTTATACTCATCTATTTTTTATATTAAATTAATTTATTTAATTAAATTTCTCTAAATTTTTCGTGTTAAATATAAATTTAATTAATAATATTTTTTATATCGTTTATTATTGTTCTAACGTAGTATTGCGTCCAAATTGTAATACTCACGTTTTACAATTTTCACCAACATGCACATTTTCAATTTCATTATTTACTTTACTATCATAATTGTATCCGAATATAAAAAAATTTGTGAAGTTTACACTCTTCTCACCGTTTTTCTCTTTTCTTTTTTCGTTTCCTTTCTACGTTTGCTGCTGTTGGCAACAAACGTTTCTTAGCTTTCGGGATAACAAATCCTCTGTCATCCTTATACTCATTGGTATCTATCATTTTGGTAAGCTATTGATTTTTTTTCAATTCTGACTTTTTTTCATTACACACACCTAATCTCCTTGATATTTCAGACCTTAGGCAGTAACTTCCTACCATTCTCCACTACCTAAGCTACCATGTGCAACTCCACATTTTCCTTCTTGACCTCACCGAACGCCATGCTCCATGCTGTCTTCTACTACTCTTATCAATGTCATTACCAATTAATTTCTATTTTCTTACTTGTCGTGGCCTTCATCCCTGCTTATTTGTGTTTGTTTCTTTCCTTCGATTTCCTGCCTTCATCTATTGTCATAGACTGTTTTCATTTCAGCTGCTGTGTTATTTCCATCAAAATTAATCCCAATGCCAGCAGCCCTATGTCCTCCACTAATCACCTATCACTTCGGTTTACCTTCTCTACTTCATTATATATATATATATATATATATATATATATATATATATATATATAAGGGAATATAATTATAAGGGAGAGTGTCTTAAATAGAACGGTGGCCACCCGAGGACAGCCTTGCAAGGCATGAAGAAAGGAGTGAAAATAAGTTGGGATGCACAGTGAAGAAATGAATGGAAGACCTAAGGTATTGACCAACAGTAGGAGGTATTAAAGCTTAGGAATGTGCCATGTATCCTGTTGGGGAATAGATTTATGATCAGTGAATGGCTGTAAGAAACGGTAGCAACCACACTAGAAAATAGTGTTAAAAAAAAGTCGACAAGGAAGAGGAGTCTAATCTGCCTAGGAAATGGATAATTGTTTTCTTCCGACTTTCCCATTTCCTAGGCAGATTAGACTCCTCTTCCTTGTCGACTTTTTTTTAACACTATTTTCTAGTGTGGTTGCTACCGTTTCTTACAGCCATTCACTGATCATAAATCTATTCCCCAACAGGATACATGGCACATTCCTAAGCTTTAATACCTCCTACTGTTGGTCAATACCTTAGGTCTTCCATTCATTTCTTCACTGTGCATCCCAACTTATTTTCACTCCTTTCTTCATGCCTTGCAAGGCTGTCCTCGGGTGGCCACCGTTCTATTTAAGACACTCTCCCTTATAATTATATTCCCTTATATATAATATATATATATATATATATTCAATGGCTTTCGGCCAAACAACTATGTATACATTCCTATATCTATGTATATATATATTCATCAGTACACTAACATATATGTATATACATATGTATGCATATATATAATCCTTATTATGAATTCTGTATTGTTTATATTGATGATGTTCTAATCTTTTCTAATTCTATTGAACAGCATCTAAAGCAGCTGAAAACCTTCTTTTATGTCATTAGGCAAAACGGCTTAGTTGTCTCAGCCAAAAAGATCTCTTTATTTCAAACAAAAATTAGGTTTCTCGGACATTACATTCATCAAGGAACCATCACTCCCATTGAAAGAAGTCTAGAATTTGCTTCAAAATTCTCAGATAAAATCTTAGATAAAACCCAACTGCAAAGATTCCTAGGAAGTCTCAACTACATCCTAGATTACTGCCCAAATATCAATAGAAT
Organism: Firmiana major; assembly: GCA_033439115.1. Lineage (NCBI taxonomy): Eukaryota > Viridiplantae > Streptophyta > Magnoliopsida > Malvales > Malvaceae > Firmiana > Firmiana major. The sequence goes on along the minus strand of CM065898.1, from coordinate 77,207,939 downwards.
GGCAAAACCTCTTCACAATAGATTGAAGAAAAATCCTTCACCCTGGACAGATAACCACACCATTCTCGTCCAACAAATCAAAACCCAAATTGCTAACTTACCTTGTCTTCACTTAGCAAATCCCAACCTTCCCAAAATCGTGGAAACCGATGCTAGTGATATAGGCTATGGGGGCATTCTAAAACAGGTCCAAGTATCATGTTTATTTATTCTTAATATTATTACATTTTATTTAATTTACTCTTCCAAGTCCCACAATGAAACAATAAAATTTTAATTTAATTCTTAATCTGAAGGAATCACACCTTTAATTTCAATAGCTACTTTGTTATTCACGGTTAAGACTAGGTACATAAAAAAAATTTAGGGTGTTTGCAGGTAATGGGTACCCTAGAAATATGTATCCAGCATTACCCACCCCGATTAAGTAAGATCAAGTAGTATATAATCAGGTTCGAGTAGTAAAACTATTACTCACGAGTTTGTATAGTTATCTTAGGGTATTCGCTACCAAAACCTGATTAGAAATAATAATTTTTTTATACGATATTTATATTTTGGGCAAATTTCATCTACGTCCATAAAGTTTAATCCTAATCCAACTTTAGTCCATTAGTTTCAAACATGGACACTCCACCCTAAACTTTTCTATTTCGCAAGACAAGTTAGTTCTTCCATTACTCAACTGTTAACCCAATAGTTAAAAGCTTAATGTTGAGAACATTATCCCTTAAACCTTTTAAAGTGTTTCAAATACTCAAGTTAATAAATAATAAATAAGGAAATACTAAGAGCTGCCAAACTTTTAGAAGTTAGTTTTCTTCTATCTTTTTAATTTTTTTGCTTATTATTTTTATTTATTACTTTTTGATTTTTTTATTATTTTAATTTAGTTTTTGGATGGGAGTAATATTTTTGAGGCAGTCAATGGAAAGTTAGCAACTAAAATAAGGTATAAAAATAATAAGAATGTGCTAGTTAATACAATACCTAATAAATAAAAATAATAAACAAAAAAATAAAAACAATAAATAATAAGTAAATAAATAAACCAAAAAATATCATTTAAAAATATAAACAAAAAATAAATTACAAAGAAAAAGGAAAACTAAATTTTCATTAATATTTTCTTATTTATTATTGATTGGTTTGAGTATTTAAAGTATTCTAAATGGTTTAAGAAGTAAAACGGTCTCAACATTAAGTTTTTAACTATTGACTTAACAGTTGATTAACGGAAAGACTAGCTTATCATTTGAAATAGCAAAGTTTGAGGCAGAGTATCCTTTTTTGAAACTAATAGATTAAAGTTGAATTAGAGTCAAACTTTGGGACGCAAATGAAAGTTACTTTTTTATTTTTTATTTATAAACTATTTATTATTAATGTTACATTTAATTAAATTGATTCATTAAATATTATAATTATGATTTTTAACCTTGATTTTATTTTATGAGTTAAATAAAATTTATTAATTTAATTTTTTAATAATTTGTTCAAAAATTGATTTTAAATAAAAAGTTAAATTTTGACTTAATAAACAAATAATTTAACGAGTTCGTATAATTAAATGGGTATTTTTTTATATTATAAGGGTAGGGTTTAGATAACATAAATAAAAATAATGAAGTAGTTAATCAAGTTAGGTCATTATAAAAAATAATCAAATTCAAATTTGAGTATTTCAATTTTAATGGGTATCCGATCCGTTTACATTTTTATGATATATGCTAATTTTAAAAAACCCAAACTACTCTAATCTAATTTAATTGGATCAAATAATATTGAATACCGTAATATATCTATTTATATCCTCATTTTGGAGGCTTCTATTGGAAACAAATGGAGCCGCAAGTAAGGTGGGTTTGGGCACTTTTAAGAAATAAGTATAGCTGAAAAGTCCTGAGTTTATGAATAACGATGCATTACGTAGAAATTGGTGCAATTTCAAAGCATAAGTCGAAGCACAATGGCAGATAGAAAATGACAGTGGCAGACTGGTCAAGAGAAACTCCTAAGATGCGTTATGCGCGTGAATATTTTGGACCCAACCAGACAAACGACCAAGAGAAACTCCTAAGAAGCGTTTTACGCGTGAACCTTTTGGACCCATACAAACAAACTATCTAAATCTCCTTTACCCTCCTCTTTTGGTTAACGAGTCTGCTATAAATTGTCCATTGGCTTTGGAAATTGTCCACAGTCAACCCATGTGTTTGACTGGGATACCAGCTTGTATATTCAACTTCCAAGCTGCTGTTTCAAATCATCGTTCAAGTGCTCCTCTGGATCGATTGGATTACATTGTAGTTCAATCACATTGAGATGGTATTTTGACACCCTCTCTCTAGCGTGATGGATGCTTATCCATCGAGCCTTTGATCCTGGGATCGGTTGGATTACATTGTAGTTCAATCACATTGAGATGGTATTTTGACACCCTCTCTCTAGAGTGATGGATGCTTATCCATCGAGCCTTTGATCCTGATTTTGCACTATACCCTTAAAATATATTTAACTGTATATATTTAATTCATGTTTGTACTATATAAAATTGTGGTTATATAAAATTTTTATTTGTGTCATATAAAATTATATTTATATTATATAAAATATAAAAATTATATGTCGAAATTCATATTGGTACAAAAAATATAAAATTTTATTTTTAATTTTTATTATATTTATATATAATTTTTATATAATTTAAACATTTTATTATTTTTATGTATCCCATTCGTATCCTTTTAGTATTATTTTTAATCTAGTATTACATTTTATTTTACCACCACAATTATATATATAAATATTTAAATACATATCTCATAATTAATTTTGATTTTATTTGTATAATACGAATCTCATTACTGAAATAATTAATTTTACTTTTATTATTATTTTTAATTTCATAAAAGTGAATGATATAATCCTTGTAAATTAGTACTGAATCAATGAAAGTTTAGTATCCTATAAGCGATTTTAAAAGATATCATCCATGTAAATTAGTACTGAATCAATGAAAGTTTAGTGTCCTATTAAAAAAAAAAAGAAAAGTATAAATAAAAAGTCATGACTTATGAGTAGCGATGCATTACGTAGGAATTGGTGCAATTTTAAGGTATAATCAAAAGTGACTCCTAAGAAGCCGAATGCGCGTGAACCTTTCGGACCGAAAAAAACAATCTAAATGTCCTTGACTCTCCTCTTTTGGGTAATCAGTCTACTGAAATATTGGGCTGCTGTAAGTTGTCCATTGGCTTCGGTGATTGTCAGCAGTCAACTCATGTGTTTGACGTGTATGGCAGCTTGTATTTTCAACTTGCAAGCTGCCATGTCAAATCATCGTTTAACCGCTCCTTCGGATTGAAAGGGAGCGCGATTCAATGCGATTGGATTACATTTTGTAGTTCAATTGAATTGAGATGGCATTTGGATGCCATTTCCCTAGAGTGATGGATGCTTACGAATGGTGCTTTAACCATATTTTTGCACCGGACCCTTCAAAGAAATTTATCAATTTAATTTGTTTTTGTAGTATATAAAAAAAATTTTATATCAAAATTTATATCGATATAAAAAATATAATTTTTTTTATCTTTTATCATTTCACATAAAATTTTTATTTAATTTTAACTTATATTACCTTTGTGTCTTCTATTCAAGTCGTTTTCGTGTCGTATCTAAAATTGTCAAGTTTATTTTAAAGAATTTAGTGAATTTTTGTCATCCAATCACAATATTTATTTCTAATTTTATCCCTTTTGTATGTTTTTCTTTTGGATAAATTTCATCTATCTCTCTAAAGTTTGATTCTAATTAAATTTAAGTCCATAAGTTTCAAAAATGGACATTCTGACTCAAATTTTTCTATTTCACAGACAAGTTAGTTTTTCTGTTAGTCAATCGTTAAGTCAACAATTAAAAATTTAATTTTAGGACTATTTTACCTATTGGAGTTCTTTAAATACTCCAAACAACAATGAAAATACTAAGAACAACTACTAGATTTTGAAAGATAGTTTTTTTTTATAATTTATTTTTTATTTATTGTTTTTATTTTTATTTATTATTTTTTGTTTATTATTTTATTTATTGACAAAAAGATTTTTTTCGTCATTGCACATTTTCTGTTAGTCATTTGCAATGTTGTTAAGTTATTTGGACTTAAGTGTCCATTTTTAAAATTAATGGACTAAAGTGAAATTAGGGTCAGACATTATAAAGGTAGATAGAATTTACCTTTTTCATTTTATCTTTTGAAATGTCTTTCTACTTTTTCATTCTGATTTTTTTAATTTAAAAAATTGAAATTATTTTGTTGATTTAATATAACAAATAATAATAATAATAATAATTTATTATTATTATTATTATATAGCAAACTAAGGCCCTGTTTGATAATTCGTTGAAAATTTTCAATCTATTGAAAATTAAAATTTTCAACACTATTTTTTAATATGTTAGGTAAATTATTTTAAAATCCACAAAAAAAATTCAACAAAAATGTGTTGAATAAGTATTTATATCTTGCACTTAATTTTTGTAAAATATCAAACAGATTTTATAAATCAAATTCAGTACTTACCAAAATCAATATTAAAAATTCAATATTTAAGCTCCGTTTAGTTTATGAAAGTATTTTTATTTTTATTTTCTATTTTCACTTTCTGAAAATAGTTTTCACTTTCTCTCTTTTGAAATTTGGAAAACAAAATAAAATGAAGAAAAAAAATAATATTTGATATAATATTGCCATTTTTAGTAATTTTCAATTTGTTAAAAAATGTATTTGATATTGATAATTTTTATAATTTTTAATTATTTATTAATTTCACAAATATATATATTATACTATAAAATTTATTTTGTATAAATTTTAATATAATAACCGTAATGGTTATTTTTTTTGTTTCTCACTACATTTCGCTTCAATGTTACTACTGCAGTTGCATCCAAACAAATATCTGATCACTGATGTCAATCTTATCGTTGCAGTACCTAATCTCATTACTACAGTAACTAATCTCACATCCACCACTATTTTCAATCCCAACGGAGCCGATTTTATAGCGCTTACCCAAACTAGCCTAAAGTTAAAAGATGAAATTTTTAATTGTTATTATTGTTATTATTATAATAAGTATTTATTCAAGAAAAAAATACAAAGCAATTTTGGTAATATATGTAGGATAAAATTACCTTTTTACCCTCAAAAGTTTTTTGTAAATATTTATTTTGGTTCAATTCTAGGAGAAAGAACAGATAAATAAAGTTGACAAATTATTTGATACATTTTATGATAAAATTTTTGCATTTTATAAGTGAAATTAATAAGATGACACATTTTTATGATGTATTAAAATATAAAAATGATTAATTAAAAAAATGAGACATATAACCTTTTTATTAACTTTACTTGTGGAGTAAACAATTTTTCACGCCCAATGTATCAAATTCATGAAAGTTAATAAGAATAAATTTTGAATATTGATTCAAATAATTATATTTTTCAATTTTAAAGTGTGAAAGCTCTTCAAATATGAGATTCAATATTTAATATTTGCATTTGCATTTCTTTGAAGAGACCTTCATTATACAAAAAAAATTAACATGAATAAAATAGATATACCTCTAAGTTGAACACGATGAAAATTTTAAAAGTAATATTTATTTTTAATTAATAGAAATGCCTCTTTGATTGTCTCATCAAAACGAATGTTCCAACTCCTAGATGCTTGCTTAAGCCATAATTTGATTTTTGCATCTTAAATACTTTTGCGAGCATCTTGTTTGATGTAAAGCCTCTAGGTTGTGTCATGTACACTTTTTTTTACAAATTCTCATTAAGGAATGCAATCTTTACATCCATACTCCTGATTTCATAATCCAGATATGCAGCAATGTCCAGGAGAATCCTTATAGATTTAGGCATAGTTACAAAAAAAAAAGGTTTCCTCATAATCAATTCATTCCTTTTGATTTTAACCTTTGGCAACTCGTCTCGCTTTATACGCTTGTACATTGTTATCCATGCCAATCTTTCTTTTAAAGACCCACTTGTAGCCTATAAGCTTTATCCCTTTGGATGGATCCATTAATATTCATATTTGGTTTTCCTTCGTGGATTCTATTTCAGATTTCATTGCCTCCAACCGTTTGGAAGAATGAATATTTGACATTGCTTCTTTATAATTAGTACATTCATCATCCATGAGCAATACGTCATTTTCTTTATCTAAAAGAAATCCACATCTTTTTGGAGTATTATGTATCCTACTAAATCTTCAAAGTTCTTGTGTATTTTGAACTTTTGATTATCCATCCATTGTCTGAGCCTCTAGTTCAAGTTCATCTAGTGTGTCAGTTTCTCAAAGTTCTTCGAGTTTAACTTTACTTTCAATATCCTCTTCTAGAATAAACTCTTTCTTTAAAAAGGTAGCATGCTTTGAGACAAACATTTTTGCTCAATTAGATTAAGAAATAGTATTCAACTATTTCTTTTAGACTTTGCACACATCGTATAGGTTTTGCAATCTTGAATCTTAACATACGACAAAATAGGCATTTTTTTATCCATCTCTCATATGGTGATTTGTCTATCAATTTATTAGGAACTTTATTTAGAAGGTAAGATGTGGTTTCTAAGGCATATTACGAAAAAGATCTAAGAAAACCAACTTTGATAATCATGGACCGAATAATGTCTAACAAAGTTCAGTTTCTCTATTCTGAAATATTGTTGTGTTATGGTGTTCTTGGAGGAGTAAGTTAACAAACAATGCCATTCTCTTTTGAATGATTTAGAAATTCATTACTTAAGTATTCACCACCTTAATTTGATCTTAGTGTTTTAATATTTTTGCCAGTTTGTTTCTCAACCTCATTTCTAAATTCGTTGAACCTTTCAAAAGCTTAAGACGTATACTTCATCAAATATACAAAATCATACCTTAAATGGTCATCAGTAAATGTTATAAAATAGGAGTATTCTCCTCTGGCAATGATATTCATTAGTCCACATACATACAAATGTATTAGTTCTAATAGCTCATTAGCTTTTTCACCTTTTCCTTTAAAAGGCAAATAGTCATCTTTTCAAGCAATCAAGATTCTCCAGTTTCTTAATATTCATAATCTTTAGGATTAATATATCCTTACTTATGTAACTTTATAATTCTAGTTGCATTAATATGACCCAACTACAATGCCAGATCTAAGATTGATTTGGCTTACCTATATTTTATTTTCTTAACTTCTATCTTAAGTAATAGGTTTGAATATTTAAAAACGAATAGACCACTTTGAACATTTATAGCACCATAAATAATTCTATCTCTAGAAAATGTGGAAGATCCTCTTTTAATATTAAATTCAAAATCATCAATATTTGAAAGATAAGAAATTGAAATAATGTTTCCATACAATATTGGAATGTTATAACGATTTTTAAGTTTTAAAACTAATCCAGAAAATGAAGGCAAAAATATTTTCCCTATGGCATGTGCAGCAACTATTGCTATATTTTCAACCCGCAGAGTAATTTCTCCCTTTTGCAAGTTCTTACTGTCCTTTAGTTCTCGCATATTATTACAAAGATGAGATCCACATCCTGTAATACCCAAGAAATAGAGGACGTAGTTGACATGTTCAACTTAATCACAAACATACTTAAAACAGAAGCTTCCTCAAGCTTCTTAGCCTTCAAGGGGTCAAGGTAGACCTTATAGTTTTGTTTCTAAAGGTCTTCTTTACCACAATAATGGCATATGTCCTTATTGTCCTTCTTAGACCTTTTGGACACTTTTTAATCATGGAAGGCTTTTTAGCATCCTTCTTCTTATGTCATTTCTTCCTCTTGTTTTTGGAAGAAATAATAGAAAAAAACACTTCATTTTTCTCTTTGAATGGATTGCTCCACAGTACTTACCATATTCACAAACTTAGGTAATGTAGCTTCCAATCTATTCATGTTGAAGTTCATTACAGAAGGTGAAAAGCCAGTACCCAGTGATTGTCAATACTAAGCTCATGATCTATTGTAAAGCCTAATTACTCAAGCTTTTCAAAGTATTCTTGCATCTTCAACCCATGCACTTTGACAAAACTTCCTTTAACCATTTTACAACAGAACAATTCCCTTGAGGTCTCATACCTTTCAACACGACTCTCTGCTTATCGACCAATTCTTTTAAGTGCAGAATCATGGCTTTATCATCTACATTTTCATGTTTCTTTTAGAGATCAGGTGTTATGGTCGCCAACATGATACATGATGTCTGTTCATCATCATCCTTATTGACTTTAATAGTCGTGCAACTTTAATAGGCATTCCAAACATCATCTCTAGCATCTTCAATAGGGACTGGAGGGACAATACTTTCAAGGCCACATAACTTTTTCTTTTGTCTGAGAACAATTTTTAAATTTCTGTACCAATCCAAGAAATTTGGGCCAATTAACTTGTTAGCATCCAATATGCTTCGTAGTGATAAATTATTACTCATTTTCTACTAACTTAAACGTATATGTAAAAATAACGAGTGTAAGATATTTGAATCTATTCCAATAAATTTCATGCTTTTTAATTTTTCGGTTACTCCCACCATTTTATTCAAATTAATAACCCACTTTATTAATTTGGAAAAATCCCATTTAATGATTTTCTAATGGCTAGGATCCCATTTAATTACCATGATCTTGAGTGACTTAAAAATCATAATAAATAAATTAAATAGATAACATAGCTTATCAAATAAATCATATGTAACTCTTTGATCTGTTAGCTAATAACTCTTTGTCTAAATGCATCACATGTATTTCACCTAATCATACTTCTTACACCATATAATCATGAGTGACTTGTTAGAGTTATATGTGTTAGTTAAGCAAGACCCATCTTTATATCACAAACATATTCTAGAGAAATTAAGCTTGAGTGACTCAGCAAGTTAAATATAGAACTCTAGTTAATGCTATTAAAGTGGAAGGACACTTTTATTATGCTCTTCACATGTGGCTTAATATTTAAAGGGTTTTATGTTATTGATGTTGCCTGCTTAAAACGACAACGGGGTGATTCCTTCCACGGGCGTCAAATCTTCTGCAAGAACAACAAAGATCAGAGAGGTGCAGGGATTTGTCCCTGCACGCGCACTCCGATGATTAAGTTAGAAAGCTGTGTTTCTGTATATTGGAGAAAGGAAGAATCGAGGAGATTCAAGTTTTTCAGCCCCCTTCTTCTTTTTTTTTTTTTCTGAGTGCTCACCTGGTGTATTTATAGGTTTCTCCCGAGTCGGTTCAGGCTGAGGCCCAGGCGAGTGTCTGGGCTGCGACAGAGTCTTTTATACTCTGTCGCGGTTCGGAGCTGAACAACTTTGCGGGAGAATTCAGTGGGCGGCAGAGTGTATGTGTGAACCTCTGCCGCAATCTATGCGGCAGGGGTCTGCCGCAGTCCTCTGCGGCAGGGGTCTGCCGCAGTACAGGCGGTAGGGGTCTGTCGCGGCATACTGTGCCGCACAAGCCTATGCGGAAGAGTCTCTATCGCCTTACTCTGTCGCTTACCACGCTACTCTGTCGCTTGAAGACTCTGACGCTGTAACAGCCACGTGGCTTATCTTGTGTTTGACACGTGACAGTCTCCGATTGGTCGATCCTTGTGCACGTGAACTTTGGTGATAGGACCACTATCAATTGCTCCCCACTCTTTGGTAGGAATATTTCCCGCGAAAGAGGATTCTTAATAGAAAGATATATTTTCGGAAAGAATTTTACATATCTTTCTGAGGCCTGACTATCACGACGCGAGCGCGTCTTTAGTTCTTACGGCCTTTATGTTTCCATTGCCTGGCCACAGTGACGCATAGCGCCTCAGGCTCTTATGGCTAGTCGGATCTTTCACGCCTGGTCACAGTGACGCGTAGCGCCTCAGGCTCTTACGGCTAGTCTGATTTTTCACGCCTGGCCATAGTGACGCATAGCGCCTCAGGCTCTTATGGCTCGTCTGAATATACGCCTGGCCACAGTGACGCATAGCGCCTCAGTCTCTTACGGCTCGTCTGAATATATGCCTGGCCACAGTGACGCATAGCGCCTCAGGCTCTTACGGCTCGTCTGAATATACGTCTGGCCACAGTGACGCATAGCACCTTAGGCTCTTACGGCTCTTCTGAATATACGCCTGGCCACAGTGACGCATAGCGCTTCAGGCTCTTACGGCTCTTCTGAATATACGCTTGGCCACAGTGAGGCATAGCGCCTCAGGCTCTTACGGCTCGTCTGAATATACGCTTGGCCACAGTGACGCATAGCGCCTCAGGCTCTTACGGCTCTTCTGAGTATACGCCTGGCCACAGTGACGCATAGCGCCTCAGGCTCTTACGGCTCGTCTGATTTTCACGCCTGGCCATAGTGACGCATAGCGCCTCAGGCTCTTACGGCTCGTCTGAATATACGCCTGGCCACAGTGACGCATAGCGCCTCAGGCTCTTACGGCTCGTTTGATTTTCACACCTGGCCACAGTGACGCATAGCGCCTCAGGCTCTTACGGCTCGTCTGAGTATACGCCTGGCCACAGTGACGCATAGCACCTCAGGCTCTTACGGCTCGTCCGAGTATACGCCTGGCCACAGTGACGCATAGCGCCTCAGGCTCTTACGGCTCTTCTGAGTATACGCCTAGCCACAGTGACGCATAGCGCCTCAGGCTCTTACGGCTCTTCTGAGTATACGCCTGGCTACAGTGACGCATAGCGCCTCAGGCTCTTACGGCTCGTCTGATTTTCACGCCTGGCCACAGTGACGCATAGCGCCTCAGGCTCTTACGGCTCGTCTGAATATACGCCTGGCCACAGTGACGCATAGCGCCTCAGGCTCTTATTGCTCTTCTGAGTATACGCCTGGCCACAGTGACGCATAGCGCCTCAGGCTCTTGCGGCTCGTCTGATTTTCACTCCTGGCCACAGTGACGCATAGCGTCTCAGGCTCTTACGGCTCATCTGAACATACGCCTGGCCACAGTGACGCATAGCGCCTCAGGCTCTTACGGCTCTTCTGAGTGATCTAGGCTTTTCCTTAGTGCTTGTGAATCCTCTTCTTCTACTAAGGGCATCATCCTGGGTGACAATGCTCCAATTTCCACGGGGATCAATGCTTCAGCGCTGTATACGAGGCTGAACAGCGTTTCTCCGGTCGGCACCCGACTAGTGGTACGATATGCCTATAAAACACTAGACCATTCGTCCACCCATGCCCCCTTAGCTTGGTCTAACCTGGTCTTCAGCCCATGAAGAATAGTCCTGTTACTGACTTCGGCCTGTGGCTAATGGGAAAGGCCCCAGAATGTCCAAGCCCCATTGTGCGAATGGAATTGGCTATATCGTACCCTGGGAGGGAGTTACTGGGGCTGTACCATCTTCATAACTTCTTCCTGAGCCACATATTTATTGGCTCTGGTAACCAGGTCGAAAAGTGTCACCGACTGATCGAGGGAGAGGGATTCTTGCAACTTCTCGGACCTCGTCCCTTGCAGCATTGCAGCCGTGGCTACCCCTGCTGGTAGATCATCCACCTCCAAGGTTGCATCTCTGAATCGATCTACGTAGCTCTTCAAGGATTCTTTATTTCCTTGTTTAAGAGTGAGTAGGTAAGTAGCGTCCTTCTTTCTGTGGCTGTGGATCATGAAGACTTCCAGAAATTCGTTTCACAATTGGTCGAAGGATGAGATGGAACCTTGGCGCAACCCATTGAACCACTTCAGAGCGTGCTCGGACAATGTGAGTGAAAAAGCCCGACACATAATTTTGTCCTCCCATCCATGCAGCAACATGAGGGACTCATAACTCTGTATGTGGTCATAGGGGTCTGCTTTACCGGTGTAAGTGGCCATAGAAGGCATCTTGAACTTCTTCGCCAAAGGTTTGTTCATGATCTCCGGACTGAACGGAATCCTCCTTTTTTGACGATCATCTGGAGACACCAGTTTCCTTTTTCCCAAAATCCTTTCGACGACTTTCTCCACGTTTTACGACCTTTGGACTGAGTATGCTCCCCTCTCTTCGGGTTTAGAAGAGTCCGACTGGTAAGCACCCCTTCTAGCGCCTCCCATTCTGTGACTCGACCTTTCGAGACAATCTCGGGGGTCAGAACTCCTCTGTCTTCGATGCTCCCTGGACCTATGTTCTCCTAACTCATGCTCAAACTCCGCGGGAGAAGTACCACTCCATGTGGGAGGGCTCTGCCGCATATAGACCGCGGGAGGGCTCTGCCGCCTATAGTTTGCGGGAGGACTCTGTCGCATACGTGCTGCGGGAGACCTCTGCCGCGTGTTGACTGCGGGTGAGTTCTACCGCCTTTCTGTTGCGGGTGGTTCTACAGCACAGGTGCTGCGGGCAAACTCTGCCGCCTTCGGTCCGCGGGCGAGTACTACCGTCAATCTGCTGTAGGAGAGCTCTGACGTCGGCGGTCTGCGGGTGAGCTCTGTCGCCTACGTGCTGCGGGTGAGCTCAGCCGCCTGTGATCTGCGGGTGAGCTCTGCCGCCTGCGATCTGCGGGTGAGCTCTGCCGCCTGCGACCCGCGGGTGAGCTCCGCCGCATGACTGCTATTGGTGGACTCTGTCGCGTCAGGTCTGCGGTAGCGTTCACCTCTCGTAGCCCTGCCGCAGGGTAATTTCTTTGAAATGCGGTAGAGTTTGGAATCAGTCCAGTGGCAGTCTTTTGCGCTCCTTCCCCTTGTCCAGCATTCACCATGGTGGAGGGTTCACCTCTCTCGCAGGTCTGCCTCGGGGTGTTCTCATCCACCATTTGCTGCACTTCTAGGGGTAAGCTAAACTGCGGGAGAGCGTTCTTGAAGAAGTTCACCATAGCTCTCAATGCTGTCGTCATCTCCTCATTCTGACGCTTTAGAGCCTCAAATTCCTCTATAGAAACTGAGGCCACTTTGCCACCCTCTTCATTCTGTCTTTGTCCTTGCTCTGATCTGATAAGGGGACTCACAGAATTCTCTCCACTTGCATCCTTTGCCGTAGAATGTGTCCTCACCATTTTAATGGGGAATCTGACTTTTTGTCCTGATTCCCACAGACGGCGCCATTTGATGTTGCCTGCTTAAAACAACAACGGGGTGATTCCTTCCACGGGCGTCGAATCTTTTGCAAGAACAACAAAGATCAGAGAGGTGCAGGGATTTGTCCCTGCATGCTCACTCCGTTGATTAAGTTAGAAAGCTGTGTTTCTGTATATCGGAGAAAGGAAATGGGTTTAAGCAGAATCGAGGAGATTCAAGTTTTTCAGCCCCCTTCTTCTTTTTTTTTTTCTGAGTGCTCACCTGGTGTATTTATAGGTTTCTCCCGAGTCGGTTCAGGCTGAGCCCAAGCGCGTGTCTGGGCTGCAACAGAGTCTTTTATACTCTGTCGCGGTTCGGAGCTGAACGACTTTGCGGGAGAATTCAGCGGACGGCAGAGTGTATGTGTGAACCTCTGTCGCAATCTATGCGGCAGGGGTCTGCCGCAGTCTCTGCGGCAGGGGTCTGCCGCAGTACAGGTGGTAGGGGTTTGTCGCGGCATACTGTGCCGCACAAGCCTACGCGGAAGAGTCTCTATCGCCTTACTTTGTCGCTTACCACGCTACTCTGTCGCTTGGAGACTCTGACGCTGTAACAGCCACGTGGCTTATCTTGTGTTTGACACGTGGCAGTCTCCAATTGGTCGATCCTTGTGCACGTGGACTTTGGTGATAGGACCACTATCAGTTATTATTCAAATCAATCACACATATACATACATACATACATACATACATACATACATACATACATAAGCATAATTATTTCATATCATATATCAAGCATATATATATATATATATATATATATATATATATATATATTACAATCTTAGTATGCATACTACTTGGATGATTATGTACTTTTCTAAACGAGTTTCCTTAACCCATCAAAAGAAAACTAGATGTTTAAAACCTAGATGGTTGCATCTTTATAATGCACAAGACTTTTGATCATATCTCCAATGCCAACCTCTTTGGAATATCATAGTGTCTTTAGATCTCCAATTTCTTGGATTTTCAAAAATTTTATCTAATTCCTAATTTATATAACTATTACAAAATTTTTGGAGAAACCTTAAGTTACATTTGAGGGAAGTTAGATGAGAAGAGAACTTTTACAGCACAAAGAAAAATTAGAGAAAGGAAGGGCTCATAGTCCCTAATTAATTAAATAAATTCATAAAGTAAATCTATCCATACACAGCCACAAAGGGGTTTTATAGTCTACAACCATTCATCATCCATTCATATATCATGAATTAAAATAAATGATAATATTTTTAATTCAAATTATTGATCTTATATGTCATTTGATTTAATATATAAAAAATATTAATAAAATAATTTGATGCACTGATTAATTTGATTTAGAAAACATTTTCTTAAATCAAAAGAATTTTAGTCCAATTAAAATCTTAAATAATCTTAGTCCAATTAGGATTCGAAGTCTAATATCTTAAAACCCTTTCTAGTTCAATCCTCATCCAAATAGGAGTTCCTAAACACATGATCCTAAAACTTAGGGTAGGGTTCATGCAAGGTGTGTATCCTTGCTGCCACCCTATGTTTAGTGCACCTAGTTTTTGTACACTACTCAATTATACAACCATAACTTGATAAAAACAAATTGAAATCATATTCTGATTGTCCCATGTGATTCTATACTTTATAGATTATCAGTGAACAAAGTTTCACGATTTTATCAATTTTATAGAATTTATGGAGAATTTTAAAAGCTAATCGTCACACTACTGTCAAATAGTCTACGCAGTTCTCAAAGAAAATTCAATAACTTGAGCCGAGGATTTACAAATTCAAAACTATTTAATGCATTGGAAACTATACACAACCAGCTTTCTGTCCATGTAAGGATTACACATATCTATATTAGAGATTAATACATAATTAAAGTTGAAGTCACTAAATAGTACAGGAAACTTTTTGGTTAGACAATCTGCTCAGTCCTCAAAG
Source organism: Firmiana major (assembly GCA_033439115.1). NCBI lineage: Eukaryota > Viridiplantae > Streptophyta > Magnoliopsida > Malvales > Malvaceae > Firmiana > Firmiana major. The sequence goes on along the minus strand of CM065898.1, from coordinate 77,192,909 downwards.
AAAATTTAATAACTTGAGCTAAGGATATCCAAATTCAAATCTATTTGATGCGTTGAGATATCCTTACTTTTACAATCCAAATATCGAAATGCTCTTTAAAAAACATATTAGTTAAATTTCATATAACAAACTTTAATTCTTAAAAGTAGGCAGGAGATAAATTAAATATTACATCTCGATAAAATTATTCTAACATTTGAAAAAGAAATTAACATTATTTTTGGGGCTTTAAGCTTTGGCTTACATATAAGGGGTAAGTTATAATCATAATCATTAATATTTTTTAGAGCAAATTGTTAATTTTTTTTAAAAAAATTAATTGACTTTTAATTATTTTTTCTTTTATATGATCTAATTATTTTTTTTGAAAAAAATACTTTTATGGTTTTAAAAATCAAAATCGAAAGTAGGTATAGTTGATGAATATAGAACTCTAAATAAACTTAGTTGTGATAAAATCTAATTTAATTTATTAAGTTCATTTGAAAGAATTAGATTTAATATTAAAAATCAGTAATTTAAATATTTTAAATTAATTAAAATTCAATTTATTCAAATTCAAAATGACCTCATTGTGTAATGACATATGTTTATAACAGTTCCAATAAAAAATTACTCCAATTTCCTTAACTTAAATTGACTTGACCCAAATCAACTTTGATACACTAAATTACTACTAGTGTTCGTAGATATCAAATTATCAATCAAATCTCTCATTTTGTTTTTTGGATAAATTAAAATCACTCATTTTCCCTTCTTGTTGATTGAAGATTTAAAGTTGGAGTATGAAAATTTTGTTGCAGACAAAGCCAAAAATCAAACATATGAAGAACAATAAATGTCAACGGGAGAGAGGTTAGTGACAGAGAACAACTCAAAAGGAGATGGGAGAGAGGTCACTGCAGAAAAAAACTCAAATGGAGGTGGGAAAGAGATCGACGACAGAGAAAAGAGAGTTGTGCATTTGTCCAATTTGGACTAATTGTCTTTTGTCAAAGAAGGAAGGAAAATATCAATCCTTCCCATTTTCTTTTATACCTAGTGTTGTGTATAAAATAATAATAAGAAATGAAAAAAATAAAAAAATAAAAAGGGTACCACGTGGCGCGTGCAAAGCGCGCCACGTGGCATGGGAGATACTCTCCTGCATAGTGGCAGGAGAGTCTCCTACACAGTGGCGGGAGAGTCTCCCGCATGTTGGCTGCAGACTACTCTCCCGCCAACGGTTTTAAGCGCGCCACATGGCGCTTGGAAAACGCACCACGTGGCACGCAGAGGAGGCATGCGGGAGACTACCCTCCCGCATGTTGGCGGGAGACTACTCTCCTGCCAAAGAGGCCTAACGCCTCTTGTATCTTAGCGCCACATGGCGCTAATGGAAAAATCTTCTGAGCCTCTCACGTCATGTCTGCGTGGCACGCTCACATCACTATAATTTGATATTGGGGTTTTTAGACAATTGGACCCTGAAATATATTTTATTCTGCAAATATTTTATTATTGGATAAATATGTAATTAAAGCTGGAAACAACCCTTATAAAAAGGGGACAAGTATGATACGCCAGGGGTCTCTATTTTTGCTTTATAGAAACTCTGTCAAATTTTTGGTCTGACTTAAGCATTGGAGTGCTTACGCAGGGAGAAACCCCTGTGTCCCTCTGATCATTATTTTTCTTACAAAATATTCAGCGGCACGTGGCATAAAAATCAAGGCGAAGAGGTCAGCAATTCAACACCACTGTTTCAGGTAACAAAAATTGACGCCGTCTGTGGGAATCAAAACAAAAAGTTAGAATCTCTATCAAAATGGTGAGAACACGTTCGACAGCAGCAGCAAATCTGAGAGAAGAGAATTCTGTGAATCCTCTTGCCAGACCAGAGCGAGGACAAGAGCAGAATGAAGAAGGCGGCAGAGTTGCCACAGTTTCTCTTGACGAATTTGAGGCTTTGAAGCGTCAAAATGAGCAGACTACTACGGCGTTGAAGGCGATAATTGATTTCTTCAAAGTTGCACTGCCGCAGTTTAGTTTGCCTCCGGAGGTACAACAGATAGTAGGGGAAAATGTACCGAGGAAGACTTACGAAAGAGGCCAACCCTCTGTGGTGGCGAATGCGGGACGAGAAGAATGGGGGAGGAATACTGCTGTCGTGCTGATGAACACTGCCGCAGGTCTGAGGGTGAACTCTGCCACAACTCTGGTGGAAAACACTGCCGCAGCTACAGAGGACAACTCTACCGCAACTCTGAGGGTGAATACTGCCGCAGGTCTGAGGATAAACTCTGCCGCAACTCTAAGGGCGAACACTGTCGCAGATCTGGGGATGAACTCTGCCATAACTCTAGTGGAAAACACTATCGTAACTCTGGAAGGCTACCCTGCTGCAAGCTTGAGATGAACTCTGTCGCAGCTATAGAGGAAAACTCTGCCACAACTTTGAGGGTGAACTCTGCCACAACTCTGAGGGTGAACTCTGTCGCAGGTCTGGAGGATAACCCTGCCTCACCTCTGAGGGCGAACTCTGCCGCCACACTGGAGGATAATCCTGCCGCGGGTCTGAGGGAGAACCCTGCCGCAGGTCTAAGGAAACACCCTGTTGCAAGATAGAGAGAAGTAAACCCTGCCACAGGTCTGAGGCGGATGAACTCTACCCCAGAGTATAGGAGGCAGACTTTTGCCGCAGAATTTAAACGACCTGAATTTGAAGTTCGCAGATCTGGGGAGCGACAGAGACAGAATACTGGACAGAATAGTCATGACTCCCAAGAATATTTAGAAGATCCAAAGTCGAATTACGAAATGGGGGGTGTAGGAAGAAGGGACACAGTGTAGGCTCCTAGAGGGAGGGAAACTGTGAACGATGAGGAGATCCCTAGCCGGGGAGTAGACCGTGAGTAAAATCTCCGCAACAGAGGAAGAATGGATTCTTCCTACTCAGACTCTTCTAGTGCCGAAGAAAGGGAAGCACACTCGACCCAAGGCTCGAAAAGCGTTGAGAAAATCATTGAAAGGATTCTGGAGAGGAAGAAGTTAGTGTCTCCTGAAGAAAACCAGAGAAGAAAAGTCCTGTTCAGTACAGCGATAATGGGAAAATCGCTGCCCCCAAAGTTTAAGATGCCATAGATAACAACATATGCCGGGAAAACTGACCCTTTTGACCATGTTAAAAATTACGAGTCATTAATGCTACTACATGGATGGGAAGATGAGGTTATGTGTAGGGCATTCCCCCTGACCTTAACTGGCCATGCACTGAAATGGTTTAACAATCTACCGAAAGAGTCTATCTTTTCTTTCAATCAGCTGAGGAGTGAATTTTTGAAGGCCTTTGCTATAAATAGCCAAAAAAGGAAGGAGGCCACTTATCTGCTCACCCGAAGACAAGGGAACAAAGAATCACTAAAAAGTTATGTCGATCAATTTCGTGATGCTACTCTTGAGATACGTGATCTATAATTTGGGGTAGCAGTAACAGCCATGCTACAGGGGACCACATCTGAAAGGCTCCAAGAATCATTATTTTTGGATCAGCCAACGACCATCTCGGACTTATTCTCTAGAGCAAATAAATACATTGCTCAAGAGGAAGTAATGAAAATGATACCAACTCGGGATATGAAAGAAGGAAGGAAACGGAAAAGAGAGCTCGATTATAGAAATGCAGAAAGATCAGACAAAGCCCCAAAATTGAAGTATGGTAATTACACACAGTTTATTAAACGACGTGCTTCAATTTTAGCAGCGATAGAAAGAACTGGGATGCTTCAATTCCCCATGAGAGGTGAAGGAAACTTAGGACAAGATCATAGGTCCTACTGTAGTTTTCATTCTGCCTTTAGTCATACAACCTAGAGATGTCGGGAACTGATGAACCAACTTGAAAAATTGGCTAGAGAAGGAAAGCTAGACCGTTATGTATGGAGGAATGAAAGGATTCGATACCCCATTCGCGGCAGAGGAGATAATAGGCCACGTGATAGACGCGACAATGTAGAGAAAATATGAGGAGAAACGAAGAAGGAGGAAATGAGGCAAGAAGGGGAGAGCGTAGGAATCGACAGATAGACAATGAACCAACAGAAGCCGCCATTCATGTCATATCTGGTAGAGAATACATAACTAGTAGCTCATCTACTTCACGGAAGGTTTATGCTAGACAAGCGTACCATGTCCATTCTGTGATAAAAATAGCTGAAGATGAAGAAACGATTACTTTCACACCTGCAGATCAGGGAGATGTTATTATTCCACGTGATAGGCCAAATCGGAAGCTCAGCAAACCTTATCTATTGGGATTATTTCAAAAAAATGAATTTGAGAGAAGACAGACTAAAACCCGTAACTACTCCCTTGTTTGGCTTCACAGGAGAGAAAGTAAAGGTGGTAGGGTCAATTGAACTACCTGTTACTTTGGGTGAAGATCCTAAGAGTGTTATAAGACAAGTCTTGTTCATGGTGGTCAAATCAACGTCTCCAGCTTACAATGTTATTCTCGGACGGCCATTATTGAGTGATATGAGAGCCGTATTCTCCCCATGTTACCTATTGATGAAGTTCCAGACTCCTGGAGGTGTGAGGCAAGTTCGAGGAGATCAAAGAAAAGCAAGAACATGTAATATCGCATCAACAACAGGCAATGAAGTTCAAAAAAAAAGAAACCCTTACCATCATTAGGGTGCCTAAGCCATCACCAATGCCTGGAAGGAAGATGAAAAGTTCGTAAGACAAGGGGATAACGAAAGACGTGAAATGCTAGCCACTCAATACCATATTGGCAATAGAATTTTAATTTCTCGATGTTATTTTTTATTTTTTATTTATATTATTGAACCATGTTCAGGGACTTAATTTTGATATATTCCATATTGATATTTCTCATTGAGAATTTTAATTATTGACAGATAAAAATAAAAAGGCTTGAAGCGAAAAATACGCGATGTAAGCCACCAAGACAAAGTGCGAGAGCTTAAAGCGAAAAGTGCGCGATGTAAGCTAAGCACCCAAAACAAAGGCTTGAAGCGAAAAGTGCGCGATGTAAGCCAAGAAGAAAAAAGTGCGAGAGCTTGAAGTAAAAAGTGCGCGATGTAAACTAAGCACTCAATCAAGGGCTTGAAGCAAAAAATGTGCGATGTAAGCCGCGAAGACAATGTGCCAGAGCTTGAAGCGAAAAGTGCGCGATGTAAGCTAAGCACTCAATCAAGGGCTTGAAGTGAAAAATGCGCGATGTAAGCCATGAAGACAAAGTGCGAGAGCTTGAAGCGAAAAGTGCGCGGTGTAGGCTAAGCACTCAAAACAAAGGCTTAAAGCGAAAAGTGCGCGATGTAAGCCAAGAAGAAAAAAGTGCGAGAGCTTGAAGCGAAAAGTGCGCGATGTAAGCTAAGCACCCAAAACAAAGGCTTGAAGCGAAAAGTGCGCGATGTAAGCCACGAAGACAATGTGCCAGAGCTTGAAGTGAAAAGTACGCGATGTAGCTAAGCACTCAATCAAGGGCTTGAAGCGAAAAATGCGCGATGTAAGCCACGAAGACAATGTGCCAAAGCTTGAAGCGAAAAGTGCACGATGTAATCTAAGCACTCAATAAAGGGCTTGAAGCGAAAAATGTGCGTTGTAAGCCACGAAGACAAAGTGCGAGAGCTTGAAGCGAAAAGTGCGCAATATAAGCTAAGCACCCAAAACAAAGGCTTGAAGCGAAAAGTGCGCGATGTAAGCCAAAAAGAAAAAAGTGCGAAAGCTTGAAGCGAAAAGTGCGTGATGAAAGCTAAGCACCCAAAACAAAGGCTTGAAGCGAAAAGTGCGCGACGTAAGCCAAGAAGAAAAAAGTGCGAGAGCTTGAAGCGAAAAGTGCGCGTTGTAAGCTAAGCACCCAAAACAAAGGCTTGAAATGAAAAGTGCGCGATGTAAGCTAAGAAGAAAAAAGTACGAGAGCTTGAAGCAAAAAATGCGCGAGGTAAGCTACGCACTCAAGCAAAGGCTTAAGAATTTGGCATGAGGGTTTGACTCGAAAATCTAACTTCAGAGTTTGACATAATGATTTGACGAGAGACTATGAAGAGAATATATGTACTCTTCTGCAAGGTTATACCTAACGAAAGAGTGGGGAGCAATTGTTGTGCATAAAAGAATAATAAGAAATGAAAAAATAAATAAATAAAAAAAGGGTGCCACATGGCGCGATGTGGTATGGGAGATACTCTCCCGCATGTTGGCAGGAGACTACTCTCCTGCCAACGATTTTAAGTGCACCATGTGGAGCTTGGAGAACGCGCCACGTGGCACGCAGAGGAGGCATACGGGAGACTACCCTCCCGCATGTTGGCGGGAGACTACTCTCTCGCCAAAGAGGCCTAACGCCTTTTGTATCTTAGCACCACGTGGCGTACTCTTCTTGCGCCACGTGGCGCTAATGGAAAAATCTTTCGAGCCTCTCACGTCATGTCTGCGTGGCACGCTCACATCACTATAATTTGATATTGGGTTTTTAGACATTTGGACCCTGAAATATATTTTATTTTGTAAATATTTTATTATTGGATAAATACGTAATTAAAGCTGGAAACAACCCTTATAAAAAGGGGACAGGTATGATACGCTAGGGGTCTCTATTTTGGCTTTACAAAAACTCTACTAAATTCTCGGTCTAACTTAAGCATCAGAGTGCTTACGCAGGGAGAAACCCCTGCGTCCCTCTGATCATTATTTTTCTTACAGAATATTCAGTGGCACGTTGCATAAAAACCAAGGCGAAGAGGTCAATAATTCAACACCACTGTTTCAGGTAACAAAACCTAGCAACTTGAAATATGTTTCCCTTCCACTTTTCCTTTCACCACTTTTCATCTTTCCAGTTTTCCATTGTACTAAGCATAGCTAGCGTTGCTTTGTAGGTTAGAAATAAGAAATTAAGAGATGAAAAATTAGAGCAGCAGAATAGAAAGATAAAAAAATATATTATTTCTTTCCATACCTATAAATGGTAAGTGTTGTGAGTAACAAGACCCGATTAAATTTTAAATCTAAAAAATATAACTCGAGAGACATGATCAACGAAAAATGGACACGCGTAAGTGCGCAGTCCTGCATGCCACTGCTGAAAAGAATACCCACACTACGTGGGCACCAATCAAAGTGAGCCACGTGGCGCTAGCTGATTCTCCCTCATATGTATGGGAGGATATATGTGGGAAGGTACCCTCCCGCAATTAGGAGGGAAGGGTCTAGCGTAATTAGCCGTGGGTGCGCCACATGGCACACCCACGACTAATTAAGCATAGGCGGGAGGATCTTCCCGCCCATGATTGTGGGCGTGCCACACAATCAAGCTTAGTTTTCCATGCGAGAGGACTCTCCTACCCATGATCATGGGCACGACAAGTGGCGCACCCACATACAAGTCCGAATATGCAAAAATTATGTGTTCAAGGGTCCCTGCGCTAAAATTTATTAGGACGATTTTACCCCTAAATATTCTTAATTATGCAGGACTCATAAAACAGTAAGAAAGACATTTAATTGGTGGATAAATATGTAATTGAGAGTGGAATCACTCCCTATAAATATGGACCAAGTATTATTCATAGGACTAAGACTCTATTTTGTTTACAGAAACTCTGCCAAATTCTCTTTCTGACTTAAGTATCAGAGTGCTTACACAGGGAACCACCACTGCGTCTCTCTGATAGTTCTTTCTCTTGCAGAGTTTTTGGTAGCACGTGGCAAAAAGATTAAGGCGAAGACGTCAGCAATACATCACTGTTGTGTTCGGCTACAACAATTGGCACCGTCTATGGGAAACGAAAAAAAAAGCTTTTAACTCTACAACAATGTAGATTAAAATGAGGATACCGTTAGTTCCCCATTTCGTAACTCAGGCCATTGGGCTCAAGGAGAGAGAGAGGCATCTGTGAACATAGTCTCTGTAGCAGAATTTAAAGCCATAAAGAAGCAAGCCATACAGAAGCAAGGAAAAAAGACAACCCAAGCATTGCTGCTTATGGTTGACTTGTTTAGGGGTGCATTCCTGCAACTAAACTTGCTTCCGATTGTTTAAAACCTGGGTAAGAGAAGGAACCCAAAGGAGGTATATTTCAGACGTAGCAAGTACTAAACACCAGGATATCGAATACCTTATGCATGAGGTTGTGGGGGACCTTATACGTGAGGCTGTAGGAGACCTTGTGCGTGAGGTTGGGGGAGACTTGAGGCATCAGGGTACTGGAGAACCATGGGGTCAAGGTGTGGGAGACCTTGTACGTGAGACTGCAGGAGACATGAGGTATCAGGGTGCTGGAGAACCATGGCGTTAGGGTGCGGAAAACCCTGTGCATGAGACTACGAGAGACTTGAGGCACCAATGTGCTGGAGAACCATGGCATTAGGGTGCGAGAGACCTTGTACGTGAGACTGCAGGAGACTTGAGGAGACAGGGTGCTTGAGAACCATGGAGTTAGGGTGTGGAAGACCATGTGAGTGAGACTGCGAGAGACTTGAGGCACCAGGGTGTTGAAGAACCATAACGTCAGGGTGCGAGACACTCTGTGCATAAGACTTCGGGAGACTTAATGCGCCAGGGCGCTGGAGAACCATGGCGTCAGGGTGCGGGAGACCCTGTGCACGAGATTGCTGCAGACTTGAGGTGCTAGGGTGCAAAAAATCTTGCTCGAGAGATTACGAGGGGCCTTAGACGCTAAGGTGTTAGAGATCTTGGGAGTCAGGGCGTACTAGATTTTGGATATTTAAATATAGAGACTCTTGGCCCTAGAATACTAATGGTCCGTCGAAGAATGGTATAGAAAATGTTGGAATGATGGGGTCCCATACTCGGAGGAAAGACTCAGAAATAGACCCAACTTGGAACCATGAAATGGAAATGGTAAACTTACCACCTCGAACTCAACTAAGGCCAGCTCATAATCTACGTGGGAAGGGAAAAGAGGTTGTTGATTGTGATCAGGCTGATTCATGTAACACTGAAAAGGTACAAAATCAACCTGCAACCAGGGAGCAAGAGGCTACAGATGTGAAGAAAATGGTAGAACAAATTTTGAAAGAAAAGAGATTTATTTCAGTTGAAGAAAACTAGAAGAGAAAGATCTCGTTCAGTGCGACAATCATGGGGAAACCCCTGCCCCCGAAATTCAAGATGCAGTAGATAACAACATATACAGGAAAGACAGAATCTTATAACCACATTCAACATTATAAGTAGTTAATTCTATTGCATGGATAAGAAGATGAAATTATGTGCAGGGAATTCTCATTAACCTTGACTGGTCATGCGTTGAAGTGGTTCAATAGTTTGGCACAAGGGTCTATTTTATCTTTTGATCAATTGAGAAGTGAGTTTTTGAAGGCCTTCGTGATAAATAGCAAGAAGAAGAAGGAGGCCACTTATCTGCTTACCTTGAGATAAGGAAATAAAGAATCATTGAAAAGCTTTGTAGATTGATTTCGTGATGCTGCCCTTGAAGTGCGTGATCTACAAGTTGGAGTAACTGTGACAACTATGCTACAAGGGACAAAGTCTGAAAAATTGTAAGAGTCGCTATCATTGGATCAAACAACGACGTTTTCAGAATCGTTCTCCCAAGAAATATGTATATTGCTTAAGAAGAAGTATGAAAATGATACCAATGTGTGACCTTATGGAAGGAAGGAAACGCGAGAGAGAACCTGATGATAAAAACACAGGAAGATCAGATAAATCAAGTAAAGCTCCAAAGTTGAAGTATGTTAACTACACCCAGTTTATAGAGCCACGTTCCTCAATCTTAGCTGCAATCGAAAGAACTGGAATGCTTCAATTCCCTAGAAGCGGCAAAGGGAATTTAGGAAGGGACCTTGGGTCCTATTGTAGTTTCCACTCTGCATTTGGCCATACAACTAAAAAATGTCGAGATCTAATGAACCACTTGAGAAGTTGGCTAGAGAAGGGAAGTTAGACTACTATGTGTGGAGGAATGAAAGGATTCAATATCTTGCTTGTGGTCAAGGAGACAATAGACTGCGTGATAGGCGCGATAGTCACAGAGAAAATGTGAGGAGAAACGAAGGAAGAAGAAACAAGGCTAGAAAGGGAGAACATAGGGATAAGCGGGTAGACAATGAACCTACGAGAGTGGCTATTAATGTCATTTCGAGGGGAGAATACATGGTTGGTAGCTCATCTGCTTCACGAAAAGATTATGCTAGGCACACCTATTAGGTTCATTTTGTGATGAAGATGACCGAAGTAGAAGAAGCAATTACCTTTACGCTTGCTGATCGAGGAAAAGTGATTATCTCGCATGATGATCCTATGGTCATATCGACAGTTGTGGCCAAACATCCGATAAGTCGAATTCTAGTAGATAATAGAAGTTCGATGAACCTTATTTATTGGAATTATTTTGAAAAGATGAATTTAAGTGAAGACAGATTGAAGCCTGTGACTACCCCTCTATTTGGCTTTACAAGAAAGAAAGTGAAGGTGGCCGGGTGCGTTGCCCTAAAAGTATTATGAGATAAGTTCTGTTTATAGTAGTCAAATTGACGTCTCTAGCATAAAACGTTATTTTAGGACGACCATTGTTGAGTGACATAAAGCCTGTAATCTCTTCGTGTTATTTGTTGATGAAATTCCCAACCCCCGAAGGTGTGGGACAGGTCAGAGGAGATTAAAGAAGAGCAAAAACGTGTAATGTTGCATGAACTACATGTAAGGGAACTCAAAGGAAAGAAACCCTTGCTATTACCGAGCCACCTAAGCCAAAACTTGTTGAAGAGATGGAAGAGATTAAAGTTAAGGGCCGATGATGAAGAGAAGAAAGTGTACATTGGGGGCCAACTGAGGCCTGAAGTAAAAAAAAAAAAAAGAAATAATAAAGTGTTTAAGAGAGAATGCTGATGTTTTTGCATGGACCTCTACTGATATGCCCGAAATTGATCTGAAAGTCATATGTCGTGAGCTTAATGTGTTGCCCGGGGTGAAACCAGTTAAACAGAAAAAGAGAAACTTTACCCATGGGAGATAGCAAGTTATTGAAGAAGAGATCGACAAGTTTCTTGAAGCTGGATTCATTCGAGAAGTCCAGTATCCGAAATGGCTTACGAACATGGTAATGGTGAAAAAAGCCATCGAAAAATGGAGAATGCGTGTGGACTTCACTAACTTGAATAAGGCATGTCCAAAGGATTCATACCCGTTGCCTTAGGTTGATAAGCTAGTTTATGAAACTTCAAGGTATAAGTTTCTTAGCTTCTTGGACACCTTTTTTGGTTATCATCAGATCTTAATGCACCCTAAGGACGAAGAAAAGATGTCTTTTATCACTGATAAAGGCATTTGCTGTTATAGAGTGATGCCCTTTGGCTTAAAAAATATGGGTGCTACATATCAACGCTTGGTGAATAAAATATTTAAGGCTCTACTCGGTAGCACGATGGAAGCCTATATGGATAACATGATCATGAAAAATAGAGAAGGGGAATCTAATGCTATGCGCTTGTCTAAAGTTTTTGAGGTTTTAAGAAAATATGACATGGAGTTAAACCCCAATAAGTGTTTATTCGGGGTTCAATCCAAGAAGTTCTTAGGGTTTATAATAACCAATCGAGGGATTGAAACCAATCCTGAAATGGTCTAAGCCATTGTAGACATGAAACCTCCAGTTACTATTAGAGAGGTGCAAAGGTTGACAGGGAGAATAGCAGCATTAAATCGTTTTTTATCAAAGTCTACTAGAAGAAGCTAATCGTTATTTAAGACACTCTGAGGCGGGAAGAACTTCAAATGGACTGAAGAGTGTCAAGCAATTTTTGAAGAGTTAAAGGAGTACCTGAAAGAACTCCCGTTACTGTCAAGACCCTTAACTGGGGAACGTTTGTTCATGTACCTTGGGGTAGGTGATACAGCTGTTAGCGCAGTCTTATTGAGAAAAATTACAGAAGGGATAGACCAGTTTATTATGTGAGTAAAGTACTGCTGAAGGCAGAAACAATGTATCTCCAAGTCGAGAAAGTAGCTCTAGCACTCGTTATGGCTGCGCGAAAATTGCGCCCTTATTTCCAAGCACATTCAATAACGGTGTTAACAGATCAACCCTTGAGACAGATACTCCAAAAGCCTGAGCATTCAGGGAGATTAGTCAAGTGGGCTATCGAACTTGGAGAATATGATATCTCTTTCCAGGCTCGAGAAGCTATTAGAGCACAAGCCCTGACAGATTTTATTATTTAGTGCACGTGTCGAGAAGATCCCAATGTCACAGCCCTCAACTTACTAAAAATCGTCACAAATTTTTCGCTTTACATACATAATTTATTTTTTGTCCTTACCTTACCTCGATCGTGATCAGCTATACTCTCAAACAGTTGGGCTCTGTGTCAATGTCTACCTCATCCAACCATAACAGTTTAATTCGCATTTTAAATTAGCAGTAAACACTTGTATAAATAAATCAGAGTTGCTGTTTACAAGTGCTTACATTGTTTTACATCCCCAATGATACATTCAAAATGCTACCATGCTATTGAAAGTTTAGATATAAAATTACATCAGTGTGTATATCTTAAACGATGGGATGCAGCGGAAACCAAAAAGGGAAAGCCTTCGGTCGCTCTCAATCTATAATCAAAGCTCTGTAGAGAGGGAAAAATAAGGGGGGTGAGCAAACAACAGGCTTAGTAAGATAATCATGCGAACAAGTAGATACTGCACTATCTACGTGATCGTGATGCCATGCTCAAAACCATACAGTTTCTCATTCACATCTCAAAAGCATTAGTTCATGCTTGTGTTAATGGCATGTAAAGCAAATCATGCTATTTGTTAGTGCACAAATCAAATTCAAAGCATGACATAAATCATCATGCATATTTCATAAATAAGGTATGGAAAAATCATCCTGCATCAGTGTACTTTAAAGCCATTATCAAATAGTCTCATCTCATAAAATCAACACTTGTCAGAATTCAGCACCTCCCTCGGACTGTCCTGACCCATAAAGCATTTCCAAACATAGATTTCATTCATAAAGCAATAGACATGTGAGATAGGTAATATAATAAGGGAAATCTCCTCTAGGACTATGGCCATATCCTGTGATCCCAGGCTACACTGATCAGGTGTGCGGGGTATCACCATTATCTGCTTCCACACGGGAGGTAGGTCACGTCCAGCCCGTCAGTCCATAGCAGATCTAATCATCGTCCAAAGACGGCACATCATAATCTGAACATGGTACAACGTACTCCATGCTACTTGCACGGTACAGCGTACTCCGTGGACCCATATCAACACATCATATTCACGTCACATCTCAAAATGCACATGCGAGCCTATTTAATCGATGCGACACCCAGTCTACCTAAAGCTCATAGCACAGCTATCAACATATCAAAACCCACGTGCGAGTAATCTTAAGCATGGCAACAAGTATGATAGGCATCTAATGGAAACTATACTTCAGCACCATGCCAAAACCAATATAAAGTTTGGGCGAGCTCAACTCTAGCACAACATCATAGAAATCCATGTGAAAACTAGTGCGAGCTAAGCTCCAGCACTCATGCATGTCAAACACATCAAATCTCGTGCGAGTCATACTCAAGCACGTTTTCATTCTCACGAAATCCATGTAAGTGGCTCAATTCTTTGCAAAACATGGTTATAAACCAAATTAAGTTATTTTTTATGCAAATCATTTCAAATGTTAGCAAACCTACCAAACATTTGCTAAAAAGCAATAAAATAAGGTTTTCAAAGCATCATGCTTTTATTTTCATGCACATTTCATCAAAACCCAACTCTTTGCCCTTCAATTACCCATTTTCATTTCCTAGTATCACATGCACTCTAGCAAAACATTATGCGCCCAAATTGTGCACAGATATCTCTAAGAGTCTACACAATTCCCTTACCTCGATTTACTCGGGGTGCGACTCTCTTCCTTTACACTTCTCGCTCTCTTGGCTCAACTTGCTTCGGTGTATCCTTGGGAGCTGTAATTCATTCATCAAACACTTGAGTTAATGTTGTTAACTTTCATTCAAATATGCATTTTACCCAATGCCTTAATACTCATTTTACCCTTTTTGAGTAAGCCTCACAATTCATTCCATAACACCATCTTTAATTCATACCCACAACACCATTATCACCTTGAAATATCCCATTCATCATTAATACCTCTACATTTCACTTTCTCACACTAACCCATTTCTAGGTTATAATTGTTTCATGACCTTCTAGGTGGTTCTACCATTAATATGCACACTAAATCAACTTCATAATCAATAACTAAACAAATGTACTTGGATTAGTGCTTTAAAAACTCACCTCTTTGGATTTCCTTCTCACTCCAAATGATAATGCTCCTATCTCCTTCAATACAACAAATGCGGCGAAGCTATGTTGTTCTTCTCTTTGATGTGAACAACTTTGTATCTAATAGCTTTCCCTAAAATCTTACTGAAAATAGGTTGATTTAGAGAGAGAAAATTAGGTTTTGGGTTGAAATGGTAGAATGAGATTGTTTTTCCCGAAATCTGTAGATCCACTACTCCTATTTATAGAATTAGCTTGATGAGATCGATCTGCTCAGGGTATAGATCGATTCGATCCTCTTAAATCCCTCTTTTCATGACATTTTTGAAGGCATGAGATCGATCTGTCGAGGGCAGAAAGTTAAGGAGATCGATCTGGCTAGGGAGGAGATCAATCTGCTCTAACCCGAGAGCTAAGAAAATCAATCTGTTTACCTTAAGAATCGATCCTCTCATTATAGAATGTTTAGCAGATCGATCTGGCCCCTTTGGAGATTGATCTGCACTATTCCTGTTGCTCGAATAAGAGCATTTTGGCTCTTCCAGATTGATCTCTCATCCTATGAGATCGATCCGACCTTCATATTTTTAGATTTTTTTATAGTTTTCTGCAGCAACTCATACCGAACTTCATACATTTTGCTGCCATAGTCATTTTCTTATCCAGTCACCTTTGAGACTTGAAAATGACATCCATTCATACTTCATACACATTAAAACTTTTATGCATTCCTTGTATAACCAAATGTATACAATACAAGACTAAATGAAAGTCCAAAGATTTACACCATTTATGCAACTTCATTCCATTTTACCACACCCCTCAAACTCAATCTATTGACATTCCACTCATGATAATATCCTTCTTACACTCGCTATACACTTTAAATTTGAGTGTATTCTTTTCACATTCACTTGATCCAAAATCATTCATTTTACAATTCCATTCACATATATACAATGTTATACATATATGGGGTCTCACATTCTCCCCCACATAGAAAATTTGGTCCTCTAAATTGGATCCTATCATTCTGTGAATAACTCGGGATACCTCTCCCGCATCAAACTCTCCAATTCCCATATGGCCTCTTCCACTATGTGATGTTGCCAAGGAACTTTCACCAAGGAAATTGTCTTTGTCCACAATACTTTCTCTTTTCTATCCAATATCTGAACCGGCTTCTCAATGTATGTCATGCTTTCATTGAGCTCCAAAGGCTCGTACCTTATCACATGCGCCGAGTCCGGATGGTATTTTCGTAACATGGATACGTGGAAGACGTTATGTACGCTCGCTAATTCAGGTGGTAATGCGAGCCTGTATGCCAAATCTCCCACTTTATCAAGTATCTCGAATGACCCTATATACCGAGGGCTCAACTTCCCTTTCTTCCCGAATCTCATGATTCCCTTCGAGGGAGTAACTCTAAAAAATATTGGCTCACCCACATCAAACTCTAGTGGTCTCCGTCTCTTGTCAGCATAACTCTTTTGACTGCTCTGAGCTGTCCGTAACCTCTCACAAATCAACTGGACATCCTCAGAGGCTTGTCTAACCAAGTCTGGAGCAAAGATCTGTCTGTCACCAACCTCTTCCCATCCAATAGGGGAACAACATCTACACCCATACAATGCCTCATATGGTGCCATCTCGATACTGGCATGAAAACTGTTATTTTAGACGAACTCTGTGAGTGGTAAATGGTTATCCCAGGAGCCTCCAAAATCTAATGCACACGCTCTCAACATATCCTCCAGGATCTGTATAGTCCTCTCTGACTGACTATCTGTCTAAGGATGAAACGCACTGCTAAAACTCAACTGGGTCCCCATCGCTTCCTGAAAATGTTCTCATAAATGGGAAGTGAAGCGGGCATCCCTATCAGAAACAACGCTCATTCGAATTCCATGTAGCCTCACTATCTCGCGCACATACAAGTTCGCTAATTGGCTCAGAGTATCGGTAGCTCTAATAGCTAGAAAATGGGCTGACTTCGTCAACCAATCCACAATCACCCATATGGCATCATGACCTCTGCGGGTCCTCGGTAATCCCATCACAAAATTCATGGTGACATCTCCCACTTCCACGTTGGTGTTGGTAGAGGCTGCAATAACCCTGCAGGCTTCTGATGCTCTATCTTCACCCGCTGACAAATGAAACACTTAGTGACATATTCAGCAATGTCTTTCTTCATCCCAGACCACCAATAAACTTTTCGAAGGTTTTAATACATCTTAGTACTGCCTAGATGTATCGTATACCTCGATGAATGGGTCTCTGTCAAGATCAACTTCCTAACCTTTGGGTCATCAAGAATACAATCCTGTTTCTGAACCTCAATAATCCTTCTGAACTCAATTTAAAATCAATCTCTGTACCCCTCTGTATTTACTCGACAATATCACTGCACTGCTGATCAATCCGCTGAGCCTTTCAGATTCGATCTACCAGATCCGGTTCCAAACACAGGCTAGCTAACAAAAAACCACTATCAGTACCAGGCAGGGTCACATCTAAACTGAGGTTCGTAAACTATTTCAACAGCTCGTGTTCCCTGATCATCATAAATGATACTAACCCGAGATGCTTCCTGCTCAGTGCATTAGCAACTACATTTGCTTTACCCGGGTGGTACAGGATCTCACAATCATAATCCTTTAATAGCTCAAGCCATATTCTCTGTCTCATGTTTAACTCTTTCTGCGAGAACAAGTACTTAAGGCTCTTATGATCTGTAAATACTTGAATTTCTCACTATAGAGGTGGTGGCGCCATATCTTCAAAGCAAATACCACGACCGCCAACTCTAAATCATGGGTCGGGTAGTTCCTCTCATGATCCTTCCACTATCTTGATCTATAGGCTACTACCTTCCCATCCTGCATCAATACACAGCCCAACCCTTAGTGTGAAGCATCTGTATACACCGAGAAACCTCCTGAGATGGTAGGAATGGTGAGAATTGGAGCTGTGATTAATCTCCTTTTCAACTCTTGAAAACTTTCCTCACACTTATCGTTCCACACGAATTTAACATTCTTTCTCGTGAGACGTGTCAACTGAGCAACTAACCTCGAGAATCCTTCTACAAACTGTCGATAATATCCAGTTAAACCCAGGAAACTTCTGATCTCTGTTACTATCTGGGGTCTCTACCACTGTACCACTGCCTTAATCTTTGATGGATCCACCGACACACCATCCTTCGATACTATATGACCCACAAAAGAGATCTGTTCTAACCAAAAATATCACTTGCTGAGTTTAACGTACAACTTCTTCTCTTTGAGGGTCTGTAGCACTATCCTTAGGTGCTGTTCATCCTCCTTTCTAGATTTTGAGTACACCAGTATGTCATCAATAAACACTATAACAAATCGATCCAAATATTCGTGAAATACCTCATTCATCAACGACATAAAGTTGCAGGAGCATTTGTCAACCCGAATGGCATAATCATAAACTCATAATGTCCATACCGGGTGCAGAAAGCTGTCTTGGGTACATCTCCTTCCCGAATTTTCAACTGATGGTACCCACATCTCATATCTATCTTGGAAAAGACCTGCACTCCCCTAAGCTGATCCAACAAGTCATCGATGCGTGGAACGGGGTATTTATTCTTGATGGTGGCCTTATTCAACAACCGATAATCTATACACAATTGGAGGCTTCCATCCTTCTTCTTCACAAACAGAACCGGTGCTCCCCAAGGTGAGATGCTCGGCCTGATAAACCCCTTCTCCAGTAACTCTTGCAACTGTTTCCTTAATTCTTCCAACTCAACCTGAGCCATTCTATACGATGACTTGGATATCGGCTCTGTACCAGGTGTCAAGTCTATACAAAACTCCATCTCCCTATCTGGAGGTAACCTTGGTAATTCATCCGGAAAGACATCTGGATATTCCCTGATCACTGGGATGTCTATCAACTCCGGACGTGCCTTATCCGTCTCAATCACATAAGCAATGAACCCTTCACATTATCCTTTCCACCGTTAGTAACATAAATCATCACATCACATACACAATTGATAAACAGATTCATCTCTCAAGTATTATGAATTAAAATCATACTCTTCTCATTCATAAGAATCATGTCATTTCATTTCCTTTCATCAAAGTTTACAATAAGATTGTCTAATCCTGAAAAAGTCAGTGTTCTAACAAGACAATCCATAACAACATAGTTCGCAGACAGCCAATCCATACCTAGGATTACATCAAAATCACTCATATTTAATACAATTAAATCGACAACCATTTCTTTACCTCCTATCATCATCTTACAATTCTTATATACACGCTCAGTCACATGACTATCATTCATAGGGGTATATACCATTAATATCTTATCTAGCAGTGTGGGTCTTAAATGTTTCAACAATTTATGTGCAAAGGATGGCGATATAAAGGAATGCATGGCACCAGAATCAAACAATACAAATGTTTCTAAATCAAAGATTTGAATGGTACCTTTAACCACATTCGAAGACTAATCCGTAGTGTCCTGGTCCAGTGCGTGCACTCGTCCTCTGCTCACGCCCATTGCCTGCTTTCCATTTTCCTCAACTGTAGCTCTCCTCCTCGGAGCAGTTGTCCCAACTAGAGCTTTCTCCGGCTCCCTACCCTTCTGTGGGGTTCTCTCTGTCATCTTTAGGCAATCCCTAATTATGTGCCATGGTTTTCCACATCTAAAGCATACTGCAGAAGGTCCATAGCATGGTCGAGTACCATGGTACCTGTCACACTTGCTACATTGTTCTGTAGTAGGCCGTGGCCCTCCAATCATAATTTTCTTTGCCGAAGCTATGGCCGAATACATGGGAGGATTAATTGTCCTCTCCTGAATTTCCTCCATCCTTAGTCTCTTCCTAGAAAATCTCTTGCTTCCCCTATACTGAAGCCTCTATCCAGTACTGGTCTTGTCTTATCTCTGTCCCTCACTTTACCAACCTTTCCAAATTTTGAGGTGATTCTATCGACATCTTTCTCACACAATTGTGCCCTGCGCACAGCCTCCTCGTAGGTCGGTATATCCAAGGGGACTAATCTGGACCTGATGGTTGGTCTCAGTCCAACCACAAACTTCTGGATCTTCTCGACCTCATTACCCATTGTATTAAGATCATATCTACCCAGGGAGATAAAGGTCATCTCATACTCATCCACCGTCCTACTCCTTTGGGTCAGTCCCAAAAATGTCATCTTCATTTTTCGCTGTGCAGTATCCGAAACATACTGTCTCCGGAAAGCCTCCAAAAACACATCCTAGCTAATCTCTGTATATCAGGCTCTCAAAATAGGCCTGGTGGATTTTCACCAATGTTCTGCTGATCCCTTCAGCATGAATATGGTAAACGCTACCATCTCGGTAGTAGTGCACTCGAAGAACCCATATAACTTCTCAATCTCATTTATCCAATCCTCTATAGCTACTGGATCCTTAACTCCACTGAAAGACGGTGATCCAAACTTCTGGAATTGCCGCAGTCTATCCAAATCACATCCATATCCCTAACCTCTACTGCCTGGTGTAGCAACCGACGTAGGCACATCCTATATGGGTGGGGGTGTATCTGTCATCTAAGGTCTCTGGACTGGCCGTGCTCGTGCCTAAGCAGCTGCCGCCTGTTCGGCTTCACCCTGTGTAGCGAAACTCTGTCTGCCCCTAATTTCAGGTAATAACTGATTGACCAACTCTAAAATCATCTCTATGCTCTGCTCAATCCTTGCGAAGCGTGCCTCAGTACTCTCGGGTCTCTCCTCTGGACCTTGTGGAGCATGCTCAACCTCAGCCTCCACCTCAACTTCTTCTTGAGTCTTGTGTGTTTCTGGCTTAATACTACCCCCAGACCTACCTCTACGGCCTTTAGCTTGCATCCTCGCCCCTTTATCGCTACTGGTATTAGGCATAATGCACAATTCCCTACATTCACATCAATTTCTTAGTCAAACCCATCGACACACACACAATTGTATCTAAACAAGTACAGTAACATGAAGATGTAATTTTTCAACTTATTAAGTATTTTAAACATCGACACATATCAGACCAACTCAGCTCTGATACCAACTTCTGTCATGACCCTTAACTTACCAAAAATCGTCACAAATTTTTTGGTTTTCATACATCATTTATTTTTCATCCTTACCTTACCTTGATCGTGATCGGCTACACTCTCAAACAGTTGGGTTGTGTGTCAATGTCTACCTCATCCAACCATAACAGTTTAATTTGCATTTTAAATTAGAAGTAAGCACTTGTATAAATAAATCAGAGTTATTGTTTACAAGTGTTTACATTGTTTTACATTGTTTTACATCCCCATGATACATTCAAAATGCTACTGTGCTATAGAAAGTTTAGATACAAAATTACATCAGTATGTATACCTTAAGCGATGGGATGCAGCGGATACCAAGAAGGGAAAGCCTCCAGTCGCTCTCAATCTATACTCAAAGCTCTGTAGAGAGGGAAAAATAAGGGAGTGAGCAAACAACACGCTTAGTAAGGCAATCGTGCGAACAAGTAGATACCGCACTATCTATGTGATCGTGATGCCATGCTCAAAACCATACAGTTTCTTATTCACATCTCAAAAGCTTTGGTTCATGTTTGTGTTAATGGCATGTAAAGCAAATCATGCTATTTGTTAGTGCATAAATCAAATTGAAAGCATGGCATAAATCATCATGCATATTTCATAAATAAGGCATGGAAAAATCATCCTGCATCAATGCTCTTTAAAGCCATTATCAAACATTCTCATCTCATAAAATCAACACTTGTTAGGATTCAGCCCCTCCCTCGGACTGTCCTGACACACAAAGCATTTCAAAACATGGATTTCATTCATAAAGCAATAGACATGTGAGATAAGCAATATAATAAGGGAAATCTCCTCTAGAACTATGGCCATATCCTGTGATCCCAAGCTACACTGATCAAGTGTGCGGGGTATCACCACTATCTACTTCCACACAGGAGGTGGGTCACGTCCAGCCCGTCGATCCATAACAGATCCAATCATCGTCTGAAGACAGAATCTCACAATGTCAACACGGTATAACATACTCCATGCTACCTGCACAGTACAGCATACTCCGTGGACCCATATCAACACATCATATTCACGCCACATCTCAAAATGCACGTGTGAGCCTATTTAATCGATGCGACACCCAGTCTACTCAAAACTCCTAGCACGGCTATCAACATGTCAAAACCCACGTGTGAGTAATCTCAAGCACGGCAACAATTATGATGGGCATCTAATGCGAGCTATGCTCCAGCACCATGCCAAAACCAGTATAAAGTTTGTGGGAGCTCAACTCTAGCACAACATCATAGAAATCCATGTGAAAACTAGTGTGAGCTAAGCTCCAGCACTCATGCGTGTCAAACACATCAAATCTCGTGCGAGTCAAACTCTAGCACATTTAATTCTCACGAAATCCATGTAGGTGGCTCAATTCTTTGCAAAACATGGTTATAAACCAAATTAAGTTATTTCTTATGCAAATCATTTCAAATGTTAGCCAACCTACCAAACATTTGCTAAAAAGCAATAAAACAAGGTTTTTAAAGCATCATGATTTTATTGTCATGTACATTTCATCAAAACCCTACTCTTTGCCCTTCAATCACCTAATTTCATTTCCTAGTATCACATGCACTCTAGCAAAACATTATGCACCTAAATTACGCACAGATATCTCTAAGAGTCCACACAATTCCCTTACCTCGATTTACTCGGGGTGCAACTCTCTTCCTTTACGCTTCTTGCGCTCTTGGCTCAACTTGCTCCGGTGTATCCTCAGGAGCTGCAATTCATTCATCAAACGCTTGAGTTAATGTTGCTAACTCTAATTCAACTATGCATTTTACCCAATGCCTTAATACTCATTTTACCCTTTTTGAGTAAGCCTCACAATTCATTCCATAACACCATCTTTAATTCATACCCACAACACCATTATCACCTTGAAATATCACATTCATCATTAATACCTCTACACTTCACTTTCTCACACTAACCCATTTCTAGGTTCTAATTGTTTCATGACCTTCTAGGTGGTTCTACCATTAATAGGCACACCAAATCAACTTCATAATCAATAACTAAACAAATGTACTTGGATTGGTGCTTTAAAAACTCACCTCTTTGGATTTTCTTCTCACTCCAAATGACAATGCTCCTATCTCCTTCAATACAAAAAATGGGCCAATGACTCCAAGCTATGTTGTTCTTCTCTTTGATGTGACCAACTTTGTATCTAATAGCTTTCCCTCAAATCTTACTGAAAATGGGTTGATTTAGAGAGAAAAAACTAAGTTTTAGGTTGAAATGGTACAAAGAGATTGTTTTTCCCAAAATCTGCAGATCCACTGCTCCTATTTATAGAATTAGCTTGATGAAATTGATCTGCTTAGGGTATAGATCGATCTGGTCCTCTCAAATCCCTCTTTTCATGACATTTTTGAAGGCATGAGATCGATCTGTCGAGGGCTTGAGATCGATCTGTCTCAGGCAGAAAGTTAAGGAGATCGATCTGGATAGGGAGGAGATCGATCTGCTCCAAACTTAGAGCTAAGAAAATCAATCTATTTGCCTTAAGAATCGATCCTTTCATTACAGAATGTTTAGCAGATCGATCTGGCCCCTTTGGAGATCGATCTGCACTATTCCTATTACTCGAATAAGAGCATTTTGGCTTTTTCAAATAGATCTCTCATCCTATGAGATCGATCTGGCCTTCATATTTCCAGATTTTTCAACAGTTTTCTACAGCAACTCATACCAAACTTCATACATTTTACTGCCATAGTCATTTTCTTATCCAGTCACCTTTGAGACTTAAAAATGACATCCATTCATACTTCATACACATTAAAACTTGTGTGCATTCCCTGTATAGCCAAATGTATACAATACAAGGCTAAATAAAAGTCCAAAGATTTACACCATTTATGCAACTTCATTTCATTTTACCACACCCCTCAAACTCAATATATTGACATTCCACTCATGGTAATATCCTTCTTACACTCGTTATACACTTTAAATCTATGTGTATTCTTTTCACATTCACTTGATCCAAAATCATTCATTTTACAATTCCATTCACATATATACAATGTTATACATATATGGGGTCTCACACCCAAGGGGAAAGAATTGGAATGGTGAAAGTTATTTGTGGATGGGGCATCAAGTAACAGAGGGAGCAGAGCTGACATTGTGCCAGTGTCACCTGAAAGAGAAATGTTGGAGTACTCTTGACGCTTTGACTTCCCCAGTTCCAACAACGTTGCTGAATATGAAGCTTTGATTGACGGCAAGAAACTTGCAAGGGAACTCCGAATTCGAAACTTGTTAGCCGATAGGGATTCACACCTTATTGTTAATCAATTCAATGGGCAATATGAGACTCGAGAATTTACCCTTATTCTATACTTGCAAAAGGTTCAGCGGTTAGCTCGATCGTTTGATAATTTTCAGCTGAGTCAAATCGATCGATCTGAGAACAATCATGTCGATGCTTTATCTAAGTTGACATAATCTAAAGCAGCAATTGGAAGATCTATAAAGGTTGAGAAGTTGGAGAAACCTAGAATAGAGGAAGAAGAAGTGCTAGAAATCGAAGTTGGTACAGACTGGAGGACGCTTATTAAATAGTATTTAATGGAGGGAATACTCCCAGATGACAAAGAAACAGCCCGAAAAATGAGAATCTGAAGTGAAAACTTCACTCTAGTGAACGAGGAACTCTATAAAAAGGGGTATACGATGCCACTGTTGAAATGCTTGGGCCCTGAACAAGCTAACTACACACTGGCCGAGGTGCATGAAGGGATATGTGAAAGCATTTGGGAGCCCGAGCTTTAGTAGCAAAAATACTTAGAGCAGGTTTCTACTGGCCCACACTTAAGTAAGATGCGCTTGATAGAGTGTGGAGATGTGACAAATGTCAAGGATTTTCCCCCTTAACAACTGCACCAGTTTCAACTCTTCAAAGTACTTTCTAACCCATATCGTTTGACCAGTGGGGTTTGGATATACTAGGACCATTCCCAATAGCTACTAGGAAAAAGAAGTTCTTGTTGGTGGCTATAGACTATTTTACTAAGTAAAACCGTTAGCCACGATTACAAAAAAGAAGGTTGAAGTAATAGTTTAGAAGGAGATAATCTGTTGATTCGAAATTTCAAAAAATTTGAATACGGATCACAGGAAGCAGTTTAATTGTGATGTATTTCAAAATTTTTGTAAAGGTTTGGGGATCCAGCTCAAGATATCCTCGATATCGTACCCACAAGCTAATGACTAAGCTGAAATCAATAATAGGACCATATTTCATGGTCTCAAAACTCGACTGGATAAAGTAAAAGGAGCTTGGGTAGATGAACTGCCTAGTATTTTATAGGCATATAAGACCACGAGTTGTGTACCGACAGGAGAGATGTCGTTTAGCTTGGTGTACGGGATTGAAACTTTAGTACCAGTAGAAATTGGAGTCATCTCGCCAAGAGTAACCTCGTATGTACAGGAAGTAAATTCTCAGGGCCTATGAGAGAACCTAGATTTACTTGATGAGCAACGAGATCTTACAGGTGTACGATTAACCGCTTACCAATAAAGGGTTGCCCGTTATTACAACTCCCACGTAAAAGATAGACCCTTACAAGAGAGAGATTTTGTGTTACAAAAGTCAACCATTACCAATGGCTTGAAAGAAAGTGGGAAGTTCAGGGCAAATAGGGAAAGACCCTATAGAGTCAGAAGGATGATAGGACCTGGCACCTGTATCTTGGAAAGTTTACAAGGCAAGAAGATAATAAAGACATGGAACACTAACCATTTGAAACCATATTGGTAATAAAACTTCGATTTATTCGATGTTATTTCTTGTTATTAAACTATAGGTTGAAGTTTCATTTAATGAACTATGATTTATCCCAATTGATATTTTATTACCCACTGAGGTTTTAAAATAATTGATAGATGATTGATCGTACTGGCTGGTACGAGAACTGGTGCCCACTCTAAGTGACCTAGACGTTCTATCCGTAAGTGCACAGGTCGTACACGTAATAATGGGATTTGAGTCCCAGATTATCGTCCCACAGAGAAGTTGAATTGCCTCATTAAGTACCGGTTAATCTTATCCTAAGTATATTCTAGCTAATTATGAATTTTAAGGGAGTGATCTACATGGCTAACAATACTGAAAATAATAAAAACTATAAAATAAAGAAAATAAAACTGAGCTAAAATTACTTACAGAGTTTTGAGTAATTAAAAGCAACAACCTACAAAAGATAATTAAAACAGTTAAAATTAATTAACGCAATTAAACTAAAATACAAATATGAAACTAAAAGACAAGATTAATTACACTAAAATGAAACCATCCTAAAAATAAAATATGCATGTCATTAAACTAATTAATAAAACTTGCAAATTAAACTAACCTAAAATCTAATAAAATAAAACTTTAATTAACCTAAAGAAATTCTTAAATCTAACTAAGAAATTAACTACCTAAAAAAAATAATCCTAATTAAATCGAACTCTAACTAATTACTAACACTAAAACAAAATCTAATTAATGCATGAGAACTAATATTTTTGGATTTTTAGATTTAAAATGAAGACTAAATTAAAAATGCATGAAACAATTTTAATCTAAGTTAATTTTAAATGCAACTCATAAAATTCTACACTAAAATTAAATCCTAAATCCTATTATATAAAATTAACTATTAACATAAATTAAAAACTAAAAATTAAATTAACAAACAAAGACACTAGAACTAACCTACCATTTTAATTTAACAATTTACCTAAGCAAATAACTAATAAAGGATCAAAAGAATTAAACCAATTAATATAAAAACATGAAATGTAAAGTTGCAAGGTGCATGAGTTAGCCAAACGTGGCCTTGCACTGTTTCAATCAGCAGCCTGTCACCCTGCCATACTGTGCTTTGCAATCCCATTCTTCACTCATGCCACCATGCTCTTGCACTTACTGCCAACGATCGGCTTACCCCGACCCTTGCCATGCTGCGCTCTGCCAACCTCATGTCCTTTTGCTGCTCACTGCTCTGTACATCTGCTTCATTTTCGATTTTTTTGCAGCGCACGTCTGCTCTTGCCAAGAGTTCTGCTAACAGTCAGCTCCCGTGTCACTGTGCCTTTGCTCCTGGTACCGTCCTTTGCATTTTCCTTAACATGCCCAGCTCAGCTCCGGTTCAATCCTACACTGCTGTACCAGTGACCACGTCTTGCTCAATACCACGTCCTACTGCTTCGGCCTACAGCCCATCCATGCACTGGATTGCCAACCTGAATGCTCATGTTTCATTTCCAGGTGCTGCTCCATGTTCGGTCATCTACTACTGCATCCAGTTCTGATGTCTTGCACATACGTTGGCCTGTCCAGCTAGCATCTATTTTAGCATGCTCTATTCTGGTTTCTGCATCGCTCAGCATTGTTACATGCACCACCTCTGCCTGCTGTAACATACATATCAGCACAAGTAACTTAATCACAACTCCAACAACGAAGGACAAACCGAGTAGTAAAGTTGGATTTTAAAAGAGTAATAAGAGAACACCAGCAGAACTTGTAAAATTATCAATTTAACATAGCAACTCAAAACAGAAAACATAAATTGCAATAAAAGCCAAGATTGGAAGAAAATGCAGCAAATGTATAGTAAAACGTTTGAAAAACAGGGGATCACAGAGGAGCAAATCTAATCTTTTCCCAAGTCAAGTACAATCCCGATTCAGTTAGAACTTAGCACCAATCAACATTTAGCACACCAACCAACAAGTAAAGTGAAAGCAACCAAGAGTATTAAAAAAATAATCTGAATAATAGCAAAACCAGTAATAAAAAGAACAAATTAGAAGCTGAATGCAACACTTCACGACTACTCTAAATACCGAAAAGAGAAGATTTAATAACATACATAAAGTAAACAACTATCATGCAGAATAAATGAAGATGCAACATTTTGAAAAAGTATGATTTGAATTAAATGATAAAGATGAAAAATAAACAAAAGAGACCCGTAGCACATTAACATGAAAAAAATAGCATCCTCGATTTGCTTCAAATCCTACTCCTACTGCCGTGATTCCACATTACCATTGATGTGGAAATAATGCTAGGCATCAAGACCACATCAAACCACCAGAATCAAGAAGGACAGTGATGGGGGAAAATGATTTACTCAGATGAACAATGAAGAACACAGACAGTGAATCCTAAGGACGAACAAATCGAGAGCTAACAACTAGGAAATATAAGCTATGTATTAAAACTGAAAAATAAAAGAAATGACTTTAACAAAACTGAGAAGTATGAAATGAAATTGATTGCCATAAAATAAAATTATCAAAGACTAGAAAATGAAGAACTTTCTATAAAATAAAAATGGAATGAACAGTAAAAATAAAGAAGGTGGCTAACAGAAAAGAAAGCATAAAAACAAGGAAAATAAATCCTAAATTTTACCCTAAAACTATTGTACCTTAACTACTTAGTTTTTTTTTTCAATTGCTATCATGTCTTATTTATACATACACTTAGGGGTACAATGGTAATTTTTCATCCTAGATGAATTGTCATTTTTTGGCCACTTGTCTTCATTTTATTTTCTACAGAGTAGATATTTCCACGTCATCCGTCTTCTAGTACACTTAGCTATGCGATGTGGCCTGACGGGTGTCTTTCAGAGGGTTGGAACAGTCTCCATCGATCTTATTGTTTCGGAGTGAATAAAATATTAACACCCGAAATCCCACGTGTCTAGATGACCGGTGACTCGGTCTGCAAATTGGAAGTGGTCCAGTCTCCTTTAGCCCATTTTCAGCCCATTTTTGACTGAAACTACTGAGTTTCATCTGGATTTAATTTACCTGCACATTACAGAATTTTAATTAAATAAAAGGGATAATTAACAAAATAAATTGAGAATTTAAATAATTAACTAGGAAATTAAGCACAAATAATTCTATTTTCATAGAATTATCACTAGCTACAATTATAAGGGTTGAAGCGAAAAATGTGCAAGGTAAGCTATAAATAAATAGTGCAAGTGCTTGAAGTGAAAAATGCGCGAGGTAAGCCACGTATTCAGAGAAGGGCTTGAAGCAAAAAATGCGCGAGGTAAGCCACGCTCTTAGAAAAGGGCTTGAAGCAAAAAATGCATGAGGTAAGCCGTAAAGAAATAATACAAGAGCTTGAAGTGAAAAGTACGCGAGGTAAGCTATAAAGAAATAATGCAAGGGTTTGAAGCGAAACATATGCAAGAAAAATAACCCTCTTGAAATAAAAATGCACGAGACAAGCTATACTAATGAAAACAAAACTCCATATTAGTACAGATAAGGACTTAAAAATTCTCTTAAGAAATTAAAAGCATTAACAATAAGAAAACATTGAAAATTAAAAATACTCTTCTATCAAAGGAGAAGCACCTTCACTTGGGGACTTCGAGTTGTCACAGTCTAAATCACTTAAGGCATCAATCACTCGTTCTCGTTGACGAGGCTCCAAAGGACCCGAAAGGTTAAAGAGATCATCATAAGCCCCTTTCTCCACATAGGTTTCAAAATTCTTGCTGTTAGGCTCGTAATCTGTCCAACCACGAAATTCACCAGTATAGTCCTCCAACCATCTTGACCATTGCTGCTCATGAAAAGTCTCGCATGATCTCTCCTTTTTCAGCCAAGAGCGCACCATATAGAAACCGTATTTGACAAAACCGATAGAAAATAAAAGCTTCCTGTCATTACAGTCCTGTGATAGGCAGTATTCTCTAACAACTTCAGAACGAATCCTATCACGTACATCTTGATTAACTGAGGAAGACTGGGGTTCTCTACGCATGCTAGAAATATCCTCTTCCAACCTCCTTTGGTTAGACTTCAGCTCATCATAACTGGTTTAGAGCTCTTACAGCTTAGATAAAACAGAATCGTAGTTGGGCTTAAAAAAATTAAGCTCCTCATAAGTCGCGGTATAAGACTCCTTATACTGCTTAGAATGTTCTTGCTCCTTGGTAAAATTCTCCTGAATTTTAAGGTAGTCAAGATTTAAATCCTCTTTTTCCTTCTTCAATCGCTCGAGTTGCTCAGGAAACCTCCTATATTGATTCTTTTCAGTAAGCCACTCAGATTTTTTAGCCTTCAGTTGATGGAGCTCAGCATCAGCCTAAGCTTTATATGTCACGCCCCGAAAGTGCGAAAAATAGGGCTAATTTAAAACTTTTTACTCGTTAATTCACAAATAAAGAGTGCATTCCTGTGCAGTGTCATACATCATCATAATTATCATGCCTCAGGATCTCATCAGGATATAATAAATATTGTATTATACCCATTACTCGATTACAAGTCAATTAATCCTAATACATCCCATATAATGTCATACATCAAGTGTCTGTGATTACAATAATAGTCTGGGTACATGAAAAGATAAATATACCTCAAAGTACAAAATATATAGCCTGGAGCTCGGATCCTCCACTAGCCACTACTCCGTACGTCGCAGGGAAGTCCTTATTCACTTGAAGAACTCTAGGGGGAAAGAAAAACAGGGTGAGCTTCTAAATCGCTCAGTAAGGGGGGTAGGGGACTCATTTCATAAACCAAAATGCACATCACAAAGCATTTATTTGTATGTGAAACTCATTTGAAAACCATAGCATGAAAATACTCAAAACGACACTCTCATGTGTCAAGTCATGTGAAAACATGAAGTAAAAAGGCTCACTCTAGAGCATTAACAAAGCATGTGAAAACAACGCGATAAACGCTTTCTCAAATAACGTGGCATAGCCACTGATTTAAAATCACTCGTGGCATCACCACAATACACACGTGGCAAAGCCACTGAATTATTTTCTCACGTGGCATAGCCACAAAACACACGTGGCAAAGCCACTGAATTATTTTCTCACGTGGCATAGCCACAAAACACACGTGGCAAAGCCACTGAATTATTTTCTCACGTGGCATAGCCACAAAACACACGTGGCAAAGCCACTGAATTATTTTCTCACGTTACCAGAACGGAGAAGAAATCGGGCTTACATGCTACCAGAGCAATGCCCGGTGTGTACTCACAACTACACACCTAAGTCTTATCACATAAGACGGGTTTGCCTTCACGTAGAACTCGTAATGGTTTTCTCTCATAAAACTCATTTGAAATCGTTTTGTACTCAACACAAAACGTAGTAAAACCGAGTTCCAACCGGCAAAGCACACGCACACATTTCTCAAATCACAATATTGCCTTAACGTAGAGCCCAGTTATAAACTCATAAAACATTGGGCTCCAACCGGCTATAAAATCGTGTGCAGTTTAATCTCAACACAAAACACTCAACATGCTTGTTTATAAATCATAAATCATGCTAAAACAGTTTGCAATTCACATACACAAATGGTTTAGATTTCCCTTACCTCTTTGCACCTCGTATAGTGCAATCGTTCCCCCGTATCACGGACTAGCCTCGCATTCCACTCTGGAACTCCCGAGCTGTCCAAACGATGTTAAAACATCAATACTCAACATCACACAAACCTCAATTCTCAAAATCGAGCATAATTGCTCATAACTCCTCAAACCTCTCGATTCTCGTAACTCAACCTTAAACTACAACCCTATTCACAATATCCCAATGTTCGATATCTCTAATACCAATTATCTACGCTAATTTACCACCTTGTCTATATTTCCGTTTATAGCACAATCCTCAAAATTGCCACAATTTCTAAATATCAACATTAATCCAACTACATTACAATCTCATCAATCCCTAATCATTCCTCAACTATTTCAACACAATTACAACCACCAATAACATCAAAATCAGCTCAAATATCAAGATCGAGGTTTAGAAATTACCCAAAGCTTGTGAGACGCACAACTCACGCCTCGATCCGATTCGTCCTTCGATTTCCAAGTATGTTGTTCTCCCTTTGATGAGGAACAACTTTCCTTCTTACCACAATAGCTGATTCGGTCGAAAATGGGGGATTTGGAGGAGTGAGAAACTAGGTTTTCGGAAAAATGGAGGTTTGGAAGAGAGAGAAAGTGAAATTTCAGGAGAAAACATAGGTTCCTTATATAGACTGGAGGTAGGAGATCGATCTGCCTCTTGATGAGATCGATCTGTGTTTGAAATTTGGGGACGATCTGGGTAATTTTATGCCTAGGAGATCGATCTGTCGAAGGGTGAGATCGATCTCTTTATGGCTTTATGAGATCGATCTGCTCCTAAGGAGATCGATCTTCTCCCCAAACAGAAGCATTTGGAGATCGATCTCCTCCTCATGAGATCGATCTTCTCTCAAACAGATTCATTTGGAGATCGATCTCTTCCATTGGAGATCGATCTGCTCCTCAAATTTCCCTTCCCTCGTCATTTTTAACTCACCAGATCGATCTCTCCTTCTCCCAGATCGATCTGTCCTCATGCTTCATGCTCATTTTACACACTTAACATATAAATCTTCAATTATAATTCCCACAATTCACTTAGCTCAATAAATTACACTTCAATTTATTATTACATCATTAAATATGTCTGAAATTCTCAGATCTCACATCCTCCCCACCTTAAAAAGAATTTGGTCGTCCAAATTCAACTCAACTAGTCAAAATAGATGGGGGTATTTCTCCTTCATGAGACTCTCTAGTTCCCACGTCGCCTCTTCCCTTGAGTGATGCTTCCACAAGACTTTCACTAATGGGATGCTCTTGGTTCTCAGTACCTTCTCTTTTCTATCGAGAATCCGGACGGGTTCCTCAATGTAGCTCATGTCCTCCTGTATGTCCATCTCATCATACTCTATAACATGAGAAGGGTCCGGGTGGTACTTCCTCAACATAGATACATGAAAAACGTTGTGTATTCCGGACATCTGTGGGGGTAATGCTAATCTGTAAGCTACCTCACCCACTTTCTCAAGAATCTCAAATGGTCCTATGTATCGAGGACTCAATTTCCCTTTCTTCCCAAATCGCATGATACCCTTGCTCGATGATACTCTCAGAAATACTGCATCACCAACATCAAACTCGAGTGGCCGTCTACGCACATCCGCGTAGCTTTTCTGTCTACTCTGTGCAGCCCGTAACCTCTCACATATGAGTTTCACACTCTGTACGGCTTGCTCAATAAGCTCGGGAGCATTTATCTTTCTGTCACCGACTTCTTCCCAAGCTACAGGGGATCTACACCTCCTACCATATAGAGCCTCAAAAGGTGCCATTCCAATACTCGCATGATAGCTGTTATTGTACGCAAACTCTGCTAGGGCAGGTGATCATCCCATGATCCCTTAAAATCCATCGTACACGCCCTCAACATATCCTCCAGGGTCTGAATAGTCCTCTCTGACTGACCATCTGTCTGAGGATGATAGGCGGTACTAAAACTCAATCGAGATCCCATGGAATCCTGAAACTGGGTCCAGAATCTGGAAGTAAATCAGGAATCTCTATCAGAAGTAATACTCACTGGAGCCCCATGTAATCTAGCTATCTCGCTGACATATAGCTCAGCTAAGGCATCCACAGTATCTGTGCTCTTGATGGCAAGGAAGTGGGCACTCTTGGTCAATCTATCCACAATGACCCATATCGCGTCACGACCTCTTCGGGTCCTCGGTAAACCCATAATAAAGTCCATAGTGACATGCTCCCATTTCCATGTAGGTACAGGTAAGGGCTGTAGTAGTCCTCCGGGCTTTCGATGCTCAGCTTTCACTTGCTGGCATACTAAACACCTGGCCACATACTCTGCCACATCTCGCTTCATACCATTCCACCAATACACCTTTCTCAAGTCTCGGTACATCTTAGCATTTCCTGGGTACATGGTGTATCGCGAGCAGTGGGATTCTCTCAGTATCTGTCTCTTCAGGGTATCATCGTCCGGTACACAAATCCGTCCTCTGAATCTCAACAATCCATCCTCACTGATGGTGAGATCCGACTGCGAACTCTGCTCAGCTTGGCTAACCATATCTATCAATCTCTGATCACTGCGCTGCCCAGTTCTAATCTGATCCATGATCCTGGGCTCTATCCGCAGGCTAGCCAAAAATCCAGTCTCTACCTCTTTAACTCTGATCCGAAGTTCGGCGAACTGCTCTAACAAATCCCATTCCCTGATCATCATAGTAGATATCATACTCTTCCTGCTCAGGGCATCAGCAACCACATTCGCCTTACCCGGATGATAAAGAATCTCGCAGTCATAATCCTTAAGGAGTTCCATCCATCTCTTTTGTCTCATGTTTAACTCTTTCTGATCAAAGAGATATCTCAAACTCTTGTGATCAGTGAAGATCTGGAATCTTTCCCCATATAAGTAATGTCGCCAGATCTTCAAAGCAAATATCACAGCGGCTAACTCCAAATCATGCGTGGGATAATTCCGCTCATGGTCTTTCAGTTGTCGCGATCCATATGCGACCACTCTTCCGTGCTGCATAAGCACACACCCCAATCCTTGGTGAGATGCATCACTATACACCGAGAATCCTCCTGATCCCTCGGGAATAGTTAACACAGGTGCCGCTGTCAATCTCCTCTTTAACTCTTGAAAACTGAGCTCACATTGATCAGTCCATATGAACGGAGTCTCCTTACGCGTGAGCTTAGTCAAAGGAGCGGCAATCCTCGAGAATCCTTCCACAAATCTCCTGTAATACCCTGCCAAACCAAGGAAGCTTCGTATCTCAGTCACTGTCCTCGGTCTTTCCCAATTAAGCACAGCTGCTATTTTACTCGGATCCACTGATACTCCTTCCTCTGAGACTACATGCCCAAGGAAAGCTATCCGGTTCAGCCAAAATTCACACTTACTAAGCTTTCCGTATAATTGCTTATCCCGGAGTATCTGAAGTACTAACCACAAATGCTGTGCATGCTCCTCATACGATCGAGAGTACACCAGGATATCATCGATAAAGACTATCACAAACTTATCCAGATAGTCTCTGAACACCTCGTTCATCAATCTCATAAATGCTGCAGGGGCGTTCGTCAATCCAAAGGACATCACCAGAAATTCGTAATGGCCATACCTTGTCCTAAAGGCCGTCTTTGGAATATCTTCTTCCTTAATCCTCAATTGGTGATAGCCCGATCTCAAATCAATCTTAGAAAAGACTGATGCCCCTCTTAGCTGATCAAGTAGATCGTCAATCCTGGGCAGCGGATATTTATTCTTCACCGTGGCTTTATTCAATAGCCGGTAGTCCACACATAATCTGAGACTACCATCCTTCTTCTTAACAAACAGTACTGGCGCTCCCCACGGCGAAACACTGGGTCTAATAAACCCTTGATCCAATAACTCCTGCAGTTGCTTCTTCAATTCCTCAAGTTCCACTAATGCCATCCTGTAGGGAGGTTTAGAGATCGGCTGAGTATCCGGTACCAAATCAATGGTAAACTCCAGCTCTCTCTCTGGTGGTAAACCTGGCAATTCATCTGGGAAAACATCCAGAAATTCGCAAACCACAGGTATATCCTCAATCCTCGGGTGTTCCCGCTCATCATCTGAGATGAGTGTCTCATAACCTTCACATGAATAATCACATTTAATATTCTCCAAAATAATGTTAAGATTCTCAAATTACTCACTAGAAATCCACATAATCATTTCCTCAATATCTCAATTGTACACTGTAAGGCTCAGGTAGGGAGAAAGTTACAATCTTAGTGTAGCAGTCTAAACTCACTCGATTGGTCGCCAACCAATCCATTCTCAGAATTACATCAAACCCATGTATATTCAACATGATTAGATCTGCTAACATCACTCTATCTCCCACCTTAATTTCACACCCTCTACAGATTAACTCAGTTCTCTGGGATTCACGCATAGGGGTATTTACATGTAGTATATATTCTAGAGGTTCAAACTTCAAGTTTAATCTACATGCAAAATGCTCAGAAATAAACGAATGCGTGGATCCTGAATCAAGCAACACATGAGCCTCATAATTACAGACAGAGAGTGTACCTCTTATAGTTTCTGCCGAAGCGTCTGCGGTCTCCTTATCCAGGGCAAACACACGTCCCTGTGCCACAGGTTTCTTCCCTTTCTCTGCCGCAGTGGCCCGTCTCCGGGGATCCACTCTCTGAGGCTGTTGTCTAGTGGGCTCCGAAGCATGTGGTATCTGAGGTTGGGGACAGTCCTTCACTCTGTGGCCCATGTCACCACATCTGAAACATCCATGGATCGACCTAGTACAACTTCCCTCATGCGATCGGCCACAGTCTCTACAAATCCTCATCTCCGGCCTGACATATCGTGGGGTCTCCTTGATAATAGGATAGGCTCTGGGTCGCTCCAATCTGTCCCTCTGCACCTCAATCCTTCCTCTTCTGAAGGAACCTCTCCGAGCCTCTGACTGGAAAAGTGCTGGCCTCTTGCCCTTATCTCTATTCACCGCTCTGAGCTCATTCTGGGATTGTACCATCTCAATCCCTCTTTCAACCTCTTGTGCTCGTCTCAGAGCATCTCCAAACTCGGTAATACATAGCCCCATCAGTCTATCTCTAATGACGGGCTTCAACCCATACACAAACTTCTCTATGCGGAGCTCTTCACTCTTGAAGGTCTCTGGGTCATATCTCAGTAGTGCGGTGAACTGGCTCTCATAGTCATCCACCGACATGTCACCCTGTACCAAACTCAAAAACTCGGCCTGTTTCCTTCTCTGGGCGGCTCGTGGTACATATTGGGTTCTAAAAGCTGTCTGGAACTCTTCCCAACCAATCACATCCTGGTGGGACATCAAGATACCCTGGGTAGTACCCCACCAATCTCGAGCTCTCCCCTTCAGCATATAGGCACTCATACTGACTCTCTCAGCATCGGTGCACCCCAGTAAATCAAATATAACTCTCAACTCCGTCAACCACTCCTCAGCCTCTGTAGGATCCTTCTTTCCCCTAAATGCGGGTGGATTCATCTTCAGAAATTCCTTTAGTCGGACCTTACTTCTGTCCTCAGGCTGAGTGACGGGAGGCACTGGGGGTATGGGAGGTTCTGGTGGTGGTGTAGGGGTAGTATCCGAGGCATTAACTCCAAAGTGTTGCGCGAATAGCGTCGCCATCTGCTCAAAACCTTGCCTCACATCGGTCTCAATCCGATTAAATCGAGAGTTAGGACTCTCTGGTTGTGGGACAGGTGGTGGAGGGGACTCTGCCTGCCTCCTCGAACGACCTCGTCGTTTACTCATTCTCAATCTCAACTCGTCTCCTGCGCGTACATATCACAATCGATTGAAATCTCAATCCTCAATTTCATTTCATGACCAGACTATTACAGACACTTGGGATGTATTCTATTTCACTTAACGACACTGACAGTACTAGACACCCTAAGCTCTGATACCAAGAAAACTCTGTCACGCCCCGAAAGTGCGAAAAATAGGGCTAATTTAAAACTTTTTACTCGTTAATTCACAAATAAAGAGTGCATTCCTGTGCAGTGTCATACATCATCATAATTATCATGCCTCAGGATCTCATCAGGATATAATAAATATTATATTATACCCATTACTCGATTACAAGTCAATTAATCCTAATACATCCCATATAATGTCATACATCAAGTGTCTGTGATTACAATAATAGTCTGGGTACATGAAAAGATAAATATACCTCAAAGTACAAAATATATAGCCTGGAGCTCGGATCCTCCACTAGCCACTACTCCGTACGTCGCAGGGAAGTCCTTATTCACTTGAAGAACTCTGGGGGGAAAGAAAAACAGGGTGAGCTTCTAAATCGCTCAGTAAGGGGGGTAGGGGACTCATTTCATAAACCAAAATGCACATCACAAAGCATTTATTTGTATGTGAAACTCATTTGAAAACCATAGCATGAAAATACTCAAAACGACACTCTCATGTGTCAAGTCATGTGAAAACATGAAGTAAAAAGGCTCACTCTAGAGCATTAACAAAGCATGTGAAAACAACGCGATAAACGCTTTCTCAAATAACGTGGCATAGCCACTGATTTAAAATCACTCGTGGCATCGCCACAATACACACGTGGCAAAGCCACTGAATTATTTTCTCACGTGGCATAGCCACAAAACACACGTGGCAAAGCCACTGAATTATTTTCTCACGTGGCATAGCCACAAAACACACGTGGCAAAGCCACTGAATTATTTTCTCATGTGGCATAGCCACAAAACACACGTGGCAAAGCCACTGAATTATTTTCTCACGTTACCAGAACGGAGAAGAAATCGGGCTTACATTCTACCAGAGCAATGCCCGGTGTGTACTCACAACTACACACCTAAGTCTTATCACATACGACGGGTTTGCCTTCACGTAGAACTCGTAATGGTTTTCTCTCATAAAACTCATTTGAAATCGTTTTGTACTCAACACAAAACGTAGTAAAACCGAGTTCCAACCGGCAAAGCACACGCACACATTTCTCAAATCACAATATTGCCTTAACGTAGAGCCCAGTTATAAACTCATAAAACATTGGGCTCCAACCGGCTATAAAATCGTGTGCAGTTTAATCTCAACACAAAACACTCAACATGCTTGTTTATAAATCATAAATCATGCTAAAACAGTTTGCAATTCACATATACAAATGGTTTAGATTTCCCTTACCTCTTTGCACCTCGTATAGTGCAATCGTTCCCCCGTATCACGGACTAGCCTCGCATTCCACTCTGGAACTCCCGAGCTGTCCAAACGATGTTAAAACATCAATACTCAACATCACACAAACCTCAATTCTCAAAATCGAGCATAATTGCTCATAACTCCTCAAACCTCTCGATTCTCGTAACTCAACCTTAAACTACAACCCTATTCACAATATCCCAATGTTCGATATCTCTAATACCAATTATCTACGCTAATTTACCACCTTGTCTATATTTTCGTTTATAGCACAATCCTCAAAATTGCCACAATTTCCAAATATCAACATTAATCCAACTACATTACAATCTCATCAATCCCTAATCATTCCTCAACTATTTCAACACAATTACAACCACCAATAACATCAAAATCAGCTCAAATATCAAGATCGAGGTTTAGAAATTACCCAAAGCTTGTGAGACGCACAACTCACGCCTCGATCCGATTCGTCCTTCGATTTCCAAGTATGTTGTTCTCCCTTTGATGAGGAACAACTTTCCTTCTTACCACAATAGCTGATTCGGTCAGAAATGGGGGATTTGGAGGAGTGAGAAACTAGGTTTTCGGAAAAATGGAGGTTTGGAAGAGAGAGAAAGTGAAATTTCAGGAGAAAACACAGGTTCCTTATATAGACTGGAGGTAGGAGATCGATCTGCCTCTTGATGAGATCGATCTGTGTTTGAAATTTGGGGACGATCTGGGCAATTTTATGCCTAGGAGATCGATCTGTCGAAGGGTGAGATCGATCTCTTTATGGCTTTATGAGATCGATCTGCTCCTAAGGAGATCGATCTTCTCCCCAAACAGAAGCATTTGGAGATCGATCTCCTCCTCATGAGATCGATCTTCTCTCAAACAGATTCATTTGGAGATCGATCTCTTCCATTGGAGATCGATCTGCTCCTCAAATTTCCCTTCCCTCGTCATTTTTAACTCACCAGATCGATCTCTCCTTCTCCCAGATCGATCTGTCCTCATGCTTCATGCTCATTTTACACACTTAACATATAAATCTCCAATTATAATTCCCACAATTCACTTAGCTCAATAAATTACACTTCAATTTATTATTACATCATTAAATATGTCTGAAATTCTCAGATCTCACATTATATGTCCGATACCACACGTTGCAAGCAATCACCTGTTGAATCGTCTGAAAATGGATAAAGATGAAAAGGTTAAAAAAATTAAAGGTAAAGTGGGAAAGACAGAAAGATACCAACATCGCTAAGTAATAAGCTCGATATTCAGGATGAGGGAAACCCTTGAATAACTCTGCCTCATCTCGAGGGAGTATGGTCAACCATCCTAAGCGAGACGCAACTCCTAGATCATAGATTGAGTCGTTGTCATTGACACGTGGATAGATAACAAAATTTTGTCCATGAAGTATCTCGCCACCGTCCACCTGGCACCTAGAAGTATTGAGCTTGGCGATTTACAGAAGCGTTAGCTTATCCCTCATGGACAACTCAATGTACAAAATTTATCTCTCGGTGCGAGATGGGTGAGCAGTGTTGCATTCCACCCGATTAGTCCGGTG
Source organism: Firmiana major (assembly GCA_033439115.1). NCBI lineage: Eukaryota > Viridiplantae > Streptophyta > Magnoliopsida > Malvales > Malvaceae > Firmiana > Firmiana major. Next base: position 77,153,306 of record CM065898.1, on the reverse strand, counting down.
ATACTCTTCTAGCTCGGGATCAAGAACTTAGGCCTCTACAGTTGGCTGCTTTCCACTATCCTGATTTCGAGAACTGGACCCCTCGGGATAAAAGGGAGGAGGAGCGAGATGAGACCTTAACCTTTCACCTCGAGAAGTTGGAGGAACAAAAGTACGGGTATGGCTTCGAGATGTATCCCTAACTTGTTCTCGAGCAGAGTCCCTATGGCGTCTACACTTATGGGGACGAGCAGCCCTAGTAGCATCTTCATTACCTTCCGTTGGTCGAAAGCTCTTCTGAGAGAATCCATTCCTAAAAGAAAAACTGGAAAATAAAAGTCAGAATAACCATTGGAAAAGTAAAAAACTGTTCGCATGATAAAATACAATGTGAAATCACCCGGATTTTGATAATCATCAAGAAAATGGATGTTAGCCAAGCTCTTATCCGAAGGAAGATCTAGAAAGGGACTACCAAAAGCCTCACCTTGGCCCCAACCTAAGTTTTCCTCGAAGTCCTCCTCAGAGGAATTGGTGGAATTTCCTACACCTTGACTTTCTTCAAGGAAACTAGAGGGCAAGACAAGCTTAGGTGCAAGAAACGGGGTAACTGAAACGCATCCCTAGCCAGTGACAATTATGTTCTTCAGAGTTAGTAAAGGTAATAAAGCACTCTAATTGTCTACTTGCAACTGAGAAATAAGAGGACCATATAAATCTCTTAAATTAAATAGTTGGCTAAGGTTTGAAGGTCCGTGAAGGCACCATTGAGTAGGGATATCTAAAGTTGAACGAATCTCAATGACGAGCCCATCAGAGGTGTAATTATACAGTTTGGCTGGAGGATTCCCAAAAAACTTGTTATTTTGTCTCTCTCAAAAACTTTTTGGATACAAAAATGTATTGAGTTACGAACACTACGATCCCTAAAGAAGGAGTTAAACAAAGGAATAATGGGCATAACATCAAATCTATGACATATAATAGTGAACCCAACCACTTGTACCCATTCATGAGAGTGGAGTTGAGCAGGGCCTATGTCATAATATTAAAGGAAAGCAACTCCAAAGTCGGGTAATGGGAAATGAAATCCAAATTCTAACGAGGCTTGATGTATAGGAACGCTGCTGCTTGTTTAGGGAGCGCGTTTTGCATTGGTCGAAGCTTGTAAGAATAACCTTTGGGAAGAGGAAAAGTGTTACAAATAGACTCAAGGTCAGACTCCTTAAGTCTGGAAAAAAAGGACCTAAATTTATTTGTTTTCCACTACCTTATCTGGGCATTAAGGAGCAAAGCAATACAACTAGTGATTAGAGAATATGACAAAATAAGCAAATACCTTCAGCCATAGGAACTAGCGCGAGGGTTTAGCGTCAAAGTCTGGCGTGAGGGTTTAAAGTCAGAGTTTGGCGTGAGGATTTAGCGTCAGGGTTTTGCGTGAGAATCTGGAGAATGACATCAAAGGTTTTGAGTGAGAATTTAGGTGAGGATTTGACGTCAGGGTTTGGAGTAAGGATCTGGCGTCAAGGTTAGGCTAAGGATCTAGCATCAGGGTTTGGCATGAGGATCTGGCTGCAAGCGTGAGGATCTAGGGTCAGGGTTTGGTGTGAGAATCTGGCGTCAGAGTTTTGCGAAAGGGATTGGCGTGAGGATTTTGCTTTAGGATATGGCACGAGGGTTTGACCTGAAGCTACCACTAAGACATACGAATGAAGTGAACAAACCAATGCCCTCACTATACATATATACTTGCGGAAGGGTGATATACCTGTAGAAGAGTGATATACCAGTGGACGGGTACGCGTACTCCTATGAAAAGAATACACCAGCGGCCGCGAAAAAAAATTGCGGAGGATAGCATGAACAGTCGAGAAAGATATATGCTATTCAGCAAGGTTATACCCAGCGAAAGAGTGCGGAGCAATTGTTGTGAATAATGAGACTCGATTAAATTTTAAATCTAAAAAATATAACTCGAGAGACATGATCAAAGAAAAATGGACAAGCGTAAGCACGCAGTCCCGCATGCCACTACTGAAAAGAATACCCGCACTACGTGGGCACCAATCAAAGTGCGCCATGTGGTGCCAACTGATCCTCCCGCACATGTGCGGGAGGATATATGCAGGAGGGGTCTCCTGCAATTAGCCGTGGGTGCGCCAAGCACCCACGGCTGATTTAGCATAGGCAGGTGGATCCTCCTACCCATGATTGTGGCTCACCCACATACAAGTTCAAATATGCAAAAATCATGCGTTCAGGGGTCCCTACGCTAAAATTCATTCGAACGATTTTACCCCTAAATATTCTTAATTATGCAGGACTCATAAAATAGTAAGAGACATTTAATTAGCAAATAAATACGTAATTAAGAGTGGAATCACTTCCTATAAATAGGGACCAAGTATGATTCATAAGACTAAGACTCTATTTTGTTTATAGAAACTTTGTTAAATTCTCTTTCCGACTTAAGCATCGGAATGCTTACGCGGGAACCACCCCTGAGTCTTTCCAATAGTTCTTTCTCTTGCAGAGTTTTTGGTAGCATGTGGTAAAAAGATCAAGGCAAAGACGTCAGTAATACATCATTGTTGTGTTCGGCTACAACAGTAAGAAAAATGGAAAAAATAATAGAAAACATATTTTCTTTTCTTCTATTGTTTGGTGAAGTTGAAAAGTGAGAATAAAGAAAATAAAAACAAAACGATTAAGGGTAATTTAATATTTTCTCCTCATTTACTCACATGAATCATGATTTCTTTCTCTCTTTCTCTCTAATTTGGAGAGGTTGAATTTTGTAAGTGGGGATGAAAACATTCATTCCTCCTATGTTGTTTTCCTTCCTATTTTTTTCCTCACTAAGCATTTTCAAAATTCATTGTTGTAACGACTCGTGACCTATAAAAATTTGGAAAATTTTTTTTTGAAATTTCAGCTTGCAACTTAATCCTTTATTCACTTAGGTTGTATTCCTGTTTAGTGTCAATCCTCTTTCTTACTTTTTTTATCTGTAATTATATTTAAGTTTAACATTTGGATTTATATGGCTGATAGAAATTTTGACAGCATAACAGCTAAGATATAAGCCTACCCACCTGCAAACCAATCGATTTCAACAATCCTAGATATCCACAACTACCAAACATGCTTTCCAAGTCATATCATCAAATCATTCTACATATTCCAAACACGTCTAGTTACTCCCAAAAATCAATCTTTAAAAATATTTCACTTCATTTATCCATATACAGATTACATCCCGACACATTACTTTCAATAGATATCTGTGCATACAAACGGTCTGGTAAAGAGATAGAAATGTATACCTCACGCAAGTACAAAAGGTAGTCAGGGGAATCTCGTATCCGTCAGTCTACGTCGTCTACGCAGCAATTATCAACTGTAGTTCACTACAAACAAACTGAGAGGTGGAGGGTGAGCTTTCGGGAAGAAGCCCAGTAAGAAAATACATTTAAAGTAGTCCTGATATGTAAAAACATGCAAGAAATCATTCATGAAACAAACTTTGCTTCAGAAAAATTGATCATAAGTTTCTTTTAGAAACTAATATTTAGAAGATATGTAAACTTTCATTTCGTGCATAGTCATCATAAGAAATTATGAAGCATGAGTTTCTTTAAATCAAATACATGCTTAACTACTTCATAAAATTTTCATCGTTCATGGATGATTTCATAAAATCATCGTCATTCGTAAACGTTTCATAAAACATAATCATTCTTAAACATTTCATCATAAATCATAATTGTTCGTAAACATTTCATCATAAATCATAATTGTCGTCAAAATCGCATAAAAACATAGTCATTCATCATCATCATCATCATCATCATAAACATATTCATAATCATAACCATAATCATAATCGTGGAGACTAGGCTATAACTAAGTCATGCGATACGTTTCATTCTCCGTAGAAAGTCATCATACATATAGTCATGGTAAGGGGGCTATAGATTGAATCAGGGTTGTACAGCAATCATAATCATAAACATGGGTAGTATCTTCTTATTTCTTATCATATACTAGCACATAGCTAGGGCACGGGCACCAATAGCACTCGTCGTGTGGGAAACATTCATGCTTGCTGTGCGGGCACGAGATACTACCAAAACATCATCATCATAAACCACAAGTAGCAAGACATCTTCCACACATGTAGAGTTAAGTGCTACAGGGCCCTACGTACCGGCACTCAAGTGGTGGAGCCGGAGCACCACAAGAAGTAGCCATGCATGAAGCCTAATGTCTCAAAACTTCTTTTCCCTTTTCTTAAATACTTTTGAAAATGTCAAAAGTTCCTTTCAAAGCATAAATATAGATCTTCAAAATCATTATAAAACTTCCATGCATTTTCACACTTCAGGAAATTCATTTCATAAACATAAATATACTTGGTGAACATTTCATAAAACGAAATCCTGTTTCATAAATCATTCCTTAAGTGTGACAACAATCATAAATTATTTTCAAAATATAATATTGCTTCATAAAAATTTTTTTATCAATGCAATGAATGTTCATTATTAGAACTAAATTAAATTATAGCCCTTACCTCGGTATATGTCGATAGCGCTATTAGCCTAGTATCTCTAATCAGTCATTCCTCTAAGTCCCAATTCAATCCTCTGGAGGTGTAATTAATCACAAATCACTTATTATTATTTCTTATAAACACATACGTAATGTAATTTCACTTCAGATAAAATTTTGGACCCAATTATTTTTATTGGGCCTTATAGTCCCTTAATGTGCCTACCTCTATCCTAAGCTCATTTCAACTCCCTTATTCAATCCTTAAAATCCATTTAACTATTTAGGCTCAATTACAATTTATGGACCCTCCATTAGGTCATTAACGAGTTTAGACCGATTGTTACACAAGCTGGGCCCATTATAGAAGTTTAGCTGACTACATGGCCTACTATCACCATGACGTCATTTTAAACCTTTTCAAATTTCTTTGGATAGTTCATAATATCGTTTGCGATAGTCAATTTTCCAATTCTAATTATAACACAATTTATACGAAATTAATCCGAAAATTATGCGATTAATTTTTAACATATATTTATAAAAGTGGTAGCAAGTGAGATTCGTTTACCCAAGATTTCGTGATGACACGTAAATCGAGACTATATCGATCTCTCGTTCATCGCCCATTGTCATGCTATACATGCATATTTCCAAATTGGGTTAATTTCGTTCAGATATAAATTTAAATAATTTTAAAAAAAATTTAAACAGTCAATTTCGATCGCTTACCGTTCTACCGTCAAACCGAAGCATCTCTGAAATTTTCCTCTTCCTTTCCTTTTTTTTTTCTTCCTCTTTTTCTTTTTTCTTTTCTTTTGCTTTCTTTTTTTTTTCTTTTTTTTTCCTCTTTTCTGGTTGAACCGGTTTGGACCGGTTTAGACCACCCTCTTTTGCTGAACCGGTTTGAACCGGTTCAGCACCATTTTACCCAAGTTCGGCACCGACGACCGGTTATTCACCGATTTTCACCTCCAGTGAATCTGCGAGGCTGCGCGATGCGTGGATCTGATGACGGTTACGCCTGGGCTCGACGAAAAGTGGTCTGTTTGGTCCTTTCTTTCTTCGGCGTGCCCCTCATTTTCTGTCTCGTCGATCTGCTGCTCTCGGCTACGCCGACGGTCACCGCCTTCTTCCCTGGGTTGGCCGACGTCACTCCTCACTTCCCCTCAGGCAGCTTCTCTCCCTTCCCTTCTCTTCTTCTCCTTCCTCTGTTGGTTCCGTCTTTCCTGCTTTTCTTTTTTTTTCCTGTCGCCACCATTTATCGTCGAATTTTGGCTGGCCGGTGTCGGTGGCTTCTTCTCCCTTCTCGGATCTCTTTTTTTTCTCCTTCTGGCGATCTCTTTTGCTCTCAGTCAGTGAGGCAAATCGGGGAAGGGAACCCTGATTCCCTTCCCAGAACCTGTGTCGCGCGATATCGAATCGGGCGACACACCCCGTTCCTCTTTTTTTTTTTTCATTTCATCATTCTTTTTTTTGTCCAACTTATACAATATATTATATTATATTAAAATATAATATAATATATTATACTATATAAAATATCTGAGACTTATAATATTATTATTTTATTTACTTATTATTTTTTTATTTCATCTTTTAATTATATTTTATCCTATAATCACCATGATTAATTTATTTTATTGTCAATTAAGTACAAAAAATTTTTTGGTGTTTACGTTCTCCCCACCTTTAAAGAATTTGGTCCTCCAAATTCATCTTGGTCCTTCAGAATAGATGAGGGTACTTCTCCTTCATGAGGTTCTCTAGCTCCCATGTAACTTCTTCAACCGAATGGTGTTGCCAGAAAACCTTTACCAGAGGAATAGTTTTCGATCGAAGTACCTTTTCCTTTATGTCCAAAATCTGGATAGGTTGCCTAATGTAGCTCATGTCCTCTTGAATGCTCAAAGGCTCATACTCAATGATATATCAGGGATCCAAATTATAGTTCCTTAACATCGAGACGTGAAAGACATTATGTACCCCAAAAAGCTGCGGTGGTAAGGTAAGTCTGTAGGTTACGTCTCCCACTCGCTCTAGAATCTCAAATGGACCAATGAAACGAGGACTCAATTTTCCCTTCTTTCCATAGCTCATAATACCCTTGCTCAGGGATACTTTCAGAAACACGGAGTCCCCAAGTCTGAAACTTAAGTGGCCACCCATGCTTATCCACATAACTCTTTTGCCTACTTTGTGCGGCCTCAAGTCTATCACAGATTATCCGAACACCTTCTGCTGCGTGTTCCACTAAATCGGGAGCCAAAATCTGTGAGATCTGAGAATTTTAGATATATCTAATTATGTAACGTGAACATAAAGTGTAATTGATTTAAGCTAAATGTGATGTACTCATATATTGAGGTTGTATGGAATGGAATTTTAAGTGATGAATGAGAAATGAATGAAAATTAATCAATAAAGTAAATTATGGCTGTCACATATGGAGATTTTATGTTAAGTGTTCAGCCTAAGTGTGAAACTACAAGGCCAGATCGATCTTGGAGAAGAGAGGATCGATCTGGTAGGCCAAAGTGACAAGGAATGAGAAAATTAAATGAGTAGATCGATCTCCAATGGAAAAGGATCGATCTCCTTATGATTCTGTAATGAAGAGATCGATCTCATGAGGAAGAAATCAATCTCATGAAGCATTTTGTAAGGTGAAGATCGATCTCATGAGGTGTTTTGTAAACAGAAGATTGATCTCATAATTGAAGCAGATCGATCTCATAAAGCCATTAAGAGATCGATCTCACCCCACGACAGATCGATCTCTTAGGCATAAAATTACCCCAAAACGTTCTAAAATTCAAATGCAAATTGATCTCATCAAAGACCAGATCGATCTCCTACCCTCCATCTATAAAAAGATCCATGTGTTTTCTTGCATTTCATCTTTTCTCTCTCTTCCAAACCTCCATTTTAGTCGAACCTTAGCTTTCTCTCTCTCTTCCAAAGCCCTCATTTTCGTCCAAATTGAAGGTTGTGGCAAGAGGGAAAGTTGTTCCTCATCCAAAGGAGAACAACATACTTGGAAATCATAGGACGAATTGAATCGAGGTGTGAATAGAGCACTCCACAAGTTTGGGTAAATTCTAAACTTTGATATTGGATTTTAAAGTGATTTTTTGTGATTATGGTTGTAGGCATTGTGATGAAATAGCTAAGAAATGGTTAGAGATTGATGAAATTATGATTTTTGTTGGAGTAAAGATAACATTATGCAATTTGTGGTGAATTGGGGGTTTTTTACTATCAATTGGAATTGAGACAATGAGGTAAATTTAGCATGGGATATGGTATGAGAAATGTATAATTGTGAGGTGTAGTGGATGTGTATGTAAATTGTGATAGAGTTATAAGAATGGAGTTATTTGAGGTGCTAATGAGAATATGAGCAAATGTGTGCTCTATAATGCGATTGAGTTGGGTTATTGATGTTTTTAATATCGTTTGGACAGTTCGGGAGTTCCAGAGTGGAATGCGAGACTAGTCCATGATATGGGAAACGATTGCACTATACGAGGTGCAAAGAGGTAAGGAAAAAACTTAAACTCGTTTGTGTATGTGTTTTGATGTTAATTGTAGTATGAAAAGTGATTTGAGCAAACAAGCATGTTTTTATGAGTTGTGAATGAGTAGTGCACCCGATTTTATAGCTGGTTGGGGCCCAACTTTTATGAGTTATAAACTAAGTGTGAAAATGTTTTACAACCGTTTTGTGTTTAAAACGTGAAAAGAGATTTGGGCTCTACGTTAAGGCGTACTAAGATTGAGAAATGTGTGCGTGGTTTTGCCGGTTGGAACTCGATTTTAACATGTTTTATGTTGGGTACACAAATGTTTTAAATGAGATTTATGAGAGAAAACCATTATGAGTTCTACGTGAAGGCAAAACGTTTTACATGATAATGGCTAATGATTGAGACTTAGGCGTGTCATGTTGAATACACATCGGGCCTTACTTTGGTAACATGTAAGTCCGGGCCTTGTTCTGGTAACATGTAAGTTCGATTATTCATCTGCTTTGGTAGCGTTTGGAGGCCTTGCTCTGGTAGCATGTAAGTCCAATATTCCTCCGTTTTGGTAACGAGAGATGCCTCCGTTTTGGTAACGTGAGATGACCCCCGTTCTGGTAACGCTGGGTGGCCTTGCTTTGGTAGCATGAAAGACCGATAGAATGGGCCGTCTGGGAACCAACCCAGGGACCACGTGATAGTGTACATGAGGAGAGGCATTGCTCTGGTAGCATGTAAGACCGAGCCTTGTTTTGGTAATGCGTAAGTCTAATATACCATGTACACGACCATATTGTCGACGTTCCCTCTTATGGGGATGCCTGGGATGCGCATCCAGAGGAGATTTATTATGATGTACCATGACGAGTTTTATATGAGTTTTATTGCCTAGTCTCCTTTTATACACATGAGTTGTGTTTTGTGGCTGTGCCACGTGCATTCTATTGAGGTGATTTTTATCACGTTTTAATGAGAAAAGCCATTATCGCATTCTAATTTTTCACATGCTTGTGACTGTGATTTGTACTGAGTTATGTACACTCATGTTTTTACATTATTTCAGAGAAATGAGTTGAGAATGATGTTTTAATGAGTTCATGCTACGTTTCAATTGAGTTTCAGCTACGAGATAAAATGATTGTGCTGTGCAAATCATTGTTTTATTAATGAGTCCCTTACCCCTTTACTGCGTGATTTAAAAGCTCACCCTGTTTTATCTTCCCCCATATTTCTTTAAGTAAAGAGAGTTCCCTGCAACGTACGGAGTAGTGGCTAGTGGAGGACTTGAGCTCCAAGCTACATATATTGTGTTGAGGTATAATTTACATTTCATGCACCCAGACTTATGTTGTATTTACAGACACTTGATGAACAATGATGTATGGGATGTATTAGGATTAATTAACCTTGAGTAATGTATATTTTATGAGATATAATTATCAGATGAGAAGATCCTGAGGTATGACATGTATGATGATGTATGACACTGCACAGGAATGCACCCTTAATTGTGAATGGATGAATAAAAAGTTTTAAATTTGCCCTATTTTTCGCGCTTCCGGGGCGTCACAAAATCTTTCTGTCACCCACTTCTTCCCAAGCCACTGGAGACCTACATCTTCTACCATACAAGGTCTCATACGGTGCCATCCCAATGCTAGCATAATAGCTGTTGTTATAAGAAAACTCTGCAAAATCCCATTTCATTTCAAGCCATCAAAACACCCTTCATGGATTTTGGTATATTTTGGTACTACCAGGATGCAGAATGTACTTACTACTATGGGCTTCAGTCAAAATTAACCTCCATATTAAAGATCAACCACTTGTTAAATTAATAATAATCTAAAAGTTTGTAACTTAAATCCAATCACACTTCAACTGCTCCCTATAATATGTCATTCGATTATAATTGTGAAAACCTCAAAGTTATTATTCATAACATTGTCCGGGATCATCATAATTTCTTGTTCACCAAATTTCTTAGAACAAAATTTCCAAATCATGTTAAGTAATTATAACCACATAAAACTTTAAATTCGAATAATGATATCAACAAATTCTCTAGTTACTTATAAACTATTGGATATTGATTTTCTTTTATTTTTCACTGTTTCAGAATATTTATCATCAGTTGACCATCATACACTACGTAAAGATGAAATCAATATAACAGAAATTTGTCATAAACATAAGTTTTTCATACCCAACAATTCAAACATAAATCTATGAGTATCCAGCTCATCTCTAATCTCAAATATTAATAGCTTTCAAGTACCATAGATCAATTATAGATGGTGTTGAAACTCTCGCAGAGCTTATAATATCATAGTCCAAAATTTTCTATTAGCCAAATACACTATTAACTCCAACTAAAAGTTAGAGCCTAGGAATAATAGGAAAACAATCAGTCGATAATTTCAATCAGTATAACTCCAAATAATAAAATTCATATCAAGATCACAACTCCAAACACCAATCACATACATCACATAATCTCATTGATTCCTCAATCTTTGGAACCATTATCACAAATTAATCACTCTCATCATTAACAAATTAATAGCATTCCATGTAGAAGTTCAAAGATTGTCCTGCAACGACTTGAATAAATATCAATTCATATCCTCAAGTTAAGACACTTTTCTCTTTCTTTTACTAAACCAAAATCACTTCAAATTAAGTAATTATCCTCTTTAAATATAAGATTGATTCCAGCTAATAGAAAATCTTACAAAATACAATGATAAATTTTATGCTGATGATTTTCAATTACTACCTAAAATATACGTTCCCACATAATATTTCTTTGCACTTAATATTGAACCATTGATCCATATTCCATAGTTCATATTTCATTAGAATAAAATTCATTTCTTCACCTTCACAAGTAATGGTATCCTGACTTCCAACACGAATATGATGACTATCAATTTCAATTTATAGGTTATGGTTAGGGTACTTCTAGACGCTGTCAAGTCTCTCAGGCGGGGAGGTATTTTGAAATACCTTTATTAGCCATCAGACTTGACCACATAAACTGGTTATGGATATAAGGATTCAAGGTTCAGTCCCAATAGAAAGTAGGATACCATAATTTATCACAATTTCACATTTATTCTTTAGTCAGAACTTATTCTCAATTCATATCACTTGATTCCGAATCACTTCAAATAACAGAGATATTCTTACTTTACATACACCTCTTATTCCAATGTAACTTTTATTCAGAATCTATCACATTTCAAACTTGTCTCATTTCGTACATCAATTATATGAGAACTCTTTCCTTATTCCAATTAAGTCTTGCATTTGAAACATAAGCATGAGCAATTTACAATCTTTAGACTTGATACGTATCCCTATATCTCAAACTCTGAATCATCTTTAAGAGTTTTGGGTCTTTTCGTCACCCAGAAGACTCTGGGTCTCCTTAACAATTAATGTCAGTACACTTCAAAATGAATCACCTGGTCCGATAATCTCCTTTTCATGTAATCCTTATAATTGTTTTTTCTTAGCATTTCTAATTCAATCAAAGCTATTCAGTACAGTGGTCTAAATAATTAATTCGATATCACTGCTAAATCAATTTCAAACTTCATATTCTAATTGAGTGGTAATTCTGAAATATCATCTGAATATGTGTCGAAAAACTCTATCTACTGGGGTGTCTTTTTAATCCGAACACGCCCTAACTTTATCGATCACGTAAGTAGTGTGGCCTTCACTTATATTTTTAGTTATGTGATTCATCTTTTCAGTTACAGTGACTTTACTCTATCACTCTCACTACTTCCTTAGTACATCACTTTTCGGTCACTGTCTTTACCTTGTCATTTTCTTAGTAATCTCGAGAGTATATATCTCATATTCTCATAGTTGCGTCTTACGCACTGTTCTCTCAAAATAACATCAAGTTGAGCTAACTTAGCTCAATTGAGGATTCCAATACCTTCTATGAGTTTCTTGGACTTCCTCCGTTTCACGTCTCTACTTATTCGGATTATTCTTCTTCCAAAACTATAAATTTATTTTCATATTCATCCGCAAACTTGTTACTTTATATCTAATTGCAATCATTTCATCCATAATTGCTACTTTATTTCATCCGGAATGTGATGCCGCCTAAAGGCCTTCAGAAATATATCCCATGTAATTTTTTGATGTCGGCTCTCGGATTAAATAGGAGAACTTCCCTCCGAGTTTGAATTTATTTTTCGGATTATTCAGATTATTCTTCTTCCAAAACTATAAATTTATTTTCATATTCATCCGCAAACTTGTTACTTTATGTCTAATTGCAATCATTTCATCCATAATTGCTACTTTATTTCATCCGGAATGTGATGCCGCCTAAAGGCCTTCAGAAATATATCCCATGTAATTTTTTGATGTCGGCTCTCGGATTAAATCGGAGAACTTCCCTCCGAGTTTGAATTTTCATTTCGATACTGATGCTACAAAGGCCACTTTCTTTATAGTAGCACACTCTGAAAATTCATGTAGCTTCTCCAATTCTTTAACACAAAAGTTGCAAAAGCAACTTTCTCAATAGAGTTACTTCCAAAATCATTAAGCTTTTCTATCTCATTCATCAAACACTCCGAATCACTGAATTCTTAACCTTGTTGAAAAATGGAGGCTTAAACTTTTGAAACTGCCCCCAGTCTATTAAGCTCACAATCATACTCTAAGAATCCATGCAAGTTTTTCAATTTAATTTTTTAGTTTTTCATTACAATTGGATTCTTGACTCCAGTGTGTAATAGCATACTATCCTCCGAAATCAGCTCGGTCTCCATCCGTTAGTGAACTTACAGACATTTCTTAACTTTACTGCTCATAACGTTGGGTCATACCTTTCCAGGGATATGAATCATAATTCATACTCATTGAAAGATCGATTTCCTTGTGCTAGACCCATAAATTCCATTCGTAGTTTCCTTAACCTCATTCATTCAGTTCTCTATAACTACTGGTTCCTTTATCCCATTTAACAGTGGCGGTCTGAACTTCTGAAACTGCCTCATCTCGTATGGCTTCTACTCCCAACCCAAGTCATCATCATTCTGCTGTGGAGCTACAGGAGCAAGCATATTTGTAGTTCTGAAACATCTCTACAAGCTGTGTGGCCGTATCGGGAGTAATCTGTCTGTCTATTTTTTCATCTACCCCATCACCTAACATAATCTGTGTCCCAATTTTTTCATAGTATGTTCAATACTCCACTCAATCTTAGCAAAGTGTATCTCAGTACCTTTTCTCCTTTCCACAAGACCTGATGGAGCATGCTCAACATCAGTTTCAATCTCAGTATCATTTATGAGTCTCATATGACAACTCTGTATGATTCTCAAGCCTACCTCTACGGACTCTAGCCTGTGATCTAATTTCTCACGTAAACCAAACATTAGGTCTTAACTTCATTAGGCATACTTAGTCTACAACCAGACAAGCACAGATATTTGGGATGTAATCTTATCCTTATTATTGACACTGATAGTACTAGACAGCCTTTGCTCTGATATCACCTTAAACTGTAACGACCCGTGACCTATAAAAATTTGGAAAATTTTTATTTTTTAAATTTTGGCTTACAACTTAATCCTTTATTCACTTAGGTTGTATTCTTGTTCAGTGTCAATCCTCTTTCTTACTTTTTTTATCCGTAGTTATATTTAAGTTTAACATTTTGATTTAAATGGTCGATAGAAATTTCGGCAGCATAACGGCTAAGATATAAGCCTACCCACCTTCAAACCAATTGTTTTCAACAATTCTAGATATCCACAACTACCAAACATGCTTTCCAAGTCATATCATCAAATCATTCTACATATTCCAAACACGTCTAGTTACTCCTAAAAATTAATCTTTAAAAATATTTCATTTCATTATCCTTATACAGATTACATCCCGACACATTACTTTCAATAGATGTCTGTGCATACAAACGGTCTGATAAAGAGATAGAAATATATACCTCATGCATGTACAAAAGGTGGTCTGGGGAATCTCGTATCCGCCAGTCTACGTCGTCTTTACAACAATTATCAACTGTAGTTCACTGCAAACAATCTGAGAGGTGGAGGGGTGAGCTTTCTGGAAGAAGCCCAGCAGGAAAATACATTTAAAGTAGTCCTGATATGTAAAAGCATGCAAGAAATCATTCATGAAACAAATTTTGCTTCAGAAAAACTGATCATAAATTTCTTTTAGAAACTAATATTTAGAAGATATGTAAACTTTCATTTCGTGCTAGTCATCATAAGAAATTATGAAACATGAGTTTCTTTAAATCAAATACATGCTTAATTACTTCATAAATTTTTCATCATTCATGGATGATTTCATAAAATCATCGTCATTCGTAAACGTTTCATAAAACATAATCATTCTTAAACATTTAGTCATAAATCATAATTATTCGTAAACATTTCGTCATAAATCATAATTGTCGTCAAAATCTCATAAAAACATAGTCATCATCATCATAATCATCATCGTAGAGATTAGGCTATAACTAAGTCATGCGATACGTGTCATTCTCCGTAAAGAGTCATCATGCCTATGGCCATGGTAAGGGGGTTGTAGACTGGATCAGGGTCGTACAACAATCATAATTATAAACATGGGTAGTATATTCTTATTTCTTATCATATACTAACACATAGCTAGGGCACGGGCACCAATAGCACTCGCCGTGCGGGAAACATTTATGTGTGCTGTGCGGGCACGAGATACTACCAAAACATCATCATCATAAACCACAAGTAGCAAGACATCTTCCACACAGGTAGAGTCAATTGCTACATGGGCCCTACGTACCGACACTCAAGTGGTGGAGTCGGAGCACCACAAGAAGTAGTCATGCATGAAGCTTAAAGTCTCAAATTTTTTCCCTTTTTTTAAATACTTTTGAAAATGTCAAAAGTTCCTTTCAAAGTATAAATATAGATGTTCAAAACCATTATAAAACTTCCATGCATTTTCACACTTCAGGAAATTCATTTCATAAATATAAATATACTTGGTGAACATTTCATAAAACAAAATCCTGTTTCATAAATCATTCCTTCTGTGTGAAAACAATCATAAATCATTTTCAAAATATAATATTGCTTCATAAAAATCTTTTTATCAATGCAATGAATGTTCATTATCAGAACTAAATTAAATTATAGCCCTTACCTCGGTATATGTCGATAGCGTTATTAGCCTAGTACCTCTAATCAGTCATTCCTCTAAGTCCCAATTCAATCCTCTGGAGTTGTAATTAATCACAAATCACTTATTATTATTTCTTATAAACACATACGCAATGTAATTTCACTTCAGATAAAATTTTGGACCCAATTATTTTTATTGGGCCTTATAGTCCCTTAATGTGCCTACCTCTATCCTAAGCTCATTTCAACTCTCTTATTCAATCCTTAAAATCCATTTAACTATTTAGGCTCAATTACAATTTATGGACCCTCCATTAGGTCATTAACGAGTTTAGACCGATTGTTACACAAGTTGTGCCCATTATAGAAGTTTAGCTGACTACATGGCCTACTATCACCATCACGTCATTTTAAACCTTTTCAAATTTCTTTGGATAGTTCATAATATCGTTTGTGATAGTCAATTTTCCAATTCTAATTATAACACAATTTATACGAAATTAATCCGAAAATTATGCGATTAATTTCTAACTCGTATATTTATACAAGTGGTAGCAAGTGAGATTCATTTACCCAAGATTTCGTGATGGCACGTAAATCGAGACTGTATCGATCTCTCGTTCTTCGCCCATTGTCATGCTACACACACATATTTCCAAACTGGGTCAATTTTGTTCAGATATAAATTTAAATAATTTTTTTTAAAAAAATATTTAAACAGTCAATTTCAACCGCTTACCGATCTACCGTCAAACCAAAGCATATCCGAAATTTTCCTCTTCCTTTTCCCTTTTTTTTCCTTCCTCTTTTTCATTTTTCTTTTCTTTTTCTTTCCTCTTTTCCGGCTGAACCGGTTCGGACCGGTTCAGACCACCCTCTTTCGTTGAACTGGTTCAGCACCGTTTTGCCTAAGTCCAACGCTGATGACCGGTTCTTCGTCGGTTTCTGCCTCCAGTGAATCCGCGAGGTTGCGCGATGAGTGAATCTGGTGAAGGGTACGCCTGGGCTAGCCGAAAAGTGGTCGGTTTGGCCCTTTCTTTCCTCGGCGTCGCCCCTCATTTTCTGTCTCGCTGATCTGTTGCTCTCAGCGTCGCCGACGGTCACTGCTTTCTTCCCTGGGTTGTCTGGCGTCGCTCCTCGCTTCCTCTCCGGCCGCTTCTCTCCCTTCCCTTCTCTTCTTCTCCTTCATCTGTTGGTTTCGTCTTTCCCTCTTTTCTTTTTTCCTGCCGCCACCATTTATTGTCGGATTTTGGCTGGCCGGCGTCGGTGGCTTCTTCTCCCTTCTCAGCTCTCTCTCTGTTTTTTTCCTCCTTCCGGTGGCCTCCTTTGCTCTCGATCGGTGAGGCAAATCGGGGAAGGGAACCCCGATTCCCTTCCCAGCTCTTGTGTCATGCGATATCGTATTGCGCGACACACCCCGTTCCTCTTTCTTCTTTTTTTTTTCATTTCTTCATTTATTTTTTTTTCTAACTTATACAATATATTATATTATATTAAAATATAATATAATATATTATACTATATAAAATATCTTAGACTTATAATATTATTATTTTATTTATTTATTATTTATTATTTCATCTTTTAATTATATTTTGTTTTATAATCATCATGATTAATTTATTTTATTATCTAATTAAGTACAAAAAAATTTTGCGATGTTTACAATTGTCATTCCACTTTTCCTTCCATCACTTGCTGTCTTTGCACTTTTCAACTATATCAAGCACAGCCTTAGGCTTTGTTTGTAGAGTGAAAAGAAAAAAATGAAATGATAAAAAATTAAAAATGAAAGAAAAATGAAAAGATGAAAAATATTTTCTTTTCTTTTCATTGATGCACTTGGCAGGAAAGATGGAAAAGTAAAAGAGTGTATTTTCTTTAGATCTATTGATTGGTATAGTAAAAAAATGAACAAAATTGATACTATGTTATTTTATCATTATACCATTAATTTATTAAAATAATAAAATAAAATTTAAAACTGAAAAATAATTTTTTTATATACATGATATATATATATATATATATATATATATATATATATATATTTTATTTTTTCAAGGATCATTCCAATTTAAAATAATTGGATATTATTGTTGAGAAAATAAAATAATAATTTTTTATATTCTTTTCTTGTACTTTCTTTCTGACCGGATCTTAACAATAACCCTTTTTTTTCCTCACTTTTCCGTCACTCACGTTGTCTTTCCAAAAATCAACGTACGAAGAACGGTAAACGATCACTCACGAACACATCTATTGCTATTCTCAACCTCACAGTATTCTTGCCTTACGTACCATTCTGAACCACAAGTCTATAAAGCCGATGCACTCTAATTTCCTTGCTCACCAAAGATTGCAAACTAGTTATGAGGCCTTCCCTTGCATTTGCAAGCTTACTCTTTATTCTTATTTTTTTCCCATTCACTGCTTATTCTTCATCGTCTGTGCTGGTGCAGCCAGTACTTTGTCATAACGATGATCGCCTAGCTTTGATGCAATTCAAGGAAAGCTTCATCATCGACAAGCGCGCATCTGCTGCTAGTTCGTCTGCTTATCCTAAGGTAGACAACTGGAAGTTTCAAGGAGTTGATTGCTGTTCATGGGATGGCATAGAGTGTGACCAAATCACCGGTGAGGTGATAGGCTTGGACCTCAGCAGTAGCTTCCTTTATGGCTCTATCAATTCCTCCAGCAGTCTCTTCCGCCTTGTTCACCTTCAAACGCTTAACCTCGCA
This sequence comes from Firmiana major, assembly GCA_033439115.1. Taxonomy (NCBI): domain Eukaryota; kingdom Viridiplantae; phylum Streptophyta; class Magnoliopsida; order Malvales; family Malvaceae; genus Firmiana; species Firmiana major. The sequence goes on along the minus strand of CM065898.1, from coordinate 77,135,336 downwards.
AACAATAACTTCAATTACTCAGTCATTCCATCTGCGTTGGGCAATCTTTCCATGCTGACCTATCTCAATCTCTCTAATTCTGTATTTTCGGGTCAAATACCTTCAGAAATTTCCAAGCTCTTCAGATTATCTTTCCTAGATTTGTCAAAAAATTGGGATCGTCAAGGGTTGCTGGAACTCAAAATGCCTGATCTGAACAGCTTAATACAGAATTTAACAAACATAAAATGCCTTAATCTCTCGTACGTAGATGTGGCTTCTACGGTTCCTAGTGTGTTGGCCAACTTTTCCTCGCTGACGTCCCTTCATCTCGAAAATTGTGGACTGTTGGGAAAATTTCCATTAGCCATTTTCCTGCTGCCAAACCTTCAAACTATTTGGCTGATACACAACTTGGGTCTCACAGGTTACTTACCAGAACTCAATTTCACCACCCAACTTAAAGTCTTAGCACTCTTCAATACAAGTTTTTCTGGTGAGTTACCTGCTTCAATTGGAGACCTTGATTCATTGGAATTATTGGGAATCGGTCATTGCAACTTCAGCGGGTTAGTGCCTTCTACGTTGGGTAATCTTCCTAAGCTCCATTTCTTGGATCTCGGAAGCAATTTTTTTAGAGGTAAGTTACCTGTCAGTCCACAATCGGAATACTTGTTATTTTTTTCTACATTATTTTTATATGAAGTACATAGTTGAAGGTTCTTAATGGCTACTTCACAGGGTTAGTGCCATCAACGCTGGGCAATCTCTCCAAGCTCCAGTATATGTATCTTGAAGAAAATTTTTTTACAGGTGAGCCACCTGACTCAATTGGAAACCTTACATCTTTGGAATATTTGGACATTAATTGTTGCAAATTCACAGGATTGGTTACAGCTATGCTGGGTAATCTCACCGAGCTCAGGGTTTTGAATCTTCGAACTAATCTTTTTGAAGGTGAGTTAGTTGCGTTTGTTGGAATAATTATTTCTTTCAAATTGTTGGAGTTATTTAGTACTAGGTAGCTCATCAAGCTTAAATATTTGGGTCTTCAATATACTTCCTTTTGGAACAAATTAATCATGCAAGAATTATAACCCTACTTCAAGGGGATATTCTTAATAATTTAAATAATATTAGCTAATATTTACTTAAATAATTATTTTCTATGTTTTAATATATTATATTTAACATTAAAATATTATTTGCTATATGTCAGTTAAATAATTTTTCTAGAGATTATTTTTATATATTTTTAAAAAAATTATTATTATGGTTAATAAAATATCAATATTTTTTTTTAAAAAAAATATCATGTCGGGTGCAATAATAGTTAAATAATTTTTTAGGATTGTTTTTATATATAATCGATAAATTTCTCGTTTTATCGCGTTATCGCTACTAAAATTAACTCCAGAGACATTTTTTTTTTTAATTCTTAACGTTTTCTTTTTATAGTGTGATTAGCTGAATTTTTCTTTTGTGGTCCGTCTTCTAAATTTTGGTGATTATTTTTATTCATTTGACGAGATCTTATTTTTGTTGGTTCTATCCTATAATAGTTTGTAGTTTTATTTTTTCTACTTTTATTTGGACGAATAATTTTATTAATTTTGTGTTATTTTTATTTTTATTTAATTTTTTATTATCTTCTCTATTTGTTAATTTTGTGTAGCTTTTTCTCTAGCAACATAAATAAAAAGTAAAATAAAGACAGATCAAAGGTTAAAATTTTGTTGGAAGCTTACAATCATCGTAACAAAATTAATTGTGTGCTCAAATTTCTTTTTCTGCAATAATATAGATTAAAAAATTTAGCCAAAAAAAACTTATTAGAGGACTTAAAGTAAGAAAGAAAAAAAAAAAACAGAGGACTTAATTAAAAATATGAAAGTTGAATAAAAAAATCAAATGGGACTTCAAAAAATTGAAGAGCGAAAGAAAAGTTAAAAGATTTGATAAAAAATGGTAGATCAATCCTTCTACGACACTTGTTAGACAATTAGACATGGAAAGTGAATATCATCAAATTGAAAGATTACTTATAGATGTGCAAGAATCCGAGGTAGTTTAATTGGAAGAACAAATGGAGTTTAACTCTTCCATTATCCAAAGAAAAAATAAAATAAAATAAAAAGACCTTTTTACCCGTAAGATACTGTATTGTCAAACGACATCAGTCAACTTGGTAGAGATGTTATCACTTTATAATCATTTTACAGGTCCACTTCCATTGATCATTTCTTGACAATCTGACTCAATTTATTAGTATAATCATTTTACAGGTTCTATTCCTTCCGAGCTTACGAACCTGACCCAATTAACTCATTTGAACATAATGGAGAATATGTTACAAGGGTCAATTCCAACCTCAATCTCAAGACTCAAGAAACTTGAATTTTTTGACTGTGACAGCAACAGATTAAGTGGCATTGTGGAGTTTGATTCCTTTCTGGAGCTAAAGCATTTGAAGTATTTGTTTCTGTCCTTAAATAATTTCTATTTAATTTCTAGAAACAATTCCCATGCCCCCAGTACTCCTCAGCTTGTTGATATAGGAGTGCGAGACTGTCATCTAAGAGAGTTCCCCTATTTCTTGCATAACCAACATCAATTGCAACTTCTTGATCTTTCTTCTAACAACATTCAAGGCCAGATACCCAAATGGATGTCGAAAGTGAGCGTTGATACTCTCTCATTTTTAGACTTTTCAAACAACTCTCTAACCGGTTTTGATGAATTTCCGGTTGTTCTTCCATGGTCTAATTTACGCTTTCTAAAACTTGAGTCAAACATTCTCCAAGGTTCACTCCCAGTTCCATCCTTCTCTGCTACTTTCTATTCCATCTCAAACAATTCCCTCACCGGACAAATCCCACAACTCTTGTGCAACCTGAGCTCTCTTTCAATTCTGGATATTTCCCATAATAACTTGAGTGGTGAGATTCCTCAGTGTTTGAGCTACTTTAGCAAGTCCTTACTAGTGCTGAAGCTGCGTGCCAACAACTTTCACGGTCCCATTCCACGTAGTTGGGCAAGTGGAAACAGATTAAAGATGATAGATTTGGGCAAAAACAAATTGCAAGGGAAGATTCCAAGATCGCTGATGGAGTGTGGAATGTTAGAATACCTTGATCTGGGAAAGAATCAGATTAGCGATGCATTCCCTTCTTGGTTGGGCACTCTTCCAGAGTTGAGTATTCTTATCTTAGGCTCTAATGCACTTTATGGTATGATAGGGGTCCCTGAGTCGAATGTCGTTTTTCCCAAATTGCGAATCATTGACCTCTCTCACAATAGATTCAATGGGACCCTGCCTTCAGCCTACTTTGAAGCATGGAATACAATGAGAAGTCTTCCAGTCAGACTCAGGAACTCATCAGCTAGTTACATGCTTGAAGATGTAGGTATGTCGATAAATGTTATGCAAGTTCCCAGGTATTTTGTTTACTCCATGACAATTACAAACAAAGGCAAAGAAATGGAGTACTCACAGATCATTCAAACTCTTGTAGCCATTGATCTCTCTAGCAACAGATTTGATGGAGAAATTCCAGAATCCGTTGGGAATCTCAAAGAGCTTCACTTGCTTAATTTTTCGAATAACTTTCTTGTTGGCCCAATCCCATTAGCTATAGCCAAGCTAACAAATCTTGAAGCTTTGGACCTTTCTCACAACAAGCTAGCAGGAAGAATTCCGTGGGAGTTGAGTACACAACTCACTTTCCTTGGATTTCTCGACGTCTCTTGTAATCATCTCACGGGGCCTATACCGCAAGGCCACCAGTTTGATACTTTTCAAAGTAGTTCTTTCGATGGAAATCTTGGGCTGTGTGGACAACAGTTGCTAAAAGAATGTGACACTTCTGGAGCCTTGCCACCATCATCAACTTCTGAAGACTCTGTATTATTAGTTGAATTACATTGGAAACTAGTCTTGCTGGGTTATGGAAGTGGATTCCTAATTGGAGTGGTGTTTGGGCATTTTGTCACCACAAGGAAACGTGGTTGGTTAGCCAAGACATTCTCCGTAAGTCATGGAATAAGGCAAAGGAGCTGAACAAACGCATAAACCACAAAAATAATTGGACCTTGCTGAGATGTCCTTATATATGAAATTTGAGTATCTTCGGAAAGGGTGGAATGAAGAAATTAAGATTGAATATTGGATACACTTCATGGTTGTTTTTTATTTATAGTTTGTTGTAATGAAAGAAGTAGAACTGGGAGGAATCATTAACCCGAGGGAGAGGCAGTAAGAGAAATAGAGAGTAGTTTCCATATTATTCCACTATAGATGCAAGATTTAGACTTTGCTTGGAAAGAAATATATATATATAAAAAAAGGTGAAAATAAAAAAAAAAACTTTTTATTCAATGTTTAAATAACAAAATAAAAATTTTCTATTGTCACGTCTTTTCATAAGGCTCTAGAGTACCATAATTGAGCCATCGTGGGCAACGGGCTTTCCATTTTGGCTTTTTTCTTCTTTATGTTGTTTAAATGGTTTCTAACAAGAACTATGAATTTGAATTATTTAGGAAAAATTATCAAGTTTTCAATCAATACCATGGCATAAATAAAGGAAAGAAAAAAAATTATCAATAAAAATATTCAATAGATATAGAAAATTAACAAGAGAATTAAAGTTGAAGTAGCATAAATTAAAGAAAATAAAAAGTAGTATAATTAACAACAAGAAAATTTCAATATTAAAATTACAAAAACATATTTAAGTTATAAATCCATGAAAAAGATAGATTTGAAAGAGTCAAGATAGAAGATTTAAAAAATTATATGGTTTAAATACGTAAGCTCTCTTGTTTTATTGTTGGGATTTGAATGCTTAAGAACGTAAAATTTAAGAATTTTCAATATCCATCGATAGAATACATTGATATGTTATTACACAAGAACAAAATCTTATTCAAGTAGGGTAGAAAGACTTATTTTGGATGGTAGACGGTGTCAAAAACCTTTCAAGAACTTCAAGTTTGGTTGTAGCAAACCAATTTATCCAAGAATTCAGCCCCCAATGAATATCCACGCGAATAAGATAAAAAGAAATTTCTTAAAAGATTTGATATGTCTTGTAAAAGTTCTATATTACTAGAATTTTCAATTATCCTCTTTCTATTATTCTTTCAAGGTTCACAACAAACGAGAAAAATGTATGGTTAATCAAGAAGTAAAACACTCCTTTTTAACTCTTAAGGTAAGTGTTTTCACTCTCCAAGTTTATGCAAAAGATTACAAGGCCATCGAGATTCTTTTTAAGAAACAATATTGCACAAGCATCCAATTTTGTGTCAAGATGTGGTGGCATAAGCATGCTTAAATTGGGGAATGTGGTCGACGAGCTAATCTTAATTTTTAGGCTTTGCAAAGTCAAATCCCTATAAATAATGCAAGAAGTGATCTAGACTTGACAATTTGTATATATAATTATTGTTCATGTTATGTAAAATATAAAAATTTCATGTCAAAATTTGAGTTGACACGTCAAATGAATTTTTTAGATTTTTTCAAATTCATTTACAATTTTTATCAAATTTTATACTGTCACTTTCGTGTCTTTTTTTCGTGTCGTTTATATATTGTATCACTATGCGCATCTAAGATTATTAGGTCTAAGGCGAACAACACTAACATTAGATTTTTTTTAAAAAAAAAATTCTTTCAATTTAATACTTAATATTATTTATTTAATTCAATTGAGTTCCACTTAATTGCCGCATTTTAATCTCTTTAACGTTGTTTTATTGGGTGTAACCTATTAGGTTTTGTAGTATGTTGGCAATAAATATAATTATTGTAATCATTTTTGAATGTCTAATATTAGATGACATAATCAATAATTCTCTGATTAAATAACTTTATATTTATAAATTATTGTTGTAATATAGCAATGGAGCCAAAGTTTAAGCAGAAGAACAAAGGTCTCATCAACGATCCAAGCATGTACTTAGAAGGTATCTTCCGATTAGGAAAATCATTGCAAGAGGTAATATTAATATAGAGAGGGTATCAATTGAAGAGAATCTTCTTGATCCTTTCACTAAAGTATTGTCCTAGCAGAAACATGATTAACACTTGGAGTAGGGGTGTAAAACAAGCCAAAATCTACAGGCTTGCCCGTTAAACCCGTGGGCTTTTAGTAGGCCAGTTTTATTTTTTAAGTCCGCTTAAGAAATAAACCTACACAGATTGGGCCTGACGGGCTCGCTATTGAAAAGTCCAAACAACGACCCACTCTAGCCCTCGATAGGCCCTAGCCTACCTTGTGACAACAAGCCCACCACTCCCATTTTCGTCGCTCTCTTTAAAGATATAGTCTTTCCTTTATCAAATTGAATATTATTAATTTAGTTGAAATTAATCACTAAAGTAATTTACAGTTTTACTCATACTTAGCGATAATGATACTACTGTAAGCATAAGTCAAACGGCCCAAGATACTAACAACAATAAAATGTAAGAACCCTAAATTTATGCATAATGAACCTTAAAAGGACTGTTTAAATTGAAAAGGATTGGGAAATAGTGGAAAAAAGGGCTAAACCCCGATTTTACAATTTTTTATAAGATCCGTACTTGAGCCGAACGGACTGGTTCTTAAGGTCCATGGGAGTTCACCATCATCGAAAATCATCCAATATATCATGTAGTAATGATATATGGCTTCAGGTATGCCTTATTGTTGCATAAAAAGCTTAATTCAAGCTTATCTCGAAAAACGTGCAATAAATGTAAAAATGACGATTTTATCTATAGATCGAAATTTCACACTGGTCAAATGGACACTTTGGATTGATTTAAGGGTATTAAAGGAGTCATTTCAAACCCTTAAATTGTCATATCAGGTCCTGTAAAAAAAAATTATTACGATAAGACCGAAAAAAATAAAATGGGTGAAATCAAATCAAATTCAATTGGAAAGTGTACATGTCATTTGGAAATTTTCATATCAGGTCTTGTGTTAAAAATTATTAAAGGAGTCATATCAAACCCTTAAATCGTCATATCAGGTGCTGTACAAAAAATTATTACGATAAGATTGAAAAAGAATGAAACAAGTGAAATCAGATGAAATTCATCTGGAAAGATTACATGACCTGCCACCTCATTGTAAAGTCAACATGGTCTGACTTTATATATGAGTCAAGCATGGAATTAATCAATTTTTCACCTACCATAACATGTGGACCAATGAAAAGTGAGAAAAATGAAAAATAATTGAAAATATGGTAAATTTGGAAATATCTACTTTAGCTTATGAGATAAACTTCATCAAATTACAAATTAAATCTTAAAATGCACCTATTATGCTAATGTGAACCTAAAAAAGTTGGCCATCAGGATAAATCCCCATTAAAATGCCAAAAATGCATGGAAAAAAGTGGTGAAGAGTGAGAAAATGTCACGACCAACTTTTTACCAAAAACCACTACAAATTTTTCGCTTTTTCTTACCTTTCCTTCTGTCATAATTTCATACCTCAGTTGGGCTGTGATTCGGTATTAGTATCATCATCTTTACTTACCATATCATCCATTCAACACGATACATACATGTCAATATAAACTATCTATTGACTGTAATTACTTTTATACCATAATTGAGCTCACATATAATTTAATACAAATACATCCCTAAATATTACATATGTTTACATTACTGTGCTGTTATATGTTCATATACAAATTCGTATGTGATGTGTATACCTTTCGCTCGATGGGAATGCAGTGGATACAAGAAATGCGAGTCCTCAGCCGTATACTATATACTGCGAATGCTCTGTAGAGAGGTGAAAAATAAAAAATGAGTAAGCTCACTAGCTCAGTAAGGAAATCAGACAAGCAAGTAGATAACTACACTATCTACTGAAAATAATGCCATGCCTTGAAATACTCTTTCCTTAATTTCACAATTAAAGCATGAACTGAAAAACTGATGAAATACGTGCATATATTATTTCACATATACTGAAATCATGCTTTGTTTCATAAATACAAGCATTTCATGCAAAACACTGCATCTTTGTAAACTCATAATGCCTTTAAAGTAAATCATGCCATTTAAATTCAAACACGTTAAATATGGCATTTCAGCAATTAAAGCATATAAATTAGGTTCCAACTCATCTCCCAGGTCTACCTGAAATCATAAAATCATGTGATATAATCATGTGAGACTCGGTGGCTATATGCAATAATATCCCGAACTATGGCCATATCTTATATGGTGATCCTAGGCTACATAGTACACGGTGTGCGGGGCATCACTGCTGCAACGGAAGGTGGGTTAAATCCTTAACCGCCAGCTATCAACTCCTCAACTCCACATATCACTCCAAACGACACACGGTACAACGTACTCCGTGACACATGCACAGTACAACATACACCTGTGGGCCCTATCTCAATGGATAATCAATGCCACGTCTCTAAATCTACATGCGAACATCTCATATGTGTGACACTCAATCAACATGAGGAAATCAACACGGTTTTAAACATGTCTAGAATATCACATTAAAACTATAGTCCGCGCCTTGAGTGAGACTTACAGTCGACACCTCGCTCAAACACTATTATGCATATCTTAAAATCAAACACTAGTGCGAGTAACACTCCAGCACCAGGTCATGCATAATTCACATTTCAAATCGAGTATGAGCAATGCTCCAGTACTATGCCATGTACAAAACTCATTAAAATCAAGTACGAGCAACCCTCCAGTACTATGTCATGTACAAATCATGTAAAACTGAGTACGAGCAACGCTCCAACACTCTTTCATGCATAAATCACATAAAATTGAGTACGAGCAACGCTCCGGTACTCTGTCATGCATATCATGAAAATCTAGTGTGAGCGATACTCCAGCACTTTTTCACACAGAAAGCATATAAAATCAAGTGCGAGCAGTGCTCCAGCACGATTTCTTTTCACATAACTCGATAGATGGCTCCTTTAAATAGGGATGTTTAAAATCCGTAAAAGCAACACCATAATTGGGCTATTTTGTGTATTTCATAAAAACATTGGTCAATCTATCTATTCCTCTGCTAAACAACAATAAAAACATTCAAAAATATGCTTTCCATGCTTTTTAGAACTTTTCCTAAACTTTGACCTTTTACCCTTAATAGGGGTAAAATTATAATTTACCCATATAGAGTCTCTATAAATATTATTCACTTTCTCTGACCCTCAGGCTTTTTAAGTGAATGTAAAAGCAGATAAAAATATGTGCAGATATCTTTAACTACCCGCAAAATCCCCTTACCTAAAATCATGTCGAGCAATTCCACTTTCCTGTCCCTGCTCGATCGCACAGTCCGATTAGTTCCCAATGTCAACTCTGGAGATCCATGTAACCATTTATCAGGTTAATTACACTTTTCCAACCATATTTCACATTTAATACAATCTATTTCACTTAATGGGCCCGTTTACTCTTATTGGGCCTTAATCATTCTAATTGGGCCTAACCTTGTCATAAGCCCATTTTCACTTTAGTATTCATTTCATCTGGGCCTATTGGGCTCGTTGGGCCCATTAACATTTATTGGGCTTGGTCTGAGGCCCATGAATGCTTATTGGGCTGAGACTACATCGGCAAGGCCCATTTGGCCTCTCAACCATGGCATGTGGCCGAGAGCCATCATGCTGCCCCATGGCCGAGCACTATGCCAACCATGGCCATTTGGCTAGTCTTTCTCTTAGGCATTTCATCAAACACCAACTGTGCATGCCTTAAGCTTTAGTTTATGTTCACTTAAGCATTTTATTAAACACCTAATGTGTCTTCTTCAATTCATTAACCAATTGATCAAATTGATTAAAATTAACTATGCCATAATCATGTACACATAAATACCAACCTATACATGTCTTAAAATCATGTGGGTATTCATCAAAACATAAATACCCATTTTCGGACCATAAACATACATCAATCAACTTGAATTAATCCATAGATAAACATATATGAAGTTGGAAGTTTGAAATTATACCTAGCTTGGTGTTCCTACTTTGGCCGAGACTTTGAAGAAATCTCTCTTTCTCAATATGTCTCCTTGATAGCCAATTCCAAGGTATGTTCATCCTCTCTCAATTTGGAACAACTTCCATGAAGATTGCAATTTTCAAATATGTCTCTAGGTTAGTGATTTATAGTGAGAATGAAAGGATGAAGAAGACAATGAGTTGGCTGATTTTTAACTTACTAGAATTAACCCTTAAGTCTTAATTTCAGCCATTAATTTGGGCTAGTAATTGATTTGGGCTTTAGTTTACCATTTAGGCTTAATTTTTCATTTACTAATGGGCTTGAGTTTTGGGCTTCTTGGGTTGGGCTTTTATTTTGGGCTGAAAAGTTTTTCTATCAATTGGGCCTTAAATTAACTTCATATTAGGCCCACCAATGGCCTAACAATTTGGCCCAATGGGCCTAAGAAATTCGGCCCACACTTGTTACACCTTAATAGGCTTTAAAAATTCTATCGTTGGCCCATTGTGTTTTACCTGTTTAATTTAATCCAAATTTCGATTAAATTAATTCTTTGTATTTAAGGGGATGAATATCGAGTGTTTTAACCAAAAATATTTCTTTCCCACTTTTGAACCAACCTTAGGTTAAATTTTAACCATCGTTAGTCAACTATGGTCAAAGTCCACTTTCTTAACTACCATTGACTTTTCTAGACCATTGACCACATTTGACTTTTTCTCAAAAATCGAAAAGTGTCATATTCCATGGTTCACACTCTCATCTTTATGTTTTGGCCGTTTCCGGGAGGTGAATATGTCAAAAACACCTTAAACAGACTATTTCGGACTCGTTTAGCCTATTTTTGGTCTTTCCTCTATTTCGATATCTTTGAGACCAAATTAAACCGACTTTCCTTCATGAGCCCTCTATATTTTCCTATTATAAGTTATTATCTTCATTCAAAATGATTTAGATCCATTCAGTTTAGCTTGTGACTCTTATAGCCCTTATTTGGCCTTTGCGTAGCTTATAGGCGTTAAATCACCTAACTTACAATTTCATTCTAGTAAATACTAATTTCATTCTAGTAAATACTCTTCTTATGATTCAAGAACAGTAATAGAATGTTTGTACATATAGGAATCATAAGAAATAAGCTACAAGTTAAGAAATTTAGTTCTCCAAGTTAGAACCAAGTCAACCATCAAAAAGCTGGGGGTGCGTATCGTGCATCAGGCTCTCTAACTCCTAAGTAGCTTCCTCTGAAGTGTGATGTTGGCAGAGAACCTTCACTAACCCGATAGTCTTCGATCTCAATACCTTCCCCTTCCTATACAGTATCCAAATCAACTTCTTTACATATGACATATCCTCTCTGAGCTCCAACGACTTATATTTAATCACATGTGCCAGATCCGGGTGATACTTCTGAAGCATTGAAATGTGGAAGACGTTATAGACACCTGATAAGTCCGGTGGCAACGCCAACCTATAGGCCTTATTGATCGAACCCTAAGGGTATCTATCCGCAAGTGCACGGGTCGTCCAAGTAATAATGGGATTTGAGTCCCGAGTTATCGTCCCACAAAGAAGTTGTTAGCCTAATTAACTACTGGTTACTTTTACCCTAAGTATATCCTAGCAAATTATGAATTCAAGAGTGTGATCTATTAAGGCTAATTAAAAGCAATAATAACTAAAGAAAATAAAAACAAACAAAATTTACTTACAGTACTCCGATCAATTAAAAGCAAATAACCTACAAAATAAAATTAAACAGTTAAAACGAATTAAAGCAATTGAAATCAAATGCAAATATAAACATAAAGCAATAAAACTAATTAAACTAACATTAACCAAACTTAAGATAAAATATGAATGCCAATTAATCTAATTGCAATTTAAACTAACCTAAGATTTAATAAAATCCTAGAAAATTAATCATGAATTTAAATATCTAAACTAATGGATTAAAATTTACTCCTAAATAACTCTAAATGCTAAATTAACACTAACTAATGCATGAACATATTTTTGGAATTTTTATCTAAGACTTAAAATGCATGAAATGAATTTATGTAAATTAATTTAAACAAATCCTAATGCTAGATTAAAAATTAACTAGTAACCTAATTACATCAACATTAACTGATTAAACAAAGTAAATGAATGCAATTGAAGGATTAACTAAACTAACTAATAGACTAACTAACTAAACATGCATGTAAAAATGAATTAACACTATGCAAGGGTTAGCCAAACATGGCCTAAAGTTATTTAAACAGCAAGTGGTCCCGAAATATTTCCAAGTGTACTGTGCACTGTGCACTGTACACGTTTCTTCTCCACCGAGCCTCCCGCGTCCCCTGCCACTGCGCTGTCCTGCTGTGGCTGCCTCCAGGTGCTGGCCACTGCGTCTGCTGTATGGTGCTCACTGCTACACGGTCATGCAACTGCTCCAGCTTGCTGGTTTGTCCTCTGCCCAGGTAAGATAACTGGTTCTGACCGCATCAGGTGATGTCTACTTCCGCTGTCTGTTGCACGTCCTCGATTTTGCCCAGCTACTGCTTTCGGTTCGTGCCCTGGCCAGACTTGCCTTCAACCTCTTGGTGTCCAACTTCATGCTCAGCAATAAACACACAAGCAACACAACCCGTTAGCTCCCAGCTCATAGAAACAGTAAACAATGATTGAAACAGAGCAATACAGAGGATAGGGACTGAAGCTAAGAATGAACTACTGCTCCTACCGATTAATTTATTAAACTCTACACCAGTAGATTCATTCTACTCTTTACTCTAACCATCAACAAACAGAAAATGAAAAAGTAACTAAATGTGGACTGAAATGCAGTGAATGACATGATGAACGAACATAATGAACATGCAGTAAAATGGAGGCTATAATCTAACTACAAGCAGACAACGATTTAAGTAAAAACAAGCAAATACAAAATAGAATGAAGACAAAATATAACACTGATGCAAAGCTGCAGAAAATGTCGAAACCCAAAGGATTTAATCAACAAAACCAGTAACACTTCATCCGTAAATTTAAAAACTGTAAACAGTGAACTACTCGGTTAGCTTCATTTCTTTCTCCAGCCGAGACTCCACTCTGCTCATGATGTGAACCAATGTTTAACATCAATCCACATCAAGGCAACAGAATCATATGATGAAAGATTGAATGCAAAATTATGCCACCCGATTGCATCCCTTATATTTAACCGAGAGCTTCCAGTGAGGATTTGAGAATTAGAGAAAACAAAGCATAAGCGAACTGGAAAGGAACCGAGACATGAAATAAAAAGGAAACCGAGAGCATAGAAAATAATGAGAAACCGAGACCTGGAAAACTAAATGGAGAAAAATCGATGAACAGTAAAAATTAAGAAACAGAGAGAAACAAAAAAAAATACTTTAAATTAAAACTTAAAACAATGAATTGAAAATGAATAAATCCTATAAGAAAATAAACAATGGTGGCTGCTGTCACCGGTCAAAGAACATAAAAAGCTTAAAGAAAAATAAAACCTAAAATAAATATTTAACCTAAAAAACTAAAAACTAAAGCTACCTCCTTTTTCAATTGACATCTTTTTCTATTTATACACACACTTAGGGGTATAATTATAATATTTCTATCCTAAATGAATCGGCATTGTTTGGCCACTTGTCTTCACACTATTGGCTCCTTGAAATAAATATTTCCATATCATCTGTCTTTTTGTCCAATTAAATGTGCTAGCCTCGTGTTGTCCACGTGATCCAATCTCGATTTTAGCCCAATTTCGGTCCATTTTCTACCGAAATATTCAAAATTCATCCGGATTTAATTTATCTGCAAACATGAGAATTTTAATTAAATAAAGGGGATAATCAACAAAATAAATTGGGGATTTAAATAATTAATTAGAAAATTAAGCACAAATAATTCTAAAAATATAGAATTATCACTTATCTCCCATTCGATCTAGTATCTCAAAGGGTCCAATGTAGGGAAGACTTAGCTTACCTCTCTTCCCGAATCTCGCTATACCATTGGAAGGAGAAACCTTAAAGAACACTGACTCACCAACCGTTAACTCTAGTGGCTTCCATCTCTTGTCAGCATAACTCTTTTGTCTGCTCTGAGCTATCCTCAATCTCTCAACCATCAACTGAACATCCTTAAAAGCTTTCGCAACCAAATCAGGACCAAAAATCTTTCGGTCACCCACTTCTTCCCATCCAATAGGGGAATGACATCTACGACCATACAGAGCCTCATACGGTGCCATCCCGATACTCTAATAATAACTGTTGTTGTAGGCGAGCCTCTAAAATCCAGCACACACGCTTTCAACATATCCTTCAGAGTCTGTATAGTCCTCTTTGACTGACCATCTGTCTGAGAATGTAAAGCAGTGCTCAAACTCAACTGGGTTCCCATGGCTTCCTGAAAATGTTCCCAGAAATGAGAAGTGAAGCGGGAATCCCTATCTGAAACAATGCTCACTGGAACACCATGTAACCTCGCTACCTTGCGTACATATAACTCTGCCAATGAACTTAGAGTATCGGTAGCTCTCACAGCTAGGAAAAGGGCTGACTTCGTCAGTCTATCAACGATCACCCATATCGCATTGCGATTGCTGTGGGTCCTCAGTAAACCCATTTCCATGTCGGTATAGGTAGAGGCTGCAATAACCTTGCAAGCTTCTGATGCTCTACCTTTACCTGCTGACAAGCGAGACATCTTACTACAAACTCTACCACATCCTTCTTCATAGTCAACCACAAATACACCTTTTAGGGATTCTGATACATCTTGTTACTCCCCGAATGTAACGTGTACCTCGAACAATGAGCTTCTGACAAAATCAGTCTCCTGAGCTCTAGATCATCGAGAACACACAATCTCCCTCTGAACCTCAGTAGTCCATCAAAACTTAACTCAAAATCTGTCACTGTGCCCATCTGAATCTGACTGGTCACATCAATACACTGTTGATCAACATGCTGAGCCTGTCTTATCCTGTCTAACAGATCTGGTTCCAACCTCAGGCTATGTAAGACTCCATCTATGTATAACTTTGTATATATGTAAATGGAAATATAATATGGATGATTTGGATCAAGTATATGGGAATGAAGTTCAAGTGGAATTAATGAGTATAAGGATGTGAAATGTATAAATGAGTGTAAAACGAGGAATTATATGAACCTTTTTTATTTTCAAGTGATACGCACAAGTTTCATATTGTGAAAGTCATAGGAAATTAGCCTTACCAAGCTTTAGATGGATATAGATTGCAAAATGACTAGTCAAGCAATCAAAGGTAAGTTAGCCCTTGAAATTCTGGGAAAACTGTAGTGGAAATGCAGAAAATGAAGGCCAGATCGATCTCCTATTCAAGGAAGATCGATCTCTTATGCAAAATGAGGCAATTTGGAAGGAAATATGCATGGCAGATCGATCTTCCCAATTGCCCAAATCGATCTGCATTTGCCTCTGCCAAGCCCAGATCGATCCCCAACTCAAGCAGATTAATCTCCTTAACTCTCGGGTTGGAGCAGATCGATCTCATCCCTTAGCCAGATCGATCTCCTTAGCTCTCTGCCTGAGACAGATCGATCGTATTCCATTGAAACCGATCGATCTCATTCACTGAAGTAGATCGATCTCAAGCCCCTGACAGATCGATCTCATGCCTTTAAAATATCGTGAAAATGAGGAATTTAAGCAAGGCAGATCGATCTCCACCCTATGCAAATCGATCTCATTAAGTAAATTCTATAAATATGGAGCAGTTAAATCTGCATTTCATGGGACAAAACCATTCCTTTCCATTTTCAATCCAAAAACCTCGCTTTCTCTAGTGTGAGAAAATGAACTAAGGTTGAATTTATTGATGAAATGATCATACTATGGTGATAGTGATGTCAAATGCATGATTTTAAGGTGATTTTGGGGAATCAACTAATAGGATTTGATAGAGCTATGAAACGTGCATAAGAGAGGTATAATGAAATGCCCTAATAAAGGAAAGCGATGAACTTAAGGCATTTTAGGCTTAAGACTGGCCTAATATGAATCATAAGACTTGATGAGTCCAATAGATTCTCGAGAAATGAATAGAGCAATCAAAATGGACTTAAGAGAAAGTGAGGCCTTATGAGTGTTAATGAAAACAATAAGTCGAATCGACTATAGTAGAATTGTATTACATTGGATTAAATTGATGTGATGAGTAATTTTGTGCAGCCCCCAAGATTTCATTAGGAGCGAATCGGACTGCGCGATCGAGCTACTTTAAGGAAGTGGAATTCCTCGACATAATTCTATGTAAGGGAATTTTGTGAGTATATAGAGGTAGCTACACGTATTTTGAGGGTGTTTATAGGGCTTTATAATTGCTTGGCTATCTAGAAAATAAATAATGATTTGTGCAAACGATTTCAGATATAAATGAAAAGGAGGATTTTGTCTTGGAAGTAAATCTTACAAAAAGGGGTAGTAAGGCTAATAATTGCATAAATATCACGTTTTGATGTTTTTATGAAATACATTGCTTCGATTTAAGCAAAATTGATGGATAGGCTGGCTATTTGATTTTCATAATTTCGTGAAATAGCACGAGTCAGGTGCTAACTTTGGTTTTGAGCGTGTCTAGTTGAAATAGAGCCGCTTATCAGATTTATATGAGTTTATTAGTGTTGGAGCTTTGCTCGCATTGGTTTTGATATTTTTACATGTATGAAATGTGCTGGAGCCTAGCTCGCACCATATTTTGAATTGAGATGCATGCAAGCCGTACTGGAGCTTTTGCTCGTACGTGGGTTTACATTTATTTCTTATGCATATAACTGTATTAGAGCTATGCTCGTATGTGATTTACTGATCTGTTGGATCAGCTCCGAGGAGCCCAAGTATTTTCAAAGATAGATCTGCGGTCAAGGTATCATCAGTTGAGAATCAGGAGTAGAGATGTACCTAAGACAGCAATTTGTACCCATTATGGCCACTACGAGTTCTTGGTGATGCCATTCGGATTGACGAATGCTCCCGCAGCATTTATGGCACTGATGAATGATATGTTTAAGCCATACCTGGATAAGTTTGTAATTATGTTCATTGATGACATATTGATTTATTCCAAGTCCGGGGAAGATCATGAGGAGCACTTAAGGATAGTTTTACAGACCCTCCGAGGTAAAGAGTTATATGCCAAACTCAACAAGTGTAACTTTTGGTTAGAGCAGATGTCATTTTTGGGCCATGTTATGTCGAAGGATGAGGTATCAATGGATCCATCCAAGATAAAGGCAGTTGTACACTGGGAACAGTCTAAGACAGTTACTAAGATCAGAAGTTTTCTAGGATTGGCAGGGTATTATCGGAGATTTGTAGAGGGTTTCTCCATACTGGATGCTCTATTGACCCGCCTCACGCGGAAAGATGTTAAGTTTGTATGGGATGAGGCATGTGAGAGGAGTTTGGAGGAGCTTAAATGTTGATTGACCACTGCTCTGATTCTCACCATTCCTATAAGCTTAGGAGGTTTCTCGGTGTATATGGATGCATCACACCAGGGACTGGGCTGTATGCTTATGCAGGATGGGCATGTAGTTACCTATGGATCTAGACAGTTGAAAGATCACGAGAGGAACTACCCGACACATGATTTGAAGTTGGCGGTCATAGTGTTTGCTTTGAAAATATGGCGCCACTATCTCTATGTAGAGAAATTTCATGTTTTCACAGATCATAAGAGCCTTAAGTACTTGTTCTCGCAGAAAGAGTTGAACATGAGACAAAGGAGATGGCTCGAACTCCTGAAGGATTATGATTGCGAAATCATGTACCACCAGGGTAAGGCTGATGTAGTTGTCGATGCTTTGAGCAGGAAGTGCCTCGGGTTGGTGTCTTATATGATGGTACGAGAGCATGAGTTGTTGGAACAATTTACGAACCTCAGTTTGGATGTAACCCCGCCTGGTTCAAAGAGACTTGAGATTATGGCTAATATGAGATTAGAGCCAGAGTTGATTAGCCGTATTCGGCAGGCTCAGCAAAGATATCGATGGTGTATCGATTAGTTGAGCAAGATACAGGCAGGTGTGGGTATTAATTTTGAGTTGAGTACAGATGGTTGAGGTTCAGAGGGAGAGTATGTGTTCCCGAGGATTCTGAGGTCAGGAGATTGATTTTATTAGAGGCTCACTCATCAAAGTATACGATACATCTGGGGAACCAAGATGTATCATGTCACGACCCTCAACTTACCAAAATAGGTACAAATTTTTCGCAATTTTATACCTTGTTTATTTTTCATCCTCACCTCGATCGTGAACAACCACACTCTCACCAGTTAGGCTGTGTGTCATTATCTATCTCATTCCACCATACCAATTTAAATTGCATATTATTTATATGTAAACACTTGTATAAATAAATCAGAGTTGTTGTTTACATGTGTTTACATTACTTTACATCCCCAATAGTTACATACAAAATGCTACTGTGCTATGGAAAGTTTAGATACAAAAATCTCATCAGTGTGTCTACCTTATGCGATGAGATGCAGTGGATACCAAAAGGGAACGCCTCCAGTCACACCCAATCTATACTCAAATCTCTGTAAAGAGGGGGAAAATAAGGGGGTGATCAAACCACACGCTCAGTAAGGTAATCATGCGAACAGGTAGATACTGCATTATCTACGTGATTGTGATGCCATGCTCAAAACATACATTTCAAAATTTTCTCAATTATGAGTTTCATGCTTGTGTTAATGGTATGTAAAGCATTCATGCTATCAAAATTTAGTACACAATTCAATTTAAAACATGGAATATCCATCATGCATATTTCACAAATAAGGCATGGAAAACATATCATGCGATCGTGCACTTTAAAACCATTAACAAACCGTCATCTCAAAACAATCCAACACTTGTCAGGACTCAGCCCCTCCCTCAGACTGTCCTGACCCACAAATAATTTCAAACATGGATTTATTCACAAAACAATAGACATGTGAGATAGGCAATTCAATAAAGGTAATAACCTCTAGGACTATGGCCATATCTTGTGATACCGGCTACAAGGATCAGGTGTGCGGGATTTCACCACTATCTGCTTCCGCAAGAAAGGTGGGTCGAATCCAACCCGTCGATCCATAGCAGATCTCATTCGAAGGCAGCATATCACAATTTCAACACGGTACAACGTACTCCATGCTACATGTACGGTACAGCATACTTCATGGATCCACATCAACACATCATATCACACCACATCTCAAAAACACACATGTGAGCCTATTTAATCAGTAAGACCTCTTGTCTACCTAAAGCTCCTAACACGACTATCAACATGTCAAAATATCAAAATGCACGTGCAAGCTTATTAATCGGTGCAACACCAAGTCTACCCAAAGCTCCAAGCACGACAATAAATAAGGTGGGCATCTAATGCGAGCTATGCTCCAGCACCATGTCAAAACCAATATAAAAATCCATGTGAAAACTAGTGCGAGCTAAACTCCAACACTCATGTGTATAAAACACGTCAAATCTCGTGCGAGTCATACTCTAGCACGCTTTCATTCTCACGAAAACCATGTAGGTGGCTCAAATCTTTGCAAAGTATGGTTAACAAACCAAAACAACTCATTTCTTTTTCAAATCATTTCAAATGTCAGTCAACCTACCAATCATTTGCTAAAAAGCAATAAAACATGATTTTCAAAGCATTATGCTTTTGTTTTCATGCACATTTCTCAAGCACCCAACTTTTGCCCTTCAATCACCCAATTTCATTTCCTAATATCACGTGCAATCTAGCAAAGCATTTAAGCGTCCAAATTGCGCACATATAT
The DNA here is from genome assembly GCA_033439115.1 of Firmiana major. Lineage (NCBI taxonomy): Eukaryota > Viridiplantae > Streptophyta > Magnoliopsida > Malvales > Malvaceae > Firmiana > Firmiana major. The sequence goes on along the minus strand of CM065898.1, from coordinate 77,115,489 downwards.
CTCTAAGAGTCCACACAATTCCCTTTCCTCAATTTACTTGAGTGCGACTCTCTCTTCCTCTTAGCTTCTTGCGCTCTTGGCTCGCCTTGTTTCGGTGTATCCTCAGGAGCTATGATTCATTCATTTAAATCACTTGAGTTAATGTGGTTAACTCACATTTTGACTTCACTAGTCAATATAATTCATTTATGCATTTTATCAATGCCTTTTCCACATTTCACCCCTTTTCGGTAAATCTCAAAATCTATTCACTAACAACAACTTAAAATCATACACATAACATTATTTTAACCTTAAGATATCCCATTCATCATTAATCTCAGTACATTCCACTTTCTCAGACTAAACCATTTCTAGGTCATGGTGGATTCATTCTACTCTAGTTAGTTTCTACCATTTCTATGCATACCAATCATTTCTCACATCAATATCCAAACAAATGTACTTGAGTATTTGCATTAGAAACTTACCTAGCTTGATTTCCTCTTTGCTCTAATGGAAATGCACCTTGTTCCTCAAATCCAACAAATGGAGAAAATGCCTCCCAACTATGTTATTCTTCTCTTTGATGTGAATCACTTTGTCTCTAATAGCTTTCCCTCAAATCTTAATGAAAATGGTTGGATTTAGAGAGAGAAAACTAGGTTTTGGGTTGAAAAATGGAAAGGAAATGGTTACTCCTGAAATCTACAGATCCAACTGCTCCTATTTATAGATTTAGCTTGATGAGATCGATCTGCACTAGGAGGAGATCGATCTGGTCCCCTTAAATCCCTCTTTTTCACGGTATTTTCAAGCATGAGATCGATCTGTCGAAGCTTGAGATGGATCTGCTCCAAACAGAGAGCTAAGGAGATCGATCTATTCCATTAAGGATCGATTTGCATTTTATAGAATGTTTAGGAGATCGATCTGGCTCCCTTGGAGATCGATCTGGCTCCCTTAGAGATCGATCTGTGCTATTCCATAGCTCAAAATAAGAGCATTTTGGCTCTTCCAGATCGATCTCTCATCCTATGAGATCGATCTGGCCTTCATATTTCCAGATTTTACTGCAGTTTTTCTGCAGATACTCACACCAACACAAGTTTAATTTGCTACCTTAGTCATTTTCTCATCCGATCATCTTTGAGACTTGAAAATGACATCCATTCCTACTTTGTACCTATTAAAACTTGTGTGGAATCCTTGTATAACCAAAGGTGCTTAATACAACCCAAATGGAAGTGCACAACTTATGCAAATCTTCCTTTCATTTTACCACACTACTCATATTCCATTTCACTTACATTCTTCTCATGTTTAAGTCCATTTCTTCATATTCATATATAATGTAACTTGTAAGTACAATCATAACTCTTATTACATGTGTGTACCTTAAACTTATGGACTTACATTACATGTACTTCACATTACAAGTATATCACCATACTTACAAATTCATTTACATATATATACAAGGTTAAACCTATACGAGATCTCACATTCTCCCCCACTTAGAAAATTTGGTCCTCCAAATTGGAACCAATTCAGTCCACGAATATCTCAGGATACTTCTCCCGCATCAAACTTTCCAATTCCCATGTGGCTTCTTCCACAGTGTGATGTTGCCAAAGGACTTTCACCAAGGGAATTGTCTTTATCCTCAACACTTTATCTTTTCTATCCAGTATCTGAATCGACTTCTCAACATAGGTTATATCTTCATTGAGCTCCAAAGGCTCGTACCTTATTACATGCGTCGGGCCCAGGTGGTACTTCCTTAACATGGATATATGGAAGACGTTGTGAACACTTAACAATTCTGGTGGCAATGCCAACCTATATGCCTTGTCTCCCACTCTCTCCAAAATCTCGAAGGGTCCGATGTATCTAGGGCTCAGCTTGCCCTTCTTACCAAATCTCATAATTCCTTTCGAAGTAGAAATCTTCAAAAACACTAACTCACCTACATTAAACTCTAGTGGTCTTCGTCTCCTGTCAGCATAACTCTTTTGTCTACTTTGAGCTGTCCGTAACCTCTCACGAATCAACAGGACATCTTCAGAGGCTTGTCTAACCAAGTGTGGAGCAAAGATCTATCCGTCATGAACCTCTTCCCATCCAATAGGGGAACGACATCTACGTCTATACAATGCCTCATATGGTTTTATCCCGATACTCGCATGAAAACTGTTATTATAAGCGAACTCTGCGAGTGGCAAATGGTCATCTGAGGAGCCTCCGAAATCCAACGCACACGCTCTCAACATATCCTCCAGGGTCTGTATAGTCCTTTCTGACTGACCATCTGTCTGAGGATAAAACACTGTGTGAAAACTCAACTGGGTCCCCATCACTTCCTAAAAATGTTCCTAGAAATAAGAAGTGAAGTGGGTATCCCTATCAGAAACAACGCTCACTGGAATTCCAAGTAGCCGCACTATCTCGCGCACATACAAGTTCGCTAACTGGCTCAGAGTATCAATAGCTCTCATAGCTAGAAAATGGGCTGATTTCGTCAACCGATCCACAATCACCCATATGGCATCATGACCTCTGTGGGTCCTCGACAATCCCATCACAAAATCCATGGTTACATGCTTCCACTTCCAAGTCGGTATCGGTAGATGCTGCAATAACCCTGCAGGCTTTTGATGCTCTACCTTCACCTACTAACAAACAAGACACTTAGCAACATATTCAACAATGTGCTTTTTCATCCCAGACCACCAATAAACCTTTTGAAGGTTTTGATACATCTTAGTACTTCCTGGATGTATTGTATGCCTCGTGAGTGAGCCTCTATCAAGATCAATCTTCTGATCTTGGCATCATCAGGAACACATATCCTACCTCTGAACCTCAACAATCCATCAGAACTCAACTCAAAGTTCATCTCTGTATCCTCTGTATCTTGCCGATAATATCACTACATTGCTGATCAACTCGTTGAGCCTGTCGGATTCGATCTACCAGGTCCGGTTCCTACTGCAGGCTAGCTACCATAAAACCACTATCAGCACTGGGCGGGGTCACATCCAAACTGAGGTTCATGAACTGTTCCAACAGCTCATGTTCCCTGATCATCATAAATGATACCATCCCGAAATGCTTCCTACTCAATGCATCAGCAACCACATTTGCCTTGCCTAGGTGGTACAGGATTTCACAATCATAATCCTTTAATAGCTCGTGTCATCTCCTCTGTCTCATGTTCAACTCTTTCTGCGAGAACAGGTACTTAAGGCTCTTATGATCTGTGTAAATCTGAAATCTCTCACCATAGAGATAGTGGCGGCATATTTTCAGCGCAAACACCACCGCTGCCAACTCCAAGTCATGGGTCGGGTAGTTCCTCTCATGATCCTTATAATGTCTTGATCCATATGCAACTACATTCCCATCCTACATCAATACACAACCCAGTCCTTGGTGTGAAGCATCTATATACACCGAAAAACCTCTTGAGCTGGTAGGAAGAGTGAGGATCAGAGCTGTGGTTAATCTCTTTTTCAACTCCTGAAAACTTTTCTCACACTTATCGTCCCACACATACTCCATATTCTTCTCGTGAGACGTGTCAAAGGAGCAGCTAACCTCGAGAATCCTTCTACAAACCTTCGGTAATACCCAGCTAATCCCAGGAAACTTCTGATCTCTGTCACTGTCTGGGGTCTCTGCCACTGTGTCACTGCCTCAATCTTTTATGGATCCACTGATACTCCATCCTTCGATACTATATGACCCAGAAAGGAGATCTGTTTCAACCAAAAGTTGAACTTACAGAGTTTAGCGTACAATTTCTTCTCCTTGAGGGTCTGTAGCACTATCCTTAGATGTCTTTCATGCTCCTCTCTAGACTTTGAGTACACCAGTATATCATCAATAAACACGATTACAAATCGATCCAAATACTGGTGGAATACCTTATTCATCAATGACATAAAAGCTGCGGGAGCATTCGTCAACCCGAATGGCATAACCATATATTCATAATGTCGATACCGGGTGCGGAAAGCTGTCTTAGGAACATCTCCACTCCGTATCTTCAACTGATGGTACCCTGATCTGAGATCTATCTTGGAAAAGACCTGCGCTCCCTTAAGCTGATCTAACAAATCATCGATGCGTGGAAGGGGATACTTATTCTTGATGGTGTCCTTATTCAACAATCGATAATCTATACACAGTCAGAAGCTTCCATCCTTCTTCCTTACAAACAGAATCGGTGCTCCCCAAGGTGAGACGTTCGGCTTGATGAACGCCTTCTCTAGCAACTCTTGCGGCTATTTCCTTAGTTCTTCCAATTCAACTTGAGCCATTCTGTACGGTGGCTTGGATATCGGCTCTATACCAGGTGTCAAATCTATACCAAATTCTATCTCTCTATCTGGAGGTAACCCTGGTAACTCATTCGGAAAGACATCTGGATATTCCCTAACCACTAAAATGTCTCCTAATTTTGGACGTGCCTTATCTGTCTCAATCACATAAGCGATGAACCCTTCACATTATTCTTTCCACCATTAGTAATCATAAATCATCTCATCAACATATATAATTTGTAAATTAGATTCATCTCTAAATTATCATGTAACTAGATTATACTCTTCTCAATTGCAATAACATATTCTTTCATTTCATTTCACCAAATTTACAACAAGGTTGTCTATATTTGGAAACATCAAAGTTTTAGCATGACAATCCATAACAACATGATTGGCAGCCAACCAATTCATACCTAGGATTACATCAAAATCACTCATGTTTAATAAGATCAAATTGGCTGCCATTTCTCTACCTCCTATCCTCATCTTACAACTTCTATATACATGCTCAGTCAACTAACTATCATTCATAGGGGTAGATATCATTAACATCTTATCTAGCAGTGTGGGTTTTACATGCTTCAACAATTTACGTGGAAAGGATAACGATATAAAGGAATGCGTGGCACCAAGATCAAACAACACAATTGATTCTAAATCAAAGATTGGGATGCTACCTTTAACCACATCCGAAGATTGATCTGTAGTGTCCTGGTCTAGTGCGTACACTGGTCTTCTACTGACACCCACTGCATGTTTCTCCTTTTCCTCAGCTGTAGCCCTCCTCATTGGAGCAGCTATCCTTACTCGAGCTCTCTCTGGCTCCCTATCCTTCTGTGGGGCTCTTTTTGTCATCTCTGGGCAATCCCTGATCATGTGCCCTGATTTTCTACATCTGAAACATACTACAGGATGTCTATAGCACGGTCGAGTACCATGGTACCTGCCACACTTGTTGCACTGCTCTGTTGTAGGCCGTGGCCCTCCAATCACAATTCCTTTAGCTAGAGCAATGGCCGGATACATGGGAGTGTTAACTGTCCTCTCCAGGATCTCTTCGGTCTCTTTCCAAAAAATCTTTTGTTTCCCTTATAACTGAAGCCTCTATCCATCACTAGTCTCTTCTTATCTTTGTCCCTTATCTTACCAACCTTTCCAAACTCTGAGGTAATCCTATCAACATCTTGCTCGCACAATAGCGTCCTACGCACTGCCTCCTCATAGGTCGGTATATCTATAGGAACCAGTCTAGACCTAATGATCGGTCTCAATCTATCCACAAACTTCTAGATCTTCTCGACCTCATTACTCATTGTGTTTGGGTCATATCTGCCCAGGGAGATAAAGGTCATCTCATACTCATACACTGTCCTACTCCCTTGGGTCAGTCCCAAAAATGTCATCTTTAACTTCTGTTGTGCGGTATCTAGGACATACTATCTCAGGAAGGCCTCTAAAAATACATCCCAGCTGATTCTGTATGTCGGGCTCTCAGAATAGGCATGGTGGACTTCCACCAATGTTCTGCTGATCCCTTTAGCATAAACACGGTAAATGCTACCATCTCGGTAGTAGTGCACTCAAAGAACCCGTATAGCTTCTCAATTTTATTGATCTAATCCTCTGCAGCAACTGGGTCCTTAACTCCACTAGAAGACGATGGTCCAAACTTTTGGAACTATCCCAATCTATACAAATCATAATTGTAACCTTAGCCTCTACTAGCCTATGGTGTAACAATAGGTGTAGGCATATCCTGTGCAGGTGGGGTAGGTGTCTCTGTCATCTGAGGTCTCTAGGCTGGCCGGGCCCGTGCCTCAGGAACTACCGTCCGCTCGGCATCACCCTGTGTGATGGGACTCTGTCTGCTCCCAACTCCAGGCAATGACTGAGTGACCAACTCCAGGATTATCTCAATGCTCCACTCAATCCTCGCGAAGCGAGCCTTAGTACTCTCGAGCCTCTCCTCTAGACCCTGTGGAGCATGCTCAACCTCAGCCTCCACCTCAACCTCATCTTGAGTCCGTGTGTTTTCGGCTCAACACTACCCTCAGACCTACCTCTAAGGCCTCTATTTCGTCCTCTCGCCCCTCTACCGCGACTGGTATTAGGCATAATGTTTCACTTCCCTGCATGCATCTTAATTTCTTAGTTAACCCATCGACACACACATATTTGTATCTAAACAAGCACAGTAACATGGGGATGTAATTTTCCAACTTATTATGTATTTTAGACATCGACACACAACAGACCAACCGAGCTCTGATACCAACTTCTGTCACGACCCTTAACTTATCAAAATACGTATAAATTTTTCGTATTTTTATACCTTGTTTATTTTTCATCCTCACCTCGATCGTGAACAACCACACTCTCACCAGTTGGGCTGTGCGTCATTGTCTATCTCATTCCACCATACCAATTTAAATTGCATATTATTTATAAGTAAACACTTGTTTAAATAAATCAGAGTTGTTGTTTACATGTGTTTACATTACTTTACATCCCCAATAGTTACATAAAAATGCTACTGTGCTATGAAAAGTTTAGATACAAAAATCTCATCAGTATGTCAACCTTATGCGATGGGATGCAACGGATACCAAAAAGAAACGCCTCCAATCACGCCCAATATATACTCAAATCTCTGTAGAGAGGGGAAAAATAAGGGGGTGAGCAAACCACACGATCAGTAAGGCAATCATGCGAATAAGTAGATACTACACTATCTACGTGATCATGATGCCATGTTCAAAACATACATTTCATCATTTTCTCAATTATGAGTTTCATGCTATCAAAATTTAATGCACAATTCAATTCAAAGCATGAAATATCCATCATGCATATTTCACAAATAAGGCATGGAAAACACATCATGCGTACATGCACTTTAAAACCATTAACAAACCGTCATCTCAAAATAATCCAACACTTGTCAGGACTCAGCCCCTCCCTCGGACTGTCCTGACCTACAAATCATTTCAAATATGGATTTATTCACAAAGCAATAGACATGTGAGATAGGCAATTCAATAAGGGTAATAACCTCTAGGACTATGGTCATATCTTGTGATACCGGCTACACGGATCAGGTGTGCAGGATATCACCACTATCTGCTTTCGTACAAGAGGTGGGTCAAATCCAACACGCTAGTCTATAGCAGATCTCATTTGAAGACGGCATATCACAATCTCAATACGGTACAGCATACTCTATGCTATCTGCACGGGCGTACTCCATGGACCTACATCAACACATCATATCACGCCACATCTAAAAAATGCACGTGTGAGCCTATTTAATCGGTACGACCTCTTGTCTACCCAAAGCTCCTAACACGGCTATGTCAAAATATCAAAATACACGTGCAAGCCCATTAATCAATGCAACACCAAGTCTACCCGAAACTCCAAGCACGACAACAAATAAGGTGGGCATCTAATGCGAGCTATGCTCCAGCGCCATGCCAAAACCAGTATAAAAATCCATGTGAAAACTAGTGCAAGCTAAGCTCCAACACTCATGTGTATAAAACATGTCAAATCTCATGCGAGTCATACTCTATCACGCTTTCATTCTCACGAAAACCATGTAGGTGGCTCAAATCTTTGCAAAGTATGGTTAACAAACCAAAACAACTCATTTCTTTTGCAAATCATTTCAAATGTCAGCCAACCTACCAATCATTTGTTAAAAAGCAATCAAACATGATTTTCAAAGCATTATGCTTTTGTTTTCATGCACATTTCTCAAACACCCAACTTTTGCCCTTCAATCACCCAATTCATTTCCTAATATCACGTGCAATCTATCAAAGCATTTAAGAGCCCAAATTGAGTATAGATATCTCTAAGAGTCCACACAATTCGCTTACCTTAATTTACTTGAGTGCGACTCTCTCTTTCTCTTAGCCTCTTGCGCTCTTGGCTCGACTTGTTTCTGTGTATCCTCGGGAGCTGCGATTCATTCACTCAAATTACTTGAGTTAATGTGGTTAACTCACATTTTGACTTCACTAATCAATATTATTCATTTATGCATTTTATTAATGCCTTATTCCACATTTCACCCCTTTTTCGGTAAATCTCACAATCTATTCACTAACAACAACTTAAAATCATACCCATAACATTATTTTAACCTCAAGATATCTTATTCATTATTAATCTCAATACATTCCACTTTCTCACACTAGACCATTTCTAGGTCATGGTGGATACATTCTACTATAGGTAGTTTCTACCATTTCTATGCATACCAATCATTTCTCACATCAATATTCAAACAAATGTACTTGAGTATTTACATTAGAAACTCACCTAGCTTGATTTTCTCTTTGCTCCAATGGAAATGCACCTTGTTCCTCAAATCCAACAAATGGGAAAAATGCCTCTCAACTATGTTGTTCTTCTCTTTGATGTGAATAACTTTCTCTCTAATAGCTTTCCCTCAAATCTTACTGAAAATGGTTGGATTTAGAGAGAGAAAACTAGATTTTAGGTTGAAAAATAGAAAGGAAATGTTTGCTCCCAAAATCTGCAGATCCAACTGCTCATATTTATAGATTTAGCTTGATGAGATCGATCTGCACTAGGAGGAGATCGATCTGGTCCTCTTAAATCCATCTTTTTCACGGTATTTTCAAGCATGAGATCGATCTACTCCAAACAGAGAGCTAAGGAGATCGATCTGTTCCATTAAGGATCGATCTGCATTTTACAGAATGTTTAGGAGATCTCTCATCCTATAAGATTGATCTGGCCTTTATATTTTTAGATTTTACTATAATGTTTCTGTAGGTACTCACACCAACACAAGTTTAATTTGCTGCCTTAGTCATTTTCCCATCCGATCATCTTTGAGACTTAAAAATGGCATCCATTCCTACTTTGTACCTATTAAAACTTGTGTGGAATCCTTGTATAACCAAAGGTGCTTAATACAAACCAAATGGAAGTGCACAACTTATGCAAATCTTCCTTTCATTTTACCACACTACTCATATTCCATTTTACTCACATTCTTCCCATGTTTAAGTTCATTTCTTCATATTCATATATAATGTAACTTGTATGTACAATCATAACTCTTATTATATGCGTGTACCTTAAACTTATGAACTTACATTACATGTACTTCACATTACAAGTATATCACCATACTTACGAATTCATTTACATATATATATAAGGTTAAATATATACGGGGTCTCACATATCAAAACCTTCGAAAGGTTTATTGGTGGTCTGGAATGAAAAGAGACATTGTTGAGTATGTTGCTAAGTGTCTCATTTGTCAGCAGGTGAATGTAGAGCATCAGAAGCCTGCAGGATTGTTACAACCTCTACCGATACTGACTTGAAAGTGGGAGCATGTCACCATGGATTTTGTGATGGGATTACTCAGGACCCGCACAGGTCATGATGCCATATGGGTTACTGTAGACCGGTTGACTAAGTCCGCCCATTTTTTGGCTATGAGAGCTACCGATACACTAAGTTAGTTGGTGAACCTGTATATTCGAGAGATAGTATGGCTACATGGTGTTCCAGTGAGCATTATTTCTGATGGGGATGCCCGCTTCACTTCCCATTTCTGAAAACATTTTGAGGAAGCATTGGGGACTTGACTGAGTTTTAGCACCGCTTTTCATCCTCAGATAGATGGGCAATCAGAGAGGACTATACAGACCCTAAAGGATATGTTGAGAGCGTGTGTGTTGGATTTTGGAGGTTCTTGGGATGATCACCTGCAGTTAGCCGAGTTCGCCTATAATAATAGTTATCATGCGAGTATCGAGATGGCACCATATGAAGCACAGTATGGACGCAGGTGTCGATCCCCCATTGGATGGGAAAAGGTTAGTGATAAACAGATTTTTGCTCCTAACTTAGTGCATCAAGTATCTGAAGATGTCTAATTGATATGTGAGAGATTACGGATAGCTCAGAGTCGACAAAAGACTTATGCTGACAAGAGACGATTACCACTAGAGTTTGATGTGGGTGAGTCGATATTTCTGAGAGTTTCACCTTCGAAAGGTATTATGAGATTTGGTAAAAAGGGCAAGCTAAGCCCTAGATATATCAGACCCTTCGAGATTTTGGAGAGAGTAGGAGATAAGGCATATAGGTTGGCGCTGCCACCAGACCTGACAAATGTTCACAACGTCTTCTGCGTCTATATGCTTCAGAAGTATCATCGGGACTCGGCACATGTGATAAGATATGAGTCATTGGAGCTCAATGGGAGTATGATGTATGTTGAGAAGCCGATTCAGATATTGGACAGAAAAGAGAAAGTGTTACGGAATAAGATAATTCCTTTGGTGAAAGTTCTTTGGCAACATCACACGGTGGAAGAGGCCACATGAGAATTGGAGAATTTGATACTGGAAAAGTACCTGAAACTCTTTTGAGATAACTTGGTTCTAATTTGGAGGACCAAATTCCTTAAAGGAGGGGAGAATGTGAGAGCCCATACATGTATAGTTGTAATGTGTGTAAATGGATCAAATAAATGTAAAGTCCATAAACGTAATGTACATATAGGTAATATGAGTTTGTAATGTACATGCAAGTTACATTGTGTATGAATGAAGAAATGAGCTTTTGTAAGTGATGAATATGATTGGAACTCAAAATGAGTAGTGTGGTGAAATAAAATGAAGTTGTACTTCCATTTAGCTTGGTATGGTAAACCTTTGGCTATACAATGGATAAACACAAGTTCTAATGTGTATAAGGTAGGGATGGATGCCATTTTCAAGTCTTAAAGGTGGTTGGATGAGAAAATGACTATGACAGTAAATTGAGGATGTTTTGTGTGAAGTTACTGCAGAAAACTGCAGCAAAATCTGAAAATTATGAAGGCCAGATTGATCTCATAGGATGAGAGATCGGTCTGGAAGAGCCAGAATGCTCTTATTTGAGCAATGAAATAGAGCAGATCGATCTTCAATAGGGTCAGATCGATCTCCTAAACATTCTGTAATGAAAAGATCGATTCTCAAGCATACAGATCGATCTCCAATTAGCTACTGAAAAGAGCATATCGATCTCAAGGTTCGACAGATTGATCTCATGCCTTAAAATGTCGTGAAAAAGAGGGATTTGAGGGGACCAGATCGATCTCCTCCTAGTGTAGATCGATCTCATCAAGCAATTTCTATAAAAGGAGCAGTAAAATCTGCACTTTTTTTAGATAGAACCATTATTTCCATTTTAACCTTCAAAACCTAGTTTTATCTCTCTAAAATCAACTAATTTCCATTAAGATTTGAGAGAGAGCTATTAGACACAAAGTTGTTCATCTTGAGGGAGAAAACAACATAGTTGAAACCTAAAACCTCATTATTGGTATTGAAGGAGCAAGGAACATTTCCCTTTGGAGCGAGAAGAGAAATTAGATTGGTAAGTTTCTAATACTTCAACCCAAGTGCATTGGTTCATTTGTTGATTTTAGAGTTGATATGTATGTGTATTGATGAATGGAATCACTTAGAAGGTATTAGACCTAATGTGACCTAGAAAATGGAAGGAGTCTAGTGTGAGAAAGTGTGATTTGGGTGTGTTAATGATTTATCGATTATGTTAAGTTGTTATTGGATTAATGTGGATGAGTTGAGATAGTTAAATGGAGTTGCATTGTGAGTTTAGGGAAAATTATGGAAAATGAGTATATAAATGCTTGATAAATGCCATAGTTAGGAAATCTATGGAATATGAAACACTATGAGCTTAACATCGATTTAATATCGATTTGAAATGAGTTAATAGGCCTAATAGAACCCATAGACTCGAGTTATGAGTAGAGTAATGAAACGAGGCCTCATAAGCGTTAATAGAGACTATAGGTCAAATCGACTATAGTAAACGTAAGATTTGGATTATAATGGCCTAAAATGTTGTGAAATACGTTTATGTGCAGTTTCGGAGAGCTCGTTAGAGATGAATCGAACCGCACGAGTTAGCAGCTTTAAGGAAGTGGAATCACGCGACGCGATTCTAGGTAAGGGAACTCTATAAGTATATAGAGGTAGCTGCTCATATTTTGTGGGTGAATAGGGCTTTGGAAATGTGCATGACTTTATAGAAATGTGTTTGACGATGTATGTAAATTACTACGAGTATTTGTATGAGATTTGGCTGTTTGAAATGGTTATTGAAAAGGGATAGTAAGGCTAATAATTGCATAAATCACGTGTTTTGAATGCTTTCACAAAACACAATACCTTGTTTTGAGCAAATGAATAGATAGGTTGGCTAGTGTTTTAATGATGTTGTGAAAAAGCATTTGTGAGGTGCCAAACCCAGTTCCAAGATTGTTTTGATTGTGTATGAGCCGCCTATCATAATTGTGTGACATAAATCACACTGGAGCCTCGCTCGCGCTAGATTTCAATGTTTTCATTTGTATGAAACATGCTGGAGCTTAGCTCGCACCTTGATTTGGGAACTATGATGATGTTTTATAAACCGTACTAGAGCTTCTGCTCGTACGAGGATTTCAATTTGATTTCTTATGCATATAATCATACTAGAGCTGTGTTCGTATGTAGTTTCTCCATGACTTGATGCATGAATGTCGTACAAGAGCATTGCTCGTACGAGGTGTTTTTATTTATGATGCATAACTCGTGCTAGAGCCTTGCTCGCACAAGTTTTCACATTGGGGTACGTATGATGTCTTGAAAGTTGGTAAGATCCTTAAGCTCTACATCCTTAAGCCAACATCCTTAAGCTCGAGAAGGCGGGGAGGCTCTGTTAGGTAGGAAGGCTCTGTATGGTGGGGAAGCTCTCTTATGGTAAGATCCTTAAGCCCTACATCCTTAAGCAAACATCTTTAAGCCCGAGGAGGTGGGGAGGCTCTGTTAGGCTGGGAGGCTCTGTACAATGGGGAGGCTCTCTTATGAAAGGATCCTTAAGCCAACATCCTTAAGCCTTGGAGGGGTGGGGAGGCTTTGTTCGGCAGGGAGGCTCTCCTACATGGGTATGGAAAACTCTTGGTATGGGGTAGATAAGACCTAGAAATGACACCCCTAACCACGATATGAGTCCGCAGAGTACATTGTACCGTGTATATCACATGAAGTACGATGTACCGCGTAATGGTTATGTGATGAGATAGTCTGGCGAGGGATAATCCACCTTCGTGCCAGCACAATACCCCGCACACCTGATGCGTGTGCTCTGGGACGATTTATGATGTAGTTGGCCACATAGGCGCTTGTGATATAGTGACCTGATTTTTATTACATATGTGTGATTGTGATTGCCCAAGGTAGACCCGAGGGAGGGGTCGAGTCTTGTGGGATTTGATTTGTGAATTGTTAATGATGTTGTGAGTGAGAAAATGATTTGTGATGGGATGATATGTATTTGAGAAAGAGATGTGGTTTCAAAAAGGATGTTTCCTATATGAATCGCCCTTTCTATGAGATTAAATGAGAATGAGCATGAGATGTTTTCACATGTTGATATTCCATGTCTTATATGCCAATTTTACATGATTTTGATACATGATATATATGTATAATCATACGACATAGTTTTATTCCTCATGCTCCTATTATAAATGATTTATGCATAACATTATCAGCATGTAGATAGAGTAGTTATCTATCATGCTTGCATTATTGCCTTACTGAGCATGTGGTTTCTCATCCCTCTCTATTTTCTCCCTCCTACAAAGCGTACATAGCAACCCAGTGAGGACTGAGGCGTTGTATTTTGGATATCTGCTGCCATCTATCGCTAAGAGGTATACACATGAAGATTCTTTTTGTATCTAAACAATTGTAAAAGCATATTAGTCTTTTGAGTTGAAATTATGGGAGATGTAGATGTTAGTAATCATATTTTGTATAAATGAATGATTGACGTTCAAATGTATAAGATCACTTTTATTAACTTAGAATGAATATTGCGAGTGAATTATTATCGACTCACAGCCCAACAGTGTAGTGGTAAGTTTGTTCACGATCGAGTAGGGAAAGGAATAAATGCGAAAATTTTATTGAGATTTTCGGTTAAAAAGAATGAAAAAGGTCGTGACAGTGTTATCCAAGGTAGACCCGAGGGAGGGGTCGAACCTTGTGGGATGTTTTTAAAGGAATGATATATTGTTTGTGATGAGTTTTTACTAATGTTTGAACAAAGTGTGAAACCTTGAGGGAATGATTTATGATGAAATCTGTGATTTGAGATGAAACTGATGAGTTTTATTATGATGAGCATGATATGTTTTACATGATGATTTTCCATATGTTATTATGCCTAATTTAATGTTTTCAGTACGTGATGTATGTATATACATGTGGCATAGTTTTAATAGTACCTCATGCTCTGGATATAAATGACTTTTTATATTATGACATTATAAACATGTAGATAGTGTAGTTATCTACCTGCTTGCATTATTGCCTTATTGAGCGTGTGGTTGCTCATCCCCTCCGTTTTTCCCCTCTACAGAGCGGGTACAGTAGTCTAGTAAGTGGCTGAGGAGCTGCATCCTGATATCTACTGCTCTATCACCAGGAGGTATACACACTAGTATCTTTTTGTATATAAACATGTAATAACACAGTAATCATTTTGGAATGTAATATGGGGGATGTAAATATATTAATTACTATACACATACAAGTATCGAATTTCACTTATAAAGCATACGTGTTTTGCTTGGGAATAAATTATAAGATAGATGACATAGTAGGTGGTAAAGAGTGACTAATGCTGACTTATAGCCCAACTGTTTGGTGGTAAGAATGTTCAAGACCGAGAAAGGAAAGGAAAAAGCGAAAAATTTGTAGTGATTTTAGGTAAAAATGGGTCGTGACAAAAGCATCCTTCTGACTAATACTTTGTAACACCTTAACACGAGAAGGTTAAAGTTGAGGATAGTTAGGTACACTCATCATGAATGGATATGACATGATTTCTACTAAAACTCAGTTTGGCATGCACATATACTCATTAATATGATATGAGCCTAGCATCCTTTGTGTATATTTCTGACCAGGCGTTAGCTCATCCCTTTTTTCTTACTTTTTACAGATTACTTTCGATAGGCTCGAATTGAAAGTGTGGACTAGTGTTCCACGAGTTTCCATAGTCTTGTGATTTCATTGGTTGAGGTATAAGCTCTTTTGTATTTTTGTTTATGTTCCAAACTGTAATTTTCTATATACAAAGTAAACATGGATGGGATATAAGTAACAGAAATGAAATGGTATACTTGATTATATCTTGCATTGTGATGGCATTAAGTAAGGGTTGTGTTCAAGTGACATGATTATTTTGAAATGATTAAAAGATTAATATCAATTTAACCTTAGTTTAGATCTCACGCCCTTGTGGGCAATGAGATCAGTTGTAAACCGTCCAAATAGGACAAAAAAATGTAAAATTACTTTCACCCCTGACTTTAGTTTTTTTATTTATTTTATTAAAAAGTATATATCATTAACGATCATTTTTCTTTATTAATCTCAACGGAGCTAATCTCACTACCATCCAAACTAGCCCTTAGTGATTTGATATGATTTTTTGTTATTTATTAAAGATGAAAAATATGGTTATGTTGAAGCTAAAATTCTGTTTTCAGTGAAATGGCATGCATCATGAAGCAGTTAGTTGGGACATTAGATAATTAGTCTTAAACTTTTTGACGAGTAGTAATCTACTTGTAAGGTCAAACCTATACAGCATGATGACAAACTTGATGATTAAAGGAAAAATTTAGCCTGAAAATCCTAGCTTTCGAGGGTGTTACATGCTTAGATTGGGACCTTAAGCTAAAGGCTTAAAATAGGGTAGGTATGGTTAAACTACTTACCCATTTAGCACTACACTGCATGTTGACAAACCAAATGAGAAAGGAAAAAGTTAGCCCTCATTTTCTTGTGTCTGGAATAAGTTTAAGTTTACGTCACAGCCTTTGGGTCATGACAAAAATTTTAAAATTTATTATTATCAAACAATAGAGAATACTAAATGATTTATTAAACGTTCGAATTTTAAACAAATATTTTTCAAACATAAATGAACGAAACATGCCTCTATTAGTTTGTTAAGCTTAATAAACGAATATAAATAAACAGAAACCGAA
This sequence comes from Firmiana major, assembly GCA_033439115.1. Lineage (NCBI taxonomy): Eukaryota > Viridiplantae > Streptophyta > Magnoliopsida > Malvales > Malvaceae > Firmiana > Firmiana major. Next base: position 77,099,061 of record CM065898.1, on the reverse strand, counting down.
TATGTTCATAGATTATTTCTCGAATTTTTTGTTCGTTTACATCTCTAATCATATTAAAAAAAATGACTTCTTTTCATTTTTTTTCTATTTTAATAGAATATATTCTTACTTCAAAATCCTAAATTATATGTAGTGAAACTTTGTCAAAATAATCTCTTTTTTTTTTTTTCAAAATCAATCTCAAAAAATTAAAAAAAAAAATCAAAATCCCTACAAAGTGATTAAGAAATCACTATTCTATTTCCATTTGCCTTTGGGAAAAAAATTCAATTTTTATTTTATATTTTTTTCTCCCAATTTCTTGATTCATTTTTTCCTTTTTCTTTTATTTTTAAATTTAGCTCCTCATTTTCTCTCCAATGTTAAAACCAATAAAATAAAGCTGATTTTTTTTTTGGTTGAGATTGTTGAAAAGGAAATGAACAGATTATTTTAATTCACGGAAGAAGATGTGGATACCAAATATAACGGTGATGTAGAATCCAATTAGACTAAAATAATCTTTATTTAAAAACAAAATTTAAATGAACTACCTTAATTAAATAAAAAAAAACTTAATGTTTGGACTTGACAGGTGTAAGACCACTAGCTTATATATCCGGAATTTTTAGCTAAATACTAGTTAATAAATAGATTCATACAATTAGATTAAGTTTGGAAAAATTATTAAATCTAGTATAAGACATTAGGTATAATAATTTATATAAAATGGGTAAATAAAGAAAAACTAAAATAAATTAATCATAGTGATTATAAGACAAAAAAAAATTAAAAAAAAGAAACATAAATTAAAGAGGGAAAATTTTATAATTTGGTAATAAAATTTAAATTATTTATAGGTATATTTATCAAAGTATTAAGTAAGCAAATAAATAATAAAGTAAAGTAAAAAAAAAAAGTAAAAGTAAAAAAAAAAAACTCAAATACCCAAAATACCCTTACCCCCCTCCTTTCTCCTGTTGGTCCACAATACCAGCAGAAGTTTAAGAGGCCATTAGCACAAAAAAAAAAGAGAGAGAGAGAAGAAAGAAAAAAATGCATGGGCTAGCTAAAAATAGTGTGAAAAAATCATTCACACTAGATTAATGCTAAGTTTAGCCAAAGAATAACAAGATTTCCATGAAATTTTAAGAGAAGCTTTTAGGTTTCAAGAGTAAAGAATTCAACCAAGGTAAAGTACAAGGTAAGTAAGCCTAGTTTTGATTTAATTCTTTCTTTTTTAGTGTTATAAGAGCGTTTTTAGTGTAGGATTTAATATAATTTTGGTTTTGAAGAAGTTAGATAAAATTAGGGTTTATGATTTGGGAAAAATTTGGGAATTTCAAAAATTGGGGTTCTAATTTAATTGTTTTAACTAAATTGAATGAGTATTAGTGATAAATTTAACTAATTGTTGAAAATCATATTGTGGGCAAGGAGAATAAATATTTGGTCACTTAGGAAAAATTTGGGGAAAATAGTTTAATTTGGGAAATTAAGGTTTAAATCATTGAATTATAATATGAATAATATAGTTTGTGTTGTATGATAAAAAAAAAAAAAAATCTAAAGTACATAAGTTGGGTAGAGAATAAAGGTTCGGCCCTGATGGAAGGAGTTAGGAATTTCATGCTAAAATATGTACTTAGAAATTTAACTATAAATTTATAGTTAAAGTAGTATATAAATTTGGTTTCATGTAAGCTATATAAGTAAGAATATGAAATTGGGAGCTTTCGGCCATGACAAAGAAATTAAATATTTTTCTACTACAATGGGTTTTGAAAATATAAACAAGTAAATTACAATGTAATCAGTTCATATGTTAGAATTACATGTAGGCATTGTGTGTGAAAAGTCGAAAATAGGGTATTCCCTTAATTTAGGTTTGTTAGGTAAAGTAATTTAATATATGTATATATATATATATATGTATATATATACCAGAAAGTAAGTTTAAAACGACATTGTAAAGCATGATATAAACATATAATAAATGAGAAAACTTTGGTAGAGTATTCGGCAAACTAGTTGGGAGTTCAAGACTAAGTCAAAACTAGTTGATATAGGTACAGAAGAAGCGAGTTTTGCATGATGCTTAGAAAATCTTTAGCTTAAACTATAAAAAGAAAACATTAAGTATGGAGATTGATAATCGAATGTTCTTGCTTGTGGAATTTGCAGCGACTACTTCGTCGGGTGCCGAGGAAGTTTAGGCATATATATGCGTGCCTAAGGCAAGGAAGGATATTAAGTTGCGCATCGTTTTGTTGTAAGGGATTTACGTGGCTGCAGTTAGTAGAATGCCTGAGGATTAGTTAAGATTTTTACACAGAAATGTAAGTTGTTAGTTTAGTTAGTTAGCTAGACCGTATTTAGAGTTAAAATCTACCTTACCTCACTTTATCGATTTTCTGCAATTATTGTTCAGTTGCATCACTATGGACTAAATCCTTATTATACCATGAAAGTTGAATGTTTTGTAAAATATATTTTGAGGTGTTATTTTGAGGTGTTATAAATCATATGCGTGCAATCATTTTACTGTCAATCTTATTGTCACGACCCTCAACTTACCAAAATACGTACAAATTTTTCGCGTTTTCATGCATCGATTATTATTCGTCCTTACCTCAATCGTGAACAGCTACTCTCATCAATAGTTGGGCTGTGTGTCGACGTCTAACTAACTCCACCATACCAATTCAATTTGCATAATATTCATAAGTAAACACTTGTATAATTGTATATATATCAGAGTTGTTACATGTGTTTATATTATTTTACATCCTCAATAGCTGCATACAAAATGCTACTATGCTATGTCTAGTTTAGATGCAAAATAATTCAAGTGTGTATACTTTTAGCGATGGGATGCAGCGGATTACCAAAAGGAAAACGCCTTTAGTCATGCTCAATCTATACTCAACACTCTGTAGAGAGGGGAAAAATAAGGGGGTGAGCAAACCACACGCTCAGTAAGGCAATCATGCGAACAGGTAGATACTGCACTATCTACGTGATCGTGATGCCATGCTCAAAAGCATTTAATTCATCATTTATCTTAAAACATGAGTGTATGATTGTGTTAATGGTATGTAAAGCATTCATGCTATTAAAATCCAGTGCACATTTCAACTCAAAGCATGGTATAAATCATCATGCATAATTCACAATAAAAGCATGGCATTACCCATCATGCATTTTCTCAAATAGCATGGCATTAACCATCATGCATTTTCACAAGGCATTAAACATCATGCATTTTCACAATAAAGCATGGCATTAAACATCATGCATCCGTGCACTTTAAAAACTATTAACAAATCAATCCAACACTGGTCAGGTCTCAGCCCATCCCTCGGACTTTCCTGACCCACAAATCATTTCAAACATGGATTTATTCTCAAAGCAATAGACATGTGAGATAGGCAGTTCAACAACAGGTAATAACCTCAAGGCCTATGTACATAACCTGTGATACCGGCTACACGGATCAGGTGTGCGGGATATCACCACTATCTACTTCTACATGGGAGGTAGGTCAAATCCTACCCGCCGATCCATAGCAGATCTCGTTCAAAGACGACACATCACAACTCAACACGGTACAACGTACTCCATGCTACATACATGGTACAACGTATTCCGTGGACCCAATCAACACATCATATCACGCCACATCTCAAACTCACGTGTGAGCCTATTTAATCGGTATGACCTCTTGTCTACCCGAAGCTCCTAACACGGCTAATTAATCATGTCAAAACAATGCATGTGTGAGCCTATTTAATCGATGTGACACCCAGTCTACTCGAAGCTCCAAACACGGCAACATGCAAGGTGGGCATCCAGTGCGAGACAGACTCCAAGCACAATGCCAAAACAATTATGAAATCCATGTGAAAACTAGTGCCTCTAGCACTCATGTGTATAAAACACGTCAAATCCCGTGCGAGTAGTACTCTAGCACACTTTCATACTCACGAAAACGATGTAGGTGGCTCATTTCTTTGCAAAGTGTGGTTAATAAACCAAAACAACTCAACTCTTTTGCAAATCAATTTCAATATTAGCCAACCTACCAAATCATTTGCTAAAAAGCAATAAAACATGATTTTCAAGCAATATGCTTTTGTTTTCATGCACATTTCTTAAACTCCCAACTTTTACCCTTCAATCACCCAACATCATTTCCTATATCACATGCAATCTAGCAAAGCATTTAATGCGCCCAAATTACGCACAGATATCTCTAAGAGTCCACACAATTCCCTTACCTCGATTTACTTGGTGTGACTCCTTCCTCTTAGCTTCTCACGCTCTTGGCTCAACTCGCCCCGGCGTATCCTCGGAAGCTGTGATTCATTCATTCAAATCATTTGAGTTAATGTTTTTAACCCATATTTGACCTCACTATTCAATATAATTCACTTATGCATTTTACCAATGCCTTAATCCACATTCTACCCCTTTTAGATAAATCTTACAATTTATCCACCAACAACATCTTAAAATCATACCCATAATACTATTGTCACCTCTAGACATCCCATTTCTCATTAATCTCCATACATTCCACTTTCTCACACTAGACCATTTCTAGGTCATAATCATTCCAATGTATTTTAGATAGTTTCTAATCATCCATACTCATGCCAAACAACTCCAAAATCATTTAAATAGACAATGTACCATAGTTGGAGTGTTAGAATCTTACCAAGTTTGATTTCTCTTCTTTCTCCAAATGACAATGCCCTTAGCTCCTTCAATACAAACAATGGGAAAATGCCTTCCAACTATGTTGTTCTTCTCTTTGATAGGAACAACTTTGCCTCTAATGGTCTCTCTTCAAATCTTACTGAAAATGGCTGATTTTAGAGAGAGAAAGTTAGGTTTTTGGGTTGAAAATGGAAGGATAGTGTTTTTCTCAAATTTTTTTGATTTTCAGCACTTCTTTTATAGAAATAGCTTGAGGAGATCGATCTGCACCAAGAGGAGATCAATCTGGTCCCCTTAAATCCCTTTTTTTCACGGCATTTTAAGCATGAGATCGATCTGTCGAAGCATGAGATCGATCCGCTCCCAAACAAAGAGCTAAGGAGATCGATCTGGGTGCTTGGAGATCGATCTTTTCATTACAGAATGCTTAGGAGATCGATCTGGCTTCATTGGAGATCGATCTGCTCTATTCTATTGCCCAAATAAGAGCATTCTGGCTCTTCCAGATCGATCTCTCATCCCATGAGATCGATCTGCCCTTCATAGTTTCCAGATTTTCTGTAGTTCTTCTGCAGCAACTCATACTCAAACATCCTTAATTTGCTACCATGATCATTTTCTCATTCATTCATCTTTGAGGCTTGACAATGGCCTCCATTCATACCTTATACCTATTGAAACTTGTGTGGAATCTTTGTATAACAAAAAATACTTAATATTAACCAAATAGGAGTGCATACTCATGCAACTCTTCATTCCACTTACCACACTACTCATATTCCATTCTACTCACATTCCTCACATGTTTAAGTCCATTTCCTCTTATTTATACATAATGTAACTTGTATGTACAATCACAATTCTTATTGCACGTGTGTTTATTAACTTATGGACTTACATCACATATACTTCACTTATGAATTTACAGTACAACTCTATTTACATTTCTATGTACATATTTACCATTATACATATAAGGGGTCTCTTATTCTCCCCCACTTAGAAAATTTGGTCCTCCAAATTAGAACCAATTATTCTGTGAACAACTCGGGATACTTCTCCGGCATCAAACTCTCTAATTACCATGTGGCTTCTTCCACAGTGCGATGTTGCCAAAGTATTTTCACCAAGGGAATTGTCTTTGTCCTCAACACTTTCTCTTTTCTATCCAATACCTGAACTGGCTTCTCGACATAGGTCATACCTTCATTGAGCTCCAAAGGCTCATATCTTATCACATGTGTCGGGTCCGAGTGATACTTCCTCAACATGGATATGTGGAAGACGTTATGAACACTTGCCAACTCTGGTGGCAATGCCAATCTATAAGCCTTATCTACCACCTTATCAAGTATCTCAAATGGCCCTATATATCGAGGGCTCAACTTTTCCTTCTTCCCGAATCTCATAATTCCCTTCGAAGGGGGAACTTTCAAAAACACTGACTCACCCACATCAAACTCTGGTGGTCTCCGTCTCTTGTCAGCATAACTCTTTTGCCTGCTCTAAGCTGTCCGTAATCTCTCACATATCAATTGGACGTCCTCAGAGGCTTGTCTAACCAAGTCGGGAGTAAAGATCTGTCTGTCACCAACCTCTTCCCATCCAATAAGGGAACGACATCTACGCCCATACAATGCCTCATATGGTGTCATCCTGATACTCGTATGAAAACTGTTATTATACGCGAACTCTGCGAGTGGCAAATGGTCATCCTAAGAGGCTCCAAAATCCAATGCACGCGCTCTCAAGATATCCTCCAGGGACTGTATAGTTCTCTCTGACTGACCATCTGTCTAAGGATGAACCGCGGTGCTAAAACTCAACTGGGTCCCTATCGCTTCCTGAAAACGTTCCCAGAAGTAGGAAGTGAAGCGAGCATCCCTATCAGAAACAACGCTCACTGGAATTCCATGTAGCCTCACTATCTCGCGCACATATTGGTTCGCTAACTGGCTTAGAGTATCGGTAGCTCTCATAGCTAGAAAATGGGCTGATTTTGTCAACCGATCCACAATCACCCATATGGCATCATAACCTCTCCGGGTCCTCGACAATCCCATCACAAAATCCATGGTGACATGCTCCCACTTCCATGTCGGTATCGATAGAGGCTACAATAACCCTGTAGGCTTCTGATGCTCTACCTTCACCTGCTGACAAATGAGACACTTAGCAACATATTCAGCAATGTGCTTTTTCATTCCAGACCACCAATAAACCTTTTGAAGGTTTTGATACATCTTAGTACCCCCTGGATGTATCGTATACTTCGATGAGTGAGCCTCTGTTAAGATCAACCTTCTGATCTCTGCATCATCAGGAACACATATCCTACCTCTGAACCTCAACAATCCATCCGAACTCAACCCAAAGTCTATCTCTGTACCCCTCTGTATCTGCCTGACAATATCACTACACTGCTGATCAACTCGTTGAGCCTGTCGGATTTGATCTACCAGATCCGGTTCCAACTATAGGCTAGTTAGCATAAATCCACTATCAGCGTCAGGCGGGGTCATATCCAAACTGAGGTTCGTGAACTGTTCCAATAGCTCGTGTTCCCTGACCATCATGAATGACACCATCCCGAGATGCTTCCTACTCAATGCATCAGCAACCACATTTGCTTTACCCGGGTGGTACAGGATCTCACAATCATAATCCTTTAAGAGCTCGAGCCATCTCCTCTGTCTCATGTTCAACTCTTTCTGTGAGAATGGGTACTTAAGGCTCTTATGATCTGTATAAATCTGAAATCTCTCACCATAGAGGTAGTGGCGCCATATCTTCAGCGCAAACACCACCGCTGCCAACTCCAAGTCATGGGTCGGGTAGTTCCTCTCATGATCCTTTAACTGCCTTGATCCATAGTTTACCACCTTCCCATCCTGCATCAATACACAAGCTAGTCCTAGGTGTGAAGCATCTGTATACACCAAGAAACCTCCTGAGCCGGTAGGAATGGTGAGGATCGAAGCTTTGGTTAATCTCCTTTTCAACTCCTCAAAGCTTTCCTCACACTTATCGTCCCACAAAAACTCCACATTCTTCCTAGTGAGACGTGTCAAAGGAGCAGCTAACCTCGAAAATCCCTCTACAAACCTTCGATAATACCCAGCTAAACCCAGGAAACTTCTAATCTCTGTCACTGTCTGGGGTCTCTGCCACTGGACTACGACCTCAATCTTAAATGGATCCACTGATACTCCATCCTTCGATACTATGTGACCCAGAAAAGAGATTTGTTCCAACCAAAAGTCGCACTTACTGAGTTTAGCATACAACTTCTTCTCTCTGAGGGTTTGTAGCACTATCCTTAGATGCCTTTCATGCTCCTCTCTGGACCTTGAGTACACCGGTATATCATCAATAAACACGATCACAAATCGGTCCAAATACTGGTGGAATACCTCATTCATCAACGACATAAAAGCTGTAGGAGCATTCGTCAACCCGGATGGCATAACCATAAACTCATAATGTCCATACCGGGTGTGAAAAGCTGTCTTGGGTACATCTCCACCTCGTATCTTCAACTGATGGTACCCTGATCTCAGATCTATCTTAGAAAAAACCTGCGCTCCCTCAAGCTGATCCAACAAGTCATCGATGCGTGGAAGGGGATACTTATTCTTGATGGTGGCCTTATTCAACAACCGGTAATCTATACACAGTCGGAGGCTTCCATCCTTCTTCTTTACAAATAGAACCAGTGCTCCCCAAGGTGAGACGCTCGGTCTTATGAACCCCTTCTCTAGCAACTCTTGTAAACTGTTTCCTTAGTTCTTCCAACTCAACTTGAGCCATTCTGTACGGTGGCTTAGATATCGGCTCTGTACCAGGTGCCAAGTCTATACCAAACTCCATCTCCCTATCTGGAGGTAACCCTGGTAACTCATCCAGAAAGACATCTGAAAATTCCATAACCACTGGTATGTCTCCCAATTCCGGACATGCCTTATCCGTCTCAATCACATAAGCGATGAACCCTTCACATTATTCTTTCCACCATTAGTAATCATAAATCATCATATTCACACACAAAATTGATAAACAAATTTATCTTTCATACATCATGAATTAAGATTGTACTCATCACACTTATAATAAGCATGTTCTTTAATTTCATTTCATAAAATTTACTACAAGATTGTCTATCTTTGGAAACATTAAAGTTTTTGCATGACAATCCATAACAACATGATTTGCAGCCAACCAATCCATCCCTAGGATTACATCAAAATCACTCATATTTAATAAAATTAAATCGGCTGCCGTTTCTTTACCTCCTATCCTCATCTTACAATCTCTATATACATGCTCAGTCAACTGACTATCATTAATAGGGGTAGATATCAACAACATCTTATCAAGCAGCGTGGGTTTTACATGCTTCAACAATTTACATGCAAAGGATGGCGAAATAAAGGAATGCGTGGCACCAGGATCAAACAGTACATAAGCTTCGAAATCAAATATTTGGATGGTACCTTTTACCACATCCGATGACTGATCTGCAGTGTCCTGGTCCAGTGCGTGCACTTGTCCTCTGCTCACACCTATTGCTTGTTTCCCCTTTTCCTCGGCTGTAGCCCTCCTCCTCGGAGCAGCTGTACCAACTGGAGCTCTCTCTGGCTCCTTGCCCTTCTGTGGGGCTCTCTCTATCATCTCTGGGCAATCTCTGATTATGTGCCCTGACTTCCCACATCTGAAGCATACTACAGGAGATCCATAGCATGGTCGAGTTCCATGGTACCTACCACACTTGTCACACTATTCCGTAGTAGGCCGTGGTCCTCCAATCACAATTCCTTTAGCTGGAGTAATGGCCGGATACATGGGAGTATTAACTATCCTCTCTCGGATCTCATCAATCCTCGACCTCTTCCCAGCAAAACTCTTGCTTCCTTTATAGCTGAAGCCTCTATCCATCATAGGTCTCTTCTTATCTCTGTCCCTCATCTTACCAACCTTTCCAAACTTTAAGGCTATTCTATCAACATCTTGTTCACATAATTGCGCCCTGCGCACTGCCTCCTCATAGGTCGGCATATCCAAGGGAACCAGTCTAGACGTGATGGTCGATCTCAATCCATCCACAAACTTTTGGATTTTCTCGACCTCATTACTCATAGTGTTGGGATCATATTTACCCAGGGATATAAAAGCAGTCTCATACTCATCCACAGTCCTGCTCCCTTGGGTCAGTCCCAAAAATTCCAGCTTTAACTTTCGTTGTACGGTATCCGAGACATACTGTCTCCAGAAGGCCTCTAGAAACATATCCCAACTGATCTCAGTATGTCGGGCTCTCAAAATAGGCCTGGTGGACTTCCACTAATGTTCTGTTGATCCCTTCAGCATAAAAGCGGCAAATGCTACCATCTCGATAGTAGTGCACTCAAAGAACCCATATAATTTCTCAATCTCATTGATCCAATCCTCCGTCGCCACTGGGTCTTTTACTCCACTGAAAGACGACGGTCCAAACTTCTGTAACTGTCGCAGTCTATCCAAATCACATCCATATCCCCAACCTTTACTGCCTGGTGTAGCAACCGGGGTAGGTACATCCTGTGTGGGTGGGGTATCTGTCGTCTGAGGTCTTTGGGCTTACCTTGCCCGTGCCTCGGGAGCTGCTGCCTGCTCGACATCACCCTGTGTAGCGAGACTCTGTCTACCACCAACTTCAGATAAAGATTGGGTGACTAACTCCATAATCATCTCAATGCTCCGCTCAATCCTCGCGAAGCGAGCCTCAGTACTCTCGGGTCTCTCCTCTGGACCCTGTGGAGCGTGCTCAATATCAGCCTCCACCTCAACATCATCTTGAGCCTCGTGTGTTTTCGGCTCAACACGACCCCCATGCTTACCTCTAAGGCCTTGAGCCTGTGCTCTCGTCCCTCTACCGCGACTAGTATTAGGTATATTTACTCAATTCCCTACATTCACAACCAATTACTTAGTCAACCCATCGACACACACACAATTGTATCTAAACAAGCACAGTAACATGGGGATGTAATTTTTCAACTTATTAAGTATTTTAGACACGACACACGTCAGACCAACTCGGGCTCTGATACCAACTTCTGTCACGACCCTCAACTTACCAAAATACGTATAAATTTTTCGCGTTTTCATGCATCGATTATTATTCGTCCTTACCTTAATCGTGAACAGCTACTCTCCTCAATAGTTGGGCTGTGTGTCGACGTCTAACTAACTCCACCATACCAGTTCAATTTGCATAATATTCATAAGTAAACACTTGTATAATTGTATATATATCAGAGTTGTTACATGTGTTTACATTGTTTTACATCCCCAATAGTTACATACAAAATGCTACTGTGCTATGTCTAGTTTAGATACAAAATAATCCAAGTGTGTATACCTTTAGCGATGGGATGCAGCGGATTACCAAAAGGGAAATGCCTCTAGTCGCGCTCAATCTATACTCAACACTCTGTAGAGAGGGGGAAAATAAGAGGGGTAAGAAAACCACACGCTCAGTAAGGCAATCATGCGAACAGGTAGATACTGCACTATCTACGTGATCGTGATGCCATGCTCAAAAACATTTAATTCATCATTTATCTTAAAACATGAGTGTATGATTGTGTTAATGGTATGTAAAGCATTCATGCTATTAAAATCCAGTGCACATTTCAACTCAAAGCATGGTATAAATCATCATGCATAATTCACAATAAAAGCATGGCATTACCCATCATGCATTTTCTCAAATAGCATGGCATTAACCATCATGCATTTTCACAAGGCATTAAACATCATGCATTTTCACAATAAAGCATGGCATTAAATATCATGCATCCGTGCACTTTAAAAATCATTAACAAATCAATCCAACACTGGTCAGGTCTCAGCCCATCCCTCGGACTTTCCTGACCCACAAATCATTTCAAACATGGATTTATTCTCAAAGCAATAGACATGTGAGATAGGCAGTTCAACAACAGGTAATAACCTCAAGGCCTATGTACATAACCTGTGATACCGGCTACACGGATCAGGTGTGCGGGATATCACCACTATCTGCTTCTACACGAGAGGTGGGTCAAATCCTACCTGCTGGTCCATAGCAGATCTCGTCCGAAGACGGCACATCACAACTCAACACGGTACAACGTACTCCATGCTACATGTACGGTACAACGTACTCCGTGGACCCAATCAACACATCATATCACGTCGCATCTCAAACGCACGTGTGAGCCTATTTAATTGGTACGACCTCTTGTCTACCCGAAGCTCCTAACACGGCTAATTAATCATGTCAAAACAATGCACGTGTGAGCCTATTTAATCGATGTGACATCCAGTTTACTCGAAGCTCCAAACACGGCAACATGCAAGGTGGGCATCCAGTGCGAGACAGACTCCAAGCACAATGCTAAAACAATTATGAAATCCATGTGAAAACTAGTGCCACTAGCACTCATGTGTATAAAACACGTCAAATCCCGTGCGAGTAGTACTCTAGCACGCTTTCATACTCACGAAAACGATGTAGGTGGCTCATTTCTTTGCAAAGTGTGGTTAACAAAGCAAAACAACTCAACTCTTTTGCAAATCATTTCAAATATTAGCCAACCTACCAAATCATTTGCTAAAAAGCAATAAAACATGATTTTCAAGCAATATGCTTTTGTTTTCATGCACATTTCTCAAACTCCCAACTTTTACCCTTCAATCACCCAACATCATTTCCTATATCACATGCAATCTAGCAAAGCATTTAATGCGCCCAAATTACGCACAGATATCTCTAAGAGTCCACACAATTCCCTTACCTCGATTTACTTGGTGTGACTCCTTTCCTCTTAGCTTCTCACGCACTTGGCTCAACTCGCCCCGACGTATCCTCAGAAACTGCGATTCATTCATTCAAATCATTTAGGTTAATGTTTTTAACCCATATTTGACCTCACTATTCAATATAATTCACTTATGCATTTTACCAATGCCTTAATCCACATTCTACCCCTTTTAGGTAAATCTTACAATTTATCCACCAACGACATCTTAAAATCATACCCATAATACTATTGTCACCTCTAGACATCCCATTTCTCATTAATCTCCATACATTCCACTTTCTCACACTAGACCATTTCTAGGTCATAATCATTCCAATGTATTTTAGATAGTTTCTAATCATCCATACTCATGCCAAACAACTCCAAAATCATTTAAATAGACAATGTACCATAGTTGGAGTGTTAGAATCCTACCAAGTTTGATTTCTCTTCTTACTCCAAATGACAATGCCCTTAGCTCCTTCAATACGATCAATGGGAAAATGCCTTCCAACTATGTTGTTCTTCTCTTTGATAAGAACAACTTTGCCTCTAATGATCTCTCTTCAAATCTTACTAAAAATTGCTGATTTTAGAGAGAGAAAATTGGATTTTTGGGTTAAAAATGGAAGGATAGTGTTTTTTTTTTCGAAATTTTCTGATTTTCAGCACTCCTTTTATAGAAATAGCTTGAGGAGATCGATCTGCACCAAGACGAGATCGATCTGGTCCCCTTAAATCCCTCTTTTTCACAACATTTTAAGCATGAGATCGATCTGTCAAAGCATGAGATCGATCCGCTCCCAAATAGAGAGCTAAGGAGATCGATCTAGGTGCTTGGGGATCGATCTTTTCATTACAGAATGCTTAGGAGATCGATCTGGCTCAATTGAAAATCGATCTGCTATATTCCATTGCCCAAATAAGAGCATTCTGGCTCTTCCAGATCGATCTCTCATCCCATGAGATCGATCTGCCCTTCATAGTTTCCAAATTTTCTGCAGTTCTTCTGTAGCAACTCATACTCAAACATCCTTAATTTGCTACCATGATCATTTTCTCATTCATTCATCTTTGAGGTTTGACAATGGCCTCCATTCATACCTTATACCTATTGAAACTTGTGTGGAATCTTTGTATAACCAAAAATACTTAATATTAACCAAATGGGAGTGCATACTCATGCAACTCTTCATTCCATTTACCACATTACTCATATTCCATTCTAGTCACATTCCTCAAATGTTTAAGTCTATTTCCTCTTATTCATACATAATATAACTTGTATGTACAATCACAATCTTATTGCAAGTATGTTCATTAACTTATGGACTTACATCACATATACTTCACTTATGAATTTACAGTACAACTATATTTACATTTCTATGTACATATTTACCATTATACATATATGAGGTCTCACACTTATCACCTCATTCAGTTTTGTTGATGAATGTAAACTTATTTGCATGGGCTCTTTGATTGTGTTTTGGAGAAAGCATAAAGTTGCAAGAACTGTATACATGTTGATTTTTGAAATGACGGTACATATTTTTATATCGATAGATTGTTTTCCCCAAACTTTGGAATCATGGATTTTGGGTTGATTTGATTAATTATATTGTGAACCCATCGTAGAGATTTCTTGAGATTGTTGGCAATCCTGGTTTAGCCTTTGTGGCAGTCATGTTTCGTGAGAGTCATCTCTAGCACTGGTAGGAGGTTTTGTATGATTACCCTACTTTGCCAAGTGCTTCACGGGGATGCCTTTTTGGCATTGAGATGTTTATTGCTACCTAATACTGTTAGACCTTGATCTTGTCTTCAGTACCCTAGTCCGGAAGCTGATCAGTTAGGATAGGGCGGTAGTCACTATGACCATAGGTGTTTTCATTGATATTGGTGATATTGTTGAGTATTTGGTTCCATGACGAGTTGAGGATTTGCCACATTCCTTTACGTTTGAATTCATTTATCACATTTTAGCCCATGCATGTGTTTAACAAAATGGCATATTTGTTAAGAACTATAATGTTATGTTAGCATGATCTTTGCTTGAGTTTTTAAACCGAGGCATATGCATAGTTCCCTCTTTGCTCCCGAGGTATATGCGATGGATGATATACATACATACATACATATATATATATATATATATATGAATGTTATATATCAAATCATGTATGAACGACCGTATTTTGCGGGATGTATCTAGTTAGATGTATTTAGTTGGATGTTGTATAGACTATGGTCACCATGGATTTGTACTTAGTTTTCTTCTTTTCGGTTTTAAGTGCAATCGAACAACTATGATATATGATGTTTGACTAGTCAGTATGAATGTGATTGGAAAGTATGATTGATAGTTGTGGATAGTTAGAGTTGTTGAGATGATGTAATTTACATGAATGATATTGAGGATTTGGGCTGCTATATCATCTTATGTGCAGGTTAGGTAGAGCCAAATTGCAGCTGTTATGCTGCCGGATTTTCGCTAGAAATCTGTTTCCATAATTTTTGACTTTCCATGTTTAGATATAGACAATGTATAAAGATTTATGAAGGAAATAGCTTACTATCTACATTGGACACGAAACAACAAGTAAAACAATCCTTAAAGATAATTATGTTATATTAGTAACACGATTCCGCTTAACATTGCAAATGTACGAGTTAAGGTTAGATTACGGAGTGTGACAACAGGAGATATTGATAAAGAAGTACGTATTTCATGACATGACACACATTTTAATGCATTTGTGAGTCATATGATTAATCGAAAATGTAACCCAGAAGTCTTGTTTGCCGGTGCATTGCTGTTGAGTTTTTTATATTATTTTTGTTTATATTAGTGAAATTTAGAAAAATAGATCATAAAGAAGAAGGGTAAAATGATAAAATGTCAAATTCTATCATTTCCATGCCAAAGCAAATGTTGATTTGATAGATGGAGAGGTAAACAAAGTGTTGTGTTTCATACAAAGATTACCGATCCAAGCTGGATAAGAAATTAAGAGTTGTCATTTCCTAATGTCTAATTGGCATTTGAAGCCCATAAAAGAGAACTTCCATTGTAATTCTTCTTATATATGCAGCAAAAAAATTTCATAAAAGCCTTTTCATCATAAATAAATAAGAATTAGGCAAAAGGGTCCAAAAAAAAGCAAGAGAAAAAAAATTTAGCAATTGATCCTGAAATTTTTTCACAATTGATTGAACATATATATTTTAATTTTTATTCAATTAAATCATTTTCGTAACCGAAGTCATTATATTTATTATCATATGTAACAGAAATCACAATCAGACGTAACAGTTTTCATCTATAAAATGACTCAATTAAGTGAAAATATTGATCGTGAAAAAAATAAAGATTCAATTGTTAATCTTTTTCTTTCCTCCAAGTTTTTTTTTAAACTCTTTAACTTAAGAATTTCTTTACTTCTTTTACCCTTTAACCTAAGAATTTCTAGTAAAAGAAGTAACTAAAGCAAGGGTTATAAGGAGCCTTTCATACAGTCATCATTATCAAACTATGGAATGCGACGTTACGAGACTGGAAAAGATTAAACACACTTTCATATTTCTTCATATGAGAAACACCATACAAAATAATAGTATCATCATAAACAAAACAGGAACAAAACTTTGAGCATAGATTTTCCTGAAAGATAAATTACTTTGTTATACTACAATGCCTAACAGCAGCATTGAGGACTAAAATGCTAGAAAATGAGGTCTTCGGAGTGATACAATTGAGATGTTCCGTAGCTAATGCGTCACCATGCCAAAGGCATCTGATGCAATTCCATATTTTATTAGATTCCAATGTCGTTTTTCCAATAGCATCAAGATTTGACGCAACAAATCTTAGAATCAAGGATGTGGCTCTTTGACCCTCCAACTATATGAACAATTTAGAACAAAATTGAACATACCCATCACTCATGAGTCCGAGGCAAATGGTTTAGGCCTGATCTCAATCCCCTGGATAACAATACCACCCTTCCAGTGACTGGCCTTTACCTCCAAAACACTCATTTCCAACACCCCATCGACGCATCCCTCGTTGAAGAACTCACCCAGCTCAATCTCCAGCCACCCATCTACTCTCACCTTCGGGTACTGATCATCACTTGCAGTAGAGGGCACAGATGCTGGCAGCCCCAAGAAACGGCTTCGGTTGAGTAGCCTAATTCGCCTTGGTACAGCGCGGTAGCGCTGTGGGATCCGGCCTCTTTCTGCATCCAAATAGACAGTTCTCTTGCTACCTTCAGTGCCAACTAGTCCAACACTGACCTCCACAGGTTGGAAATCAAACCCGTAAGCTCCAGCAGTTGTCTTGAACACTAGGTAAGCCTTGTAGTGCGTCATGGGTGAAAGCATGGAGATAGGAATCATCCCTCGGATTTCAACCCAACAAACACTAATCAGCTCTGCTACCTCTTCAAACCTGGACTCAGGTATAGAAACCCATCTCCAATATGTTGGAGTGTCACTCCATACAATGAAGAGGTCTCTGGCAGATAGCATGTAACATTTTTTGCCACTCCCTTTTTCCAACGAAAAACTCTGCTTCACCAAGATTAACATTGTTAAAAACTAAGTTACAAACAAAAACATGAAAGAAAAGAAATTAGACTTCGATCATTACAAATTAAAACCGAACTTAATGCTTTTACTCGCGTTTCATGATTGGCATTGACTTCTCGTTGTGAGGCAAATTGAACAAAACATGGGAGAAAGAAACATACTCGGATCCAAGGCAAATAATATTTTTGAAAAATTAAAATTTAAAACAAAGATTTTCATAACAAGGCTATGGAAATTTGTATAATCTCAATTTTTTTAAAATAAAAAAAAAAATATTATGGCAGCATAAAATTAAGAAGAAAGAAGGTGAAATTACCTTTCGGCCACCATCAATGAGGACAGGATTTTCACAAAGGCTAATATATAGCTGTTTCTTGGAAGAGAAACAGAGCGACGAGGGAATTAAAGCCTGGTATTCAAACGGCAAAAAGCTTTCCCAAACGGTGTCGGATTCGGCAGCCGATTTGAAGGTGGTTGAAACAAGAGACAAACTACAGGCATCTCGAGGGGAGGTTAAGGAAAGGACGGCGGCGACGCAATCTTGTGGGAGAGCATTAAGAAGGAAGGTGTCGCACCTGATCCCTCCCTTGCCTCCTCTTGCTACTTCCATTTCAGAAACCTCGGATTTAACGAGAATCAGTCAAAATTGCGCAGGAAAAATGGATTGGGTGAAGTGAGTGAGTGCGATAAGAAGGTTAGGTTACATATAAAACAGGGAAATGAAGGAGAAACTTAGCGGTTAAGTGTTTTGGCTGTAACCAGTAATACAAAGGCGAGGGCATATCCCTAGAAAGGAGCTTTGGCTTTGTCTCTGCCTCTGGAAGGTCTCTAGATTCTCCATATCCATTGTCGGGGTCGGCCTGGGCCTGTCCACACCAAAAATACTATTTTTTATTTAGTTTTCCAAATATTTACTACTACAATGCATATTCAAACTTATCCACTCCTCCATATCTCCATGCAAGGTAAGGTAAAGCTTTATTCATCTTTAACGTAAAATCATTGTCAAATACTCTTACCATGTGAAAATATCGTTGTCAACTCCATCTCCCAATCGAAAACTCGGTTTCACGTTGAGAAATGGATGTGCGGAAATAATAAAGGAAAATCTTTACAGGTAATGCATTTATATTATTGTTATATATGCAACGCTGAGTCATGAACGTGGTCTTTTCTCTCAGTCTACACGTACTCGCACAAACCCTGCACTTTGAATCTCTAGAAATCGGTTCGGGCTGTCATCTTTCTGACTTTTTCTTTAAGATTTTAGTCTTGGAAAAGTGGGAGGGTTGACGGTGGATGTGTTTTATTTTACGAGTAAAGTAGGTGACCGCTTTGATTTAACCCCGCCCATTGTTGACAGAAGCCCTTTCATATTGTACCAAGAAAAAAAACCGAATCATCCTATGGGTCGGGTTCAGTCGATAGGGAGTTTAAAATAAAATATTAAAAATTTAAAAATGAGTTCGAGTTGATTCAATTTTTCCGGATTAATTTTTATATAAATTCATTTTACATACAGCAAAAACAGTCAAATTGGTCCAACTCCGAACATTCTTAAATTTTTAAAAAATGAAAATAAAATTTAAAAATATAAATGATACGTAATAATTAATGAGTATAATAAATTCAAAAATCTTGTAAAAGATTAAAAATAATTTTTTATTACAAAGAAAATATTTGATAATTAAATATAAAGATAAAATTGTTTAAATTCGAATTCAAATGTTAAAAAATAAACAATAATATAATTTTAAATTAAATTACATAAAAATATCTAAATTAATTAAAAAATAAATTAGTATTTTTTTAATATTTTCGTACTTTGCATTTTTGAAATTTATAAAATACAATATTATATTTCAATCAAATATCAAATTAAATAAATTATAAAAATTATAATTATTGGACCGAGCTTGGCTTACACTTTATATGGTAAGCCCAAATCGGATTTAATTTTTTGTCAAATTTCAATTTTCAAACTCAAATCCATCTATTTGACCTAATATTATTATCCAAATGCATAAAAAAATGAATCAGACTTCACAGTTGAACAAATCATCCATATCCATAGGCAGATTTAATAATAAAGTTTCTGACAATATTTTAACAAATAGATCAAGGTTAAATAAATTCACAATTATTTTGTTGTAAATACATAATTTAGGTGTGTATACATATGTATTGAAAATATCATGTATTTAATAATAAGTCCCCAGTGAATGATACCCCACATCTACTGTTTTAATTATTTCCAACACAGCTTTAGCATCCATCTCACAAATCACCTGTTTGTGACCTCATTGCCAAGCTAACAGTAAACCATAGCTTATAGCTAGCTTGGAGTTCTGCAATAGTATTTGAACATATCCCCGAGTGAGACTTGAACCCTGCTAGCCACAATCCTCTATTTGATCTGATTACTCCTTTCGCTCTCGAAATTCCCGAATTATCAACGGAAGATCCATTCATGTTTATCTTAACAAAATGATTGGGAGGCACTTCCCAAGCTATCATTCTAGTGTCTCTACCTTTCAAATTCCATCATGTAAGCTGACTTGGTTGTAAATGGACCATCCACAAACTAATGAAGGCGGGTTAGATGTGGTAGCTTTGGGTGTGGGCAGTTTAGGTCGAGGCTTCTTTGGGTGGAGGTGGCTGTGCGTGGCCGAATAGCAGTGGGTGCTCAGGTCCAGTTGTGAATGACGGAGGCTGGGACGATAATGAGAGATTGGAAGATAGGTATAGATGTTGATGGTTTAGGAAGGCTGGTATGGCGGAGGAAGTGATGGGGGTTCTTGAGCAAAAATTGGTCATGGATTGTGTAGGCAGTTGAGGCAAACACAGTTATCTTTATCCGCTAATCCTTGTCTTTTCTTCTAAGCACTTGTTAATAGCCATTTTTAGCCAAAATTTCATCTTATTATGGGGTTGTGATCCATCTTAGAGTTGATTTTCTACTGTAATGGTGGCTTGTAGTTGTAGCCCCCCCAAGCATAGGGAGATGGGTCAAGCTGGGGTTTATGGGGCTGTAACTGGTGGTGCCTTGCACGACATCGCCCGTTTTTTGAATTTTAATTTTTTAATTATTTATTTTATTATCAGTTAATTAATTAAATAGGAAAAAAATAAAAATAAAGACTTGGGCTAATTTGGACCAAAAGATTTGGACTAATTTCGATAAATTAGAACCAGCTGAAACTTGGACCCCCAAGCCTACATGTAATTGCATTCTAAGATCTTTAAATGAACTTTGGTCATTTAAAAAAAGGAGAAATTTGGATGGATTATGGACGATGAATATATAAAATAAAAAATAAAAAAAGATGAGTAAAATTCAATTAAGACATTTGAACTGTTTAGAATCTGATGACACGGGATTTGATCCTTAAGCCTTTCAAGTCAATATTTATCAAATCGGGACAAAAGTAAGCGTTTACATTGCGAAAAGTTTTCACTCCTTCCGAAAAATGGATTTCCCAGAAACACTAAAACTTCTGAAAAATTTGTTTTCATAAAGCAAAAAAATTTTAAAAATTTTATACAAAATATTCCATGTTGAGATTCGATGTACATTAAAACATGATTATCCTATAAAAATATAAAATTAATAGGCATGATGCTTTTATTCTAACAAAATATCCCATGTTGAGATTGCTTTTTGACTGTGCACTAATTCATGATTGCCTTATAAAATATATATTTATCATGCGAATTTGTACAACTATGAAAGTGATTTTAAGATAATCATAGAGATTTGAAAACTTTTAATTTTCATATTTGAAAAACAACTTATGAAAGTGTTGGAGAAAATTTTTGACAACTTCATAACAAAAGCAAACAAAAAATGACGACAATTCTGATGCATTAATTAAGGTTTCAATTGATTTTAATTTCGGTTTTTGTTTAAAAAAACCGTAATTTTGATAATAATTTTGGGAGGACGATGAGATGAAGCTGTGTATTTCGAAAGCATAATTTTCATGCATCTTAAAAGTCCACTTTTGAAATGCATAAAAACTTTCTGCAAATTCATTTTCATGAAACACAAAAAATTTTGAATTTAAATTTTGGAAAGTTATTTTTAGAGGTATTATTGTTATAATTTTGAAAAAAAAAAAAAAGGTTATAAGCAGTAAAATCTTGGTTGTGAATGATATTTATCTGATTGATGATTCAAAGATTAATTTTCCTCAAGATTCATAAACTACCCCAAATTTAATAATAATTCACCTAACAACAATCTCGAAACCATTTCTGTGATGGGATTAAATTTATGTTAGCAAGTCATGTTCTACAGCAAAATTGGCTACACTTTTTTTGGCCTTAGGAGAAATTAAGAATTGTTCTTACTCTCTAGAAGGTGATGACAAGGCGGCAAAATTGTTTAAAGAAGTAGTGTTGCAAAACTAAAGAGAATAGAAGAGAATTTGGTGATCAAGGGTGGCAAGCACAATGGTTCCCAAATTCTATGAGTTATCACACCTTCTAGTAATCTTGTGCAATTGTGTTATATTATCTTCCCAACATTATCCTTACGTATTAGGAAAAGGTTTTCTTATTTTGCAATTAGGCATGTGATTGTTGCATCTTTTGCAATTAAGTCCTTAAGACTTAGTAACAGAAACCATAAATCTTTTAACTAATATCAATTAAGTCATACTTGATCGAAACTCCCAATTTTTAGATTTTGTATGTTCAAAATTATGATTTTTGACCAAGTTTTTCAATAACTAACTTTTTAATGTAATTCAATCCTTTTATAATATCTTAAAGAGTTAATAAGTATGGTGTAGTGTCTGCTTATTAATTCATCATTTTAATTTCTTGTAGCTCTTAGTTTAACGTTAATGAATTTAAGTAAAACCATTTTATTTAATTCATTTTGCCATGGCCATAAATCTCTTAAATTCAATCTTAAGAAAAAATAAAGTATACCTTTTTAATCACTCATATGACATGGGTGCCTTAAGCTAGAGTATCAATTACACAATTATCACATGAGAATATTTTAATAAGCACTAGAGAGATACTATAAAGTAAAATTCTTATGTCGAGCGATGTTTGATGAATTTGTTCTTTAACAAACACTTACTTATTATCCTCATATATATATATATATAGTCGTACTTAAATTTATGAGATCAATTACTTACTACCTAAGTAAGGAAACTGAACGTATACCTGTTTTGAGTACCCTTTCTTGACAACACGATAACCATAAATAATTTTAAATACAAAACTTTGATACATTAAGATCCTACAACTTAACACATTATAATTCATTTGCAAGGTCCATTATGCTTCATGGGCTTTACCCGTGTTTAATATACAATAATCTTATTATTCTTACAATAAATGATTAGGGGAAACTTTTTTATAACTTATCATAAGTGATCATATATAGGTATATCTTTTTGTTTCATTCTAAGTGAAGCTTTAGGACATACACCTACATTTTGCTCATTGTTTTCAAATATTCTCCTCCTCATATAAGGCAACTCATTTAATTCTCGTCTACACGATTCTATAAGAGTAGGAATCCTTCATTCTTCACCTCCACTAGAAGTTCAAATTCATCTTGCTTTTGTTATATCCGATGACAGGTTTCCAAGTTCCAAATACTTCTCAATTGTATCTAGATAACTCTCAGATAGATCTAATAATTCTAGATATGAAACGGTAACATGACATAAAAATGACATAAATCGAAGATACAAATAAAACACATGTTAAAATTAAACAAAAATTGTATATAAATATAGTCATCACTATCATCATTAAAGCCTTTATCCCAATGTTGGGATAGCTTATGAATATAGTAAAAACTAAAAATTAGACTTTTATTTATAGTGTAGACACGAATTTTAACACAAAATTTTAGTATTTTACACGACATGAATACAATTTTACATGACTCAACACAAATTATTAGGTCCACTTTCAGATACCTTAAGTTAAGTCATCAAAATTGGAAATTGGTGCTCTTTTTCAACTCTTAGTTATGGCATCTTCTTAATATTTATGCCTCACCTGTAACGCCCCGGAAACGTGGTAATTAGGGCTACGCTCTTTTATTAGTACCTAGGGTGTGTTCCTGTTCAGTGTCAGTTTCGAACTTAACATTTATTTCATAAATTGTCATACACTTTAACATCTTGAAAATATCTACTTCTTCATTCCCATACATATACAAAAGTAATTAGATCCCAAATGTTCTTATACATACAAGTATCTGTACTACATAAGGTGTCTGGATACAAGTTAAATATACCTTACAGTGTACAAAAGATAACCTGGGGAGACACTCGTCCACCAGCCTATACCGGGTACGCAGTAGGCACAGAGGTATTTACTGTAAATAATCTGGAAGAAGTGAAAAAAGGGGGATAAGCTTCACTAGCCCAATAAGGAGTGCAATTAAAAAATATTAATTTCAATATTCAAACATTTGGAAAAATAATAATACTAGATAAACAGAACACCATTGTTAAAAAGAATGATAAAATCATATAGTTTCATATACTCAAGTCATATACCTTTACATGCTAAAACATAACTTATATGTATATATTTCATACTTAAACCAGCAATTCGAAAATTAGTGTTTGCATGATAAAGCATGGTAGTAACCAGATCATGATAAAAAAGAATTATGGAGACCAGGCATTTACTATTACTATCATGAGGGAAATCACTACTTCTTCCTCAAAAGAAGGCATCCTCCGAAGAGGGAACAAATATATCTATGGCCATGGTAGGCTGTAGACTGGATCAGGGTCATGTAGCATTACATATACGTCGCACAAGTGGAAACACATATATTGCCACAAATGTGACATAATAGACACATAGAATCATGCACATTTTAGTCAAGGCCTAGCCCGTTCAAAGGTCATCGGCTAGGATTCCCTTGGGTCCTTTCAAATCGACCCCCATGTTTACTTTAACTTGCACGGTTTAACAATTATTGTCTTAAAACATACTGAAACTATTTCTCGAATTATTTGGTACAGAACTTATAAAATTCATGCTTCAGAAAAATATATACATACCTATGCATATTCATTTCACAAGTGTTCGAAATTATAAAATTGTACTGAATTGTGCACTCGCATAAATCTTAAACTGGGCATAAAGGTTGTTTCGAAATTCGTATTTATTTTATCATAAGTTTTCTAGGCTATAAATACCTATTTGCAAGTATGAAAAGACAATATTAAAATAGGTTGCATCCCTTACCTGAACGAGGCTGGGATAACACTATGTCATCAGGTACCGGATTTGTCTCGTTTTACGTGTCAACGCTTTGGGCTGCCCAAAATAATTTCAAAACCATTGAATGATGTTCATATCCATCTTAATACACTTAATTATACCTTATCCTACATAAAGTTCTCTAGATTCGGCCATTTTACTAAATTTCCCTACTTTTCGGTTTTATCGATAAAGTCTCAGTTTTAGCTAATTTCGATAATTTCTTTCTTTCTAATTTCAAGTCATTAACTCAATGTCTTACATATTTATTCTAGTCTCCAATTAACCATTCACAACATACCAAATTGTCAGATTTTCACAGTTTCACAGTTCTCGGCTATACCGAGCTATAAATCGAACTTTTCGGTATAAATCTAACATTTCACAACATCAAACTCAATCAAATTTTATCCTTACCCTAACAACCAAGGGCTTGCCGAACCTATACATGCTCCTAGAAAATTTTTCTTCAATTTCTATTTAAGCAAAAATCATAAAAAAAACAATAACAACATATCTAGCCATCATCAATTTCTAACAACTTTGTCTCAAGTTTGACTAAGTTTGACCTGAGATTCAAAAGGTTTCCAAAAATTCTTCAAATTTAGCAATTTCTGTTGGTTGGTCAAAATTCTAAAGCAGGACAATTTTGGGTTCTATTTTAAAAAATTCAAAAAATAATTTCCAGCCCAATTTCTTCCAAATTTTCACTTCTCGGGTGTTATGCTAAGTCTCTAATGTCTCCCATAAAAATTTGGGAGTCACTTGCTTAAGAAAATATCCCCGATTGAGCCCATTTTGCCTGATTTTGTCATTACCGATTAAAATGACTTAAAGCTTATAGTTTACTTTAAAAATAAATTTGATCACCGGAACCTCAAGATTTCCACTCCATTTTAATTCCACAAGTCAAAGATGCCTTACTTTAATTTCCTATGGCCTCAGAATAATTATTGTGAATTTCTAGAATTTATTTTGTATTTATTTCTATTTCTAGGCCCATAGGCTCAGTTTAGTGTAAACCCGAGTTTTGCTAACTTTTTCACTTCCAATATCTTAGCTTCACTTTCTAATCTCCAAAACATGTTCATACATGTAATCTTTGTGAATTATTTAAACTTAGAGCCTTACCTCAGTTTTCATGCCCTGAGCCCCATGCCACTATACTGAGTGCTTCGGTTATTCCAGACCTACATAATATTTATTCCAAATACTTCCATTACTTCCAAATTTTCAAATAATAGATAATAAAACAAAAATTTTGGGTCTCACATTCCTTCCCTTATCTTAGGAATTTGGTCCTCCAAATTTAGCCATGTTTATCGAATAAACGTGGGTACTTCTCCCTCATAAGGCTCTGTAGCTCCCAAGTTGCTTCTTCTACTGAATTTGGTCCTTCAAATTTAGCCAGGTCTTTTCATATGAAGTACATTTTCTTTCTTGTTGAGGATCCATATAGGTTCTTCTATGTAACTTATGTCTCCCTGAATGTCTAAAGCTCATACTCGATGACATGGGAGAGATCCGGATTATATTTCTTCAACACGGAGATGTGAAAGACATTATGTATCCCAGAAAGCTGTGGGGACAAGGCTAACTGGTAGGCAACATCTCCCACTCTCTCTAATATCTCAAACAGACTAATGAAGTGAGGACTCAATTTTCTTTTCTTCCCGAAGCACAGATACCCTTACTCGGAGACACCTTCAGAAATACGAAATCCCCAACCTAAAACTCGAGTGGCCATCTACGCACATCAATGTAACTCTTCTGTCGACTCTAAGCAGCCCAGAGTCTTTCACAAATAACATAAACGCCCTTAGCTGCCTGTTCAACAAGATCAGGAGCAAATATTTTCCTGTCGCCTACTTCTTCCCAAGCTATAGGGGATCTACACCTTCTGCCATACAGAGCCTCGTAAGTTGTCATCCCGATGCTGGCATGATAACTATTATTATAGGCGAACTTTGCTAGGAGTAAGTGATCATCCCATAAACCCTTAAAGTACAGTGCACATGCCCTTAACATATCCTCCAAAGTTTGGATGGTCCGCTAGAATTGTCCATTTGTCTAAGGACGATAGGTGGTGCTAAAATTCAGTTGAGATCCCATGGCTTCCTGAAAATGGGTCCAAAATTTGGAGGTAAACCTGGAATCTCGACCAGATGTAATACTTAGTGGAGCCCTATGCAGTTGAGCTATCTCTCTGACAAGACACTCAAAGAGTCAATACTCTTAATGGCAAGGAAGTGGGCACTCTTCGTCAAACTGTCTACTATTACCCAGATTGCATCATGACTTCTTTGAGTCATCGGTAAACCCATAATGAAGTCCATCGTTATATGCCTCTATTTCCACGAAGGCATGATAAAAGACTTGAGTAGTCCTGCGGGCTTTTGATGCTCGACCTTAACTTGCTGACATACTAAGCATCTAGCCATAAATTTTGCCACATCCTGTTTCATGCCACTGCACCAATACACCTTTCACAAATCACGGTACACTTGGTACTGCCTGGGAGCATGATATAACGGGAACAGTGGGACTCTCTCAAGGGTATCATCGCTAGGAACACAGATACGACCTTTGAACCTTAGTAACCCATCATCACTGACCTCAAAATCTGACTACAAAGTCTGTTCAGCTTCGCTAACCATGTCCAATAACCTCTGATCATTTCTCTGCCCCGATCTGATCTGATCCAAGATACTGGGCTCTATCTATATGCTAGCCATAAATCCAACATCTGATTCTTCAACACTAATCCTGAGTCTGGCGAACTATTCCAATAAGTCTCATTCCCTGACTATCATGGCAGACACCATAATCTTCCTACTTAACGTATCAATAACTATGTTCGTCTTACCCGAATGATATAGAATCTCGAAGTCGTAATCTTTAAGGAGCTCCATCCATCGTATTTGCCTTATATTAAGCTCATTTTGATCGAAGATATACTTTAGACTCTTATGCTCAGTGAAGATCTAGAATCTTTCTCCATACAAATAATGCCGTCATATCTTCAAAGCAAACACCAGAGCGACTAATTTTAAATCATGCATATGGTAATTTCGCTTATGGTTCTTTAACTAGCGTGAACCATAAGTGACAACTTTCACATGCTGCATGAGTACACACCCCAAACCCTGATGAGAGGTATCACTGTAAACTACAAAACCTCTGGATCCACTCGGAATGGTCAAAATGGGTGCTGTAGTCAATCTCCGTTTAAGCTCTTAAAAACTCTGCTCACACTGATCAGACCATACAAACGGGACGTCTTTACGTGTAAGCTTAGTCAAAGGATCTGCAATCCTGGAGAATCCCTCAATAAACCTTCTGTAATACCATACAATCCCATGAAACTCTAAATCTCTATAACTATAATCGGTCTCTCCCACTTGAGTACCGCCTCTACTTTGGATGGATCAACTGATACCCCATCCTTAGATACAATATGACCAAAGAAAGCTATCTGATCCAACCAGAACTCACATTTAGTTAACTTTTCATACAACTGCTTGTCTCGGAGCTTCTGAAGCACAGTCCGTAAATGTTGCTCATGTTACTCCCGAGACTTAGAATAGATGAGAATGTTATCAATGAAGACTATTACAAACCGATCCAAATACTCCCTAAACACCTTATTCATCAGATTCATGAAAGCAGTAGGGGCACTAGTCAAACTAGAAGACATGACTAAAATTTATAATGGTCGTACCAAGTTTTGAAGGTCGTTTTTGAAACATCCACTTTTCTGATCCTTAATCCCGATCTCAGCTAATCAAATAAATCATCTATTCTTGGCAGGGGATACTTATTCTTCATCGTAGCCTTATTCAACAATCTATAATCTATACACAGTCTAAGACTATCATCATTCTTCTTAACAAATAACACCGAAACTTCCCATGGTGACACACTGGGTCTAATAAAACTCTTATCAAGCAACTCTTGCAACTGCTTCTTCAGTTCTTCCAATTCAACTAGTGTTATCCTATAGGGAGGTTTAGAGATTGGTTAGGTGTCGAGAACTAAATCAATAGTGAATTTCAGCTCTCTTTCAGGTGGTAAGTCTGGCAACTAATCCGAGAATACATCCGAAAACTCACACACAATTGGTATATCCTCTATCCTCGGATGCTTCTGACTAGTATCAGAGATGAGTGCAATGTAACCTTTATATCAATAAATTCATCAGTAACTTTAAAAATTTACAAGTGCGTTGTAAGATTTAATACACCGTACATCATCCTTTATTTCTTGTCAACTAAACATACACTGAATTTATCAGGTAAGGAGAAGGTTATAGTCTTAGTATAGCAGTCTAGACTTACACGATTGGCAGCTAGCTAATCCATACCTAAAATCATATCAAAACCGTGCATATTCAACAAAACTAGATCTGCTATCATTACCCTATCTCCTAGCTTAATTTCATAATTTCTATACATTGTGTCAGTCCATTGAGACTCACACATAGATGTATTTACCTGCAATATATGATCTAAAAGTTCAATTTCTAAATGCAGTTTATATACAAAATGGGGCAAAATGAAAGAGTGCTTAGATCTAGGGTCAAATAATACATGTGCTTTACAGTTACAGACGAGAAGTGTACCTTGGATAACCTCAGATGAAGTGTCTGCAGTTTCCCTAGCAATAGTGAACACACGCCCCTCAGTGATATGCTTCTTTCTCTTTTCAGTAGCAGTGGCCCGTCTCTAGGGGATCGATCTCGGAGGCTATGATCGAAAAGGTTCTTAGGGCTATGGCGTTTAAGACTATAGGCAATCCTTAACCTTGTGACTTGTCCTCACACTTAAAACATCCACCTGTCACGCGGTAGCAAATACCCAAGTGCGGTTGACCGCAATCCTTACAGATCTTAATGCCCGATCTGGGGCTACGAGTGGTCTTCGCAGTGCTGGAAGGAATCTTGAGCCTATCAGCTCTCATCCCAGACTCTTTGGACCTTTACTCGTTAGGCGGACCCTTTTTGAAATCTGCTTGGGACTCCTCAGGCCTCTTACCCTTATCTCTGGCCTTTACTCGGGACCCATATTGGGACTATGTCAAATCTAGTCCCCTCTCGACTTCCTGTGCACGACCTAAAGTGTCTTTAAAACTC
Organism: Firmiana major; assembly: GCA_033439115.1. Classification (NCBI taxonomy): domain Eukaryota; kingdom Viridiplantae; phylum Streptophyta; class Magnoliopsida; order Malvales; family Malvaceae; genus Firmiana; species Firmiana major. Next base: position 77,069,550 of record CM065898.1, on the reverse strand, counting down.
AGTGATACGAAGTCCCAATAATCCATCTCAGATGGCTGGTCTCAATCCATAAAGAAATTGCTCTGTCCAACGCCCTTCGTCCTTGACAGTCTCTAGATCATATCCCATCAGAGTATTGAACATATTCTCATACTCATCGATTGTAATGTTGTCCTGGACGAGATTCAAAAATTCTGTTTGCATCTTCCTTTGGGTAGTGTGAGGGACGTACTAGATCTGGAAGGCTGACTGGAAGGCATCCCAACTAATTATCGGGTGACTGGCAGTTAGTAGTCTCTGGGTGGCTCTCCACCAATGTCGAGCCTATCCCTTGATCATATATATACTCATACTAACCTTCTTTATATCAGTGCACCCCAGATATTCGTAAGTTATCTCCATCTTGGTTAGCCAATCCTTCGCCTCGATGGGGTCTTTAACCCCCTTAAACGATGACAGATTCATCTTAAAGAAATCTCTTCACCGCCCCATGTCTTTATCATCGGGGCTGGTCTGGTCTGTGTCAGAGGCTATGTGGCAGGAGGCACAAGATAGTTCTGTAGAGAAGGCGGGGGCAGATCATGTAGAGGTGTAGGTGTAGGAGCTGGAGTGGGAGTTGTACCGGAGGCAGTAGCCCCAAAGTGCTAAGCAAATAACCCTGCTATCTGTTCAAATCCTTGTCTCACATCCTGCTCCAACCTATTGATCCGAGAGTTAGGAGTATTTGGCTGTGGGGCAGGGAATGGAGGTGGTTATGCCTACCATCGGGGATGACCTCATCTCCTTCTCATAGTATATATTTAATGTACTTGCGCAAACACAATAATCTTGGTCATAACTTAGCATATATTTTTTATTTATAACCAGACAAGTACAGACTCTTGGGATGTAATCTATCTTTAAATGACTGACACTGACAGTACTGGACACCTCGAGCTCTGATACCACGAAAACTGTAACGCCTCGAAAACGTGATAATTAGGGATACTTTTTTTTTTGTACCTAGGGTGTGTTCTTATTCAGTGTCAGTTCTGAACTTAACATTCATTTCTTAAACTGTCATACACTTTTACATCTTGAAAATATTTACTTCTTCATTCCTATACATAAACAAAAGTAATTACATCCCAAATGTTCCTTTACATACGAGTTTTGTACTACAGAGGGTGTTTGGATACAACTGAAATATACCTTACAGTGTACAAGAGATAGTCTAGGGAGACACTCGTCCACGAACCTATAACGGGTATGCAGTAGGCATGAAGGTATTTACTGTAAATAATCTGGAAGAAGGGAAAAAAGAGGGGTGAGTTTCACTAGCCCAGTAAGAAGTGAAATTAAAAATATTAATTTCAATATTCAAACATTCGAAAAAATAATAATACTAGATAGCAGAACACCATTGTTAAAATGAATGATAAAATCATATAGTTTTATATACTCAAGTCATATACCTTTACATGCTAAAACATAACTTATATGCATATATTTCATACTTAAACCAACAATTCAAAAATTAGTGTTTGATTATGGTAGTAACTAGATCATGATAAAAATGAATTATGGAGACCAGACACTTACTATTACTGTCATGAGGGAAATCATTACTTCTTCCTCAAAAGAGGGCATCCTCTTAAAAGGGAACAGATATACCTATGGCCATGGTAGGTTGTAAATTAGATCAGGGTCATACAACATCACATATACGCCACACAGGTGGAAACACATATATTGCCACAAAGGCGACATGATAGACACATAGATTTATGCACATTTTAGTCAAGGCCAAGCCCGTTCAGAGGCTGTTGGCAAAGATTCCCTTTGGTCCTTTTAAATCTATCTCTAAGTTTACCTTAACTTGCATGGTTTAACGCCCATTTTCCCAAAACATATTGAAACTATTTCTCGAATTATTTGGTACAAAACTTATAAAATTCATGCTTCAGAAAATACATACATACCTATACATATTCATTTCACAAATGTTAAAAATTATAAAATTGTACTGAATTGTGCACTCGCATAAATCTTAAACCGGGCATCAAGGTTGCTTCGAAATTTGTATTTATTTTATTAAGATTTTTCTATGCTATAAATACCTATTTGCAAGTACGAAAAGTCATTACTAAAATAGGTTGCATCCCTTACCTAAACGAGGCTGGGACAACACCATGTCGCCAGGTATCGAGTTTGCCTCGTTTTGCATGCCAACACTTTGGGCTACCCAAAATAATTTTAAAACCATCAAATGATGTTAATATCCATCTTACTACACTTAATTATACCTTATCCTACATAAAGTTCTCTAGATTTGGCCATTTTACCAAATTTTCCCTACTTTCTCAGTTTTATTTATAAAGTCTCGGTTTAAGCTAATTTTGATAATTTCTTTCTTTCTAATTTCAACTAATTAACCCAATGTCTTACACATTTATTCTAATCTCCAATTAACCATTCACAACATACCAAATTGTCAAATTTTCACACTTTCACAATTCTCGGCTACACCGAGCTATAAATCTAACTTTTCGATATAAATCTAACATTTCACAACATCAAACTCAACCAAATTTCATCCTTACCCTATACATGCTCCTAGAAAAGTTTTTTTTTCAATTTCTACTTAAGCAAGAATCATCCAAAAACAACCAATAACAACATATCTAGCCATCATCAATTTCCAACAACTTTGTCTCGAGTTTGACCAAGTTTGACCCGAGATTCATCCTTCAACAAAACTTCTCAACAGTAGATAAACATATTTACAACTTAGAATCATCAAGAAGAAGCTTAAAAATCAACCAAAAACTCTTAAACTTGCATTTCTCTCATACCTCGGAACAGTACAGATTTTGCCCCTATTCTTCTTTCTAGTTTTTCACTTAGTAAACAAGCTTGTTTGGGGCTGAATGTTTTATATGTTATAGAGGACTTAAGATGGAAGGTTTGATCTATTTGACTGATGCCTGAAAGTGGTCAGAGGGTGGCCAAAAAATTCACACAAGCTTACCTTGGAGAAGATGCGTATGACAGAATGGAGAAGATGGTGTGTTTTTGAGCTTAAGTCGATCTGGAGGGTTTTTACTATTCCAGAAAACTCATTAAGTCTACTTTTATATTGAAACATTTTTGGGTCAAAAGGTTTCCAAAAGGTCTTCAAATTTAGCAATTTCTTTTGGTTGGTCAGAATTCTGAAGTAAGGCAATTTCAAGTTCTGTTTTAGAAAATTCAAAAAAAAAATATTTTCAGCCAAATTTCTTCCAAATTTTCACTTTTCAAGTGTTATACTAAGTCCCTAATGTCAACCATGAAAATTTGAGGGTTACTTGTTTAAGAAATTTTTTTCGATTGAGCCCATTTTACCCAGTTTGGTCATTATCGACTAAAATGGCTTAAGGTTTTCATTTTACTTTAAAAATAAATTTGATCGTTGAAACCTCAAGATTTCCACTCCATTTTAATTCTCCAAGTCAAAGATGCCTTACTTTAATTTCCTATGACCTCAGAATAATTTTTGTGAATTTCTAGAATTTATTTCAGATTTATTTATATTTCTAAGCCCATGGGCTCGATTTAGTGTAAACCCGAGTTTTACTAACTTTTTCACTTCCAATACCTTAGCTTCACTTTCTAATCTCTAAAACATGCTCATATATGCAATCTTTGTGAATTATTTGAACTTAGAGCCTTACCTCAGTTTTTGTGCCCCGAGCTTCGTGCCACTATCCCGGGTGCTTCGGTTGTTCTGGGCCTACATAATATTTATTTCGAGTACTTCCATTACTTTCGAATTTTCAAATAATAGATAATAAAATGAAAATTTTAGGTCTCACATCGCCCACATGTTCTCAAATTATCCTTAGGTGATTTTGAAAATGACATCAAACGCTACCCATGAGTCAAAAAAGAACAAAAGAATCCCTACAAAAACATCTATCACTTGATCATGAGGGCCTCTTAGAACTATTGCACCAAAGCTATCTTTTTGTAGAGCTACATCATCTTGATGCAGCCACTTGGTGGTGTCTATCGCTTTAGTGACTACTCAAGCAACATTTTTCGCCACACTTCTACGGCTTAGATCTGAGGATAATTCCAATACCAACCTTCCTGACAATTGGCAAATGGCACCTTTTCATGTCGTTCTATTTGAACAAAAGAAACAGATAAGATCAACTAGGCAACATGACTAATGTCAACCACTGGTATGTATTACCCAATTCAAAGTTATGAGTAGAAGTAAAACATTGGGCATTCTGTAGTAACAATTGCAAACTTTATTTACCTCAGAGAAAATAACTGAAACCTTTAAATAATTTAGGAAAGGCGCTCAATTTCCAGAGAATATAATTATAGATGATGAATAATTACAGTGTAAATGGAAACTTTTATCATTTGAATTTACAGATAACCATCCCTCCTATCTTGTTCCTCAGCTTCCTTGTTAGCTACTTGAACAAATTTGAACCAAAGAAATGCCTGAACATACAAAGTCAGGTTAACAGAAAAATTGGTTAAATTGAGTTAACAATTTCAAGCTACATGTTCCATTAGTACTTCATCGATCACCTTGAAAATTTGGTTTGCTTGTCACCAAAATCAATAAAAGGACTGTTGGGTTACAATATGAACATTTTAGCCCACTGGATGCATCTGAGTTGTACGCATCATGTTTCAATTCATTTATAAACTTTCTCCTAGTTATTTAGCACCAAAACATTTCATTCTTCCAAATTAAGCAAATTATTGGTATAAGGAGAAAACAATTATAAATAAGACTTTATTACATTAGACTATGAAATATAATGAATTGGATTTGACTTGGAACTATTGGGTGTATAAGACTCAAAATTTTGTAATGTAACCTTTATGACTTGTGATGTATGAGCAAGTCACATTCAATGTAAATTATGAGGAATGGATATTTGAAGTTTGTAAGTGTGTATGGAATGAATACATGCAAGTTTTAAAGTGTATAGCAAGTGTAAGAGGGATATTTCCATGAGTGGAATGTGACTATCTTGAGTTTTGAGTGGTTAAGTAAAATGCAATGAGTTTTATACTTCCATTTGGTAATATATTGTATACCTTTGGCTATACAATGAATGCACACAAGTTTCAATGTATATGAAGCATGAATGGATGTCATTTTCAAGCCTTAAATGGGGTTGGATGAGAAAATGATCATAGCAGCAGAACTAAGAGTGTTTGAGATGAGTTAGTGCAGAATTAAGAGTGTTTAAGCTACTGAATTGCAACAAATCGATCTCATACAAGAGCAGATCGATCTCCTTAAGGTTCTGTGTTGAGCATATCAATCTCATGCTAGGAGAAGATCGATCTCATTAAGCCTGAAAGGTCAGTTTTGAGAGGAAAAAGTGCAGACCAGATCGATCTCCTAAGGTAGCAGATCGATCTCATAGAGACAATTCTATAAATATTGGGCTTCTGCACTTCATTTTCCCGAGAGTTACTATTCTATTTGAGAACTAAACCTAAACCTAGCCAAGAAATACAAGAAAACGTCAATTTGTGATAGTTTTGAGTGATATATAAGTGAGCAAAGTTGTTTGTAGCAAAGAGGAGAACAACTGTCACGACCCTCCATGACTTAACCAAACTAATACAAATTTTTCGCATTTTTAACTTACCTTTCTCCTTATCAATGGTTGGGTTTTGATTCGATGTCAGAATCCTCGCTTACCAGATCATCCATTATCATACATACATGTCAATATAGCATCACTGACTGTAACTTCTTTTGTAATATATGTGAGCTCATATAAAATCTAATACAAATACATTCCTCATAATATATATATATATATATCGTATACATCATTGTGCTGTTTATATGTTTAGATACAGAATTGTTGTCCTAAATGGAACACTATTGCAAGTGCACAGGTCAGTTTTCGAGTGTAGAGTAAATATGAGTTCCCACAGAGAACTATGTCTACCGCTAATCACTGTAATCAACAATCTTGAGCTTTATCTAGAAAATCAATGAATGTTGGTTAAAATTCTATTTAACTATTCTAATTATTAACTACGAAACAAATTAATTAAAGCAAATCACAATAATCACAAATGAAAATATCAACAGCAAAATATTCCTAGAAACCGATTTCACCTAACTAGGGTTCATGCAACTCTTTTGATCAATTGTTCTTTTGATTTCAAATTGTTTATAGCCGAAACTATTTCATGTTTATCTCTCTCGAGTTTTAAACAGTCATACCCAATTTACTTAATCCTAACCTCTCGATTCAGAATCAAATAATATGGTTCATTAAGCAGTAGTAATTCGTTTTTCTATGGCTCATAAGAATTGTCAACCTCTCGATCTAACAATGTCCTATGTTAACCCACCCTTGTGCATATAAACAATCCCCTCTCTCGAGTGTCGGATTCTTATACTAATTCATCTAATTGGTGGCCAATCAACGCATTAAGAGCAAGTAGATTAAATAAACACAATTGAAATCATCCAAACAACATCACAAAGTAATTGCAATATGCCCAAAGTTGGTTACATCGATTCTAGGAAAAATGAGTTTAGTTCCTAGACATCATAATAAACATCCAAGAAATCAAATCTAACATCCTAAGAACAAATATGGTAAAAAAATGATGTCGTGAAGTCTTGAAGTCTTGAGCAGCAGCCTCCCCTCGAAATTCTGATAAAATACTATTTATAAGGTTTCCAAATACTAAATCGTGAAAGGCCACGTGGCAAAACAGTGTTGCTCAAATCAAACTGCTATGCTGCGGTAATGGTATTAATTCCTCAAATCTGCTCTGCACTATCCAGTTTCTTTTATTGCTGCAGCATAAGTCACGATCAGCACCCTGTAACTTCAATTCTTCATGAAATCATCAAAACTAGCTCTAAAAGCCTTGACTTCTCCAAATTGTTCTTTTTCCTACACAAGTACACAAAACACATAAAACATACCTAATATTGTAAAGAACAAATCAAATAACTAAGTAAAAAGGGTCCTAAACATATATAAAATTCAGTGCTAACAAATACCCTTAAACTTAGACACAAAACAAATAAAGACTCTCAACCATTCTCAGCTCACATGCTTGTTATACTAAATTGGGATATTCCTTAAGAATTCACAAGGTTCTCAACTTAAGACAAATTTCAGATTTCTATTGTTCAAGCCAACCAAAATAAACCAATCCCCCTTCACTCTTCACTTTTCACTTGTGTGTGTGTACAATCATTTACTCAAATTCATGCACTCAAGTGTTAATGCAAAACCCAAATATGAATTAAACACAAGACTTCATATGCTTGAATTAACTACTACTCTCCACTAATAAAGACTCATGCATAACTAAGAATCAAAAGGACTTTTCAAGGGTTGTAATGTAAGGCTCGAGTTTAGGTGGGATAAAGGATATAACATGAAGTTCAATCCACCTAAAGCACTATAATCACCCTTGCACTTAATTTGTTTGAGCTCATGAATCACTACCCAACTTCATTCATTCTCGAGTTTGATTTTTTTTTTTTTAAACAGTGTCATACCCCTAAACTTAAGATTTTTCACTACTTGTAACTTGAATATGACACTCAATTTGCATCAAAACCTGAGAACAAACTTTTTTTTTCGTTTTTTTAACAAACCACCCTTATTTTCTTTTGAGCTCATTCCCCAATCCAAAAAATATGATTAATAGCACTTCAAGTAAGGGACCAAAAGAAAAGGATAATCAAACAATCAGATCATGACTTGTAATATGGTTAGATAACAATAAAATGAAAAAATTAGGCTCAAATGGTTTTCCGAAGGATTAATATAATTGGGTAGGCTTGAAAGGCTCAATCTCAAAACAAGAATGGCCTAGATCATTTTCCTAATTATGCATAGTCTATCAATTTCGCCTCAAGTAGTAAATAATCAAGTTCTATAGTCGTTTTTGGTTTCACTAATCAACACAATAAGTACATAGACTGAATATGATTGGTGCATAAATTTAAGTCAAAAGATTCAAGTGAAGCTTTCTATCCACATGCCAATACTCAAACAATAAAATCATCCATTTAATCAAAAGTTGATACTTTCTTGCAACATCCATCTTCGGTCACAATCTAAAGAACTAACCTTTAAAATCGAGTATAATTGTCACACAAACATACAAACACAAAACAAATAACAACTACTAAAAATATTTAAACAGGCACACAAAGCACGGCACACAAAGCATAAACATAACTCCCCCAAACTAAATACTTTCATTGTCCTCAATGAAAAGATAGGAAAAAGTGTCAAAGAGGACTTCCCTGGGAGTAGTCTAGCTGTCATCATCCTCCTCGGAGTCGACCTCAGCATCAGCGTCCTCGGGTGAATCTTCTTCCATCTCATTATTAGCTGCATCTCTTTGCTGTGGCATACACCGTTCTGGTGGTAAAGGAAATTCCACCTCTCCTTGACGACCCCCCAGATTGAGGTATTGTACAAATGACCGATTGTAAATGGCAGCATACTCAAAGAAAGTCCGGTAATCTCAATCATTATTTCTCACCTCCATCCGTAACTTTTTAATCTCATGAAGCAAAGTCTCAATGGAACCTGGAACGGCGGAAGGTTCAGCTGATGGGCCAACAGAAGTGTCAACAGAAGGTGGTCGTGGTACAACAAGAGTAGCAGCTTCTCGCTGAATCAAATGTACTCTCAAATTTGTGAAGGTGATAGGAGATTTCCTTACCAATCTCAGTTCAAGTTCAATCCAATTGACTCCATACTTCTTACAAAGTCCACAAACCAAGGAAGGGTGATGTAAACCCCTTCTATTCTCTCTACGTATGAACTCTGGCATGGACCAAAAAATAATAGCTCCAAAATCAACAATCTTTCCTGTCATAATACAATAAAGTAGAGTTGCTCTGTCCACATCGACACTACTTTTATGGGTGGTAGGCATGTTTCTAGAACAAATAAAATCATACCATTCATGAAGACCGCATTGAAGTTGGTTGGACGGGAACGACATGGATTTAGCTTTCGGCCTCTTTTGCCAATGGGTGTATGGGACTGTCAATTCGTCAATGATACGGACCAGCTTATCATAATCAGTGTGTAGTGTTGCTACATAACTGGCGTACTCATCTTGCACCCCTTGCGGAAGGTCCAAATACAAATTAATGGCATTCGCATTGTATGGAACAAGAACACCCCTAACTTTTGAAGTAGAATGAGTGCTCTCCATGGCATTTGCATAAAATTCACGAACCACATCAAGGATAGCATCTTCTGGTTGCCTGGCTAATTTCAACAAACCGAAATTCCTCAGATATTCAGAATACATAGTCCAGCCACCAATGTCAGGCCTAAAGTTCCTCTCAATAATCATGTTTTTATCCATGATTTTCTTAAAATTTTCTACTGCCTGACTATACACAAATCGAGAGGGATCATAATCGGTTACTACAGGCTCTCGAACTATCAGTGGCTTGGCTAGAACTCTCCATGGTTTGTCTAGCTCGGGTCTTAGGTGCCATTATCCACCAATTAGCTCACAAATCAACAAGTACAATTTTCAACAAGACTAAATCGGACTAACACACAAAACAAACCCAAATATCTCTTCACAAACCAAATCACTCCATCAAAGATCAAACAAACTGAAAAGGGCTTCAAAAAATCCAAATTGTAAGAGCCAATAAAATAGCCTCTAGAGGATCGAAAGCTACTGTAGAAAGAAGAAAAATATCCAAAATTGAAGCCACGTAGGATTGATTAGGACCACTTCACGTCTTTATCACCTAAACAACCCGACAATAAAATAATTTCTTCCTTCCCCCAAAGCTTTTGGGTCCACCAAGAGATTTAACCACCAAAATTCGTTGGAGAAGCTACCAAATCATCACAAAACAACAATATTGGAAGAGAAAAAAAATAATAGTTGTGGGGTTTGTCCTTGTACTTTCAAGAGAGAAAAGAAAGAAAGATGAAAGAACAAGAAAAGAGAGAGTCTGAGAGTGAGAGATTCGGCCGCCCCTTTCTATTTGTGTGGGTAGGGTTATTTGTTTTCAATTTGAAAGGATAAGGTAATCGCATACTCTAATAAAACTTTGCCATGTGTATTCCACTCATCCCATCCTTTGAATCTTGTAAAAACCTTTTTCTTTCTTTGACTGAATTTCTTCTCTTCCTTTTTCTTATTCTTGACTTTTTTACTTTGCAAATTTCTTTCTCTTACCACCCCTTACATCAATCGGCCCCCACTTCTTCAGTTTAAAGCTTTTGTCTTCCAGAAAAACAATTCTTCAAATAAACTTCACTTTCTATTCTTCTTTAAGATAGTTGACCCCACATGTCCAATTAAAACTTTTTGTACACTATTCACACACCTTTTTCTCTTCTTCTTCAAAGCCAATTTTTTTCTTTCTTGACTTTGCTGTCCACCCTTAAGCTACTAAAGCCTTTGCAAAATTTTTCTTTTCTTCATTTAAGCTAGTCGACCCCACTAAACACAAATTCAGCCTTTGTCCTTCAAAATTCTCATCATTCACGCACCCATGCATTCTTTCTTGAAAAACCATGACAATTAAACTTCCAAACAGTGCTCTTCTTATGTGTATGCCTGCAAAATAAAACACAACCTAATTAAATAAATTAAAAAAATAAAAATAAAAACACACTACTAAAATAAAAAAAACTAAAAGAATTTAAAAGCTAAAAATCCTAAAAACAAAAATTGGGTTGCCTCTCAAAAGCGCTTAATTTTAAGTCTTCAGCCAGACTTCTTCCAGTCTCCTCAGTTTGGTTCACCAAGGGGAATGCTTTCTAATTTATACACCCCCTCTCCATAATAATGCTTCAAACGCTGCCCATTGACCTTGAACAAGCTGCCATTCGAATTCTTCAGCTCAATTGCTCCATATAGGAAAACTTGGTGTATCACAAACGATCCTGACCACCTTGGCTAGGAAATAATTTGAGCCATGAATTACACAAGAGAACTTGCTGTCTAGGACTGAATTCTCGTCTCATTATCAACTTGTCATGCCATCTCTTGGTCATATCCTTATAAATCCTTGCATTGTCATAGGACTCATTCCTCAGCTCATCAAGCTCATTCAATTGAAGTAACCGATTTGCTCCAGCCTTGTCATAGTCAAAATTAAGCTTCTTAATGGCCCAGTAAGCTCGATGCTCAAGCTCTACAAGTAGATGACATGCCTTACCAAATACCAACCTATAGGGAGACATCCCAATTGGAGTCTTATAGGCTGTTTTGTATGCCCAAAGCGCATCATCTAACTTGTTAGCCCAATCTTTTCTATTCAGATTTACAGTTTTCTCCAAGATCAACTTCACTTCTCGGTTTGAAATTTTAGCTTAACCATTTGTCTACGGATGATAACCGATAGCTACTTTATGTCGAATTCCATACTTTGACATCAAACCACTGAAGACTTTGTTATAGAAATGACTGCCTTCATCACTCAAGATGGCCTTTGGGGTACTGAACCTTGTCAAAATATTCTTGTGTAGAAACCGAATCACCACTTTTGCATCATTTGTTGGTGTTGCTATTGCCTCCACCCACTTAGAGACATAATCAACAGCAAGGAGAATGTATAGCTTCCCAAAAGATGGAGAAAATGGCCATATAAAATCGATACCCCATACATCAAAGATTTCCACTTCTAGAATATTTGTCAAAGGTAATTCATGCATTCTTGAAATGTTTCTAACCCTTTGACATTTGTCACATGTTTTTACAAAACATGTAGCTATCTTTAAACACACTAAGCCAATAAAAACTGATTGCAGCACCTTTGCTGCTGTACGTTCTGCACCAAAATGGCCTCCATATGCTGCAGCATGATAGTGACACAGAATTTCCTGAACTTCGTCTTTTGGCACGCACCGTCTTATAATCTGGCCTAGACACTTCTTATATAGCAAAGGGTCATCCCAAAAATACGAGTTGACATCAAGGAAGAATTTCTTCCTCTGTTGATAAGTTAAACCACTTGGCATTAATCCTCCTGCTAAGTGATTCACTATGTCTGTGAACTAGGGTAGATTTGCATCAATCTTCATTATTGTTTCATCTGAAACTCATCTTGAATAGGCTATTCTTGCTGAGTTTCAGATTGCTCCAACCTAGACAAATGATCAGCTACAACATTTTCAGATCCCTTTTTGTCCCTGATCTCAAAATCAAATTCTTGCAAAAATAAGATCCATCTAATAAGTCTGGGTTTGGCATCCTTCTTCGTAAATAGATACCGAATAGCGGTATGATCTCTATAGATAATGACCTTGCCCCCAATTAAGTATGGCCTGAACTTGTCAAATGCATGTACAACTGTAAGCATCTCCTTCTTCGTTGTTGTGTAATTTTTCTCAGCTTCATCTAAGGTCCTGCTTGAGTAATAGATAACCCAAAAAATCTTGTCTTTTTTTCGCCCAATGATTGCTCCAATTGCAAAATCACATGCGTCGTATAACAATTCCAATGGTTCTGTCCAATCAAGTGCGATCATAATAGGTGTAGAAATAAGCTCCTTCTTGATCTTTTTGAACACCTGCAAGCAAAGAGCATCAAAGACAAAATTAACATCTTTTTCTAATAAAGTACATAAAGGTTTTGAGACTTTTGAAAAGTCCCTGATAAATCTGCGATAGAAACCTACATGTCCCAAAAACTCCTCACAGCTTTGACTGATTTTGGAGAGGGAAGCTTTTTAATAGCAGCGACTTTAGCTCTATCCACCTCAATGCCGTGAGCTAAAATTTTATGTCCAAGGACGATTCCTTCTTGCACCATAAAATGACACTTCTCCCAATTTAAGACGATATTCGTCTCTTCACATCTCTACAAAATAAGTGCCAAATTAGATAAACATTAGTCAAAAGTCTTACCAAATACCGAGAAGTCATCCATGAAGACTTCCATTATCTCTTCAACTATGTCAGCGAAGATCGACATCATGCATCTCTGAAAGGTTGCTGGGGCGTTACACAAACCGAAAGGCATCCTCCTATATGTGAAAGTTCCATATGGGCAAGTGAAGGTTGTTTTCTCTTGATCTTCTTGGGCTATCACAATCTGGTTATAGCCCGAGTAGCCGTCTAAAAAGCAATAATAACTGTGCTCAGCTAGTTTATCTAACATTTGGTTAATGAACGAAAGCGGGACGTGGTATTTCCTAGTAGCTTTGTTCAGCTTCCTATAATCGATGCAGACGCTCCAACCTGTTACCATTCTGGTGGATATGATTTCATCATTGGTGTTACGAACTACTGTCATTCCACCCTTTTTAGGCACAATCTGCACAGGACTCACCCAAGAACTATCAGATATCGCATATATAATACTGGCATTTAATAATTTTAAAATCTTAGCTCTAACAACTTCTTTCATTGCTAAATTCAGTCTTCTCTGTGGTTCAATAGAGGGTTTATGATTTTTCTCCAACTGAATTTTGTGCATCACAACGAAGGGACTAATTCCTTTGATGTCAGCAATAGACCATCCAATTATCGATTTGTGCTCTCTTAAGATTCTAAGCAACTTATCTTCCTCTGCAGTAGATAAAGATGATGAAATAATCACAAGAAAAGTACTATCATCACCTAAGAAAGCATACCTCAAATGTCTTGGTAATTCTTTCAATTCGGTTTTGCCTTCTTTTTTCTCACTTACCTGCAACTTGTCAATCTTTTCCTTAGTTGTTGTAGTCGCACTTTCTAATGGGTTAGCTTCTAAAGTAACAACACAACTTTTAATTTCATCAGTTAATAATTCATCATCTAAATTAGAAACTAAATTTACCAGAAATTGAGCCATAGGATCGGTTGGTGCTTCCTTTATTCCAACTTCCCGTACACAACTCTGTACCACTTCAATCAACTTATAAGTCTCTGGCTCATCAATGAATTTCATCGCCTTATAGATGTTGAACATAATCGATTCATCATTCATCCTCAAGGTTAATTACCCTCTCTGAACATCAATGAGCGCTCTCTCAGTGGCAAGGAATGGTCTCCTAAGTATAAGCGAAATTTCTATGTCCTCTTTATAATCTAAGACTACAAAATCGGTAGGAAAAATTAGCTTATCAACTTTAACAAGTACATCTTCTACTATACTTCTGGGATAAGTAATCGATCTTTCCGCTAGTAGCAATGTTATGGTGGTCGGCTTCACATCTCCAAGACCTAGGCTCCTGAAAATAGATAAAGGCATTAAATTTATGCTAGCACCTAAATCACATAATGCCTTACCCACTTTCGATCCTCCAATCTCGCATGAAATAATAAAGCTTCCAGGGTCTTTCAATTTTTACGGTAACTTCTGCTGCAAAATCGCACTGCATTCCTCTGTCAAGTTAACAGTTTCATAATCCTCAAGTCTCTGTTTCTTTGACAGCACCTCTTTCATGAATTTCGCATAATGTGGCATCTGTTGCAAGGCATCAACAAATGAAATGTTAATATGTAATTTCTTAAATATATCTAGAAATTTCTTAAACTCATATTCAATCTTCCTTTTATACAAAGCTTGAGGATAAGGAATAGATGGTTTCAACAAAGGAGGATTATCAGGAAAAAGTTTACTAGAAGGTTTAGAATCAACTGCATGTTTAACCGTTTCCAATTCGGCATCCTTTGACACAACAGGTTCGGCCTGCTTCTTCTGCACCTTAGTGATTAGCGCAGTTTCTTCTTTCTCTGCTACCTTTGATGGCTTATAGGTTTTTTCCACTTCTCAAAGATATAGCATTGCAGTGTTCTTTCGAATTTAGCACTGTATCACTAGGGAACTTACCTCTTTCATTCAAAGACTTGACAGCTACAGCTAACTGTCCCAAAGTAGTCTCAAAAGACTTCATCTGCACACCAAGACTAGTACTCATCTCTGACACTTTAGCTTCCATAGTGTCTAACCGCGCATCAGTTTTACTAAATCGTGTTCTAGTTTCAACCATGAACTCCTCAAATTCATTCCTTCTAACTCCACCATAACCTTGGGGATTCCCTTGGTTATTGAATCTTATATTGTTGTTACTTGCTGCTAGTGGGTTTAGAACATTCTTAGAATTACCATAACATAGATTCTCATGGTTTCTGAATCCTGACTGGTAATAGTTTGGAACCCGATTTCCCTGAAAACCAAAGTTACGATTATTAACATAATTCACCTGCTCCAAATCCGTCCCCATCAAGTTAGGATTTGCGTTATCAGGATGAATCATAGCTTGCGACCCTTATATACCAATTGAAGCCATTTGTGTTGAAATCTGCTCAAGTCTTGCTAGAATGGCTGTCTGCGTGTCTAAGTCATGCATACCTACTACTCTTCTGACATTAACTCTTTCACCTGGCCATTGGCTGCTGTTTATAGCCATCTCCTCAAGTAACTGCATAGCTTGATCATGTGTCTTAGACCATGGTGAACCTCCTGCTGAGGCATCCACAGTAGCTCTTGTCTGCGGAGTCATGCCTCTGTAGAAAACCTATATCTGATTTCCTTCATCATATCCATGTTGAGGGCATCTACGTAATAACTCTTTAAATCACTCCCATGCCTCATGTAATGGCTCTTGGTCTAACTGTGTGAACTTGGCAATCTCTAATCTCATCTGCATAGTCTTTCCTGGTGGGAAATACTTTGCCAAGAATTTTCGTGCCATCACTGCCCATGTCAGAATGCTTCCTACTGGTAGATTTTGATACCAACTCAAGGCTTTATCCTGAAGAGAGAAAGGAAATAACCTTAGCCGAATAACATCGTCAGAGGCTCCATTAATCTTAATGGTGTTACAAATCTGTAGAAAACTTATCAAATGTGTATTAGGATCCTCCATAACCGAACCTCCAAATTGGTTTTGCATAACCATGTTGATCAATACCGGCTTCAATTCAAAGTTGTAGCAAGTCACAGGAATCTCTCTTATAGCAGTGAAATTCTAATTCACAACTGGGGTGAAATAATCGCGTATAGCTCGCTGCTGCTGATTATCATCTTCCATGATTAAATTTCGGTCTTTCTCTTCAAATCTGTTTAGGCGAATTTGTTTGATGGTTCTCTCAAGCTCTGGATCTAACTCTTTTATATCTACAGTTCCACTGCTGCGAGTTTTTACCATTCACTTGCAAAAAAAAAAATAATCGTAGATAATAAATTAAAACAAAAATAAAAATCTAAAGTAAAGTAAAAGCTATTAGGGAACAGTGTCAATGAGAAACTAGACAACAGTTCCCCGGCAACGGCGCCAGAAAACTTGTTGTCCTAAATGGAACACTACTGCAAGTGCACAGGTCAATTTTTGAGTATAGAGTAAATATGAGTATCGTCCCACAGAGAACTGTATCTACTGCTAATCACTGTAATCAACAACCTTTAGCTTTATCTAGAAAATCAATGAATGTTGGTTAAAATCTTATTTAACTATTCTAACTGTTAACTACGAAACAAATTAATTAAAGTAAATCACAATAATCACGAATGAAAATATCAATAGAAAAATATTCCTAGAAATTGATTTCACCTAACTAGGGTTCATGCAACTCTTTTGATCAATTGTTCTGTAAGACCCGAATTTAATAAAAATACGAAAACTAAATAAGAAAAGATAGAGGAAGTATGAAGGAAGTCGGGTTAAATTAATCCCGAACACGTGTAAGGGCAAAATGGTCAAAAGACCGAAAGCTGGTATAATTTCGATAAAGAAAATTAATTAAAATATGGATTTGAGAAATCTTGGTCAATAAAAGTGAAATAAAATTATTTCGGATTAAATTGATCAAGATATTAATTTATGAAAATTAATCGGGATTAATCGAGATTTTTAGTTCGGAAAAATAATCCCGAAAATAATCGAAAAATATGCCGAAAGGTCACCCGGGACAATATCCCGAAAATACGGAGGAATTATACCCGAAAAAGGATTAAAAATAAATAAAATAAATTAAATTAAATTAAATTAATTAATTAAGAATAAAATAATAATTTTGTAGATATTTGGGTTTTTTTGGAGTATTTTAAGGAATAGTAAAATAATTAAAATAAATAAAAATAAAATTAATAAAATTAATAAAAAAAAAAAAAGAGAGGCTCGGGGAGAGAGAAAGAAAGAAACAGAAAATAGAAAAGCAGAAAAACGGAAAGGGAACGGAGCAGCCGACCGAGGGGCTGCCGGCGGCCAAGGACCCCAGGCGAGGGCCGGCGAGGATGGCCCGA
This sequence comes from Firmiana major, assembly GCA_033439115.1. Lineage (NCBI taxonomy): Eukaryota > Viridiplantae > Streptophyta > Magnoliopsida > Malvales > Malvaceae > Firmiana > Firmiana major. The sequence goes on along the minus strand of CM065898.1, from coordinate 77,052,351 downwards.
CCTCAGGCAACTTATCAGCGGCGACGACGCGCCGTGGGGACGCCGGAATCCGGCGGAAATCGGAGGAGAAGCCCGCGGGAAAGAGAGGGCTACCGGCGGCGAACGGCGGCGATCCAGGCGAAACCAAGGCCCGATTTGGAGAGCCCAGTCGACGGCGGTGCTTTTGGCACCGGTGGCACTCAACGAGACGGCCGGAATCGGCGGCGACGGCCAAGGGAAGAGAATGGGTCCGACGGCGAGGAGAGAAGAGGCCGGACCGGCGGCATTCCGGCGGCCTTGGGCGAATCCGAGCCCAGATTCGAGGTGCGGACGGCCTTGCGGAGCGTTTGGCGGTGGAAGCCGGCGGAGAACCGGCCGGCAAGGTGGCGAACCGGCGGTGAACCGGCCGAACCGGAGAAAAACCGGCGGTCTGACCGGTCTGAACCGGTCTGAACCGGTTCAGCCAAGAAAGAAGGGAAAAAAGGAAGAAAAAGGGAAAAAGAAAAAGAGAAAAAATTGGGGAAAATTCCTACGATGCAATCGAGCTTCGGGTAAGTCGGTAAGCGGTCGAATTGACCGATTTAAATTTCGGAATGTTTTATTTAATTAAATTTCGACCGGAAAGTTTACCCGAAAATAAAATTAAATGTGTAGCTCGACGATTGGCATCAACCGAGGGCTCGAGACAGCCTCGATTTGCGGACTAGCATGGAATCTCGGTTCCGGGCATTGGATTGGAAGCATATCGGACTGCGCGACGGGACTACATTGGAAAAGAAAAAGGTCAGACTCGACGAGAATCGAGGTAAGGGAATTCTGCGGACTGCTAGAGGTAACAGTACGCAATTTTAAATTCATATGCCGTCCTTTAAAACTAATTGAAGGGTCTAGAGGTCGAAGAACAATTTTAGTGCCCCGTATGGGCAAATTACCAAAATACCCTTGTTAAGGGTAAAATTCTAAAAATTTAGGAAAAGACGGGAGGAGCAAGGACAAGAGGTTCCTGCTCGTTCTGGAGGGATTTCAACACATGCATGAGTAGGCTGGCTCACCTTGAAAGAAAATGCACAGCATTGCATACTTTCAACCTGATATTGTTTTGTGAAAACTGTTTTGAGGAAACGGAGCCGCCTACGTGTTTTTATGCACATGTGACGTGCTAGAGCTCAGCTCGCACGATGTTTGAATTGTGTGATGCATGCATTAGTGCTGGAGCGAGAGCTCGCACTAGAGTTTTACATGCATAGGTGCTGGAGTCCAACTCGCACCAGATTTGTATACATATATATATACGAATTTCATGACACGGTGCTGGAGTCTAACTCGCACCATATTTTTCATATATACGATTTTCATGACAGAGTGCTTGAGCTTAGCTCGCACTCGTTTTATTTGATTTACTGACAGTGTTAGAGCACCGCTCGCACTACTTTTCAGATATCATACTATAAGCCGTGCTTGGAGCATCGGGTAGACTGTGTGTCACCGATTAAATAGGCTCGCACGTGCGTTTTGAGACTTGGCATGATTAAAATAACCTGATGAGCCCGAACGAGGGATAAGGGTTAGAGAAACAACCCGATGAGCCCGAACGAGGGATAAGGGTTAGAGATCCACCTGATGAGCCCGAACGAGGGATAAGGGTTGGAGATCCAGCTGATGAGCCCGAACGAGGGATAAGGCTGAGGGTCCACGGAGTACGATGTACCGTGCAAGTAGCATGGAGTACGATGTACCGTGTTGTATCTGTGTGATACATTGGTATCTTTGTGATACGTTAGCATCTCCGGATGCATGAGATCGGATAAGACTGACGGGATGGACTGACCCACCTCCCGGGCGGTTCCCGATCATGGTGAGAACCCGCACACTAGGATCCGTGTGGCTGAGGAACTCCCGAGGACAGATATGGCCATAGTCCTGGTTATTACCGATATAAAGTTATTGCCTAGTCTCGTATCTTGTATATATATATACATATATACATACGTTTCCTGATATCGATGTTTTCGAGAAACTGAATTTTTATGGTTTTGTGTAAGTCAGGATCACCCGAAGGAGGGGTCGAGTCTTGACTTCATTGTGAAATTTTTAAAGAGAAAGAAATGATTTAAAATGAATTGCATGTTGAATTTTCCGTGCAACTGGTTTTACATAACATCACAACATCATATCATTTGTTTCTAAAATGTGTGGAGAAAGGGTGATTTATGCATGGCACCACGTTCATGTAGGTAGTATGGTTACCTACTTGTTCGTAGGATTGCCTTACTGAGCTTGATGTGCTCACCCCTTTCATTTTCTCCCACAGATGATCTCCAGTGGAAGTTGAGGCGACTCGGCACTGCATTCCGGATATCCGCTGCTGCCCATCAACATAAGGTATATACACTTGTACATATTGTATCTACATAAGCATAGCACAGTAACATGTTTGTAAGTAACTTTAGGGGATGTATAAATATTGTAAACAAATATAAACGACTGGAGAATAAATAAGTTAGATGGTAATGGTATGGTGGGACTGGCATTGACGCACAGCCCAATTATTAGTGGAGTGTTGGTCACGATTCGAGGGCAGGTAAGAATTCAAGTAAATAAACAAAACGCGAAAAATTAACTCTGACTTTTGGGTAGTTTGGGTCGTGACATATAAAGGTGGTATCAGAGCATAATTGGTCTGATGTGTGTCAGTGTCATTAATTAGAAAATTACATCCCCGTGTTACTGTGCTTAGTAAGATACAATAGTGTATATCGAGATGGGCTTGACCAAGAAATGGTTGAGAATGCAGGAATGCTTAATATGAGTCGCGTTAGATGAGATAGTGCACGAGGCAGAGGTCGTAGAGATAGACCTGAGTCTGCTAATGTCGTGCTGAGTTTGGCTATGAAAATCAGTATGAGATTGAAATAGAGGCTAATGTTGAAAATGCCTCACAGAGTCCGACAGAGAGATCGGATAGTATTGAGACACGCTTCGCGAGATTGGAGCGGAGTGTGGAGATTATTTTGAGGAGCTAATTGCTCAGATTATGTATGAGATCAGAGGGCGCAGCGGAGCATTGGTGGAAACCCGCTCGACCCATCTTAAGAGCTGATATGAGAAATATCTTGGATATATTCCGGTGACAGAACATCCCGGACATGATTTAAAGGGAATTATGGATAAAATCCTTACTTTGACCCAGAGGATTTGATTTATTGACGAGCATGGAGACTCGATTATATTCTGGGCAGATATTACCTCGACACTATGAACAAGTGACTGTCGAGATGTCTAAAAGTTTATGGAAGGGCTCAGATTTTCAATTAGAGTCTGATTGGCCCGTGAGATATTATCTATACCGAGGCAGTGCGCAGATTTACAGTTTGGTAAATAAGAACATGAATTGCACGCCTCTGAGGTTTGAAAAGGTAATGAGGGCTGAAATAGAGATAGAAAAGAGAATCGAGAAATGATAAAGATGTTGAATGAGAAAATGGTAATTGGTTAAAGATTAGATTTGATGAGTTATGGGCTGAGATAATTGGTAAGGCCCTAGTGCATCCAATTTTGGCACTGTTGAGGGGCATTGTGATTGGCGGACCCCGACCTGCTACGAAGCAGTGTAGCAGTGTGAGCACTGTAAGCAGTGTGAGATGTGTGGTGGATACCACAGAAGGAGGGTCTATACCTACACGGTATTGATAAAAATGGCCGTTAAGTGTGATAAGACGGACCATTGATTTTGATTGCACAGAGTTGGGCGAGATCGCCCCACAGGAAAGTAAAGAGACAAAGAAAGATTTCGTTGGTATAGCTGAAAACGAAAAGGGAGGCCATAGCCGAAGAGAAAAAGGAAAGTGGGCTATTGGACGAAGGCGAGTGGATGTCTTGGACCAGGATGCTATTGATGTTTCATGGATGTGGTGTAAGATACCACACTTGTTATGAATAACGAAGTACATATGTTCATTGATCCTGGTACCACATATTTATTTATACCGCCTTCATTCACATATAAGTGAGTAAAAGGCATGAATGCCTACATCATTGGGTAGTACTGATAAATGAGTACCCCAATAGAGGAGGATTAATTAACGGAATATGGATATTGAGATTTTAAGTTAAAAACAGGGGTGCAACAGTTGAATTTACAGGAGTAAAGGATTGTACTTACGGAATGAATAATGACAAGAGTTTGTCATGATGGATATACGAGGGAGATAATATTCAAGATAAGATAGATCCTAAATACAAGATGTATTGGAGTAAGAGGCGTATGCTAGGTAGGGATTACCCTTAATATATGGAGTCATTAGGATTAAAGCAATGAGTATACGAAGTAATAAGGATTAAGGCAATTAGTAGTGAATACAAGTTATAACCAAGGATAAAGAGTGCGTATATGAAGTCACTGAGATATAACGTAGTTGTGGTTAAGTCTGAAGGCAAATAAAGGTATTTCAAAATACCTCCCCGCCTGAAGACTTGACAGCGTCAAAATATATATATATATAATAACCTATAACGTGAAACCGAATCGTCGTACTAAATACCTTTAGCATTAGGATACCTTCACTAAGACGATAGAATATAAGAAATTCGGCAGATCACAAAGGTTAGCATAGTAAAATTTAATAAGAGCGGTTAAGGCAAAGAAAAGGAAATAGCGCAGGTTAGCACCTGGAAAACGTAAGCGGTTGAGAAGGATCTTGTACGCCTTGCGTAAATAAGTCAAGGATTAGATCGAGTGTAATCATCATTAACGGTGATATGCTGGGAGTAGTTAAAGCCTAGGGCGAATTATAAGCAACAATTGGAAGATAGCTTTTACAGATGGATTATTGCGAGATTTAAAATGGTATACCCTGTTGACACGTTTAACTAAGAAACGTGGTCTTGGAATGAGATGAATAAAATAAGATGATTGATGTGACGTGAATTTGGCGTGATAAAGTATGAACTGACCACCATGATTAATTTCACCATGCCCAACAGCTCAAGAGGTTTTTCAGTGAGTATGAATACCTCAAAGTTATGATGGAGCTGTGTATTGATGTATAATGGGAAGATAATCAATTTTGGAGTCAGACAACTCTTCGATCACGAAATGAACTATCTGACCCATGATTTAAAGTTGGCAACAGTATTTGTACCGAGGATATGGTACTATTATGTACAGGGTGAGGAATTATGGATATGCACTGATCATAAAGCCCGAGTAATCTGTTTTCACAGAAAGAGGTGAACATGAGAATACATAGTGGGTTAGAGCTTCTGAGAGGCTTTGATTTGTGAAAATTGTACCACCCAAGAAAGGCTAATGTGATGACTGATGCATTGAGCATAAAGAGCCTCGGGATGGTATTGCATATGATGGTCAGGGAGCGTGAGCTGCTAGAGCAGTTATGAACCTCAGTATTGATGTGATCCCTTCTGATGATGACAGTGATTGGTATGATTGTGTGACAGCTAGCCTGATGATTAGAACCGGATGAGAGTGCCCGGATTTGCCAGGCTTAGCGTGATGATCGACCGGATGTCGATAGTTTGGGTCTGATTCAGAAGGGTACAGTGATAGAGTTCACAGTGGGTGATGATGAGTTACTGAGGATTCAGAGACAGTATGAGTGCTCCCCAAGACCACAGTTGATGAGATAGTAATGTTGTCAAAAGCTCACTCTTCGGGATATACAGTGCATACGGAAGTAAGAAATATATCGAAATCTCAGAAAGGGTATGGGTGGTCAGATGTGGAAAGAAATATTTGTGGAGATTGTGGAAAAGTGCCTAGTGTGTCAGCAGAGTAAGGTAGAGTATTAAAAGTCTGCGGAGTTATTGCAGCACCTACCTATATCGACACGGCACAAAAAATGAGAGCAAGTCTCCATGAATTTTATGATGGGTTACAGAGAACCCAGGTGAATTACGAGGCTATTTGGATGATAGCCGACAAATTGACTAAGTCCACCCACCTTCTGGTTATGAACTCCCCAGATATTCAGAGTGTGTATGAGGATTCAGGTGTAAGGCAGTTTGTGGAACATTAAGTAGCGTTCCAGTGAGCATGGTATCATATAGGGATTCCCGCTTCACTTTCTACTTCAGGGAATATCTTAAGGAAGCTATGGGAACCCGACTGAGTATTAAGCACAGCTTTTCGTCCTCAGACAGATGATCAGTCAGAGAGGACTGTACAAGTTCTGGAGGATCCGATGAAAGCGTGTGCCATTGATTTTATAAGCTCCTGGAATGATCAGCTGATTTCTAATTGAAGACGCCAATAACGACAATTGGCAATCGAGTATTGGGATAACAAGATATTTGACAGTGTATGGCCGTTGGGGCTGTTCCCCAAATTGGATAAGAAAGAGTGGGTGACAGATAGAATCATTTCTGACTTTGGATAATAAGTCTCTGAGGATGTTTAGTTAAGGTTGAGAGACTAAGAACACCTCAGAGCAGATAGACAAGTATTGGAATTCACTGATGGTGAATTAATATGATTGAAAGCTATTCGTCCTAAGAGGATAAGGACATAGTGAGCTTTTGGAAAAAGGTAAATTGAGTTGTGCTGGATGAAAGATTTTGAGAGATTAGACAAGTGGGAGATAAGACCTGTAGATTGGTGTTATCACCTGAAGTAACAGGCACCCACAATGTGTCTCAGATTTTGATTCTTCGACAATACTATCCAGATCCAGCGTAGGTGATAAGATATGAGATTCAAAAGTTCAGTTTGAGGAAAATACAAGTATATTGAAGAAGTTGATTCGGGCATTATACAGGAAAGAGAAAGTATTGGGGTTTAAGATAATCTCCCTAATTAAGTCCTTTGGTAGTAATACACTCCGGAGAAGGTCACATAAGAATTTAAGAGCATGATACGATTGATGTACCCGGAGTTGTATATGGACTCATATGACTTGGTTCTAATTTGGAGGACCAAATTCCTTAAGTGGGGGAGAATTGTAAGACCCGAATTTAATAAAAATACGAAAACTAAATAAGAAAAGATAGAGGAAGTATGAAGGAAGTCGGGTTAAATTAATCCCGAACACGTGTAAGGGCAAAATGGTCAAAAGACCGAAAGCTGGTATAATTTCGATAAAGAAAATTAATTAAAATATGGATTTGAGAAATCTTGGTCAATAAAAGTGAAATAAAATTATTTCGGATTAAATTGATCAAGATATTAATTTATGAAAATTAATCGGGATTAATCGAGATTTTTAGTTCGGAAAAATAATCCCGAAAATAATCGAAAAATATGCCGAAAGGTCACCCGGGATAATATCCCGAAAATACGGAGGAATTATACCCGAAAAAGGATTAAAAATAAATAAAATAAAATAAATTAAATTAAATTAATTAATTAAGAATAAAATAATAATTTTGTAGATATTTGGGTTTTTTTGGAGTATTTTAAGGAATAGTAAAATAATTAAAATAAATAAAAATAAAATTAATAAAATTAATAAAAAAAAAAAAAAAAAAAGAGAGGCTCGGGGAGAGAGAAAGAAAGAAACAGAAAATAGAAAAGCAGAAAAACGGAAAGGGAACGGAGCAGCCGACCGAGGGGCTGCCGGCGGCCAGGGACCCCAGGCGAGGGCCGGCGAGGATGGCCCGACCTCAGGCAACTTATCAGCGGCGACGACGCGCCGTGGGGACGCCGGAATCCGGCGGAAATCGGAGGAGAAGCCCGCGGGAAAGAGAGGGCTACCGGCGGCGATCCAGGCGAAACCAAGGCCCGATTTGGAGAGCCCAGTCGACGGCGGTGCTTTTGGCACCGGTGGCACTCAACGAGACGGCCGGAATCGGCGGCGACGGCCAAGGGAAGAGAATGGGTCCGACGGCGAGGAGAGAAGAGGCCGGACCGGCGGCATTCCGGCGGCCTTGGGCGAATCCGAGCCCAGATTCGAGGTGCGGACGGCCTTGCGGAGCGTTTGGCGGTGGAAGCCGGCGGAGAACCGGCCGGCAAGGTGGCGAACCGGCGGTGAACCGGCCGAACCGGAGAAAAACCGGCGGTCTGACCGGTCTGAACCGGTCTGAACCGGTTCAGCCAAGAAAGAAGGGAAAAAAGGAAGAAAAAGGGAAAAAGAAAAAGAGAAAAAATTGGGGAAAATTCCTACGATGCAATCGAGCTTCGGGTAAGTCGGTAAGCGGTCGAATTGACCGATTTAAATTTCGGAATGTTTTATTTAATTAAATTTCGACCGAAAAGTTTACCCGAAAATAAAATTAAATGTGTAGCTCGACGATTGGCATCAACCGAGGGCTCGAGACAGCCTCGATTTGCGGACTAGCATGGAATCTCGGTTCCGGGCATTGGATTGGAAGCATATCGGACTGCGCGACGGGACTACATTGGAAAAGAAAAAGGTCAGACTCGACGAGAATCGAGGTAAGGGAATTCTGCGGACTGCTAGAGGTAACAGTACGCAATTTTAAATTCATATGCCGTCCTTTAAAACTAATTGAAGGGTCTAGAGGTCGAAGAACAATTTTAGTGCCCCGTATGGGCAAATTACCAAAATACCCTTGTTAAGGGTAAAATTCTAAAAATTTAGGAAAAGACGGGAGGAGCAAGGACAAGAGGTTCCTGCTCGTTCTGGAGGGATTTCAACACATGCATGAGTAGGCTGGCTCACCTTGAAAGAAAATGCACAGCATTGCATACTTTCAACCTGATATTGTTTTGTGAAAACTGTTTTGAGGAAACGGAGCCGCCTACGTGTTTTTATGCACATGTGACGTGCTAGAGCTCAGCTCGCACGATGTTTGAATTGTGTGATGCATGCATTAGTGCTGGAGCGAGAGCTCGCACTAGAGTTTTACATGCATAGGTGCTGGAGTCCAACTCGCACCAGATTTGTATACATATATATATATACGAATTTCATGACACGGTGCTGGAGTCTAACTCGCACCATATTTTTCATATATACGATTTTCATGACAGAGTGCTTGAGCTTAGCTCGCACTCGTTTTATTTGATTTACTGACAGTGTTAGAGCACCGCTCGCACTACTTTTCAGATATCATACTATAAGCCGTGCTTGGAGCATCGGGTAGACTGTGTGTCACCGATTAAATAGGCTCGCACGTGCGTTTTGAGACTTGGCATGATTAAAATAACCTGATGAGCCCGAACGAGGGATAAGGGTTAGAGAAACAACCCGATGAGCCCGAACGAGGGATAAGGGTTAGAGATCCACCTGATGAGCCCGAACGAGTGATAAGGGTTGGAGATCCAGCTGATGAGCCCGAACGAGGGATAAGGCTGAGGGTCCACGGAGTACGATGTACCGTGCAAGTAGCATGGAGTACGATGTACCGTGTTGTATCTGTGTGATACATTGGTATCTTTGTGATACGTTAGCATCTCCGGATGCATGAGATCGGATAAGACTGACGGGATGGACTGACCCACCTCCCGGGCGGTTCCCGATCATGGTGAGAACCCGCACACTAGGATCCGTGTGGCTGAGGAACTCCCGAGGACAGATATGGCCATAGTCCTGGTTATTACTGATATAAAGTTATTGCCTAGTCTCGTATCTTGTATATATATATACATATATACATACGTTTCCTGATATCGATGTTTTCGAGAAACTGAATTTTTATGGTTTTGTGTAAGTCAGGATCACCCGAAGGAGGGGTCGAGTCTTGACTTCATTGTGAAATTTTTAAAGAGAAAGAAATGATTTAAAATGAATTGCATGTTGAATTTTCCGTGCAACTGGTTTTACATAACATCACAACATCATATCATTTGTTTCTAAAATGTGTGGAGAAAGGGTGATTTATGCATGGCACCACGTTCATGTAGGTAGTATGGTTACCTACTTGTTCGTAGGATTGCCTTACTGAGCTTGATGTGCTCACCCCTTTCATTTTCTCCCACAGATGATCTCCAGTGGAAGTTGAGGCGACTCGGCACTGCATTCCGGATATCCGCTGCTGCCCATCAACATAAGGTATATACACTTGTACATATTGTATCTACATAAGCATAGCACAGTAACATGTTTGTAAGTAACTTTAGGGGATGTATAAATATTGTAAACAAATATAAACGACTGGAGAATAAATAAGTTAGATGGTAATGGTATGGTGGGACTGGCATTGACGCACAGCCCAATTATTAGTGGAGTGTTGGTCACGATTCGAGGACAGGTAAGAATTCAAGTAAATAAACAAAACGCGAAAAATTAACTCTGATTTTTGGGTAGTTTGGGTCGTGACATGTTCTTCTAATGTCAAATTGTTTATAGCTAAAACTATTTCATGTTTATCTCTCTCGAGTTTTAAACAGTCATACCCAATTTACCTAATCCTAACCTCTCGATTCAGAATCAAATAATAGAGTTCATTAAGCAATAGTAATTCGTTTCTCTATGGCTCATAAGAATTGTCAACCTCTTAATTTAACAATGTCCTATGTTAATCTACCCTTGTGCATATAAACAATCCCCTCTCTGGAGTGCCGAATTCTTATACTAATTCATCTAATTGGTGCCAATCAACTAGAGCATTAAGAGCAAGTAGATTAAATAAACACAATTGAAATCATCCAAACAACATCACAAAGTAATTGCAATATGCCCAAAGTTGGTTACATCGATTCTAGGAAAAAGGAGTTTAGTTCCTAGACATCATAATAAACATCCAAGAAATCAAATCTAACATCCTAAGAACAAAGATGGTAAAAAAAATGAAAAAGATGAAGTTTCAATGGAGCTCAATTAATCTTGAAGTCTTGAGCAGCAGCCTCCCCTTAAAATTCTGATAAATAGACTATTTATAAGGTTTCCAAATACTAAATCGCGAAAGGCCACGTGGCAAAACAGTGTTGCCCTAATCAGACTGCTATGTTGTGACAATGGTATTAATTCCTTAAATCTACTCTGCACTGTCCAGTTTCTTCTATTGTTGCAGCATAAATCACGATCAGTACCTTATAACTTCAATTCTTCATGAAATCATCAGAACCAGCTCCAAAAGCCTTGACTTCTCCAAATTGTTCTTTTTCCTGCACAAGTACACAAAACACATAAAACATACCTAATATTACAAAGAACAAATCAAATAACTAAGTAAAAAGGGTCCTAAACATATGTAAAATTCAGTGTTAACAAGAACCGTACAAAATATGTATACCTGTCTATTGATAGGAAAAACAGTGGACAACAGGAATCCTATCCCTCTCTCGAAATCGCTCTACTACGGATGCTCTGTAGAGAGGTGTAAAAAAAAAAAGGGGTGAGCTCACAGCTCATTAAGGAAATCAGGCAAGCAAGTAGACATCTACACTATTTACTCAAAATAATGCTATGCCTCGCAAACATCATTTCTTTAACTCACTTTAAAAGCATGTCTTTAAAATATATATATATATACTTGTACAGATTAAATCTCATGCATAGAAATCATGCTTTCGTTCTCAAAAGTAGGCATCTAATGCAAAATAATGCATCTTTAAAATAAATATGGCATTGATATTCAAATCATAGTAAATATGGCATTTAAATCATTCATAACACAACAATCAGATTCCGACCCATCCCTCAAGTCTATCTGTATCATAAATAAATCAGTCAAGTGATATATCATGAGAGACTCTTTGGTGAAATGCAATAATATCCTGGACTATGGCCATATCCTATAATGTGATCCCAGGCAACATAGTACTCGGTGTGCGGGGCAATCACTGCTGCAACGAGAGGGGGGTCAATCCATCATAACCGCCTGCTATCAACTCCTCAACTCCACAACACCAGTACAGTGTACTCCATACCACTCGCACGGTACAACGTACTCTGTGGACCCTACATCACAGTCGGGGTGCCTGCCATAGATCTTAGCCCTCATACCATGGAAAATAAATACCACATCTCTAAATCCACATGCGAACATCTCTTAGTGTGACACTCAGTCTGCACGAGAAAATCAAGCATGGTTTTTCAACATGTCGTATATATCACATAAAATACAGTGCCCGCCTTTGAGCGCGACTCACAGTCGACACTCCGCTCAAACACTATTTCACATCACAAACTCAAACTCTAATGCGAGTAAACCTCCAGCCCTAGGTCATGCATAGTTCATGTATCAAATCAAGTACGAGCAATAGCTCCAATACCATGTTATGCACAAAACTCATCAAATCAAGTACGAGCAATCGCTCAAGTACTACGTCATGTATAAAACATGAAGAATCGAGTACAAGCAACGCTCTTACACTCTGTCATGCATCTCATGTAAAATTTTGAGTACGAGCTAATCGCTCTAACACTCTCTCATGCATAAATCATATAAAACTGAGTACGAATAATAACTCCAGTACTCTATCATGCATGTCATGGAAATCCATTGCGAATCATACATCGACACTAATATATGTGGAAAATAAAAGAAATCAAGTGTGAGTTGTGCTCTAGCATGATTTATTCTCACATAATTCGATAGATGGCTCTTTAAAAAGGGATGATTTTTAAAATATCAAAATCAGCACTATAAAGTGTGCTTAATTCACATCAACCTTTTAGCCTATCTATTTAGTCTTCTGCTAAACAGCAGTAAAACACTCAAAATTTATGATTTCCATGCTTTTTACAACTTTTCCCAAAAGTTGACTTTTTTCCTAACTAAGGGCAAAATAGTAATTTGCCACTATCGGGTCACAATAATTATTATTCACTTTCTCTGACCCTCAAAGTTTTTAAGTGAATGTAAAAGCAGACGAAAATACATGCAGGTATCTCTAACTACTCACAAAAGTCCATTACCTATAATCACTCGAGAAATTTTACTTTCTCAACGCTGCTTGATCCAGCAATCCAATTCGCTCCTCCAATAATCTCTGGAGCTGCATATAACCATTTATCAGATTAATTATATTTTTCCTACTGTATTTTACATTAAATGTAGTCTATTTCACTTAATGGGCTTTAATAAACCTTAATGGGCCTAACTATGCCTTAGGCCCATTTTCATTTTACTATTTATTTTCGTTGGACCTATTGGGCTTGTGGCGTCCACCAACTCTTATTGGGCTTATCCGAGACTCATTACATCACATTGGGTCGAAACCAATTGGGCTTGGCCCGTTGGACCTCTCGGCCACATGCCATGGCCGAGAGCATCCCATGCCATCAGTCACTTTAGCCAATTCAGTTAGGCATTTTCACAAACACTTGGTTGGCAATGTTCTTAAGCTTCACTTAGTTCATTTAGGTATTTTATCAAACACCTTGATTGCCAACTAAATTCATGTATCAATTAATCAAATTGATTAATTCTAACTATACCATAATCATGAACACATGTACATCAACTCATTTACGCCTTAAAATCATATGGGCATTCATCAATTTATCACTACTCACTCTCGGTCATACCATGTTCATAGTGATTTCATATGTTTCAAATCTTAAAACATATACCAATATACTTAAAATCATTCATACATTAACATATATGAATTTGAAAGCTTGAAATTATACCTAGTATTTGTGTTTACACTTGGTCGAAACTTTGAAGCCTCATGGTTTGCACATTATGGATCCTTGATAGCCAATTCCAACATATGTCACTCTCCTCTCAATTTGGAACAACTTTCATGAAGATTGCAAGTTCTAAATATGCTTAAATCCTAGTGATTTCTAGTGAGAGAAAGCTTGGATAAATGTGTTTAAATGGTTTCTTCTTCTAGCCGAGAATGATGTGTTGAAGAAGACTATGTGGTGGCTGATTTTATAAGTTTAGGTAATAGTTATCATTTTAATTTACTTTCAAAAAGTTTAGGTAATAGTTATCATTTTAGACTTTCTTACCTTTCATTAATGGCTTTTAACTTATACTAATGGGCTATTTAATTGGGCTTCTCAGTTTGGGTTAATGTGCTTTCGAGCTGAAATTTTTGCTATACCTCGGACCTTTAATTGTCTAAATATTTGGCCTATCAATCGATCCAACAATTTGGTCTTAGGGACCTAAGAAATTCGATCTACACTTAGTATACCTTAATGGGCTTTAAAATCTTCACTTTGGCCCATTACGTTTTTATCCATTAAATTTAATTCGGAATCCATCCGAATAAATTTTTCTTACTTTCGGGGATGATTATTTGTATTCTGACCAAAAATATTATTCTCCAATTTTTTCTCCATACTTAGGTTAATTTTTTAACCATGGTTAGTCAACTATGAAAAAAGTCCACTTTCGTTAACTATAGTTGACTTTTTCCTTAATCACTGACCAAGTAGACTTTTTCTCAAAATTTCAAAAGTGTCATATCTTATGTTCTACACTCTCGTCTTTACGTTTTGGCCGTTTCTGGTAGGTGAATACACCCGAAATGTGAGAACCCTGCTGCCCGCCCCACACCAGGTCACAGGCTTACGGCGAACTCATCACAAACCCGTATTGTCCTCTTTGCAGGCCTCGGCCCACTCAAGGTTTTGCTCCACTGGGGGGCAAGCCCATCTCCCAGGAGACGCGTCACCCTCGAGGCTCGAACTCGGGTCTTCACCCTTGTTCTTGCACTCTTGGTACCATTGAGCTCGACGAGCTCAATGGTACCAAGAGTGCAAGAACGTTTTTATGTGAGAACCCTGCTGCCCGCCCCACACCAGGTCACAGGCTTACGGCGAACTCATCACAAACCCGTATTGTCCTCTTTGCAGGCCTCGGCCCACTCAAGGTTTTTCTCCACTGGGGGGGCAAGCCCATCTCCCAATTTTTATGTGAGAACCCTGCTGCCCGCCCCACACCAGGTCACAGGCTTACGGCAAACTCATCACAAACCCGTATTGTCCTCTTTGCAGGCCTCGACCCACTCAAGGTTTTACTCCACTGGGGGGGCAAGCCCATCTCCCAGGTGACGCGTCTCCTGGGAGATGGGCTTGCCCCCCCAGTGGAGTAAAACCTTGAGTGGGTCGAGGCCTGCAAAGAGGACAATACGGGTTTGTGATGAGTTTGCCGTAAGCCTGTGACCTGGTGTGGGGCGGGCAGCAGGGTTCTCACACGAAATACCTTAAATACCTTAACTCGCTAAAAAGGTCTGTTTTACCCTTTGTAGCTTTTACTCTTGTTCTTTTTGTTCGGACTAAATCAAACTGACTTTCCTTTATGAGCTCACTATATCTTCATTTTATAAGTTCTCATCTTAAGTCAGAATGATTCAAATCCACTCGGTTTAACCTGTGGGTCTTATAGCTCACATTAGGCTTTTATATAGCCTATAAGTGTTAAATCATTTCACATACACTTTAAATCTAGTAAATACTCTTCTTATGATTCATCTATAATAATAAAGCGTTCATACACATAGGAATCATAAGGAACAAGCTACAAAAAAAATGGGTCTGACAACAACATACTTGGAAACAAGGGATTGAAATCAAGAGTTGAAGGAGCAAGGAGGATTTTTACCATTTTGGTGAAAAGGAAGAAAAGTTCAACTAGGTAAGATTTAATACACTAAGTTGATATATGTTAAACTAGTTGTGTTGATGAGAATATTGGTGTATATATGTCATGACCCATTTTTCCTAAAAACCCCTACAAATTTTTCGTTTTTTTCTCATTTCCTTACCCGTCGTGAACAGTTTCACTACTAATAGTTGGGCTATGAGTCGATGTTAGTCCCTCCTGTCATGTTACTTACCTTAACATCTATTTTCCATATTTCATTTACATATCAATTTATTTTAACTAAATACATCCTCAAATATTACATCCGTGTACAGTATTGTGCCTTTATATGTTCAAATACATAATTATACGAATGTGTATACCTGGTGATAGGAAGCAGTGGATAACTGAAATGCAAGACTACTGTCACTCTCTTCTACTGAATGTACTCTGTAGGGTGGAAAATGAAAGGGTGAGCGCAACTTGCTCAGTAAGGCAATAATGCAAGCAGGTAGATAACTACACTACCTACATGCTAGTAAAGGCATGACATGTAAAACATTTATATCTCAAGCATGAGGCAATTAAAACCATGCCATGTATGAGTATATCATATATCGTAAAACATGAATCAGCATGTAAAACATGAAAAACATCTCATGTAAAATCTCTCATGCTCGGTAACCAAGTAAAACTCATCAAAACAATCCCAGAGGGATTCGACACATCTTTAAAATCATTAATATCCTCATAAAATCCATCAATTTCTCATTTAATACCACATTTCATGAAAATCATCATAAATCGGGGCTCGACCCCTCCCTCGGGTCTACCCAGGTCTAACAAGACCAATCAAATATATATCATGTGAGACATGCAGGTTACTGTATGGAAACAATCGAGGACTATGTCCCTGTGATCCTAGGCTACACGGATCCTGGTGTACGGGGTATCACAACTGTAATGGGAGGTGGGTTATCCTACTTGCCAGAATATCACTGACGAGCCCTAAGGGTATATATCCACAAGTGTACGGGTCGTACAAGTAATAATGGGATTTGAGTCCCGAGTTATCGTCCCACAGAGAAGTTGACTAGTCTAATTAAGTACCGATTAATCTTACCCTAAGTATATTCTAGCAAATTATGAAATTAAAGGGGTGATCTACATAGCTAGAATTGAAAATACCGGAAAGCGATAAAATAAAAAGAACTAAATAAAACCGAGCAAAATTTACTTACAGTGCTCCACGTAATTAAAATCAAAAACCTACAAAAGAAATTAAAATAGTTAAAACTAATTAACGCAATAAAATGCAATTATGAAAACAACGCAATAAAATTAAACTACAATTAAACTATCCTAAAAATGCATGTAATTAAACTAATAAAAGTTACAAATTGAACTAATCCTAAAATCTAATTAAAATTGCATGAAAAACATTTAATCTAGATTAATTCTAAATGCCACTTATAAAGCACTAAACTAAATTAAAATCCTAAAACATTTAATTAACTACTAACTAAACATTAATACTACAAATTAAATTAACATACAAAAAGATTTAAACTAACCTAGCATTGCAATTGATTTAACTAAATAACTAACAACTAACACATGCATGGAAATGGATTAATTAACTATATGAATGCCAAACAAGGCCTTAGGATTTTAAACCATCCAACAACTCCCTCCAAAATACTATTCATGAATTTCACATTTTCATTTTTCAGGTGCTGTCGGGTTGGTAGCTTAGGCGTGTCTAGCTGCTGCCATGCCTCTCGGTTCTGACTCTCACCAACTCTGCCTCGGTTTCATGCACCTCCTTCTCCTCTGCCCATGCTTCTGGCTGCCAGGCATGATCTACACGTTTCCATTCAGCAGCAGGTAAGCAACTGCTCTCGGGCTGCTCTCGGTTCCAGGTGAAATCTGCTGGTTGCCTCGATTTGCTCTCGGTTCACGCATATGTCCAGCTGCTATCATCGAGTACTGTCCAGGCGAGGGTAGCTTCTGCTGTTGCTGCTTGTCCTGCAAACCTCAGCTCCAGATCAGTGCACGCCTGCTGCTTGCTTCTGCTCCAGAATCTGCTGTTGCTGGTCTCGGTTCAGGCATGTATACCGCTGCTCTTGACACCAGTTCAGCTGCTGTTCCTCGGTGTCTTGCTACTGCTATGTACCAGCTTCAGTTCGTGGGGTTCAAGGCTATAGCAGACTGAAGTGGATCAATGAAACAACATATAGATGACAGCAAAGTGAGAATGAACAGGATTAGAAAATCAAAACAGAGCATAACAGAGTGCATTGTAGTTTCCCGATCACTGCCAAGATGATTTCAGTCCTTGCTCTGTGATGTATAGGGACATTAAGTAACAAGAGTAAGCTGTAAACAGATAACTAACTAAAGGGAAAAAAGAACAGGATCTGCAGTGAAGCACAAACACCAAACCGAGAATGGAGAATGCAGTGAATAGAAGCGGAAGCAAGCATGAAAATGCAGAGAATGATGGCTTCTGTGTACTGCATAGAACGTCAATGACACAAGGGAAATCAACAACATTCCATTACTAGATGAAAGTTTCAACAACTAAAAGAACTAAATGAAGATTGGTAACCAAACTACAAATGCCGAATGCTCATGAACCGTGAACCATCACCCTCGGTTTGCATCAACTTCTTTTCCAACATGATTCCACATTGCTCTTGATGTGGAACAATGTTCAACATCCATCCACATCAAGGCACCAGAACCGAAATGAAGAAGAATGAAAGAAGAATAAATACCCAAGTGATCAAATGACTTAAAGCAGTAAAACCATTGCAACCGAAAGCTAAAGAAAAAAAACACATCTTTGAAACCGAGAGGTAGAAAATGGAGACTTAAATCATTTGTCATTAACTTTCATCTATAACTAAGTAAACAAGGAACATATATTAATGGATGCTTTTGCAAACCGAAAAGAAAAACAAGGTGAAACAACCTTGCTAAAGGAAACCGAAAAGATTCAGAAAATGGAAGCAAAAAATTTTCATTGAGTGAATAGTGCATGAATAGTAAAATGATGCTAAGAAAACTAAAAACCTCTCGGGAAAGCCTAAAAACAAAAGCAATAAATCTAAAGCTACCTTAGAAAACTATTCTACCCTAAGAAATTACATCCCTTTTTCAATTGTCATCTTCCTATTTATAAGCACACTAGGGGTAAAATGGTAATTTTCACATCCTTGATGAATTGGCATTTTTTGGCCACTTGTCTTCACACCATTGACTCCTTGAAAAGATATTTCCACGTCATCGGTCTTCTTGTCCAATTGGTTGTGCTAGGTGACATGACTCGTGTTGTCCGCGTGGCTCAATCTTGATTTTAGCCCAATCTCGATCCATTTTCTACCGAAATATTCAAAACTCATCCGAATTTGATTTATCTGCAAACATGAGAATTTTAATTAAATAAAGGGGATAATTAACTAAATAAATTGGAGATTTAAATAATTAATTAGAAAATTAAGCACAAATAATTATAAAAATATAGAATTATCAATCACATCACGTGAATACAATAGTCATGACTACATGGTACAACGTACTCCGTGTGACATACACGGTACAACGTACTCCATGAACCCAATATCACAGTCTAGGGATGCCTGCCATAGGTCTTATCCCATCCAAACCATGTCGATAACTAACTCATGTATCAATCTACACGTGCTAGCATATTTTTTCACTGTGATACACAGTCTACAGGAGGCTCCAGCACGGTCATATGCATGTCATAAAATTCCTATACGAGCGAAGCTCCAGCACGGCTCCATGCATATTCATGATATCAGAAAAACCCTCGTGCGAGTAAAGCTCTAGCATGGTTTCATAAAAATCAATGAAATTTGCGTACGAGCAGCACTCCAGTACGACTTAAAATAATTATAGATCCAATTTAAATTCACGTACGAGAAATGCTCTAGTACAGATGTATAAAACCAAGTAAAATCCACGTACGATTTAAAACTCATAACAACATGATAGACTGCTCAATTTCACTAAAATAAATCAAAATCACAACTGGCACCAAATTCGTGCCCTTTCATGTAGAAACTTGAAATAAACAGCCAGCCTATCCATAATTTTCTTAAATTAAAGCAACATAATCATAGCAATATCAAAAATATAAAAATCATGCAAGTTCATAGCCTTACTACCTTTTTTGAAATTTTTCTAACTATGAGCAAAATCGTAATTTTCACATATACCTCGATTTTTGTAAAAATTATTATTCTATTTCTAGATATATTATGAAATTCTATGTAATGTAAATAACCCCAAAAATACACGTAGATATCTCTAAGCGCTTACAAAATTCTCTTACCTCATTTTTCTGTATAGTCTGACCTTTTCCACTGATGCCTCATCACGCAGTCCGATTTGCTCCCAATCCAAATCTCTGAAATTGCGTATAAATATTTATCGGGTTAAATACAATACAATTAATTGTATTTCATATTTTTTTGGACTTAATTTAAATCATTGGGCCTATTTACCCATATTGGGCCCGATTGTACCATAATGGGCCTTAATCAGCCTTAATCTCGTTTTCCACTTACTATTTACATTATCGAGGCCTATTGGGCTCCTTGGGCCCATCAGTATTTATTGAGCCTTGTTCTAAACTCTCGAATAGTTTAATTTAGTATTTACGATAATTTATTCCAATTTCCAAACATTACGAAATTAAACAAAAATTAAATCGCAACGTACGCGATTAATTCCTAACTCGTATAACTATCCAATTTATAGAAATCGAGCTTCACTTACCCGAGATTCTGTGTTGATACGTAAATCGAGGTTGGCTTGAGGTCTCGTTTGCCGTTAATTATTGAGCTACACATTTATACATTTATTGGGTCAATTTCGATCAAATAAAAATTAAATAATTATCCCAAGAATTAAATTGATCAATTTTGACTGCTTACCGACTTACCCGTAGCTCGATCGTATCACTGGGATTTTTTTCCAATTTTTTCTCTTTTTCTTTTTCCCTTTTTCTTTTCTTTTCATTCTTTTCTAGTTGAACCGGTTCGGTCCGGTTCAACCCGGTTCAGTCGATTCAGTCTGGTTCGACTGTTTCAGGGGTTTGACGGTTGTTTCTTCTCCGACTTTCGTCGCCAGCAGCTCCATGGAACCTCGCGAAGGATCTTCCCTCGATTTTCTCCATGGCTGGCCGAAAAGTGGTCGGTTCGGCCTTTTCTCCCTCGACGTTGGTAGTGGTTTTTGGTAAGTCACAGATTGAGGTCGTGACAGGGTGTTACCTAGTCTTTTCACCCCCAAAACTACTTCTCACCCCAAAAACTAAATTCAATTGAATTACTTTTTATGGATTGAGCTTGAGTTGGGGGAATATTTCAGATCTACTCTAGTGGCTGTCGAAACCAACAATAATAATTCCTACTCAAAATAAATTTAAACTGCAGTATAAATGAGTAAGGTCATTTTTCAAGAGATTGGTTAGATTTATTTTTCTGCAAAACATTTAAAAAGTAAAATGGGGATTTTGTTGTAGTGAGAATAAAAAGGAAAATATATTAAAATGTAGTCGAGAAAAATCAATATGATGAAAACATCTAACCAAAGGAATAATCTTAGAATGTGTTCATGGAATTGATCATTGATGCAAGAATGAGTTCTTTTAATCTTTACTAAATTGGTTATGGTTATTGGTACGACCTAACAACCTATCCCTCCTTACTTCTTCAATAATCAGGATACAATCTCTAATTATTTCTCTTGTCAATTAAACAACCTTAGATACGATCTTAAGATTTAATTTACCAACAACATTGAAAACTAGAGAGACTACCAATTCTAACCAACAAACACACATGTAGGTTCATTTAAGCTAGATTATATATCTTCTTAACATAGAATTGAAAATCTATCTATAATCAATTATGTTATTTACCACTTATATTAGAATGACTAAACAATTACGGATTCAGGTTTCTAATTGGTGATATATTATCCTGACAATTGAACAAAGGGCCCTTTTTGCACAATCAATCAAAACAATAATTTAAACTAGAACAGAAGACATATAAATAATAAAGATATAAAAGAACAAGATAAAACTAATTAGATCTCACAATTCTTGAAGAACCCAAACTTTAATTATCCTTTGGCTAGACTAAAAGTTTAGCAAGCCATAAGTTCAAAGAAAAACACTAAAGAAAAATATAAAATTGTTTGTGTATGATAATGATCCTAGAATATCAGCCTCTTCCACTCTTAGTCTATATATACTAAATATCCTAGCTCCAGAATCTGTTTCCAAAGGAAAGTTCTCTTATTGAGTTTGATTACAATTAAACTTCTTTCCTTTTTCCACCACTTGTCAAAGACAGTCCTTGCATATCTCTTCCTTAATAATTAAAATCTTCCACTTGCCATCTTTAGATTGATTCAGTCAACTTCAGTTACAAGTGATAGATCTTGACTTGAATTCCAAGATTTCTTCTGATTTTGTGACTTGAGCAGAATTTGCAGCTTTTAATCCATTTTGTCTATTTTCCTTCATTCACAATACAAAATAGAAAATATACGTCAAATCTAAAAATTAAGCATATAAAAGAATTTAAATCATGGGAAAATATGACAATTAATATGTCTAATATGCAACTTATCATACTCCAAGTAGTTGTAGGCCTAAAATAATGTCTCAACTCTCCGAAGCCCACACCTTTTGATATTTTTGGTGTGTATATATATTTTTTTTCTTTAGTTTAAAACTTATTTTTAAGCAATTTTTGAGCAATACTATAGGATGAGATGTAAACTAAGTAAATGAACATTTATGGTACTTATTAGATGATGTTTAATGTATCAAAGAATTATTTTTGCTAGATGTGAATGTATAGATTATATCTTAAGATAAATAGGGTTACCTATGTTTGAGGATATATTCACGAGAATATGGAGATTTAAGATAAGCTTTCATTGTGGAATATCTAGGACCATAGAGAGAACTTAATTTCTATACAGGTACTTTGTGGCAATTGCAGATTTCATTCTCTTAGTAAGTAAATAAATGTGTTGTAGGAAGTAAAGTACGAATTGAGAACTATGATGATCAAGAAATCATGATAGTTAAATGGATAATGTGGATTGGAATTTTAAGAACTATAATTGGATAAGGTTTTACAGGATTTCATTCCTACATTGAATACCTTGCAAGAAATTTTATGACCAATCTATACTATTTTGATTATAACTTTTGATCGGAGAATCCAAGTTATATACTGTAAAATCTTTTAGAAAGTTAACTTAATTAACTTTCTAACATATAAGGATCACATTCTAATTCTTTATGGATCAATACCAATAAAATTCAAAAGTTGCACTATTTGCAGGAAAAATAGTGAGCATTTGGTATATTAGAGATGGGGATAACTTTTGATAGGGAACAATCGTTAAATGATTAAAGTGATTCAAATTGTGTTGGAAAGCTAACTCAGAGACTTTTTCGACCATATAGGACTTATATTTGAATTCTTTATGGATTAATCTCAGTAAAGTTTTAAGATTCTGTTATAAGTGTAATAAAGCATTTGGAAAAGTAAGTTAAAATTATAAAGAATAAGTGGATGATTCATCATGGACAATTTCCATAATACTACAACATTAAATTAAACAATTAACATATAAAAAATATATTAATGAAAAAAGTGCACTAGTGGCTTCTTGAGAAAGCCAACACAAACTTGAAGGCTCTCTTGGAAAAGTCAAGGGAGACATGAGAGAGAGTTGATTCTCGGCAAGAAAGAAAATTTAAGAGTAGCAGAAATTGTAGGCTAGAAACTGAGGGGGATTGAGAAAGCACAGAAACAATGATTACCCAAAGAACAAGCACAATCTATCAAAGAGAGTGAGGTTTTTTTTTAGGGATTTTGTGTGAAGATTCAAGTTTAAGAGTAGGAGGAGGTTTGATATGTCATTCCTAGGTAGCTTGAAGATAAACCATCTCACGACCCAAAGGTTGCGATAAAAGGGTAACTTATTGCAAAAGTTCAGACTTTTAAGATAATATTGCCTTTTTCCTTTAATTATTATTTGTCTTATAAGCAATTATGTACAGTTGTATTAAGTAATTGTTCACCTTAAACTGTTTAAGGAATCAAAATGAAGGCCTCAATCCAATAAAATTCCATATTAAGTTTATGTAAACTTCGGCAAAGTTTCTACATATTTGCTTATTTCCCCTTGTTAACACAAAATAGACAGATAGCATTTTACTATTCATCAATAGTCTAATCTCATATTTCAATATCTAGTTATCTGCATCACATGATAATCTAACTTCCATAATATTTTTAAAATTATCGAAGCTCATCTCAATCTCCAAAATATTGACCAACCAAATATTATAATATTTTTTCGACTTTGGACACTTTCAACCATAACCATTCGTTTACATCCCAAAACTTGACAATGTAATTTTGTAATTATACAATGACCACATACACATCCGGCTCATCCACTATTAGCAAACTATTCGAAAATAAACACATTTATATAACATAAAAGTATACTGAAAATGAGTTGCGAGATCTCTGAAGCTAAAACTTTAAAGCCAGATACTGAAGTCAATAATATCACGCCTCTGAACTTAATCTATGATGGAAAATAGAGGGGAGTGGTATGGGGAGCTTTGTAAGTAAACCACACAAGTATAGAAGTAATAACATACAAGCTACTGAATTCTAATTGCATGTTTATAATACATGATATCATTTAACGATTAAAGATTTCATTTTCATATCATAGTTCTTTTTTTTTTATCTTTGAATATTTTTATCATAACCTGATATTTTGAATTTCGTATTACATTCCTTATTTCTGATGTTTGTATCACATTCTTTGATATTCATATCTCATTTTCGTATTCTTCGATATTCTTATCACATATCTTAATTTTGATATTTGTATCACATTTCGTATTTCCTAATATTCGTTTCATATCCTGATATTTTACATCACTAAAGCTACTGATGTTGTCAAGTATCTCAGGGGGAGAGGATACTTTGAAGTATCTCGATTTTCCTTTTGACTTGACCACTGAGCACAATTCTTGAAATTCAAACTTTTTGATACACATATGTTCTAACCTGATAACGCATGTCATGTTATGAATGCTCAGTAATTCGAATGTACTTATAAAATCAATGGTTTCTATCAGAGCCCGCTTTACATCCCCCAAGGCCTATCCTCACCCCCTCTTGGGGCCTTTTGGATATCCAAGGGCAGACAGCGCTAGTCCACAACCTCCACGTATTGTCCGCTTTGGCCCATTGGACCTCACGGCTTGTTTCATTCGGGTACTCCAGCGCACTTGGCCTGTTTCCCCTCAGAACGCGTCCTTGGAGGCTCGAACCAGGGACAACACCCTTAGTTCTCGCACTCCTTATGCCATTGAGCCATTTGGCTCATTGGCATAAGGAGTGCGAGAACTAAGGGTGTTGTCCCTGGTTCGAGCCTCCGAGGACGCGTTCTGAGGGGAAGCAGGCCAAGTGGGCTGGAGTACCCGAATGAAACAAAGCCGTGAGGTCCAATGGGCCAAAGCGGACAATACGTGGAGGTTGTGGACTAGCGTTGTCTGCCCTTGGATATCCAAAAGGCCCCAAGAGGGGGTGAGGATAGGCCTTGGGGGATGTAAAGCGGGCTCTGGGGGTGAGGATTTTAATTGTCAGAGCCCGCTTTACATCCCCCAAGGCCTATCCTCACCCCTTCTTGGGGCCTTTTGGATATCCAAGGGCAGACAGCGCTACTCCACAACCTCCACGTATTATCCGCTTTGGCCCATTGGACCTCACGGCTTTGTTTCATTCGGGTACTCCAGCCCACTTGGCCTGCTTCCCCTTAGAACGCGTCCTCGGAGGCTCGAACCAGGGACAACACCCTCATTGGCATAAGGAGTGCGAGAACTAAGGGTGTTGTCCCTAGTTCGAGCCTCCGAGGACGTGTTCTGAGGGGAAGCAGGCCAAGTGGGCTGGAGTACCCGAATGAAACAAAGCCGTGAGGTCCAATGGGCCAAAGCGAACAATACGTGGAGGTTTTGGAGTAGCGCTGTCTGCCTTGGATATCCAAAAGGCCCCAAGAGGGGGTGAGGATAGGCCTTGTGGGAATGTAAAGTGGGCTCTGACAGTTTCTTAGTTTCAAAGTACTTATAACATAATAACACATGCAAGAAAACATATTCTGAACACATTTTCCTTATAAACGTTGACATAGTGCATAGTTCAAAAATACATGCAGAACTATACTTACAAAAATTTGGATACAAAATAAATGTCTATACTGGGTATACCTTTAACGTGGAAGAATGCTTTGCTGATGTATGGCTGTACAAAATAATTAAACTTACAAAAATAGTCCCAGCTACTGACGAAGATTGTGGATAAAGGTAAGGGGTGAGCTCAACAATGCTTAGTAAGAAAAATTTCGAGGTAGGTAGATAAATACATTGACTATCTATATAAGCTTATAGTAAAAATACTAATTCGTTGACAGTTCAGTAAAATTAGAGTCCAACATTCATTAACGAGACCATGTCAATAATATAAAACAATATGGATCTAAAGAAGAATGGGCTCAAATCCAACATAATAAAGATATGCAAAATAAGCATATAATTCACAATCTTTCAAAACATGCCTGAGTTGAGATTCTAAAACTTTCCTTTAAGCAAATATAAAATCAATGCAAGCTTATAAAAATCTCACACACCTCATGCTATGCATAAAGATGCAGTATGAACTCAAAACATAGTTCTTAAAACACATGAAACTGTAAAAAACTTGAGGAATGTATGACATACTTTCCTATTATTATAACTTATAATTGCTAAGAAATTCTTATAACTTATAATTGCTAAGAAATTTCGAATACATAATCAGGATAAACAAGCTCATTACTCAGCCCTACACCAAAAATCATATCACATATCTAATGCAATATTCTTAGTTACAATCGATCACATCTATTTATTCACGTTCTTATCCATGAACAATCAGTAAATCATTTGCGCATATAATACTTATGATCCTTAAACGTTCTCCAATTTTTGTTTTAGGAGTGTGATGCTAATTCGAATCCTATAAAATTACTTACACTATATGATGCTTCCTTACATCACAAAAGCATCAGAAATGGTCACTTAACATTCGAATGACCTTATCCACAATCAGTCACTAATTCACTTACTTATACATATCGAGCTTATAAGTCTTATACGTTATTTTTATGGTTTAACACTGAGGTTCAATACGTGTAAAGTTAACTCAAGATAGGTACAATGAACTACAATATAGGATACTAAAATGTATCATGCATAATTAACTTACACTATACGTTACTAATTGTATCTTATAGACAATTACTTACTTTGTAACCTGTGTGATTTACTTACCACAAGCACTTTGATTTCCACCAAGAGCAGTGTCTTGGCTGAAAGCATCATACCCCTCTGGGGTTCCAAATGCCTATAATATCACAAAATTCACTTAGTATTCATTTCAATCACATTTATACATACAATATCCCTTAGATATTACATTTTCATATAGAGTTCATTTATGTCACCTTTAGGCTTTAGTAGTAAAGTGACAAAAACTATTAATTCTTATTCTATTATTAATTCAAGTGCACCTATTACATTGACACTTACTTAACATGCACATAACACAGAAATTGCATTGTAATTGTTAAATTACAAAAATACCCTTCTCTTGGTCAAATGTTTATACATATCATATCATCAATTTTATTCCACAATTACATTAAATTAATGGTTAATTGCATGAATTACATTGTCACGACCCTCAACTTACCAAATATCACTATAATTTTTTTTTCATTTTTCGTTTATTATTTAATCCATTATTCATTCCTTCCTCTGATCGTGAATAGCTTCACCACCAACAGTTAGGCTGTGTATCGATGTAAATCTCATCTAACCATACCATTTCAATTTACATTTTATTTAAAGGTAAACACTTGCATTTCTTAATCAGAGTTGCGATTTACATGTGTTTACAATTCTTTACATCCCCAAATGTTACATTCAAGATATAACTGTGCTATTGTATGTCTAGATACAAAGCTGTACACATGTGTATACCTTCGTATGATAGGATGCAGCGGACTCCAAAAATCAATCCCCAGTCACTCTCTGTCTACTGAAAGTGCTCTGTAGAAGGGGAAAAATAAGAGGGGTGAGCAAACCACACGCTCAGTAAGGCAATCATGCGAGCAGATAGATAACTATACTATCTATATGATCATGATGCCATGCATGAAATTACGCAGTTACTCGTCATACTCAAAATCATGGGTTCATGTATGTGAACATGATATATATATAAAGCATTTCATGCTATTCAAATCAGTGCACAACTCATAAACAAGCATGAAAAAATCATCATGCGTAAGTCGTAAATAAAGCATATAAAATCATCATGCGAGGTGCACTTAAAACAATTCATACCCAACCCAAATCAGTACAAAATCACCATTCGTCAGAACTCAGCCCCTCCCTTGGACTGTCCTGACCCACAAAACAATTTAAAACATGGATTCATCTCAAACCAAGTGACATGTGAGATAGGAAAATAATAATAAGGGTAATAAATAGGATTATGGCCATATCCTCTGTGATACCAAGTTACACGGATCTCAATGTGCGGGGTATCACCTCTATCTGCTTTTGCACGGGAGGTGGGTCATGTCCAACCCGCCGATCCATAGCAAATCTAACCTTCATCCGAAGACGGTATATATATATATCTATACACGGTACAACGTACTCCATGCTATATGCACAGTACAACGTACTCCATGGACCCATATCATCACATCATATCGTGCCACATCTCAATAAGCACGTGCGAGCCTACTTAATCAGTGTGACACACAGTCTACCCGAAGCTCCTAGCGCGACTCCCAACATGTCATAAAATCGTGTGAGAGTAATCTCTAGCACGATAGTAAGTATAGTGGACATCTAGTGCAAGCAATGCTCCAGCACCATGTCAAAATCCATGCGAAAACCAGTGCGAGCTAAGCTCCAGCAGCATGTCAAAATCCATGTGAAAACTAGTGCGAGCTAAACGCTAGCACTCATGCATATAAAACTCTAGTGCGAGCATCGCTCCAGCACTAATGCATGTGTAAGCATGTCAAATCTCATGTGAGCATCGCTCTAGCACGCTTTACTTCCACAAAACCCATGTAGGTGGCTCATTCTTTTTCAAAGCATGGTCATTAAAACCAAATCAAGCTATTTTTATGTAAATCATTTAAATGTGAGCCAACCTACCAATCCACATGCTTTAAAAGCAGTAAAAAGACTCAAGAACATCATATTCTTGCTTTTCATGAACTTTGCTCAAAATCCCATTTCCTTTGCCCTTCAAACATTTATTTCTTTTCTAAGACCCTTAGACACTTCATAAGATTACAAATGAGCCCGAAAATGCGAACAGGTATCTCTAAGAGCCAACAAAATTTCCTAACCTCAATTCTCTCGGAAGCAACTCCTTATTCCTTTCTCGTTTTTCGTGATTGGGCTCAATTTGCTCCGGATATATCCTCGGGAGCTGCAAACATTCATTTATCACATGAGTCAATTACAATTAACTCATATTCTGACTTTATCCTAGTCAATATATCTTATTGAGCCTAATTCTCTATTAAGTTGATTTCAAAAGTTTTATTCGTTTCACCTAGGCCCATTAGGCTTTTTAGGCTCATTATCACTCGTTGAATCGAATTCTAGGTCCACCAACCTTATCGAGTCGATTGAATTCAAGCTTGGCCTATGACACATTCGGCCATGGCATGGTAGCCGAACACCCATCATGCCATTCCTAGCCAATTTGGCTAGTAACCTCACTTAACTACTTATCAAGCACTTGGCATAGATGCTTTATTCTTAGTTCTTCCATTCATTCATGCATTTTCACAAACACCATATATGCACATTTCATCACATTGACCAATCCCATAAATTGATTCCACATAACCAACTTAAAATCATGCATATAACATTACTAACACCTTATTATAATCCATTCATCCTTAAATTCACCCTAGCTCATTTTCTCACACTAACCTATTTTTAGGTTCTGGTTGATTCACCATATTCTAGGTAGTTTCAACCAACAATACATACACCAATCAACTCATAACAACATCTAGATAAACATACTAGAGTTGGTGTATTGAAAACTCACTTAACTTGACTTTTCTCTTGTCCGAAATTGGAAGACCCTTTTTGCTCCATCAATCCAACAAGCCGAATGCTTATTCCAAACTATGTTATTCTCCTCCTCACAATGAACAACTTTGCTTTAAACCACTTTTCTCAAATCTTTTTGGAAGAGGATGATATTCTAGAGAGAGAAAGCTTGTTCTTTTTGGTAAAAATGGAGAGATGTTTTAATTTTCTGAAGAAGAAGGTTTGGTCGTCGGGTTTTTATAGAATAAGGGTGGTGAGATCGATCTGCTAGGGTAAGAGATCGATCTTCCTTTGGTTTTGAACCATTGAAATATTCAGGTATGTAAGTATAGGACCGATCTGCTCTTTAGGAAGAGACCGATCTTTGCTAGGCAGAAGCAACTAGAGATTGATCTGCTCACGTGGAGAGATCGATATGCTTTTTACAGAATCCAATGGAGATCGATCTGTTTAAAGAGGGGATCGATCCTTTCTAGACAGAATCAAACTGAAATTGATCTGCTTCAACAAGAGATCGATCTGCTTTGAATAGGGGATCGATCTGGCCTTCATCTGCAGGCTTCCTACTGCAGAGTTTTCTAGAATTTTAAAGAAAAACTTGTATTTAATTGCTTTACTAGTCATTTTTCAATCTATTCACACTTAAAGCATGGAAAGGTTTATCTATTATGACTCTTGTGTTAAGGAACTTATGTGTACTGCTTGGAAACATAAAAGGACTTGAAATTCGCAGGCCTTACATTATCAATTCATGTTTTAAATCCTTATCCTCAGTCTGAAGGGTCTTAAATTCCATTTGTTTCATCTGTGGCTACTTCAACCCTTATTTAACCTCTACATATATTCACGAATACTCATTTATTCTCTTTGCAATTTCATTCAAGCAAAAGCTCTTCTTATGATTCAATCAACATTTTAAAATGTGTTACATCATATGAATCATAAGGAATACATCACCAAAAGTGGGTCTTACATAATCTCCCCTACTAAAGAAATTTGTTCTTCCAAATTGGAACCAAATCAATCGGTGAATAACTTAGGGTACTTCCCCAACATCAAACTCTCCAACTCTCATGTAGCTTCTTCTTATCACGCCCTCCTCCCACACGCGACTTACCAAAAACCACAATAATTTTTTTGTTTTTTTCTTACCTTTCTCTCCTCAACAGTTGGGCTGTGATTAGGCATTAGTCTCCTTATCCATACATACCTTACCATTCTTTTTCGTATCATACATACATGACATTCATATCATAAGTAAATTCATATACTTAAATATAATTACATCCCCAATATTAAAAACATGTACATCACTATGTGTATACATTGTTCAGATACAAAAGAGTACGCATGTATATATCTTTCGCTAGATGGGGAGTGGCAGCGGTCCAAAGGAATGCAATACCTCAGTCGACTCAATCTACTGATGAGAATCTGTAAAGAGGGGGGAAAATGAAAGGGATGAGCTATCTGTCTGAGTAAGGAAATCAGGCAAGAAAGTAGACATCCATACTATCTACAAAAAATATTTCTTTGCCTTTCCTTCTCTCAGTTCAAAAGCATGTTTCAAAATATATATAATAATAGTACAGATTTAAAATCCCATGTACTAAACACATGCTGGGTTATCAACCAAAGTCATTCATGCAAAATAGTGCATATTTAATCATTTAAGAATGCCTTTATATAAAATATGCCATTTACATTCAAAACACAGTAAATATGGCATTTCTCATCACAACACAAACAAATCGGGTTTCAACCCATCCCTCAAGTCTACCCGTATCATAAAACACATGTGATATATCATGCGAGACTCAGTGGCTAAATACAATCTCTCTGGACTATGGCCATATCCTAACATGGTGAAATCCCAGGAAACACAATACTCGGTGTGCAGGTTATCACTGCTGTAATGGGAGGGGGGTCAGTCCATCACAACCGCCAGCTATCAACAACTCTCCTTCACAACTCAACAACAAAACATGATACAGTGTACTCCATGCCACACGCACGGTATACCGTACACCTATGGACCCTACATCATGTTTCGAATGCCGGCCATAGGTCTTAGTCCTCATACCATAGAAATACATCATAGTTAGGATGTCTGCCATAGGTCTTAGCCCTCATACTATGGAATAAATGCCACTTCTCTAAATTCACGTGCGAACATCTCCAGTGTGACACTCAGTCTACACGAGAAAATCGTAACGATTTTTTTGACATGTCTATATATCACTTAAAACAACAGTGCGCGTCTTGTGTGTGACTCACAGTCAACGCTCCGCCTCAAAACACTGTATATGCATGTCAAAATATCAACACTAGTGTGAGTAAACCTCTAGCACCAGGTCATGCATAATTCTCATTTCAAATCAAGTACGAGCAAATCGCTCAAGTACTATAACATGTCTGTATATCACGTAAAACAACAGTGCGCGTCTTGTGTGTGACTCACAGTCAACGCTCCACCTCAAAACACTGTATATGCATGTCAAAATATCAACACTAGTGCGAGTAAACCTCTAGCACCAGGTCATGCAGAGAATCGTGTACGAGCAATGCTCCAGTACTCTGTCATGCATCTCATGTAAAACTCGAGTACGAGCTAATCGCTCCAGCACTCTATCATGCACAAATCACATAAAACTGAGTATGAGCAATGCTCCAGTACTTTATCATGCATGTCAAGTAAATGTAGTGCGAGTAAACGTCCAGCACTAGTGTATGTGAAAAACATCTGAAATCAAGTGAGAGCTATGCTCCAGCACGATTGTTTCCACATAATTCGATAGATGGCTCTTTAAAACTAGGGATGTTTCAAATCATTAAAATCAGCACTATAAAGTGTGCTTAGTTTACATCGACCTCAAAACATTAGCCCATCCACCTACTCTTCTGCTACACAGCAGTAAAAACCACTCAAAACATTATTACCATGCTTTTTACAACTTTTCTCAAAATTTGACTTTTTTGCCTAACTAGGGGCAAAATTGTAATTTACCCATATCGGGTTCTTATAATATTATTGATTCTCTCTGACCCTTAAACAATTTCAGTGAATGCAAAAGCAAATGAAAATACGCACAGATATCTCTAACTACTTGCAAAACTCCCTTACCTCGGATCACGTCAAGTGACCTCACTTCCTCTGTGCAGCTCAAATCTCGCAGTCTGGTCAACTCTCAATATGACTCCGGAGCTGCATTTAACTATTCACTGGGTTAATTATACTTTTCTTTCTGTATTACACATTTAATACAGTCTATTTCACTTAAATAGCCACGTTTACTCTTATTGGGCCTTAAACACTTTAATTGGGCCTAACTCTGTCTTAAGCCCGGTTTCCACTTATTAATTCCCTTTGTCAGGGTCAATTGACTCATTGGGCCTATCAATACCCATTGGGCTTTGTTCCAAACTCTTTGGATAGCCCGTATATCATTTACGACAGTTAATTCAAAATTTCAGATATAATTTACTAAATGCGAAATTTAATCTGCAACTCAAAATAAATCTTAAATATGCGATAATCACATAAATTGTCGTCAATGAGCTTTACTTACCCAAGATTATGCGATGGTGAGTAAATCGAAGTTCGATCGAGCTTACGTTCGAAAGTTATCGCCGAACTGCACAATTTGTATATTTAATTTTCGGGTCAATTTTTGATCAAATATAATTTAAATAAATTTATCGAAAATCAAATCGGTCACTTTTGACCTGGTATCGACTTACCCGAAGTCTGGTGTATCCCTAAAAAATTTCTCATTTTTTTTCTTTTTCTATTTCCTTCCTTTTTTCTCCTTTTCCCTTTTTCTCCTTGGCTGAACCGGTTCGGTCCTGTTCAGCACAGAAGCTTCTTCACTGAACCGTCGACCAGTTCAGGGCTCCTTTGGTCGTTTCGGCATCGTCCGACCAGTTCTCCAGCTGATTCCACCATCGTTCGATGCATCTCGGCCAGGGGAACACTCGGCTGGCCACGATTGGACCTAACTCCCACCGGTGGCCGTCAGATTCTCTCATCTCCCTCTCGGCCTTCTCTCCCCCGATGCGTCGAATTTCGAAGTCTGTAGAGTGCGTCTTTGTCGCTGATGGGTCGCGCCGTGCCCCTCTTCCTTTTTCGACCCTTCGCGTGGCCGCTAGTCGCCGATACTGGCTAGTCGGGTGGTCTCTTCTTCCTCGTCGGTCTTCTCGGTTTCGTCTTCAGTTTAGTTTTCTCTCTCTCCTCGCGTTTTTCAATTCTGTTTCATTTTTTATTTATAATAAATTTTATTATTATTTTATTCATTAAAATAATAATAAAAATCTCAAAATATCTCAAAAAATCATGTTTAATTCATTTAATCCATAAATGAATTTATCAGTCCGATCGAACCTTTCTGATATATTTTTTTACTATTTTTGGGATCATTTTTCGAGGTGAAAATTTTGAAAATATCAAATAAATTCATATATTGATCAATTGGACTCGAAATTCAATATTTTCTTTGTTATTGATCAAGATTTCTCAATTTCATATTTTT
Organism: Firmiana major; assembly: GCA_033439115.1. Classification (NCBI taxonomy): domain Eukaryota; kingdom Viridiplantae; phylum Streptophyta; class Magnoliopsida; order Malvales; family Malvaceae; genus Firmiana; species Firmiana major. The sequence continues at coordinate 77,018,154 of CM065898.1, read as the reverse complement.
AATGAAATTTTCTCATCGCATTTATACCGGATTTTGATCTTTTAACCGTTTTACCCCTGCACTTGTTCAGAACCAATTTAACCTGACTTTTCTTCATAAACCCACTATCTTTTCTTATTTTAACTTCTTATTTTCAGTCAACTTGATTTTGATCCCTTTTTAGATTGGCCTAGGCCATCTCGGCCCTTATTTGGCTTTGATGCAGCTTACTTGCATTTTTATTCTTTAATTGTCAATTGCATGATAGTAAATACTCTTCTTATGATTCTACCATGAAAATAACGTGTTCGTACACATCGAAATCATAAGGATAAAAGCTACATACGTAAATCGAAAAAAAGGGTCTAACACTTCTGCAGTATGGTGTTGCCAAAGGACTTTCACTAATGGAATCGTCTTCATTCTCAACACCTTTTCATTCCTATCCAATATCTGAATCGGCTTCTCAACATACGACATGTTCTCATTGAGCTCCAATGGCTCATATCTTATCACATGTGTCAGATCTGGGAGGTACTTCCATAACATAAAGATGTGGAAGACGTTATGAACACCCGCTAGCACAAGTAGCAATGCTAGCCTGTAGGCCTTATCTCTCACTCTATCAAGTATCTCAAAGTGTCCTATGTAACGAGGACTTAGCTTCCCTTTCTTTTCGAACACCCTTGGAAGGAGAAACTCACAAAAATACTGATTCACCCACTGTGAACTCTAATGGTCTTCGTCTCCTGTCAGCATAACTCTTTTGTCTACTCTGAATTGTCTGTAACCTCTCACAAATAATCTAGACATTCTCAAAGGCTTGTCTCACTAAATCGGGAGCAAATATCTGTCAGTCACCTACCTCTTCTCATGCAATAAGGGAATGGCATCTACGGCTATACAAAGCCTCATATGGTGCCATCCCGATACTCGAATGATAACTATTATTATAGGCGAACTCTCCAAGTGGTAAATAGTCATCCCAAGAGCCTCTAAAATCCAATGCACATGCTCTCAACATGTCCTTCAGGGTCTGTATAGTCCTCTCTAACTGACCATCTATCTGAGGATGGAATGCTGTGCTAAAATTCAGTTGCGACCCCATCGTTTCGTGAAAGTGTTTCCTAAAGTGGGAAGTGAAGCAAGCATCTCTATCTGACAAAATGCTCACCGAAATACCATGCAACCTCACTATCTCGCGCACATACAATTCCACCAGAGTACTCAGAGTATCGGTGGCTCTTATAGCTAGAAAGTGTGCCGATTTTGTCAATCTGTCCACTATCACCCAAATCGCATCGTGATTCCTGCGGGTCCTGGGTAAACCTATCATGAAGTCCTTAGTGACATGCTCTCATTTCCAAGTCGGTATAGGTAGAGGTTACAATGATGCTCTACCTTCACCTGCTGATAGATGAGATACTTTGCCACATATTCCACTCCATTCCTCTTCATCCCTAACCACCAATACACTCTCCAGAGATTCTGATACATCTTGTTACTCCCCGGATGCAGTGTATACTTCGACGAATGAGCTCCTATCAATATCAACCTCCTAATCTCTGGACCATTGGGAACACATATCCTACCCTTGAACCTCAGCAATCCATCTGAACTGAACTCAAAATCAGTCTCTATACCCCTCTGTATCTGCCCAATAATTTCACTGCACTATTGATCAATCTGCTAAGCCTTCCGGATATGATCTACCACATCTGATTTCAATCGCAGGCTAGCTAGCATACAACCACTATCAGTATCAAGCAGGGTCAAATCTAAACTGAGCTTCGTGAACTATTCCAACAGCTTGTGTTCCCTGATCATCATGTATGTACTAACCCGAGATGCTTCCTACTCAGTGCATCAGCTTCTACATTCGTCTTACCCAGGTGGTATAAGATCTCACAATCATAGTCCTTCTGAAGCTCGAGCCACCTTCTCTGTCTTATGTTCAACTTCTTCTATGAGAATAGATACTTGAGGCTCTTATGGTCTGTAAATACTTAAAATTTCTCACCGTATAGGTAATGGCACCATATTTTCAAAGCAAATACCACGATCGCCAACTCTAGATCATGGGTTGGGTAGTTCCTCTCATGATCCTTCAGCAGTCTAGATCCATAGGATACTACCTTCCTATCCTGCATTAATACACAACCCAGTCCTTGGTACAAAGCATTTGTATATACAGAAAAACCTCCTGAGCTGATAGGAATGGTGAGAATCGGAGTTGTGGTCAATCTCCGCTTTAACTCTTGAAAACTCTTCTCACTTCTATCTTCCCACACGAATTTAACATTTTTCCTCATGAGACGTGTCAACGGAGCAGCTAATCTCAAGAATCCCTCCACAAATCGTCGATAATACCAAGCTAAGCCCAGGAAATGCCTGATCTCCATAATTGTCTAGGGTCTCTGCCACTGAACCACTCCCTCAATCTTGGATGGGTCCACTGACACACCATCCCTCAATATATTATGACCCAAAAAAGAGATATGCTCTATCCAAAAGTCACATTTACTGAGTTTAGCATATAACTTCTTCTTTGGAGGGTCTGTAGCACTATCCTTATGTGCTGCTCATGCTCCTATCTAGATCTCGAGTATACCAGGATGTCATCGATAAACACGATAACAAACCGATCCAAATACTGGAGAAACACCTCATTCATCAACGACATAAAAGCTGCGGGAGCATTTGTCAACCCGAATGGCATAACCATAAACTCATAATGGCCACACTGAGCTTGAAAAGTTATCTTGGGTATATCTCCATCCCGAATTTTCAACTGATAGTACCCAGATCTCATATCTATCTTAGAATGTCCTACGCTCCCCGAAGCTGATCCAACAAGTCATCGATGCGTGGAAGGGGGTACTTATTCTTGATGGTCGCCTTATGCAACAACTTGTAGTCAATACATAGTCGGAGGCTCCCATCTTTCTTCTTTACAAACAGTATCGGTGTTCCCTAAGGCGAAACACTCGGTCTGATGAACCCCTTATCCAACAACTCTTATAACTGCTTCTTTAGTTCCTCCAACTCAATCGGAGCCATTCTGTACGCTGGCTAGGATATCGACTCTATACCAGGTGCCAAATCTATACAAAACTTCATTTCTCTATCTAGCGGTAACCCTGGTAAATCATCCGAAAAGACATCTGGAAATTTCCTAACCACTGGGATGTCTCTTAATTCTGGGCGTACCTTATCCGCCTCAACCACGTACGCAATATAACCTTTCAAAACATTAATCATTTAGTCAGCATAGAAATGCATCCATTTCGCTTACAACAACTACTGCTTTCATTACTTTTCAAGGGGATTTTACAATACATTTTTCGGGGACGTTATGTACCCCTGAAAATGTTACCGTCTTAGAAAAATAATCTACCACAACATGGTTTGCAGCCAACCAATCTATTCTTAGGATTACATCAAAGTCTCTCATATACATTAAAATGAGATCGGCTGACATTTCCTTTTCCCATACTTTCAACTTGCAATCTCTAATTACATATTCGACTAGCTGACTATTACTCATGGGAGTGCTTATCAACATCCTCCTACTTAACGGGGTAAGTTTCACATATTTAAACAACTTATATGCAAATGAAGGCAATACAAATGAATGCGTGGCACCAAGATCTATCAAAACATAAGCTTCAAGATCAAGGATCAAGATGGTACCTTTCACCACATTTGAAGACTGATCTGTAGTATCTTAGTCCAATGTGTGTACTCACCCTCTGTCAACTACCAGCTTCCCCTTCTCTTCAGCTGTCGCCCTCCGTCTCAGAGTAAGAGCATCAGCAAAAGCTCTCTCTGGCTCTTTTCCCTTCTGTGGGGCACTCTCAGTCATCTCTGGGCAATTATGGATTATATACCCTAACTTCCCACATCAAAAACATACTACAGAAGGTCCATAACATGATCGAATACCATGGTACCTACCACACTTACTGCATTATTCAGTCATAGGTCATGGCCCTCCAATCACTATACCCTTTGATGCAGCTATGGTCGGATACACGGGAGGTTTAACTGTCCTCTCCTAGATCTTCTCAATCTCTGGCCTCTTCCTAGATAATCTCCTACTCCCTCTATAACTGAAGCCTCTATCCACTACCTATCATTTCCTATCTCTGTCCTTCACTCTACCAATAATTTTGAATTCTGAGGCATTCCACTCAATATCATGTTCACACAATTGTGCCCTGCACACAACCTCCTTATAGGTCGATACATCAAAAGGGACCAATCGAGATCTGATGGCTGATCTCAGTCTATCCACAAACTTCTAGTCCTTCTTGACCTCATTGTCCATCATGTCAGGATCATACCTGCCTAGGGAGATAAATTTCGTATCATACTCGTCTATTGATCTACTCCCCTAGGTTAATCCCAAGAATTCCATCTGCAGCTTCCGCTGTGCAGTATCCGAAACATATTGCTTCTAGAAGGCCTCCAAAAATATATCTCAGTTGATCTCTATATGACGGGCTCTCAGAATGGGTTTGGTAGACTTCCACTAATGTTTTGTCGATCCCTTCAGCGTGAATAATGTAAAAGCTACCATCTCTGTAGTAGTACACTCGAAAAATCCATATAATTTTTCGATCTCATTCACACAGTCCTCTACAGCTACTGGGTCCTTAATCCTGCTGAAAGATGATGGTCTATATTTCTAGAACTGTCGCATTTTATCCAAGTCACATCCATAACCCCAACCTCTACTACCCTGCGGTGGAGCAGCAGTAGAAGGCCTATCCTAAACTGGTGGGGATGTGAGAGTATCTATAGTCTGAGGTCTTTGGGCTGGCTGTACAGGCATTTCAGGAGCAGCCACCTGTTCAGCATCACCCTATGCAGCTGGCCCCAGCCCGTCCCCAGCTTTAGGTATCAACTGAGCAATCAACTCCAAAATCGTCTCTAAGCTCCACTTTATCCTCGTAAAGCATGCCTTAGTACTCTCCGATCTCTCTGTCGAACCCTGTAAGGCATGCTCAACATCAGCCTCCACCTTTATCTCCTCTTGAGTCTCATCTACCAACGACTCAACACGGCTCTCAGGCCTACCCTTATGGCCTCTAGCTCGTGCTCTCGCCCCTCTACTGTAACTGGTATTAGGCATAATGCCAAGATTCCAACATTCACAATCATTTCCTAGTCAAACCTATCTCGATATACACAGTTGTATCTAAACAACCACAGTAATATGTGGATGTAGTTTTCTTAATTATTTATCATTGACACAAATCAGACCAACTCTGCTCTGGTACCAAATAAATCTGTCACGACCCTCAACTTACCAAAAATCACTACAAATTTTTTTTCATTTTTTGTTTATTATTTAATCCATTACTCATTCCTTCCTCTGATCGTGAACTGCTTCACCATCAACTGTTGGACTGTGTATCGATGTAAATCTCATCTAACCATACCATTTCAATTTACATTTTATTTAAAGGTAAACACTTGCATTTTTTAATCAGAGTTGCGATTTACATGTGTTTACAATTCTTTACATCCCCAAATGTTATATTCAAGATATTATTGTGCTATTGTATGTCTAGATACAAAACTGTACGAATGTGTATACCTTCGTATGATGGGATGTAGCGGACTCCAAAAATCAATCCCCAGTCGCTCTCTATCTATTGAAAGTGCTCTATAGAGGGGGAAAAATAAGGGGGTGAGCAAACCACGCGCTCAGTAAGACAATCATGCGAGCAGGTAGATAATTGTACTATCTACATGATCGTGATGCCATGTGTGAAACCACGTAGTTACTCATCATACTCAAAATCATGGGTTCATGCATGTGATCATGACATATATAAAGCATTTCATGCTATTCAGATCAGTGCATAAGTCATAAACAAGCATGGAAAAATCATCATGCGTAAGTCGTAAATAAAGCATGAAAAATTATCATGCGAGGTGCACTTAAAACAATTCATACCCAACTCAAATTAGTACAAAATCACCATTCGTCAGGACTCAGCCCCTCCCTTGGACTGTCCTAACCCACAAAACAATTTAAAACATGGATTCATCTCAAACCAAGTGACATGTGAGATAGGTAAATAATAATGAGCGTAATAACTAAGACTATGGCCATATCCTCTGTGATCCCAGGCTACACGGATCCTAGTGTGCGGGGTATCACCTCTATCTACTTTCGCACGTGAGGTGGGTCACGTCCAACCCATCAATCCACAGCAGATCTAACCTTCGTCTGAAAATGGTATATATATATATATATATATTCATAAATGGTACAACGTACTCCATGTTATATGCAAGGTACAACGTACTCCGTGGACTTATATATATCATCACATCATATCGTGCCACATCTCAATACGTACTTACGAGCCTATTTAATCGGTGTGACACACATTCTATACGAAGCTCCTAGCACAGCTCCCAACATGTCATAAAATCATGTGCTAGTAATCTCTAGCACAACAGCAAGTATAGTGGACATCTAGTGCGAGCTAGGCTCCAGCACCATGTTAAAATCCATGTGAAAACTAGTGCGAGATAAGCTCCGGCAATCATGCTTATAACTCTAGTGCGAGCATCGCTCCAGCACTAAGGCAGTGTAAGCATGTCAAATCTCGTGCGAGCATCGCTCTAGCACGCTTTACTTCTATAAAACTCATGTAGGTGGCTCATTCTTTTGCAAATCATGGTCATTAAAACCAAATCATGCTATTTTTATGCAAATCATTTAAATGCGAGCTAGCCTATCAATCCATATGCTTTAAAAGCAGTAAAAAGACTCAAGAACATCATGTTCTTGTTTTTCATAAACTTTTCTCAAAATCACATTTCCTTTGCCCTTCAATCATTTATTTCTTTTCTAAGACCCTTAGACACTTCATAAGATTACAAATGCGCCCAAAAACGCGTACAGGTATCTCTAAAAGCCAACAAAATTCCCCTACCTTAATTCTCTCTGAAGCAACTCCTTCTTCCTTTCTCGTTTTTTGTGATTGGGCTCAATTTGCTCTGGATATATCCTCGAAAGCTGCAAACATTCATTTATGACATGAGTCAATTACAATTAACTCGTATTCTGACTTTATCCTAGTCAATATATCTTATTGAGGCTAATTCTCTCTTAAGTTGATTTCAACAGTTCTATTCGTTTCATCTCGGCCCATTGGGCTCCTTAGGCTCATTATCACTCGTTGGACTGAATTCCAGGTCCACCAACCTTATTGAGTCAATTGAAGTCAAGCTTGGCCTATGACACATTCGACCATGGCATGGTGGGTGAACACCCACCATGCCATTCCTAGCCAATTTGGCTAGCAACCTCAATTAGCTACTTATCACGCACTTGGCATAGATGCTTTATTCTTAGTTCTTCCATTCATTCATGTATTTTCACAAACACTATATATGCACATTTCATCACATTAACCAATCCCATAAATTGATTCCACATAACCATCTCAAATTCATGCATATAACATTACTAACACCTTAGTATAATCCATTCATTCTTAAATTCACCCTAGCTCATTTTCTCACACTAACCCATTTTTAGGTTATGGTGTATTCACTAAATTCTAGGTAGTTTCAAACAATACATACACCAATCAACTCACAACAACATCTAGATAAACATACTAGAGTTGGTGTATTAAAAACTCACCTAGCTTCACTTTTCCCTTGTCCAAAATTGGAAGACCCTTTTTGCTCCTTCAATCCAACAAGCCGAATACTGATTCCAAACTATGTTGTTCTCCTCCTTACAATGAACAACTTTGCTTTAAGCCACTTTTCTCAAATCTTTTTGGAAGGGGATGATATTCTAGAGAGAGAAAGCTTATTCTTTTTGGGTAAAAATGGAGAGATGTTTTAATTTTCTAAAGAAGAAGGTTTGGTCGTCGGGTTTTTATAGAATAGGGGTGGTGAGATCGAGGGTACGAGATCAATCTTCCTTTGGCTTTAAACCATCAAAATATTCAGGTATGTATATGTCGGATCGATCTGTTCTTTGGGAAGAGATCGATCTTTGCTAGGCAGAAGCAACTGGAGATCGATATGCTCACAGGGAGAGATCGATCTGCTCTTTACAGAATCTAGTGGAGATCAATCTGCTTGAAGAGGGGATCGATCCTTTCTAGATAGAATCAAACTGAGATTGATTTTCTTAAACAAGAGATCAATCAGCTTTGAATAGGGGATCGATCTAGCCTTCATCTGTAGGCTTCCTGCTGCAGATTTTTCCAAAATTTCAAAGAAAAACTTGTATTTGATTCCTTTACTAGTCGTTTTACAATCTATTCACACTTAGAGCATGGAAAGGTTCATCCCTCATGACTCTCGTGTTAAGGAACTTGTGTGCATTGCTTGGAATCATAAAATACTTAAAATTCGCAGGACTTACATTATCAATTCATGTTTTAAATCCTTATCCTCAATCTGAAGGGTTTTAAATTCCATTTGTTTCGTCTGTGGCTACGTCAACCCTTATTTAACCTTTACATGTATTCACAAATACTCATTCATTCTCTTTGCAATTTTATTCAAGCAAAAGCTCTTCTTATGATTCAATCAACATGTGAAAATGTGTTACATCATATGAATCATAAGGAATACATCACCAAAAGTGTGTCTTACATACATAACATATATGAAAAACCCCATGAAGGCATTTGGTTTCCCTTAGAAATGAAGGTTGTTGAAGCTACAGGTGCATGATTTATGCATTTTAAATCCAATTTAACACCACATATTATCAATATATCTTGATATATTGAACATATTTGAAAATCAAGGCTTGAAACTAAGCTTACCCATGAAATTTCATTATGGCTGAAACTTAAAAACAAGATTGGAGGGACTTTTGCTTCAATCTAAGGACAGGAAAAAAACTCCATATAAGTTTGTATTTAACATATAATAAAAACCATAAATTGAATTAAACCAAAACCCCTTAGATCTCGGTGTGATCAAACATAATTCACCTTGAGTATCAATTACTTTTGCTTGATCAAATCAACAAATTAGTCTCTCACATTTTAATATGTTGAAAAGGTTAAAAAAGTGTGACAAGTTTGTAGAAATTGGCCAAAAATGGTTAGAAAGGGATAAGAAGGTGGTAGCAAGAAGGGTTTTCATTGGGTTTCCATGGGTTTCTTCCATTTTTTCCTCTTCTATTCAGTTTTGAAAGAAGCCAAATGGTGGTTACTGACTTCGTCATGATTCTTCATGATTTAGACCGTGGCTAACTATTATGGACGTATTGTGGTTATATTGCCTATTAGGGATTAATACCTTCTCTCGTGATTGAAATGCTTCAGTTTATGCATTTTTGTATGGTATCTCAGATTCGATAATTGTATTCAAAACAGGGGTTTTGGAGTATTTTTTTTTATGCATGGCATATGTATTCAGTTAGTCAAAATTACGTGTATGTGGGAACCACAGGGACCATAGTAAGTAAGTGTTATGGTTCGAGAAAATGAAGAGCTTCAAAGCATCCTTCTGGCTAATACTTTGTAACACCTTAACACGAGAAGGTTAAAGTTGAGGATAGTTAGGTATACTCATCATGAATGGATATGACATGATTTCTACTACTCAAACTCAATTTGGCATGCACATACACTCATTAATACGATATAAGCCTAGCATTCTTTGTATATATTTGTTACTGGGCATTAGCTCATCCCTTTTTTTCTTACTCTTTACAAATTACTTTCGATAGGCTCGAACTAAAAGTATGGACTACATGTGTTCTACAAGTTTTCGTAGTCTTGTGATTTCATTGGTTAAGGTATAACCTCTTTTGTATTTTTGTTTATATTTCAAACTATAATTTTCTATATACAGAGTAAACATGGATGGGATATAAGTAATAGAAATGAATTGGTATACTTGATTATATCTTGCATTGTGATGGCATTAAGTAAAGGTTGTGTGCAAGTGTCATATGATTATTTTGAAATGATTAAAAGATTAATATGAATTTAAGCTTAGTTTGGATCTCACGCACCTATGGGCAGTGAGATCAGTTGTAATTTTCTGTTATTGGTTAAATACGGAAAATATAGGTATGTTGAAACTGAAATTCTATTTTCGGTGAAATGACATACATGATAAGGCAGTTAGTTGGGACCTTAGATAATTAGTCTTAAACTTTTTGACGAGTAGTGATCTACTTGTAAGGTAAAACCTATACAGCGTGATGACAAACTTGATAATTAAAGGAAAAATTTAGCTTGAAAATCCTAGCTTTCGAGGCCATTACATGCTTAGATTGGGACCTTGAGCTAAAGGCTTAAAATAGGGCAAGTATAGTTAAACTACTTAACCATTTAGCACTACCTTACATGTTGACAAACCAAATGAAAAAAGAAAAAGTTAGCCACATTTTCTTGTGTTTGTAATAAGTTAAGTTTATGTCGCAGCCTTTGGGTCGTGACAGAAATTTTAAAATTTATTATCATCAAACAACAAAGAATACTAAATGATTTATTAAACGTACAAATTTTAAACAAATATTTTGCAAACATAAATGAATGAAACATACCTGTAAGACCACTAACTCGCGTATCTCGATACTCAGCTAAACATTGGGTTAATTGAATGTTAATGCACATATATGTCCACGAATCAGATAAATTAATTAATAGATTAGATTTACGTGATTAAATTAGGATAGATTAAGGTTAATACCCAAATTCAATATACATACATACACAATATAAATGTAGTACATTAATCTAAGCAATATAATCATGTAATTAGATTAAATTCATGAAGGTTATAAAATATGATATAGAAATTTAATCATGGTGATTATAAGACAAAATATAATTAAAAGACGAAATATAAATTAAAGAGGGAAAATATATTATATAATTTAGTAATAAAATTTATACAAAATTTCAATTATATGCATGTATATAGGTATATTTATTTAGGTAATAAATAAATAAATAATAAAAAAAGAGTAAGTTAAAAAAAAACGAAAAGGGATCGCGAGACAGGATCCCCTCTTTGTCGCGCGATACCCCCAAAGACCAGACCCCCCTTTTTATTTTTTTCTCTGCTCTTCTCTTTCCCTACCACCACCAACGACCGAAACCAGAGACCCCACCCGAACCGATAGGCTCCCTTTTCTCTCCACCACCGACGACATTCCTCTCCTCCCTCATGCGAAAACTTGATAACCCGAGAAACCCCCTCCTCTGTTTCGCTTACCAGCACCAGAGAAGACACTGGCCACCTCCAAACCACGAGCCCGACGACTGTGACAGCCCGAAAACGTAAAAAATAGGACAAATTTAAATTTTTCTTAAATTAAAAACTACCAACTCTGGGTGCATTCCCAAACAGTGTCATTTAAACACTTATGTTTATAACAAATCATTATCCCCAAAGATCATACAATTTTCTACTTCATAGAATCAATAAATAATATCCAAAAGGGTTTCAACCCATAAATCTCAATTCATTATCCTCATATCGTCCTAATTACATCCCAATAATACTTAACATAAATGTTTGTATTACATCATTGTCTGGATACAAATTGAATTGAATTTATACCTTGTGTGTGTACAAGCGATAGCCTGGGGAGATCTTGTCCATCAGCCTATATCACGTACGCGGCAAGCACTAGCTCGCTCACTGCAAGTAATCTGGAGGGGGAGAGGAAAAGGGTGAGCTTTCAAATCGCTCAGTAAAGAGGATAAGGGAGATTTTATAAAATCATCATAACATCATAACTCATCATCCGAACATTTTAAAACATGATAGAAGTATTCGAGCATGTAAGACGTTATGGTAATAATAACAATAATGGCATCAATTTGCATCAGCATAATTTACGTGATAAAATCACAATTCGTCATAACATCAAATCTCAACACGTGATAGAAATCACAGTCATAAAAAAAATACGTCATTCATCAAATAGTCGAGACTAGATATTTAATAAAACTTGGATAAAAACAACGTCATAAGCACATCACATCGCATCAAATTCATATTCAAGGAGGACAACCTCAAAAGAGGGCTAACGTCGACATCTATCCATGGCCATGATATCGCGATAGACTTGATCAGAGTCGTCCAACCTCGGTCTTACATGCTACCAAAGCAAGGCCACCCATTGCAACCAAAGCGGGGTCATCTCACGTTACCAGAACAGAGGCATCTGTCTTACATGTTACTAGAGCAAGGCTGCTCAACGCTATCAAAGCGGAGTATCGATGAGCATCTCATGATAAGCCTTAGTCTCAGTACAATATACCATTGTTGTATTAAAACCGTTTTACCTTCACGTAGAGCTTATAGTGGATATCTCGAAAAACTCATTTCTATTATAAAACATTGTGTTCACAGTTTCATAAAATTCATCAAAATCGAGCTCAAACCGACAAAACACTCACACATTCATCAAAGCATCAAATCAACTCATTTCTCATAAACATGCTCGTTCATCAACCTTTTTCATGCTATCAAGGTATTTTCATCATTTAGAAACTCACAAGTACAAACATTTTATTTCCCTTACCTCTTGCACCCTGAGTGGTGCAATGTCCCTCAGGTCTCGAACCAGCCTCGTTTCTCATGTCGGATTCCCGAGCTGTCCAAACATTATCAAATCGTCAATATACATCATTCTCATTATCCATTTCTTTCTCTTACTCATTACAACTAAACCTTTCCCTTTTTATCCTATTTACACCTATACACCCTTAACTACATCCAAGCTACAAATCTTAAACACATACGTTGTCTTAAAACTTTTCCTACATCTTTATCAACACCTTAGCTAGCTCATGACCATCACAAGACATCCACATTCCATCTTCTAGCTAAACCAATTTGTTGGTTCCCTCATGACTTAAACATTTCCAACCAAATATATATGTATTTATTTACCAATATATAAAATGATAATGCTTAAAAACAAGGGTCTTGTGAGCTCACCTAGCTTGTCCTCTCTTGACCAAACTTATAGAATGCTCGTCTCTTCCCTTTGTTCAAACCAACCTTGATTTTCTAGTATGTTGTCCTCTTTACCAAGAGAAACAACTTTGTCTCTTATCCTCTTTTCTAACTTCGTCTAGAACGTGGTGGATCTTAGAGAGAGAAAGCTTGGTTTGGGTGAAAATGGTGACTGTTGGTGTTTGCAAGTGAGAGAGACTTGGCTTCAGATAAAAATATCGTGATCCTTATATAGACAAAGGGTGTGAGATCGATCTGGCATTAGGTGGAGATCGATCTCTACTTGGTTTCAACTACTCCAACAGCTCAATTACCAACTACAGGATCGATCTGGTAGAGGGTAGGGATCGATCTGTTCTTTTACAAAACCAAATAGAGATCGATCTGTTTTTTAAGGAGGGATCGATCTCTTTTAGGCCAAGACAAATGAAGATCGATCTGCCCTTGTGACAAGATTGATTTTTTGCTAGGCAGAGGCAGTAGGAGATCGATCTGCTCCCTTATGAGATCGGTCTGCCTATCTGCTATTGTATACTCATTGCATTCTAGAGTCATGAGATCGATCTTTCATCCTTATAAGATCGATCATTCTTCACTTGATATCGATCCAGCTCCTCAAAACCCTTTACATTATACTTCTGGGCTTACTAGATCGATCTCTCATCCATGGAGATCGATCTGGCTTTCATAGATTTCACTGCTGCTACATAAATTTGCAGGAAACTCAAGGCAAAACCTACCACAATCTACTCCGTAGATCATATTTCATTCCAAAAACATTTAAGACTTCAAAACTTCAGCTTCTTATACTTCATTAGATTTAAAACTTGTGTGTACATCGAAATATCATAACTACATTCACCAAATTATAAATCTCACATTGTAACCTCATAGCTAAAGTTCATAGAATTCACAGGTCTCACATCCACCCCACCTTTGGAGAATTTAGTCATCCAAATTCAACTCGATCCATTAAACAGTTGAGGGTACTTCTCCTTCATAAGGCCTTCTAGCTCTCAAGTTTCTTCCTCCATTGAGTGGTGCTTCTAGAGGACTTTAACTAATGGAATCCTTTTCATTTGAAGTACCTTTTCCTTCCTATCGAGTATCCAAATGGGTTCTTCCACAAAACTCATATCCCCCTGAATATCTAAGGCTTCATACTCGATGACATGGGAGGGATCCGGATTATATCTCCTCAACATGAAGACGTGAAAGACATTATGTATCCTTAAAAATTGTGGAGGTAAAGCCAACTGGTAGGCAACGTCTCCCACTTTCTCCAAAATTTCAAACAGTCCTATATATCGAGGACTCGATTTCCCCTTCTTCCTGAAACGCATGATACCCTTACTTGGAGATATCTTAAGGAATATAGAATCTCCAACTCGAAACTCGAGTGGTCATCTTCGCACATCTACGTAACTTTTTTGTCGACTCTGAGCAGCCCATAATCTATCACAAATGATCTTCACATTCTGAACTGCCTGTTCAACCAGTTTGAAAGCAGTTACTTTCCTATCGCCCATTTCTTCCCAAGTTATAGGGGATCTACACCTCCTACCATACAGAGCCTCATAAGGTGCCATACCAATACTCACATGATAGCTATTGTTGTACGCAAACTTAGCAAGGGGCAGGTGATCATCCCATGATCCCTTAAAGTCCATCGTACATGCCCTCAACATGTCCTCTAAGGTCTGTATAGTCCGCTCGGACTGACCATCAGTCTAAGGATGATAGGAGGTACTGAAACTCAATCGAGATCCCATAGCCTCCTAAAAATGAGTGCAATACCTGGACGTGAACCGAGAATCTCTATCAGATGTGACACTCCCTAGAGCCTCATGCAGTCTAGCTATCTCTCTAACATATAACTTGGCTAAGGTACTCAATGTATCTGTGCTCTTGATGGCAAGGAAGTGGACACTCTTCGTTAATTTATCTACTATCACCCATATTGCATCATGACCTCTTCAGGTCCTCGATAATCCCATGATAAAGTCCATGGTGATATTCTCCCATTTCCGTTTAGGCACAGGCAAAGGCTTGAGCTATCCTCAGGGCTTCTGATGCTCAACTTTCACTTGTTGGCATACCAAACATTTGGCCACATATTCTGCCACATCCCGTTTCATACCACTCCACCAATATACCCTTCTCAAATCTTGGTACATCTTGATACTTCCCGGGTGCATGGTGTACCATGAGGACTGAGACTCTCTCAGTATTTGTTGCTTCAGGGTATCATCGTTCGAAACATAAATGTGACCCTTAAACCTCAATAACCCATCATCACTGACCATGAAATCTAACTATGAGGCCTGTTCAGCTTGGCTAACCATATCCAATAGCCTCTGATCATTTCGTTGCCCGGTTCTAACCTGATCCATAATGCTGGGCTCTATCCGTAGGCTAGACATAAACTCGACCTCTGCTTCTACAACTCTAATCTTAAGTCCGATGAATTGTTCTAACAGCTCACATTCCCTGATCATCATAGCAGATACCATACTCTTCCTGCTTAGGGCATCAGCAACTACGTTCGCCTTCCTCGGATGATAGAGTATCTCACAATCATAGTCTTTAAGGAGTTCCATCCATCTCCTATGTCTCATGTTTAACTCCTTTTGGTTGAATATATATCTCAGGCTCCTGTGGTCAATAAATATCTGGAACCTTTCCCCATATAAGTAATGCTGCTAGATCTTTAGGGCAATTACCACTGTGGCTAATTCCAAATCATGTATGGGTTAGTTCTGCTCATGATCCTTCAGCTGTCGCGAACCATAGGCGACTACTCTTCCGTGCTGCATGAGCACACAGACCAATCCTTGTTGAGAGGCATCGTTGTACACTGTGAAGCCTCCAGGTCCATTTGGAATAGTCAACACAGGTGCCATCATTAATCTCCTCTTTAACTCTTGAAAACTCTACTCACACTGCTGAGACCATACAAAAGGAATCTCCTTATGTGTGAGCTTGGTCAAAGGAGCAGCAATGCTGGAAAATCCTTTAACAAACCTTTTATAATACCCTGCAAGCCCAAGAAAACTTTGAATCTCTGTAATTATCCTCAGTCTCTCCCAATTAAGTACAGCTTCTATCTTAGACGGATCAACTGACACCCCGTCCTTAGATACAATATGACCAAGAAAAGCAATTTGATCCACCCAAAACTCACTCTTACTGATCTTTCCATAAAGCTGCTTATCTATGAGTACCTATAGCACAATCCTCAAATGTTGTGCATGTTCCTCATGAGACCGAGAATACAAAAGGATATCATCAATGAAGACTATCATAAATTGATATAGATAGTTTCGGAATACCTCGTTTATTAGGCTCATGAAAGCAGTAGGTGCATTCGTCAAACCAAAGGGCATAACTAAGAACTCGTAGTGGCCATATCTAGTTCTGAAGGCCATCTTTAAAACATCCTCTTTCCTGATTCTTAACTGGTGATAGCCCGATCTTAAGTCGATCTTAGAAAAGATAGAAGCCCCTCTCAGCTGATCAAACAAATCGTCTATTCTTGACAGAGGATATTTATTCTTTACTGTGGCCTTGTTCAGTGATCTGTAATCTATGGATAATCTAAGGCTACCATCCTTCTTTACAAACAAAACTGAAGCTCCCAATAACGACACACTAGGTCTAATAAAACCCTGGTCAAGCAGTTCCTGCAACTATTTCTTTAACTCCTCCAATTCTGCCAATGTCATCCTATAAGGAGGTTTAAAGATCGGTTGTGTATCTGGCACTAAATTGATAGTGAACTCCAACTCTCTCTCTGGTGGTAAGCCGGGTAATTTCTTTGGAAATACATCTGAAAACTCACATACTATCGGTATGTCCTCTATCCTTAGATGTTCCCGACTCATATCAGAGATGAGTGCGATGTAACCTTCACATCAATAATTTAATCAGTGTTTTTAGGAAATCATGATTATATCTTAGATTTCTCACAATAAACTTCGCACATTTTCATTTCCTAACATTCAAACGTATACTAAATTTTTCAAGTAAGGAGAAAGTTACATTCTTAGTATAGCAGTCTAGACTCACACGATTGGTCGCTAACCAATCCATCCCTAAAATCACATCAAAATCACGTATACTTAACAAAACTAGATCTGCTAACATTACCTTATCGCCCACCCTGATCTCACACCATCTACATACTATATCAGTCCTTTGGGACTCACGCATAGGGGTATTTACATGTAAAATATAATCTAGGGATTAATGCTTTAAACTTAGTTTACATGTAAAGTGTGCATCAATAAAAGAATGCGTGAATCCCGAGTCAAACAACACATGAGCCTCATGATTACAGACAAGAAGTGTACCTCGTATGGTCTCAGAAGAAGTGTCTGCGATCTCTTTATCCAAAGCAAACCCACATCCTTCTGTGACCGGCTTCTTACCCTTATCAGCAACTGTAGCCCATCTCTGGGGAATCATCCTCTGAGGCTGCTGTCTAAGAGGCTCTTGAGAATGTGGCTTTTGTGGCTGCGGGTAATTTCTCACTCTATGACCCATGTCCCCGCATCTAAAACATCCTTGTATGGTTCTAGAACAACTTCCCTCATGTGGTCGGTCACAATCTCTGCAAACTTTAACCTCTGGCCTGGCACCTCGAGGGGCCTCCATTTACTGGGAGGAACCCTGGGTTTATCAACTCTCCCTTTAGGTCCCTCGTCCATATATCTCTTAAAAGAACCCCTCCTAAAGTCGGTGTGGAAAGCTGCAGTCTCTTACCCCTATCCCTGGTTATCGGTCGGGACTCAGACTGGGACTGTATCAACTCTAGTCCCCTCTCAACTTCCTGTGCCCGTCTCCAAGCATCATTAAACTTAGTAATGCAGAGCCTCATCAAGCTATCTCGAATGGCTGGTCTCAGCCCATAAACAAACCGCTCTGTTCATCGTTCCTCATCCTTGATAGTCTCCGGATCATATCTTGTGAGATCTGAGAATTTCAGACATATTTAATGATGTAATAATAAATTGAAGTGTAATTTATTGAGCTAAGTGAATTGTAGGAATTATAATTGGAGATTTATATGTTAAGTGTGTAAAATGAGCACGAAGCATGAGGATAGATCGATCTGGGAGAAGGAGAGATCGATCTGGTGAGTTAAAAATGACGAGGAAGGGGAAATTTGAAGAGCAGATCGATCTCCAATGGAAGAGATCGATCTCCTTATGAATCTGTTTGAGAAGGGATCGATCTCATGAGGAAGAGATCGATCTCCAAATGAATCTGTTTGAGAGAAGATCGATCTCACGAGGAGGAGATCGATCTCCAAATGCTTCTGTTTGGGGAGAAGATCGATCTCCTTAGGAGCAGATCGATCTCATAAAGCCATAAAGAGATCGATCTCACCCCTCGACAGATCGATCTCCTAGGCATAAAATTTCCCAGATCGTCCCCAAATTTCAAACACAGATCGATCTCATCAAGAGGCAGATCGATCTCCTACCTCCAGTCTATATAAGGAACCCGTGTTTTCTCCTGAAATTTCACTTTCTCTCTCTTCCAAACCTCCATTTTTTCGAAAACCTAGTTTCTCACTCCTCCAAATCCCCCATTTTCGGCCGAATCAGCTATTGTGGTAAGAAGGAAAGTTGTTCCTCATCAAAGGGAGAACAACATACTTGGAAATCGAAGGACGAATCGGATCGAGGCGTGAGTTGTGCGTCTCACAAGCTTTGGGTAATTTCTAAACCTCGATCTTGATATTTGAGCTGATTTTGATGTTATTGGTGGTTGTAATTGTGTTGAAATAGTTGAGAAATGATTAGGGATTGATGAATTTCAATGTGGATAGAGTGATAATGATATTTAGCGATTTTGGTGAATTTAGGAAATTGTGAGCTATAAATGGAAAATTGGACAATGTGGTGAATTAGCGTAGACGATTTAACTTGAGAAATGTAGGACGTTGAGATATTGTGAATGAGGTTGTAGTTTAGGGTAGAGTGACGAGAATTGAGAAAATTGAGGTGTTATGAGCGATGATGCTCGATTTTGAGAATTGAGATTTATGAGATAATTGAGTATTGATGTTTAACATCGTTTGGACAGCTCGGGAGTTCCAGAGTGGAATGCGAGACTAGTCCGTGATACGGGGGAAACGATTGCACTATACGAGGTGCAAAGAGGTAAGGGAAAACTAAACCATTTTGTGTATGTATTTTGATGAATTGTTAGCATGAAAGTTCTCAAAACATCATCTCATAACTCGTTAAATCATGTGAAAACATGAAGATAAAAGGCTCAACATCGAGCACTCACAAGCATGTGTAAATATATGCAATAATGGCTGTTCTCAAATACGTGATAAAATCACCTCAGTAAATCACACGTGACAAGGTCACAAAACACAACTCATGTGTAAAACGAGACTAGGCAATAAAACTCAATTAAAACTCGTCATGGCACATCAAATATGTATCTCCTCTGGGTACGCATCCCAGGCATCCTCGTATAGAGGGAACGTCGACAATATGGTCGTATGCAAAGTATATTGGACTTATATGTTACCAGAACAAGGCCCGGCCTTACTTGCTACCAGAGCAATGCCTCGCCTAATGCACACTGACACGTGGTCCCTGGGTCGGTTCCCAGGCGGCCCACTCTCTCGGTCTTACATGCTACCAGAGCAATGCCTCCCAACGCTACCAGAGCGGAGGAATAATCGGACTTATATGTTACCAGAACAAGGCCTGTGGTCCCTGGGTCGGTTCCCAGGCATCCCACTATATCGGTCTTATATGCTACCAGAGCAAGGCCCGTGGTCCCTGGGTCGGTTCCCAGGCGTCCCACTATATCGGTCTTATATGCTACCAGAGCAATGCCCGATGTGTATTCAACATGACACGCCTAAGTCTCAATCATTAGCCATTATCTTATAAAATGTTATGCCTTCACGTAGAACTCATAATGGTTTTCTCTTAAAACTCATTTAAAACATTTGTGTACTCAACACAAAACATATTAAAACCGAGTTCCAACCGGCAAAACAAGCACACATTTTCTCAAATCTCAATATCGCCTTAACGTAGAGCCCAATTTACTTTTCACGCAACTCAAAGGTTTATAAAGCAATTTCACACTTAGCTTATAAACTCATAAAATAATGGGCTCCAACCGGCTATAAAAACCGTGTGCAATTATATCACTACACAGCACCAACATGCTTGTATTCTCAAATCATGGTTCATGCTAACAATTCATCAAAATACATACACAAAATGGTTTAGTTTTCCCTTACCTCTTTGCACCTCGTATAGTGCAATCGTTTCCCCCGTATCACGGACTAGTCTCGCATTCCACTCTGGAACTCCCGAGCTGTCCAAACGATGTTAAACATCAATACTCAATTATCTCATAAATCTCAATTCTCAAAATCGAGCATCATCGCTCATAACACCTCAATTTTCTCAATTCTCGTCACTCTACCCTAAACTACAACCTCATTCACAATATCTCAACGTCCTACATTTCTCAAGTTAAATCATCTACGCTAATTCACCACACTGTCCAATTTTCCATTTATAGCTCACAATTTCCTAAATTCACCAAAATCGCTAAATATCATTATCACTCTATCCACATTGAAATTCATCAATCCCTAATCATTTCTCAACTATTTCAACACAATTACAACCACCAATAACATCAAAATCAGCTCAAATATCAAGATCGAGGTTTAGAAATTACCCAAAGCTTGTGAGACGCACAACTCACGCCTCGATCCGATTCGTCCTTCGATTTCCAAGTATGTTGTTCTCCCTTTGATGAGGAACAACTTTCCTTCTTACCACAATAGCTGATTCGGCCGAAAATGGGGGATTTGGAGGAGAAAGAAACTAGGTTTTTGAAAAAATGGAGGTTTGGAAGAGAGAGAAAGTGAAATTTTAGGAGAAAACACGGGTTCCTTATATAGACTGGAGGTAGGAGATCGATCTGCCTCTTGATGAGATCGATCTGTGTTTGAAATTTGGGGACGATCTGGGAAATTTTATGCCTAGGAGATCGATCTGTCGAGGGGTGAGATCGATCTCTTTATGGCTTTATGAGATCGATCTGCTCCTAAGGAGATCGATCTTCTCCCCAAACAGAAGCATTTGGAGATCGATCTCCTCCTCATGAGATCGATCTTCTCTCAAACAGATTCATTTGGAGATCGATCTCTTCCTCATGAGATCGATCCCTTCTCAAACAGATTCATAAGGAGATCGATCTCTTCCATTGGAGATCGATCTGCTCTTCAAATTTCCCCTTCCTCGTCATTTTTAACTCACCAGATCGATCTCTCCTTCTCCCAGATCGATCTGTCCTCATGCTTCATGCTCATTTTACACACTTAACATATAAATCTCCAATTATAATTCCTACAATTCACTTAGCTCAATAAATTACACTTCAATTTATTATTACATCATTAAATATGTCTGAAATTCTCAGATCTCACATCCTCCCCACCTTAAAAAGAATTTGGTCCTCCAAATTCAACTCAACTAGTCAAAATAGATGGGGGTATCTCTCCTTCATGAGACTCTCTAGTTCCCACGTCGCCTCTTCCCTTGAGTGATGCTTCCACAAGACTTTCACTAATGGGATGCTCTTGGTTCTCAGTACCTTCTCCTTTCTATCGAGAATCTGGACGGGTTCCTCAGTGTAGCTCATGTCCTCTTGTATGTCCATCTCGTCATACTCTATGACATGAGAAGGGTCCGGGTGGTACTTCCGCAACATAGACACATGAAAAACGTTGTGTATTCCGGACATCTGTGGGGGTAATGCCAATCTGTAGGCTACCTCTCCCACTCTCTCAAGAATCTCGAATGGTCCTATGTATCGAGGACTCAATTTTCCTTTCTTCCCAAATCGCATGATACCCTTGCTCGGTGATACTCTCAGAAATACTGCATCACCAACATCAAACTCGAGTGGCCGTCTACGCACATCCGCGTAGCTTTTCTGTCTACTCTGTGCAGCTCGTAACCTCTCACATATGAGTTTCACACTTTGTACAGCTTGCTCGACAAGCTCGGGAGCATTTATCTTTCTGTCACCGACTTCTTCCCAAGCTACAGGGGATCTACACCTCCTACCATATAGAGCCTCAAAAGGTGCCATTCCAATACTCGCATGATAGCTGTTATTGTACGCAAACTCTGCTAGGGGCAGGTGATCATCCCATGATCCCTTAAAATCCATCGTACACGCCCTCAACATATCCTCCAAGGTCTGAATAGTCCTCTCTGACTGACCATCTGTCTGAGGATGATAGGCGGTACTAAAACTCAATCGAGATCCCATGGACTCCTGAAACTGGGTCCAAAATCTGGAAGTAAACTGGGAATCTCTATCAGAAGTAATACTCACTGGAGCCCCATGTAATCTAGCTATCTCGCTGACATATAGCTCAGCTAAGGCATCCACAGTATCTGTGCTCCTGATGGCAAGGAAGTGGGCACTCTTGGTCAATCTATCCACTATAACCCATATAGCGTCATGACCTCTCCGGGTCCTCGGTAAACCCATAATAAAGTCCATAGTGACATGCTCCCATTTCCATGTAGGTACAGGTAAGGGCTGTAGTAGTCCTCCGGGCTTCCAATGCTCAGCTTTCACTTGCTGGCATACTAAACACCTGGCCACATACTCTGCCACGTCTCGCTTCATACCACTCCACCAATACACCTTTCTCAAGTCTCGGTACATCTTAGTACTCCCTGGGTGCATGGTGTATCGCGAGCAGTAGAATTCTCTCAGTATCTGTCTCTTTAGGGTATCATTGTCCGGTACACAAATCCGTCCTCTGAATCTCAACAATCCATCCTCACTGATGGTGAGATCCGACTGCGAACTCTGCTCAGCTTGGTTAACCATATCTATCAATCTCTGATCACTGCGCTGCCCAGTTCTAATCTGATCCATGATCCTGGGCTCCATCCGCAAGCTAGCCAAAAATCCAGTCTCTACCTCTTTAACTTTGATCCGAAGTTCGGCGAACTGCTCTAACAAATCCCATTCCCTGATCATCATAGCAGATATCATACTCTTCCTGCTCAGGGCATCAGCAACTACATTCGCCTTACCCGGATGGTATAGAATCTCGCAGTCATAATCCTTAAGGAGTTCCATCCATCTCCTTTGTCTCATGTTTAACTCTTTCTGATCAAAGAGATATCTCAAACTCTTGTGATCAGTGAAGATCTGGAATCTTTCCCCATATAAGTAGTGGCGCCAGATCTTCAAAGCAAATACCACCGCGGCTAACTCCAAATCATGCGTGGGGTAATTCCGCTCATGGTCTTTCAGCTGACGCGATCCATATGCGACCACTCTCCCGTGCTGCATAAGCACACAACCCAATCCTTGATGAGATGCATCACTATACATCGAGAATCCTCTTGATCCCTCAGGGATAGTTAACACAGGTGCCGCCGTCAATCTCCTCTTTAACTCTTGAAAATTGAGCTCACATTGATCAGTCCATATGAACGGAGTCTCCTTACGCGTGAGCTTAGTCAAAGGAGCGGCAATCCTCGAGAATCCTTCCACAAATCTCCTGTAATACCCTGCCAAACCAAGGAAGCTTCGTATCTCAGTCACTGTCCTCGGTCTTTCCCAATTAAGCACAGCTGCTATTTTACTCGGATCCACTGATACTCCTTCCTCTGAGACTACATGCCCAAGGAAAGCTATCCGGTTCAGCCAAAACTCACACTTACTAAGCTTTCCGTACAATTGCTTATCTCGGAGTATCTGAAGTACTAACCACAAATGCTGTGCATGCTCCTCATACGACCGAGAGTACACCAGGATATCATCGATAAAGACTATCACAAACTTATCCAGATAGTCTCTGAACACCTCGTTCATCAATCTCATAAATGCTGCAGGGGCGTTCGTCAATCCAAAGGACATCACCAGAAATTCGTAATGGCCATATCTTGTCCTAAAGGCCGTCTTTGGAATATCTTCCTCCTTGATCCTCAATTGGTGATAGCCCGATCTCAAATTAATCTTAGAAAAGACTGATGCCCCTCTTAGCTGATCAAGTAGATCGTCAATCCTGGGCAGCGGATATTTATTCTTCACCGTGGCTTTATTCAACAGCCGGTAGTCTACACATAATCTGAGACTACCATCCTTCTTCTTAACAAATAGTACTGGCGCTCCCCACGGTAAAACACTGGGTCTAATAAACCCTTGATCCAATAACTCATGTAGTTGTTTCTTCAATTCCTCAAGTTCCACTAATGCCATCCTGTAGGGAGGTTTAGAGATCGGCTGAGTATCCGGTACCAAATCAATGGTAAACTCCAGCTCTCTCTCTGGTGGTAAACCTGGCAATTCCTCTGGGAAAACATCCAAAAATTCGCAAACCACAGGTATATCCTCAATCCTCGGATGTTCCCGCTCATCATCTGAGATGAGTGTCTCATAACCTTCACATAAATAATCATATTTAATACTCTCCAAAATAATGTTAAAATTCTCAAATGACTTACTAGAATTCCACATAATCATTTCCTCAATATCTCAACCGTACACTGTAAGGTTCAGGTAGGGAGAAAGTTACAATCTTAGTGTAGCAGTCTAAACTCACTCGATTGGTCGCCAACCAATCCATTCCCAGAATTACATCAAACCCATGTATACTCAACATGATTAGATCTGCTAACATCACTCTATCTCCCACCTTAATTTCACACCCTCTACAGATTAACTCAGTTCTCTGGGATTCACGCATAGGGGTACTTACATGTAGTATATATTCTAGAGGTTCAAACTTCAAGTTTAATCTACATGCAAAATGCTCAGAAATAAACGAATGCGTGGATCCTGAATCAATCAACACATGAGCCTCATAATTACAGACAGAGAGTGTACCTCTTATAGTTTCTGTCGAAGCGTCTGCGGTCTCCTTATCCAGGGCAAACACTCGTCCCTGTGCCACAGGTTTCTTCCCTTTCTCTGCCGCAGTGGCCCGTCTCCGGGGATCCACTCTCTGAGGCTGTTGTCTAGTGGGCTCCGGAGCATGTGGTATCTGAGGTTGGGGACAGTCCTTCACTCTGTGACCCATGTCACCACATCTGAAACATCCATGAATCGACCCAGTACAACTTCCCTCATGCGATCGGCCACAGTCTCTACAAATCCTCATCTCCGGCCTGACATATCGAGGGGCCTCCTTGATAATAGGATAGGCTCTGGGTCTCTCTAATCTGTCCTTCTGTACCTCAATCCTTCCTCTCCTGAAGGAACCTCTCCGAGCCTCTGTTTGGAAAATCGCTGGCCTCTTGCCCTTATCTTTATGCACTGCTCTGAGCTCATGCTGGGATTGTACCATTTCGATTCCTCTTTCAACCTCTTGTGCTCGTCTCAGAGCATCTCCAAACTCAGTAATACATAGCCCCATCAATCTATCTCTAATGACGGGCTTCAACCCATACACAAACTTCTCTGTGCGGAGCTCTTCACTCTTGAAGGTCTCTGGGTCATATCTCAGTAGTGCGGTGAACTGGCTCTCATAGTCATCCACCGACATGTCACCCTGTACCAAACTCAAAAACTCGGCCTGTTTCCTTCTCTGGGCGGCTCGTGGTACATATTGGGTTCTAAAAGCTGTCTGGAACTCTTCCCAACTAATCACATCCTGGCGGGACATCAAGATACCCTGGGTAGTACTCCACCAATCTCGAGCTCTCCCCTTCAGCATATAGGCACTCATACTGACTCTCTCAGCATCGGTGCACCCCAGTAAATCAAATATAACTCTCAACTCCGTCAACCACTCCTCAGCCTCTGTAGGATCCTTCTTTCCCCTAAATGCGGGTGGATTCATCTTCAGAAATTCCTTTAGTCGGACCTTACTTCTGTCCTCAGGCTGAGTGACGGGAGGCACTGGGGGTATGGGAGGTCCTGGTGGTGGTGTAGGGGTAGTATCCGAGGCATTAACTCCAAAGTGTTGCGCGAATAGCACCGCCATCTGCTCAAAACCTTGCCTCACATCAGTCTCAATCCGATTAAATCGAGAGTTAGGACTCTCTGGTTGTGGGACAGGTGGTGGAGGGGACTCTGCCTGCCTCCTCGAACGACCTCGTCGTTTACTCATTCTCAATCTCAACTCGTCTCCTGCGCGTACATATCACAATCGATTGAAATCTCAATCCTCAATTTCAGTTCATGACCAGACTATTACAGACACTTGGGATGTATTCTATTTCACTTAACCGACACTGACAGTACTAGACACCCTAAGCTCTGATACCAAGAAAACTCTGTCACGCCCCGAAAGTTTACGGAAAATAGGGCAAATTTAAAACTTTTTACTCGTTAATTCGCAATTAAAGGTGCATTCCTGTGCAGTGTCATACATCATCATAATTATCATGCCTTAGGATCTCATCACGACATAGTGTATATTGAATCATATACATTACTCAATTCCAAGTTAATTAATCCTAATACATCCCATATAATGATATACATCAAGTGTCTGTAATCACATTAATGGTCTGGGTACATGAAAAGGTAAAATATACCTCAAATACAATATATAGGGCCTGGAGCTCAAGTCCTCCACTAGCCACTACTCCGTACGCCGCAGGGAGATCCTTTTTCACTTGAAGAACTCTGGGGGGGAAAGGAAAACAGGGTGAGCTTCTAAATCGCTCAGTAAGGGGGGTAAAGGAACTCAGTTATATAAACCATTTCACACATCACAAATATGTGTAAACATGAGTTGTGTTTTGTGACCTTGTCACGTGTGATTTACTGAGGTGATTTTATCACGTATTTGAGAACAGCCATTATTGCATATATTTACACATGCTTGTGAGTGCTCGATGTTGAGCCTTTTTATCTTCATGTTTTCACATGATTTAACGAGTTATGAGATGATGTTTTGAGAACTTTCATGCTACGATTTCAAATGAGCTTTATAAACAAATACATATTTGTGATGTGTGAAATGGTTTATATAACTGAGTTCCTTTACCCCCCTTACTGAGCGATTTAGAAGCTCACCCTGTTTTCCTTTCCCCCCCAGAGTTCTTCAAGTGAAAAAGGATCTCCCTGCGGCGTACGGAGTAGTGGCTAGTGGAGGACTTGAGCTCCAGGCCCTATATATTGTATTTGAGGTATATTTTACCTTTTCATGTACCCAGACTATTAATGTGATTACAGACACTTGATGTATATCATTATATGGGATGTATTAGGATTAATTAACTTGGAATTGAGTAATGTATATGATTCAATATACACTATGTCGTGATGAGATCCTGAGGCATGATAATTATGATGATGTATGACACTGCACAGGAATGCACCTTTAATTGCGAATTAACGAGTAAAAAGTTTTAAATTTGCCCTATTTTTCGTAAACTTTCGGGGCGTGACATATCTCAACAAGGCAATGAATCGGTTCTCATATTCGTCGATTGTCATGTTGTCCCATACAAGATTCAAAAAAATCTGGTTGTAACTTCTTCTAGGCAGCTCGAGGGATATACTGAGTCCTGAAGGTCGACTGAAAAGTCTTTCAGCTAATCATAGGATGGATAGCAGTCAATATACTCTGGGTGGTATTCCACCAATATCGGGCTTGTTCCTTAAGCATGTAGGTATCTATACTAACCCTCTCTGTATCAGTACACCCCAAAAAATCAAAGATTACTCTCATCTCGGCCAACCACTCCTCCGCCTCTATTGGACCCTTCACCCCTTTAAATGTCGATGGATTCATCTTAAGAAAGTCTTTCAACCAGCCCTTACCTCCATCATCGGGCTTGGTTTATGTCGGAGGTTGAGCGACGACTGGTACTGGGTTCGTCTGTATAGGAGGTGAGGGCGGATCCTGTGGTGGTGTAGGAACCGGGGCAGGTGTGGTAACTGAGGCATTAGCCCCGAAATATTGTGCAAATAGCGCCGCCATCTGGTCAAACCCGTACATCCTGCTCAAGCCGATTAATTCGAGAGTTAGAACTCTCCGGTTGCGGTTCAGGTGGTGGAGGTGGTTGTGCCTGCCTCCCGGAACGACCTCATCTCCCTCTCATATCTTATCTCTTACGTACCTGCGCGTATTCATTAAACATCAATCATAATTATACCCGTTAAATTCAATTCATTACCAGACAATACAAACACTTGAGATGTAATCTATTTCCAATTGATCGACACTGACAGTACTAGACACCCTTTACTCTGATACCAAACAAATATGTGACAGTCCGAAAACGCAAAAAATATGGCAAATTTAAATTTTCTTAAATTAAAAACTACCAACTCTGGGTGCATTCCCGAATAGTGTCATTTAATCACTTATGTTTATAACAAATCATTATCCTCAAGATCATACAATTTTCTACTTCATAGAATCAATACATAATATCCAAAAGGGTTTCAACCCATAAATCTCAATTCATTTTGCTCATATCGTCCTAATTACATTCCAATAATACTTAACACAAATGTCTGTATTACATCATTTTCTAGATACAAATTGAATTGAATTTATACCTTATGCGTGTACAAGCAATAGCCTGGGGAGATCTTGTCCACCAGCCTATATCACGTACGCGGCAGGCACTAGCTCGCTCACTGCAAGTAATATGGAGAGGGGGAGGAAAAAGGCGGAGCTTTCAAATCGCTCAATAAAAAGGATAAGGGAGATTTTATAAAATCATCATAACATCATAACTCATCATGCAGACATTTTAAAACATAATAGAAGTATTCGAGCATGTAAAACGTTATGGTAATAGTAACAATAATGGCATGAGTTTGGATTAGCATAATTTACGTGATAAAATCACAATTCGTCATAACATCAAATCTCAATACGTGATAGAAATCATTGTCATAAAAAAAATATGTCATTCATCAAATAGTCAAGACTAGGCATTTAACAAAACTCGGATAAAAACAACGTCATAAGCACATCACGTCGCATCAAATTCATCATCAAAAAGGACAACCTCAAAAGAGGGCAAACGTCGACATCTAACAATGGCCATGATATCGTTGTAGACTTAATCAGAGTCGTACAGCCTCGGTCTTACATGCTACTAAAGTGAGGCCACCCAACGCTACCAAAGCGGGGTCATCTCACGTTACCAGAACGGACGCATCGGTCTTACATGCTACTATAGCAAGGCCACTCAACGTTATCAAAGCGGAGTATCGATATGCATCTCATGACAAGCATTAGTCTCAGTACAATATGTCATTGTTGCATTAAAATTGTTTTCCCTTCACATAGAGCTCATAGTGGTTATCTTGAAAAACTCATTTCTATTATACAACATTATGTTCGCAGTTTCATAAAATTCATCAAAACCAAGCTCAAACCGGCAAAACACTCACACATTCATCAAAGCATTAAATCAACTCATTTCTCATAAGCAGCCTCATTCATTAACCTTTTTCATGCTATCAAGGTATTTTCATCATTTAGAAACTCACAAGTACAAACATTTTATTTCCCTTACCTCTTGCACCCTGAGTGGTGCAATATCCCCCGGGTTTCGGACCAACCTCGTTTCCCATGTCGGATTTTCGAGCTGTCCAAACATCAAATCGTCAATATACATCATTCTCATTATCCATTTCTTTCTCTTACTCATTTCAACTAAACTTTTCCCTTTTTATCCTATTTACACCTATACACCCTTAACTACATCTAAGCTACAAATCTTAAACACATACATTGTCTCAAAACTTTTCCTGCATCTTTATCAACACCTTAGCTAGCTCATGACCATCACAAGACATCCACATTCCATCTTCTAACAAAACCCATTTGTTGGTTCCCTCATGACTTAAACATTTCCAACCAAATATATATATATATATATATATATATATATATATATGTATTTATTTACCAATATATAAAATGATAATGCTTAAAAACAAAGGTCTTGTGAGCTCACCTAGCTTGTCCTCTCTTGACCAAACTTGTAGAATGCTCGACTCTTCCCTTTGTTCAAACCAACCTTGATTTTCTAGTATGTTGTTCTCTTTACCAAGAGGAACAACTTTGTCTCTTACCCTCTTTTCTAACTCCGTCCAGAACGTGGTGGATCTTAAAGAGAGAAAACTTGGTTTGGGTGAAAATGGTGACTGTTGGTGTTTGCAGGTGAGAGAAACTCGGCTTCAAGCAAAAATCTTGTGATCCTTATATAGACAGAGTGTGTGAGATCAATCTGGCATTAGGTGGAGATCGATCTCTGCTTGGTTTCAATTACTCCAAGAGCTCAATTACCAACTACAGGATCGATTTGGTAGAGGGTAGGGATCGATCTGTTCTTTTATAAAACCAAATGGAGATCGATCTGTTTTCTATGTAGCGATCGATCTCTTCCAGGCTGAGACAAATGAAGATTGATCTGACCTTGTGACAGGATTGATTTTTTACTAGGCAGAGGCAGTAGGAGATCGCTCTGCTCCCTTATGAGATTGGTCTGCCTATCTGCTATTGTATACTCATTGCATTCTGGAGTCATGGGATCGATCTTCCATCCTTATGAGATTGATTCTTTTTCACTTGATATCGATCCAGCTCCTCAAAACCTTTTACTCTGTACTTTTAGGCTTACTAGATCGATCTCTCATCCTTGGAGATCGATCTGGCCTTCAAAGATTTCACTGTTGCTGCATAAATTTACAGGAAACTTAAGGCAAAACCTATCACAATTTACTTCGTAGACCATATTTCATTCCATACACATTTAAGACTTCAAAACATCATCTTCTTATACTTCATTAGATTTAAATCTTGCGTATACATCAAAATTTCATAACTACATTCATCAAATTATAAAACTCACATTGTAACCTCATAGCTAAAGTTCATAGAATTCACAGGTCTCACAGCGACCACCATCATCCATTCCACCTCCTCCACACTTTCCCTTTTTCCCCTCCGACGCTAACAGTACCGAAAACAACAAAATACTCATTTTCTTGTTTCTCCATTGTTGTTCCAGTGGACTTCTAGGTAAAACTAAATTTTTCTCTAGTTAAATTTCTATACAAATTGTGTTATAGAAGTATGATTAGTGTAGAAATCAATCAAAATTTTAGTTTTGAAGGAACTAGGAAAAGTTAGGGTTTGCTAATTGACAAGATTTGAGAATTTTGATAATTTGATTGAACACTGATATTTTGGATAAAATTTATGAATATACTTTGGTTGAATTTACTGGTTGTCATGCTAGATTTAATTTATTGTTGAAATCATGTAATGGGTATAAAGGATTAGGTTCGGCCACAATAAGGACTAAGGTAAATTGGTTTTTCCTTTATGAAGTTCATGGATATATAATGCATATGGATAATTCTAAGTATAAATAGGTTGTCGATCCCAAATTTAAGAACATTTGGAGGAATATAGAGATTAAGAAAATTTGAGGATTTCATTCTAAGAAAGGAAATTTGATTTATAAGTGATGTAGTGCTTAATTTGTTGTTTAAGTGAATATAATGAATTGATTGATTAAAAAAAATGGTTTAGACTTTTGCTCATAAAGTTTCGGTTATTAGGATTTAATTAGGGATTATCTAATTTGTATATGCTTTAATGAGTTATGGTTGTTTAGATTAAAGGTGAATTGGTCTTAGTATTTCGGTTACATGAAGAAGGATGAGGGTTTTGATTCGATTGAGTTTTCATGGTTTAAAACTAGTGAATTATGATGAAATTAGTATTCAGTTAATGGTTGCGTAATCAGATTTGTGTAAATTGATATTTAACCGAATGAAAATGGATGCTGATGATACCTCGATGTTATTCATGGATTTTGCAGCAAATTTCTCTTCGAGTGATAAGGCAAGCGAAAAGGAGATATAGGCACATATATGCGTGCCTAAGGCAATAAGGGTAATTGGCGCGTGTCGCTTTTGTGGTAAGGGATTTATATAACTCGTAGCTAATAGGATACCTTAGGTTAAGTTAAAACTTTCCTAGGAACCATAGGCTATTAGTTTAGTTAGGATTTATTTTAAACTAGTTATCTACCTTACCAGATTTTCACCAATACTGTAATATTGTTCGTAATTACTAGCCTTAGTCAAAATGAGGTTATAGTTATTTAAGTATACTGATTTGTAGTGTCAAATAAAAATGGTTAAACCCAAATGAGTACAAACGTCTCACTACCTGATTTTATCGTTTTGAGCATCTATGCATGATGTTTACAAAGTGGTTGCATGGGCTGTTTTGAATATGATTTGGGAAAGTGCAATGTTTTAAACAAATTGATGGTTGCCTGTTATGAAATGATATTGCATGTTTTAAAGTCAATGGTTTACTTTCCTGAACCTTGGTTTTTAATCGAAGTAATTGCGTACTTATACTATACACCCGTCGTGATGGTTTATTTTTTAGAATATTGGCGATCCCCGAAAATGCCTTTGTGGCAGTCATGTCCTGTGAGAGCCATCTCTAGCACCGATAGGAGGTTCTATGTGACTGCCCTACGATGCCAAGTGCTTCACGGGGATACCTGTGTGGCATCGAGTTCATGGGTCGTGAGAGCCACTTCTAGCATCGGTAGGAGGTTCTATGTGATTGCCCTATAGTGCCAAGTGCTTCACGGAGATGCCTTTGTGGCATGGAGATCTTTAATGTCACGACCCTCTTCATGTGAACTTACCTTACTACTTTTGGTCTCATGTTTAACTCCTTTTGGTCGAATATGTCTCTTAGGTGCAGCAGTCTGACCAATAGGGTTCTCCTGTCTACCCTCAAATCTGGTCATCGTCTGTGTAAATATCTCCATAACTGTGTCTACACTGCGTTGTAGTTGCGTTATAGGTTCCTTAGCGGCCTCACTAAGATCGGGTGGATCTCTACTAGAACTAGACCCACTGCACCTCTCGGGCTCATCTCTACGCCCCTAAGAGCGTGAACTCTCTCCTTTATGAGTACGTCATCTATCAGGCATCCAGCATACTCAAAATAAGTGTCTCAGTCACATTTTCCAACTTGGTATACACAATTGTATCCTAATAATGCACAATACTTTAGGGATGTATAATTTCCTAACTAAAGATACTGACTCACATCAGACCAACCCTGCTCTGATACCAATCTTTGTCACGACCCTCTTCGCGTGAACTTACCTTACTACTAACAGTTAGGCTGTGAGTCAATATCCATATCCACATCTCATCCATTTACAATTTAAAATCATTTAAACGAAATAGAATAGAAACTGTTCTTTTATATATATGTGGAAGCGTTTACATCAGTTTCTATTATATATACATCTCTTTCGTACAAAATATCACTAGACTGTGCTAGGATACAAAATTTTCTTATCATAAGTGTATACCTCTCTATACTGCTGGAAAACTGAAGAACACCTTAGCAGGGACGACTGCAGTAACTCACTACTGCGTAGAATCTGTGGAGGAGGAAATAAGGGGGTGAGCATAACACGCTTAGTAAGAAAAACATGAAAGCAGGTAGATAACTACACTATCTACATGCTAAAATATATATATATATATATATATATTCATTTTCCTTATAAAACATATGTATTCTATTAAAATACTTCCATCGATGCGAAATTATTAATTTGCGGGATGGGTATATGCATATTCACACAACACATCAGCCAAAACCACACAACTTTAACATCACACAGTACACGCTTGGAAATCACGTTGCACACAGCTAATCAATATACATGAGACATAATTATGGGTTATCATATCCCCAGACACACAGCAGGGGGACATATGTCACCTCACACAGTAGTGATAATGTCGTATCACACAGATATAATAAGACTCATGGCCATAGTCGGATTCCAGGTAACACTGATCAGGTGTGCGAGAACCCTATGCTTGGGGAGGCGGATCAACCATCCCTTCAGCTCACACAGATATCACGAAGATAGTCACGGCACATCGTACCTCATGGCTAATGCTCACGGTACATCGTGTTCTCGTGGATCCTTATCACCCATTTCTATTGTCTCAAAATCTCGTGCGAGCAAGTCTATGCAAGACACACAGCAATACACGACGGCTCCAGTACGGTTTTGTACTCATTAGATCACATCCATAAATCACGTGCGAGCAGGTCGATGCAAGACACACAGCAATACATGACGGATCTAGCACATTTTTACTAGGAAATTACATGCGAACATAGTCAGAGCAAGACACACAGTAATACATGATGGCTCTAGCAAGGTTTTACTCATCAAGTAGATAAACCTTGTTCGAGCATGTCAGTTCAAGACACACAGCAATACACGACGGCTCTAGGACGATTTTACTTATCACGCAGATAAACTTTGTGTGAGCATGTCAGTGCAAGACACACAGCAATACTCGAAGACTCCAGCATGATTCCCAAAAATCTAGTGCGAGCTATCGAGTGGGACACACAGCATCGCCCGAGGCATCGAGCACAGTTTTGCTTTTCTCAAAAATCCTTTGAAAATATTATGCGAGCAAGGCTAGTAATCCTTCCATCGCCACTTCGACTCTAGCACAAAATCACACAGAAAAGAAATAGATGGCTCCATTCACTGAGTATAAGTGAGAGGGAAATCTCCCTTCAATCACTCGTTAAAAGCCTTACATGCAATTTACTAAACCGAAGGCCAATTTATTATTACGTTTTCTCAAACGTTTGCAAAACCTCTTTTCACAACAATAACATTGAAGTCATACAACTCATACTTAGTTTTCACCTAGATATATCAATATCTATATATTTTATCGCATATATTTGTACACAGCAGGTAAGAAAACATCTGTATAGCTATCTTTAATAGCTCGCATAAGTCTCTTACCTCGAATCACGTTTAAATCATTTTCCTTCGATCCCACTATTCGCAATCTAATCTTATCTACTCCGATTATATATCCAGGAGCTGCAATTGTTCATAATTCATATCAGTATACTCTCATACACTTCATTTTCACTTGCATGATAAACAAATCAATGCATTGGGCCATTTTACACCAATTTGGCCTCATTTCACCTTATCGGACTTTACTTCCTCTTTAGTCCATTTCGATTATATGATTCATTCTCGTTAATCTCTATCAACTCATATTGAACTGGTATTAATCTCGCAATGCCATAAGTTCATCATTTCATTTCATTTTAGCATTTCATCAAATACCTCATATGCTTATCTTCAACCATTATTGTTTCTAACATATGGATTTCACCAAACTATTTTACAAGCATATATACATGCTTAATAACATCAATGCATACTTAATTCATCATTAAATCCATGCCTACTCAACCTTCTCTCATTTTGGTACATTAAGCTATTTATAGGTCATGGAGATTAAGCATGTTCTAAGATGTGTTAACCATCAATCTATATACCAATCAACTCATACAAGTGTATAGATCAACATATATGAGCTTGGTGTATTGAAATCTAACCTTTCTCAACTTTTCTCCTTTTTGGCAAAATTTGGGGGAAAACTCCTTTTCTCCTTCAATCCAACGATTCAACCTCTCGTTTCCAACTATGTTGTTCTTCTCCTCTCTATGAACAACTTTGCTAAAAGGGACTTCTCTCAACTTTATTTGGAAGGTAATGAGAATTTAGAGAGGGAAACTAGGTCACTTTGTTTCAAAAATGGAAGAGGAAGGTTTCTTTCTCGGGAAATGGAGGTTCAGCAACTCAGTTTTTATAGAAATGGCTTGATGAGATCGATATCCATAAGTGAGGGATCGATCTTCTCCTGCTTTTAGGTCTCTCAGCATTCAGTTTTCAAGCATGAGGGATCGATCTATCGAAGAGCATGAGATCGATCTGCTCATTGGTCTAGGACCGATCAGCTCTGAAGGATAGGATCGATCTTGGCCAATCAGAGAGATTCAGAGATCGATCTGCCAGAGGGATGAGATCGATCTGCTTCTGGTCGAGACACAATGAGATCGATCTGCTTGAAGGATGAGATCGATCTGCTTGAAGGATGAGATCGATCCTTGCTTGGCAGAAGCATACTGAGATCGATTTGGCTTAAAGGAGGGATCGATCTCCCCTTACTCTGCAACATACTTAGCTAAAATTCATGCCATATTTTCAAAGCTAACTTCCTATCAATTTGCTTCACCACTCATTTTGCATTCAATCCACATTTCTTACAATGCATACATAATGAAACTCGTGTGTACATCACGAACTCATATAACAAGTGCGTACATCTTATTTACGGACCTTACATCTCTTATGATTCATATTACATGTACAAGTGTATACTTATTAGCTGCTTGAAAGATTTGAACCAAAGAAATGCCTGAACATACAAAGTTAGATTAACAGAAAAATTGGTTAGATTAAATTAATAATTTCAAGCTACATGTTCCATTAGTACTTCATCGATCACCTTGAATATTTGGTTTATTTGACACCAAAATCAATAAAAGGACTATTAGGTTACAATATGAACATATTAGCCCATTGGATGCATCTGAGTTACATGCATTGTGTTTCAATTCATTGTGTAAACTTTCTTCTAGTTATTTAGCATCAAAACATTTCATTCTTCAAATTAAGCAAATTATTGGTATAAGAAGAAAACAATTATAAATAAGACTTTATTACATTAGACTACAAAATCTAATGAATTGGATTTGACTTAGTGATATATCTTTAACGATTATTTTTCTTTTTTAATCTCACCGGAACCAATCTCACCACCATCCAAACTAGCCCTTAGTGATTTGATATAATTTTCTGTTATTGATTAAAGATAGAAAATATGGGTAAGTTGAACTAAATTTATGTTTCCAATGAAATGGCATGCATCATGAGGCAGTTAGTTAGGACCTTAGATAATTAGTCTTAAACTTTTTGACGAGTAGTAATCCACTTAAAAAGTGAAACCTATACAGCGTGATGACAAACTTGATAATTAAAGGAAAAAATTAACCTGAAAATATTAGCTTTCGAGGGCATTACATGCTTAGATTGAGGCCTTGAGCTAAAAGCTTAAAAATAGAGCATGTATAGTTAAACTAGTTAATCATTTAGCACTTCATTGCACATTGACAAACCAAATGAAAAGGAAAAGTTGGCCTTCATTTTCTTGTATCCTAATAAGTTAAGATTATGTCACAGCCTTTGGGTTGTGATAGAAATTTTAAAATTTATTATTATCAAACAACAAAGAAAATTAAATGATTTATTAAACGTACGAATTTTAAATAAATATTTTGTAAATATAAACGAATGAAACATACCTCTATTAGTTTGTTAAGCTTAATGAGCGAATATATACAAACAAAACCAAATATATTCATATATTATTTCTCAAATATTTTGTTTGTTTACGTCTCTAATCATATTAAAAAACTTACTTCTTTTCTTTCTTTTTTTTTCTGTTTTAATAGAATATATTTCTTACTCCAAAATCCTAAATGTCAACATAATCTCTCTTTTTTTTTTTCAAAATCAATCTCAAAAAATAAAAAATCAAAATCCCTACAAGTGATTATGAAATCACTATTCTATTCCCATTCGCCTTTGAAAATAAAAATTCAATTTTTATTTTATACTTTTTTTCTCCCAATCTCTTGATTCATTTTTTCCTTTTTTTTCATTTTGGTTTAAAACTTATCATGTTAAAACTAGTCAAATAAAGCTGATTTTGTTGTTTTTTTTTTATTGAGATGGTAGAAAAGCAAATGAACAGATTATTTTAATTCACGGAAGAAGATGTTGATACCAAATAGAACGGTGATGTAGAATCCAATTAGACTAAAATAATTTTTATTTAAAAATAAAATTTAAATGAACTACCTTAATTAAATAAAAAAAACTCAACCTGATAATGTTTGGACTTGACAGGAGATATTGATAAAGAAATACGCATTTCATTATATGACACATTTTAATGCATTTGTGAGTCATATGATTAATCGAAAATGTAACCCAGAAGTATTGTTTGCCGGTGCATTGCTGTTGGGTTTTTGATATTATTTTTGTTTATATTAGAGAAATATAGAAAAATAGATCGTAAAGAAGAAAGGTAAAATGATAAAATGTCGGATTCTATAATTTCCATGCCAAAGCAAATGTTGATTTGATAGCTGGAGAGGTAAACAAAATGTTGTGTTTCAAAGCTGGATAAGAAATAAAGAGTTGTCATTTCCTAATGTCAAATTGGCATTTGATGCCCATAAAAGAGAACTTCCTTTGTTATTCTTCTTATATATGCAGCAAAAAATTTCATAAAAACCTTTTCACCGTAAATAAATAAGAATTAGGTAAATGGGTCCCAAAAAAAAAAAAAAAAGCAAGAAAGAAAAATGATTTAATATTTTTTCACAATAGATTGAAAACACGTGTAACGAAAATCACATTCTGACGTAACAGTTTTCATTTATAAAAAAATTCAATTAAGTAAAAATAGTGATTGTAAAAAAAAAAAATAAAGATTCAATTACTATTTTTTTTTTCTCCAAGTTTTTTTTTTAAACTCTTTAACTTAAGAATTTCTTTACTTCTTTTACCCTTTAACCTAAGAATTTCTAGTAAAAGAAGTAACTAAAGCAAGGGTTAAAAGGAGCCTTTCATACAGTCATCGTTATCAAACTATATGAACAATTTAGAACAAAATTGAACATACCCATCACTCATGAGTCCGAGGCAAATGGTTTAGGCCTGATCTCAATCCCGTGGATAACAATACCACCTTTCCAGTGACCGGCCTTTACCTCCAAAACACTCATTTCCAACACCCCATCGACGCATCCCTCGTTGAAGAACTCACCCAGCTCAATCTCCAGCCATCCATCTAGTCTGACCTTCGGGTACTGATCATCACTTGCAGTAGTAGGCACAGATGCTGGCAGCCCCAGCCCAATTCGCCTTGGTACAACGCGGTGGCGCTGAGGGATCCGGCCTCTTTCTGCAACCAAATAGACAGTTCTGTTGCTACCTTCAGTGCCAACAAGTCCAAAACCGACCTCCACAGGTTGGGAATGAAACCCGTAAGCTCCAGCAGTTGTCTTGAACACTAGGTAAGCCTTGTAGTGTGTCGTGGGTGAAAGCATGGAGATAGGAGTCATCCCTCGGATTTCAAACCAACAAACTTTAATCAGCTCTGCTACCTCTTCAAACCTGGACTCGGGTATAGAAACCCATCTCCAATATGTTGGAGTGTCACTCCATACAATGAAGAGGTCTCTGGCAGATAGCATGTAACATTTTTTGCCACTCCCTTTTTCCAACGAAAAACTCTGCTTCACCAAGATTAACATTGTCAAAAACTAAGTTACAAACAAAAACATGAAAGAAAAGATATTAGAGTTCGATCATTACAAATTAAAACCGAACTTAATGCTTTTACTCGCGTTTCATGATTGGCGTTGACTTCTCGTTGTGTGGATTATCACAACCCTTTTGGTTAGAACAAAATGTTTATCATGCTTGCTAATGGATACCGTTCGGTTGAAGGCTTAGAGTTATATAAAGAAAAAGCAACAATCGACAAAATTACTTGCTATGCTTTAACATGGGAGAAACAAACATACTCGGATCCAAGGCAAATAATATTTTTGAAAAATTAAAATTTAAAACAAAGATTTTCATAACAAGGCTATGGTAATTTTTACAACCTCAATTTTTTTTTTTTAATAAAAAATATTATGGCAGCATATAATTAAGCAGAAAGAAGGTGAAATTACCTTTCGGCCACCATCGATGAGGACAGGATTTTCACAAAGGCTAAGATAAAGCTGTTTCTTGGAAGGGAAACAGAGCGACGAGGGAATTAAAGCCTGGTATTCAGACGGCATAAAGCTTTCCCAAACGGTGTCGGATTCGGCAGCCGATTTGAAGGTAGTTGAAACAAGAGACAAACTACAGGCATCTCGAGGGGAGGTAAGGGAAAGGACGGCGGCGACGCAATCTTGTGGGAGAGCATTAAGAGGGAAGTTGTCGCACCTGATCTCTCCCTTGCCTCCTCTTCCTAATTCCATTTCAGAAACCTCGGATTTAAAGAGAATCAGTCAAAATAGCGCAGGAAAAATAGATTGGGTGAAGTGAGTGAGTGCGATAAGAAGGTTAGGTTACATATAAAACAGGGAAGTGAAGGAGAAAGCTTAGCGGTTAAGTATTTTGACTGTAACCAGAAATACAAAGGCGAGGGGATATCTCTAGAAAGGAGCTTGGGCTTTGTCTCTGCCTCTGGAAGGTCTCTAGATTCCCCATATCCATTGTTGGGGTGGGTTTGGGCCTGGGCCTGGGCCTGTCCACACCAAAAATACTATTTTTTGTTTAGGTTTCCAAATATTTACTACTACAATACATACTCAAATCATAAATCTTTTAATTAATACCAATTAAGTCATACTTAATCGAATATCCCAATTTTTAGATTTTATATGTTCAAAATTATGATTTTGACTAAGTTTCTGAATAACTAACTTTTCAATGTAATTCAATCCTTTCATAATATCTTAACGAGTTAATAAATATAGTGTAGTGTTTACTTATTAATTCTTCATTTTAATTTCTTGTAGCTCATGATTTAAATTTAATGAATTTAAGTAAAACTAATTTATTTAATTCATTTTGCCATGGCCATAATTCTCTTAAATTCAATCTTTAAGAAAAAATAAAATATATTCTCTTTAATCACTCATTAAGTGCCTCAAGCTAGAGTATCAATTACACAATTATCACATCAGAATATTTTCATAAGCATGAGAGAGATACTATGAAGTAAAATTTTTCTGTCCAGTCATGTTTGATGAATATGTTCCATAACAAACACTTACATTTTATCACCATATATAGTCCTACTTAAATTTAAAAGATCAATTACTTACTAAGGAAACTTAATGTATACCTGTTTTGAGTACCCTTCTTGACAATACAATAACCATAAATAATTTTAAATACAAAACTTCGATACATAAAGATCTTACAACTTAACACATTATAATTCATTTGCAAGGTCTATTATATTTCTTGGGCTTTTACCCATGTTTTGTAACCAATGATCTTATTATTCTTATACTAAGGGTGCGTTTGGTTCGGGGGAAAAAAATTACCTTGAAAAAAAAATTACCATTTATTCAGAAAAAAAAAATTTAAGGAGTAAATTCTAGGGAAAAAAATTTTACTTCAGATCCAAAAACAAAAATTTTTTACTCTGGTAATCTAAAAATACCTCAGGATCCGAAGGTAATCATTTTACCCTAAATTTTTTCAAAATTGAGCACTGTAGGTAAAATAAAATGACTGACAAAAAAGAAAAGAATCGAACCAAACGGGAGAATCGAATGACGAAAAAAAAATTACGGGGGGGGAAAAAATTCCCCCCAACCAAACGCCCCCTAAATGATTATGAGAAACCTTTTCTCACTTAAGTGATCATATATAGGCATATCTTTTTGTTTCATTCTAAGTGAAACTGTAGGACATACTCCTACATTTTGCTGATTGTTTTCAAATATTCTACTCCCCATATAGGGCAACTCACGTAATTCTCTTCTACACGATTCTATAAGAGTAGGAATCCTCCATTCTTCACCGCTACTAGATATTCAAATTCATCTTGCTTTTGATATATCCGATGACAGGTTTCCAGGTTCCAAATACCTCTTAATTTTATCTAAATAACCCTTAGATAAATCTAGTAATTCTATATACGAAACGGTGACATGACACAAAAATAACATAAATAGAAAACACAAAGATAACACGTATTAAAATTAAGTAAAAATTAGATATAAATATAGTCATCACTATCATCATCAAAGTCTTTATCCCAATGTTGAAGTAAGTTATGAAAATAGTAAAAACTAAAAATTAAGCTTTTATTTATCATGTAGAAATTAATTTTAATACGAAATTTTGATATTTTACACGACATGAACATAATTTTACATAATACGAACACGAATTTTCAAATTTACTCCCAAATACCTTAAGCTAAGTCATCAAAATTGGAAATTAGTGCTCTTTTTCAACTCTTAGTTATGGCAGCTTCATAATCTTTATGTCTCACCCACATGTTCTCAAATCTAAAACCTTCAGGTGTTTTTGAAAATGACATCAAATCCTACCCAAGAGTCGAAAAAGAACAAAAAAAAAAAAAAAAAATCGCTGCAAGAGCATCTAGCACCTGATCAGGAGAATCTCTTAGAACTCTTGCACCAGAGCTGTCTCTCTAGAGCTACTTACAGCTTGATGCAGCCACTTGGTGGTATCTGTCGCATCAGTTACTACTCAAGCAACATTTTCCGTCACACTTCGACGGCTTAGACCTGAGGATAATTCCAATACCAACCTTCCTGACAACTGGCAAATGGTAATTTTTCATGTCATTCTATTTGAACAAAAGAAACAGATAGGATCAACTAGGCAACATGACTAATGTCAACTACTAGTATTTATCAGTCAATTCATAGTTAGGAGCAGAACTAAAACATTGGGCAT
This sequence comes from Firmiana major, assembly GCA_033439115.1. NCBI lineage: Eukaryota > Viridiplantae > Streptophyta > Magnoliopsida > Malvales > Malvaceae > Firmiana > Firmiana major. Next base: position 76,975,705 of record CM065898.1, on the reverse strand, counting down.
TCTGTAGTAACAATTGCAAACTTTATTTACCTCAGAGAAAATAACCAAAACCTTTAAATAATTTAGGAAAGGCGCTCAATTTCCAGAGAAAACAATTCTAGATGATGAATAATTACAGTGTAAATGGCAACTTTTGCCATTTGAATTTACAGAAAACCATCCCTCCTATCTTGATCCTCAGCTTCCTTGTTAGCTGCTTGAACAGATTTGAACCAAAGAAATGCCTGAACATACAAAGTAAAATTAACAGAAAAATTGGTTAGACTGAGTTAATAATTTCAAGCTACATGTTTCATTAGTACTTCATCGGTCACCTTGAAAATTTGGTTTATTTGTCACCAAAATCAATAAAAGGACTACTAGGTTACAATATGAACATATTAGCCCATTGGATGCATCTGAGTTGCATGCATTGTGTTTCAATTCATTATGTAAACTTTCTTCTAGTTATTTAGCATCAAAACATTTCGTTCTTCCAAATTAAGCAAACTATTGGTCTAAGAAGAAAACAATTATAAATAAGACTTTATTACATTAGAATACGAAATCTAATGAATTGGATTTGACTTGGAATTGTTGGGTGTTATTGAGCCTTCTCATCCCAAAAACTAGTTCAAGATGTGAGGATTTCCCTCATATTTATAAACACACATCTTGGCCCTTCCACAACAATATGGGAACTCCAACAAACTCTCCCTTCACACATCAAACCCCTGGAACTAAAAAAGAGATGTTGTCAACCTAAACTTTGATACCAGTTTTGAGTACTATTGGACATACTCACCCCAAAAGCTAGCTAAAGAGGTGAGATTTTTCCTCACATTTACACACCCAACTCTTCCACAACTGATATGGAAACCCCAATAGGAACACTTTATGATATTAAAACCCACAAAATGTAATAAAACAATTACAGATTAACATGTGTAGTTGTTTTGAAATCACCTTTCCTTTCACACCAAAGCAATAAAGTATTTACTAGCGTTTTCTGAGAGCTTCCAGCATCCAGAGTTAATGGATGCCAGAATGAATCACAATTCCTCTAACTACAAAAAGTTATACTTATGGTATCAATTATATGTTTTTGGACCTCAAGAACTAGACTCCACAGGAAAATATTTTAGAAAATGGTATTTCGTCATCCAAAATATTCATCTCAACACCAGAAAAGAGAAAAATAAATTAGACAATTTACTCACAGAAGTGGGGATGCCAGTAAATGCAAAGAAACCAAGCAAGGGCGCATAGAAAATGCTGTCTGAGTTCAAAACTCCAAAAACAGGCCTTTGGTTAACATACTCGAAAACAGAACCAATCTGCAGAAGGAAGAGGAAAATGTTTATCCATCTTAATTTTATGGGTCTCAAGCCATTACAGAGTAAGAAGAGGAAGCATACAGCAGCAATGGCAGTTATAGCTGAGGCAAGTAAGTAAACATAGAAGGGAATCTCAAAACTCTGCTGTGCTGTGATATCCTTCCCTTCATCTCTGGCCCAAGGAGGGGGCTCATCCGAATCGGGTCTAGCCCAAGAAGGGACACTTTCTTCAGACTTGCTGGACTTGGCAGAACCTTCAGTTGCAGCAAACACAACAAACCTACGAGACAACCTTTTGTTTTGAAGAACATGAAAACATCTTGTGGTATGTTGATTCAGAATCCTTTCTCTAACACCCAAAAACAATCGGGGACATGATGCATTCTCCTTTATAAGAAAACCACGGATTAAAGTTGAATTGCACGGCGACAATAAGGTTGCAACCATCATATCTAACTCTCCTGTTAATCCTTGTTTGTTGTTTTGTTTCAGCTACTGAGACAAACATAGAGTGGTAATAAGAACATAAGCAAATAGTAACCAAAACCCAATAGAAAGATAAACATAAGGCAGGGAAAATGTTTGCCTTCATTGAATTCTATTTTCAACATTGTAATACATTTAAAGCATAAGAAAATGAATTCAGGTTTGCTCATTTTAAGACATCAGCTTAAACATGAGAAAGTGTAAAGATGTCAAACAAACAGAGGAAAAAGCAGCATGAAGTTAATAGTAAAGAAATACATGAATTTTTCCGAAGATTGAGTAAAGCATAAACATTAAAAACTGAGTAGAGAAGTAGCTGAGAACCTGAGAAGAGAGTTGGAGGGTTGGTGTGGAAAAATTGAAAAAGAGTGAAGAAGATAAAACAGAGATAGAAAGGGAACTTTACAAATATTTTGTATGGTTCATTTTAGTTGGGTTTGGGTCCCAATATCTTCATTTCTGATATGGGCTTAGATTTACTTTTAAGCAAATGTTGCTATCTATGATGGGCTTTTTCTAGGCACTTCTCCCTTAATTTGGAATTCTTTTTACTCTTCGGCTTCGCTGTTTGATTGAGTGAGAATAACTTTGAAAAAAATATTTAATATTAGAATATTATATTATTAAATAATTTAAAATTATTCATTATTTATATTAATATTTTTAAAATTTTGAATTAATATTAATATTTTAATATATATATATAATATTAATAACATATTAATATTTATTTTTGAAAATTAAAAATATTTATAATATTAAAAATATTATGTTTTATATTGAAATTATTTATTATTAAATCATAAAAAACTATTATTTACTTATCTTTATTATTAAAATATTAATTTATGAAAATTTGTAAATAAAATAAAAAATATATTCTAAAATAAAATATTAATAAATTATTAAATAGTAAATATATTATGTATTAAATTAGTATTTATTATTTTCATTTATAATATTGTTTATTATTGAAATTTTAAAAATATTTAAAATTAATAATATACAACATAAAATATTTAAAATTAAAATATTTAAAGATTTTTAATGTTAATATTTTAATTTTTAAAATTTTAATCTAATTGAATAAAAATTTCATTAATATAATAATATTTTATGTAGTGTTAAATTAAATTAAAGTTAAAAAAAATTATATCCAAGGTATAACTTGAGTAAAATTATACTTACAAGTTTGATAAATAACCTTATACAGAGACAACTATTTTTCGAAAAATGTCTTCTCCTTTTAAAAAACGTAAGACAATTTCCAGAAATTTTTCATTAACTAGAAAATTATTTTTTGTTAACCAATCAATTTTCTGCCAACCAAATACCAAAAACATAAAAAATAATTTTTTAGAAATCATTTTCAATGAACCAAATGAAGCCTTCATTTCACTAGTATTTTGTACGAATGTAAACAGGTTAAATATCCGTTAAATTTTGGATATTTGAACTCGAACTCAACTAATTTTCATAATACTTGAATCCAATTAACTAACTGATTTTTTTTTGTTTCTATTACTCGAACCCTACCGTATAATACAAAAAATGTTCATTAACTATCCGAACTCATTTAATTACTCGTTTATTAAATCAAAATTTGACTTTTAAATTTAAATTCAATTTTTAAACAAATTATTAAAAAATTGAATTAATAAATTTAATTTAACTCATAAAAATACAATTAAAGTTAAAAATCATTATCATAATACTTAATGAATTAATTTAATTAAATATTATATTAATAATAAATAATTTATAAATAAAAATATAAATATAATATAAAAAATTATTATTTATAATCAAATTCGAGTAACGAGTATCGAAAGATAACTATCACAACCCTACGTAAAACCGTGACTAGTAATACTACTACTACCTGAATCTAATTATATAATAGTTTAATTCTATTTTATTGGAACAAATAGTGTCAGATATACTATAAATGGTGCCCATTACCACCGTACATTATGTGAGTGAAAATTACTATTAATAATTAATAAAATCTGTACAGGATAAAATTGTTAATTAGACAACTCTTCTAAAGATGTGAATGATTATTTTTAATGTTTTTGGAGTTTACATTTTGTATACAAAAAGCAAAGATAAAGAGATAGTAAGTTGAGAGGTTTCGGAACAAGACAGACAAAAACATCAAAGAGAAGACAAAAGTCACTTAAGTTTGTGGGTGGCATAAATGGCTTCTCTCTGCACCAAAATGTACCCATTCGATTCTCCCTATACCAACATATATTTATATATTTTGCTCAAAAAAAGTTAGTTTTGTCAACATTTGTGAAGGTCACTGATTGTGGACGGCTGTTCGCATGGTGTACTTCGCATTCGTCCTGTGATCCTCTAGTATGGCGTGAAGAAACACTTCTTTCCTTGGATTTCCTGCTGCTTTTGCGGCTTGATGAATGTCGTGACTTTTTACTGCTTTTTTGGCTCAAAGAAGCACTTTCTTCTCTGCTGGAAGAACTTCCATCACTGGATCGTCTACTATATTCACGAGTCAAAGCACTTTCTTCATGAGTATTCACACTGCTACTATGGCTTGAAGAAACACTCCCCGTATCATTGTTATCACTATCTGATTCACTATTCGAATCATCTTCACCGCGCTCCATGAATTGTAGCTTAGATGAGATGCAATGCAATTTAGAAGAGATGGAAGCTGGAAGAGTGGGTGGAATGCTATTCTCTTCTGTGGCCATAGAAAGAAAACTCAAGGTTATCACCACATCACTCATCAAAGGACGAGCTGTTGCTTCATCTTGCAGACACATGGCTGCTACCGCAACAGCTTGATTCAAACCCCTTTCCGGAAATCGCTTCTCAAGTAAAGGATCTGCCATTTCTGGAAACTTTTTTGGTTCTCTGAATATTGGTTGTGCCTGTTCCCAACACAGAGCGTGCAAAGTGGTCAATCATTAAACTATGGTACAAAAGATTGGAAAGCTATCGCTTCCTTTCTTCTATAAGCAAATCTACTTACCCAAGCAACTAAGTTTTGCTCGTCGACAGGTTTGGTTGTGTCAACGGCTCTTCTTCCAGTGATAAGCTCCAGTAGAACAACACCAAAGCTGTATACATCTGCAATAGTTGTGAGTCTACCCGATCTTGAATACTCCGGAGCACTGTAACCATAAGTTCCCATCATCCTTGACTGCATAGGCGTCTTTTCGGCCGAAGGGCCAAGCTTGTCTAGGCCAATATCAGACAGTTTGGGATTGAATTGTTCATCCAACAAAACGTTTGAGGACTTGAGATCACGATATATTACAGGTGGATTGGCCTTGTCGTGCAAATACTCTAGACCTTGAGCTGAGCCATATGCTATCTTCATTCGGGTTATCCAATCTAATGGCTTTCTTTCAGCTTTCATATCTGCAATAACACTAAACAAATATTCAAACTTTGCTCTTTGACAAGGGATTAAGCACCAATCACTGAGTTAAATGCTCAGGTGCTATCATGTTATGAATTGTTAAGCAGAAAAATATAAAAATTACCAAATAATTCAATGAAAATGAACAGAGACAAAGGAAAGAAAAATGAAGCTTGTACCAAGTAGATGGTCTTCTACAGAACCCCCAGGCATGAATTCATAAACCAAAAGCCTCTGATCTCCATCGGCACAGTATCCAATGAGATTAACCAGATTCGGATGCTTTAAGAGACTCAATTGTGCAACCTCTGCAAGAAACTCGTTTCCTTGCATTGCATTCATGTCAAGTTGTTTCACAGCAACCACCTATCTCCAAATTCCAATAAAGGGTAATTAGAATGGTAAACAAAGCTTTAATAAAAAGAAATTCACCTTTTACAAATAAAAGAATCAGTGAATTTGATTATATAAAATTACAATTCAATCTATTAGTTTGTTCTTAATCAAATAGAATTAAGTGTAGGAAGTAGAGAGCACCTGGCCAGTAGCCTGAAGAGTTCCCTTGTAAACCCTTCCGAAACCACCTTCACCCAACAGAAATTCTTGACGGAAATTTTTGGTTGCGGCGGCTAGCTCACGGAAACTGAATTTTTGAGCAGCAATGTTTTCTTGTTCAGCTTGGTTAGACGATCCCATATTTTCTGTGTCAGATTATTGTTTTTTAGTTAGTTAATCCAACACAAAATAAAAATACAAAGGAAAACAACAAAATAAACGACTTTGCTTGTATATGTTTCCTCCGGGTGTCTTTTTTTAGATGCTTGAATTTAAAAATTTATATTTTTATCTTTTTAAGTTTTATATTACAATAAAGGAAAAATAAAATAGGTAACAAAATTGTTTCACATAGAATCTTTTTTTTAGAATAAAATCTCTTCTTAGAATATCTTTTTTAATCTTAGAAGATCTCTTTATCTCTTCTTAAAAGAGATCTTTCACGGAACAATATCTTCCCAACAATTTTTTCTCAAAATTCTAAAACAAAACTCCTCCATAAAATATATAGCATCTAATGGAATAATACTTTTATGGAACAACACTAATATCGTCATCGAATAGCACCTTCACTGAAAAAAAATAGATATAATTTCAGAATATGACAAAATTCTTAAATTGACTTCATTATTGCGATGTTATGAAGAATTTGACTTGATGGATCAAATATAAAGACATTTAAAAAAATTTCTCTTAACCGTTATCTAAAATATAAGTATTTTTCCTCTCTCTTTCAAAATAGATAGTGGATTCATTTATTCACTTCTTATACCTTTAAAAGTAAAACTAACATTGGATAAACATTAAGTCTTTTGTAACTACCGATTCTCATCATTATATTTATTCATGCTAGTATTTTGTAACTCTTATTTTTTAGACATATATATAGGAGCTCTATTATTCTTTTAGGAGGACTTTTTCCCAAGCAATCTGACACAATAACTCTTTAAAATTCTCTCTACACGCTCCACTCTTCTAAGCGTTAAAGGCCTTATTCAACCGTCTACCTTTTTTACCCAATCATGTTCTCAACCTTACTCAACCTTCTATCAGCACTAGCCATCACACTCATTCTTCAAGGTCTGCTTCAATCTTCCTCTCCGGTGCCTCGGTACTTCCCATTCTATTGGTTGGCAATGTTTCCTCTTCATAATAAAGAACTCATTTATATTTTGGCAAGCACCTGTTTACCAGGTAGTTATTTCACTGCAATGTCAAGCAATTGTTCTACCAGGCAAATTTCATCCATTATTAAAATTCATTTCATTTATACATATAAGTTTTTTTAAAATATTTTTACTCCAATACAAAGGAAATAATGAGCCTATTTTATATAAATTCAATGCAAGACAACTAGTTCTAATGACAAATATTATTTTTCCAAAGACACTTTACTATATTAGTGTATGCAAACTTATACTAAGAATTATCATGCATAGGACAAAATGTAGATAATTTTAAAAATTAATATTTTATCTCTTTATGTTTCATAATATAGTATAGGAAAGTCAAAATAGGTAACAACTAACAAGGTTGTTTCACAAAACAACTTTTTTTAGAATAACTCATTCACAAAACAATCTCTTCTCATAAGAACTCTTTCATAGAACAATTTCTTCTCAAAAAAGCTATTTACCTCTTCTTAGAAGAAATCCTTCATGGAATGACCTTTTTTCAAAACATTTCCTTCACAAAATTCTCAAAAAAAACTCCTTTACAGAATAATACTTTCATGAAATAACACCAACATTTTCATCGAATAGCATATTAATCGAAAAGAAGTGAAAATAACCTCAACATAAGGCAAGATTAGAAATAACCTTAGAATAAAGTAGGATTCTTAGGTTAACTTCACTATTAAGATGTTATAAAGAGATTGATTTAGTAAATCAGATATGGAGTTAGTTAAAAGTTTTTTTCTTAACCTTTCTCCAAAGTGTGAATGTTTTTTCTTATTCCTTTTAAAATAGATGGTGGGCTCATTTTTTCACTATTTATACCTCTAATAGTGACACTCCTACTAGAGAAACATTAACTTTTTGTAACTACAAATTCTTATCATTATGCCTAAATGCTAATATTTTGTAACTCATATTCTTATATACATAGGAGCTCTATCTTTTACAAGGACTTAATCCCAAGCAATATGACATAAAGACTTTCTCGAATTCTCTCTACACTCTTCTCTCTTTTAAGCTTTATTCAACCTTCTATCTTCTCTTCTCAATCATGTTCTCCACGTCACTCAACCTTCTATCATCACTTGCCACTACGCTTATTCTGCAAAGTCTGTTGTATTCTTCTTCGTTGCCTCTTGGCATATTTTGTTCTACTGATTTGCAACGATTTCTCTTCACAATAAAGTACTCATTTACAAAGTCCAATCCAATATATATTAATCATAATTGTAACCTATTTCTAGTATTATTTTAGAAAATTCAAATTATACCCACATAACTAATTTTAGATAGACCTATTTAAGGGCTAGACTATCTACTCAAGCCATTGGACAAAAATATTAAACCTATTAAATGGATTTAGGTTTGAAAATTAATGCTCAATAAAAAATGGATTGGATTTAAATTTACCATTTTAAGGCCAAATTTGACTCAATAATTATAATTTTCTTATTATTTTTATATTAATGCATATTTTTTGTGCAATTTTATTTGAACTTGTATTATCTTTAGACTAATCTAATTTTTCATGTTTCATATAGCATTTTCTAAGAATTTATTTAAATTTATTATGTTATACTTATTATTATTAGTATTATATGCTTTTAATTTTTTTAAAAAAAATTAATAGTCTTTATACGGATTTGATGTGATTGAACTTATTAATTGTATGTAAAAATGATATTGAGAAAATAGCAAACTCGAAAAATCAGGTTGAATGAGGTTTAAACTCACTCACAATCCCTTAAGTCCAACCCAATCAACTTCAACCTATGAACACTTCTAGATTTTGACAATTATTTCTTTTACAAAAATTATGCAAAATGGATCTATAAGTGAAAACGAATGAGATTTTTATTGTTAATTTTGATGGTTAAAAAGAAATAATTGTGAGGTAAGAGAGACTTAACTAATTCATAAATTTGGTCATTATTATTCTGTTAGAAAAAACAGACAAGGACCAAGATTATCTTCTTTCTCGCCTTGTACCTCTTGTGGACAAAAAAAATTAATAGATCATACTTCATTGGTGCATACCTAACCTAAAGCATGCAAGGCGGTCTCCAGTCGTCGTTCCTCCTATTAATATGCTTTCATCCAAGAAGAAATTACATAAGACTCAAACTTAGAATAAAAAAAGAGCAAAGCAGAGGGCATACCAGGTACTCTTGATTCAATAAGCTCGTCAAACGAAGAATTATGATCCTTTTTTCCCGTTTCTTTCTTGCTTTTTTGTGATGAGAAACATGGGAAACAACTCATTTTGCGAGGATAGCAACCAGAATACCCGAAAACCTTGTATTCGAAGAGCAACAAAAGAAAAAAAAATGGCTTCGAACACCAACAAATGATGAACGTTGCCTCTGGGGTCAAAGAAATCCGAAGCCGGAGAGAATGCAATGAGGCAAAGTTTCTGCGCAGGAGATGAGGGGAACCTTCAGCAGATTGAAGGACCCCTCATTGGAGAAGGTGGTTTTGGAAGCAAGGAAAACAAGAAGAGATCATGAATCTCCATGTTTGGAAAAAAAGTAAAACAAAAAAAAAAAATTGTTATGTTTTTCCTTAGAGTTCTCGGAGAAAAAGACGGAGAATTGTGTGGACAATTTATTTAGGATTTGTTTGAAAAAAAAAATTACCCAAAGCTAAAAATATGACATTGAGAACTGTGTTGGAGCAGTTTAGGGAAGTCTTCTTGCAAATGCAGGCTGTGAATGTTTACAACCTTTGATTTTGGAGACAATAATCCCATAAGTAAATATTAGTACTATATATCAACATAATTTTGACTTATTATCTAACTTCTAAATTATATTACATTGAGAAAATATAACAAAAAACGACTACTCAAAGATTAATTGCACATCAGAACTATCAACACATACATAAAAATATAATAATATAAACGTTAAATTCAGTAAAAAAATACACATTGTATAGTTTAAACAAATGAAACTAAAAAATACATTTTTATATTATATTATACTAGATTTAAACTCTAACGATGCATGATAATAATTTTAATTTTTTGTAATTTTTTAAATATTAAATAAAATTTAAAAATATATATTTTAAAATACATGTTGAATAATATATTAAAAAAATTTGATGCATACATAGAATACATAAATAAAAAATAATTTGAAATCAACTATCAAGTGAAAAAATTATAGAAAAACTTAAGTATAACAAATCTTAAATATTAAATAAATAAATTGAATAGTTACAACCTTAATGAAAATAAATACTACTACATTAGTCATTAATAAATTATTGGTTAATGTTTTGTATTTGAAATTAATTTATTTTTAAAATTTGAATTTAAATGACCCGTTGTAAAAATCTATTTTTAGGATTTTGAAAAAAAAAACCTTTATTCATAACAGTCTCAAACATTAAAGATAAATAAAGAAAAAAATGTAAATAAAATTAAATACAATATTTAAGATAATATACATTTCAAAAGAATAGATAATTCATATGGATGTTTTCTTTTCTTTTTATCAAAGAAAATGATTGAACAAATAAATCGAAAAAAAAAAGGATGAAATGAAAATTGAAAAAAATACATGGAAGTTTAATTCAAGGATAAAATATATAAACTTTACCCAATTTTAATTTTTTGAAACAAAGATTTACTAAAAAATTTCATCTTTACACAAATACCACTGTTTATATGAAATACATTTATTTTTCTTTAAAAAAATGCATTCAAGTAAGAAATTTATGCCAAAATTAATTATTCTTATAAATATATTTTTAATGTATATAAAGAGAAACAATACATATATATTAATAAAAATTGTGTGAAGAAATTGATAAATAATATTTTATTTTTTAACTTTAATATATATATATATGAATGCTTATCTTTTAAAAATTAAAACAAATAATTGATTTCAAAAAATTGATTTATTTTGTAATTTTAATATATATATATATATATATATATAGATACCTATCTTTTTTAAATTTTAAAAAAATAAATATTTTTAAAGATATAACATGTCACGACACGAGAGCCATGACGGATGACGATAAAGATAACACTTTACTATTAATTTACTACTCAAATTTACGAACTAAATTTTTTTTTCGCTTTAAAGTTTATGTGCGGTGTCAATATAGTCACTAAACGATTTTCACTAATCATTTCATTATACTCTGAACGTAATAATTTAAACTTTAATCTATGTGGGAGTCTAATTAACTCTTTAAAGTAGCTAATAATCATTTTTAACCCATGTTATTTTCCTGCTTAGAAAACAAATTGAAAATATCCATCTTTATAATAAGAGATTTTCCCAAACAATTCTACCTGTAAACTATATTCACTTTATATATATTCCAGTAACAACAATCTTTCTCATACCAATTCACATCCATCGAAATCAATTCTATTACAATACCCATCAGGCTCAAGATCACACTCAATAATCATAATACACCTATAATAAACCAAAATGATCCTAAGTTACATCCCAATACAATGCAAACAAACATGTATTATGCATTAGATAATGTTTATCCATGTAAAAACAAAAATGATGTATAATTTTTGTATACCTCAATAGCAATAAAAGTAGGATTCAAATGACACAAATAGGTACTGAGATTAGGTACATTCTTCACTGGCCCACACAAAGCTCAAAAGTTGGCATATAACTCAAGAAGTTTGCAAGGAGTAAGAAGGGTGAGCAATGACAACTTAGTAAGTAGCTTGAATTAATGGATGTCAGGCTCATGTCGACCTATATGTACATGTATGCATGATCAGAAAATAAAGTGACATCATGCGTGTATTGGATGTCAGATATACTTATGTAAGACTCGAATTTTGTATCTTTCTTTGAAAATATATCATATTAAATATGTATTTATTATATATTGCGCAATAAAGAAGAAATTATACAATTTCAAGTACAAATAATTAAATTAGGTACCGATAAGTTTTAAAGTACCGAAATACGAGTTCGGATAGATTCGAAATAAACTGAATTAAATTATGTTAAACCGATCAAAAATATGGACTCAGAACGCGAAAATATATGGAGTCCAAGAAGGGAAGTTAGTCCGAAAATGATAAACTGGGAATGTACCCTATTTTGGCAATTTTATCCTGAAAATATCGAAAATATATATATATATATATTCGGAGGGATAAATAAATGAGATAAAATGAAATAGAATGTACATATATTTTATGAAAATAAATTAAATAAAAATATATGTACAAAGATGTGTATATTTTAGTGTATAAAATACACTACGAGAATAAAATATAATAATAATAATAATATTTGTTTTATTATTATAATTATTATATTTTAAATTATACGATAATTTAGTATTATTATATGTATTTTGTAGATATTTTGATATATATATATATATATTATATTGTATATAATATAATATATATATATAAAGAAAAAAACTAATAAAATAGAAAAAAATTAAAAACGAAGAAAAAAAAGAAGAGAATACTGAAGCTGAAAACCAAAAAACACGAGGAAGAAGAGAAACCGAAATCGACCTCTGCTTCCACCTCCGGCGAGAGAGCGCGAGAGAGGGGCGGTGAAGGAACGATCGGCAACCCAGGAAGCGATTGGACGTCGGCACGCGCCGTGAAAGCGCCGAAAAAGCCAGATCGACGGAAAGGAACTCGAGGGGAGAAAAGGAAGATTCGCCAGCACCAACGTCGATTTGGGCCGAGCCAAGCCATGCGAAGCTTCCCTAGGCCGAGGGGCACCGAACGGTGGTTGAATCGCCTCGAGAATCGACCGGCAGCGCCGGCAACGGCAAAAGTCCACCTGAACCGGTTCGGACCTGTTCAGTGTGAAAGGGTCTGAACCGGTCCGAATTGGTTCAGTCAAAGGAGAGAAAAAAATTTTGAAAAATATTTCAGTGTTATCCCGGCATAGCAGTATACTGATAAGTGGTCAAAAATCGATAGATTTATTTTTTGGATAATTAATGTGAATTTATATGAGATCGAAATTAACCGGTTTAAAAATATATTGTTGTGTAGCGGAAAAACGGTAGGCGACGTGTACAAGTTCGAGCGGATCTTGCCTAACGTGCCACCAAGGAAAGATTTGGCTTCCGATAATACATCCGGAGCCAATTAGACTGCGTAATCCGAGATCGAGGAAATTGAATTCGCAGTCGACACATTTCGAGGTAAGAGATTTCGTAAGCTCTTAGACATAGCTGTACGTATTTTATCGTCGTTTACGTACACTTAAATTTTCGTATAGAGTATAGATATAAAATTTCTGGATAGTACCCAAATATGAGAAAATTACGAAAATACCCCTAATTACGAAAAATATGAAACTAGCCGAAATGGCCTATTTTGATGTGTTTTACATGAATAAGCATGTTTTGTGAATAAGTGGTGATAGAATGGCTCTAAATTTGATTATCTGCATTAAATTGTCTGTTTTCATAATAAAAAAAAGTGTTTGATCAGTGATTTGATGAAAAATGTTTTCTCTCACTCAAGTGGGTACTACCTTTCGTGGTTGAGGTTGGTTTGTACGCCCCTTATGTGCATCGAGCCATCTATCAGTTTTGAGATTAAAGTCGTGCTAGAGCGTTACTCGCACTAGACTTTGCATGATTTGTACATGTCACCGTGCTGGAGCTTTACTCGCACCAGATTTCGATTTTGTGATATGCATAAAACCGTGTTTGGAGACGTCATGTAGGCAGTGTGAGCTTGCACTGATCCTCGCACGTGATTTGATAAGGTCATGCTGCAATTTCGTGTTGACTGTGTGTTACACTGATTGATATACTCGTACGTGTATTTTGGAGACTCAGTATAGATATAGCTGGAGATGGGATGATAAGACCTGTTGGACGGGCACTCCTAATCTCGTTGATTTCAGATATTGAGGTTCACGGAGTATAATGTACCGTGTGGACGCACATGGAGTACGACGTACCGTGTTGTTTGTTTGTTGTCTGATGGGTAGACTGACCCCCTATCCTCAGCCATTCGGGGACATTCATGCACACCTGGCCCGTGAGGCATGGAGTCCAGTGACTATGACCATATGTCTATTCGTTTCCATATGATCTGCTTTGTCTCCATACTTATATGATTTTCTGATTTAAATTTCGAGATTTTTTATTTATCTCTTATTTGATTAGGTTTATGAGAACATGTGTTTTGAGAAATGCGTTTGTAATATGACATGGCTTTGAGAAAGCATACGTGTATGGTTTTGTGAATTCAGTTGGGATTGAGAAAGTAAGGATTTTCTGCATGGCATGCATATAGGTAGTATAGTTATCTACCTGATTGCGTGATTTCTTACTGAGCGCGTTAGCTCACCCTTTTTTTCCTCCACTCCACAGAATTACCCAAGTAGGGAGAGCTGCAGTTATTCCTGAAGTGATAGCCCACTTTTTGTAGAGCGCAAAGGTATACACTTATTTCGCTTTTGTATCTAAACTTGTAAGGCACAACTATGTACATTAAGAATTTCAGGGATGTAAACGTACGTGTGAACATATATATAAATAAGTAAATCAATTATTATTTATGACTTGTATTTAAGGATGTAAGTTTAATATCAGCTCGTATGCCCAACCATCCATATGTTGTCTACTCCGTTATGTGTGTGTATGGGGGAATAATAAGAATTTAGGTGTGGAAACGAGGTGTGACAACTTATATTGACTCACATTTTGAGGTTGAGACTGTACGAGGTATTAGTCGAAAGGATACCTTAGGTACCTCATTTTTCGAGCCTCGACACAATGCCTACAAGACACAATCACTAAACATAATACCACAATGCATACTATATATGCTACACTACGATGGTTAAGGTGCTTAACTCAAAATAGATTCATTGTGCACGTAGTTTAAGGCAGATTCACTATGCACTTATTTCAAACAGATTTAATATGCACTCCGTTCAAAACAAATTTACTATGCACTTCAATTAAATCAATTACAATATGTACTTCGATTAAAACGATTATACAATACACTTTGATTAAATCAATTACATTATGCACTTCGATTAAATCAATTACACGATGCACTTCAATTAAATCAATTACACGATGCACTTCGATTAAAATGATTATAAGATACTCTTCGATTAAATCAATTACATTATGCACTTTAATTAAATCAATTGTACGATGCACTTCGATTAAAATGATTACAAGATGCACTTTTATTAATCAAATACATTTCAAAAACAATAATCGATAAGAATAGGCTTAAAGCTTCAATCGTTGAAATCAATACTAAAATAAAACAGTTTCTTTGTACACTTAATTTGATTAACACTTTTACAAAAATAATAGTCAATAGAGTTAGGCATAAAACCTCAATCACTGAAATCGATACTGATACAAAACAATTTTCTTATACATTTCATTTGATCAATCACTTTTACAAAAACAATAGTCAATAGAGTTAGACATAAAACCTTAATCACTAAAATCGATATTGATAGGAAAACCAATAGTGAGTGGAGTTTAGGCAAAAGTCCTTAAGCACTATGATCAATAACAATATACATCCCACTAGTAATGGAAAAAGTGTCACAAGTGATACACCCATCTAGCACTTAGCTCTTGAAGGATCTAGAGGTAGCCCCCACAGAACAATAATTATGGCCATAGATTGAATCCATCACGCTCCGCAATAGAGAACTATAACTTGTCTGTCGGTTTTCTAGACAAGTATGATTTGCCTAGAGCACTAGGCTCAATAAGCATAATATACAATATTTTAGAGCATAGAGCTCGATAGATAAGCAACGGAATGCTTGATAGACTCGTAATTACCGAAGGTCGGAGGGTTTACCTGCACTTAGAACGGTGTTGAAAACAAATCTCTCATTTAGCACTTAAGCCTCTTAGGATTTCTAAAGGTGACTCCCACGATCCGAAAGTACTCGTGTAGCATTTAGGTGCCTTAGAATTTCTAGAGGTGACTCCCATGATTTCAAAATATGAATTAAAACATTTAAGTTCTTAATACTGATCAATGATCAAAAGTTCACTTAATCAAAACAGGACGTGTCGTCAAGATTTAAAGATATCCATGTAGCGCTTACGTTCTTCAGGATTTCTAGAGGTGACTCTCACAATCCAAAGGTATCCGTGTAACACTTAGGTCTTTTAGAATTCTAGAAGTGACTCTTGCGATTTCAAAACACTTGTTAAAAACAATTTTGAGTATCAAATCTGCGTAAATACGCTTTATTTCAATAGTTAATTCAAAACCAACATTTTTCAAGCTATATACATAATTTAATTTATCATAAAACTGATGCATAAAAATAACTTAAATAAAAACATGTTATGCGTGAAATCACTTATGTATCACTGATTTCAAAGATCGACTCAAAACCTGCACTTTTCAAGCTAAAACATAATGCAAATCATTATAAAACTTATGCATAAAGATAGCTAGAATCAAAACATGCTATGTATGAAACCATATGTGCATCAATGACATGCCACTGTACACTTTGCACGGCTACCTAGTGTAATTAATGCAAGCCATGCACATGTACATTTAGTTTTTGCTTACGCAACGAACTAGGAATAAATGATTCATTTAACACAAGCACATTACACTTAATATGGAAGTTTGACTGATCATAACACATGATATAGCAATCAAGGTTTCAATTCAGCCCAAACATTATCTAAAATCTTAATTAAATTTGTATCTTACAGCTTACCTTCACTTACCTTAGCATTCCAATTAATTATACTGCGTAGTTTAGCTCAAGCTAGATACTTTACTAATTAATAAATTAACATCTGATACGAGATGATAATAGCAAAATTTTATTTAACAAACTTACTTGAATGCTTAGCAATTTTTTTCCTCACGCTCCAAAAATCACAACTCAAGCTCCTACACCATTCTGAATCACTACAGATCAATCATTAACACCTCAATAACTTGGAGGATATGCTTAATTACTTGCTAAATCACACATATTAAAATCAAAATTATTTAAATCCATTCGTTCTTAGGTCACGGGGCAGCTTTTCACTAGCATACCACATATATATATATATATATATATAAATATATATATATATATATATATATATATATATATATATATTAAGCCACATACACCGTATTTTTATTTTCAAGTCTTTGTACCATTTCCATGAGTACTGAATGCAATATGCACAATATTCAACTCTTTATACACACACACACACACATATATATATATATATATATTATAACACATTTAGCAGACCTTTATTCCTAAGATTCCATAGTATAATTTCCTTATCCACCGTGGCATTATCACAACCCTTAAGTCAACTTTTCACTTCACATATACGTGTAATCACATATAACTATTTCAATATCATTTCATCCCTAATATTCATAAATTTCCTTCACTCATTGGTTTTGGCCTCCGCTGGCAGCACCTTTTTTTTTTCTTTTTTTTTTGTCTTCACAACAGCCCTGTTTCCACCAATGTTTGGACCCCTTAAAAGCCTTTGATCAGCCCTTCAAACAGCCATGGCAACACCACTTGAGCTTTCCCGTTGTTGGCATTTATTTTAAGCCTTGAAACTCAGCCTTACAACCCCAAGTCAGCGTTTGGTTCCTGCTGGTTTCACCTCGTTTCAGGCCATGGTTGCTACTGATCGCAAGCTCTGGAATAGCCTGAAACAGCCAGTTGAAACTCCTATTTCCAATCACACTTCCAGCCTCCCTTTATACTGTCCACTCCAAAATTTTCTCCTCTTCACCATTTTTCAGCCCTTAACCATCACCGTGGCCTCTGTTTTGAGCTCTTGAAATGATCATCAAATACCTTTGAACCAGTCTTGAATTCGCATTCCCCTTGGACCTCATTCAAGCCACCAAACATCCCTCAGCCGAGTCCCCAGTTCCAGGCGTGTCACCACTGCTCCTAGCCTCTCATGCGCTCCTAGCCTTTTTCTTCTTCCTTGTTACCCGACAGCCCTGTTCCGTACTTCATCGTTTTGCTTAATTCTTCACCGAGAGGTGTCGTGCCTCAGTTCTCTTCCTTCTCCTTCCCCTTTCAGTTCTGCCATCTCCCACCTCTTCTTTGAGTCTCGGTCTTCATCCCTCCAATGTTGCCATTTTTCGGTGCCCGGCTATTGTCCCTGTTTTCAGCTTCTGTTTTGTCCTCCCTTCTCTCTTGACTGCATTGTCGATATTTCCCTCTGGTTCCATCACGTTCTGCGTTGGTTTTCTTTGCCAACAATTACCAACACTTTCTCTGCATCTGTCTTACGGTCAGCACCCATGGTCCTGCTTCAGTTCTGTTTCCAGCCCCTGTTACACTTCATCCTTCTCGGTTCCTTCCTTCTCTTTTTTGTTCTACTTCACCAGTCATCAATCTCTTCCCTTCCCGAGAGTTTCCCAAGCCCATAATTGTAACAGTGGCTTGCTCAATCTCCTTTCATCGCAACATCGTTTTAGCCTAGCTCTATCTCCTCCAACTCTCCTCTGCTTCTCTATTTCTTCTCTCCTACACGTGCACAAACTTCCTATGTTTTCCAAGACATCATGTTTTTCTCTCCTTTCAACTTTGTCTTTTTTGGTCTGCTAATTTCCCATTTTCTTTTCTCTAACTGAAACCTTTTCATTCCTTCTGCTGCCTCCTTCTTCCATTGCAGCAATTTTCAATATATATAGTTATATATTTATTCGTATATACACAAGGAAGAAAGCTTGCACAGCAGCTTCAGTTGGCTCAAGTTAGTTCCAGCCAACCTTCGGTCTGCTTCTATATTTCATTCTCTCTTACATCTCGTTTCCATCTATTTATCAATGTATAAAGTCGGGCAGAGCAGACGTGGTTTAATGACAAAACCTGATGGCGTAAAATGAGGAGAAAAATGGGAGTGGGTTCGGTCAGGGGCTTAGGGTGCAAAAGGTGGGTGAGCAGGAAGCATAGGTATCTCGGTTTTTCTACTGCCATATCGAGTTCTTGCCATTTCCTGCTGCACAGTCAGTTCACCTACGGGTACATCTCGTCTTGAGTCCTCTCCATATATATATATATATATTATATATGAAATCGAGTAGATGAGACACCACCCTCCTTACCGAACACCCTCAGTTTTCACGTTTCCTTCTCTGCTCCATTCTCCCATACATATATAAATTTTTTTTTCTATTGGCTTTCCCTTTTCCTAGATAGATTAGGCTCCACCTTATTATTGATTTCGTGTGTTTGCTGTCGTTTCTTGTAGCCACTCACCGGTCCCAAGTCTGTGCCATCAACAGGATACATGACACCTCCTAAGATTTAATACCTACTACCGTTGGTCAATACCTTGAGTCTTCCATATCCTTTCTTTCTATGCCGTCCAACTTGTTTTCACTCATTCTTCATACCTTGCAAGGTCGGGTGACCATTATTCTATTTAAAGCACTCTCCCTTTTATATATATATATATATATACACGTATACTTATATATTCAATGTCATCTTCGCTAAACAACTATGCATACATTCCTGTATTTATATATATTATGTATATATGTTTGTCCATATATATATATATATATATATTCATTGGTACACTTAACTATATTTGTACCTATGTGAGCCTATATATGTAAGTTCATGCATATATTCCTATTTATTTACTCTTCCAAATCCCCCAATGAACCAATAAAATTTTAATCTAAATTTTTATATGAATGAATCACACATTTAATTCCTATAGCTACTTTGTTATTCATGATTAAGACTAAGTACATATAAAAATTTAGGGTGTTTACAATTTATAAGCTTAAAAATACAAAAATTCTATTTGAGATGGGACTCTTTGACTGCTCATGTCTCATTTTTCTCATTCAAGCTCTTACTTAATTAAACTTCCTCTCCTACTAAAACTTTTGTCTAGCCGCACCTTCCCTTAACTTTATCTTGGTGTAAATCCTCTTAAAAATAATCTGTGTCACAACTTGGAGTCCTTTTAAAATTTTAAAATTTACTTAGAACTCTTAAATTTTAGGAATGCTTTTGACTGCCCAAATAAACTTGGATTGGAGCACTATTTGACCTAGTTAGAATTTTATAAAAAGCGTTTTTCGAGTAGTATTTTTTTTAAAAGTATTGTTAAAAAAATTTAAATTAGCGTGGGGCAAACTTAATATAAAAGTATGGTGGAATGTCAAAAATTATTTAATAAAATTTTTATATATTATTAATAAATGTAAAAATAAATAATAAACCATATTAAATTAAATTACAAGTTTTGAAGTGAAAACAAATAAATAAAATAAAATATTTTGATAATTAACATAAAAAATAAAAAATGACATAGAATAAATAAATTAATATAAAATAATATAATCATTTTTATAATTTTGTGAATTATTGAAGAGTAAAGTAAAAATATAAAAGCTTTCACTAAATACAGGTTACTAAAATTAGTACTTTTTGAGAAAATTTTAATTTATAACTTTATCAAAAAGTTAAAATTTCTTTCCACATAAGCTAAAAATTTTAAGATTTTGAAAATTAAATGGCTTCTGTTCTATAGTAGATAAGTTCTTTCATAAGTTAGACCAAACATGCATTAAGCTTAAGACATCTACTTTAACTCTCATAAAGGCTTTTTCCTCATCTAGCAACTCCAAAATATGTGAAATTACCAAATACTCTCTAGAGATCAAAAAATTTAAAATCGCAATTAAGTGCTTCAATTACATATCTTCATATAGGATGTACATATGTGAATTATAAAATGTACATACACTTTAATAGCTTGGCAAGTCACAATAATCAAATTTTCAATTGGGTATCTTAATACAATTTTGTTCATTAAAATATTCAAATTCTTAACTTAAAGGTATTTGAATACTCAATATTAAATTTTGAATTTGAAAAGACATATATATATATATATATATCTTCATATAGGATATACATATGTTAATCATAAAATATACATATCTTTTTTATAATTTTGTGAATAATAATATTAGAATTCCCAATATATTTTTAAGTATCTTAATAAAGTTTTGTTTATGTAAATATTTGAATTTCTCTTTCAATGTATTCAAATTCCCAATATATTACCGCCAAAGAAAAAACCGCTGACATATGAAAAAGTAAATAAGAGCTTTTAATGCTGAAATTTTGTAAAATGAGAATTATTACGTGGAAAATGAAAAGAATTGATGAAGGAAGAAGATGAATCTTTGTTCAACATTTCATTAAGAGTGTAACCAATAATTAAATATTTGTGTTTCACAACACTTTTTCAAAATTTTCCAGAAGGTTACGGACATTTTAGATATCCGGCTTGGTGCTAAAGGACGATTTAGGCAAAATATCCTCAGCTTAAGGCTTCCATCATCATCATCATCATATTCCACCATCTAAACGATCATATAAGCAGCCGATACACGGCGCACACTTTTCACGCTTCTAATATAAGAGCCTTTTTCCTGCCCAATTACTTCCCTTTTATTCATTGAAGTTTTCATGGACTTTAGGCTCCTATATTCCAAAACCGTTTCCTACTTCAACTTTGGAGGCCTTTTTCTTTGACCAATAATCCCATCTGGGTTTCTTTCAGAATCTCCAAATTACTCATTTTCCCTCGATTTTTATCTAATGATTAATGAACCCGATCTGGGTCATCTGCAAAATCACTAAATTCTAATACCCACAACTCCTTTTTTAACTCTTTTTGAAATTTCAGTTTCAAAATGATGAGATTCTATTAATATTGGAGGGTTTCAGTATAGCCCAATCTTTAACCTTTTCATTTCCCTCAAACAAATGGCAAGTACGGTTTTTTTATCAAATTCAGTGGGGTTATTTCCTATAGCAACATTGAATAAAATTTGTGATTTGGGTACAAAAAGGAGCATTTGTTGTTTTATTAAGGAGAGGAAGGAGCAAAGAAATGTTATCTGTGCTTGTATGGCGCCTACTAGGAACGTGGGAAGTGATGGATTCCCTGGAACTAAATTCACTGTAAATATTTCTGCTTTCTCCATTTGTTAGTTTCTGCATTTTTTTTTTATAGTTTCTTGAATCTAATTGAGAAAGATGTTTTTGGCAATTCCCTTTTGATTTGATAATTTGTGCAGTTTGGTTGAGTGGATTGTCTTTGCTTGCTAACAATGTCTTTCCATTAATTATAGTTCTTGCTATTACTTTGTTTTTTTTCTTGCTTTCGAAGTTGTTTATTTTTTCCATTTTCTGCCTGAAGTTCATTCTTTCATGATAATTTTTACATCCAAATCTATACTTTTCTGTCTGCAATTGCATAAATATCCAACCTGTTTTGCATTATAGATTTTTCTCAGTTTGCTTATTGCTATTTGCTTTGCTTTCAAATTGGGAAAAAAAAAATGCTAAAAGGCAAAAGCAAAGGTAGCAAGCCTAATAACTGATATTGCAATTTGAAAAATAACTAAAATGAAGTACAATTTGTAACAAAATTGTTTTATTTAAGAAGAATATCCATTTTGTTCTCCAAAAGACGTACAATTTTAATGTTTAATTGTTTAAAAAAAATATCGCTATTGTACCCAAATGTGCTTTTATGATTCCGGAAGAACAAAGCAAGCAGTGAAAGCAACAATCAACAGAGCCTTAAGAGCTTAAAGATGTCTTACTTTTTGTTTTCCAGTCTCAATATGGTGATTTGCATGGTTATTTTTCTAGGAATCATCTCAATCTGGGAATTTGAGCATGGAAGTGAAGGATGAGAGTGACTCTGATGTTCTTATTGAATGTCGAAACGTGTACAAATCATTTGGAGAAAAGCATATCTTGCGAGATGTGAGCTTCAAGGTGATTAGATATGTTCTCTTTTGTTCTTGGGGTGCTTGGACTGCATATGGATAGATATTTAGGAATTTTTTACACCATTTTTTGTTTACAGTTTGTGGTCTTAAATGTACAACTTTTTCTATTGTTGTATGATGTGTCCACAAACGTGTATCCGAATTTTGAAGCCTATATGACCAATTCCCCTTGTCCAAAAATTTGAAAAATGGGCATTAGAAACCTAGACATTTTGTATCAGATACTGATATCCATGTCTGAGAAAAGTAGGTTAGAATCATTCCTTGAGTATGATCATAGCACAATTTTTTGCATAACTTCTTGTCAGTTTTTAGTCTAATGTATAAGTACTCTTTTTTTTTTCCATCTTTTTATCTGTTGATTTCTAACTTTTCCCCTGTTCAATAGATTAGGCATGGTGAAGCTGTTGGAATTATTGGTCCTTCTGGCACTGGAAAATCTACAATTCTGAAGATTATTGCTGGACTTCTTGCTCCAGACAAGGTGAAATGCATATTGATTCTGGTTTCATATTTTTTTTCTAATTCAGTTTTGCATAGTTACATTTTATATCGATTTATTATTACTTAGTTCTGCTAATAGAGAATGCATAATTCTTATGTGCAGGGAGAGGTATACATTCGAGGCAGAAAAAGATCAGGTTTGATTGGTGATGATGAGATATCTGGTCTTCGAATTGGACTGGTAAAATTTTATATAAGCTCTGAATACTATACCTACAGGTTTTGAGATAATTTTTTGATGGTATAATCCGTATGTTCATTTATTTTTCTGTTAACAGGTTTTTCAGAGCGCAGCACTTTTTGATTCTTTGACTGTTCGTGAAAATGTTGGGTTCCTTTTGTAAGAGACAGTATAAATTCTTCTTAGTAATACTATACCCTTTGTTGTTCTCGGTATTTAGGAGGTTATCTTGGATTCTGATTTCCTTTTTCCTGAATAAAGAAATCACCTGAGTTCATTGATGACTTTGTTCTTACTAATTGCTTAGATATGAAAATTCAAGCATGTCTGATGATCAGATCTCACAGCTTGTGACAGAGAACTTGGCTGCTGTTGGTTTAAAGGTATGTCTGCATTTCGACTCCCTTGGCCTGGATAGTATATAATGCTAATTGGTAGTCCCAACTTGTAACTTTTTTGCTTGATTTGGGGTTATTATGTAACTAATATGTAAGCAAGATGTTGAATTGGGCTAGAGTGAATCAATATAAGAAACTGTTAAAATTTGTTTTCCATAGTTAATTTGATTCCCTACTGAATCTCATTTCTCATAGACTCTCTCTGCACTGTAGACACCCTAATCTTTAAGTTTCCAGTTTATGTAAAAGAATCTAACTTATGTTCTCTTCAGGGGGTTGAAGAAAGGTTACCTTCTGAGTTGTCTGGAGGAATGAAGAAAAGAGTTGCTTTAGCTCGTTCTATAATTTGTGATATCACCAAAGAATCAATTGAGCCTGAGGTATGGTAAATTCTCTTGGGAACTAATGAATGGTAGAGCTTTGTAGTAATCCTTCATAATTTTTTTATCAAAAGTGCGAGTGTTTTATAGCTGCCTCTTTTTTTTGTATCTTAAGGTAAATATACAGATGGTCTTGCAAAACAAATTAGTGGCACCACACAGAAGTGGACTTCAACTAGTATCCAGCTTGTCCTGTTTACTTTCAGATTTTAATCCTGTATCCTGGAACATAAAACTTAGTCTGCATTTTCCACTTCTGAGTATAATCAGCTTGTCACTTCCTTTTATTCCAGTTTAGCTAGTGGAGCTTTCATTGTTAATATTTCATAGCTTCAGACGTGGTGATGATTTATAGAATCAGTTATCATTTTATTTTTCATTTATTTCACTAGCAATGGCTGCAAGTTATAGTCAAGTTTTAATCCCCCCGCCCCCTTCCAACCAGTTAATCTCTACTTTCAATTTGTTTAGTGATTTCATTTCATCTTAAAGATTTCAAGGTGGCTTGCAAATGGAGAAAGCTGAAAATTTAAACTTTCTCATGACTTAGCTATCTGATTATGTCGGTAGTCAAAATTTTATGCAAGAGCTCTTGAATTTTGCTTCTTCACAGTTGTTGTAGTTTCTTTGAAATTTTATTCTGGTATTCTTTCCAGTTGACTATTAGAGATCTATATTGGAAGATAGAAAATTTGAAAATTGTGGTTTGACCTAAGCCGTAGTGTTCTCAGGAGTTGCTTAAAACTCCTGATCTTTCCAAGATCTGAGTAGAACTTTGAAATGGTCCAGCAACCGATAATGGAAATCTTCACTCATAGTAAAAGATAATGAAGAGGTGGAGTTACAATGTTAATCTATAAACCATTTGTGGCTTTGCTTCTGAGACCTGTTTTTCTATTTGTTTTATTTATGTTAAGGTCGGTCATACCTTGACCAGTTTTTCTTCTCTCTAAGAGTTGAGAGGAGCTGGTGGAAAATGTCAAAGCATGTATTGAGGCCTATGCCAATTAAAGCTTAATTGCTGTAGTAAAATAATTATGCTTCTATATTGTTGCCACAATGTAGAATGAGGGTCTGAAATATGCTTACTCTTGGCTATATGCGACTCTTCAATTTGCTCAGTCTTTTCCTCTCTTCCTCTCTCCTTTTTTATTCTGTTATATTCTAGGAGAGCTTATACATTAGTTTAGGTGCTTTAATTAGGGTTGTACCCTTTTGAGTTTAGTAGTCTACCTGCATATTTCTGGATACTTGTCATAGAATATAAGGTACTGATTTGAGAATCATGCTCCCTCTGTTTATTCAAAAGGGAGAGTATAGCAAAATGTTGGGTTCCAATTTTTAAGCAATTAATGCAGTGAAAGGTTGTTAATTCTCCTTAATGTTAATTTATACTGGAGCTTTGACCTATTATGCATCGATTTCATTCTGTCCTGGTGTTGGTGGCTGTTGTGCTCCTTGTTATCAATTTGAGTTTGTTGGTCTCTAAACTGCAACTCTTGATACTCCCCTACAGGTGCTTTTATATGATGAACCAACAGCAGGGCTTGATCCAATTGCATCGACAGTTGTTGAAGATCTCATCCGCTCTGTTCATTCGAATGGTGAGGACGCACTTGGGAAACCTGGGAAGATTGCATCATATGTGGTTGTTACTCATCAACATAGCACCGTTAGAAGAGCTGTTGACAGGTTTTGTCAGAGATCATGATGTTGTGATTGATTTTGCTATGATTTGGGATGCCCTATTCAATGAATCTCATCTCTACTTATAGGCTATTGTTTCTTCATGAGGGGAAGGTTGTTTGGCAAGGAATGACTGATGAATTTACAACATCAACCAATCCAATTGTTCAACAGGTAATAACTGAGACTAGTTGCCTTGAACTTAAAGGGGAAAAAGTAAGGAGTTAGTGGAAAACTCGGGTTTTCTTTTTAATAGAAAACTTGCCTCCGTTTGTTACATTTTGCATTTGCTTGTTGCCTCGGAAATCAAAAGCAGAAGTATGTCTACATATAAAACTAAATAATATTTTTTGAATAATTAAAAATATAAAATTAATTGAATAACAAAATGCAGGATTTAATTGTTTCATTTTAAATTTTTTAGTGGTATCCTTATTTTTGTAAAATATGATTTTGCTTTTGCTGTATGCATTTTGCTTTTAGTAACTTCCACGGAAGCAAAACTAGTAGTAAAAGTGACAATCAACCAGAACTCTTTTTTTTTTAACCTCTCAATGCCTTTAAAATCTAAGTGATTTAACCAAGCAAAAGATGGTATTAGCACTTTTTCATTTGAGGACTGTAAATCATTAATAAAATTATATATATGCTAGAGGGTAGTCTCTCTATCTCTCTCTCTTATGCGCATGCATGAAGAGAAGCATGCTTGCACACACATGTGGGCATACGCACAAGATGCTTGTCCTACTAACTCTATAAGGAGACACAACGTCTTAGACGTTAGAATCTGTTGTTAATTTTCTTTGCTATATGATTCTTTAAAAGACTGCAGCTTATCAGGTCTCAGTGCCTTTATTTGCACATATAATATACCTAGTTTTGTTTCTTGCTTTTATTGCAATAGTCGTAGTAACCTTTTTCCTTTTATTGAACTGATTAATTTGTTGATTTGTTGTAAACAGGGGTCAAGCTGTGTGTATCTAATTTTGGTATCATTGTGTTTATACTTTACCCTCTCTGCCTCTCTCTTTGCATGACCAGCAATTAAGGACAGTTGGTTTAAGACCTTCTCATGTAGATGCTACATGTTTAGATGAATTAATATAAATTGCCCTCATCCTTTCAGTTTGCATCTGGGAGCCTGGATGGTCCAATCAGATACTAGAGCCATGCAAAGGTTTTGGAATCTCTGAAGTTGCTAGATATGGATTCTCAGGAGAGTAAGTCGAATGCCGCCTACAATTTTTGGCGTCGACAAGAATTGTTTGAGCAGGTCTGTAAAATTCTTGACATCAAGGAGAAATTTTTGCATTGTATTTGCAGGTAACCTTGATTGATAAGTGCTAAGTGCTCCCTTTCAACAACGTTGTTGTAGATTCAGTTTAGATTTAATCATCAAACTTACAGAAATTATAGTAATTATAGTAATTATTCTTTGTTTCTTTGGTTTCTTGCAATTTTTTTATCCAAAATTGTGTGTTTAATCCTCCTTTTCGGAGTCTTAGGAGGTGAGGGTTGGCTGTTGTGTCACCTCTTTTTCCTACAAGAAAGGGTTTATTGCATGTAATTCACATAGTATTAATTGAATTAATCACTACTTTCTTTTTACTCCTTAAGGTTAAGGGAAGCAGAAGAATTTTATTTTTGGTGGATGATGAAATACATGGAATTATCTAATTCTTTTATTATTTCTTTGCTGAAAAAAGTGAAGATATATATATTTACTTTGAAGAAGTACGAAGAATGTATCTTAGACTTTTGTATTTTATTTATTTTATTTTTTATGCCTTCTTCAGAATTTCGAGAATCGCTGGAAATTTGTATGATCTATATGGGGGTTACTTAATGAAGGTTCAAAAGCACTAAAACTTGTTTAAGATGTACTTTATGTGACAGGATTTAAGTATTAATCATTTTAATCTTTTAGTTTAAATATAAAAATGGAACTTTTTTCAGCTTTATCAAATTTTGTCCAATTTATTTTTGGTATTTGAGTTTGTTTAGGATTTAGCATTTATCATCCATAAGAGGGAAGAAGGAGAAAAATTATAAAATTTCTTCGGTATTTCTTTAGAAAAGGGAGAAAAATGAATGGATGTATACAATTTTTCCCGCAAATTTAATTTTTTTTTTAAATATTAAAGAATATTTATTCAACCTAAAATAATAATTTTATCACGAATCGATAGATGGTGCATCTATTAATATTTAAAATTGAGTTAAGTTTAATTAAAATTTGATTTTATTGAATTAATTAAAAATGTAATTTAATAATTTTTTTCTATAAGAAATCTTAAAACTATTCTTTACCTATATCAATCTTAAAAAATATTTTTTTTATGCTTTTAGTTAATAAATTAAAATATAAATATAAAAAGTTAAAAAAATATATTAATGAGCATATTAGTTGTTTGAAAATAATCTTATTTCTTATTTTATCACATACTAACTTAATCCTATTAATGTATATAATTTTTTATTTTTTATTTATCCTATATGTGTTTATATTATTTATAATTTATTTTAAAATCATTTATCATATTTCGTGATTTTAAAAATAAAATCAACACTTAATTATCAACAATAAACTTTCAACCCACAATATGTATCTCGATTTAATAAAATTTTTATTTTACTGTACAAACTTTTTATAACATAATTAGGTATATATTATATATTTTTTATACATGTAAGTTGAATATATATATATATATATACACAATACAGTATAGGATACAAATAAGCGTGTATAGATGCTTATATATATATATATATACATTATTTTACTGACACGTAAACCATATAATACTGACATGAATTAATTATTTTTTAGTTAAAGAATATTAATGAATTAGGTATGATGAGTAAGTAAAATTATAAACTGTTGCACTAAAGACAAATTAGAGTTTGTGACATGTATTTTGAAAATTAATCTAGGAGAGTAACCGTCATTTTTTGATAGGTTAAGTGAGAAAACACTTGATACCAATTTAATCTATTTTAAAAATAATATTACAAATTTTATCTCCTTATATCATCTTTACTCTTTTTTATCTTTTTTAGCATACACTAATGATATATATGATGAGATTAGTTCAGTAAGATTCATGAATCATATAGCCTATTTAAAAAATTATCTAATATCTAATACATTTAAAAGAATAAAATTTAATTCATTTTAAAATTTAAATCGTTTTTTTATAACAAATTATCTAAATTATTAAATAAATATGTATATACATATTTAAATAAATAAAAACTAACTATTATATAATACAAATGGTATGCCCATAAGAATGAATATGGAAGAAAGAAATATCTTGTATTAATTTTTTTATCCTTTCTGAAATGAAAAAAGTGAATTACTAATAAATATTTTTGGTTGTGAAATTTTTAGCATTCTATTATTTCTATTTGAATAATTTGGACTGAAAAAGTAGTAATCACAACTTCAAAATCTTCAACTGACACAGCCCATAAACAAATCAAAGCTGAAAAAGCAAAAGCTAAGCTTCTTCTGATTTTCTCTTTTTCAACAAGAATTTATGGGTAAGCTTTAATCCTCTTGCTTTCTTTTTCTTCATTCGTCCTTCACTGCTTCATAGTCGAAGCATTAGTCTTTCTTATTTCCACTCTTCTTTTAGTACCATTGCTACCCACATTAAAACTTTACGCATCAACTCCATGACTGTAAAGAGAAAGGGAAGAAACTATGATTGTTTTGATAATGTTGATGATGCCTTGGTTTCGTTTAATCGGATGGTTGAGACGTACCCAGGGCCTTCCATTGTGGAATTTAGTAAATTATTGGGAGCTATTGTGAGACTGAAACATTATGCCATTGTTGTTTTTCTGTGTAAGCAAATGGAATTATCAGCAGTTTCCCACGACGTTTACCCTATGAGCATCTTGATTAATTGTTTTTGCCGTTTGGGTCAAGTTGATTTTGGATTCTCTGTTTTGGGAAAACTGATGAAGTTAGGTTTAGGCCCTAGTGTTGTAACGTTGTCCACTTTATCAATGGGTTCTTATCCAAGGTAAGGTTGCCCAGGCCATGAGTTTATTTGATGAAATGATTGAAAAAGGGTATCAACCTAATTTAAATACTTACAATTCATTGCTTAATGGGTTGTGTAAAACGGGCAATACAGAGATAGCTGTTAGGTTGCTAAGGACGATGGAACAAAGAGGTTTGCAACTTAATGTTGTAGCATACGCCACAGTCATTGACAGCCTTTGTAAGGATAGGTTGCTAATGGAGGCTTTGGACCTCTTCTCCGAAACGAAGGGTAAGGGCATACAACCGAATGTTGTTATTTATAATTGTTTAATTCATGCTATGTGTACTTCGGGCCAGTTGGAGGAGGCAATAAGATTTTTGAAAGAAATGCTAGCTATTAATATTAAACCTAATGTTGTCACATGTAGCGTATTGGTTGATGCACTTTGTAAGGAAGGGTTGGTTTATGAAGCTGAAGATATTGTTGACACAATGACAAAGCAAGGCATTAAGCCTGACATTATCATGTACAGTGCATTGATTGATGGTCATTGTCTGCAAAACAAGATGGATGAAGCAAGACGAGTATTTGAATTGATGATTAGCAAGGGTTGTGCGCCTAATACTTTTAGTTACAAATATCATGATCAATTGATATTGTAAAACTAAGAGGTTGGATGAAGCAATGAAACTCTTTCATGAAATGTCTCAAAAAGGAGCGATTCCTAATATTGTCACATACAACACTCTTATACAAGGCATATGTCATGTAGGGAGACTTTCCACTGCACAAGAACTTTTCCAAAAGATGCAGGCTTCTGGGCAAGTTCCAGATCAAGTGACCTATTCAATTTTGTTGGATGGCTTAGGGACACATGGTAAAATTGAAGAGGCACTGAAACTATTTCTGGCAATGCAGGACAGTGGGTTGGAACCTTATATTTTCCATTATAATATCCTATTTCATCACATGTGCAAAGCTAGACGTACTAAAGCTGCAATGGGATTATTTCGTGGACTCTCTATGACAGGCTTAGACCCAAATATTTACACATATACTATGATGATCAATGGATTATGTCAAGAGGGATTGCCTGATGAAGCATATCGATTGTTTAGGATCATGGAAGATAATGATTGTTTTCCTAATAGCTGTTGTAAAAATGTGATGATCCAGGGGTTTCTACAAAAAATGATACCATAAAGGCAAGACAACTTCTTAAGGAAATGGTTAGGAAGGGCATTGCTACCTTATTTGTTGATCTCTTATTTCGTGATGGGTTAGATCATTTATGTTGAAATCTTTCATAGATTATGTGAAGATTGTCGTGTTGAATTGTGAGTTGACTTACAACTATAAATGTTCATGCATTTGATAACTACAATGAGTATTTCTTTCTATTTTATTTTTTCAGCACTAAGGATGAAAGAAACATTCTACTTCAAGTTCCACATTTTGCTAGTAACCATTTTGAGAAGATTCTTCTTTCTGTGTCTCCATTTTCCTTTTGCAGCTTCTACCTATATTTCATTATTGCTTGATTTGCCCTTGCTACATAATTCCCCACTATTTTAGTTACTCCACTCATTCCTTGTATGGCCTCTCACATCTATTATGTCTAGTGTTCTATTCTACTAGTTTCTTTCCTCTGCTCCTGTTATTTCTTTTTCTTTATTTATTTTTGAGTCTTACACTTATTGCATTCAATAATTTTTTTTCCGAATATATATTCATAATTACAAAATGCTTAATTAAAAATGACTACCTCAGCTTGTACAGGTGCTAGTCGTGCAGCATTTGGCTTAATGCTGCTAACTTTTTATGTTTCTTTTCACTCTTCCTTTTTAAGTCTATTAGGATGGCAGTCTCGAGAAGTATGATATTGGAGACGTATTAAACTTTTAAGGAAATAACTTTCTCTATTGCATTTCAAGAAATTCAGAATGCTTCCTTTAAATAATTCCTGATAAATTCATAAAGGAGCTGTAGTTGCTCCAGTAAGATAAGATATATTGGAGCTGTTGATATAGTAGGACAGGTATGTGAGGAAGATCGCGCAGCTGAGGTGCTATTCGGAAGTCAAAAGGGTCATTTGGAAACTCAGCCCTATAATGAGAATAGATATTGGATTTTGTTCTTGGTGGTGTGGTGTGGTGTTGATGAATGTGCTCTGCCTCAGCTTCCTACTGGTGAGTTAAGATGTTATTGTCCATTGCATGTTAGATTAGGGAAGGAATTTTTAAAGTTGGAAAGTGTGGATTTTCATTTATATGCCTGATCAATGGGCAATCATTTGGATTATTTTGGTCACGATTTCTTAGAAAGGTGGTTTTTTTTTTTTTTTTTTTTAAATTCTTGCAATGAATGAGCTATGCCTAATATTTCCTATAGCAGAGGAGCAGTTTGAGTTTCGGATTTGAACCAGCCTGCTTAAGTAAAAAGATAAATCTAGTATTAGCCAAGGAGTGAGTTATAACTAATTCTCTTCAAGTTTTATCTTCAACTTTCTGTTTCTATTGGCTTTTTTTTTAATCAATTTTTGTAGCTGGCCTCTATAAAATTCTTACTTCTTTTACTAGTGCAACCAGCTGTAGGAATTTATATTTTGTAATAAAAGAAATAATTGTATTGAACGATTTATGTTAAGCATATGTTCTTTGCAATTAGATCATGTTATATAAAAAAAAAAGTTAATTATTTACTACATATATCGCATTTGATAATTAAATAGTAAATATTTATTTTAATAAATTTATTAATAATTATGATAATAAATTATTATTTTCTAATGAATGTGATTATTGAATTTAATTTGAATGAAAAAGATATATATCATCGTAAGGTAATTATTTTATACTTTTTTTTTTTATAAATTTCAAGAATCTTTAGGCTAAAAAAAATTTCCAAACCTACTTGACCTATGAATAAATGTACAATAATACCCACTCCGATAGCTGGTGCCTTTACTCCCTACTAGGGAGTGGAGTGGATAGAATTTCTTTTTTTGTCAATTAGGATTTGATTTTTCATAAAAAAAAAATTCATTTGGAAGATAAAATATTAAGTATATTAAATCTTTTTGTGAGAAAATGAACTTTTATATTCATAAAAAATTAAATTCAAATAATATTTAAGAACACTCTGACTGTATCAATAATAATAATAATAATAATAATAATAATAATAATAAAAGGATTATTAGGTCAGTCAATACATAAATTAAAGGTCGTATGCTCGATCACGGAAATATTTTCTTTCGAGACATTTGCAACCTTGAAAATGAAATAGTTGTCTGTCACAGTAAAAAATGAAAATTATATCCATCTTTCCCAATACCTTTCGTGATTATTTGGTTTTAGATTTCATTCATTCCGACGGTAAAGTGTGGTGAAATTTGTGGAAATCTTATGAAGTATCCTTAAGCATTCAATCTGAAACAAGACGATCTAAAGTAGGGAAGCCTAAATTGATTATAACCCAAGTAAAATAATCACTTACAAGTACAAACCAATCAAAGGTTTTTTGTGAATTTGCGCAAGAACAGTCAAGACTGGTATGGAGTCACGGCCTCATTGTTTGCAAATGGTCACTGCCTTTGAGATTTTATTAACTCATCTTTCATCTTTACAATTCTCCTTAAAAAATTATTGTGATCACATTTGTATCATAATCAAAAGATTTCAACTAAATTTAGTATTTTTAGAGATTTTAAAGAGTTAACCAATTAAAATGAGAATTTTAAGAAAGTTAAATGCAATAGAATTGTTGGATGACGTGAAAATTAAAAAAACTTATTTTTAAATTAAAATAATAATTTACTCTCTAAATTAATAATCCTTTTAAATTAATACTTAATGAAAAATCCTTAGAGTATTAATTTAGAGGGGTTACTATAGTAAGATCACAAAATATCGACTTTACCATAAAAAAAAAAAAAAAAGATATAAATAACTCTAAGCCATTTAGCTTCTCTGTTCCTAGGATGATAAAAGCAGACGCTTTTTATTTACTCACAAAAGATTGCAGTTGAACAAGTTCATAATTGAAATTTGAATCACATCATTGACATCAAGTCATCCAATCTTAATGGCTAGAAGCTGTCATATATAGAACAATTTGATTAGATATTAGCATACAAAGAGAAGTTATCTTTGAGATGCCATACCTTCTAATGTGTTGAGCATTACTTTAATCTCAATAAGAAAATTGCCCCCTCTAAAGCAGAGAAATGTAAATATACAGAGGAAAGCATTCAATGCATTAGGCTTTTGTCTGAAGGATGTAACTCCTTGTGCGCGCTGAACAAAAGAGAGTCAAAACACCAAAATAGAAACTAACAAAGGCACTTACACAGAACACCCAAACCAATATTGGTCCCTCAACTTCTTCAAACTTCTTCCCGGGCACAGCAGGGAGACTTGCTCTGTCACATGCCGTACCAGAGGACTCCACACACAAATTCGGATTACCAGCAAATGCTCCTGGGAATCTCCAATATCCCTGGTTTACAGGAACAGATCCAGAAAAACTGTTGTATGATAAATTCAAGAGTATCAGATTTTTAAGGGTGGAGATATTTCCAGGGATCTGGCCAGATAACAAATTATGTGACAAATCCAAGGCCCTTAAGTCCCACATTTTCTCCAATGTAGGAAGCTGACCATCTAGAAAGTTATAAGATAAGTTTAGATATTCCAATCCTTTAACTTTGAAGAGAACATCTGGAATCTTACCCCGTAACAAATTATCCGACAAGTCAATTCCAAATGTTGAAGACACCTTGTAGTTGAAGGTTAATTCACTACTATCAATGACCATGACAGAAATTTTTATCTCAGCATTTCTCATTCCAATAACTGGCACTTCAGGTGCTCTATCACTGTTTCCGTTGTTATTGCGGAAGCTAATATTGAAGTTACCATCTGGTATGAAGCCTGAGAATTTGTTTCCAGAGAAATCAATCATCTGGATTGCTTCAAAAGCGAAAAGCCAGCTGGGTAAATTCCCACTAAATTTGTTCTGTGCTAGGGATAGATACTTGAGGTTTGACCATTTGGTTATTGCATCATTCAGTGTACCAGAGAGCCTGTTGAAACTAAAATCTACAATCTCTAGTGATTTTAACCCTGCCAACGTTAGTGGGATTTCACCAGAAATTTTGTTGCGGCTTACATCCAATATCTTCAAGCTATCCAATGCATCAAGCTCAGGTTGAATTTCACCAGAAAGATTGTTGTTATTGAGTATCAATGCAAGTAACTGAAAACACCCAACAATATCTAAAGGAATTGAACCTGACAAGGAGTTGTGTGACAGATCAATTACTTGGAGATAAGTCAAATTTCCAATCGTTGCTGGAATAGCCCCTGTAAGGAGATTATGAGAAAGAAATAATGCTTGCAAGCTTTTCAACTCGGTGGTCCTCAATGGAATTTTACCAGAAAACTGATTGTGAGAAAGGTCCAGAAGAACAAGGCCTGATTTTTCTGTCGCCTCAGCAATTTTGCCTGGAAGAGGACCTGATAAATCATTGAAACTCAAGTCTAACACAAGCAACTTTTCTGTAAACACAAGTCTCGGTGATATACCATAACTCAGGTGATTAAATGATAGATTAAGATGTGCCAATACTTCCAGTGAGGCAATACAAGTAGGTATTCCTCCCACAAGGGAATTGTTGGCCAATGTCAGAAGAGTTAGACTCTGTGTAGAAGCAGAAAAACAAGGCAAAGTACCAAATAACTTATTTGAAGCAAGATTGAGAAACTCCAACGATTGATAAAACTCATGAATATTGCCTGACAAACAATTGTCTCCAATATCCAAGTGCCTCAAAGACTTCAAGTAAAACAAGCTGTCAGGCATCTTGCCACGAAATGAATTCGAACCCAAATCAAGTTTTTCCAAATTGCTCGAAAAGTTACCGATCCACCATGGCAAAACGCCACCCAGTTCTCGGTTTCCATTCAACACAAGTTCCCTCAATTGACTAAGCCTCATGATATCATCGGGGAGAACCCCACCAAAGCAATTGTGACTAAGATCAAGAGTCTTAAGACTACCCAATGAACCAAAACATGTTGGAATTGTGCCACTGAAGTTATTCTCAGACAATTTCAAGTATTCAAGAAAAGGCAGTTCACATAAACCAGGAGGCACGTTACCAGACAAATTCATATTAGCCAAGTTGACAGAAACAACTCGACCGGTCCGGTTTTCACAAGAAATGCCAGTCCAGTTGGTGCAGTTTGACCCAAACCAGGTCGCTAAGCTCTGGCCAGGGTCTTGAACTGAAGACCTGAACAATAACAGTGAGGCTTTGTCTTGTAGGTCAAGATCAAAACAGTGATATGAGCTAAAAAGCCATGGAGGTAGTATGAGCAAGAGCAAGAGTGGCAGTGTAAGTAATTTAGAGGGTTTCCAGGGGTGATAAGCAGGAACATCCCAATTCAATTCCATGAGTGAACCACACTCAAAAGCTGAAACTAAACTATAAACTATTTGCAGTTACAGAGGCCAAGACATTAAACCCATTTCTTCTTATGCTCAAATAAAGCTAAATGTTTCAAGACATGAACGAAAAACTCAGGAGTAAAAGAAGAGCAAAGTGGGAAGGAGAGTTAAATAGGGAGATGAAATCTGGAACCCTTGTTTTTCTTCAATGGAAGAAAAGGGAACATTCAACGAACAGAACACTGAATAATGTAGTTAGAAAGAGAGAGACTTACTAGGGGAAATAGAAGAACTTTTGCAGCTAGAGCTAGGTGGAGGTATGTGACTATGTTCCAGTGGAGAATAATTACGCAAACATTCCTTTCCTTTTTCCATTTAAAATGGGAATTAGAGTAAAGTGAGCATCAGATCACTTTTGATTATTCTTTCTTTGGGTTCCTTTACTGGGCTATGCTATACGCATCCATGAGCAAAATGTTATGGGCCTTAATCGGAAAGAGAGACAAAGTATCTTGCTCTATTCTTCTGCGAGGGTAAAACCTGAAAACAGTGAAACGAATTTTGACTTCAAGTAGCCGGTGCTCGAATTTTTATCGATTTCATTTTTTTGAAGTAGTATTAGTCACTAAGTATAAAAAATAAAATTAATTTTATATTTAATACGATATAAAAATATCTTATAGCTTAAAAAAACAAATATAGATCATATTGAATTGTTGATAGGGAGTTCTTTGGCAACCAAGTAAAACAAATTATTACTATTTAAAACGGTCTTATATGGTGGGTTTAGAAAATGTCATATGTATGTAATTTTTTTATTAAAAAAAATTATTTATATTTAAATCCATAATTTTTAGACCATAAAGCTTTTAACGTTGCACTAAAATTTTTCTTTACTACTCATTACTATTAGTAATTAATACTACTAGTAAATAGTAAATATGGAGTTGAAGTTGCAAATTTGATTCCTAATAATATTTTCTTGATAAGATATTTCTTACTGAAAAACAATTTTTCCTGGTTTATGGAGAGGTAAAAAAAGAAAGGAGAATTGAACAATTGCTTTTAATAAACTTAAATTTTGTACATTTTTTATATTGAAAAGTAAAAATATTAAAATTATTTTAGAATAGCAACAGAGTAAAAAAGAAATAGATATTCAACGAACATGTAGTTTTGAAACATTTTAGGAGATGAAAGTGATATTAAAAGAAATATGCATATATTAACTTATGCCATTAATAGAGTGGCCAAAGATTAAGAGCCGTGCGGTGGCTGCTAACCAAAAATTTTAGAATATAAATTTACTTTTATGTTTTTATTTTTAATTTTTTTATTATTTTATTAAAAAAATATTTTTTTTTTACCATTTTTAATTTCACATGAATCAATTTTATTAGTGATCCAAATTAACCTCAAAACTAAGAAAGGTGGAATCAAACCAAAAATATCTATTTAACTTTAAAACAAAAATAGATAAAAAAATTCAAATAAATTTGAACTCAATTTCAGTGACTGAAATAATTTAATTTAGAGCTAGCAGAATTTTATTTTTTAAATGATAATTATTTTGGTAATATAAATGATCATAGGCATTCTAAGCTTTTCATAAATTTAATTCATTTTCAAATAATCTTAAAAGTGTTTCCTTTTAATAATATTATATTGGCAGAAAGATTCCTTTTAATAATATTATTTTGGTAATATTCTATTTCTAGTTTCTAATAATATTATATTGGCAGAAAGATTCCTAGCAGAGAACTTGACAATGCATACAAGCCTGAGCTACCTATTCATAAAAATTATTAGTGAATATATTTAGTTTCTGTTTATTTATATTTATTTATTATTTTTAGTAAATGATAACGAATTGGGATATGATTTCTTCATTTAGATTAAAAAAATTATTTATTATTTATTTAAAATTCGTTCGTTTAATGAGTAATTTATTATTTGTTTACTGTTTGATAATAATAAAATTTTAAATTATATATTTACTCATAAATTATTTTAATATATAAGTATTAAAATTATATATTTATGTAAGATTTTTTAATTTGGCATCACATATATTTAGGTGAATAGAATTTGTTTGTATAAATTTTTTTGTTTAGTGTTCACGAACATATTCGTTTAATATTTACAAGCACATGTTTATAAACATTTTTTTTAATTTTCATGATCAAATTTAATGAATATAAATATGAATAATTTTAAAAATAAATGAATAAACACTAATATAATAACATTTCTTAATTTTCAATTTGTTTGCACATCTAATTTTAATTTAAATTTGTCGTCCTTTTCATTCATATATATATATATATATATATATATATATATATATGTCCCAACTTTGGTCCCAAGGTTTTTACGGTAATTTTATATATATATACCGGCTATACTTGCAGTCCAAGCATGCACACCAATTCAACTTACAAACAATAATTAATTTGTATATAAATAACACGCTGAACCTCTGAATTATTCGCCAATTAGTTTACTTCTCTTTCCTTCCTGAATCCTATCGGAAAAGCTGGACGGCCTCAAATTCACGTCAGCTTCACCTCGTTTTCTTCCCACAACTTGCCCATGGCCACTTGATCCCTACGGTGGACATGGCTAGACTATTTGCTAGGCATGGAGTAAAGGTGACTATTGTCACTACGTCCCTTAATGCTCCTCTTTGCCGATGTAATTCAAAGAGAGAAGGAAATGGGCTTTGACATTAGTACTCGGGAGATAAAATTTCCTGCAGCTGAGGTAGGCTTGCCTGAAGGATGCGAGAATGTGAGTTCCATCACTTCACATGAAATGACTTCAAGGTTTCTCAAGGCTGCCAACCTTTTCCGACAACCACTTCAACAGCTAATTCAAGATCTCCGCCCTGATTGCCTTGTAGCTGACGGGATATTTCCATGGGCTACAGATATTGCTTGCATGTTCGGGATTCCAAGGCTGGTTTTTAATGGAACAAACTGCTTTGCTCATTGTGTTTTTCATAGCTTAAAACGCCATGAACCTTTCAAGAACGTAGCATCTGAATCTGAACTTTTTGATGTGCCTGGCCTGCCGCACCAAATAAAGATGACAAGATTGCAGCTGCCTGATTATATTAAAGAAACAGAGGAGACTGAGCGGAAAAGGTTGATGAATGAAGCAACCGATACAGAGTTGACAAGCTATGGAGTCCTTGTAAATAGTTTTCGTGAGCTGGAACCAGCTTACTCGGAACACTATTCCAAAGTTATGGGAAGGAAGGCATGGCACCTTGGTCCTGTTTCGCTCTGCAACAGGAATTACAAAAATAAAGCCTACAGAGGAAATGCAAATGCAACCTCCATTAACAAACACGATTGCTTAAGATGGTTAGACTCAAAGAAACTCAACTCAGTTCTGTACATATGTTTTGGAAGTATATTCAGGACTTCAGCTTCACAGCTAAATGAGATAGCTAAGGGCCTTGAAGCTTCAGGA
This sequence comes from Firmiana major, assembly GCA_033439115.1. Classification (NCBI taxonomy): domain Eukaryota; kingdom Viridiplantae; phylum Streptophyta; class Magnoliopsida; order Malvales; family Malvaceae; genus Firmiana; species Firmiana major. The sequence continues at coordinate 76,935,867 of CM065898.1, read as the reverse complement.
CAAGATTTCATTTGGGTTGTAAACAGCGTAAATAATGAAGACAAAGAAGATTGTCTGCCAAAAGGATTTGAAGAGAGGATGGTCATGGAAGGGAAGGGTTTGATACTAAGAGGATGGGCACCCCAGGTTCTAATTCTTGATCATGAAGCTGTAGGAGGGTTCATGACTCATTGTGGATGGAACTCAACAATAGAGAGTATAACTGCTGGGGTGCCGATGGTTACTTGGCCACTTTGTGCAGAACAGTTTTGCAATGAAAAGCTGGTCACAGATATTCTGAAAATTGGAGTAGGTGTTGGAGCCAAAGAGTGGTGTAGATGGACAGATGTTAGTACTACGAAGTTTAAAGTTACCGTGGGAGATATAGAAAGGGCAATTACTCGGGTAATGGTAGGTGAAGAAGCTGATGAAATGAGAAATCGAGCTAAGGAACTGAAAAATATGGCGAGGAAGGCTATGGAAGAAGGTGGTTCTTCATACTCTGAAATGAATGCTTTGTTAGATGAATTGAGATTGAACAGAGCTACCTATAATCAGAAATCTTTTCTTTTCGTGCAATGTAAAAAGTACTAGTAGTTTCGATAGACTTAATGAGAATTAGCTTGAGTTTGATTTGTAGGATGAAAATTATTTAATAACATTTGTATCTCAAACTCCAAAATATATATTAATAATTACAAAATGCTTATATAAGCAAATGAACCATATACTCGCTGCTCAATACAAAGCATATATAGTCATCGTCTTACATTACACAAGTTTAAATTTAGTATTAATAAAATTTAATCATTTAATTAATATATTTCTAAACTTGCTACTTTGATCCTTCTTCTGAAAAAAAATTCTAATGCGGTATATCTATTTCATCTAAATACATATGGAAAGAGAAAAAAAATTGTTGTTGATTCTAAATGTCGAAATAAAATAAGAAATGAAAAAAAATAAAATAAAAATGCATTAGCTTAAAAAAAAAAAAAAAATCTCTGAAAATACACTCTGTTTAAGGTCTTGCTTGGCTGACCGAACATCATCGCCATGTCCTTGGTTGCAGAACCCATTTGCTTCATCAAGTTTTGCAAGCCTCCCATACCCCTCATCTGATTTAATTGTGCACCTTGAAGAATATAAGTTTCAAAGCATTGATATCATACTATTGAGTATCATTTTCAATATATAAAATCATGTCAAAAGTAATTGAAAACCTTTTAATAATTATAATTAGATATAAATTTTTATTTTTTTATTATAACTATTATTATTGTTTTTTTTTAATTAGTAAATTAACACTTTGTTGAGAATGCAATGTTAAATTCCAACAATACTGTTAGATATAAATTTTTTTTGATACATTATTATTATATTAAAATTGAAAAATGTAACTATTATATTAAAATGTTAATAATATAACTATTAAAATATTAATAATGTAATTATTATTTTGCCATTGAAGTTGAAGTTGGAGTGGGTATTTTTTCCATGTCTAATTTTGAAAACCATATTAATTTTTAAAACAATAAATACTTAATAAATTAATGCCAAACTGCGAGCACATAAGCAATTCATATGAAGTCAGGCATCATTCATCACAGAGAGAGGGATGGTATGGTTAATCATGTGAGAGTAAGTGAGTTTTTGATGTGGATGAAATTATAAAACCATGTACTTGAATTAGAATATAACTTAATTAAAATTTATTTGATAGTAATTCAAGATAATTTTAAAATTAATAAATTTTTTTATAATTTTGTAGTTTAAAAAGTTAGGTAAAACAAAGAATAAAAAAAAAAATAAAGGGTAAATTTGTTTTCTCATTTAAAATTGTCTCGCTATATAATAGCTCAAAGGGTAATGTCCTTTTTCTTAAAGCAAGGGTGATGTCCTTTTCACAAATAATAAAAGGGTGTTTTTTTAAATAAAGATATATTTTTAATTAATCCTAATTAAAATTTTTAATTTATAAATTATATAGTTTGAAAAGTAAAATTAATTCTTCATTTATATGACAAGGTTAAGATAAAAGGAATTCAAATATTTTAAAATAAAAGCGGAAAACAGAAATCATGACTTCAAAAAAAAAAAAAAAGATACCACCATCATATGACGCTGCTCCTCAGAATATAGGTCCTAATCTCAAATCAAGCCGTTAGTCATTATCAAGTTTTGTTCCTGTCAAGTTCTTTTTGTTTTAACTTCTCCCATTATTAACCGCCTTCGGTTACTTTTCAGGTTTGGTTTTTAGTCAAGTTCTTTTTGTTGCTGTTGGATTCTTTTGAGGTTTTATAATGTTTTGCTGTCTGGGTTTGTTTCATTGCATGATTTGGTGAATTGGGTCCTTAGAGTTCATTTCATCGATCGTATTTTTCTGAGGTTCTGAAGGCCGCGTCGACTGAGAAAGGGAGAGTGGCTGGGTATTTTGAGTATCTTGAGAGTGGCTAATCCCTGCAAAGTAACATTGCAAGGGGAGGGCCGCAAAAGCCCCTTCGTCTTGTTACATAGCTTACCAAGGCGTTTGTACTACTCCAATATTTCCATTAAATCCCGAATATGACGACCAGATTGCCGTGCTGTCCGCCTAATATAACTCTAACTGCTCCAAGGCCCCCTCACAGGCTTCTTGAGGAGAAATTTATTTATCTCTTACAATTATGTAAGACCTTAAAACATCTCTTCCAAATCCAAACCCAAATATTGATTTATGGCTTTGACCAAAATCAATACATAACTCCAAGATTTATGACAGCATGTGCTCAACTGAAGCAAATGAGCATTGCCCAGAATATATTTGATAAAAATCTTGAACCAAACACAGCTCTATGGAATTCAGTGATTAAAGGGTATGCAGAAAATGGGTTTCATGAAAAAGTTATATTCTTGTTTAACCAAATGAAAAGCGTGAAATTTTCATTACCCAATTGCTTTACTTTTCCTATTGTTCTTAAATCTTGCATGAAGCGTAATTCTTTGAGAGAGGGTGAGGAACTGCATTGTGTAGTGATAAAAAGTGGTTTTAAAGGGAACCCTTTTGTAGGAACTACGTTAATCGAGATGTATTCTGGTTGGAGACTGATAAGAGCAGCTTATAGAGTATTCAATGAAATGGTTGATAGGAATGTTGTTGCTTGGACTTCAATTATTAATGGGTTTATATTATGTCAGGATCTAGTTAAGGCACGATGTCTTTTTGATTTGGCCCCAGAGCGTGATATTGTGCTGTGGAATATTATGGTTTCAGGTTATATTGGGATGGGAGATATGGTGGAAGCAAGGAAGCTTTTTGATCAAATGCCGAAAAGGGATGTAATGGCGCGGAATACAATTTTGCACGGTTATGCAATTAATGGGGATATTGAGGCTTGTGAGAGGTTGTTTGAAGAGATGCCCGAGCGGAATGTTTTTTCGTGGAATGGATTGATAGGAGGGTATGCAAGAAATGAGTGTTTCATGGAGGTTTTGGATGCTTTCAAGAGGATGCTAATTGATGGTAATATTTATCCTAATGATGCTACACTTGTGACTGTGTTGTCTGCATGTGCGAGGTTAGGAGCTTTGGATTTGGGGAAATGGGTTCATGTATATGCAGAGAATAATGGATATAAAGGAAATATATATGTTGGGAATGCTTTAATTGATTTATACGCAAAATGTGGGCTGATAAAAAGTGCAATTGATGTGTTCAAGAGGATGGGTAAGAAGGATTTGATAAGTTGGAACACAATAATTGGGGGCTTAGCAATGCATGGGCGTGGAGCTGATGCTTTAGATCACTTTTGTCAAATGAAGAATGGTGGAGTGATTCCAGATGGAATTACTTTCATAGGTGTTTTATGTGCCTGTACACATATGGGTTTAGTTGAAGATGGCATTTCATATTTTCAATCCATGGTAGATGATTACTCAATTGAGCCTCAGATTGAGCATTATGGTTGTATGGTTGATCTACTAGCTCGAGCTGGTCTTTTATCACAAGCTCTGGATTTTGTGAAGAAGATGCCTATGGAAGCGGATGCTGTTATTTGGGCTGCCTTACTTGGAGCATGTCGGGTTTACAAAAATGTGAAATTTGCTGAGATTGCTCTTGAACAGCTTAGTAAACTTGAGTCAAAAAACCCTGCAAATTTTGTCATGCTTGCAAACATATATGGGGATCTTCGTAGGTGGAAAGACGTGGCAAGATTAAAAGTTGCAATGAGAGATACCGGCTATAAAAAAGTACCAGGATGTAGCATGATTGAGGTTAATGATGACGTGGTTGAGTTTTGTTCTCTAGATGAGAGGCATCCTGAAACAAAGGAAATATATGGAGCCTTGAGGGGATTGACTAAAATATTGAGATCATGTGGGTATATACCAGATCTTTAAGAGCTTGGGTAGGGGTTGAGGTAGAAAGAGATATTACGGAATCTTGGAGAGTTGTTGGTCAGGATGACATGTTTCAAGCAGCTGAGTTTTACTCCCATCCCGTTTCAACTCGTGACATCTCTCAAGTGGTCTTCTTCAAGTTGTGATTGTTAAAGATTAGGAACACTTAAGAAAAATTGTTTTCTGGTTTGCTTGGCTATATATGCCAAATTTTGCTCTGTTAACATGGAATGAATATATATTGTTGGTGGCAGCAACTGTATTCCTATTTCCCTTCATCAACATCTTGTGCTTTATCAAATATTTGATTCCTTTTCACTAAGACAGGTGAAAACAGTGAAGGGTTAACTGAACTTTAGATCCCATGTGGCACTCAACCAAGGATGTATAAATCCTTGCAAGGAAAGGAGCAACAAAGCTGAACAAACCGTTTATGTGGTGACCATTTATTCACAATCAAAGTTACTATACCAAATAAAATAAGGTAGGTGATTATCTTTATTATCATTTAGTGATATGGAAATAGGATAGTGGAATTGCATTGTGAATTAAAATATATATCATTATTGATGATTGTTTGTGATTTTTCATAAAAGTCCTTTTAGACCATATTAAGTCTCCTTCACTGAAGGTTAATTTCTCATAGATCCTCCATTTTTCATTAGCAATAAACACATCTCTTCTGCCTGTTAAATTAGACCAGTTGGTTCCGTTATCTTTATTCATTTTAGTTGGGACTAACAATTTGTTCTTTAGGGACTTTTATGAAAACTGACTATTTCATATTGCTTATTCACTTTTTATACTTTTAGTTAAATTAATAAAACTGCCACTATACTATTGATTCAATATTGAATTTTACATTGTACTTCAATTCTGTTGAATTTTGCAAGTGAAAATTATGTTGAATTTTGCAATTATACTCTCAGTTTTGGTCATTTTTGGAAGAAAGTAATAGAATTTAAATAGTTTGTTATTGCAAGTGGGAACTTTCCATCAGTATTATTTTTTTTCCCCCTAAAAATCAACAAAATTTAAAGTATAGTAGCAAAATTCTATTAAATTAAATAGTTGCAAAATTCAATTAAACTAAATAGTTGCAAAATTCAACGTTGATAGTAATAGTGGAAAATTTGGCCTTAATCCCAAATGGAAAGGGCAAATATATTTTTTACTTGCCCCATTGTAGTTGAGAACTTGAGAATGGTGCAATTGGTGCAATGTAAAGTATTTGTTAATTACAAATGGTTTGGACTTCTGAATCTTGTTAAAAGTTACATAAAAGTAGTTCATCATTGAATATTTGAGAATTCAATTAGTAGGTAATCTTATGGTGCTTTACCCTAAGTTGATTGTATGTTTGTGAATATGGTTGAATAGTTATAGTGCTTTACCCAAAGAAATAACTATTGTTAAAAGGTAAATTGGTGTTCTTTCTTGTTGCTTGCCTGATTAATTTCATTATCTTTTAATTGTAAATACCCTTGCGTAAGGCTTTTTGTTAATTAAAAATGGTTTGGACTTTTGAATCCTCTTAAAAGTTAGATAAAAGTAGTTCGTCATCGAATATCTGAGAATTCAATTAATAGGTAATCTTATGGTGCTTTACCCTAAGTTGATTGTATGTTTTGCAAATATGGTTGAATATTACTAGTGCTTTACCTAGGAAATAACTATTGTAAAATGGTAAACTAGTGTTCTTTCTTGTTGCTTGTTTGATTAATTTCATTATCGTTTAATTGTAAATACGCTTTCGTAAATTTGAAGCTACTGGAGTTTGTATTAGAACAGTGTACACTATTGATTTGCTAACTTTTGTTTTGTTTATCTTGGTAATACTGACATTTTAAGTTTTAATCTTAATTTGAAGTATCATCCTGAAGTCAATAAGGAACCAGGAGGAGCAGAATAGTTTGAGGAGATTAGTGTTTCATCTGAGGTATGTACAAAAAATTTTAGATCAATGATTTCAAAATTTTTCCAGGATTACTGCTGTGTTTGAGGTATTCATCCTCTCTCTCTCTCTCTCTCTCTCTCTCTCTCTCTCTCTATATATATATATATATATATATATTAGAACAATTTGAACTGATGACCAAAGGATTAGTGAAGGGAAAATAGATTTGTTATATTTATGCAAAATTTGTCTACAATACTGCAAGAACCGTGGCATTTATAACTGGATTGTTGATCTATTTATACTTATTTCTTGAATACATGTGTCAAACATAGTAAGCGATGCATATATATATATATATATATATATATATATATATATATATATATATATATATATATATATATATATATATTAGAACAATTTGAACTGATGACCAAAGGATTAGTGAAGGGAAAATAGATTTGTTATATTTATGCAAAATTTGTCTACAATACTGCAAGAACCGTGGCATTTATAACTGGATTGTTGATCTATTTATACTTATTTCTTGAATACATGTGTCAAACATAGTAAGCGATGCATTAATGCTTAGCATATTGAAATTAAAATGACAGTGAATACCAGGTTTCTTGTTTTTGATTGTGATATGTAACCAATGATATGTCAACCTATTATTTACCTGTGAGACATCTAAACTTAGCCCTTGTAGGATCTCCGTAAAATCCACTCAAACTTAAAAAATTTTAGACTCCAAATAAAGGAGGAATTAATAGTATAGCCTGTATAAAATATATCTGAAAGTTTTTTGCTCCCAACAATCTAAACTCAATTACACATAAGATGTACATCCTGCTTTATACAGGGAAAGCAAGTTCTAAAAGGGTGAGTTTATTATGTTTTCAAGTTGATTAATTGTCTTTCCATCTATGTTGGTAACTATCTATGTCATAATGCATTTTTAATACTGATTCAACATGCCTACAAATATTAAGATACGATTTCTCTTGTTTATAAATGATTGCATACGAAGGTCTTGATATTTATCATGTTGACAAACATGATTGTTTTATATTTTTTTTCCTTCTCTTTATGCTACATTTCTGTTTTTGAAACCTAGAGTGCTTCATATTTTTCTTTCCTAGAGGTTTCTGTGTGTAAAAAGTACATTACCAAGTTCAGAATCATTCATCATGTTGTTTTCTGAATAATGAAGTGCAACACTGTCAGGTGTTTTCAGATGATAAAAGAGAGCTTTGTATGATCAATATGGTGAAGCTGGAGTCAAGAGTGCAGTAGAGGGGTAGTCCATTGCTTATACAGTATGCATTTAGTATTCTATTTTTTAACTTTATTTGTACTCGTAAAGGCAAGGGATATTTGACATGCTTTTCTTGTTGATTACTTAACTGAAAGATATGTTTTGACAGCAAGGTTCCTGTTTGATTATTCGTTCATAATATTTGGTTGTCTAAGCATAAGAATAATGTCACTTTGAATTTGTAATTTTAAAGTGTCAAATAATCATTGTAAGAAAATTAATAGTGGGCTTTGTCAGCCTGGCCATCTGTGTGGTTACTGCCTTTTCTCTTGCCAATTTGTGAACCATGTCAACTTCTAAGCGGTGAATTTTTTGTTTGTATGCATAGTGGCTCGACATGTAGGATTTTGATTGTTAAGTTTCGGATTAGATGGGGAAATGAAACAGTTAAGCACCTATCAAATTGTGAAAAATCATGATGTATTCTCTATGAACTAGCATGTAATTAACCTAGGCAGCACTAACAACCCTAAACCGCTCTTAGGCTAAGCACTACTTAGACATTCTTTTCCTTCTCTTGCAGATTAATCCATTTGATCTCTTTGAGACATTCTTCGGACCAATTATGGGTGTTTTCCTGGCATGGGTCAAACTGTATTGTGAACAAGCCATCATAGTACGGTTACTAAAGTTGATGATATATGGTAAGTTGATGTTCTGAATAACAGTTATTGGTCTGTTGATCATTCACTTTTATTTTACTGCGCGCTTGCCCCCAGTCACTTGTACATCTGTTTTGATCTATAATAGTGAGGTTGGCCTTATCGAATACTGTCCACATATCTGTTACCATGTGCTTGCTTCTTTCTGCTGTGTTTCTTTTCTACTCTGTACAAAGCAGGATGTATATCTTCGTGTTTCATCACCTATCAAGGATGAAAAGGTGTAATTCAGTATAGATTGTTGGGCTCAAGAAAATTTCAGATACTTTTTATACAGGCTGTGCTATTAATTCCTCCCTTATCTGGAGTCTAAAATTGTTTAAGTTTGAGAGGATTTAATAGAGATCCTATAGGGGCTAACTATAGATGCCTCACAGGTAAATAAGAGAGAGAGAGAGAGAGAAAGAATACATCAAACACAGTAGTAATCATGGAAAAATTTTGAAATCATTGGTCTTCTCAAACTATTCTGCTGTTCCTGGTTCCTTATGATACTTCAAATTAAGATTAAAACTTAAAATGTCAGTATTACCAAGACAAAATAAACAAAAGTTAACAAATCGATAGTGTACACTGTTCCAATACAAACTTTAGTAGCTTCAAATTTACAATCAAGATTATTTACAATTAAAAGATAATGGAATTAAACAAGCAAGCAACAACAAAAAACACCAATTTACCTTTTTACAATAGTTATTTTCTAGGGTAAAGCACTATAACTATTCAACCACATTCACAAAACATACTATCAACTTAGGGTAAAGCACCATAAGATTACTTAATTTAACTGAATTCTCAGATATTTAATGATGAACTACTGTAACTCTTAGCAGGATTCAAAACGCCAAACCATTTTAATTAAGAAAAAGCTTTACATTGCACCATTCTCAGGTTCTCAACTCCAATTGGGCTTGTAAAATGTATATTTGTCCTTTCCATTTGGGATTAAAGCCAATTTGCCACTAAACTATGGAACAATGTTGAATTTTCCACTATTAATATCATAGAATTTTCTTACTATATTTCTAACTTCGTTGATTTTTGGGAAAAAATGTTGATGGAAATTTGCCACTTGCAATAACAAAATATTTAAATGCCATTACTTTCATCCAAAAATGACCAAAAACTAAGAGGATAGTGGCAAAATTCAACACAATTTAAGTACAATTTAAAATTCAATATTGAATCAATTGTATGCCGGCAATTTTATTAATTTAACTAACAATTTGAAAAGTGAATATGCAATATGAAGTAAGATAAATAAAGATAACTAATTTAACAAGCAGAAGAGATGTGTTTATTACAAATGAAATAATGGAGGATCTATGATGGAATATCTACAAAAAATCACAATCACAACAATGATATATATTTTAATTTACAATGCAATTTAGCTATACTATTTTCATATCACTAAATGATAATAAAGATAATCTACATAAAGGCTTGTTCTGTTTTGGTGCTCCTTTCCTTTTGCAAGGACTAATAAATCCCTTGGTTGAGTGCCTTGTGGGATCTGTAGTTTGGTTACCCTTTTCATTGTTTTCATCTGTTTTAGTGAAAAGAAATCAAATGTTTGATAAAGCACAAGATGTGGATAAGGGGAAAAAGGAATAGAGTTGTTTTCCACCAATAGTATGTATTCATGTCATGTTACTCGAGCAAAATTTGGCACATATAGCCAAGTAAACCAGAAACAGTGTTTCTTAGGTGTTCCTAATCTTCAACAATCAATACTTGAAGAAGACCTCTTGAGACGTGTCATGAGTTGAAACTTTAATGAGTAAAACTCCACCACTTAAAACATGTCATCCTGACCAATGACTCATAGATTTTGCAATATCTCTTTCTACCTCAACCCCTTCCACAAGGTTTTAAAGATCTGATATATACCCACATGATCTCAATAGTTTAGTCAATCCCCTCAAGGCTCCATATATTTCCTTTGTTTCAGGATGCCTCTGATTTAGAGAACAAAACTCCACCACGTAATTATCAACCTCAATAAAGCTACATCCTAGTACTGTTCGATAGCTGGTATCTCTCGTTGCAACTTTTAATCTTGCCACATATTTTCACCTCCCAAGATACCCATATATGTTTGCAAGCATGACTAAATTTGCAGGGATTTTTGGTTCAAGTTTTATAAGCTGCTCAAGAGCAAGCTTGGCAAATTTAACATTTTTGTAAGCCTGACATGTTCCAAGTAGGGCAGCCCAAATAACATCATCTGCTTCCATAAGCATCTTCATAAAATCTAGAGCATGTGGTAAAAGACCGACTCGAGCTAGTAGATCAACCATACAATCATAATGCTCAATTTGAGGCTCAATTGAGCAATCATAAAACATGAATATTTCCTTTATATCCATTATTCTATGCATATACATGAACCCATTTCCCCAAATCCAAAGCTTCTAACCTCGCATGTGCAGACAACATAGTCATAAGTGTAGCATCATTAGGATATATATTACCATCAATTAGCATCCTCTTGAAAGCATCCAAAACCTGCAACAAACACTCATTTCTTGCATACCCTTCGATCAATCCATTCCATGAAAAAACATTCCACTCAAGCATCTCTTCAAACAACCTCTTACAAGCCTCAATATCCCGTTAATTGCATAACCATGCAAAATTGTATTCCATGACATTACATCCCTTTTTGGCATCTGATCAAAAAGCTTCCTTACGATTATCATGTCTCCCATCCCAATATGACCTGCAACCATAGTATTCCACAACACAATAATATCGCGCTTTGGGGCCCATAACTAAATCATGACATAAAATAAACCCATTAATAATTGAAGTCCAAGCAACAACATTTCTACCAACCATTTCATTGAACACTCTATAAGCCGCTCCTTTCAGTCTCTATCCAAAATACACCTCGATTAACGGACCAACAAAAGGGTTCCTTATGAAACCACTTTTTATCACTACACAATGCACTTCCTCACCTCTCAAAGAATTACACTTCAAGCAGGATTTAAGAACAATAGGAAAAGTGAAGCGATTGAGTAATGAAATTTCCATGCTTCTCATTTGACTAAACAAGAATGTAACTTTTTCATGAAACCCATTTTGTGCATACCCTTTAATCATTGAATTCCATAGAGCTGTGCTTGGTTCAAGATTTTTATCAAATATATTCTGGGCAATGTTCATTTGCTTCAGTTGAGCACATGCTGTTATAAATCTTGGACTTATATATTGATTTTGGTCAAAGCCATGAATCAATATTTGGGCTTGGATTTGGAAGAGATGTTTTAAGGTCTTGCTTGATAGTAAGAGAAATAAATTTCTCTTCAAGAATCCTGAGGGGACTTTGGAGCAGTTGGAGCCATTTTAGACGGACAGCACGGGAATCTGGTTCTCATATTCGGGATTTAATGGAAATATGGGAGGAGTACAAACGCCTTGCTAAGCTATGTAGCAAGATGCAGGGGCTTAAAATTCCTAAGGAGGTTTTTGGTATAGATCTTTACATTTTAATTTAAAAGGTTGTACTTGTAATCACTTTACTGTGTTGGATATATAAAATTGACTGCAAAATCATTTACGGTGTTGGATATATAAAATTGATTGCAAAATCACTTTATCACTGTAATCATTTTACCGTGATTGATATATAAAATTGTACTTGTAGTCGCCCCACAGAACGAATTGCATCAGTACTTCCATGGGACATTCTTTGTATTTTTTGTCAAATAAAAACATTAAATATTTAAGATTTTAAAAGTTGATTTAGTGTTGATTTTTAAGGGTTAATTTAAGATTTCAACAAGGACTGCCAAAGATGAAGGGGAAGAAGATAAAATTAAGGGTTTTAGGACTAAAATTGTACTTTTATTTGAGTGTATTTCCGTATTAGGAAAAGAATTTAAAATGGGTTGCGTCATAGTTGATAGGCCGTAAATAGAAGCTCTCTGTTATAATATGCCTTAAAATTTTGCTGTGTTTTTAATTTTTATTGTCGGGGTCAGGTATTTGTATATTTTCAGAGTTGGAAAAGCATGCCATTTTCTGCCTCATTTGTTAAAATTGTTTAGTTCATTCTCATTTTCTTTCTCTGGCAGCTTAAGAAGATATTTCCCAGGAAAAATCTGCCCCCAGCTCCTCCAAAGATGATTTTGGGGATGAAAAACAGAATACTTTTGGAGGAGGAAAGCTAAGATATGTTTGCGTATTTTCCATGGAAACAGTATGAATTTTTATAATAATAGGTTCCTTTGTGTTTTCCTGAACAGGCACTGCAAAGGACACTAACTATGTTTGGCAACCTAAAAATGTTGAAAGTGTATCTTGTATATTCTCTGCATAGATGGGTCAGTCCGTAACAATCAGTGCAAAAAGAAACTGACAACCCTATTGCTGTTGTTTGTGCTGAAACTGGATGAATGTTGAATAATACACGTCCATCTTCAACCCTTCTGTCATTATTTATTGGTAATCTGAAAATTGATCAGGCACTTCTGTTATTTTGTTGACATTCAATGGTGTGTATTCGGTTTTTTTTTTTTTGGGTGGTGGGGGGTGGGTGGGGGGAGTGGTGTGCATTCACCTTTTGTAATGCTTGAAATGAACTTTATTTATGTCTATTTATTTTAAGGAATAATACTACTTTTTTAATAATAATATTCTCAGAATGGTTAGTTTATTGCAGAGAAGATGTTCTTTGGAGGATTGGATGGAAAAACTTTTATCAGATATTGATATTTCCAGAAGCACCTCAGTGGCAACATTTCTTGAGCTAGAAGCTGCTGTTAGGTCTTGTAGGTGTTTCCTTAATGCTGCTTGTAAATCGATGAATATGTTTCGCACCTTTAGCTGCAACCTGTCTTTATAATTAGGATTAGCCTGTAAATTCACTTTAGATTATGCTCCATGATCTAAATCTGTTTGTCCTGTTACAGCATTCGACGACATGAATCAGTCAGATGCTGTTTCTTCTGTTGGTGATTTAGGGTTCCTTGATTATTGGTAGTTCAATTGCATCTGATCATGAGAATGCTTCTTCTGAGAAGACATCTGAGCTTGGAACACCAAGGCGGGGAAAAGATAATTCTGCTGATCCTTCCGTGGAACCTTCAACTTCTGAATCAAATTTGATTGAACCCTTAGAAAAAAGTATCAAGTATAGCATATTAAACAAGAACTTTATACTGGAAAACCTAGAAAAATCTTCCAGACAAAAAATGCTTCCTGGAGCAGAAAGTGACATTGCAGCAGATAAACTTCTACTGACAGTAGATTTCTTTGTGGAGATGGAGCAGAGCATTTGTCTGAACTAGAGTATTGCAAAATGGATGGCCATTTTGAAGATTGTCAACTGAAAGCATTGGAGTGACGTAAGTTCTATGAGAGCTAGTGAAATATCAAACTCAGGGATAGCTAGTTTGTTTGGTGATGGGTTAATTGACCTGCCAGAAAATGCTGAAGGTCCTAGAGCCTTGGATTCTCGTAGCTCAGATTTACAATTCCATAGAGATTTGCTTTTCCTTTTTCTATTAGATGAGCGCCATAAATTAAAAAGGGTGCTTAATATGCTGCAGAGGAGACTAGCTACAGCAAAAACAGACATGGAAGACCTTATAGCAAGGTTGAATCAAGAAGTTGCAGTTAGTTCTTGGAAACAAAGGTATTTTTAAGATATAGTTAGAATGTAGAAGGCCTTTGAATGCAATCTCTATTTTTGTGATTGTGTTGATCAGGAAATGTGTATTACATTCATTCTTCCATGCTCTTTGGTATATTTGTTTTTGTTATGGCTTGTTAACTTTATTCCAATTTATTTGATTTTATGATATTTCAATATCCATCATAGTAGTTATCTAATTGTGTTGTTTTAGTTTGCATATCTTTAAAGCACTGACTGATATTATATTCATTCTTCGCAAATGCCTAAAGGCTAACCCGTAATATCAGAAGATTAGGGATCCAAAAATTGCTTCTTATTGCTTTGAACTTGGATTTACTTGGTTTAAATAGTGTGGCAATCCAATCCTTACCTTCTCAAGATGCTGAATTGAACTTTTTTTAGGACTCTAATATGTTAGTTCACAAATATATGAAAGAAAGAGATGGTAACTTTATGATCTGTGATCTTGACGTTGCTTGGTGATTAGCTGGTGAGGGTTTATGATCTGTGATCTTTTATGTTGATGATAAAATGGACTTTGTGCTCACACTTTCAATCTGGTGTGTGTTTGATATTGATAAATTTCTTGAGAGAGAATGTGCGCTGCGTAGGCTCTCATTATATATTACCTTTTGCAGAACATCTCTTGTTCTATTAATCATCATCATCATGCAAGGATGGGCATTTGAAAAGAGCATTCTCTTGAGGTTTTGGCATTTTCCAAGGAATAATTCTTTAATTTGAAGAGGCGGTTAATATAGAGAACATTTGCTCCTGGCTGGGGTAGTTAGGTTAGGCTTTGGCAGTTTTATTACCTGAACAACCAAAACATTGCTCGTCTGAAGCGTAGGCCATTTCTGGCCTGGAAAATAATTTCACAAAATGAACTGCCCAATACTAATTGTTGAAGTCGGCATGGGCAATCATTGCAACTCATATTGGGGGGCTGAAAGCCAGAAAATCAAACTAGCTGCTGTGTGTAAGAAGACTGACAATAATATATATTTATAATTGGAAAGGATTAGAAGATTCAAATTGGATTCCTTATAAACCAAAAACTATGCTAAACTGATTTGTCAGATTTATGGACTTAGTAATGCAGTTTAATAGGTTTGCGAACTGTTTTTAAGACAGCAATGGTTAATTGGAAAACCTTTCTTTGCAGCTTCAATTTCATTGGGAACTGATTCCACTCCACTTCTAAAGTTGCATTTACCACTTCTTTCCTCCAAATTATTCAAATAGACAAGAGTCTAAGGATGACAATGAGTAGAGCTGGCAAAAGTTGGCCCCGAGCACTCCCGAGACCGAACCCGAGATCGGACCGAATTGATCAAAAAGTCAAAGGCTCGAGCCCGAGAAAAGCCCGACCTGAAAAAGCCCGAGCCTGATACGATCCGAACCCAAAACCGGCCCGATCCGAAACCCGAAAAAGCCCGAATTTATAACCCGAGAAAGCCTGAATTATAATTATATAATTATTATATTAAAAAATAATTAAATAAATAAATAATAATACACTTTTTCTAATTAAAATTTATAAAATTTTAAAACAATCATTATTTATTTATTACATAAATATATCAATAATTTATTATCAACAAAATAAATATTAAATATTTACATTCAATTATTAAATAAAATTATTTTAAAACACAATATAATATTCAATATCAAATAATTTTCAATATTATGCTTATTATATTTGTAATAATAAATAATAAATATATTATTGAATATAACATTTTATTTTATTATAAAAACAATTATTATACTATTTTATTATATTTATTTCATATTAAAATTTTAATTGTAATACAATAATAAATCAAATATATATATATATATATATATAAATCATTATATAATTGTAACATTTATTTAAATTTGATATTTCATATAAAACATTGAATACATTATTAACAAAATTAGAATTTAAATTCTGATTCCTATAACTCGTAAATAGAAAAATAGTAATTTGTTTTTTAAATTGTGATTATACTAAAAATAAGAATTGAATGTTAAAAAAGGGATCATACCCTTTTAAATGTTGTAATAACTTTTTCACTGTAAAAAAAGATTCAGACTCAACTATGACATGTTTGCATCCAAATTCTCATGTCATTAACAAGTCAATGATTGTTATGTTCTAAATTAATCCAATATAGTAAAAAACAAACCAGCAAAGAAAACATCAAACACTTAAAGTTATGACATGTAACATTACAAGAACAACAAAATAAAAAACATACCATCATTCTCATACACAGCCACATAGTCATGGAGAAACCAATTCCTAGTCATACATTGCATGAAGAACAAAACAGAAAAATACGATCATTCCATTCAACACTAGCGGCTTGATGAATAATATACTCGAAAAGATTGTAAATGCAGGAAGCAACTAAACTCTCTAAGAGCGACATTGTCTTCAAATAAGATTAATGAGGCAATGATCAATAATAATTACTCTTAATAAAAAATTTTAATTTTTTAACAATATAAATAGTAAGAAATAAAATATCAACATACATTACAATTAGAACTCTTCATCCTCATCCATAAACCAACTAGTTCAATTTAATCCAACTTTCCTTCCAAATCTCATTGTTTCATCTTCTTCATCTAATAAAATATATAAAAATAATCATATAAGAATTTAAATAATAAAAAATTAATAATATAATAATGACACTAAAATCTTACCACCTTTATCTATATCATATCCATACAACCAATTACGAGTAGTAATCAAAATTTCTGCATTATGTGTTATGAGATAATTTCTTCATTTGTTAATAACTTTACCACTCATATTAAATGCTGATTTAGATGTAACTGTGGTAATTTGAATACTCAATATATCCTTAGCCATAAGTGAAAGTATAGGGTGTCGAAATTGATTTTTCTTCCAATAATTAAGAACATCAATTTGAATCTTATAATCTTCTCTTGATTCATTCAAATATACATTTAACTCTAATCTATAAAAAAAAATCTAAAATTGAAGTTTCTAAATCCCTACAATAACAAAATAAGTTCATATATGAAATTATAATAACAAATGTAAATTAAAACTCAAAAAAGAATTACTTAATATAAAAAAATAATAATTTAATAAGTTTCTAAAGCAATTTATATTAAACTTTTGAACAAAAAATTTATATAAATATGTTATCAAATTAACAATAAATATTTATATGTTTCAAATTTTATTTCTAGTTAGAAAATTTAAGTTTTTGCAATGTCTTGTCTTTTGTATAAATTTTATTACTAAATTATATAATTTTTGTCCTCATTAATACATATTTCATCATTTTAATTATATTTTGTCTTATAATCATTATGATTAAATTATATCAGGCTTTTGGTTTACCTATTTTATTTAAACTTCGATATTATATTTAATAATTTTTCCAAAGTTAAACTAATTGCATCTATCAATTGAGAATTTAGCTACAATTATAGAACTTTAATTAGGTATAATTTAAACGAATTGATAACAATTAATTAGGTATAAATTTGTTAGGCATATATGATTATTTATTTATTTGCCTACCTTATCGGTTCATATCTATATCAGTCCACTAAAATAATATCAGTAGATATTTTTTCTTGTGCATTATGCAACGTGGCGATCAAGACAAACATGCATCATTACTTGATTGTGAAAAAATAATTATTTTAAGTTAATTTTTTTTATTTAAATTATGTAACTAATTTATTAAAAATTAATAATTTGTTATACTTATATATGATAACTAATTAGTAAATATTTATTTTAATAATTATTTTGATAATAAATAATTAATTTTTTAACCATGTTACTATATAATATGATAATTCTGTTTGAAAATTATTAAATTAATTATATATATACATTAACGTGCAATATTTATTTTATTCCATTTTATACAATAATTTAATAATTTATCATGAAATCATATCCTTTCTTTTCTTATTCTTTGAAAGCCTATCAACAATTTCAATTATTCTATAGATAGATTATATTTATAGTCCACTCAAATTTTTTATGCTCTTCAATTTTTCTTGGTTAAGGTCAAAGAAATAAGCAAAACATTCATTTAGAAAAGAAGTGAAGAAGATAACATCTAGAAGTTGGAGGAAATTTGTAAAACTAAAAACAAACAAACAGAGGAAATAAAAAAAAAATTATGAAACTTTTATTAATATAATTTTAGTGACTTCTGTTTAAAATTTAAAAATTTATTATTTTAATCATAATTATCTACTTTAATTTCATAATTATTTATATTATGCTTTTTTTTTTAAACTCACAAAGTTTTTTTGTATAAATATATTTTTTTAGTGTATTATATCAACTACAAAATATCAATCATATGGTAGTGTATAATTGTATATGATACAATTATATTAAATATTAAAAAAAATATTTTTTAATTTAATATTCTAAATTTTTAATGAGGCATTTGATTAATTAATGTAAACGATTATATTTAATACAATAATATTAATTATGATTTATGTACAAATAAAAAACAAATTAAAAATAAAATAGAGCTAATTAATTGATTATTTATTCATATTAAGCATTTTTTTGGTAAATGATAATATTAATTGGTACTTTTCTTCCTATAATATCTATATGTAATATTTTCTTTTACATTTAATGAATATAATTATATCTACTATTTTATAATAAATATTGTAAGAAATTAAAAAAGAGTAAATTATTTTTGTCAAATAATAAATATTAAAATATAGAAATTTGTTTTTATATAAATATTTATTAAAATATAAAATCATATAAAATTAAATTAATTATCGCATTCAAATTTTTTTTAAAAAAAATTATAACTAATAAAGTTTCAAAATATTTCAAGTCGGCCCGCTAAACCCGCCCGACTAGAACCTGAAAAAACCCGAACCCCAAGAAGCCCGAAACCGAAAAAACCCGAACCCGAAAAAGTCCGAACCCGAAAAAGCCCGAGCCCGAAAAGAACCTGAACCGAGCCCGCCCGTTTGCCACCTCTAACAATGAGCCAGGACACTTCATAATTTTCGGATATCTGGATCTGAATTGAATTATATTTTAGTATATTTGAATTTGATTAACTATTTGAATATTTTTATTTTTATGATTTTAATCTCACTTATATAATATAAAAAATACTTATTAACTATCTAAACCCGCTAAATATTAGTTTATTAAGTTAAAATTTGATTTTTAAATTTAAATTTAAAATTAATTTTAATGCATATTATTAGGAAAAAAAAAATTAATAAATTAAATTATAAAAATCATAATCAAAATACTTAATGAATTAATTTAAGTATTATATTGATAATATGTAATTTATAAATAAAAATATATAATAATATCTAAAAATTATTATTTATAATTGTGGCTGGGGTAGTAAAGTACCCTAATATTACTACTCGAACCCATTTGAACCCATAAAAGGTAATAAAATTATCTTCCAAACTCTACCATAACTTGATTATTAGATACTCTAATCCTAATTAATTAAATCGAATAATGCAAGATACTTGTTAATAAGATACTCATGTACGTCTTAGAAATAGTAGAATATTAAAAATTTCACAACCAAAATTATGTATTGCTAATTCAGTTTTTCATTTCAAAAGTTTTTGAAAAAAGTTAATAGAAGATGCTTTTCTTATGAAAAGTATTGCATTCAAAAATTTCACCCGTATTTATAAAATTTTATGAAAAGATTTAAAATTAAATCCTATTAAACGCAAAGTTAGAATTTTAAAAAAAAATTAAAGATAACCAAATAATTTTTTAATAGTTAACTAAATAACACCATTAACTTAGAATCTATTTGGATGGGGTTGAAATTGATTCCGATAAAATTGAAAACAATATTGATGGTGAGATTAGTTAGTATAGCAGGGAAATTGGTTACTATAGTGCTGAAATTAAAATTCAATAGTGGGATTTACGTTTTAATGCAGAGTTTGTTTAGATAGACAGTGAGATTGGCTCCGGTAAAGTTAAAAATAGTGGTGACAATGAAATTAATTACTATAGCAATGAGATTGAATAATAAAACGATGATATGTGTTTGAATGTAATTGCAGTGGTAGTGATGAAGTGAGTGTAGTGAAAAGAAAAAAAATAATCATTAAAGACATTAAAATTTATATATAATTAAATTAATAATATGTATTTTACATTTAAAAAATTAATAAAATAATTAAAAATTAATAAAATTATTTTATATCAATAAATATTTTTATTATTAAATATTTAAAAATTATTTCTGAAAATTGTTAAGCTTGCATGTTGTGTGAAATAAAATGTCCAAGTGTTAAGCTACTGCATGAATTTTGTTTGTTGAGTTTGTGTAAGTTAAGTATACATGTGCATGCTCTGCATTAAAATCTGACTTAGTAGCCATGCAAAGTACGTAAAGGTACACCATTGATGCATTTGTGAGTTTGCACATAGCATGTTTTGACTCGAGCCCTCTTATGTATAAGCTTTGTAATACTCTGCATTATGTTTTAGCTTGAAAAACATGGTTTTGAAGTGACTCCATGACAAATGGCTTGTATGCATATTTGGAAGCCTCCAAGGCAGTTTTGATTTGTGTTTTGAAAACTACGTGCCAAGTAGGCATGACAGGTAATGTTGTCAGATTCTAGATCATGTGAGTCACCTCTAGATACCTCATAGAGCTGCATGCTACACGGGTACCTCGAATCTTGGTGACACATTTCGCTTGCTAGGCATAGTTTAGAAAAGATATAAGTTTTACGTACTCTTCGATTTTGACAAGTAAACTATTTTTAGCTTTGTTTTTGAATGCAGACAGATCTATTGACTTTCAGTTCACCTGAGCCTATCAAGCTTTGCTTTAGGTTCCATTATCCATCTATTGAGCTTTATGTTCTAGACCTTTTGTATATATATCCGAGCCTATCGAGTTTCGCTCTAGTTCTATTACCTATCAATAGAGCTCTATGCTCTAGACCTTCTGTATCTGTATCTGAGCCTATCGAGCTTCGCTCTAAGTTCCATCGAGCTTTAAGTTATAGACCTTCTATATCTGTATTCGAACTTATAAAGCTTAACTTTAGGTTCAAATTACCCATCTATTGAGCTTTGTGCTCTAGACCTTCTATACCTGTATTCGAGCTTATTGAGTTTCGCTCTAGGTTCCATTACCTGTCTATCGAGCTTTGTGCTTTAGACTTTCTGTATCTATATTTGAGCCTATTGAGTTTCTCTTTAGGTTCCATTACCCGTCTATCGAGCTTTGTACTTTAGACCTTTTGTATATGTATCCGAGCCTATCGAGCATTGTTCTAGGCATATTATGCTTGTTTGGAAAACCAACAGACAAGTTTCAGCTCTCGACTGCGTAGCGAGACTAAAGTAATCTATGGCCAAGTTATTGTACCGTGGGAGCCACCACTAGAATCTTAAGGGAGATACATACTACACGGATACCTTAATGACAGTGGGAGCCATGTTTAGAATCCTAAAAGAGTTACGTTCTACACGGATGTGTTGCTTGCGACACTTTCTCCATCACTAGCTAGGATGAACTACTATATCTGTATCGTTCTCAGGGATTCTTGCCTAAACTCTATCATTATCATTTTTCAGTGTTTTGAGGCTTTGTACCCAAAACTTTATTAGTATCTGTTTTGATATCGTTTTCAGTGTTTGAGGCTTATGCCTTAGTAATCTGTATATGTTTTAGTATCAGTTTTCGGTGTTTTGATGCTTATGGCTACACTTTATCAGCATCAGTTTCAGTATTTTGAGGCTTTATACTTTAACCATATCAATATCGATTTTTTGTGTTTTGAGGCTTTATGCCTAACTTTATCAGCTATCAGTTTTCGTATGATTATCTGTTTTAAACTAAGTGTTTAAGATATCTTGTCGCCACGCTCTTTACTTTTCCATTTTCTTAGTAATTTAGAGACATACATCTCATAATCGCACAGTTGTGTCTTATCCACACAGTTGTGCGTTGCGCACTGTTCTCCTTAAATAACATCAAATGGAGCTAACCTAGCTCGAATGAGGATCCTAGTATCTCCTATGAGTTTTTGGACTTTCTTTACTTCACATCTCCACGTATACGAATTATACTTCTCCAAAACCATGCATTTAGTTTCATATTCATTCTCGGACTTGTTACCTTATGTCCGATTCAATCATTTCATCAATAATTGCCTTTGTGCTTTATCCAGGATGTGTTGTCATCTAAAGACATCCAGGAATGTATCCCATATAACCCTCCAGTGTCGGGTCCTCAGATTAGATTAAGGGGAACTTCCCTTAACGTTCGACTTTCTATTTCAATACCAATTTTACAAAAGCTACATTCTTTATAGCAGTGCCCCAAAATCCATATAATTTCTTAAATTCTTTAGCACTAAATTGCAAAACAACTTTCTCGGTAGAGTTACTTCTAAAATCATCAAGATTTTCTATTTCATTCATCCAACCTTCCGAATCACTGAATTCTTAACTTATTGAAAAACAGAGGCTTAAACTCTTGCAACTGCCCTCAGTCTATTAAGTTCATAGTCATACTCTAGGAATCCATATAAGTTTTCCAATTTAATTTTTCAATTTTCAATTACAGTTGGATTCTTGACTCTAGTATGTAATAGTATACTATCTTTCGAAATTAGCTCGGTCTTTCTCTTAGTCACACCTCAATCATTATCATTATCATTGTGCCATTATCACTTGATCAAACAATGCTATCATTGCTTCCATGTCCCGCTCAAATCTTACGAAGCAGATTTCAAAATTTTCAGTGAAACTATAAGGTGTACACTTAGACGAGGGTTCACTACACCTCTCGGGCCTATCTCTACGACCTCGAGGAACGGTTAATTTTCATTTGTCAATATGGTTGTAATACCAATCAGCCATATCTATAAGTTTTCTTTCATTTAATGACACAGTTTCTCAATAAAACGCAGTCATGTATACCCGTTTGTATCTAATTAATATACAATAACGCTGGGGATGTGAACTTTTTACGTCTTTTTCACTTTTAATATCGACTCGTATCAGGCCAACTTGGCTCTGATACCACTTCTGTAACGACCCGAATTTACGAACATTTCAGTTGGGCTACAAGTCTATATTAGGTCAAAATAATACTCAGTCTGATTAATTTTTCTTTCTTAGTAACAAATTTAAACAAAATATGTTCACATTCCCCATACACATCTCATATGCATTACTGTACTTATATAAATTTTAGATACAAAAGAATTTTTTATAACTGGGTATACATTCAACGCAGAAAGATACTCCGCAGAACCATAGCTGTGCGACATACCTTACTAAAGGAAGCGTCTAAGTTACTGATGAGACTCTGTGGAGGAAAGTAGGGAGTGAGCTTAACGCGCTCAGTAAGAAACTTATGTAAGCAGTAGACAACCATACTATCTACATGCTTATAATGTATGCCATGATCAGTTATAAAACACTTGAATATAATTCAATTCGTTAATACTAAAAACGATCCACAATCGATGCACTTTCTTTGAAAAACACTTTCAATCACGCTCCATTTTCGGTCATATACTTTACCATATGTAAAACATATGCATTTAATATAATCGATACGATGAAACCATTTACTGTTCAATCAATGTAGTAAAACAATTGAATTCGTTTCTTTAAAACGATTCATTCAATCAGTAAACAGTTCAATTCACTTTTCTTTTTATCAATAAACAATTTAATTTGTTGAGACTAGGTTGGGATTCAATCAATAATAGTAGGATTCAATCAATAACAGTACAATCGACATATGACCATAATCAGTGACCTCGCGCCTCTCGGGTCAGGTGTGCGCGAGTGTCATACGCCTCAGGGGGGATGGGTCAGTCCAGCCTGTCGGCTAATCAATACAATACAGTTCAGTTCAGTAGTTCAAAGACTCAATACACTGTGTAACGTACTCCATGTGCGTTCACACAGTACAACGTACTCCGTGGACCCCGATACAGTACAATATGACTGAGGGTACCAAGTAGTCTCAAGGATTTACCCCCCAATATCAATATCAACCATCACCTTAGTCTCAAAATTCAATGCGAGTCAGTGCAAGATCACACAGTAATACACAACGGTTCCAGCAAGGTTTTTCTCATAAATCATATAAAAAATCTAGTGCGAGCAAATTCAGTGTGACACAGTCTACACAATGGCTCTAACACTGTTTCGTATCGAAAATCGGATAGGTGGTTCAATTCTTTCAAAAATGATATACAAATCAATGTTCAGTACAAAAACAATGCATAAACGATATGTGAGTGGAGATTTCTTGGGAGGTCACCCATCATGGAATTTCTCCCACTCAAGTACACTTAACTTCGTGAAACGTGCTATTTTATGCAGACAG
This sequence comes from Firmiana major, assembly GCA_033439115.1. NCBI lineage: Eukaryota > Viridiplantae > Streptophyta > Magnoliopsida > Malvales > Malvaceae > Firmiana > Firmiana major. The sequence continues at coordinate 76,911,581 of CM065898.1, read as the reverse complement.
TAAAAACAATAGCCAACCTATCCATATACTGATGGAAACAATATTCAACGATGAAAACACTGAAAACATGTAATTTATGCAATTATGATTTTTCAACACTGTACGATACGATTCGATCTTTAGGTAGGGGTAATATAGGAAATTTCTATATCTACGGTATCTATTTAGCTACTCGAAATCATAAAAGCACGTACAGTTATCTCTAATAGCTTGCATAAACTCATTACTTCAATGTCTGTCTGTAGTCCCCGATTGTCTCGATTTAACAAGTCGTGCAAGTTCGTTCAACTCAGTTTATTTTCCCCAAAATTTTGTACCAGTATTTTAAAAATTTTGAACCAATATTTTCAACTGTCTTTTTCTCGATTTTTTCCTGATTTCTCGGTGCATTTTCTTTTCTCTTAAATATTTATTCTCTCCTCATATATATATATATATATATATATATATATATATATATATATATATTAAATTTTACATATATTTTACTTCTTTTTTTCAAATTATTTTTCCTTTTCCCGTCAAAAATTATTTTCTTTCTTTCTTTCTTTCTTTCTCGCAGGTAGCCAAAGCCCCTACTCACAGTTCTTCCCTCGACACCGTCGTTCCTCCCTCTCTCTTGGCTATCATCTCCTTCCTCCCTGCTTCGTCTCCCCCAACGTCGGTCTTCCCTTCCGGTCTTACTCCGTCCAGCTCCTTTTCTGCCTCCCTTGTCATTGCCCCTGTTTTTTACCTTCTTGCCTCTGTTTTGATTTTCGACACCTGGACATCCCGATAGCTCGAGGTTCTCCAACCTCCTCGGCAGTCGTTGTTCCCCTCCTTTCGTGCGTTGTCAGCTGCAGCCCTTCTGGGAGTCACACCCTTCCCTTTACACGCCTCTCTCTACTCTCCCCTTCCTCTTCCGTTCTTTCTTTTCTTTACTGCTCACCTTTACAGAGAGGCGTTAAGGTTCTCTCTTGTCTCGGTCTGTTTGTTTTTTCCTCACGAAAGGGGATCCCGATACTTGCCCCTCCCTATTTCAGTCGTACATTGTACCAGTCCCCTTAATGCCTCCCTATTCGCACCTTTGTTTCTGCCTTCCCCACCCTGCTGTATTTCCCTTCAGTTCACAACGCTCTTTTATTTCGGTTTCCAGGCAACGTACAAGACAGGGACAAGGCAGGCAAGTCGAGGACGTGGTGGTGGAGTGAAATGAGAGTAGGTTGGCAGAGGCGTGGGTGCTTGGTTTACTGTCATGATCTCCTTTGCAGTTTTGTTTCAGAATTTTGGGCATCCGTGCATCAGTTTGTCATCCCCACACTGTGCACTCATATATATTGTTTTTCTCTTTACTGTATTTGGTAGAATTTGGACACTAATACACTAAATCGATTCAGTTTTGCCATGTTCAGTTTTCCATCTCACCTACCTTCTCTGTTTCGTTCCTATTTTCTTCCAAGTCACCCACGGTCTTCATCATTTCTCTCCTACCATAGCCATCCTGCTTCATATCTCCTTCACACGTTTTCTATCTTTTTCTTTTCTTTTCTTTCGGTCACTCACCACAATTCTCCATATATATATATATATATATACATACATGTATCTTTTACATATGCTACCTATCTTCAAACTCCTGTTCCCACGACGTTTGTACACATAAATCTTGTATATATATATATATATATATATATATATACACCTAGGCATATACTTATGTCCATACCCATATACTTTATGCTGGAGGATACCTACAACGGCACGTACAAATGTGTATATATATATTCTCATCCATGTACTCAAATAAATTCTCATTTATTTACTAACCAATTCTAGGTAATTATTTAATATTCCATCATGTATATATGTATATACATGTAAAAGAAAATTTTGTAAATCAACATCATCTAAGTCTAAGTCTAAGTCTCTCGTATTAACATTAAGATATAATTTCGTTTTTTTTTTTTAATTTAATCACATTCAGACATAATTAAATCCCAATGGTATTACTTAAAATCAAGTACCGAAAATTTTGCAGGGTTTACAGTATTTGATTTTAAATTCTATTAAAATGGCACATGATTTAGCGCATGGAAGTATATTTTATTAATATATACATGAGAGAGTCAACTACTTCATAAAAAATAGCCAAAAACATGCAAAATTCCATGAAAAATAGAGAAAGAGAAAACACCATTTTTTCACACTATCTAAGCTTGTGGCCATTCTTTTTACAACTCCTAGCCATTTTTGGTTATACACCCTATACAAAGTTGTTCTATTCTTTTCCTTTTGCAACATATCCAAAATTCAGAGGTAGATTCTGGGAATTGAATGAGTTTTGGCTTGGGAAAGTAAAGGTACCTATGTCACACCATTGGTAGGGTTATGGCGTGATTAAATTTATGGTTCTTACATATGTTGTTCAAGGATTAATAAGGTATATTACCATGTAATTAGATTGAACAAAGAACCTATCTAATGTTTGGGCAACCATTCGGCCAAATTGGGATCTCTAGCCTAAGGTAGGTTTCAATGCATGGATTTGATATATGTCAGTTAAATTGATGTGTGCAGATGATATATGAAGTGAAATTGAAGATATGAAGCATGTATGATAGAGTTGTAGTGTAAATCCTTAAGGTTTTAGAGTAAGAAAGTGATATTCCTATGGAATTTCATGAGGATTCTTTAAATTGAAATGAAAGGAATAAAAATGACTCTAAGGTAATTATGTATATTTGGCCAAAGTAGGTATATTTTGGTAATTTTACCTTGTAATGGAATTTTGATTGTAAGTGACTAGCAAATATGTGCATGTATGATAAGTGTAATCAGAACAATCAGAAAATAAAGATTAATAGCTTTTATCACTTTATTACTAATGGTGATATAGGCGAATTCTATATGAAAATGTGATATCTAAGTGACATACAAGTGTGAATGTACCGTGAAATGAATTATAAGGGATATGTGTCATATTGTAGGTTTTTGGAACCATTTGTGGCATATGGAAGCTTTTGACCAAGCCTTGATTTACGTGCCATCACGGTATTTCAGTAAGTAAATCTTATCTGTTACAGTATGTATAACATACGAGGTAAATAAATCATCCATGTTATAGTATGTATAGCATGCTGGGTAAGTTACAAGTATGAGAGCAAATTGGCATCCTACAGTGTAAGTTATTACAGAAGTTATAAGTTAGTGTGATCAGAAGAGGATATGAATTTTAGAAATTGTAATTGATCTGTGTATGGTACTTATATATATGTTGAGTATGCAAATATTACCTAAGAAGGGCATAGTAGCCCATGGGTTGCATGTGATCAATATGTCTATGTGATTGTGAATAAAAATACATATAGTGTAAATTATTCATGTGTGATGCGAGTTAGCATCATTACAACATAAATTTAAATGTTAAAGGACTGATTGTGGATAAGGTTTATGCATAATCTTATGTGATGGAGTGGTAGGTTTACAATGCAAGATGTAAGGCAACATCATATATATATATAAGTAAGTTCCATAAGATGCGAGTAGCATCTTACGGAGTAAAGTTTGGTATTAATACAGAAATTGAATAATGTTTTAGAACTATAAGTGTTATAGGTATGAGCGATTGATTTTGGATATGAATTATGTAAATATATATGATTGATTGTGAATAAGAATATCAAATTGGTATGTGATATGATTTTTCGTGCAGGGCTGGGTAATGAGCTTGCTTAGCTCGATTATATTGTAGGACTTTCCTAACAATATAAGTTATAAGAATAGGAAAATATGTCGTATATTCCTTGTGTTTTCTGTCAATGTTATGTGTTTTCAAAACCATGCTTTGAGTTCACACTGCGTTATTTAGCACAACATAGTGCATGTGAGATTTATTAGCTTGCATCGATTTTATCTACTAAAAGCTTTAAAATCTTATTTCTGGCATGTTTTGAAAGTTTGTGAAATTTATGGCCTATTTTGCCAATGTATACGAATTTTGTATTTAAGCTCATTATGCTTTTATCCACACTTGTGATTAATATGGTATGATTTCAAAACGTGCACTTAAACTACTTTTATAGCCTTAATTTTACCACCCCACTAACAGGTTACAGTAGTTCGCCATGGCCATTCACCCTGCTGATGAGTTATAATAGTTAGTCATGGCCTTATTGAAGGGTTATAATAGTTAGTGATGACCATGTTGATGGGTAATAATAGTTAGCGATAGTCTTGCTGACGAGTTATTATAAGTTAGCGATGGTCTTGTTGACAGGTAATAATAGTTAACGGTGGCCCTACTGATGAGTTGTAATAGTTAGCGATTATCTTGCTGGCCGGTTATAATAGTTAGGTATAATTATACTACCTGGCTAATGGGTTAGAATTGTTAGCAATAGTCATGTGAATGAGATTTCACGGGTTATAGTAGTGATCATATCAAATAAAGAACATTGTTTATAAGAAATATGTTTTATGTATGTGATTTCCGAATTAAAAGCATCGATATGAAATAATCATTGTTTTTATGAATGATCATCAATTTACCTAACATTCATAATATGACGTGTCTTATCATGTTAGAATGTATATGCATCAGGAAATTAGAATTCAAGATTTGAGTTCAGTGATCAGGTCAGAAGGGAATCTGAATTACTTTAAACTATTCTCTCCCTTTGCAAGACTTGACAACATCACTAGTTTTAGTAATGTAGAAGATCAAAAATAAGAAATGTGATACCAATATCAGAATATCAGGATATGATACAGATATTTGAAAATCAGAAAATAAGAAATATGATGTGACTATGATTGTTTGATCATTATATGAAATCTTGTGTTATAAGTATGCATTAGAATACAGTATCTTGTATGTTCTTACCTCGTACTTGTGTGGTTACTTATTGAGCTCTCCAAAGTTTACCCCCCTCTGTTTCCCATCACAAGTTAAGTTTAGAAGAGTGATATTATCGACTTCAATATTCGGCTTCAAAGTTTTGGCTTAAGAGATCTCGTAGCTCATTTTCAGTATACCTATGTATTGTATAAATGTGTTTATTTTCAAATAGTATTCAGTCAGTACATGAGTTGGGATCTATACTAAGTGTAATTAAAATTATATTATGATTGAGATATTCAGGTTATTGGGGTGTAAATTAACCGTTTTTGACAAAGTGTCAAAAATAGCAAAAATAAGGTATTCTTTCAATATGTAATACTTCGAAGGATTAGAAGAACTCCAAAAATTCTGAAAATATTATGAGAGATAGGTATATGAATGTTACAGTGAACCGCATAGTTTATTTTGAGATTGGACTGCTAATGAATTTTTTTGGCTTTTTGTTTGAGTTGGTGTTCATAGGGTGAAGACCCGCTTTTAAGCGAAACTCCGTCGAAATTTAATAAAATTGAAAATTTAATCCAAATTTCTATACTTCTGCTATAAGTTAATGAAAAATCATGTTTTTCGAGATGTAACATTTCTTCCTTGATTTTAAGTAGAAATTTTAAAATATGAAGCAATAATATACTTTCATTTCCTTTTAAAAATAATTAAAAATTTTTATTTTCTTTCTAATATGTATATTCTATACGACAAAATTAATAATAATTCTAAACCTATTATCTTATTTTATAATTTTCTCTTATTTTTATGCAAGTAGACCATAATGATATCTTTTTAAAATATTTGAGATTATCATATAACAATTTAAAAATTAGGGACCACAATGAAACTCAAGTGAAATGTTTTAGTCTAAATGTAATTTACCTTATTAGGTACTTAATTATTTTCTTTTCTTTTCTTTTTTCTCTTACAAAGGTTTGTCTACAAGCTCACAAAATACCAACATTACTATAAAGTCATAAGATATCTTGAGATATTAATTATCTCATGAGAAATTGAATAAATAGTAAATTTTAAGAAATTATGTAAATAAAGGTATAACAAGTTAACTGGTAAACATTATTTTAATAAAATATAATTTAAATTACATTTTAATCAATTAAAATAATAAGATATTATATATTACTCCTTTAAAAAAACAACAAATTTTAACTTTTTATCCATTCAATGTATGTAAAAAAATTATCTGACAAGTTAATATTAAATTTCAAAGTTTTTTTACCTTAGAGGCATTCCACTACTATTTTTAAGCAATCAGCTACCCTTCATTATTTTCAAATTAGAATATTCAAAAAAATAAAGGTAGAGTACTATCTTGTATAAGTCGGCTACCCATGAACAAAAATATTTTTTAATTAATAGTAGTCGACTTCATGGTATAACAGTCGATTACCCATTAAACAATGAACATATTGCATTATTAGCAGTCGATTGTTTTATTAAAACAGTCTACTACTATGTGTGTAATCAATTTGATGCAAGTTTAGGGTTTACACATGTTGTGATAGTTTTCACTTGTTACAATAATTTTTTGTTAATTAATATAGTTTTACACTTATTGTCATCAATTTTATACTCAATATACAATAATTATCATCATTTATGCTTAATAATCTTAATTTTACGCTTATGCTCATCAAATTTATGATTAATTATCATTGTTTTAATGTTTATTCTAATATTTTTATACTTATTCATAAAAATATATAAATTTTACAGTTAATTATTATATTTTTATTCTTATTCTAGTGTTTTTACACTTATTACACATAAATTTTATGGTTAATTATCATAGGTTTATGCTTATTCTAGTATTTTTTACATTTATTTTTATTAATTTTATGATGAATCTTATAAATTTTATGGTTAATCGTCATAGTTTTTATGCTTCAGTGTAATAGTGTTTATTCTTATTAATTTTAAGATGATTTTAATAAATTTTACGATTAATTTATCTAGTTTGACCAAGATTTAGTTTTATTTACATAGGCAATCAAATGCTCAATAATGTTATTTGACTACCCATTAAACAAATTAAAACAAAAACTTATATTTACACTAAATATAAGAGTTTTACGCTTAATAATTGTAATTTTACACTTATTCTCATTAATTTTACGCTTATTATCGTAATTTTTAATACTCAATTATCATAGTTTTAATGCTTACTATAGTGTTTTTATGACTTCAGCTAATTGTCATAGTTTAATGTTTAATTATCATAATTTTACATATTAATATAAAGAACAATCTTTGGCATAATTTTTTACGAGATAAGATAAATAATTTGTTTTGTTCTTACCTTTACTTTTAAAATTTTCTAACTTTTTTTAAAATGTTTTATGATATTCTTAACACAATTAAGCTAAGTGACAATACTATTATTAGAGGTGTATGTCACGACCCAATTCCATTCTCTTTAACCGAAAATCACTGAAAATTTTTCGCGTTTTACTGTTACCTTACCTGGTCGTGAACTAAACTCACCACACACTGTTGGGCTGTGAGTCAATAATAAGCACCACATCTCATTCATTCTCAATTAATTAAAACGATGTCATACATTTGCATTTAACCGTGTACTTATACGAATACATGTTTTACTGACATCTACATCCCCCGTAATTACAATTCAACGAATACTGTGCTTTTACATAGTTTAGATACAAAAAGAATCACTGTGTATATACCTCTTAGCAATGGAGATGCAACGGAGTCCAAAATATCACGCCTCAGTCTTTACTGGGCCACTATGCACGCTCTGTAGGGGGAAAATAGAGTGGGATGAGCAACCACACGCTCAGTAAGGCAATAATGCAAGCATGGTAGATAACTACTCTATCTACATGCTGATAGTGTTATGCATAAATCATTTATGGTAGGAGCGTGAGGAATAAAACTATGCCATGTGAATATACATATATATCATGTATCAAAATCATGTGCATTGGCATATAAAACATGGTAGAAACAACATGTATAAATCATCTCATGCTCAATCTCATTTAAATTCATAAAAAGGGTAATTCATTAAGAAACCTCCTTTTTAAAACAACAACATAAACCCCTTTCTCGACACATAATTACCACCAAATCAACTCACAATCACAACCACATTTTCATTTCGCAATTCACGCATGTATATAAAGACTAGGTCACTATATCAAAAGTGCCTATGTGGACCATTACATCATAAATCATCCCAGACCACACGCATCCAGGTGTGCGGGGTATCACGCTGGCACGAAGATGGATTATCCTTCGCCAGACTTTCTCACCACATAACCATCATGCGGTACATCGTACTCCATGTGATATACACTGTACAGCGTACTCCACAGACTCATATCGTGATTGGGGGTGCCATTCCTAGGTCTTATCTACCCCATACCAAGAGTTTTCCATATTCCGTGAAGGAGAGCCTCCCCGCCGAACAGAGCCTCCCCGCTTAACAGAGCCTCCCTGCCTCCTCGGGCTTAAGGATGTTAGCTTAAGGATGTAGGGCTTAAGGATCCTTCCGTAAGAGAGCCTCCCCACCGAACAGAGCCTCCCCGCCTAACAGAGCCTCCCGGCCTCTTTGGGCTTAAGGATGTCGGCTTAAGGATGTAGGGCTTAAGGATCTTACCGTACCCATGTAGGAGAGCCTCCCTGCCTAACAGAGCCTCCCCGCCTCTTGGGCTTAAGGATATTGGCTTAAGGATCCCACCGTAAGAGAGCCTCCCCACCGAACAGAGCCTCCCCGCTTAACAGAGCCTCCCCGCCTCTTTGGGCTTAAGGACGTTAGCTTAAGGATGTAAGGCTTAAGGATCTTACTATAATCATGTAGGAGAGCCTCCCCGCCTAACAGAGCCTCCCCGCCTCTTTGGGCTTAAGGATGTCGGCTTAAGGATGTAGGGCTTAAGGATCTTACCGTACCCATGTAGGAGAGCCTCCCTGCCTAACAGAGCCTCCCCGCCTCTTGGGCTTAAGGATATTGGCTTAAGGATCCCACCGTAAGAGAGCCTCCCCACCGAACAGAGCCTCCCCGCCTAACAGAGCCTCCCCGCCTCTTTGGGCTTAAGGACGTTAGCTTAAGGATGTAAGGCTTAAGGATCTTACTATAATCATGTAGGAGAGCCTCCCCGCCTAACAGAGCCTCCCCGCCTCTTTGGGCTTAAGGATGTTGGCTTAAGGATCCCACCGTAAGAGAGCCTCCCCACCAAACAGAGCCTCCCCGCCTCTTTGGGCTTAAGGATGTCGACTTAAGGATGTAAGGCTTAAGGATCTTACCAACTTTCACAACCTTATACATATCCCAATGTGCAAACTTGTGCGAGCAAGGCTCTAGCACGACTCATGCATCTTCTCATAAGGAGACGCGTACGAGCATAGCTCTAGTACGGTTATACTCATAAGACAACCATTCAAAATCCACGTACGAGCAGAAGCTCTAGTACGGTTTATAAATATCATCATAGTTTCCAAATCAAGGTGCGAGCTAAGCTCCAGCACGTTTCATACAAATGAAAACATAGAAATCCAGCGCGAGCGAAGCTCTAGCGCGATTTATGTCATACAATTTTGATAGGCGGCTCATATACAATTTATCAATCTCGAAAATCGGGTTTAGCACTCACAAATGCTTTTCCACAACAACAATACAATACTAGCCGACCTATCTACAAGCTTGCTTAAAACCAAGCAATTTCGTTTTGAAAAGCATCAAAACAATAGATTTATGCAATTATTAGCCTTACTATCCCATTTCATAAAATCCACTTCAAATCCAAAACCACGCATATACTCCTCATCATTCACGAATACCATCAATCATTTATTTGAGCAACCATGCATTTCATAAACCACCCAATAATCACCCACAAATTCAAAGTACGAGCAGCTACCTCTATATACTCACAAAATTCCCTTACCTGGAATCGCGATGCGTGATTCCACTTCCTTAAACTGCTTACTCGTACGGTTTGATTCGCCTCCAATGAACTCTTTGGGACTGCACAAAATCGTATCCGCATTATATTCGATCCATACAATGCAACCCTTGCGCTTGCTATATCCAATATAATCTATAGCCTCTATTAAAGCTTATTTGGCCTCGTTTCATTACTTTACCCATAGCTCGAGTCTATGGACCTTCTTAGGCCTATTAACTTATTTAAAGTCGATATCAAATCGACATAAAGCTCATAGCGTTCATATTTCATGAATCCCCTCACTATGGCATTTATCACTCATATACATGCCCATTTTCACAATTCCTCCAACTCACCAAGTAATTCCATCTAACCATCTAAAATCATAAACATTACCCCAATAACAACTTTAGCATGCCATAAATCATAAGCTCATTCAATCCCACATATCCTCACATTATACCCATTTTAGATTTCTAGGTCACACCAATTCCACTACATTCCTAGGTAGTTTATCCATCAATACTCATATCAATCAACTCTAAAATCAATTAAATAGCTAATGCATTTGGATTGGAGTGTTAGAATCTTACCAATATGATTTCTCTACTTGCTCCAAATGGTAATGCCCTTAACTCCTTCAATTCCAAAAATGGGAAGATGCCCTCTCATTATGTTGTTCTTCTCTTTGATAGGAACAACTTTGTCTCTAATGGTCTCTCTTTAATTCTTGCTGAAAATGGCTGATTTTAGAGAGGGAAAGTTGGGTTTTTGGGGTTGAGATTGTAAAGTTAAGTGTTTTTTCGAGATTTCCAGATTTTCAGCTCTCCTTATATAGAAATGGCTTGAGGAGATCGATCTGGTCCAAGAGGAGATCGATCTGGTCCCTTAAAATCCCTCTTTTTCACGGCATTTTTAAGCCTGAGATCGATCTGTCGAAGCATGAGATCGATCTGTCTAGGCATGAGATCGATCTGTCGAAGCATGAGATCGATCTGCTCCCAAACAGAGAGCTAAGGAGATCGATCTGGGTGCTTGGGGATCGATCTTTTCACTACAGAATGCTTGGGAGATCGATCTGGCTCCATTGGAGATCGATTTGCTCTATTCTTTCGCCCAGATAAGAGCATTCTGGCTCTTCCAGATCGATCTCTCATCCTATGAGATCGATCTGGACCTCATGTTTTCCAGATTTCCTGCAGTTTCCTTGCTGCAACTCATATCAACACATCCTTAATCTATTGCCATGGCCATTTTCTCATCCATCCACCTTTATAACTTGAAAATGGCATCCATTCATACCTTATGCACATTGAAACTTGTGTGCATTCATTGTATGTTCAAAGGTATGCTACATAAAACCAAATGGAAGCATAACTCCATTCCATTTTACCACACTACTCATCTTGAGTCTCAATCACATCCATCACTTGCCAGAACTCATTTCTTCGTATTCATACTCAATGAAACTTGTATGTACGTTACAATTTATATTACACATACATACATTGAATCCATGGACTTACATCAATCATACTTTACATTACAAGTCCATTCGTATTATTTGATCCAATTATACATATTACCATTATACATATACGGGGTCTTACAATCTCCCCTCCTTCAAGGAATTTGGTCCTCCAAATTAGAACCAAGTCACTCTTCAAAAAAGTTGGGGGTACTTTTCCCGTATCAAGTTCTCCAATTCCCACGTGGCCTCTTCCGCCGTGTGGTGTTGCCAAAGCACTTTCACCAAGGGAATTGTCTTATTCCGTAACACTTTCTCCTTTCTATCCAATATCCGAACCGACTTCTCAACATACGTCATACTCTCATGGAGCTCCAACGGCTCATATCTTTTCACGTGTGCCGGGTCCGGGTGATACTTCCGAAGCATCGAGACGTGGAAGACGTTGTGGACATTCGCCAAGTCCGGTGGCAATGCCAACCTATACGCCTTATCTCCCACTCTCTCCAAAATCTCGAAGGGTCCGATATATCTAGGGCTCAGCTTGCCCTTCTTACCAAATTTCATAATACCCTTCGATGGTGATACCCTCAGAAACACCGACTCACCCTCATCGAACTCCAGTGGTCTTCGTCTCTTGTCAGCATAACTCTTTTGTCGGCTCTGAGCTGTCCGTAATCTCTCACATATCAACTGGACGTCCTCAGATGCCTGCTGCACCAAGTCCGGAGTAAAAATCTGTCTGTCACCAACATCTTCCCATCTAATAGGGGAACGGCATCTACGCCCGTATAATGCCTCATAGGGTGCCATCCCGATACTAGCATGATAGCTATTATTATACGCGAACTCGGCTAACTGCAGGTGGTCATCCCAGGAGCCTCTAAAATCCAGCACACACGCTCTCAACATATCCTCGAGGGTCTGTATAGTCCTCTCTGACTGCCCATCTGTCTGAGGATGAAAAGCGGTGCTAAAACTTAGTCGGGTCCCCAGCTCTTCCTGAAAATGTTCCCAGAAATGGGAAGTGAAGCGGGCATCCCTATCAGAAACAATGCTCACTGGTACACCATGTAGCCGTACTATCTCTCGAATATACAGGTTCGCCAACTGACTCAGTGTATCGGTAGCTCTCATAGCCAAGAAATGGGCGGACTTAGTCAACCGATCCACAATAACCCATATGGCATCATGACCTCTACGGGTCCTCGGCAACCCCATCACAAAATTCATGGTGACATGCTCCCACTTCCATGTCGGTATCGATAGAGGCTACAATAATCCTGCAGGCTTCTGATGCTCTACCTTCACTTGCTGACAAACGAGACACTTAGCGTCATATTCAGCAATGTCTCTCTTCATTCCAGACCACCAATAAACCTTCCGAAGGTTTTGATACATCTTGGTACTTCCTGGATGTATCGTATACTTCGATGAGTGAGCCTCTGATAAAATCGTTCTCCTGATCTCAGGATCCCTGGGAATGCATACTCTGCCTCTGAACCTCAATAAGCCATCAGCACTCTGCTCAAAATCAATACCCACACCTGTCTGTATCTGCCTCAGCCAATCGATACACCGTCGATCGCTCTGCTAGGCTTGCCGAATACGGCCAATCAACTCTGGCTCTAGTCTCAAACTAGCCATGATCTCAAGTCTCTCAGATCCAGGTGGGGTTACATCTAAACTGAGGTTCGCAAAGTGTTCTAACAATTCATGTTCTCGTACCATCATATAAGACACCAACCCAAGGCTCTTTCTACTCAAAGCATCGGCAACTACATTTGCCTTACCTGGGTGGTACATGATTTCACAATCATAGTCCTTCAGGAGTTCGAGCCATCTCCTCTGTCTCATATTCAGCTCTTTCTGTGAGAACAAGTACTTAAGGCTCTTATGATCTGTGAACACCTGAAATTTCTCACCATAGAGATAGTGGCGCCATATTTTCAAAGCAAATACTACAGCCGCCAACTCCAAATCATGTGTCGGGTAGTTCCTCTCATGATCTTTCAACTGTCTAGATCCATAGGCAACTACCTTCCCTTCCTGCATAAGCACACAGCCCAGTCCCTGGTGCGATGCATCCGTATACACCGAGAATCCTCCTGAGCTGGTACGAATGGTGAGAACTGGAGCAGTAGTCAATCGACACTTAAGCTCCTCAAAACTCCTCTCACATGCCTCATCCCATGTAAACTTGACATCCTTACGCGTGAGGCGTGTCAACGGAGCAGCTAGTCTGGAGAAACCCTCTACAAATCTCCGATAATATCCTGCCAATCCCAGAAAAATCCTGATCTCAGTTACTGTCTTGGGCTGTTCCCACTGCACAACTGCCTCTATCTTGGATGGATCCACTGATACCCCATCCTTTGACACAACATGCCCCAGAAACGAGATATGTTCTAACCAAAAGTTACACTTGCTGAGTTTGGCATACAACTCTTTCTCTCGGAGGGTCTGCAAAACTATCCTCAAGTGCTCCTCATGATCTTCCCTGGACTTGGAATCCACCAAAATGTCATCAATGAACACTATTACAAACTTGTCCAGGTATGGCTTGAATATATCATTCATCAATGCCATAAATGCTGCGGGAGCATTCGTCAATCCGAATGGCATCACCAAAAACTCGTAGTGGCCATAACGGGTACGAAATGCTGTCTTGGGTACATCTCTACTCCTGATCCTTAAGTGATGGTACCCTGACCGCAGATCTATCTTAGAAAATACTTCGGCTCCCTGGAGCTGATCCAACAAATCATCGATTCTTGGAAGGGGGTACTTGTTCTTAATGGTGGCCTTATTCAACAACCGGTAATCTATACACAGTCGGAGGCTTCCATCGTTCTTCCTTACAAATAGAACTGGTGCTCCCCAAGGTGAGACACTCGGTCTAACAAACCCCTTCTCCAGTAACTCTTGCAGCTGTTTCTTCAGCTCTTCCAATTCTATGGGAGCCATTCTATAGGGTGGTTTCGATATCGGCTCTGTACCAGGCACCAACTCAATGCAAAATTCCATTTCCCTTTCAGGTGGTAGTCCTGGTAATTCATCCGGAAAGACATCAGGGTAATCCGTAATTACGGGTATGTCCTTCAATTCCGAGTGTGCCTCATCTATATCGACCATATAGGCAATGAACCCTTCACATTATCCTCTCCATCGTTAGTAACATAAACCATCACTCCATATTCAATATTTATCAAAAACGAATAATTTATCTCTCAAGCAATATGCATTTAAAATCATACTCCTTTATTTTAAAACAAACATGCTATTTTCATATCATTTCTTTTCATCAAAATTTACAATAAGATTGTCTAATCCTGAAAACATCAATGTTTTAGCATGACAATCCATCACAACACGATTGGTAGCCAACCAATCCATTCCCAAAATTACATCAAAATCATTCATATTCAATAAAATCAGATTGGCTATCATTTCCTTCCCCTCTATCTTTAACTTACAATCTCTACATACATGCTCAGTCAATTGACTATCATTCATGGGTGTGGAAATCATCAACATTTTATCCAACAATGTTGGTTTCACATATTTCAACAATTTATGTGCAAAGGAAGGTGATATGAAAGAATACGTGGCACCAGGATCAAATAATACCAATGCTTCTAAATCAAAGATTCGGATGGTAC